>JAILYF010000010.1:4002039-5336053 GCA_025491095.1 Brachionus asplanchnoidis | reverse complement strand
TGACTCTTATTGAGATAACATCTTTTTTATCACATCAATTTAAAAAATTTGTTTTTAAATTTTGCGCGGCAATAGAATTATTTCACTTTGAAACTTTGATTGAACTCATTTTATATAACAAAACATTTGGTTTAATATTTTGTGGCTGAATTACAGAAAATTTTCAATGCTGAAATAACATTGAAAAAGTGCGATGTTTCAAATATTTTTCAATTTCAAACAAAAAAATTTTAAGTTAATATTGCAAGTATTTTCATATTTGAAATTAAACTTAATAGTGAAATAGAACGAGTTTAATTTTTATTCTAAAAATTAAATTTTAAATTAAATTTTTTAAATTTTTCTTTTAATTTTGAACTTTTTTAAAATATTTGAAAATTAAATTTATATTTTGAAATTTTTTTTTTCGGTAATGCGCTATTGGTACGCTTCTTGTTCATACTGGAACGGTACCCTCCGCTTCGCTGGACAGTACTATCCTCTTCAGGATCAGTGCAGTAGATTATGTAAGTAAGACTCAGAGCACGAGTTGCGAAAACTTGCACGAGGTCGAAAATTCTGACTATCAAGATCAAAAAACCAATTGCAATCAAGATACGACCACCTTATTAGCAAACGGCAACGATGAACTTCCTTGGTAAAATAGCTGCTATTTTTATATGAGATGTTAGTTTAAAATTGGGCAGGTTTTAATTTTAATCAATATCAAGTTCGAAAAATGCTAAAGAAATGTCCAAGTGATTTTCTTGTTCGCATTTTCAGGCTATTCAATGCTTCGCTAAAAATGGGCTATCTCGCCAAAAAATGAAAACTATCAAAAATAATAGTTATCCCAAAAAAAGATAAACCACCTGACCTGATCGACTCCTATAGACCAACTTCCTTAATTTCATGCTTAGCTAAATGGCTTGAAGAAAAAGGTCTTTTTCCACCATGCCAATCCGGTTTTCGCAAACAAATGAGCACTCACGGCCATTTTTTACGCTTAAACCAATCAGTCATAAACGGCTTCAACGATCACGAGCGAACCGGAGTAGTATTTTTGACTTAGAAAAAGCCTTCGATAAAATCAATCACCAAGCTATCTTGCATAAATTAAAAAATATCAAAATTAATAAATTTCTTTGCAACTGGATCGAAAATTTCCTCACCGATATGAAGTTTCTTATTGCAATGCAAGGCATAAAATCAAGCTTTTTCAAGATTTCATCTGGCGTACCACAAGGTCTTTCTCCAACTCTATTTTCGATCTTCTTTAGTGATGTAGCTCAAAACCTTCCAGCTGAAGTCAAAAAAGCATTGTTCGCTGATGACCTGTCGATATGGTACACACACAAACCTTAAAAAATTAAGAAGAAACTTTACAAAAAGCAATAAACTCGATCGCAGGCTTTTGAAAAAAATGGAAATTAAAAATCAACCTAAAAAAAAACTGTTTTTACAGTTTTTACAACAGCCGGGTGCAGGAAAAATTATGAAAAAACTTACGGATTAAATCTATCTATCGACAATAATCGAATACCAATAGAGCCATACCCAACTTTTCTCGGTCAAAAACTCGACCCAAATCTCTCGTTTACCAGCCATTTTAAAGATTTATCGGCAAGAATGCTTTCAAAAATCAATATAATTAAAAAGTTAAAATAGTTAAAAATAAAAAACAAAATCAACTTATGTAAAACAGTGTTTACGAGTCCAATTAGATCCTATTTGACTACATGTTCATTGCCCTATCCACTTCAACACAAAGAATCTTAAACGACCTTCAAAAACTACAAAATCGAATTTTAAAAAAAAATAAAATACTTTCCTTTGAGAACAAGAATCTCGACGATCCACCAAAAGTTGAAAATAGACAATATCACAACCACAACTGATCACTTATTTGATAAATTCGTTGCCAAACGTCAATCTCATGTTCAAATCATTAGCGACCTAAACGACTTACGTAACATCACCAATCCAACTGACAAGTACTGGACTCCTTTTGACAAATTCAGGCACTCAGCCTGGTGCTTAAACGATCAAAATGATATCTTAGATTTCTCATAAAATTTGAAAAAATCACTGAAATTTTTTTTTGTTTTCTTTTCTTTCTTTCGAATTCAAGTTAATTCTATTTTTTTTTGAATAATTTTATTTTTGTTTAAACTATTATGCTTGTATTCAACACAAATCTGTCATGTGACTTTACAAACAAATTTAAAATTTAAATTAAAAAGAAAAAGTTAAAATAATTTTGTCGAACATTTATTAGATTCTGTTTTTCAAAAATTTTCATTTTATCAAGATCTATTTATCACGGGGACTGAAAAGGAGGTAAGCGACCATTCCAGACTGCCTGGGGTCTTCCCCAAACTATTATTTTAATAAAAAAATAAAAAGTTCGAAAAAGTTTTAATTTTTTTTACTAAGATCGTATAAATTTTGAAAAAACAATATAATTATTACAATTTTAATTTTTTGTTATTTTTTTTTTGATTTTGAAATATTTATATTGGTAAAATATGTTTAAAAACAAATTTTTTTCAAAAATAAAATTGCATTTTATTGAAATTTATTTTGAAAAATTTTTAAACCTTTTAAATTCCAAAAATGTCTGAAAGAGTTGTTGTAAAGAAACACAAAATTCTGAGATAAAAAATCTCAGAAAATTACAAACAAATATTTAATAAAATATTTTGCTAAAACAGAAATCGTAATTAACCATCAGGTCATTTTGTGTTAAATATAATTTTCTTAGGAAAATTTTTTTTATTTAATATTAAATTTATTTAAAAAAAATAAAAAATTCGGTAATGCGCTCTCGGTACGTCTTGTACGTACTGGTACAGTACCCTTCGCTTCGCTAGACAGTACACCAAATTTTCAATTCAATGTAGTAGATTATGATTAAAACAGACAGACTTTGACTGAAAATTAAGTGCAATTTCTCTGGTTTCAAAATCCATAAGTTCATAATTCACTTAATTTTAACACTAGAAGACCCGATTTTTTTTATACCGTTAAGTCCCAAAATGGGTTCAAAAAACCCATTTTCTAATTTAACTCTAACTAAGGTCAAAATAAAGTTTTTTTTTCAAAATAAAATTTATTTAATGTTATTTATGCTAATTAATAGTAGCTTGATTATGGAGAAAAAAAAATGTATTATATCATATAATACATTTTTTTAAGTCATATGATTAGAAATTCTGACATAATTACATTTGAAATAAAAGAAAAAATGAAATTTTTAATGAAAAACCTTAATTTATAACTTTTTTCCATCTTCAAAACACTTTTGACATAAAGCTATGTTTTTTGTTCTTTACAACATGTACCACAACAATACTTTTTACATGAAATACAGGTAACTTTTGTTTTATTCTGATTACAAAACCTAATTTGACAATTTTTCTTATCCTTTTTTGTGTCCATTTTTTTGGGTGGAGTCGAATCAACATTCAAATCAACTGATGCAAGTCTTTTACGAGTTTTTGGTGTCGTTGGTTGACTATTAGATGAAGATGCCTGAGAATTCTTTGAACCTTTAGTGGTCTCAGAGAGCTCCTCAACAAGTTTGATTATGAAGTCTCTTCTTGTAATTTTAGATTTGTTTACCTCTTTGAACAAAACCCAACTAATCGAATAAAAATCAGAAAAAAATTTTTTTTTTTAATTTTTTTTCCTCTTCTATTTGAAATTGAATTGTATATGTCTTTTAATAGTTAGAATTTATAAATTAAGTAAAAAAAGTTGAAAAATTTAACTGGGTTTAAAAAACCCCCTCCGGGACTTAATGTATTTTTTTTTTTGACACCAAAAAATTATAATTTATAAATTCTAACTATTAAATTACATATAAAATTCAATTTCAAATTGAAGAGGAAAAAAAAATTTTTTTTCGGATTTTTATTCGATTTTTTGCAAAAAAAAAGAGCTTAAAAAACCCGCGGGTCTTCTAGTGTTAAGATAAACGAAACTTTATATAAGAAAAATTATTTAAAATTAAGATTTCTAATGTAACTTTTGGAGTTAATTTTTTAAATCTAGTTTTTTTTATTATTTTTAATTAATAAATATGCTTTCCTAGTAAAATTTTTGATTCAAATGTTTTTTTAAAGCATTTTGGTTTCGAGAAATTCTGTACATTTTATTCAGATTCTAAAACCTCTTAAAATTTTTAATATTTCTAAAAATTGAACTTTTTTTCAAAAAAAAATATTATCAACATTTCAAACAAATATTTCTCATATATGATTTTTTTAATTAAGATGAACTATATTGATTGTTTATAAAAATTTATGATTCTTATAAAGATGACGAGCTTCCCAAAAATGGTCAATGTATGATAATAGTTAATAATACGAATGAAACATTAATTCTCAATTTTTTAATTAAATATGATAAAATATTCTAAAATGAGATAATTGATTACTAACTAAAAAATCAAAGGTGCTCAATTTTTTTTTTTGAATTTGATTTAAAAAATTCTTTCAGTTGTATAAACGAATGATTGTTGATGTTTTCTTTTCGGATAAAGAAAAAAAAGTTAAGTTTAATTTTTTTCAAACAGAGATTGAATAGGAAATGACTCAGGATAAAGTCAAAAGCATTATTGACGGATCCTTTTTTGGCTGGTAATTAAAATGTTTTTAGCAAGAAAACTTCTTACCGTAAAACCTTACATACTTCCACCGGGGACAATATGCAAAAAATATATCGGCTTTTGATTTTTCTAAAGGGGGCTTAATTTGTGTTTTTTTTTGGAAAAATCATACTAACCCAGAGATATTAAGACAATTTAAAAGACAAAAAACATGGGCTTATAAAAAATGGATGAAGTTCGATTGATTTTTATCTGTGGTGGTTAAGTAAAAAATAGCAAATATCGATATTCGTCGCTATCCTTTCTCAGTTTCAGTAAAAAAAACTGCACATACCCATTTCAAACACAATGTCCGTCACAAGTAAACCACGTATATTTATGTTTATCTAACTCTTAGCTTTTAGATATTTTAAACCTTGTCATATTACTTAAATTTATAAAGAAAAATATTGAATGAGTGCAAAAAGGTAAAAAGAAATGAACATATAAATTAATTTTATACTTCTATTTATTGGTTTTACCCCTAATTTTACAAAAAAAAATGTTTTTCTCGAAATTCCCAAAGAGTTTTTATCAGACTTGCATTAATGTCACAACAAGTTCCAAGTCAAGTGCAAGTCAGGACTTCGACTTGTTTATAAAAATTTAAAAAAAACAATCGTAAATTTTTTTAATCTTGAAGATGCTTGTGTTTAATTTATTTCTAAATTTTTTTTTAAGCATAATCATATTTTCGTTTTTTATTCATAAATTCACTTAAAAAGAATAAAACGATAATCAGGATTGTTTAAAAAGTCATACTTCATTTTTAACATTGAAAAAAAATTCAGAATAATTCTATTTTTTCCTGAACAAAAAAAAATTAAAACTAAAAATTTTTAATTTTTTTTAATTCTATTCTTAAAATAAGTCAATTCCTTACTTTTAATTTTTAAAAATAATTTGCAAGTCCAAGTCACACTTTGACTTGTTTTTGACTTTTTAATACCTGACTTTAATATAAGTCTGTTATTTAATCTAATTTTGATTCTGAAAAAAAATATTGCTTTGATTATTTTTAGCAAAAAATTGAAAATTTTGAAAAAAAAAATATTTTTCAATTTTTTATTAAAGGTTTAATTATTAAAAATTGAATTTTTCACTAATTTAAAAAATCGCATTTCTTTGATCATTGATTTTCAATTCTAACCAACAAAATTTTTTTTTTATCAAAATATGTATTGTGAATTTCTCAGAATCAGAAGAATTTTTACACGTCATTTAGATTATTCAAGAGGTCTAATTGTTCCTTTTAGTATAAAATGAAAATCAATTTATTTTGATTTTTTTAAAATAAATAATTAAAAAATTAAACAAAATTAATAATATTTTTATCAAGTTTTTAATTATTAAATCTACTAAGACATCATGAAATTATTCTGTATAAGATATTGATAAATGAGAACAATTTTAAAACAAAATTAAATTTTTTTAAAAAGTTTAAAACTAAATCAAGTTCTCAACCAACTGTTTTTGCTAGCTTTTGCCAATTTAAATAAAAATTCGAACTTAAAAAATATTTAAAACTGTTTATAATTCAATTTTATTTATTTTGACATTAAAAAAAAGAAAAATTTAAAGATTTTTTAAAATTTTGTCACGCAAAAAAATGCGTGTTTGAGTGTGAGTTGAGTGTATCACGCAAAAATTATGCGTGATCAAGTGTGAGTGAGAGTTGAGTGCTTATCACACTCAAACTCACACTCAAAATGAGCCTAATATGAGTGAAAATGTCTGATTATAAGCAAATTTACTTAATGCAGTAAAATAGGTCTGCAAAATACTCTGCAATTTTCTGCATTTTGCACCCCATTAAAAAGTATTCTTATCAAGTGTGCAAGTACATTGCAGAGTTTTTGCAGACATATATTTTCGGATTAAGCAAAAATGCTTAAACATTAAGCATTTTATAGAACTAAATTATTTCTTATAGTCAAAAAGTTATTCAAATTTTTCTGAATTGAAACGATCGAATTGAAATGAACTTCACAACCCCCTCAGCGTTCCGTATAATAAACATTTTTGCAAAATTTTTTTCCAAAAAAAGCTAAAAAAAATATCAGTCAACATTGATGGCGTATTAGTTCGATCAGCCGCTTTAAAAAAGTGAAGTAATCAAAAGATCGATTGTTCGAATCCTCCTGGAGGAATTCGAAGTAGAAAAGCTAAAAATGGGAAGTGTGCGGTTGAAAGTTATCATCTACACCGAAGGCTTTTCTGCAAGCGCGTACGGCTAACTACCAGACCGTCTAAGTATACAAGCTAGTTAAAAAGAAATCAAGAAATCAGAAATTAGCTCAAGGGAGTATGGGTAGCATCCCAACGGCCGAAACAACGTCAGTCATGACGCTTGAAACTGATTATGACCCTATGCTCGACATTGAGTGAATAAGGAAAATAAATAATATTACGCCGCTATCACATAAATGTAATTTATTATGTGTATTAATGGAAAAAATAAGTGACCAAAAAAAAATAGGTGATTAATTTATCGTCTCATATTTTAGCTGAGGGTAATGCTCACACTTTGGACCCCATCGTGATATTATTAAATGCCACTGCGATATCAAACCAAATTAAGTCTAGATAAAATTTTTGATTGGATATAATAAAATCGACCAATAAATTAATCTTATATTTATTAAATTATAATTTTGCCAATAGAAAATTTTTGAATATACAATATAAAAAATTACAAAGGATAAGTAGAAAAAAAAAACGCATCGAAAAAACCGCCCGTCCAATCCATAAATCAGTCCAAATTATCTAATAGAACAACTGCTGAGGAACAGACACATTTGCCTGAATCTGGTTCGGTGCCGATTCACCTTGTTGAGCAGCTTGATCGCCAAAATACGAATACGAATTAGTATAGTCTTGTGCCGCAGGGTACGAAAACAAATTAGTATTAACCTATAAATTCAAAATCAATCAATAATTAATAGGTAACAACAAAAAAATCTCATACCTCTTTTTTGCCAACATACTGACCGTATTGGTCCGCGTTGAACACTTGACTTTGACCATAATAATTTTGATATTGATTTAAATGATATTGATAATTATATGATTGATGATTGTAAGTGTCATAATTTGGCGAAGTTGTACTTGACGCATTTGCAAACACCGTGTCTAATTGATTATTGCTACAACCATAGGCAAAAAAGTCGTTTGGCACATCTTTTTGATTGACGTCCGTGCTGCCAGTGCCGTTGGCCGACAAGACCTCATTTTTGTCTTCAACAGGCGCCGAGTTGTTCAAAAAATTGTAGCTCTTTTTGCAGGTATCCGTGATTGGACTCGAGGTTATTTGACCATTAAAGTCGTAGTATTGACTCTTGTAGCCGTAGTTGGCAATCAATGACTGGGTGGTCAGAGGAGACTGAGTAAAAGTCTGATAGTTTTGATAATTAACTTGAGGAGTCGACTGAAATGGTGCGCAATTTGCCATCTGGTAATTTGGATACGAATCGGCGCTGGCTTTGTTGAACGAGTTGTCGTTCGATGCGGACGATGTGGACGAGTTGGACGTGGACGAAAGACTGGTGGCCACTGTGGCCATGTTTTGCAGCGAGTTGTTGGTGTCCTGAACGGCCGACTTTCTCCATTTGGCGCGTCTGTTGCTGAACCAAATTTGAATTTTGTTATCGTTGAGACCAGTATTTTGGCATATTTCTTCCCTGAGCGAAGCGTCCGGGTAATGGGTCTGCGCAAAAACCGATTCTAAAATTTCAATTTGTTTGCTGCTGAAGCTGGTTCGCAGGCGGCGATTTTGCGTCAAGCTGATCACGCTGGCCAAATTTTTGTTCATCAAAATTTTTTCCTCAAAACTTTGCGTATCGTCGTCGTTCTCGGACAAAGAATTGTCGGCCGATTCGACGCTTGAATTTTCACTTTTTTTAATTCGCAAAAATCGGGCTATGGCGCTCACACTGGGCACCGAGTTTTGGTCGCACACATTCTCGTCGATTAGCCTACGCCTAATCTCGTAGCACAATATGGACGGACACTCTTTTCTGTACTGCATGATTTTTGACTCGACCAAGGGAGTGGTGATGCGCGGTTTGCTGCCGCCAATCGAGCCGGGCTTAATGGACCCGGTCTCGGCATAACGCTGCAGGATTTTGCTTACACAGCCATGGCTCACTCGCAGTTGTCTCGATATGACGCATGGTCGCGTGCCTTGCGCTGCCAGCTCGATTATGCGCATGCGGATGTGCGCGGGAAGTGGACGACCATTTATGAACACGCCGCCGAGTTGATTTATGCGACCTTGACCTTTAAAAATTAATTTTTTTAAATAAATTTTTTTTTAATAAAATATTTTTTTTGTAAATTTTTAATTAATTAAATTAAAAAAATAGGTATTGGAGAATTTCTTACAAAAAAATCTTCCAATAGAAGGCATTGTAATTTTTGGAGCAAAGAACAAATACAAAAATTTTAAAATGAAATAACTTTTTTACTTTGAGTCTTAAAATTATTCTGCAAAATTTATCAGCTGATACAAATTGTGTACCACCTAAATTTATTCTCTGCAAAAACTCTGCAATATAATTTTAATGATTTTCTAATACTTTTAATGCTTTGCAGTCTTGAAAAGTTTTTGCAGTGACTAAATTTGGGTGATGAAAAGTTTGTATCAGCTCATACATTTTGAAGAACAACTTTTAAACTCATAGTAAAAAAGTTGTTTCATTTTTAAATTTTTTGTTATTGTTCTTTGTTCCAAAATTCACAATGCCCAAAAATAAATAAAAAATTTTATAAGTTTTGTTCTAATGTTCAAAAACTTGTTCTACACATGAAACAAATTTTGTTTCATCTCCTGCAAAAGTCTTCAAAATCTGTTCAAATTCTGCAAATTTTCATGTCATTTAGAATTATTAAAAATAAAACTCAATTAACTAGCACATATTTAGCAGATTCCACAATAGGTGAAACAAAAGTTTTTTCACTTGGTTTCATTTGCAGAACAATTTTTTGAACATAAGAAAAAAACTTATAAAATTTTTTTATTTTCTATTGGAAGCTTTTTATGAAATTTTTCAATGCCTCTAAAAAAATAGACGAACTAGTACCTTTGTCAATGGCATCTCTTTCGATGTCATTGTATTCCTCTGAGTAAGATGATGATGATGAGTTGAAGGAAGGAGACGACTGCGGAGTTGAAATAGAAGTGGACAACATGTTTTTTTTGTTGGTTTCTTTTTCTCTCTTTTCTTAATCTAACTTGATACTTTGGACAAAAATTAAATCTAGTTTAAATAGACAATTGTTTAGGACTGATTGTCGGAAAGAATAAACAGACTCAGCACACGTTTAAACAGTTAGATTCACCTGCAAGCTCTAACTATTGAATTAAGAGTAAGAACAAAAAAAAAGAATAAAAAAAGAATAGGTGAAATAAAAAGAGGTCTGACTGACTGTCTTTTATTAATCAATCAAGTTAGTTATAGATAGTAAAATGCAAATTAATTATAGATGATCAAAGTAGAAAGTGCGCAATTTGAAACGGGAGGTGTTTAATTTGATTGCATAAGAAATTAATTAGATAAGTCATGCCATCAGTGTTTTATGTTGCGCTTGATGCCGGTAAAATTTGGATAAAATAGAAAAAATAGAAATAAAAAAAAGAAAGTTTTCTGATACTCGTTTGGCAAGCTATCGGGATTTTATATGTTTTGAAACGGAATAATTTAGGACCGAGGGCTGATTTTGTTTTATGGCATTGAAATCTGAGACAATTGTTAAAATTAGCACTTTTATTTCAGCATCATCATCATCATCTTAATATCTGAGTTAATTTTCTTAGAATAGCCTGATTGGCCTAAGTGTGCACAATTTCTAAATTTTTATAGAGTTATTGTATTTCTAGTTTATTAATTTATTGTCCTGACAAAATCGAAGATAATTAAAATAAATTTACCTTCGAATGTTACAAATGAATACATTAACGGATTGAAAGAGGAGCTTGAATTTGACGCATTGGTCAAGTTTTCATTTAGCTTCATTACGAGATCACCAGGCGAGTCCAGGCATTCACTCTCCACTTTTCTGTTCTCTTTGCTCGAATTTTTGTGTTTGGCACTGGGCGCGCTGCACTCGGTCAGCTGTCTCTTGAACACTTGGCTCTTTTTCCTTCAAGTTGACTTTCCATTCTAAAAATGTCAAATGAGAATTTTTTTATTTTTGAGCATTTTGGAAAAAAAAAAGAAAATTCGATACGGCTTTTAAAACAAAAAAACATTTTTTAATTAATTTTTAATTTAATCTGTCCTTAAGAAAGATAAGCTTGGCGAATTAAAGAAAATGACAAAATTTTCAATCTAATTGGCTTGTTTTGATTGTCATCATTTGGATTTTTTGATTTGTTTACAAGTAAAAAAAGTTGCCCAATTTAGATAGATAGATAGATATCTCTATTATTTTTGGCAAACGAAACGCATCAGCTAGTAGATGATTTTTTTTTATTTTCAGAAAATATCTTAATTCTAAATGATATTTGAGATTGAGAGGAATTGTGAATGATAGAATGGGAGGACGAGAGAATTTGACGAGAATCATCACTTCTTTATCATACAATAAAAAAAGCATTTTTATCCCAATCAAGCATGAAACTTATAATTAAAATATTAAAAATTGAAAACAATTAAATTGGCAAACCAGTCCTTAGCTTAGACAAGCTTGGGTATTTAGTTATCATTGTGAGTTGAAACAATAAATAAAAGTGATTTATTACTTTAAATATTTAAAATTTCATTAAAACAATAGACAAAAAAATACTCGTTGTTTTAGTCAGATTGAATTTGATTGTTCAAATGAGCAAAAATTGAATAATTTTTTCTTTTTGACATCTTATTCAATTTTTCGTCTTGATTAGATATTTTCATGTATATTAAAAATAATTGAAAGGGCTCGAATTTAACTTTTGCTTGTAATGTAAAAATTTTCCTAAAATATTGAATAAATTTATTTGTTTTAAATTTAAAAAAAAGCCCAGCTCTTTAATCTTGTACTTCATTCAATCAAATGTTCGAATTGAGGAGAAATATATTTTATCTAATATTATTTTCCGACTTAAGATTTGAAAAAAGGAGATAAATTATTCATAACCATATAGTAAAATTTTATTTTTATAAAATTTAATTCGAGGATTGTCTCAGGGTCCGTCCGAACTGCTTACGTCTTTGTTTAAGCCAAATTAATGTGAAAATTAAATGATCAATATAAAAAATAGCTTTTAGTTTTCAAACATAAAAAGAAGACCAATAAGATAAATAAAAAAGATGTCTAAAATATTAAAATTTTTGAATAAATAAAAAATTAACTTGATTTAAAATCGAATAGTCGTTTTGAATGACCATTAATTAATTTAATGGGAAATATTAGGAAATAAATATGATCTTTCATGTGTTTATTTGAACAATGATTCTTTATTTACTTTGTAGCAATATATTAATTATGCTTTTAAAAAGATAAAAAAACTTAAACTTTTAAGATTAAAATTTATATTTTTTGAAATTTTGTTTATTGAAATTTATTTTCAAATTATTAGAAATAAATTAATTGAAAAATTCAAATTATGTTTTTATTAAAATAAAAAAAATACATTGCTAAATATTTTTATATCAACTTAATTTGCATTTTGTTTCAAATTCACATAGTAAAAGTATTGAAAAATAAATTTTAAAACATTTTTTTAATTGAATTATTAGATTAAAAAAATAATATTTCTTTATTTTTCTATTTTTTATTTTATTCATCATTGTCCTACCGGCGTTTATTGATTTGAATTTTAATAGCAATTTTGTCAAAAATTATTTAAATGTCCATAAGGTAAGCCTATAATTAATCAATTATCGAATTATTTATCGTATTTATGATTTTTCTATTTCTCTTTTTTCTCATTTTTTATTTTAGACAAGTGTTTGGTCTTTCATGGGATTTGGTCTATGTCATGTGAAATTTGGCCACAGCAACCTTAGTCATAGTGGCAGCGTGTGCCCAGAAATCAAATATACTCTCTATCTCAACACCAGGACAATGCCTCCCCAGGCAGACCACGAAGAACCTTGTCAATATTCATTAGAAACGACCTAAATCCATAAAAGAGACAGTTTCAAAGAAACGATGAAGAAAGAAAGTCACCATCTCTATCAGCCAGTTAATGAAAGCAAATCGTCTTCGCAAAGTTGGCAGCAGATCATCAGTGACATGCATGCACTTCTCAAGGAGTATGGAGAGTAGAGCTCGCTTACTCTCACAGTCGTCGATAATAGTAATAAATAATAATTGATGATTTTTTTACTTATATTTTTAAGATTTCATAAATAAAAATTTATAATTAATTTTTAAAAAATAATCTTTTTCCTTTTTGGCTAATCATAGACCTAGTATCTCTTTTTTTTTTTTTATAAAAGACTGATTAAATCTTCATATTATTTCTATACTAAACCTTTAAAATTTTGAACCAATATTTTGTACTTGAGATTGAATTTGGGTTCGTTTTGATCAAACAATCAAGAGAGCATATCATCAAAAGTTTTTTGATATTCGTATTAAGTAAAGCATATTTAAAATTTAATAAACAATAAACTTCCAAAAGAGTTTTGAATTCAAATTCATGAAAAATTTTTTTAAAACATCTAAAAACAAAACCAAAAAACTAAGAATCAAGTTTATTAATTAAAAAAGGAATTTTTTCATATTAATGAGCTCAACTGGAAATTGAGCGTTTTTGGACTTTCTGGTTTTAGAATTGAAAGTTAATTTTTGAAAAATAGATACTCAGAGACTCAGTGATATATCAAAGTATTCATTTAAGTTCCAAATTTATGTATATTGTATTGTAATTAATTTATGTAATTATTTATATCTATCCATTAAACGCCATTTGAGCGATGTATTACAAAAATTTATAATAATAGAATAAAAATAGGAAAAAAAAAAACTTTAAATAAAAATTTTTCAATTAAAATGTCTTATAATATTCAACAATTTATTTTGCTTAAAATGAATCTAATAATTATAAAAGTAATAAGCTACAGCAGAAAAACGGCGGGGTGAGATCACATGTGGTCTCGCTATGGTAGCTGTCTGTATAATACAATCGAAAAAAAACACTTTTTTTATATAAAAAAATTCAATATTAAATAGACAAAAATTAAATTTTTTTGCTTAATTTGAATCTAATTAATACTGAACAGTCTAGCAAATTATTTTTTTTTCCTTTTTTGTTGATTTTATTTCTCTAATTTTAAATTATCATTGATTCTGACATTTTAAGTGAATAGAAGATTTTCGTTCTCAAAAAAAACAAATGATTTGATTTTAAATAAAATCTAGTAATTTACAATTTAAAAAAATCAAAAATATATCGTATCGTTTAGAGATTTATTGATTAAAAAAATTAAATGTTCACAAGAAAAATTGCTATGTTTTAAAATGTGTTTAATATTAAGATTTTTTTAAGTAGAATTCTTTAAAATTACATCTTTATAAAAACGATATTTTTATTTATTTTTGTTAAAGATGCTTACCACATAAACAAGATAAAATATTATTCAAAACTTTTCTAAATTATACTTGAAAAAATTATGAAAATTCTAATTAATATTTTTAGTAAAAAATTTGATTGGCAAGAATGATAAACATTTAAATAGATATTAAAAAAATAAACAAATGAATCAACATTTCTCTACTCACAATCAATGATAGACCATACTGGATAAAGAGTAGTTCCCCACACGTGAAAACAACTTGGAGTCGAATTGATTTTGACTGTCATTACCCTAGTTCCAGCTATTGCGTGAACCACCAAATACGATGAAGATAAATCTGTGTTTGCAGGCATTTCAAAAACATGCTGTTGTCCTATTGATATTATCTTTGTCATGCGTATAAAAACTCCACTGGTTAATTTTTTGAAAATTAAAGTCATTTTTGCTAGATATAAACCTTTGTTTTTTACTTTGACAATCAAATCTTTCGTAACTAATAGGAAAAAACATTTTAAAAAATGTTATAAAAAAATTAAAAATTATTACCAAAACTTTTGCAATTAATACCAGTTTTATTTTGAGGGCATATACACTTCCAATGGGTCTTATTTCCTACACAAATTCCACCATACCAGCAAGGTGAGCTTTTGCACAATGATCTCCATTTTCTAGTAATTTTTCACAATATTTACCTCCTGTTCCCTTTTAGGAACATTTAGCTTAAATAAAATATATTTTATTTGTAATTACTGCTTTGCAATGGCATACAAATGAGCCATTAGTCAAATTTTCGCATTCTGCTGGAATTCTGCAAGGGTGCTTAGCACATGGAGATAGATCTTTTGTGTTTTAATAAATTATAAATATAACGATAACAAACAGTAATACCTTGAAACTTGCATTTTTGATGAAAGTTGACCAAATTAACAAGAAGTAAAAATATTTTAAAGGATTCATTTATTTTGAATTAGAATAAAAAATGGTTTAATTAAAATTTTAGATCATTTTAAATTTAATTTAAATAAGAAGATTAAAAATAGAATTTAAATTTTGCTCCAAAATTAATGCGATTAAGGTGAATTTGAAAATTCATAGTTAAATATTTTATTAGAGCTTTAGCAATTAACTTTGGACCATCTGGGCGCAAAAACCGTGCCCCACAAATCTACACACTCTGGACTTCCATTTATTCGTACTCTAATTGTTGAGAATATAAAGCCACATCCATCAAAAGATTAACTCCATAGTCTCCGTCATAGAAAACTGAATTTGGAATTTTAAAAACTTTCGATTGCCCGAGCAAAAGCTGTGCAGTTTGGGAAACTTTTAATTTTTCAGTCCCGTTTGGGTATCTCATAGTTAACTGTTAATCGTACTACATACCAACCTTTGCTTAATACTCGTAGCACTCTATCAGAACTTTGTGGGCTATATGTTTCACATCGAGGTCCTGTGTATTTTGTTGACATCTGCAGATATTTTGGAAGCATGTACCACCATTTTCACATGGGTTCGGTTTTTCACATAGTCCAATTAATTTATCACAAACTGACCAGTCCAATCAGCTGTGCAAATACAGAATGGAATTAATTGTCCATTTTGATTTATTAGTTGGCACTTAGCTCCATTTCTGCATGGATTATTTGAGTACAAGGCGAAGATTGAATTGTGCGACAATCTTTGCCCAAAAATCCTTCTAAGCAATTACATTTGTAGCCATATTCATCTTTCTCACATGTTCCTCCATTCCAACAGGGTTGCTTAAACACACACTTTCTCCAGACAAAAGTGGACGATCACATTTCTGGCCTTTAATACCCTTTAAAAACAGATTAAGCTAAAAATCGATTGAATTGTGTATATTTACTGGTCTACAATGGCACACAAAATCTGGACCATAGTTTTCGCATTCCGATGGTGGTCTGCATGGATATGAAGCACAAGGAGCTATTAATTAATTAAAAAATGTTAATTAACAAAAAAAAATTCCATTTAATAAAATATAGAGGCAATGAATTTACTTTGAGCATTTAAATAAGATATCAAAAGACTGAATATGAACAAAAAATTCATTTTAAATTTTATGTGATAAAATTTTTTCAAAATTCTGGTACTTTTATAATTGCTAAACACCTACTCTGCTTATCGTTATTTTATTTTATCCCAATTTCCTTAAAACTTTTGACAAATATGAATTAATTTTTTAAAAAATAAATCCGATTACGAACTAAATTATAGAATAGATAATCACAATTTAAAGGGATTTCTGACAGAGTAAAAAATTAAAATTTTTTTTCAACAAATTTTATTAAAAAAAGCTTCAATCTTAATTTGCGTTAATGAAAAAAAATAAGTTGCTTTACCAACAAGGCTTCTAGTCCAAATGGAATTAATGTTGTTCCCCAAACATGAAAGCATTCAGGATCAGATCTAATTCGTGTGGCTACTACTTGTTTTCCACCAATTGCATTTACAATCAATACGACTCCGTCCATACTAGCGTAATTAATAGAAGAAGGTAAATAAAATATATGGTCTTGGTTAATTGCAATTCGTTTTTTTTTGCTGTGCAGGAAATTATTAACTCCTTCTTGAACCATATAGTTCAACTTTAGGTCGGCAACATACCAACCTTTGTTTAGGACTTTAACCACTTTTTTTGGAATAACAAGATCTTTATTAATGAATAAAATAAAAAATAAAATTTTAATTCTTTTTATTTTGATATCTTTTACTATAAGTTTCACATTGGTAACCAATAAAATTTGCTGGGCACCTGCAAGCATTATTTTCACAAGTTCCTCCATTATAACAAGGCTCGGGTCTTGAACACAAATCGATTCGAGTATCACAATATTTTCCTGTCCAAAATCCAACACAATAGCAAAATACTTAAATTTGATTAAAAAATAAAAAAAATTATCTAAATTAACTCCAATTTTACATTCGTTGTTAACTACTTGACAAACTGCATTATTTTACATGGGTTCTGTAGAAGACATGGAGCCGATTGAATAGTTCGACAGTTTTTTCCAGTTCTACCAGGAGGACAAATGCATCTGTAATCGTTACCTAATCTTGACAAGTACCACCGCCCCAACATGGTGAACTTAAACAGACACTTTCACCAGGCTGAATTTTTAAATCACAATTTTTTCCTTTAATTCCCTTCAAATATAATAATAAATAAATTTCCTATTTGAATTTTTCTTAAATTTTTCAAATTAATACCGCAGGACAATGACATTGATAACCTGAGCTCAATTGTTCACATTCTCCATATCGACAAGTAAAGTTGGTACAAGCCAGAACACCCCAACTTAAATATTTATTAAAAAAATTATTTACAAAATAATTAATTTGAACTAGACCTTGAGCCGAAACTTGATCTATAGAAAAGATTGATACGATACATATAATAACTGCTTGGAACAAAATTATTCTGGAAATTTTGGATACGCCATAATTGTTTTTATTTCTGAAAAGAATTTAATTAATCACAAAATTTATCCACTTAAATAGAGAAACTTTGGGATCGGATATTCATAGCATATAAAGATAAGCGTAGGATTAACAAACATTTACTTTTGTCCTTGAAAGTTTGATAGCAATTTTAACAAAACCGTTTGATGTTGAATTCCTTTATTTTAAATGACAGTTTTAAAAGATAAAATGAAACAATTTAAATTATTTATAGGTAAATTTGGATTAAGATTTAATAAAGTTACTTAATTCAGAATAAACATCTTTTATGTGTAATAATTTAAGTTAGTAATTAGCCAAATTCGTTTGTTTTTTTAAAAGATTTTGCATATCTCAATGCTTTAAAT
Organism: Brachionus asplanchnoidis; assembly: GCA_025491095.1. Lineage (NCBI taxonomy): Eukaryota > Metazoa > Rotifera > Eurotatoria > Ploima > Brachionidae > Brachionus > Brachionus asplanchnoidis. The sequence goes on along the minus strand of JAILYF010000010.1, from coordinate 5,318,090 downwards.
ATTCCATTTTATTTCAAATAAAAATCCTAAAATTCTAATTAAATACATTAAATATTTAAATTAATTTCAGTTAAAAGGTTTGTTAACGATTGGGCGGTTAAGAACATTTAAAAACAAAAGTTTTTTTGTTTTATCTCTATATTTGGAACATTTTAAAATTTTTGTTTTAAATCAAATTTTATTTCTTAATACTATATAAAATTAAAAATTTTAATTAAATTCATTTCAGCAGTTTAATTTTTTTACATTTATTAATTTAAACAATTTAAAATTTTTTTTGGTAGTCAAAAACAAGAATTTTAAATCAATTTTTAACCGCTTATGAAAAGGAGAACTTTTTTTAATATAATTAAAAAAGATCTAGCTCGTTATAAAAACAATTTGATTTTTTCAAAGTAATAAATAATTTTTTTAAAGAATTTTATTTTTTAAACAAAATTAGAGTCAATAATTTAAAAGAGATATTTAAAAGTTTTTTTTGGATTTAAACTTTTATATTTCAAAAATAGGCACTATTATATTAGGTAATATTCATTTTATAACATATTTATGATTTATAAAAAAAATTAATCTTTTCAACACAAAAAATAACTATCCAACACAATCACAAAGTATTCGGTACAGAATGAGTTAAACTTGATAGAAAAATCAAAAAAAGAATTCAATAAAATCAAAATTAAAAAAAAGCAAATTATGAAAATTTTTTCCATTGAACATGGAATATTATGTAAACTTGCAGTAGTTTTTCTTTAGACAAATTTCTTGAAATAAAATTAATAATAATTATAAATAAAGCTGAATTAATGAATTTTTAATTTGATTTTTTTTGAAGCCAAGTTTTAAGTCAAGTCGTAAAACTTAGTTCTCAATTTAATTTTTTTCCCTTCCTGTTAGGCAAAAATTCAAACAGACTTAAAACTTACTTGACTATTTAAGTAAAAAATTACAAAATTAATATTATTATTATTAATTATTTAAAAATTGACTTGAACTTGTGACTTATACAATTTTTTTTCTTATATGTTTCCTCGGTCTGGTAGAATGGTTCCGTAAAACCGGTATAAAGATTGAAATGGAGATAATTCAAGAAAAATTAGAAAAATGTATTTTTAGTGCGTTAAAGCTATTTATAGTTGAGAAAGTAGCTGAAAAAGTGACCAAAGGATTTCAAAATGTAAATTTATCATGCAAAAAAATTTTCCTCAAAAATTCATTTTTATTGTTTTCTTCTTAAATAACTATTTAAATTGTAACTTTTTAAAATAAAAAGCTTTAATTTTTTAGTTAATAGACAAAACTATATGAACAAGGGCCCTTTTTGGTATCCGTGTTTCTTTCATTCTAAGTATATGCCCGAGCCATCGCAGTCTTTTGTTCTTAATTATTATAATTCATTACATTAGAAATCATGGTTTGTTATATTTATTTTAAAAGTATTATTCATTATTAGAATCAGTTCCAAATTTCATAATCGTTTCTAAATTTAAACTAGTCTACCAGGTCTAATGTTTCTTTTTCTTAAATATATTTTGTGGTGAAATGAGGACTGATTGTGCTGAATTTGTTCTGGATTAGTTAATTAAAAATGAATTATTTTTATTGAATTATTAGAATGTAAGTCATAATTTGGTCCCTTAAAAATTCTAAAAATTCAAGCAATATTTAAATAAATTAATATATAATTTAAGCTTAATTTTTTCATAAAATTTAAAAAATTTTTTTAATAAATATTTGTATAAAAAATTTTATTGTTATGAAAGAGATCAGGCTATTTGATTTACCTTATTGAATTTTAACCATTTATTAATTAATTCGTTAATCCAAGCAATTGGAAACTATTTTGTAGTTTAATTCATCAGTGAATTAGTTTAAAGATTGTAGCATATTAGAATTAAATTTCTAAGTCTTATTAACATAAGAGGATACATTATGTAACTACAAAATTTCATTAGTTTAAGAAATAAATATGTTAGTCAATTCTTAGTTAATAAGATGATGACAACTTTTTTAAAAATAATTAATTTTTTAGAAAATCTAGAGAAAAAAATGCTTATAATTTATCAAAATTATTGATGAAGTTTAGTATCTTTTGATATTAAAAGTGAAAAATATTCTTTAGATCACTCGAGACTTCGACATCTTTATCCAATATTATGTGGTATTTCTTGTTCAAAACAAAAAACTTAAAAAGGTTTTTTTTTTAATTTTTTGACTTATTAAAAATCTAATTTTATGTTTTTGATGTAGTAATTTTTAAATTAAAAAAAAATTAATTTCAATGGTCATTATTTTAGATTTATTTTTATTAATCTCTCATTTTTTTTATTGAAGATAAAGTTAGAGTTTGCTTCTATTTTAACTATTAACGTTAATATATAATCAATTTTCGTAAATTATGTCAAAACTGGAGTATCTAAAGGATCCATCTCGGAGCCTTTACTTTTTTTGTATTATTGAATTAGCATGATAGATAATTTGATTTAGATATTTTTTTTTGTCGATTAAAGGAAGATTGCAAAGATTTAAGCAAAAAAAAAATGCAAAATATTGCATCATCAATCTAATAATAAAAATAATCAACTGCATTTAAACACAAATAAAGGTGAATTTAAACTGTAAGAATCATGTAAGTAACGTGATTTATCAGCAACAATACAAGTGATTAAAAAAAAATTAAAGTTAGAGCAAGCGACTCGAAAAATTCAACTTAAAAACATTGTAAGAAAGAATAATTAGGGGTGATTTGATTCAATAGATAAAAATCAAATAGAAAAAATTTTTATTTCCTTAAATTTTTTATTTTTATTTACCTTTATTCTTTTTTTTCTGATGTATTTTTGTATCCAAATTAAATTTTATTGCAGTGTTTTTAGACTCCTTTCCATAATTTTAAGAATTGAACATTAGCAAGAAAAACATTAAAAAATGGGACTGAAAGGAATGCGCAAGCCTTTCAGAGCAGCCTTGCTGGCTTTGTACTTTAATTATTTTAAGATAAATGTAGTCGGAAGCTCGATATATTTTCTTTGAGTCTGAAAACCAATGCAAAATAATAATAATAAATTAAGTTGAGGTAAAGGCTAAACAATGTTGATAAGGTTCTCCATAAAGCCTTCCTTTTTTGTCCATTTATAGATCCCTTTTATTTAAAATCAAAGTTTAAATAATCTCATTTTTTTTCAAAAAGAACGGTATTTTTCCCATCTTATTAACAAAGTCCTGCCAATTTTGATTTCAAAATTTTTTAAAATTTTTTCAACTCAGATGACAATTGCTCAAATTTTTTCATTTATCGGTTTAAATACTAAGCTTACTAATGTTCTTGGGGATTTAATAGTGATTACTTGCTAATATTTTTTAATATAAAAATGTTAATATTCTAATTGTAATATTCTATATTAGAATATTATTTCTTCAACTTTCTAGTTTACTATATTTTTACAATACTTTAAAACTAACTTGTACATTTCTTTTCCTCGACTTTTCCTTTCCCCACTGGAATAGTTGAAGAAGAGTCAAGGAAGAGTCGTGGAACAAAATATGTACAGGTTAGTTTTAATTGCAATGTATAAAGTTTACCACACAAATGATTTTTTTAATAGAAGTTCTTCAAAGGTTGTTCCGAACAGAGCCTTATTTTTTTCCTTATATTTGTTTTTTATTAAGGCTTTTATATGCTATTTTTTTCAACTTATTTTAAACAAAATAAATAATTTTATTAAATTAATTACGAAAAAATTTGAGGTTACGAGAGAATGCAGTAATTTAGCTTTAATTCAATGGCTGAAAAAATATGGACAATTATTCGATAGGAGAACTTTGAAGGGGTACCAATTGGATTAGAAATTACAATAAGTTTTTTCATCTTTTCTGATAATTACTAAAAATACTTAACTACTATTAATCAATAGATTAATTTTAGATAATTTGAATAAAAAACACAGCTACTTTATCTAATAAATTTATTTGAGAGGCAAAACTTAAACTCCACTCAACCTCATTTACAAATCGTTTAACATGGCGGATACTTTTTCTCCATTGTAATCATTGTTAGTATTAAAAAAAAGTATTTTATAGATATATTTTGAACACAAATCTTTATGGTATTTTTTAGTAACAACATCCGTAAATTAAAAATAGATAACAGCACTGAGTGAAAATCAGAAAAATAACCATTAAGGATCATATTTCTATCAAGCTGAATTATTTGATATCAATTTTTACAAGCCAAAAAAGCACTATAACATTAAACTTTCAGATAGCAAAAAAACAATATAAAGAAAAAAACTGAAAAATGCGCTCATAACTTTCAAATCAATGATTAAAAATTAAAAAATTTTTAAACCTAAATTATCTTTTTATTATGACTCTGGAATCATATGCAATATAATATACTACTATGTTTTAAATCATCTAAACAAACTGTTTTTAATTCAATTTAAATGTCAAAAATTTTGTTTGTTACTTTTCAGATTTTTTGAAAATTAATTCGCATGGAATTATAGCTACCAAACTTCTAAAGATTTGGCTTTAGAAACCAATAAAATATCATTTTGGAACCATCCATCATTTCTTGTTTCGAGCAAGCCCACATGACAAAGCAAACTTTTAATAACGTCTTTTTTTAAATGACTAACAGGAAATTATAAATTCTCAAATGACGAAATATAATTCCAGAAATTTTATAAAGTTTTAAAAAAAATTTCCGCTGGTCCTTTTCACAATTATTCTAAAATTTTAAATAATACTCGAATATGAAATAAAGGCAAAAACTCTTACTAACAAAATCGAAATACGAATAATAATGAAAAATAAATATTAAGTTTAAGATAACTTCAAGACATTAATAATTGTATAAGTTAGATTATATTTAATATTAAAAAATAGATAATTTCATTAGATTTATTTTAAAATAACTGTTAAAAATAATAGAAAAAAAAATTGGAAAAAAAATTTGAAATAAAAACATTTCAACATTAACTAATTGTAAAAAATACTAAAATATTTCCTAGTTCCCATTTTAGTTTTTACCAAATGAGAAAATGTTAAGAATTTTCTGTAAATTCCAGGGCCTCCCCAATATCCCCTTTAAATAAATTTTAATAATTTTTTTTCTTAAAAACAAATAAATTTACCTAACAAAGGCAGTCCAGTACAAAATTGGCATAAAGTCGGACTTCAAATGAAACATAGTCCTTCGTTCTTTGCCTTGATTAATTGGAAAAGTTTCTAGTGGCTTACCATCATAGTCGAATTCAGCAAGAATTGTTTTTCCATAACCAGTTATTAATGGGCACGAGGTATAGCCATCATATTTGGCTTCACTCGGATTTTTTCCTTTCATCAAATTACCCAGATTAGTTGCCAAAACGCTGCTCTCAGCGGCAATAGCAGCAGCTGTTTTGCTTGTGGGCAAATTAGTGCAATCTCCGATTCCGAAAACATTCGGATATTTTTTATGTTGCAGAGTATATTTATCTAAATCAACGTAGCCGGTCTCATCAACCAAAGGACTGTTTTTTATTTCATCAAAAGGCTTCATTGGAGGACAAACGTGCAACAACGAATACTAAATTTTAAATTAATTTTTTTTTTGCTTTAATAAAATTTTTTACATCAAGTCTAAAGGTAGTTCCAGGTTTATCCAATTTTTCGAACACAGCTTGTTTATTTTTGTAATCGATTTCAATTAAATGGGTTAGGGTATTAAGCTTAATGTTTCTTTCTTTGACAACTTCCATCAAAGCTTCGGCATATTTCTTAACTCCAAAAATTGCAGGAATAGTTGTGCAATAATACACATCTCCTTTGTCTCGGACACCATTTTTTCTAAAGTAATCCTCTGCCAAGTACATTACTTTTTGTGGTGCACCAGGGCACTTAATTGGCACTTTGGGAAAAGTAAAAATGGCATTACCACCCTTATATCGCTGAATTGCAGGAAAAACATTCTTGACAGTTTCGTGTGAATACATCGACACAACTTGTTCATCATTTGCCATTGCTTCTTTCAAGCCTTTTACCTAAACAAAAATAAGATCCAATTTTTTTGAGAGATTTTTTTTTTTGTCACCCCATCGAAATCAATTCGAATGCCGGTCGCCATTACTAAATAGTCATATTTGACTTTTTCACCATTGTCCAGAGTGATTGAGTTTGATTCTGGTTCAAAAACAGAAGCTTTCGCTTTTATCCAATCGACTCCACTGGGAATCAATTTACTTTGTGGTCGACGGAAAGAATCTGGATTTTGACTCCTCCGGCAGCCAAGGTCCAACCAGGTTGATACACTGAAAACAACAAATTCAATGATTAAAAATAAAAAAAAAATTTTTTTTTAATTACAATGCCATTCAGACGGTTCAATAATGGCAACATTAGTTTTTCCAAGTTTGCGGACAAAACGACTTGAAATATTAAGTCCAGCACTGCCTCCTCCGACAACGACTAGCTTATAATTATCTTTGGCATTATTTGCAGTACTTACTGAGATATTTCTCACCAATATAATATTATTTAATAAAAATTTTGATTTGGACAAATTTAAAATTTTTGTTTCAGCCAACATTTTGAATAAAATTTAAGAAATAATTTATCTAAAAAAATTGTTTATATAATGTTAGTTCAAGCAACTTACACAATCAGTTTAATTTGAAAATATGTACAACGATCTTGATTAGATAATTGTTGAAAATACTCGAAAAATAGTTTTTCAGAGCTGGTAAATATTTTATGATAATGGTTAAGTTTTTTAAAATTTAATTTTTCTAAAATTATTTAAAAAAAAAAATTTCTAACGATATTTTTTATACTAAAATTTTGCCGAGTCATTCGATTCAACGCTATTCTTGAAAATTTTTTAGCCAAATTTAACTTTCACCTAGAATAATTTATGCTCAGTCTAAATTTTTTTTAGTTTAGTTATCCGTATGTTGGTATAACGGCGCGCCATTACCAAGGGAGTGTTGGTGCAATATTACTCAACAGAATATTATATAACTAAAATAACCTCGAGTTAAATTAAAATATAAAAGTTCATATTTGCTTCCTTCCTATTTTAAACTCCTGTTGAAATAATTAAATTGCTTACTAATTAATACTTAATACTTAACCATCTCAAGAGATAAAAAATTTCGGATAAAAAACACTTGATAATATCAATTCATTCAAATTGATTTTTTAATTTTAAAATCAATAAATGTTGCTATCCTTAGGCTTAGGTTTTAATTGTCTAATCTTATAATTGATACCTAGATACAATAAACAAAAAATAGCTTAATCAGCATGCTTAAAACGTCAGATTAGTTTCTATAGTTATTAAATTTCAAGAATATCATTAATTATTTAAGAGGTTATTCAGACTCAATTTTAAATTTTCAATGGTTCATTTGAACGAATAAATTTCTTTTTTTGGCAAAATGAATATTGAAAAAAAAATAGATTAATTAAATCAAGAATGACATGGTTTAAAAAAATTTATTAAAAGAAATTTTTAATATAATGCTTAATTTTTTAACTAAAAAACTCTCGAACTCTTTTAATTTAATTTAAGATTTCAATTTAAATAATAATAAACGAGGGAATTTTTTAGAAGACAAAGCTTCCTTAGCACTTTGAGCATTCACTTTAAACTTATTTGCTCATATAAAACGCTCGATAACTTGAGGTTGTTTATGTAATCAAAATTTTAAGTAAATAGCTTAAAAAAACGATCATGATTACATGAATTTAATCACGTTCATAATTCGAATTTTTTTTACGAACTTGCTAAAAACTACTGAATAATAAATTGAAAAACTTATGCAAAAATATGACGCTAATTTAAAAAATTTACCTAAAAAAAAATACCTAATTTATTTCTACAAAAATTTTTTTTTGAATAAAACAATATTTTGAATCGATTGGCTTGGGAAATTGTGCATCTTTTAAAATATTTTTAATATGCTTTTTGATCTCATATTAAAAGCATGCTTAGTTTTTATATCTAATTTTCATTTATTAAATTAATATTCAAATTTTAAATTAAAAAATCTTGAATCAAAAAAAAAAAAATTATGATTGCAGCTCAAAAGAAAGATACAACTGGACATTGAGCTTTTATAGAATAATTATTAGTCTTAAACTAAGCACTATGGTAAAGAATTAAAATTTATTTTAATTTGTTAAATTATACCTAAACTAAATGAAGCAAGTATCTAAATTTAGCGAAGCGAATTAAAAGCGAAGAAAACAAATAATTTTATTCAATCTTTGGATACCTTACTTCCATACCTATGATGAAAAAAGCCTCTTTTAATAAATCAATAGATACACTGAATTTTATTTCAAATATAAAGACTGTGTTTTTTCTTAAAGTTATAGATAAACATAAAAAAAATTATAATTTTATATAAAAATATTTTGTTTTCAAATTAAAATAAAAAATATGAAAGAAATATTTAAAATCATCTAAAAACAAGACTAAAATAAATTTACCATTAAAATAGTTCAAAATAGATAAAATGTATCAGATAATTTAACTTGCATTCTTGACTATGAAATTTGCATTTTTTGTTAGATTAATTGACTAAAATCATGATAATCTCTTTTTTAGATTCTTTTTTTTTTCTCTTCTAAAAAAAAAAAATGCAATCTTTTTTTAGTTTATAAGGTTGAAAAATTTTCTTTCCAAATGATTTATTTTGATCAAACATAATTAATTAATTTGCTTGAGTGAAATTTAAAAGATTTAAATAAAATAATTTAAATTTTTTATTTAAAATTGATCACTTAAAATTATTATCTAAATTTGAATTTTAGTTTTTTCTTTTAATATGTATCAATTTAAATATTTTCTCTGCTTTAATTAATACTTTCAATGATAAAAAATAATTTAATTTTTAAAAATTTCTCTCAGAATTAAAATTTTTCATATTCAGTTGCAATGATTAAATGGGTTATATCGAAGACAAAATTTTGGCTTCATTATATTTAAACGGCGCTTATATAAAATAAATAAAATAAAATTAATTTTTAAATTTTCAAATTTATTCGAAATGAATGATCCAAGTGCCAAAAGACCCTTAAATGATTCGGATGAGTCTGAAGATGAATGGGTAGGCCCTAAACAATCTGAAAACAATCAAGAACTAAATGAAGACACAGGACAGGCTGTTGAATCTGAATTAGACAAAGAGGCTAAAAAACGTGAAATAAAAAAGAGAAAAAGTAAATTTCATGCTCAGATCTTAATCCGATTAATTTATAAAAAATTCAAGACCAAGAATTAGAAAAAATTCACATCGAAAATCTCCCAGGCTCTGAAAATTATGAGAAGAGTTATATGCATCGAGATACCATAACTCATCTTGTAGTCACAATGTAAAACAACTTTAAAAAAAATTAAAATTTTTTCAAATATTTTATTTTATCTTTTAGAACTGATTTTATAATTACAGGTAGTTCAGATGGTCATGTAAAATTTTGGAAAAAGCAAGACGAAGGTATTGAATTTGTAAAGCATTTTCGAACTCACCTTTCAATGCTAATGGGAATGACTGATAACTTTAATGGAACTCTGATGTGCACTATTTCCTTGGACAAATCTCTCAAGGTTTTTGACATTATTAACTTCGATATGATTAACATGGTTCGACTTGACTTTGTTCCCTTTGCTTGTTCATTTATTCATGCTGATCGGGACCCTGTAGCCACAATATGCGTGTAAGTACTTATTTAAATAAAGATAAAAAACTAAAAAAAATAATAAATATAAAAAAAATTAAATTAAATCTTAATTTAATCAGGAGTGAAAAAGATACACCAGCGCTTCGAATTTTCGATGCCCGAGGAAATAACCAACCCTTGCACATAGTAGAGAAGCTTCACTATCAGCCAGTTCATTTAATTAAAGTAAAACATGAATAAATTCAGAGAAAATTTAAAAAATAACAAAAATTTAGTTCAATCCTGTTTATGAGATTGTGGTCTCAACTGATAAAAATGGTATGCTGGAGTACTGGAGTAGTTCGGTAAATGAATACAAATTTCCCAAAAATGTGTCATTCGAGTCTAAGATGGAAACAGATTTATACGAATTTGTCAAAGTCAAGACTATCATCATAAATATAGCATTTAATAAAAGTGGAAAAAAAATGGCCATCTTGTCCAGAGACAGAAAAATTAGGCTGTTTGATTTTTTAAGTGGAAAAATAATAAATACAATTGACGAGTCGCTTGATCAATATTCTGCTCTTCAACAAGTAAAACTAGTTTTATAATTAATTTATTTTTAATTAAAATTTAAGCATTCTCAACAAATGGGTAACATGGAATTTGGTAGACGTATGGCTATGGAAAAAGACATCGAGAGAAATGAGGCTACTTTTTTTCAAAATTTAATATTCGACGAAAGTGGAATTTTCTTAATATATGGTACCTTAATGGGTATAAAGAGTAAGCAATTTGATAAACTAATTATTTTAACTTATTAAAAGTGGTTATTTTTTAATAAAGTTTTTAATATTGAAACTATGGAGACAGTGAAATACCTTGGTAAACTAGAAAATGCTCGTTTCTTGAACGTTGGTCTATTTCAAGGTATTACAAACAAGCCAAAGGCTATTTTAAGTATGGAAATGAGAGCATCAAATAATCCAGCTCTCCAAGTTATCAAATATGATCCGACCATTTTTTGTACAGCTTATAAAAAAAATAGATTTTATTTATTTACAAAGCGTGAACCAGAAGATATAAAAGGGTAAGATTTTATAGAAAATAATACTTATTTAATTAGTTACTTAACAAATTTATACACGTGAGATTTGTTAAATCAGCAAATTTTAAGGAAGTATTAATTATTAGTCACGATTTTTTAATAATATTTTTGATATTTAGTATTTTAGTCTTGACAAAAATTCATATTTACCAATCATATCAATTTTGCTAACAATTTTTGATTAAATAATTTTAAAAAAATTTCCATTCTTTAAACAACATGACCAAAATTAGGCTAATTTTGAAACGATTTTTAATTGAAAATTTATAAAAAAATTCGTCTATGTTAAGAAATATGTATTGATTTAAATTTAAGTACTTTTGTTATTTAAATTTTTTCATTATTTCTGGTCAATTTGTGTTAAAATAGTAAAAGACTTTTGAGACGTAAAATATTCGATCCTATTTATCACAAATTGAATTAGAGAATATTTATTTAACATAAATTCATTTATTTCAATTCAGAAATATAATCGCAAAAAAGTATAATAAAACATTTTTTTTCATCTAAAATCTAATTTTTATGAAGAAAGAGAATTGTACAGAAACAAACATTATACAGAAAGAGAATTTTGGGTGAAACAAAATTCATTTTGTAAAATCAATTTTATCTTAAAAATAATTTAAACATTAAGTGAAATCTGAAATTATAAATAAAATTTTGAAAAGAAAAAATTAGCCTCAATTCTTTTGTTTAAATTTAATATGCTTACTCAAATATATTATAAAAATTAAGCAATATAAAGTACTTTTAAGTTTAATTTTCTAAGTTCTAGAAATAGAATTAAACTTTAAGTCCTTTTAGATTAACCGAACTTTATTCTCTTTTAAAACATAAGCCTTATTATTAAAATAAATATCCTAAATTAAAAGAAGAATTAGTTCTCATATAATATTTATAGAGTGCAGTTGGTTCACATTTCTATTGGATGAATTTAATCAATATTTTTTTTAAGACCAGGTTTTTAATGCAAAATAGATATCTAGATACGATTTCCAACAAAACAATGACACTCGATTTTTAAATCACTTTTTTAGAAAAAATTTTGCTTGTCTTCAGAGATTATAAATAATTAGCTTTTTTTTCTAAAAATAATAATGAAAATTCGAGCTTTACGGATGATTAAGTAGTAAATCTCTAAATAAGGGATTCGATCTGCATTCAAGAATTTAGGACTACGATTTTGGCCATTCAAATGTTAAAAGAATAAAGCTAAAAATAAGAAGAGCCAAAATTACAAGTTTGACAAAAAGATCTGATCAATAAATCGGATATTTGGTCAGGCTTATATTAGTCAGGTCAAGCAATATTTTAAACTAATAACTGAGGATCTAAAAAATTTGACTCACCTTTATTTGCTAATTTTAGCCTACTTACTTAGCTGACACTAATTTATAATGAAAATATCAGACTTTATTAACTTTGGAACATATAAACTCGTTAAAAAATAAATTCATTTATCTAAAAAAATCATAAAAAGCTAAGCTTTTATTTCTTGAAACTATTAGATAAATATATTTTTAAAAATTCCATTTTTGGCAAAAAATCGCATTTTTAAACAAAGTCTGCTAGAAAATGGGTTTATTTTTTGAAGATATGAACGATTTTTCAAGGAAATCGAATTTAATTTTTTAATATTCACTTTAATTAGATTATTTTGATTTAATTTTATTATTTCTCTTTTTCTGAACAACTAATTTGTTGGAATGATTATTCTTGAATGAAGAAATAATAATAGCACTTAAGAGAAAATAATTTAGAATATTAAAATTTAGCTCGAAAAGTCTTAAATTAGAATTTTACATTCATCTCAATTAAATCATCATCCTAGAAAACACGGATATTGCTAAAATAACCTAACCTGTTGTTTTTGGATAAAAAACGGACCCATACTTTTTGGCCGAAATACACTTCGACTGAGCGCCATCCTATGACTATTTTATTCAAAATTTAATAAGCTTTTCAACAAAAGCTTCAGGTAAGCTCTAGGACTGCTTCGGTCTGCAATAAGCTTCAAAATGTCATGCCTGCAAAATTTAATAAGCTTTTTAAAATATTTAATAGATTTTAAAAGTTCTTAATCTTATTACTTAAAATATTTATAAAATTGAATGTTAGAATTTCTATCAATTCAGTTATTTTTTTAAATAAATCTTATATTTTTTTCAAGTTTTTTTTTAAAGGGAATATGACAATGCAACTTTAAGTTTAAAATTGTTTAAATTTCCAGCAAATAAATTGCCATTACTTTTTTGGAGTCATGAAATCAATAAATAAATAAATAAATTTTGAATTATTAAGAAAATTTTATAATAAAATTATTAGATATTTTAATTAATTTGATAATTTGAATTAATTAATTTTAAAGAAATCATTATAAATCAAAATGAATTTTAATCACAGAAGAAAGAATATTGGTAGAATTTATAAAAATTTTAAACTTGATAAATGTGACCAGGAAAATATAATTTATCCAAATTTTAAAATCTACAAAATGTATTTTAAAATAACGTCGATAATTAATTTAAAAAATTTATTACAAAAATTTTAGTTTTTACAAAATAATTTAATTTTATTAAATCGGAAAAATTAGTAGTAGTGTATTTAGGCCGATGCTTTGTTGGACAGAAGCTTGTTCAGGCAGAAGCAAAATTCCTAAAAAGTATGGATCTATTTTTTACCCAAAAACAACAGTTAAGCAATATCCGAAAATACTGCTTAACTAATAATGATATTTAAATTGAAGTCTTGGTCCAGATTTAAAAATAATAAAGTCCGTACTTGGACTTGACTTAAGACTTTTTACTTTAAGAAAGTCTGCTCAAGTTTGCTGCTTTTTGAAAAGGGATTCAATTCCTGAATTTATTTCAAAATTATAAATTTAAAAAATATTTAAATATATTTAGTGCTGACAATGAAAGAGATATATTTAATGAAAAACCAACAAAAGAAGAGATAGTGGCAGCCACCGAAGTAATCTTTAAAAGTATTTCTAAGATTTTATTTTAAAATTTACAATTAGGAGAGTACTTTGAGTAGATTGGCCTCATCAGCTACGATTCACACGACATTGGGCGACATTGTAATGAATTTATTCTACAAAGAATGTCCAAAAACAGTGGAAAACTTTGCTGTTCATTCCAGAAACGGATATTACAATGGCCATATATTTCATCGGGTTATAAAGCAATTCATGATTCAGACAGGTGACCCGCAAGGAAATGGAACTGGAGGAACTTCAATATGGGGCCATGAATTTGAAGATGAATTTCATCCAAATCTAAAACACGACAAACCATACACAGTTAGCATGGCAAATGCTGGACCGAATAGCAATGGGTCGCAATTTTTCATCACTGTCATCCCTTGTGTAATTAAATTTAAATCAAAAAATATATTTTTGTATAATGTATTTATGTAGCCTTGGTTGGACAGAAAACACACGGTTTTTGCACGAGTCCTCAAAGGTATGGATGTTGTCCAGAAGATATGTAATGCAAAAACGGACAAGCAAGACAAGCCAATTGATGAAATAAAAATAATAAGCATATCAGTTAAATAAACATGAGCTAAAGTTTGAAATGGTGATGAATTTTACAATTATATAATTTACTAATAAAAATGTAATAAAATATTTAATGATACGTGATCTATGTATTTTTGAGTATTTAAGGTGTTATTTGAAACAGCTAATTTGAAAATGTCTTTAGAGATTGGAATTTTTTTAAATAAAAAATAATTTCTTATTCTGTTATGAAAATTTGTTTTCGATGAATGCATGAGATAAGTCGAAATTAATTGATTGTTTTTTTTAAATTTGCATTTTTTTATTTGCAATAGATCGATGATTTAATCGATGTTAAGATCAATTCATCAACATTAAGATTACATATGATTGTGTAATTTGATATTCGACCAATGGTCGCCTAAACTCATAAGTATTTAAACTACTTTTTTTTTCTTATTTTGAAAATTCTTAATCTAAAAATTAATTTTATTTAAAAATTACAGTATATTTTCTTTTTTCAATGTTTAAAAAGAAATAAGCTACAGCGAGTATTTAAGAAATAGTATGTTACTTTTATTTTTTCATATTAATAAATTAAGCTTTAAGTCATATTTATGTAGAAATTAGTTTTATTAAGCTAAATAATAGAATTTTGAAAAAAAATTAAATGCCATTTTCTATATTTTATCTACTTATTTGGCTACGACCCTTCAGAATTACCACCTGGTTTTCATTCCGGCTTCTGATTAAGGTGATAAAATATATTCCATATTTTATATTATTTACAGTACTGATTTGTCATGTGGATTTTACGTAAATTTACGTAAATTTTCTTTGGCCAAAAAATGGCAAGTCAGCAAACCTGTTAGAGGGACACACAAATGTTTGGTCTGTCAAAAGCTCAGACATTTGTTCAAAATTATTTTGCCATTTTTTGGCCAAAGTAAATTTGCGTAAAATCCACATGACAAAAATATCGAAAAATTTCGTAAAATTACGTAATTTTACGAACATAAATTAACGTGAATTTTCATAAATTTACCTTATTTTACGTAAATTTTCGTAAATTTATAAAAAATCCACGTGTCAAATCAGTACTGTATGTCTTTTATAATATTAAATATATATATATATCTTATATTTTATATATGTCTTGAGTTACATTAAAATATAAGAAAAGACCAAAGTCATTTTTAAAATCCATTCAAGGCTTAACAACAGCATTCGTTATTTATTAGATGCGAATTGTTTTAATTTTATTAAAAATTTAGATTAATAATAAATTAAAAAAAAAGAAATCATAAAATCTTTTTTAATTTAATTTATTTTTTAATAAAAGTAAAAAAATATAAATTTCTCGATTATACGTAAAATTAGGTAAATTGTCAATATAATAATTTTAATAAGCTTCCGTAAGCAAGCTTGTGGAGGCGGTATACTATCACCTTTGGTAGCACATTGCGCTATAAAAGGAAAATTACAGAATATATAATTTTCCTTTTATAGCGCAAATATAATTAAAGATATTTTGCATAAATTGTTGTAAAAACAGAAATTAAAAAAAATCAAAGAGATTTGGGGTATTTTTTGCATCCTTAGTGGTTTAGGAACTTGATAATTTTTTATAATTTACAAAATCTTAATAATAAATAATTCACAACGAATCCATTATACTCACTAAAATGATGCAAAGTCCAGAAATATTTTGGATATATTTTTTACTACAATTTATCTGTAAAAATGGTGAATTTAAATTTTTTTTTTTCCTTTTGAAAATAGTTTAATTTGCTTTTTTAATTGTTTAATAAAACAAAAAGTGGAATATCAGTGTATTTTTTTCCGTTCTTTTGTAAAAAATTTGACAAAACTGACCCTGGAACTCGAATAAAATTCTTATTATTATTTTTTAAATATAATTTTTAACAATTTTCCGTTGGTCACAGATTTTTTTGTTTTTATCTTAAAAATTAAAAAATATTATTATTAAAAAATGTTTAGAAAATAAGTTAACCTGTTGTGCTGAACTCAGCTAACCTGTTTTACCATAGATATCACAAATTAATTGAGTAATAAACACGAAAAATTACTTTTTAATTAGTAAATTTTTTAACACATTTTAGATTTCTAGACTACTAGTTTGGCATCGTTGACTATCAGACTTCCTAATTATTACAATCAATTAATCAATCAGGTACAGGTAAAAAATTTGAAATTTTCAAATTTCCAACCTATTTTGTTTACTAGACATTACAGTTGAGTATTAAAAAAATTAGTTAATTGATTGATTGACAATAGATTAAATTTGACTCTCAATAAGCATATAAATACCTCATTCAGCTTTTGCAGAATTTAAAAACTACAATCAAAACATAATAGATAAAATGCAAAACAATATAAGTTTAATGGATTTGAAGAGAAAAATGAACACGCTTGGTGCTAATTTTGAAAACTTTTATTGCCAACCAGCAATAACTTTTACCAGACCAGGCAGTCAAAGTCCACTTGAGAATACTTATGAGTCATTCAATGAGTATACGACCGAAAATCATTCATCTCAGTTTCTAACATCTTTAAATGAAAACTCCAATCTCAATCCATTTGGCAATCACTATGACTCTGGTTGCATCCAGAACAACTCATTAATAAGCTCACCATATTTGACATCCGTCCAAAACATTGTGCAACATCGAGCATTGAACAATGTAAAAAAAAGCATTCAATATCAATCGACGCCAAACAAAGCTTTTTTAACATTGACCAAACTGGAATTGAAAAAAAAACCCACAATTGAGAAGTCAACCAAAAATAAAGTCAACTTTCACAATATAACAGATTTAGCAACCAGTGCAATTTCGGATGACAGCAAAAGTGAGTTGAAACCAAACACTAATCTATCTCAAAATTCAATCAATTCGTCGCTTAACAATTGGAATCAATCAAATGATCTTCTAAATTTTAATGAAAAATTAAAACTCGTATCACAAATGATATGCAATAAAGAAAATTCCAATTATTTGATATCACGAACTAAAAGAAAACCAAGAACCCAAATAAGCAAGCAGCAAAAAGAAATATTGGAATATGCTTACAAAATGAAGAGCTATCCGGATTCAAGTGAAATTGAGTATTTGTGTAATCTGTTGGGATTTGAAGAAAATGTTATTCGAGTAAGTTTTAATATTTTATATTTTAAGTTTTTAGCTTTTATTTTTATGTGTTAATTATTTTTTATTTTAAGATATGGTTTCAAAACAAACGAGCAAGAAACAAGTCACAAAATTTAACTCATCATTTTATGATATAAATAATTATTTTTCAAAATATTTGTAATGTAAATTTTTGTATTATACAAATTTTTTTTTACCATTAATAAAATTATTTAAATTTAGCATTTACATTAAATTTTGTTTAATTCAATGTTAAAATATTTTTTTCATCACTGTCGATGTCTAAAATAAATGACAAATATTATAAAAGATTTTACCGACTTTTCAAATTTAATTTCAATTTAGCTTAATTGAAATATTAAATTGAAAAATTTTCTAAATCAAATTCCAAAAGGAAATATTCATCGAATGATAAAAATAAAACTAAAATCTATATATTTTCAAGGAAGAAATTGAATTCTTAAACGCAATCTGATCCGAATTTCTAATTTTTTGATTTTTTGAAATTCATAAACTAAGTCATTTGAAACATTTGAAATTGGGAGGCCCAAATTTAGAAGCCTAGGTATTTTTTTTGAGTCTCTCAAATAAAAATTATACCTATATACATTATGAAATTATAAAATATGAAAATTATTTCAAAAATAAAAATCTCTTTAAAAATCTGTATTTCTTTAAGATGTTCAATGATAAAATTGGAATATCTTTAATTATATATATTATGAGAGAGCATACAAATTTCTACACTCTAATGTATATTTCTATTTTATAAAAGGTTTAAAAGGTAACTTATTTGATTGAAAGAACCAATAACAACGCTTTTTTTCACTTGAATCGCATGTAGTCACAGGAATCACTTAAGACCAAATTTTTTTTAGTTTACTAATTTCAAGTCAAAATTTAGTAATTCAAATAACACTTTAGTTTTGAATTTCTAGAACTTTAACTAATTTTTAATTTTCTACTATATTTTAACTATTTTTTTAAAAAAAATTATTTTGATATTGATTATCAATTTTTGTTTTTAAGAGTCTTTAGCTCGATACAGATAAACAAATTAATAATAATAATCCTAATTTTAGCATTTTTGAGAAATATTTAGTCACTTTTATAAAAATATGTTAGTAGATATTTTCCGAACTGATATAAGTTGTATAGCGTACAACATAATTTTAAAAGTTAGATTTAATTCTCTTTTATATAAATTAATTCAACATTATTTGAATTATTTAATAAACATGTTCAAGAACTTAAGAATTCTGTTGTCAGTTTGAATTTACCTAAATTCTTTTTTATAATGTACTCAGTTAATTTTTAGCTCCATTTGATCTAAAATTTCTAAACCGTAAAGAAGAAATAAGCAAATTTTTGAAACAAATTGATTAAAATTTTTAATAGTAAATCCTGTCATTTTTAGAGCCCGAAAAAAATATCCCGATATCTTAAAGATAAATATTAATATAAAGTATAAAAAATTTATCATTCAAATTAAAAGTAAAAATTCCGAATGAAATGAATTTTAATAAATTAAATATTCTGTAAAAATTTGAAAACTTGAATAGTTTTAATTAGAATTTTTTAAAGTATGTGTAAAATTAAGAAGATCGATCCGGTTACAACAATAAAGTAACTATAATAATAAAAAATTGATTTTAAAAGCTTTATCTAAAAAAAATACGTTTCTGGATTCTATAAATGATTCAAAGGTGTTTCTAAATATCAAGGTATTGTATTAATGCGAAGGAGGCAAATATAAAAAAATTCAATTGTTCAATTGAGAGAAAAAAGAAAATTTCTAAATTATAATGATTGTAGTTATTGAAATAAAACGATTCAACCAAAACAGGAGGCAAGCAATTGATACTTGAAAAATACTAGAAATCAATATAAGGTTTGATGATTTGGAAACAGGTATAAATTAAGTCCGACGTTTCATTTTAATATCATATCTTATTTCACCAGAAAAAAAAGAAACCCAAACCAAAAAATCCAAAATGAGCTTCTCAACTAGCCAATTCTCAGCCCAATTCCCAACTAAATCATTTAACTTCCCAACTCCATCACCAGCTGAATTTTCTGCTAACTTTTCAGCAAACCAATTCTCAGCCCAACAATTGCCAACCAAATCTTTCAAGCTTTCAGCTGCACCACAATTGCCAGCTGCTGACTTTTCCGCCCAACAATTCCAATCAGCTGATTTCTCTGCCAACCAATTTTCAGCCCAACAATTGCCAACCAAATCTTTCAAGCTTTCAGCTGCACCACAATTGCCAGCTGCTGACTTTTCTGCCAACCAATTTTCAGCCCAACAATTCCAATCAGCTGATTTCTCTGCCAACCAATTTTCAGCCCAACAATTGCCAACCAAATCATTCAAGCTTTCAGCTGCACCACAATTGCCAGCTGCTGACTTTTCTGCCAACCAATTTTCAGCCCAACAATTGCCAACCAAATCATTCAAGCTTTCAGCTGCACCACAATTGCCAGCTGCTGAATTTTCTGCCAACCAATTTTCAGCCCAACAATTGCCATCAGCTGATTTGTCATCTAATCAATTTTCTGCCCCAAGCTCATTCCAATTGGAAGATGTTTCCTCAAAATGGTCAGCTGCCCATCAAGCTTCAAAAGATGCTGCTTCTCAATTCAAGCAAGACTTTGGTAATGAGGCTAACCAACAACAATTCAATTTTTAAGGCTTAATCATTTAACTTTGATATATAAAATTTTTATTTATTCTATTATTAATAAATAAATATAAAGAATTACTTTCATTGAGCTTTGTTTTCAAAGGTTTTTAAAATTTTTATTCAAAAAAGTCTTATTTCACACAAAAAATAAAATCCAATGAACACAAGAACGTTTTTTAATCCGAAAAATTGCATTCAATCCTATAGGTAAAGTGTTGAAAAAAAATATCTTTGGTCCTCTAAAAATAAGTTTTAAGGGTTTACCTTAGTGCCTTGCACTGGACGGCATTGAATTAAAATATGAAGATTCAAAACTAACTGCCGCATTAAAGACGTATTTTCTATTTTTTAGATACGTATTAATGATGCTGCATCAAAAGTTAAGATTCAAGAACAATGATGTAATTTATTCCCAAAGCGAAATAATAAATTTTGATTGGCTATAAGTTAAACAAAAAAGCGCTCTTCTAGAAAAAATGAAAAAGAGTTTTTTTGACTTTGGATTACTGACATTTAAACAACTCTTGCTTAAAAAAATTGATTTAATTAAATATTAATCATATTTTAAAAATGGTGCTGCTCTTGTTTAAATAAACCTCGAAATTACTCAAATTTTTGATAAAGATAGTTTTGATTAAGAGAATGATTTTTTTTTTGCAAGAGCTGGTAGACCGGTTCCATTTATCAGACAGGTTTTGAAACCAGTTCGAAAAAAAAAACATGTTTGAAAGCACTTTTTAATGAATAAAATTTTCTTGAAATAGATGTTTTCAAAAGCTATTCACAAGCTCATTTCAACGAATTAGCATTCGTACAATTTAAACATGATTATATTGTGTAATCTTTGAATTCAAATTACAAAAAAATTATAGACTATACTGACTCTCCAACTCTCTTTGTTTATTTAACACTATATTTTGACTATTTATTTGTTTTAAATCTTTCATTTATTGTTTTCCTTTATAATAAAACCATTGAATTAAATAAAACAAAATTAATCATTCTTTAAGTATAAATGTCACAAACTGAACCAATGATTATGTAATCATCTACATAATCGAATAAAGAATACTGATATATTAGAGAAAAGATAAATATTTCACAAACTGATTCATAAGTTTTGTATCCAAAAAAGAGTAGACGAAACGAAAGCCCGATATGTGATTATTGAATTATGTTATCAAATAAGACAAAAAATTATATGTAGAATTTTGTAGTCAAAAATGAACAGCATCAACTTGAAATTCAACAAGGATGGATCAGAGAAATATTATATCGCGATTTTATATCTGACTAAGTAAAAATTACGCGTAATTTTTTTTATAAACGTAATTACGCTTAAATTGTTTCAGTCATATAAATTTACGCGTTACTTTTTTTTAATCTAAAATAAACTTAAATTTGAGTAATTTGACAAAAAATTTATCCATAATTTCTCGAAATTACTCTTTTTTACGGAGAATTTCGATTATGGATAATTTTATCTAAATTGAGTTGACATATTTTTGCATAATAATATAAGTTTTACGCATGTAGATTTTGCAGATGAGTTTTTAACAATTAGAAATATTATTTGATAAAAACTCGAAAAAAATTTAAATTAAAAAATTTTTAGTGTTTATAAGTCTTAAAAATTGAGTTTCAAACGTTTTATTGATTAAAAATTATTGATTTGAGAATTAAATCTAATTGTACAATAATTGTTATTAAAATGAAAAGTAAGAATTGTCAGACATATCGTAAATTGCTACAAAAATATAAATTACAAATTATAAACTAGTTATATGATTAAACAAGATAGAGACTAGCTTTCGCGTTTTGGTTGTTGGAATCGTTGCGAAGTTTACGAAGGAACTTCTGTAAGAAGCTGTTGCGATAAGCAGTCTTGTTTGCTTTTCTTGTTTATAAAGGGAAGCGTGCGTTCAAGCGAAGGTTGCGTGGTAAACATGACGTGATGGGATGGTTTGGGTCATCCAGAATTCTATTGAGTGTTTGTTCGCAGGCATAGTCTATAAACTCGGCTATTGGGAGGAGTTTGTAAGAGCCTGCAGTCTGATCATCGATTCCCATGATACGCCATAAACGGGAGTTGAAAGTTCATCTCACACTTAGCAGCAGCAGAGGTTGAAGTAAGCATTACGGCGCTGTACGTAAAGTGGCTGAGACAATATGCTCGGTATACACAAATGAGCATCTGCGTAGACCAGCCATTCAGTTTAAGCTGCTTGAGCAAGAACTCGACAGGGCTGACAATTGAGCGTACACGTCTCCATTGGAGATCGGGGTCGAGCGAGTCAGAGAGCTCAAAGCCGAGATACTTATAGGTCTTGACTTTCTTAAACATTTGGCCGAGCAAATAAACAGGAGGAAGACTTGAGCCGACTACGCGCGGGGGATTAATGAAGATCACTTTGCACTTGCCCACGTTTAAGCGCATCTTATTATCAACACACCAGCGTTGTCCGGCATCAACTATCTCTTGAGGGAGGTTGCCAAATGTGTTTCCTACAATGTAAGCTAGGATGTCGTCGGCGTACTTTAGTAACTAAACTCCAAAAGGCAGGTACTCATTGATGTCGAGTATGAAGAGGAGGAATAGGATAGGTCCAAGGACACTGCCCTGAATAACACCAGCACGTACATCTCGCCATTTTGTTGACTTACCTCTGTAGACTACTCGTTGTTTACGATGTGACAGCCAAGTTGCAATTCATGTGGTTAGCCATTGAGGAAGCATAGACTCGATCTTGATAATGAGTCGCTCATGGTCAAACAAGTCGAATGCCTTGGCGAAGTCGAAGAAAATTCCTATCACCTTCTGGTCACTACTGTCTATAGCTTTTCCCCATTCATCTAATACCATAATCAATCCATCGGTGGTGCTTCTACCAGTTAAGAAGCCAAATTGCTTGTTCGTTAGAAGCCTTTCACGAACAAGACGCAGTATCTGCTTTGTGATAATGCGCCTCATGATCTTACATGGCGTCGAAGTGATGACAATTAGTCGCATGTCGCTAGGTGTAGCTGGATTCTGCACTTTCGGGATTGGCGTGATGTTACCAAGTCGCCATTCGTCAATGACAATAACTTTGTTTACGCAATGGTTTAAAATGGTAACAAAAGGTGAAACTAACTCGAGGCTTGCTGAGTAAAGTAAATTTCAATTAAAATCTCAAAAGTGAATGATAAACCTGTTTCTTTTGGTGAAGGCATCAAACACTTTTCTGATTGTACTGATAAATTATCAAACTAGCGAAAAAATTGAATTAAAAGTTATAGCTCTAAGCTATTTGTCTTTTTTTACCACAAAGTAAATAGCAACAACAAGTGTGTCATTTAATTCAATATTGATCCAAGGTGCTTTTTTGAGTTTACAGCAATTTAAGCTTAAGATTTTGAGTTATATATTACCAAACTAACGTAAAAACAAGTTAATCGATCAAAGAAGTTTAAGTGCTAAATATGGCCATACCATTAGATAGAAAAAGTCTACATTGAAAATCAACATAGAAAACCTTTTTTTAAAATTAATTATTTTTATATCCAAAAGTTTCAAAGAATAAAAAATTTGGAAATTTGACATGAAAATTGACTAATTGACAGATTATTGACTAACTGATAACACTTTATTACATTCATTAACTTATCCATAAACTCAATAATTTTTTTTTTCTTTATTCGTTTTACAATATGTTTATCGATTCATCTTTTTTGACCTCTCTTGGATCTCTCTTAAACACAACGCCTGATTTTATTTGCTCTAGAGAAATTTCCATTTAGTGTTGTCCTTAAACGAGGTAGTAAATTCAAATCGAGATTTTTATGACACTTTGATCATGCGAAATTATGTTAATCAACTCTCCAGAACCTAACCCCTAACATTACTGTCAAAAAAAGAAGGAATCATTTTATGGGAATTAAGACAAAATAAAGGATGGATCAATTACAGAGTTGTAATCGATTATCAATTAATCAATTAGATTCAATATTTTTTTTATAGCAGACTCTATCTTTTAAACTATCCAAAAATACTCGAAATAAAGTAACTATAATAATAATAAAAAATTGATTTTAAAAGCTTTATCTAAAAAAAATACGTTTCTGGATTCTATAAATGATTCAAAGGTGTTTCTAAATATCAAGGTATTGTATTAATGCGAAGGAGGCAAATATAAAAAAATTCAATTGTTCAATTGAGAGAAAAAAGAAAATTTCTAAATTATAATGATTGTAGTTATTGAAATAAAACGATTCAACCAAAACAGGAGGCAAGCAATTGATACTTGAAAAATACTAGAAATCAATATAAGGTTTGATGATTTGGAAACAGGTATAAATTAAGTCCGACGTTTCATTTTAATATCATATCTTATTTCACCAGAAAAAAAAGAAACCCAAACCAAAAAATCCAAAATGAGCTTCTCAACTAGCCAATTCTCAGCCCAATTCCCAACTAAATCATTTAACTTCCCAACTCCATCACCAGCTGAATTTTCTGCTAACTTTTCAGCAAACCAATTCTCAGCCCAACAATTGCCAACCAAATCTTTCAAGCTTTCAGCTGCACCACAATTGCCAGCTGCTGACTTTTCCGCCCAACAATTCCAATCAGCTGATTTCTCTGCCAACCAATTTTCAGCCCAACAATTGCCAACCAAATCTTTCAAGCTTTCAGCTGCACCACAATTGCCAGCTGCTGACTTTTCTGCCAACCAATTTTCAGCCCAACAATTGCCAACCAAATCATTCAAGCTTTCAGCTGCACCACAATTGCCAGCTGCTGACTTTTCTGCCAACCAATTTTCAGCCCAACAATTGCCAACCAAATCATTCAAGCTTTCAGCTGCACCACAATTGCCAGCTGCTGAATTTTCTGCCAACCAATTTTCAGCCCAACAATTGCCATCAGCTGATTTGTCATCTAATCAATTTTCTGCCCCAAGCTCATTCCAATTGGAAGATGTTTCCTCAAAATGGTCAGCTGCCCATCAAGCTTCAAAAGATGCTGCTTCTCAATTCAAGCAAGACTTTGGTAATGAGGCTAACCAACAACAATTCAATTTTTAAGGCTGAATCATTTAACTTTGATATATAAAATTTTTATTTATTCTATTATTAATAAATAAATATAAAGAATTACTTTCATTGAGCTTTGTTTTCAAAGGTTTTTAAAATTTTTATTCAAAAAAGTCTTATTTCACACAAAAAATAAAATCCAATGAACACAAGAACGTTTTTTAATCCGAAAAATTGCATTCAATCCTATAGGTAAAGTGTTGAAAAAAAATATCTTTGGTCCTCTAAAAATAAGTTTTAAGGGTTTACCTTAGTGCCTTGCACTGGACGGCATTGAATTAAAATATGAAGATTCAAAACTAACTGCCGCATTAACGACGTATTTTCTATTTTTTAGATACGTATTAATGATGCTGCATCAAAAGTTAAGATTCAAGAACAATGATGTAATTTATTCCCAAAGCGAAAATTTTGATTGGCTATAAGTTAAACAAAAAAGCGTTCTTCTAGAAAAAATGAAAAAGAGTTTTTTATTTTGAAAAAACAATAAATTTACAAAATTATTGCAGGCTTTGCTTAGTTTTATTCAAAATTTCATAAATTCAAAAATATTATTTTTTCTAATTTTTAATGCAGCATTTATTATTAACGAGCTGAAAATAAATTTGTCATCAAAGGTTAGCGCCTTAACTTTTGATGCAGCATCATCAATACGTATCTAAAAAATAGAAAATACGTTGTTAATGCATGGTTCTATTTTCAGATCGTTAATGGTAAAGGCCGCCGTCCATTGCAAGGCACTAAGGTAATATCCGGTAAAAAGCATTAAATTTGAATCAGTGCGTAATTACCGACTTGATTAAGGATGACATTAAGGCCATCTAATAAAACTTTGTGGATAATTGGTTTGTCCTAATTCAGTCTGACATAATATTTTAAAATCCGTTTTTTACTGATTTGGAAAGCGACATTTCCGACAGTGCGAAACTGAACCAATTTAGGCATGCAGCATTACAATATTCAGTAACAGGCGGTCCGCAAAATTAAGATGGACCCTGTCAAATCATAAACTAAAAAAAAAAAGAAAAATTTTCGATATCAATTTTCGAAAAATAAACATTAAAGATAGCCAAATATTTTGAAGATTTTTCGCAAATATTCATCTATTGACAAACACAACAATAAAAATATGATTGTACTTTTTGCAGAAAAAATTTTTTTTAAATTTTCCTTTAAAATTAATTTAAATTTTAGTTAAGAGATGACGTACTTTTTATCCTTTTTGAACCTTCTAAATTTGATTCAACATCACCCAGAACAACACATTGCTTCCTTCCTTTTAAGAAAGCTTCAACCCAACTCAGCATACTACCTCTCACACCGTTCGCCTTCAGTTTGTATATCAGCTTCTTATGTGATACCTTGTCAAACGCTTTTGAAAAATCTGTGTATAACACATCAACCGTATTTCCATCTAGTATATTCCTCGAAACCATATTTTGACACTCCAATAGGTTGGTCACACACTCCCTTCTTCTGACAAACCCATGTTGTTGCCTTGAAATTAAATTATTTTGATAAAAATATCCCATCAATACATCCCTAACTATGCCCTCCATCACTTTGCAGCACACTGACGTTAAAGACACCGGCCTGTAATTCACTGCCTCCAGTTTGCTCCCCTTCTTAAATAACGGTGTAATATTTGCCATCCCCCATTCTTCTGGAACCTCACCCTCACTATATGACTTCTTAAATATAATTTCTAATGCCTTAGCCCATTCCTTAGCACAACTTTTAAGTACCATCTGTGATACCTTGTCCCTTCCCATTGCCTTAGCACCATCTAGTCTCTCCAGTCTCTTCACTATACCATCCAATCCAAACATTTCTTCAACATCCCCTTCAAATACCATATGTGTCCTCTGATTAAATTCTGGCATCTCTTTATCGTCATCCACAATCAAAACTGACTTAAATTGTCGGTTCAGGATCGATGCGATTTCCTTCCTATCCGTCACATTCTCACCATTTTCTGATTTAATCGACCTAATAGACTCCTTTGTTTGTTGCCTGTTGTTTATGAACGCATACAATAGCTTCGGATTATCCTTAGCTCTACTTATTATTACCAATTCATACGCCTTGATCGCCTCCTTGACACTTTTTCTGACATTTTTTGTACACACTCTGTATTCATCAAGACTTCCCTTCTTTCCACTTATCGCATACCTGTTCCAAAGATTAGCTTTTTTCCGTATCAGTCCCTTTAAATCCCGACTCATCCAAGGCGGTCTCTCTTTCCTACCATCCACATCTCTACATTTCCTAAGGTATTTCTCACAAACCTCCTCGTATTCCCCTAGAAGTATCTCATATTGCTCCTGGACACCCGCACCTGAAAACAAAGTTTCCCAATCCTTCCCTCTTAAATACTCATTCATGCCTATGTAATCCCACCTCCTATAATTATATTTATTACTAGTAAACCTTTTATTTTTTTCACCCTTAATATTTCCTGTAGCCAAATCATAACACCAACTAATACTGACATGACCACTTTCTGCATCCCCCAGCACTTTACCCTGTTCCAATTCATAAACCTTTTCCCTTCCTTCCGTAATAACCAGATCCAATGTATTCGTCATATATGTCCTCTCATGTTGTTTCTTCTGGAAAGTTTTGAAATAGATATTCTGTGTCATGAAGCTTTCATTAAGCATTCTGATAAATTCATCCGCCGATTCTGATTTATTTGTAATTGTTGGTACTAATGCCTGGTCCCATGTAACTTCATTATAATTAAAATCCCCTCCAATTATCACCCCCTGGAATTTTTTATTACTTATTAGGTTACCCGCCTTTTTTATTGACTCATTTATATTTTCATCCCTCCTCTTATTTATCCCCTTATCACATACAGCACCCTTATTGTTTCTCAGAAATTCCGGTCGGTATATACAACCCAAGAGAATCGACTCTATACCCACATCCACCGCACACCAAACCTGTTCAATACCTACTGTTCCAAATTGTTCAAAGTCCAAATCTCTAAAAACTAGTGCTCTCGAAGTTTTACCGTGGATACAGACCCCTCCACCATTTCCATCCTTTCTATCTCTCCTGACACATTCATATCCCTCAATATGAATGATCGACCCATTGTGGTACCAAGTTTCAGAGATAAAAATGATGTCGGGAGCTGCATCCGCACACATCACCCTTAGCTCATCTAGTTTGTCCTGGTTAAGAGAAGTTGCATTGGTATACCAACACCTTAAACAATTTGAGACCCCCCTTTCTGGCCTTAAAATACCTGACTCTTCCTCAGCCTGTATAAATGATCGGTTAAGTGGGCTCAAGTCACAACTCTCAGCTCCCATTTGTGTCAAGTCCTCCCAAGATTTATTTCGGTTTGCTCATTAGACAATTCAGTACTACATTCATTCACAAGGTTAACCTTGACACAACTCCCAAAACCATCCACCACCTTTTTTATTGAAATTAAAAAATTAATTAATAATATAAACATAAGCAAAAACATAATAGTAAAAGTCAAAATTATTCTGTTTTTTATTAGATAACTTATTTGCTATTTCTTGATTCTCCTGAGATCTCCACCACGAATACCCCAGTAAAAATTTGATACATCATCATCGCCACCAAACTTATACTTCCCATATCTCATATTCCCAGTACCATGCTCTAGTTTAGCGTTCGCAATGTTCCTCTGTCTCTTTAACTCCCTGTCTCTCACCATTTCCGATTCGGTCAAGTCCCGGTTCAAATAAACCTTATCAAATTTACTACCTCTAAGTTTCATGGCCGCCTTCAACACACTTCTTTTAGTCTCAACCTCCTTAAACTCCACCACTAACGGTCCTGGCTTCCCTTCCTCACTATCCTTGAAGCGAAACAACTTACGAACATCTACCGCCACTGTCACCTGCAATACCTCAAAGATCTCTTTCATAGATGCCTCATCATCGCTTTTCTCTAATCCAAACACCATCACATTCTTCTCCTTTTTCTGCACAATGGCCTTCTCCTTCGATATTATACCTGTTATGTCTGACCTCACTTCCTTACTATGTTTCAGTTGACTCCATAAATCCGCTAAAGCGGTCGTACCCCTCGTCCCATTATTATTCTCCAAACCAACAATCTTTTCCTCCAACTTCTTCTTATCACCCTTCAAGGTTTCAACTTCCTCATCAAGCCTCCTGACTTGATGTGCCAATGTCTGTACATATTTTAGTATGTCCTTCTCAATTCCCGAAACGTGAATTACGGTCTGCTTGGCCAATATCGTGTCAATGTCTACCAATTCTATATCCCCATCATCAACCATTTCCGACAATATTTAATGTTAATGAGCTTTTTTTTTTTTCTTTAGATTAGTTTAAATTAATTTTTTTTTTAATTTTTTTTTAGTTTTATTTCAACAAATCTAATAAGGCTGCTAATTTATCTTAAGTTAATAATCTTAGCATCTGTTAATATACAAGCTTTAGATATTTAATAGAGTGAATACCTGGAGTAAAAGGTCAATAAGATTTCAACCTTTTATTCCAGAAATTCACCCAGTTTACTCCAAAAAAGGTAATGTGAAACTTTATAAAAAAATTTAGCGTTTTTAAATTAAAAAAATGGTTCTTCAAACAGCACCGAAAAAATGTAATATAAACTCTGCAAAAACTCCGAAAAATGCATAACATTTAAACAAATCTTGCTTAAAAAAATTGATTTAATTAAATATTAATCATATTTTAAAAATGGTGCTGCTCTTGTTTAAATAAACCTCGAAATTACTCAAATTTTTGATAAAGATAGTTTTGATTAAGAGAATGATTTTTTTTTTGCAAGAGCTGGTAGACCGGTTCCATTTATCAGACAGGTTTTGAAACCAGTTCGAAAAAAAACATGTTTGAAAGCACTTTTTAATGAATAAAATTTTCTTGAAATAGATGTTTTCAAAAGCTATTCACAAGCTCATTTCAACGAATTAGCATTCGTACAATTTAAACATGATTATATTGTGTAATCTTTGAATTCAAATTACAAAAAAATTATAGACTATACTGACTCTCCAACTCTCTTTGTTTATTTAACACTATATTTTGACTATTTATTTGTTTTTAATCTTTCATTTATTGTTTTCCTTTATAATAAAACCATTGAATTAAATAAAACAAAATTAATCATTCTTTAAGTATAAATGTCACAAACTGAACCTATGTTTATGTAATCATCTACATAATCGAATAAAGAATACTGATATATTAGAGAAAAGATAAATATTTCACAAACTGATTCATAAGTTTTGTATCCAAAAAGGAGTAGACGAAACGAAAGCCCGATATGTGATTATTGAATTATGTTATCAAATAAGACAAAAAATTTTATGTAGAATTTTGTAGTCAAAAATGAACAGCATCAACTTGAAATTCAACAAGGATGGATCAGAGAAATATTATATCGCGATTTTATATCTGACTAAGTAAAAATTACGCGTAATTTTTTTTATAAACGTAATTACGCTTAAATTGTTTCAGTCATATAAATTTACGCGTTACTTTTTTTAATCTAAAATAAACTTAAATTTGAGTAATTTGACAAAAAATTAATCCATAATTTCTCGAAATTACTCTTTTTTACGGAGAATTTCGATTATGGATAATTTTATCTAAATTGAGTTGACATATTTTTGCATAATAATATAAGTTTTACGCATGTAGATTTTGCAGATGAGTTTTTAACAATTAGAAATATTATTTGATAAAAACTCGAAAAAAATTTAAATTAAAAAATTTTTAGTGTTTATAAGTCTTAAAAATTGAGTTTCAAACGTTTTATTGATCAAAAATTATTGATTTGAGAATTAAATCTAATTGTACAATAATTGTTATTAAAATGAAAAGTAAGAATTGTCAATTCCCATGATACGCCATAAACGGGAGTTGAAAGTTCATCTCACGCATAGCAGCAGCAGAGCTTGAAGTAAGCATTACGGCGCTGTACGTAAAGTGGCTGAGACAATATGCTCGGTATACACAAATGAGCATCTGCGTAGACCAGCCATTCAGTTTAAGCTGCTTGAGCAAGAACTCGACAGGGCTGACAATTGAGCGTACACGTCTCCATTGGAGATCGGGGTCGAGCGAGTCAGAGAGCTCAAAGCCGAGATGCTTATAGGTCTTGACTTTCTTAAACATTTGGCCGAGCAAATAAACAGGAGGAAGACTTGAGCCGACTAGGCGCGGGGGATTAATGAAGATCACTTTGCACTTGCCCACGTTTAAGCGCATCTTATTATCAACACACCAGCGTTGTACGGCATCAACTATCTCTTGAGGGAAATTGCCAAATGTGTTTCCTACAATGTAAGCTAGGATGTCGTCGGCGTACTTTAGTAACTAAACTCCAAAAGGCAGGTACTCATTGTTGTCGAGTATGAAGAGGAGGAATAGGATAGGTCCAAGGACACTGCCCTGAATAACACCAGCACGTACATCTCGCCATTTTGTTGACTTACCTCTGTAGACTACTCGTTGTTTACGATGTGACAGCCAAGTTGCAATTCATGTGGTTAGCCATTGAGGAAGCATAGACTCGATCTTGATAATGAGTCGCTCATGGTCAAATAAGTCGAATGCCTTGGCGAAGTCGAAGAAAATTCCTATCACCTTCTGGTCACCACTGTCTATAGCTTTTCCCCATTCATCTAATACCATAATCAATCCATCGGTGGTGCTTCTACCAGTTAAGAAGCCAAATTGCTTGTTCGTTAGAAGCCTTTCACGAAATTTCCATTTTGTGTTGTCCTTAAACGAGGTAGTAAATTAGCTTGTTAGTCTCTGGATGATTTTGAATGTCTCAGTTAAGAACAAAATAGCAAGCCTCCAAGCTATTATTCGACCTAGGTTAGTTTTATGCTACGCGTTTATGAACGTTCCAGGTATATTTCGGAAACGGAGGTACAACCTGGTTACAATGCATAGACAAGTAGTAAGTTTCGGTTCTTTTTACACAATTTATCGTTAAAACTCTAGTGAAGACATCAGGACTTATGCTGAAATTTCAATCAATGAACCCGACTTCTTCTTTTTATAAAATATTCAAA
Organism: Brachionus asplanchnoidis; assembly: GCA_025491095.1. Classification (NCBI taxonomy): domain Eukaryota; kingdom Metazoa; phylum Rotifera; class Eurotatoria; order Ploima; family Brachionidae; genus Brachionus; species Brachionus asplanchnoidis. The sequence continues at coordinate 5,285,833 of JAILYF010000010.1, read as the reverse complement.
TTCTCTTCTGTTGTTAAAATTATGATTCGATTTTGGTCATCAGATCTAGTATTTCAAAAAACAAATTCTTTAGCGACAACAGTCAATTGATATTTATCTTTAATAATAATATCCTTTAGAGCTTTTTCTTTGGTACCGAAATCATTAAATTTTTTTCTTTCCTAGTCTATACGAAGAGCCAAGTCATCAAGCTTGGAAATCGATGATCCAGCTTCATTTGGAGCGTTTAATAAACAATCCTTTATAATTTCCTTGGTTTTTCTTTGGTCTTATAAACTTTGGACTTTATTTCTGAGCAAAAAAGGTTAACTAACTTTCATATTCTCTTTATTTTGATGATAATGTTCTAATTTGCTTAGTTTTAAATTAATTCGTGCTCAACACTGCACAGGGTCATTAAAAATACATTGGTTAGATATTTTCTTATCATCTTAAGGATGAATTTTAAGCTAAAAAAAACTTTAGGAGCAATTATTGAGTTTTGATCAAATTTTTAAGTTGATTTAGTTTGGATTTTACTACGAAAATGTTTTATTTCAACAAATCTAATAAGGCTGCTAATTTATCTTAAGTTAATAATCTTAGCATCTGTTAATATACAAGCTTTAGATATTTAATAGAGTGAATACCTGGAGTAAAAGGTCAATAAGATTTCAACCTTTTATTCCAGAAATTCACCCAGTTTACTCCAAAAAAGGTAATGTGAAACTTTATAAAAAAATTTAGTGTTTTTAAATTAAAAAAAATGGTTCTTCAAACAGGATATTATTATTAAAGATAAATATAGGATATTATTATTAAAGATAAATATAGGATATTATTATTAAAGATAAATATCAATTGACTGTTGTCGCTAAAGAATTTGTTTTTTGAGATACTAGATCTGATGACCAAAATCGAATCATAATTTTAACAACAGAAGACAATTTGAATATTTTATAAAAAGAAGAAGTCGGGTTCATTGATTGAAATTTCAGCATAAGTCCTGATGTCTTCACTAGAGTTTTAACGATAAATTGTGTAAAAAGAACAGAAACTTACTACTTGTCTATGCATTGTAACCAGACAAAAAAGAACAAACTTTTCACAGATAATTAAGTATTTGGGGAGACAGATTCAAACAAAGCCTATATATATATTATCCGACTTTGAATTGGCAATTTTTAATACTGTAAAATAATTTTGTGACTGAGCTAATGCTGCCGGTTGCTATTTTCATTTAGCAGCTAATTTATGCAAATATGTTACTAAGGATTTACGTACTACATATAATTATGACGTTGAATTTCTTAAATATTATTAATATTTAAAAGTTCTTCCTTTTATTCTAGTCAAAGATACAATCAGTGTTTCTAGGAAGCTTAAATCTTTAATCCTTGACTAAATTAAAGACATATACGACTATTAAATTGGAAAATATTATATTGGGCGTCCAAAGAGTGAAGGTTCGAGATAACGGGTTGTACCTCCGTTTCCGAAATATACCTGGAACGTTCATAAACGCGTAGCATAAAACTAACCTAGGTCGAATAATAGCTTGGAGGCTTGCTATTTTGTTCTTAACTGAGACATTCAAAATCATCCAGAGACTAACAAGCTAATTTACTACCTCGTTTAAGGACAACACAAAATGGAAATTTCGTGAAAGGCTTCTAACGAACAAGCAATTTGGCTTCTTAACTGGTAGAAGCACCACCGATGGATTGATTATGGTATTAGATGAATGGGGAAAAGCTATAGACAGTGGTGACCAGAAGGTGATAGGAATTTTCTTCGACTTCGCCAAGGCATTCGACTTATTTGACCATGAGCGACTCATTATCAAGATCGAGTCTATGCTTCCTCAATGGCTAACCACATGAATTGCAACTTGGCTGTCACATCGTAAACAACGAGTAGTCTACAGAGGTAAGTCAACAAAATGGCGAGATGTACGTGCTGGTGTTATTCAGGGCAGTGTCCTTGGACCTATCCTATTCCTCCTCTTCATACTCGACAACAATGAGTACCTGCCTTTTGGAGTTTAGTTACTAAAGTACGCCGACGACATCCTAGCTTACATTGTAGGAAACACATTTGGCAATTTCCCTCAAGAGATAGTTGATGCCGTACAACGCTGGTGTGTTGATAATAAGATGCGCTTAAACGTGGGCAAGTGCAAAGTGATCTTCATTAATCCCCCGCGCCTAGTCGGCTCAAGTCTTCCTCCTGTTTATTTGCTCGGCCAAATGTTTAAGAAAGTCAAGACCTATAAGCATCTCGGCTTTGAGCTCTCTGACTCGCTCGACCCCGATCTCCAATGGAGACGTGTACGCTCAATTGTCAGCCCTGTCGAGTTCTTGCTCAAGCAGCTTAAACTGAATGGCTGGTCTACGCAGATGCTCATTTGTGTATACCGAGCATATTGTCTCAGCCACTTTACGTACAGCGCCGTAATGCTTACTTCAACCTCTGCTGCTGCTAAGTGTGAGATGAACTTTCAACTCCCGTTTATGGCGTATCATGGGAATCGATGATCATACTGCAGGCTCTTACAAACTCCTCCCTATCGCACGAGTTTATAGACCATGCCTGCGAACAAACACTCAATAGAATTCTGGATGACCCAAACCATCCCATCACGTCATGTTTACCACGCAACCTTCGCTTGAACGCACGCTTCCCTTTACAAACAAGAAAAGCAAACAAGGCTGCTTATCGCAACAGCTTCTTACAGAAGTTCCTTCGAAAACTTCGCAACGATTCCAACAACTAAAACGCGAAAGCTAGTCTCTATCTTGTTTAATCATATAACTAGTTTATAATTTGTAATTTATATTTTTGTAGCAATTTACGATATGTCTGACAATTCTTACTTTTCATTTTAATAACAATTATTGTACAATTAGATTTAATTCTCAAATCAATAATTTTTAATCAATATAACGTTTGAAACTCAATTTTTAAGACTTATAAACACTAAAAATTTTTTAATTTAAATTTTTTTCGAGTTTTTATCAAATAATATTTCTAATTGTTAAAAACTCATCTGCAAAATCTACATGCGTAAAACTTATATTATTATGCAAAAATATGTCAACTCAATTTAGATAAAATTATCCATAATCGAAATTCTCCGTAAAAAAGAGTAATTTCGAGAAATTATGGATAAATTTTTTGTCAAATTACTCAAATTTAAGTTTATTTTAGATTAAAAAAAAGTAACGCGTAAATTTATATGACTGAAACAATTTAAGCGTAATTACGTTTATAAAAAAAATTACGCGTAATTTTTTCTTAGTCAGATATAAAATCGCGATATAATATTTCTCTGATCCATCCTTGTTGAATTTCAAGTTGATGCTGTTCATTTTTGACTACAAAATTCTACATATAATTTTTTGTCTTATTTGATAACATAATTCAATAATCACATATCGGGCTTTCGTTTCGTCTACTCTTTTTTGGATACAAAACTTATGAATCAGTTTGTGAAATATTTATCTTTTCTCTAATATATCAGTATTCTTTATTCGATTATGTAGATGATTACATAAACATAGGTTCAGTTTGTGACATTTATACTTAAAGAATGATTAATTTTGTTTTATTTAATTCAATGGTTTTATTATAAAGGAAAACAATAAATGAAAGATTAAAAACAAATAAATAGTCAAAATATAGTGTTAAATAAACAAAGAGAGTTGGAGAGTCAGTATAGTCTTTAATTTTTTTGTAATTTGAATTCAAAGATTACACAATATAATCATGTTTAAATTGAACGAATGCTAATTCGTTGAAATGAGCTTGTGAATAGCTTTTGAAAACATCTATTTCAAGAAAATTTTATTCATTAAAAAGTGCTTTGTAGACTTTTTCTATCTAATGGTATGGCCATATTTAGCACTTTAACTTCTTTGATCGATTAACTTGTTTATACGTTAGTTTGGTAATATATAACTCAAAATCTTAAGCTTAAATTGCTGTAAACTCAAAAAAGCACCTTGGATCAATATTGAATTAAATGACACACTTGTTGTTGCTATTTACTTTGTGGTAAAAAAAGACAAATAGCTTAGAGCTATAACTTTTAATTCAATTTTTTCGCTAGTTTGATAATTTATCAGAACAATCAGAAAAGTGTTTAATGCCTTCACCAAAAGAAACAGGTTTATCATTCACTTTTGAGATTTTAATTGAAATTTACTTTACTCAGCAAGCCTCGAGTTAGTTTCACATTTTGTTACCATTTTAAACCATTGCGTAAACAAAGGTATTGTCATTGACGAATGGCGACTTGGTAACATCACGCCAATCCCGAAAGTGCAGAATCCAGTTACACCTAGCGACATGCGACCAATTGCCATCACTTCGACGCCATGTAAGATCATGAGGCGCATTATCACAAAGCAGATACTGCGCCTTGTTCGTGAAAGGCTTCTAATGAACAAGCAATTTGGCTTCTTAACTGGTAGAAGCACCACCGATGGATTGATTATGGTATTAGATGAATGGGGAAAAGCTATAGACAGTGGTGACCAGAAGGTGATAGGAATTTTCTTCGACTTCGCCAAGGCATTCGACTTATTTGACCATGAGCGACTCATTATCAAGATCGAGTCTATGCTTCCTCAATGGCTAACCACATGAATTGCAACTTGGCTGTCACATCGTAAACAACGAGTAGTCTACAGAGGTAAGTCAACAAAATGGCGAGATGTACGTGCTGGTGTTATTCAGGGCAGTGTCCTTGGACCTATCCTATTCCTCCTCTTCATACTCGACAACAATGAGTACCTGCCTTTTGGAGTTTAGTTACTAAAGTACGCCGACGACATCCTAGCTTACATTGTAGGAAACACATTTGGCAATTTCCCTCAAGAGATAGTTGATGCCGTACAACGCTGGTGTGTTGATAATAAGATGCGCTTAAACGTGGGCAAGTGCAAAGTGATCTTCATTAATCCCCCGCGCCTAGTCGGCTCAAGTCTTCCTCCTGTTTATTTGCTCGGCCAAATGTTTAAGAAAGTCAAGACCTATAAGCATCTCGGCTTTGAGCTCTCTGACTCGCTCGACCCCGATCTCCAATGGAGACGTGTACGCTCAATTGTCAGCCCTGTCGAGTTCTTGCTCAAGCAGCTTAAACTGAATGGCTGGTCTACGCAGATGCTCATTTGTGTATACCGAGCATATTGTCTCAGCCACTTTACGTACAGCGCCGTAATGCTTACTTCAACCTCTGCTGCTGCTAAGTGTGAGATGAACTTTCAACTCCCGTTTATGGCGTATCATGGGAATCGATGATCATACTGCAGGCTCTTACAAACTCCTCCCTATCGCACGAGTTTATAGACCATGCCTGCGAACAAACACTCAATAGAATTCTGGATGACCCAAACCATCCCATCACGTCATGTTTACCACGCAACCTTCGCTTGAACGCACGCTTCCCTTTACAAACAAGAAAAGCAAACAAGGCTGCTTATCGCAACAGCTTCTTACAGAAGTTCCTTCGAAAACTTCGCAACGATTCCAACAACTAAAACGCGAAAGCTAGTCTCTATCTTGTTTAATCATATAACTAGTTTATAATTTGTAATTTATATTTTTGTAGCAATTTACGATATGTCTGACAATTCTTACTTTTCATTTTAATAACAATTATTGTACAATTAGATTTAATTCTCAAATCAATAATTTTTAATCAATATAACGTTTGAAACTCAATTTTTAAGACTTATAAACACTAAAAATTTTTTAATTTAAATTTTTTTCGAGTTTTTATCAAATAATATTTCTAATTGTTAAAAACTCATCTGCAAAATCTACATGCGTAAAACTTATATTATTATGCAAAAATATGTCAACTCAATTTAGATAAAATTATCCATAATCGAAATTCTCCGTAAAAAAGAGTAATTTCGAGAAATTATGGATAAATTTTTTGTCAAATTACTCAAATTTAAGTTTATTTTAGATTAAAAAAAAGTAACGCGTAAATTTATATGACTGAAACAATTTAAGCGTAATTACGTTTATAAAAAAAATTACGCGTAATTTTTTCTTAGTCAGATATAAAATCGCGATATAATATTTCTCTGATCCATCCTTGTTGAATTTCAAGTTGATGCTGTTCATTTTTGACTACAAAATTCTACATATAATTTTTTGTCTTATTTGATAACATAATTCAATAATCACATATCGGGCTTTCGTTTCGTCTACTCTTTTTTGGATACAAAACTTATGAATCAGTTTGTGAAATATTTATCTTTTCTCTAATATATCAGTATTCTTTATTCGATTATGTAGATGATTACATAAACATAGGTTCAGTTTGTGACATTTATACTTAAAGAATGATTAATTTTGTTTTATTTAATTCAATGGTTTTATTATAAAGGAAAACAATAAATGAAAGATTAAAAACAAATAAATAGTCAAAATATAGTGTTAAATAAACAAAGAGAGTTGGAGAGTCAGTATAGTCTTTAATTTTTTTGTAATTTGAATTCAAAGATTACACAATATAATCATGTTTAAATTGAACGAATGCTAATTCGTTGAAATGAGCTTGTGAATAGCTTTTGAAAACATCTATTTCAAGAAAATTTTATTCATTAAAAAGTGCTTTGTAGACTTTTTCTATCTAATGGTATGGCCATATTTAGCACTTTAACTTCTTTGATCGATTAACTTGTTTATACGTTAGTTTGGTAATATATAACTCAAAATCTTAAGCTTAAATTGCTGTAAACTCAAAAAAGCACCTTGGATCAATATTGAATTAAATGACACACTTGTTGTTGCTATTTACTTTGTGGTAAAAAAAGACAAATAGCTTAGAGCTATAACTTTTAATTCAATTTTTTCGCTAGTTTGATAATTTATCAGAACAATCAGAAAAGTGTTTAATGCCTTCACCAAAAGAAACAGGTTTATCATTCACTTTTGAGATTTTAATTGAAATTTACTTTACTCAGCAAGCCTCGAGTTAGTTTCACATTTTGTTACCATTTTAAACCATTGCGTAAACAAAGGTATTGTCATTGACGAATGGCGACTTGGTAACATCACGCCAATCCCGAAAGTGCAGAATCCAGTTACACCTAGCGACATGCGACCAATTGCCATCACTTCGACGCCATGTAAGATCATGAGGCGCATTATCACAAAGCAGATACTGCGCCTTGTTCGTGAAAGGCTTCTAATGAACAAGCAATTTGGCTTCTTAACTGGTAGAAGCACCACCGATGGATTGATTATGGTATTAGATGAATGGGGAAAAGCTATAGACAGTGGTGACCAGAAGGTGATAGGAATTTTCTTCGACTTCGCCAAGGCATTCGACTTATTTGACCATGAGCGACTCATTATCAAGATCGAGTCTATGCTTCCTCAATGGCTAACCACATGAATTGCAACTTGGCTGTCACATCGTAAACAACGAGTAGTCTACAGAGGTAAGTCAACAAAATGGCGAGATGTACGTGCTGGTGTTATTCAGGGCAGTGTCCTTGGACCTATCCTATTCCTCCTCTTCATACTCGACAACAATGAGTACCTGCCTTTTGGAGTTTAGTTACTAAAGTACGCCGACGACATCCTAGCTTACATTGTAGGAAACACATTTGGCAATTTCCCTCAAGAGATAGTTGATGCCGTACAACGCTGGTGTGTTGATAATAAGATGCGCTTAAACGTGGGCAAGTGCAAAGTGATCTTCATTAATCCCCCGCGCCTAGTCGGCTCAAGTCTTCCTCCTGTTTATTTGCTCGGCCAAATGTTTAAGAAAGTCAAGACCTATAAGCATCTCGGCTTTGAGCTCTCTGACTCGCTCGACCCCGATCTCCAATGGAGACGTGTACGCTCAATTGTCAGCCCTGTCGAGTTCTTGCTCAAGCAGCTTAAACTGAATGGCTGGTCTACGCAGATGCTCATTTGTGTATACCGAGCATATTGTCTCAGCCACTTTACGTACAGCGCCGTAATGCTTACTTCAACCTCTGCTGCTGCTAAGTGTGAGATGAACTTTCAACTCCCGTTTATGGCGTATCATGGGAATCGATGATCATACTGCAGGCTCTTACAAACTCCTCCCTATCGCACGAGTTTATAGACCATGCCTGCGAACAAACACTCAATAGAATTCTGGATGACCCAAACCATCCCATCACGTCATGTTTACCACGCAACCTTCGCTTGAACGCACGCTTCCCTTTACAAACAAGAAAAGCAAACAAGGCTGCTTATCGCAACAGCTTCTTACAGAAGTTCCTTCGAAAACTTCGCAACGATTCCAACAACTAAAACGCGAAAGCTAGTCTCTATCTTGTTTAATCATATAACTAGTTTATAATTTGTAATTTATATTTTTGTAGCAATTTACGATATGTCTGACAATTCTTACTTTTCATTTTAATAACAATTATTGTACAATTAGATTTAATTCTCAAATCAATAATTTTTAATCAATATAACGTTTGAAACTCAATTTTTAAGACTTATAAACACTAAAAATTTTTTAATTTAAATTTTTTTCGAGTTTTTATCAAATAATATTTCTAATTGTTAAAAACTCATCTGCAAAATCTACATGCGTAAAACTTATATTATTATGCAAAAATATGTCAACTCAATTTAGATAAAATTATCCATAATCGAAATTCTCCGTAAAAAAGAGTAATTTCGAGAAATTATGGATAAATTTTTTGTCAAATTACTCAAATTTAAGTTTATTTTAGATTAAAAAAAAGTAACGCGTAAATTTATATGACTGAAACAATTTAAGCGTAATTACGTTTATAAAAAAAATTACGCGTAATTTTTTCTTAGTCAGATATAAAATCGCGATATAATATTTCTCTGATCCATCCTTGTTGAATTTCAAGTTGATGCTGTTCATTTTTGACTACAAAATTCTACATATAATTTTTTGTCTTATTTGATAACATTATTCAATAATCACATATCGGGCTTTCGTTTCGTCTACTCTTTTTTGGATACAAAACTTATGAATCAGTTTGTGAAATATTTATCTTTTCTCTAATATATCAGTATTCTTTATTCGATTATGTAGATGATTACATAAACATAGGTTCAGTTTGTGACATTTATACTTAAAGAATGATTAATTTTGTTTTATTTAATTCAATGGTTTTATTATAAAGGAAAACAATAAATGAAAGATTAAAAACAAATAAATAGTCAAAATATAGTGTTAAATAAACAAAGAGAGTTGGAGAGTCAGTATAGTCTTTAATTTTTTTGTAATTTGAATTCAAAGATTACACAATATAATCATGTTTAAATTGAACGAATGCTAATTCGTTGAAATGAGCTTGTGAATAGCTTTTGAAAACATCTATTTCAAGAAAATTTTATTCATTAAAAAGTGCTTTCAAAAATGTTTTTTTTCGAACTGGTTTCAAAACCTGTCTGATAAATGGAACCGGTCTACCAGCTCTTGCAAAAAAAAGCATTCTCTTGGTCAAAACTATCTTTATCAAAAATTTGAGTAATTTCGAGGTTTATTTAAACAAGAGCAGCACCATTTTAAAAATATGATTAATATTTAATTAAATCAATTTTTTTAAGCAAGAGTTGTTTAAATGTTATGCATTTTGCGGAGTTTTTGCAGAGTTTATATTACCTTTTTTCGGTGCTGTTTGAAGAACCATTTTTTTTAATTTAAAAACGCTAAATTTTTTTATAAAGTTTCACATTACCTTTTTTGGAGTAAACTGGGTGAATTTCTGGAATAAAAGGTTGAAATCTTATTGACCTTTTACTCCAGGTATTCACTCTATTAAATATCTAAAGCTTGTATATTAACAGATGCTAAGATTATTAACTTAAGATAAATTAGCAGCCTTATTAGATTTGTTGAAATAAAACATTTTCGTAGTAAAATCCAAACTAAATCATCTTAAAAATTTGATCAAAACTCAATAATTGCTCCTAAAGTTTTTTTTAGCTTAAAATTCACCCTTAAGATGATAAGAAAATATCTAACCAAATAAACTTTTTTATTTTAGAGACCCTAAATTTTAAAATTATTCAAAAAGTTGAATAGAATATGATGTAAAAAAAAGAAAAAAACTTGTTTAAAGCGGTCAACCAGTCTTCATATTGCCATGACTGACAAACTAGTTTAATTTGGTAAAAAAATTTCTAAAATTTTATTTTCAATGGTTAAAATATCTAAATTCTGTAAATTTTTGACAAATATACGAAAATTCTAGTGGCAAATCGATGCAATGATTATTGCGAGGAACGAGCATCGTGACGAGCTAATTACCAAATGTGAACATAAGAAAATCTAGGATACTGAACGATTTTTCAATTCAAGAATTGAAACCCTGAATTCTGATTCGACGAATACTTCAGCGAAACTATTGGCTATCGGTTTTGATTAATAATAGAATCTAACACTTTAGCATTAAAACAGACTTGCACAAAAGTCAGAATAAAAAGTCATTTTAAAGTCAAGTCATTTGATCTGACTTGAAAATTTTTTCTTAAAAAAAAGTATATTATCTTGAGTTGAAATTTAAAAAAAAAGTCTTTTACCTTGACTTGAAATTTTTTTTTCGGAAAAAAGTCGTTTCAAAGACTTAGAATTTCAAAGTTTGAAATAAAAATGGAAGCCCTAATTACTTCATGGAACGGCAAAAAATTCGTATGGCCGCCTTAATAAGTACATGACACGACACAAGACTTTAAAATAAAATAAAAAATTTTAAGTCAATCAGGCCAAGTCAAAAGACTTGTTTAAAAAATAAAAAATTTTAAGTAAAATAAAAAGATTTGGTGTAAAAAAATCCGGTCTGAAAAAATCTGTTTTGAAAAAAATCAGGTGTAAAATAATCCGGTCTGAAAAAAATCCATTAGAATATTATTCGTTTTATAAATTTAATTGATATGCTAATTTCGCATAAATTATAATTGATATATTAAATCAGGCTTAATATATCTTTTAAAGAATAATCTTAAATAATTTGCTTTATAAAATATCCAAGTTCTAAACCCTTGACTAAATTACCCTGATCCAATGCCCTGCTTCTATAAAATGGAATTGAGAATTTACCTAATATTTTGAAAAAAATGGAACAAGAATATCCTATCTTTAGTTACCAAAACGATGAAAAAACATCGGCACAGTATAAGACAGTTAAGTTTAAAATGGCTAAAAATTTATGAGATTTATTTTTAACGGTTATTTGCAAATAAAATTTTTAAATGAGTTTGAATCGTGGACTGTTCGAGAAGAACCACGAGAACTATTAGATTTAGTAGTTTCTTTTTTTTTATTTGCATTAATTATCTTAATTTTTCTCAATAAACTATAATAAAAAAATTATTGTTTTTTTTTTATTTTTTCTTAAAACCGGTCAAATTTCCCCTGATTTTTTTCAGAACGGATTATTTCACACCTGATTTTTTTCCACTGAACATTTTTCGACCGGATAATTTTCCACCTGATTTTTTTCCACCTTTTTTTACAAATTACCAAATAAAAAATTTTTTTTTCGCATTTTGGAACTTCCATCAATGTTTCAACACGTTTGTTAATAAATAACGGCTCGTTACTCGCATACATAAAGCTCTGCTTCTCTATCTTAAAATGTAAAATATTATTTAAATTTATGAAAACTTTTCTCAAAAAAATAATATGGACATATTTGATTTTATCTGATTTTTTTTTCGGTCAATAACCATAAATTAATTGATGCAAAGGAGGTGAATATAAAATTTTTCTTTTGTTCATTCGAGAGAAAAAAGAGAATATCTAAATTATAATGATTGTAGTTATTGAAACAAAACGATTCAACCAAAACAGGAGGAAAGCAATTGATACTTGAAAAATACTAGAAATCAATATAAGGTTTGATGATTTGGAAACAGGTATAAATTAAGTCCGACGTTTCATTTTAAAATCATATCTTATTTCACCAGAAAAAAAAGAAACCCAAACCAAAAAATCCAAAATGAGCTTCTCAACTAGCCAATTCTCAGCCCAATTCCCAACTAAATCATTTAACTTCCCAACTCCATCACCAGCTGAATTTTCTGCTAACTTTTCAGCAAACCAATTCTCAGCCCAACAATTGCCAACCAAATCATTCAAGCTTTCAGCTGCACCACAATTGCCAGCTGCTGACTTTTCCGCCCAACAATTCCAATCAGCTGATTTCTCTGCCAACCAATTTTCAGCCCAACAATTGCCAACCAAATCATTCAAGCTTTCAGCTGCACCACAATTGCCATCTGCTGACTTTTCTTCCCAACAATTTTCAGCCCAACAATTGCCTGCTGCTGACTTTTCTGCCAACCAATTTTCAGCCCAACAATTGCCATCAGCTGATTTGTCATCTAATCAATTTTCTGCCCCAAGCTCATTCCAATTGGAAGATGTTTCCTCAAAATGGTCAGCTGCCCATCAAGCTTCAAAAGATGCTGCTTCTCAATTCAAGCAAGACTTTGGTAATGAGGCTAACCAACAACAATTCAATTTTTAAGGCTTAATCATTTAACTTTGATATTTCAATTTTTATTTTTTCTATCATTAATAAATAAATATACTCAATTTTTTCCATTGAGTTTTTTTTTTCGAAATGTTTTATAATTTTTATTCCAATTCGTCTTGTTTAAAAACCGAAAATTCTAACATGACCTCTATAGAAAAGTAAAAATAACAAAATAAATTTGATGTTTAAAAATTCAAATTTTAAGAATAAAAACATTTTTTCTATTTAAAAAAATATTCAATCTTAGTTATTGGCGCTGCGTTAAAATAAATTTAAAAAAAAAATTGTGAAATTTATAAATTAATATTTTTTTCTACTTTTTGTTCATCGGTTAACCTTGGTCTTCTTACTCTTTTCTTAGCTATGACTTGTCCTAAAGTAATCGCTATTGATTAATGTCTTGCTGAAATTGGTGACGATGCTGTTATGAGCTGTGTAAAATTAGAAATATCTTTTGATGAGATAAATTGAGAGGATGATAACTGAGTTAAACCTGAAGTTGATAGTGTTGGCAATAAATGTGATATAAAACCAATTTCTTCACAGCTCTTAACAATATCAGTCATCGGATGACAATTCCACATCACAAAATACATTGCCTCGAACACAAGTTTTTCGAACACTATCAACCCTTCAAATTTTTAGAATCTGAAATGAATTAATTTAATTTTTATTCAATAAATTTAGGTTCTGTGAATCCTACGCTCTGTGAATTTTTTATTTGGTAAGCCAGAATAATTATTTTTTATTTATTTATCTATGCCGAGTGTCCCTTAAGATAAAAAATTATGAAAATCATTTAATTAATCTTAGAAAAGACCGAACTGATGGACTTCGAATTTGGACTGAATTCTTTTAATATTAGTTTCTGAGAAAGAGTTAAGGCATAGGAAAGTATAATCCAAAATGGATTCAACCAAAAATTCAGAAAGATTTCTAAATTTTTAAAAGTTAGACCACCTTTTTATTATACAGAATTTTTTATTATTCAAGTTTTTCTGAATTCAAAAGATCGAATTGAAACGATTTTCAACAATCCATATTAGTTCGCCATCTGAGAGGATGTTTTCTATTACAGACAGGTATCTCCGATCCTTTTAATTCTAAAGTACAAATAAAGTTGAAATAAAAAAAAATAAAGTGAAATTGAATAAAGATTTTTTGGGAAAAAATGAATAAAATAAATCAATGGTAATTTGAAAAATAACTATAATTTATGACATCAATGTCAAAAAAAATTATCATTAAAAAATATTATTTAAAATTAGTATAATCTACAAGTCATCCAAAAACCCAAATAATGTAAAATTTCAATAAATTATAATTAAAATCAATTTTTTTTTGTACCAGATCAAGTTTTTATTCAAATAATAATTTCAACATTTCTAATCACTCTTCTTTTGTCTCAGTATACGGTATACTGAGATTCAAAAAGCTTAAGGCAATTTATTAAAAAATACCCGAAGCACAGCTTTATATGCGAGTAACGAGACGTTAGATTATTAGTTACAGTAGCAGCAGTTCACACACACAATTCTTGACAAAATTGAAATAAAAAAAAATTAGTAAAAAAATTAGCTACCATAGCAAGTCTATAAATAGCCTTGCTCCGCAGCTAGTCTGCTGTAGCTTTTATTATTATTTATTATTATTATTATTATTTATTTATTTCGTTTTTGTAAAATTGAATAATTTAGTTGTTGCATAATTGAAAATTATGAATAAAAAACTTATTGAATAAAAATAAATAAAGAATAAAGAATAATTATTGACTAAATTTTTTAATTGTCTCATTTATAATCAATCTCATTCTTTTCTCTTCTTCTAATCTTGGCGGTAAAGATTTTGATTTAGATATTTTTTGTAATCGTTCAAGTGTGAATGGCATTATTAAAAAATCGGTAAATTTTTTCAAACGTGAAAGAGCAACAAACGTGAGACCTAAACTTTGTTCTTGTTTGCCTAGATCAATCACAGCCTTTTCGATGGTTTGTCCTTGAGACTTATGAATTGTTAAGGCATAAGACAATCGGATAGGGTATTGTGTTCTTTCTGAATTTGTATGTTTATTATAAGCTGGGAATGGGTTGATTGGAATCCAGTTGTGCCTATGGTCATTAGCGTCAAATAATTTTGGGCCATTATAATTATCAAATTCAATCAATAAAGATGATGGTAATGTTTTTTTATTTGAGTTTTTTGGGTAAATGATATCACGGATGGTGCCGTTTGCTCCATTAACAAGTCCATACCGATTCCATTGATTAGTTGTAAGGGTTATTTTGGCATTAATTGCAATGTTTATGGTGTTTTTCAATCCATAAAAATTTTCTTCGTCTATTGATCTTGCAGAAGGTGGTTCATTGACAGCTATAAGAGTACAAATCGGCATATTTAACTCTTTTAACCTTTTATTGTTGAAGTTATTACAAGTAGCATTATCAGGAAATAATCGAATAGCATCTTTAAATGCAGTTTCCATGTTAGGCTTTACTTCTCTTATAAGAAGAAACTTCCAGTCATTTATACTTTTATCTTCAAAGACCCCATCTCATATTCTGGGCAGCAGTTTCAAAAAGTATTCTTGATCTGGATCATTATATTTAATTCGAATACATCGTTGACTGCATCAGTATATGCTTTTATGTGATTAAAATATACTTTAAGCTCATCTTCTGTCATTTTTTCGTTTGATTGAGTCTCGGGTGTATTTTCTTTTTCATTCAAACTCATTTTTTAGCAAATAAATAATTAAAAATTATTTTAATGTTATATCAAATATTTTCAGGTATAAATGTTAATTTAATTATGTGTATTTTAGTTTGCTTTTTTTTCGATTTTTTTTTCAAAATAATATGTAACAAAAAAAATTACATATGTATACTAATATTAATTTTCGACAAAAATGATTTTTCGAATTTTCACCCTTTCGATTTTCAATACGCACACTCACATTGCTTAGAAAGCTCGTCACGGCCACTCGTTCCTCGCAATAAATAGCCTCGATTCTTTTAATTTTTGGTTCCGGTGAAATATGTTCTTATTTACAATTTTATCGTGTTGGAAAACATTTATGTTTAATATTTGTATTAAATGCATATTATTTTAAATTTTTTCATGTCATAAAATCGAAATAAATCTACATGTAAAAGAATTATATTTGGTTCCTTTTTTTTTTCTTATTTTCATATCACAATTTCGAATAATAACAAAATAGAGGGCCACAAATTCGAAAATAATTTGAAAAATTAAAAGACTAGTTTATGGACTTATCTAAAGTTTATAGACTAGTTTTTTCTATGAATATTATCTAAGTATTTTTAAAAAGAGTTTGGAAGTGGTTAGAGGTTTAATTTTTGCACAATTTATTGCGAGGAACGAAGCAGCCGTGATGAGCTATATAGTCTCACAATGAGAGTGTATTGAAAAGTTAGAATGCGCGATCTGGAAAAATATTTCTGGATGAGAATTTTTAATAATAACTTAACATATACTATTACAAATTTGAAAAAAAACTGAAAATCTACCAATTAAATTTTGCAAATAAAACTTAACTTTTTACTAATTTTTTTGCTCTGTCTAAAACTAAAAAAAAGCACAGCATACAAAAATTGACATTTAAACAACAACTAATAATAATTTAACGAATATTTAAAAAATAAGATTAAATAATTAAATAATTTGAAGAACTTTTAAAAAACACGATTAAAAAATGAACTCAAACAATTTAAATAAAAGCTTAAATAACATCGAGGACAGTCAATCAATTGAAGATGTTCAAAAGTGAAGAAGAAGTTAAAGTTTATATGAATCATATAAAAGCGTATCATGACGCAATTAATGAGGCATTTGAGCTAAATAAAACATTAATTCAGGCAAACAATACGATTTTAACTCTTAAGCGAAAAAAACTAGCCATAGAGCAAAAATTAAAAACAATTAAGTAAATTCAATTTTATATTTAAATTCTATATTCAAACTTAAGTTTTTACTATAAATAGGTCGTTTGGGGTAAAAAAATATGGGAAAAAAGTTTTTTACCCTTCAGTCAATTTTTTACCATTCAATTTTGATCCGATTGAAATTAATTCAACACCAACAACACCACTCATTTGCTCAAATAAACGCGCTGCAACGAATACAGAAGAAACTGATAATGATAATGATCATAATGATGATGCTGAACTCACTCAATTGTCCAAAATGCTTAAATATTAATCTTTGATCTTTCTTTTTTTTCTAATTTTTAATAATTATTGACGCATAAAACTAATTAAAACAATAAAAAATTTCTCTAATTGATTTTTCCTTTCCCTAATAAGAGCTTTATTCCCTAATTGGCGTATAATACTGTCAATTTAAATTACTAATAAAAAACAAAACTAATTATGTCTTTAAATTAAATTTCATATACTCTTATATAACCTAGAAAAATGACAACACCTCCACTTAAAAATACTTCTAGAAAAACAATTATACCGATTATAAGTCAAAACATAAATCTTCCGAAAAACTCATCAAATGTAATAATCAACATTAATAAAAGGCCTATTATAGAAGTAAAACATTTAAGAATAAACTCATAATTATAATAATTTTATTTATTAATTTAACATTTAATCTAGGATATTAATAACTCACCTTCTAAAAGATTAAGAATAATTGAAAAAAATAGTGTAATTTTTTATTCTTAATTAAAGTAAACAAATAATTAATTTACAATTAACATAGACCGAAAATGCTAAACAAACACAGCAAACTAGACAAGTAAGATTCAATAGAATAACACCTTTGGAAAAAAAAAGTTTTTTTATAATTTATAATTCAGAAAAAAAAAACCAATGATAAACCCGAAAATAAAAAAACATGCAAACACTGTGGATTGATCGGACACACACTAATTCGGCATCATCTTTGTTTAAAAAATCCTGACAGAGACAAATACCAAAAAATCTTAAATCAAACTGATAATGAACCTTCATTATTGGAATATAATATATCTTCACCATCAGCTTGCACATCATCACCAAACACTCAAATAAACCAAATTGTAAGCCATTTAAATAAAATATTAATTTATAAATAAAAAATACTAATAATGTAAATTTTAAAGAATGCAATAAACTTATCTAATTCTAAATTTCGAACTCCAGAAGAAACTCTAATCAATCGTCACTTATCTAAGACCAGATACCAAAGAAATCTTGCTCTACAAATACAAAATACTGTGAGTAAAAATTTTATGTTCGTTATTTAAATGCAATTCAAATAAAAATAAAATTTAAAGGTAGATAAAGAACTATATTTAAAAGAATTTGATTCTTCTAAAAACGGGCCACTTCATGAGCAACAATGGGCAAAGAATGAGTTTCAGAATTATTACAATAATATTGATAAATTAAATCAATTTTATTGTAATAATTGCCATGAACTATGGCCTACTACTCTTAGTTATTGCAAACAATACAAAGACGACTCAATAAAATACTCAATGGAAAATGATATGGTGCCTACTTTAGACGACTTACCAGACGATATTAAATTTCAATTCGAAAATCTCACTATGATAGAAGAAATGTTAATTTCACCTATCATACCTGTCATGAGTATTATTAGATTATCAAGTGGTGCTCTAGCTAGTCGCGGTTTCTGTGCAAATTTTAACCAAAATTTGAACGAACTAATAACAGAATTACCCAGATTACCAAAATATTTGCCTATATTGATTCTTAAGAAAAAAAATCAACTCAACCAATCCAAAAATTTTATTGTTAATCGAAAAAGAGTTGAAATTTGTTTAAAGTATTTATGTGAAAAAAATATTCATTTTATATCGAATGAAATTAAAATGAATAATGATTTAAGTCAAACCTTACCAGAAAATGATATAATCACCGATTTAAAAGAAATTCACGATAAAGATGACCAAGAAGAAACACCATGGAAACAAGATTCTGGACCTGTTTTAAATGAAAATTTCTCAAATTTTGAAGAAGAAGAAATATGTGACAATGAATTTATAGATATATTTGTTGAAAACGAATCTAATGAACCGCTACAAGATGATATCATAAAAAATACAATTAACTTCCCTACTATGTCTCTAAATACAGTCAATGAGTTCACAAATATTGCTATGTGTTCATTAATTTTTCCTAAACTATTTCCAACTGGTGCGGCAGATCCAACAGTTAAATCACGCGTTAAAGAAATAACAGAAGGATTAGGGTTTAAACATTTACTAAAATGCGTAGCAACTAATTCTAAAACCAAAAAGTTCTATTACCCATTTGTTCCTAGCATCCTAGATTTAAATTTTGGGCTTATGATAGGCTTAGAAGACACCGAATTTTAGAACAATGCAAAATTTTCATGAAACAGAACCCAAATGAATCTAATTTTTCTGTTAAAGATTTAAAAGATCTATTAAAAACCGGAGAATCAGATACTTTTATGAAAAAAATGAGCGCTTATTCATCTAATATAACCGGTTCAGATTCTTATTGGTATAAAAGAAGGATAGAATTACAGTCAACATTTGAACAAATGAAACCAGCATCTGCATTTTTCACTTTTAGCTATCCGGATAACCATTGGGAAGATTTACATAGGCTGATACCTGGTGCACCAGCAAAAAGTGACCAAGAAAAAGAAGAAATGTACTCAGTAACCCACACTTAGTTGACTGGTTTTTTAGCTATAAGTTAGATGAATTTTTAAAAACAGTATTTGATAAAGTCCTAGATTGTGAATGGAGATGGCATAGATACGAATGGCAGTCCAGATCATCAATACACGCACATGGTGCTGTACGATTTAAAAATGACCCTAATTTAATCGACTTAACAACCAAAGTTTATGCAGAAAGGTTAGCATTCAAAAAAATCAATGAGTCTAATTACGTACAACAAAATCTAGAAAGTCATCAAAAACTTCTAGATTTAATAATACAAAGCAATCACGCTGAAAAAAAAGTTATTTCTTATACTGATACATTAATAACAGCTATGAATACAAAAACTGATTTTACCGATAAGTCTGTACCAGTACCTCATCCTTGTTCGTTATGTACAAATAGAATTAATGATGAATATTTATCTAGAGACTACGAAGAATTAATTAACTGTTGTCAAAGACACTCATGCCGACTTGAAGGATATTGTAAATCATCTTTAGCAAAAAATCATGGTAAATGTCGTTTTAGTTTCCCTTTTGACATAGAATCTAAAACACGAATCGAATTTATAGAAACAAAAAACACTGTGAGAGCAGAAATAGTTTTACTGAGAAATGATCCATATTTAAACATGCATAATAGATTAATCTGTCACCATTGGCGAGGAAATGTCGACATGCAAATAATACTTGATAAATCTGCAGCTATAAACTACATGGTCAAGTATGCTACAAAAGGAGAAAAAGCTGGCCAATCTCTAATTCAGTTATATAGCGATGTTGTTTATAACTCTAATGAAGAAGATGATCCACAAACAAAAATAAGGTCATTAATGATACGTGCTATAGCTGGTAAACGTGATATTGGACAATGTGAAGTATCTAGACTTTTATTAAGTGAAAAAATGTATCATTCAAGTTTTAATTACGTCTCACTATGTACAGATTTAGATGTACGTGAACTTAATTTAGATAAAAATACATGTGAAGACTCATTAGCTGTTAAGGCATCATTAATCGATCATTATGCCAGTCGCAAAACTAATTATTTCTTAAGAAACCACATTGACAAAATATTAAATTTAATGACGTTTGTTAAATATTTTAAATTAGACAACAAAAATCAATTAGAAATAAGACAAGAACCACAAAAAACTGTAATTATTACATACCCTAAAATAAGATTCAAACCAGATGTACCAGAAAAAAATAAAGAATATTCCTTTCATCAACTAATTAAGTATAGTTCATGGGAAATCAAAGATATAAATGAAATGAGAAATTTAGATACAGCATGTCAAAGATGGAACGAATTTTTAAAGACAGCCTCAAAAGATATATTGGATTCAGTGTGTTTTACTAATGAATTATCGAAACAACTACAAGAAGCCAGAAAAGAGATTGATCCAATATTTGAACCTGAGAATTTTCAAGATAAGTGGATGGAATTAGCCGAAATAAGACCCTCTAATATATCAGAAGATGCTGATGAAATAATTGGTGATAAAAATTATGATTTTTTATCTCATAGAAAAAACTACACAATTGAAGAACTTCAGTTAATTGAAAATGACTGGATTACAAAACAAAAAGTTTTTTCTGATGAAATTGATAATGAAGAAGAACTTCCTGATGTTAATTCTAATAATTTAAACACAAAGCAACGATTATGTTATGATATGGTTAATCATTATTCAAATAAACAAAAACAACTAAATTTAATAATTAATGGTACTGCCGGCACTGGAAAATCTTATACAATATACGCCCTTTCAAAGTTATTAAAAAATAAAGTTAAAAGATGTGCACCTACCGCTAAAGCAGCTTACTTAATCAAAGGAGAAACAATTCATTCTCTGTTTGAAATAAATGGCAGCTCAATTAAAAATAAATCTATTGAGATAAAATCAAAAAAACTTAGAAAATTACAAGAAAAATTTAAGGGAATTACTCATGTTATCATTGATGAATATTCCATGTTGTCGCAAGCTATGTTTGGTTTAATAGATAATCGTTTAAGACAAGCTACAGGGAAATTAGAAGAATTATTTGGAGGCTTATCTATTATTCTTACTGGAGACCCTGGTCAATTACTTCCTGTTGGAGGTTCACCTTTATATCACTATCCTCAAACTACTCAGCTTTCATCACAAGGATATTATTGCTATTTACAGTTTGATAAAGCTGTATGCTTAGAAACAATCGTTAAGCAACAAAATTTAAACAACGATCATGACCAAGAAAGATTTATAAACCTTTTATCTAAAATTAGAGATGGAACGTTTGATGAAAATAGTAAAGACGATTGGAAGTTTTTATTAAAAAGAGAAGTTAAAACTAACTTATTACCAGAATTTAAAGATGCTATTCGATTATTTCCAGATAATGCCACATGTAATAAATATAACAATTTTAAATTAAAAGAACTTGGTATGCCTATATGCACTTTATTAGCCGTAAACAACCCACCCTCAGCTAAATCTATTGACGAAGAAAACTTTTATGGTTTAAAAAATATAGTAAATTTATCAATCAATGCTAGATTTACATTAACAACCAATTTATGGACTAAAAAAGGGTTAGTAAATGGTGCAAATGGTACAATTAGAGATTTAATTTTTGATAAAACAAATACACATTTACCTACTACTTTATTAGTTGAGTTTGATAATTATAATGGTCCACGTCTTTTTAAAGAAGATGATCTAAGATATAATTGGATCCCAATAAACCCTTTCAACGCTTTCTTTCACAATGCAAATTCATACCGAACACAATATCCAATACGATTGGCATACGCTCTTACTATCCATAAGTCACAGGGACAAACAATAGACAAAGCTGTAATTGATTTAGGTAAAAAAGAACAATCCCTTGGTTTAACATTTGTAGCATTATCACGACTAAAACACTTTAAAGACTTTCTCATTATGCCTTTTACTCTCGAACGGCTCGAGAAATTATCTAAATCGAAATCATTAAAGATTAGAAGAAGAAAAAAGAATAAAAGAAATAATTCATAAAACGATTCAAAATTTTTGTAATTTTTAACTTCTATTTATATACAAAATTATGCTAGTTTTTTACAATTTGTTTAGAAATTTTTATTTTAATTATAAACAATGTATTTTTTATCAATTATTTATTTTAATCATAATTTCAATCATAATTTTATAATAAATTAAATTTTTGGAAAAAAAAAGTCTAACGTTTCGTTACTCGCATATAAAGCTTTGCTTACCCATATTTTATATCAAAAGAAAGCCTAAAAAATATTCTGATGATATGGTTTTTAAATAGCGAGGGACTATTAAATAAAATTAAAAGAGAGCTTTTAGTTCTAAATCTTAATTTAAAACCAAAAACATTTGAAGCTTAAACTAAAATACAACATATATATATAAAGAAAGAAAGAGAGAGAGAGGGCCTGGGGTAAAGGAGGTGTAAAAATTCTCCCTCACTCGCAGAAGACATCTACCGATGTCTAAGAGGTAAATTAAAAAAAAAACAAAAGAAAGATAACAAAAAAAAATTTTTTCATTTTTCCGGTGGTTTTCGGATTCGTCCTAGTCTAGGACATTGGTTTTCCATGAACATCTTCCTTCTTTCATTGCACAGTATTTCTTTTTCCTTGAAGAAGCTTTCGGAAGTAGAAATAGCTTGAGCTGCGAGAACATCTGAGAAAATTATTAACGGACTGACTTTTCTCTGTACTACTTGGCTATCAAACATTTCATGAGTCATTACGCAAGCCTGCAGAGAGTTCATATACTTTTTTTCTTCTTCCTCCTCCTCATAGAGAATAATGTATTCATCATCTTCATTCTCCTTAAGCGCCCATCTTGATTGTGAGATTACATTTCCATTCATATTTTTCTCAGGACATTATTTGTTTGAAACTTAAACTAAAATACAACATATATATATATATATAAAGAAAGAGAGAGACAGGGCCTGGGGTACAGGGGGTGTTACAGCTAGTATTATATGATAGTCAATTCTAATTTCAAGGTTTCACTACTTAAAAAGTTTCACTACTTAATTTTTTTTTGTAAATGAAAAAAATTAATTATGGTAATATTCAGAGTTGTTTTTAAGTTACAAGTCTTAAGTCAAGTCAATAACTTAAAATTTTTTTTTTTTTAAAGTCAAGTAAATGATTTAATAAATCCATATTTGATACCAATTAAGTAGTTGCTTCCTAATTCCTAGCATAATCTTGCCCCATGTGGTCTGTTAATGTAACCAAATTATGAAAAAATTATTTCAACTGGTCCAAATGAAGCCGATATTGATAAGAATTTTTGTGCAAGTCATAACTTAGACTTAATAAAAAAAATTTAAGTCATTGACTTGACTTAAAAAAAAAATTAAATCAAGTCATAACTTTGACTTAAATTTTTGTGACTTAGATTTAAAACTGTGACTTAAAAACAAGTCTGGTAATATTGAACTGAATTATAAATTAAAATACTTTTACAAATTTTTTTAATTAAACAGAATTTTAAATTAAATGTAAATTTGGAAAATGAAATATAAATTAAAGAGAAAAAAAAAAGATTAACGATTTCAATTGATAAAAACTACATTTTTTATAATAAAAAAATATCTAGTATATAAAATATTTATAAAGATCTTTCTTTTTTTTGGAAATTCTTTGCTAAAATAATTTAATTGTTTTTAAGTTTTTAATAGAATGCTAATATCTGTAACCAGTTTTTACTTTTTATACCGTTATTTAATAATTTTTAGGGTCTGAAAGCTTAATTGAGATTATATTTTTAATTAATTTTGAGGTAAGTGTTATTAATTTTTAATGAGACGCCTTCTTATAATCTTCTTCTTCTTGTAACTTTGGAATGGCTTTGAATATATCAGGACGAACGAAAATTAAATATTAGTTAAACTTGTGGTTATACCCCTCCAAATTGCTGTTTGTCCTTGGATAACCCAAAATGATTCCACATATCTAAAGGATACTGACCCTAAAAATATGTGTAAACAAAATATTCTAAAACTTATCCAATTTAGGAACATCAGGCTGAGCTGCCAAAATCTTCTCAAAATAAACGTCTACACGTTCTGGGGAGATTATTGCTAAACAACACATACCTTTGAGCCACTTGAACAATTCTTGATTATCTTGAAAATCGGCCTGTAGGCCAATGTTTATCATTTTTTCATTAACGACTAACAAAAGTTGAACAAACACCCTTAACTTTCGATAAGTTAAGAAAAAATCAAAATCGATTTTGAACGCATTGATCGCAGCAAACTCAAAATCTGTCATAATGTATTTTGGGTAAAGGCTTAGATTATGAACTTAAGCTTCTCTTGAGTCGAAATTGGTTTGGGTGAATTAGTTTCCTCTTTTTGGCCCAATTAAAAAGTCTAGTGTTAATGATTTTCTAAAGGGTTCTACTGATCGTACTTAGTAGCGATATCGGACAATAAGATGAGGTAAGATTTGGGTCTTGATTTTTCTTTTTAATAACATTGATTTTTGCTGATTTCCAGGTGGATGCAATAAACCCAAGCTCAAAAGATGCGTTAAACATGAAAAGAAGATATTTTAATGCTGAATCAGGTAGGCTTTTTAACGTTTTAAATGATATTTTATCGAGGCCGAATGAATAAGTTTGTTTTGTCTCTTTTAAAGAATCAACAGGCCAACAAATTTTTCCAGCTTTCCAAGGTGCCCTGACTTTCAATACTTCTCCTTACGAACAATATTCGCATCCATCCCTTCCATCTAATGTTCAATTTCCTACATCAAATCAGCAATTTTCAGCACATCAATTTCCAGCTCAAACTTTAAATTGGCAAAACCAATCGCATGGATCTCCTCAACTCCCAGCAGACTTTGGTAGTTGATGCAACCATATATGTTGCACTTTGTTGCAGCTGACCATTCACAGAAATAATTTTGAGCTTAAAAGATATATTCAATTTTTTATCACACAAAAAACTAAAAAAACAAGACCTTGTTTACAATATCAAGCGGCTGATTGAGTCCAATTAACTGAAAATGTATTATAAGAATCCGATGATGAATAAAGTGAAAATGAGTTAGAAATTCAGCCAAAAACAGCAAAATTCTCATAAAACACTGCTTTTAAAAATTATGGGGAAAATAAAATGAAAATGAAAAAAGGTAAGAATTGTCTAAAGGGTTGCAAAAAAAAAAATGATTTTATAAAAAAAGCTTATTAAAAAAAAAAATTATTTGGGAAATACTAAATAAAAAAATACGATTTATCTTTATTTTTTGATAACAATTATTTGTTTATTAAATTAAGTTTTATTTTAATTTAATTTTAATAAATTTATTACTAATTCAACAAAATTTTATTGAAGAATTATTTAAATATTATATAGAAATTTTAATAAAAACTAAACAAATTTGTTTAGTTTTTATTAAATTTTTTGTGAATCTCCAAAATTAGCTATAACAGAATATCATAAGACTTGATTAGTATTCTATTAGTTTTAAAATGCAGGTAAATTGAAATATAAGATGATCATGAAAATTTGGTCGGACAAAATTTTCATGATCATTTTCAAGCATACCTAATTAAAATATTAAATACAGAGACACGTCTAGCAAACCATGCTACACAATACAAAAAAATTCAATAAAATTCAATCAAATTGAAAATTATTCTGCATGCATAAAAAAAAAATTAGCTAAAAATTAGTCGTTTATATCGAAAATATGCGTAATTCTGAAAAAAAATTTGAAATCAAAAATAACCCAAAAAAAATTTGAGAATGATCATTTAAATTCGATCAAAGAGTTGGATTTCCTAAAAATGGATTGACAAAATTTTTTTAGGAACTTTATAATAGTACTTGAAAAACAAAAAAAAATAAAATATTTTTTAAAATTTATTAATAATCTATTCTATATTGTTATATCTTTAAAAAAATATGTAATTTAATTTAAAAATCTTGTTTATAATTAGCTTAGTTGCCGAAATTTTGTTTGAATTGAGAGAGACCCTCGTTTGAAGCTTGATGGGCAGCTGACCATTTTGAAGAATAATCTTCGAATTGATTTGAGCTTGGGGCAGAAAATTGGCTTGATGACACATCAGCTGATTGGAATTGTTGAGCAGAAAATTGGTTAGAAGAGAAGTCAGCTGACGGCAATTGTGGTGCAGCAGAGAGTTGGCTGCTTGAGAATTGGTTTGCAGAGAAATCAGTTGATGGCAATTGTGGTGCAGCAGAGAGTTGGCTGCTTGAAAATTGGTTGCTTGAAAATTGGTTGGCAGAAGAATCAGCAGAAGGAAATTGTGAGCTAGCAGATGAAAAACTGAAAGTACTGTTTGATTTAGTTGAAAATTGAGATGGTATTTCGCTGGCGTAATCAACTTGTGGAAAGTTAAATGATTGTGGTTGCTGAGAAGTGAATTCAGCTGGGATTTGTGGAGCTTGAGCTGCTGGAGCTGGAGCTGAGAAATCAGCTGGGTTAAAATTGAAGGATTTGGTTGGCAATTGAGCGCTGAATTGGTTAGTTGAGAAACTCATTTTTTAATTTAAATTATTGGATTTTTTTTGATATCGATATACAATTTCTCTCCTTTTTTATACCCAAAATTCAAATCAACAACCCATAAAGATTGTATGCAGCAGAATATACAAAGTTTCATATAAACCATCGATCTAATAGACCATTAAATAAAAGAAATTTTAATATAATACCTTTTGTTACCTATTGCGTAATGTTCTAAATGTTTTACCTCTACCATTATACAAATTTCTGAATTTTTTTTAATGTTTTCTCATTCAAAAAAAAATATGTTTTTATCAAAAAACCACAAAAGCAAAAATTCACAAAAAAAATTCCTTTTTTTTGTTGAGAGAAATCGATCAAGTTTTTTTTTAATTAACATTTTTTTTTCTAATTAACTTGATTTATTTGGTTAATTTAAATTTTATTTTTTGCTGCAATTTAATTTTCCCTTTTTTTAACTTTTTTGATGTTTCGTTGGAGAGTGAAGTTGGGAGAAATTTTCGGAGCAGAGCAATTTGTTTTAATAAAACATTAATTACTTTTTTAAAATAAATATTGATCCTAAATATTTTTTTAACAATTATTATCAAATTTTTTTAAACTTTAAAAATATTCAAAAATTTTCATTAAGTTATCACATTTTTATCGGATTTTATAAAATTATAAATAAATTGCTCTGCTTCAGAAAAAAATTGCTATCAACTTCACTTTCCCATGTTTATTAACTTGAATTCTTTTCCTTAAAATTGTTTATTTTGATTATTGAGTCATTAATTTATATTAAAAATGTCTGAAGCGTCGAGTTTGCTGTCTTCATGGAAATTCGAGGTATGATTTAGTAAGCTAGTTGAGACGAAAATGAGATCGATGATATTTGTACTTTTTTTAGATGTAGGGGTATTGTTGTTGACTACAGCTAAATTGAATCGATCCTTCTAGGTCATTGCCTTATTACAAATATAATTACCGACTTCAATAGTGAGAAAATAATGGAATACGATTAAAATACGATTTATCTTTATTAATTGAATATTAATTTTTTTTTTACTAAAAATATTTTTTGTCTAATTAAATCTTGTCTAATTTTTTTTGTCGAAATAAAACTTGTCTAATTTATTTTTTTTGTATAATTTATTTATGTTGAAATAAAACTTGTCGAAATTGATTTTGTCGAAATATGTTTGTCCAATTAATACTTGTCGAAACATGTTTGTCGAAATAATCGGATACCCTTTTGAAAGATTCAAAATAAAACAAAACTGACAAATTTTGACACAAAATTATAAAGTTCAAAATTAAAATTTCAAAACTCTCTATTCTATTATCTGAATCTTAAGAATTATAAATATACAAACAAATATATTATTATTATATAATATATTTTCTTTTTTCTTTAATTGATATAGAATCTTACTCCAAAATTATTTTTCAAATTAAAAAAAAATCTAATTTCATCTTTTACTAAATGTTATTTTATCTTTTAATATGTAAATAAAGTTGAAATGTCTTCAAATACTGAACCTATTCATTAGAATTTCACTATTTTTTAGAGTCATAAAAATTTATTATGGTTTAATTTATTATTAATTTATTTATTATTGTTTTACAATTTAATATATTTCAAAAATTCGATTTAGTTTTGATAATCTCTTTCAATTATAATAGTTCCTTTTGAAAACCAAAATAACTAAATTACAATTTTCAAAATAAGATTTCCTATCCTCTTCCAAATGTTATAATAAATTTCAATTTTTCTTTTAAAAGTTATAAAAGAAAAGAGAAAATATTATTCCAAAATTTAAAGGTTCGCGGTAGAGGTGTTTCAATAGGTGTTTCACGATTTTTTTTTTTAATAAAGAGGCGAGCACAAATGGGGACTGAAAGGAAGCAAATTTTTCCAAGGAGTGCGTCTAAACCCCCACGCTTGTATTTAATTATTAAATTCTTTCTCTTGATATTTTTCTTTATTATTTGTTTTAGCTAGAAGTTGCCATTTATTAATTAAGTCATTATTATATAAGTTTAGTCTTTATTATTTTGTGTTATAACCACGACACCTCCAGATACTAACAGATCCAGAAAGAAAAATCTTAATATTAAGGCATGCAAAGGTTTTCTTAACTTCTAGTTTAGGTTAAAAAAGTCATTTTACAATTAATTCCTTAGACGGAACAAAATTCTGGATACATGCCCCAATAAACCAATTTGAAGGCTACTACAATTTTAAGAAACAAATTTTTAAATCACTAATAGCTAGTAAGAAAAGAAAAACAGTGAATTGGAACCCTTTATATGATCTTAGGCAATCATGAAGAGATACTTTTGAAGAATAAGAGTGGAAAGTATCCCAAATGGTAAGAGAAATTTTTTCAAAAAAAACGGATATTTCCGATGATGTATTTAAGTCATGATTGATTTATGAAAGCATTTATTAATCAGCTTCCCGTGAAAAAACTTGAGAGAATATGTTTAAAATGTGACAAATCGAAACAGACAGAAGGTTCAAATTGAATTTTAAACACAGCTTTATGCTGATAGTATTCGTCTCTTTAAGGATCCTTTGTAATCACCAAATAAAATTGTTTCAAAATCTGCCAGATCAATCCGACTAGCAGTACAATACAAAATTATGTATTGAAATTATTTTTGTTAAAAGCTTGTCAATGCATGTTTATTAAGCAAGAGTCCAGAAGAGCCTTACATTTCTAAATTTTGTTGGTATTTTTTTAATTTTTTTTGTCTTTTATTATTTTCTTAAGGGAGAAGGTATGTTTTAGTTCTCTCGATATCTTCAACACTGATTTTAGTCTGATTAAATATCAAAAGTTTAACAGTGCAATATTATGATCTCATGCGCTTAGCGAGTCATTAGTGTTTAACACTATGTACAGCATCCGTCATTCCGATTTGGATTTAAAATTTTAATTTCTTTTCTTTTGATTTTAATTTATCATATTATTTCTTTCTTTATTTTTATGTAAAAATCACGAACCACCAGATCCTACCCAGTCAAGCTAAAAACGATGACTTCATGCATGTTTCATCTATGAATCATCTCATTTTTTAATGATGAAAGATGTTTTTGGATTAAAACCAGAAAATTTTCATTGATTCTCTTCAAAACATTTAGAAATGACCCAATCATGAAAAAATTAACATTTTCATCTTTTTTTCTTTCTTGATTTATCTCATCAATTATGAATGATTTTTTTTGGATTAAAACCAAGAAAAAGTTTATGAACTAATTGAATTTATTGTGATATATTATTTGTTATTTGTAAATTTTTTTGCTAAATAGATGTATCTATTTTGACTTCACTTTTTCTTTAATTGGCTTGTGTCAACAGCAGGCCATCCCTTCTTCTCTTGTTATTTTAATTTTATCATGAGAAAACTTAGTTTTTCTAACAGCAATTAAATCTTATCAGTCCAAAATTAAAAAAAAATACGTTAACGACCAAAACGGGTCATTTTTGACCAAAACAAAATAATCAAAAAAAAAAAAAAATTTCGCTTATTTTATTTTATTTTATTTTATTTAAAAATCAATAATTGTTTATTTTATTTTAAGTTTTAAAATCAAGAAACATTTTTTTAATTTTTTTAAAATAAACCTTAAAAAAAATCAATTTTGATATTTAAGGGAATAAATCATAAAATACTGTAAAAATGAGGAGAACAGTTAGAAATTCAGTTAGTTTAGAAGAATTACATACTCTACTAGCCGAAAGATATGAAGCTTAAATATCTAATACTTCTGGAAATTTTACTCCACAAAAAGCCGATAATTGGTGTAAATTCTTAATCAATTGTGTATCTAGTAATGTTCTTTGATTCAAAAATTTACTTTAGCTGCCTTTAGTCTGGTTAAAAGACAATAAAGCAATTCTAAAGCAATTAATTTACTTAATAAATGAAAAAAAGTTTTAAATTAAATAAGCACACGTAAGCCAAAAGTCAGAAAAAGAAAAGCACAAGTGAACCAAAATAAAAAGCACGCAGTTTTGTCAAATGGACTCAAATTTTTTGCTTGAAACAAACTGGCCAACGTTTGGACAAGGTGTCGTATCTGGTCACTCGAAAACTTTGCATGAATGGTGTGGTAATATTTCGAAATTCGTCCTGGAGCTTTCAAATCATATGAAACTTCAAGAAGAAAGAGAAAAGGAGAAAGACTTAAAAATAAATAAACTGAAATCTGAATTGTCAGTACAAAATAAAACAGCAAACTCATCCAACAACAGTAGCAAGTGGATTCAAACGGTAAAACAAGACCAAAAAATGATAAAAAACCAGTGTATCAGATAGCTGTAGAAAATGCAACCATTAGCGAAATGAATGAAAGAAATAGAAGAAAAAAAAACATGATTATATATGGTGTGCCAGAATCAAAGAAAGAGATTTTAGCAGACAAGAAAGCAGAAGATGAAGCAAAAATCAATCAAATTCTATCCACTATTGGAAAAAGTGATATCAAGCCAGCGTATTCGAGACGTTTGAGATCTAAAGACCAAAAAAACCAGGACCAATTCTAGTCGAACTCAAAGAAGAAGCAAACAGAAATCCACTACTACTAGCAGCGAAAAAGTTGAGAGATTCAAATATTTTCAAATCTGTTTATCTTAGTCCAGATTTGACTGAAACCGAAAGAGCTTTAGACTATGAATTGAGAAAACAAAGAAATGAAGCAAATAAAGGTCTTTCACAAGACTCGCCTTTTCGATATGGCATCCGTGGAAATCAGATCGTCAAATTCAAGAAGCAATAATCGTTCATCAGAAGCGCCATCACGCGTAGATAGTCTCGAATCTTTAAAATTTATGTATTTAAATGCTAATTCTTTGGACAATAAACTAGATGAATTCAGTGTTGTTATTGAAACATATAGCCCACAAATTGTAGCGGTTAGTGAGACTTGGTTCAAGAGCATCTCAATTACGAACGTTAAAGGATACGATTTGTACAGAAAGGACAGAAGTGATGGACGCAGAGGCGGTGGTGTATGTCTCTTCATTGATGAAAAAATCGACTCATTTGAATTAAATGATGCAGGTTTTAATTTAAGTAAAATAGAACAAATTTGGGTTGTAGTTAATTTTAACTGTGAAAAATATTTAGATGGTTGTCTTTATAGGCCAAACGATTTTGTTGATATGAACGATTTCGATTTAGTCTTCAAACAAGCTAAAGACTATGTGGACGAGAGAGGTTATCAGGATCTTCTAATAATGGGTGACTTTAACTATCCATCAATCATCTGGTCTAATGGCTGTGTGTCAGAAATCTTAAACGAAAATGGACTAGAACATAAATTCAGAGACACACTAAGCGATACTTTTTTATATCAGCATGTAAATATCCCAACTTTTCAAATGTCAAACGAAAAAGCTGTCAACACTTTGGATTTGATTTTCACGACTCAGCCTGGAAGTGTGTATGCAGTCGATACAAAATTTGTTCTTGGCAACATTAATAAAGGACATATGGTTATCTTTTTCAATTTTGTTCTCAAAAACAAGGTTAGTAAGGAATCATAAACCTGTAAAAAATTTATTTATAATAAATCTGACTTTGGAAAAATTTCTAATTTCCTATCAAATATTGCACCTATTTGAGAATTGGGTGCACCTATTTGAGAATTTAAATATTCAGAAAATGTACAATGAGTTTATTTTCTATGTCAGCGAAGCTAGTAATCGATTCATTCCAGTGACGGATGGCTCTAAAAGAAAAGTTTCTCAAAACCTTGGATAAAAAATGAACTCAAAGTCTTAATAAGAGCTAAAAAGAATCTTAGATATAGGAACTGTTCATCTAACTGGAAGGATATCAATCTATATAGTGATTACAAGCGTATCTCTAAATTAGTCTCATTAAAAATAAAAAGAGCCAAAATAACTTATGAACAGAATTTAGTTGAAAAAGCTAAGAAGATTCCAAAAATATTGTACAAATACCTAAATGATCAACAAGTAATCAAACAATCTATCAAAGCATTAAGAAAGTCAAATAATGAATTAACGCAAGAACCGAAAGAGATATCAAATCTTCTTAATAAATGTTTTCAAAATGTTTTTGTTATTGAACAAGATGGTGAGCTTCTCATTTTGGTGCAAATACTACTCCATTGTATAAAAAAGGTGATAAATCAACGGCAAGCAATTATCGTCCTGTGTCTTTAACTTCAATTCCATGCAAAATTATGGAAAGCATAATACGAACCAAAATGGAAGACTATCTTTATCTTTATAAGAATAATATTATATCTAAAGAACAGCATGGATTTGTTCAGCAAAAGTCATTACATCTAATCTTCTGGAAACGCTAGATTTCATCTCAATGAGTCTAGACAAAAGTATTCCTGTTGATGTGATTCTGCTAGATTTTGCGAAAGCATTTGATACTGTTCCGCGCAGACGACTAAAAGCTAAATTGAAAGCGTATGGCTTTGATGGTCTGACACTAGAATGGATTGAAGCTTTCTTGAAAAATAGAAGACAACGAGTTATCCAAGGTGAAATTTTGTCGGATTGGGTTGAGATTTTAAGCGGTGTACCACAAGGGTCAGTGATTGGTCCACTATTGTTCGTTTTGTATATCAATGATCTACCTAAAGGAATAGAGAATGTTGTGAAATTGTATGCAAATGATACTAAAATTTTCTCGCAAACGGTATTAGAAATAAAGGCCGCGAAACTACAATCAGATTTAGATTTAATTTTCAATTGGACTAAAGATTTGCTACTTCTCTTCAACACATCAAAATGTGTGGTTATGCATTATGGTCATAAAAACAAAGAATTTCCTTATTTTATTAATGATAAGCAGTTAGCAACGTTAGAAACCGAAAGAGATCTTGGAGTTATTTTCAATACAAATCTTAAATGGAAAAATCGAGTGATAGAGGCTACATACAAAGCAAATCAAATGTTAGGTCTCATCAGGAAGTCATTCGCTCGTTTTGATTTTAAGTTATTAAGATCTTTGTATTTAACTTTTGTTCGTCCTCTTTTGGAATTTGCGGTGCCTGTATGGTCCCCAATTCTTAAGTCTGACTGTGAGAATGTTGAAAGGATTCAACGCAGAGCTATGAAATTTGTTTCGTCAAATAGAAACAAACCGTATGAAAGCAGATTGAAGGCTTAGAACATTCTAAATCTGGTGGAAAGATGAAAAAGAGGTGATCTAATTCAATTTTACCAGTTCATGCATGGAATAGAATCGGTTGAAAAAAGCAACAATTTTAATGTCACAAAAAAACCAAGGAAGAGGTCACTGCCTCAAATATCACAAAGAAATATCGAGGCTCCAACATAGAGATAACTTTTTTTTCAACAGAACCGCTAACATATGGAACTCGCTGCCAAATGAGTTAGTTGAAGCCCCCAATGTTAACAGCTTTAAAGCAGGCATAGATTGCTGGATGAGCGGCAATCAATCACATCAGCTGTCTTAGTGTGCCTTATCAGCACACTCGCTGGCTAGCCAGTTACAGTCAAAACTACTACTACTACTACTAATATTAGGTTGTTTAATAAGCTTTTTCGTTTTTTTATATTTTTTTCTATTTCTTTCATTATACTATTCCAAACGGTGCCATTTGTTACAGACATCTCTTTAGCGAGCTGTCTAGTTGACCGCCTCGGGTTTTCCTCAAGCAGCTCTTGCAAATACGCGTCATCAGCTTCGACGGTTCTCCCAACGCGTTCTTTGTCATTGAGGTCGAAATCTCCAGCTTTGAATCGAGCAAACCAATTTTGACAAGTGCGAACAGTCAGAGCATCGTCGCCATATACCAAACAAATCGATTTGGTAGCCTCTGTCGCATGTTTTCCTTCGTTAAACTTGAATAACATGCAATGGCGGATATGCATTTTTTTGTCATACATTTTTATTTAGTTAATTATTTAGAAATTTAAAAAGCAAACATATAATCTTATATATCATTTGAAAGAAAAAGAGTTGCTCTTTCAAATGATGTACAACATTGCATAAAAAAGTTTAATCTTTGATGAGATTTTTTCATTTAAAAATCAACGAAAAAACTTATTAAACAACCTAATAGTAAAGAATTAAATTTTTTCTATTGATACAAAGTGAATTGATGTTTTTTAATAATCAAAAGTGTTAATAAACTTTGAAAAAATTAGAAAAAAAAATTATGTTTTTAAAATTTCTGCTTATTGGTATGCTTATTCTTAAAAATAATTTGAAAAATTAAAAAAAAATTATATTTTAAAATTAAATAAATTACGACGTATTAGTATATTTTTTCATCGATGAATTTCGATGAAATGGTTCCTAACGCATTAATGATTCATCTATCAATTTTCATCGTTTAATCATCGTTTTTTTTGTGGCTGGGTTACAGATCTGGAAATAAACATTTTATCATTAGTTTTTATAACAAATAGCTATTAAGTGGTCAACTGGATGAGTTTTCAGAATAAATGGTTGAAACCCTATTAACCCCTTGACACCAGGTATTCACTGATTCAAAGAACATCACTCTATTTAATAGCACCACGTTTATTGACAGATTATTAGGTTATTTGAAATAAAACATTTTCGTAGTAAAAACAACTCAAATCAACTTTAAAGCTTGATTAAAACTGCTCCTGAAGTTTTTTTTAGCTTAAAATTAACCCTTAAGATGATAAGATATTTGGTCAAAAGGGTTAAATTTGAGCAATGTGAAGTTTAAGGACAATAATTACAAAAAGAAAGGAAAAATGTAATAATTTTGCTTCTAATTGTTATAAAAAGGGTTCTGAAAGCAGTACAATATTATAAAAAAGAATAAAAAGCTCTGAAAAAACTCTGAAATTTATTACATATTTTAATCAAATATCTTTAAATTTTAAATGTTATGCATTTTGCGGAGTTTTTGCGTTTTTTCGGTGCTGTTTGAAGAACCATTTTTTTGATTTAAAAACGCTAAATTTTTTAATAAAGTTTCACATTACCTTTTTTGGAGTAAACTGGGTGAATTTCTGGAATAAAAGGTTGAAATCTTATTGACCTTTTACTCAAGTTATTCACTCTATTAAATATCTAAAGCTTGTATATTAACAGATGCTAAGATTATTAACTTAAGATAAATTGGCAGCCTTATTAGATTTGTTGAAATAAAATATTTTCGTAGTAAAAACCAAACTAAATCAACTTAAAAATTTGATCAAAACTCAATAATTGCTCCTAAAGTTTTTTTTAGCTTAAAATTCATCCTTAAGATGATAAGAAAATATCAAACCAAATAAACTTTTTTATTTTATAGACCCTAAATTTTAAAATTATTCAAAAAGTTGAATAAAATATGATGTAAAAAAAGAAAAAAAAAACTTCTTTAAAGCGGTCTTCATATTGCCATGACGGACAAACTAGTTTAATTTGGTAAAAAAATTTTCTAAAATTTTATTTTCAATTGTTAAAAATATCTAAATTCTGTAAATTTTTGACAATATACGAAAATTCTAGTGGCAAATCGATACAATGATTATAAAATGTAAAAAATTATTTAAATTTATGAAAGCTTTTCTCAAAAAAATATTTTGGACATTTTTGATTTTATCTGATTCTTTTTTCGGTCAATAACCATACTTATTAATTGATGCAAAGGAGGTGAATATAAAATATTTCTATTGTTCATTCGAGAGAAAAAAGAAAATTTCTAAATTATAATGATTGTAGTTATTGAAATACAACGATTCAACCAAAACAGGAGGAAAGCAATTGATAGTTGAAAAATACTAGAAATCAATATAAGGTTTGATGATTTGGAAACAGGTATAAATTAAGTCCGACGTTCCATTTTAAAATCATATCTTATTTCACCAGAAAAAAAAGAAACCTAAACCAAAAAATCCAAAATGAGCTTCTCAACTAGCCAATTCTCAGCCCAATTCCCAACTAAATCATTTAACTTCCCAACTCCATCACCAGCTGAATTTTCTGCTAACTTTTCAGCAAACCAATTCTCAGCCCAACAATTGCCAACCAAATCTTTCAAGCTTTCAGCTGCACCACAATTGCCAGCTGCTGACTTTTCCGCCCAACAATTCCAATCAGCTGATTTCTCTGCCAACCAATTTTCAGCCCAACAATTGCCAACCAAATCATTCAAGCTTTCAGCTGCACCACAATTGCCAGCTGCTGACTTTTCCGCCCAACAATTCCAATCAGCTGATTTCTCTGCCAACCAATTTTCAGCCCAACAATTGCCAACCAAATCTTTCAAGCTTTCAGCTGCACCACAATTGCCAGCTGCTGACTTTTCTGCCAACCAATTTTCAGCCCAACAATTGCCAACCAAATCATTCAAGCTTTCAGCTGCACCACAATTGCCAGCTGCTGAATTTTCCGCCCAACAATTCCAATCAGCTGATTTCTCTGCCAACCAATTTTCAGCCCAACAATTGCCATCAGCTGATTTGTCATCAAATCAATTTTCTGCCCCAAGCTCATTCCAATTGGAAGATGTTTCCTCAAAATGGTCAGCTGCCCATCAAGCTTCAAAAGATGCTGCTTCTCAATTCAAGCAAGACTTTGGTAACGAGGCTAACCAACAACAATTCAATTTTTAGGGCTTAATCATTTAACCTTGAAGAATTAAATTTTTATTTATTTTATTATTAATAAATAAATATTAAGAATTATTTTGATTATTATTTTGTATTCGCTTATTCATTTTTAAATTGGAAAATTTTTTAATTTTTAAAATTTTATTTCTCAGGATTATCTTATGCTTTAACTGAAAAAAATTTAATTATTTAAATTTAAATAAGAGAAAAAGCAAACAACTCTATCAACTTTTTTTCGCATTTAGAAAATCATTCGATTTAATTGATTCCAACTTTTATTCTTAAAAATTATTTTATTATGGGTTTTATAATGATTCTTGCCAAACTGCTTCTACGATACCTTGAATTCTCCATATTTTAGGTAAATTATGGTAAATTCACGATATTTTAACATATATACCGTAAAATACCGTAAAATATGGTATTTTTCGTAAATTAACGATAATTTTCGTATAACACCGATAATTATTGTAAAATTCAGTGAAAAAAAAATTCCAAAATTTCTCGAAAAAAAACAATTTTCATGAAAAAAAAACTTTTTTTGAATTTTTAAAAAGGAAAAATTCTAAACTTAGATTGAATTTTTTGACGAAAATTGACGTAAATTTTGGTCAATTTTTGTAAAAAAAGGTGAAAAATGGTTCTTTATTATTATATTCTATTTTATTTAACAAATGATGAAAATTAATATTTTAATATGGCTCATATAAATTTTTCCACAAATTTAATAAAAATAAGGAAAAATCAATTCAAACATACATTAATATGATAAAAACAATAACATTTTTATTTTTAGTAACAAATTTATTGTGAGCAAGTTTGATGTTAATTGAACTTTTAAACTTATATTGGAATTAATTGATTCAAAACAAAATTTTTATTAACTGGTAATAAACCTTTTGTATGATCTTTTCCCATAAAAAATGGGGCTCCCGGTAAAATGACAACATTATAACAATTCAACTGTACAATGACAATTTTGTGAAAAAAAAAACTTATTAGTGCTGCAAGATTTTTTTATTTTTATTTTTCAGATAATTGTGAAAACGTTGTCATTTTACAGTTAATTATAATAAATAATTAGAAATAATTTATTTAATTATTTTTATTCAGTCAAAGACTAATTTCCTTTTAATGACTTGAACTTATTTTTGGGACTTTTTAACAACTCTGGTTAAAGATTGAACAAATTCAATTTTATCCCGACTCTGACAAATGGGAGAAAGATTTACTTTCAGTTAGATTCTTCCAGGAAATGACTATTAATAACCTTTCATGCACTTAGCCAATCAAGTGTGGAGTACGTCAAGATAGCTGTATCGCACCCACACTCTTTATTATCTATTTTCGCAACGTTGTAAATAAACTATCGAATCATACCATATTCTCCTTCAGAATAAAAATTTATGAAAAAAAAATAAAAAACCAAAAGATAAATAATTCATTTAGATTTTTAAATTCATATTCAGTCGTTGAAAAAATTGGTCTATTCAGTTAGGTGAACCATAGCTCATATATTATGCGAACTATTCTTTTTCTTGGGTTTTGTGAACTATTAACTCAACTAATTTTTTTTTCAACTAACTTTTTAATCCATCCATTTTTTTTCACATAAAGATGAACCTAAATAGAATTATGTGAACAGATTTAATAAAGCTATTTAATAGAATACCTAATTATCCTAATAATTTAAGTCATTAGTATATTAAAAAAAAACAAATTTTTTCATGCTTGCAATATTAACTTAAAATTATTTTTTTTATCTGAAACTGAAAAATATAATTGAAGCATTTTCAATGTTATTTCAATAATGGATACATTTAGTAATTCAAACACAAAAAATCAAAATAAATAGATGCAAATGTATACATCTATTAATTGATGCAAAAAAAAATTATGGGGAAAATAAAATGAAAATGAAAAAAGGTAAGAATTGTCTAAAGGGTTGCAAAAAAAAAAATGATTTTATAAAAAAAGCTTATTAAAAAAAAAAATTATTTGGGAAATACTAAATAAAAAAATACGATTTATCTTTATTTTTTGATAACAATTATTTGTTTATTAAATTAAGTTTTATTTTAATTTAATTTTAATAAATTTATTACTAATTCAACAAAATTTTATTGAAGAATTATTTAAATATTATATAGAAATTTTAATAAAAATTAAACAAATTTGTTTAGTTTTTATTAAATTTTTTGTGAATCTCCAAAATTAGCTATAACAGAATATCATAAGACTTGATTAGTATTCTATTAGTTTTAAAATGCAGGTAAATTGAAATATAAGATGATCATGAAAATTTGGTCGGACAAAATTTTCATGATCATTTTCAAGCATACCTAATTAAAATATTAAATACAGAGACACGTCTAGCAAACCATGCTACACAATACAAAAAAATTCAATAAAATTCAATCAAATTGAAAATTATTCTGCATGCATAAAAAAAAAATTAGCTAAAAATTAGTCGTTTATATCGAAAATATGCGTAATTCTGAAAAAAAATTTGAAATCAAAAATAACCCAAAAAAATTTGAGAATGATCATTTAAATTCGATCAAAGAGTTGGATTTCCTAAAAATGGATTGACAAAATTTTTTTAGGAACTTTATAATAGTACTTGAAAAACAAAAAAAAATAAAATATTTTTTAAAATTTATTAATAATCTATTCTATATTGTTATATCTTTAAAAAAATATGTAATTTAATTTAAAAATCTTGTTTATAATTAGCTTAGTTGCCGAAATTTTGTTTGAATTGAGAGAGACCCTCGTTTGAAGCTTGATGGGCAGCTGACCATTTTGAAGAATAATCTTCGAATTGATTTGAGCTTGGGGCAGAAAATTGGCTTGATGACACATCAGCTGATTGGAATTGTTGAGCAGAAAATTGGTTAGAAGAGAAGTCAGCTGACGGCAATTGTGGTGCAGCAGAGAGTTGGCTGCTTGAGAATTGGTTTGCAGAGAAATCAGTTGATGGCAATTGTGGTGCAGCAGAGAGTTGGCTGCTTGAAAATTGGTTGCTTGAAAATTGGTTGGCAGAAGAATCAGCAGAAGGAAATTGTGAGCTAGCAGATGAAAAACTGAAAGTACTGTTTGATTTAGTTGAAAATTGAGATGGTATTTCGCTGGCGTAATCAACTTGTGGAAAGTTAAATGATTGTGGTTGCTGAGAAGTGAATTCAGCTGGGATTTGTGGAGCTTGAGCTGCTGGAGCTGGAGCTGAGAAATCAGCTGGGTTAAAATTGAAGGATTTGGTTGGCAATTGAGCGCTGAATTGGTTAGTTGAGAAACTCATTTTTTAATTTAAATTATTGGATTTTTTTTGATATCGATATACAATTTCTCTCCTTTTTTATACCCAAAATTCAAATCAACAACCCATAAAGATTGTATGCAGCAGAATATACAAAGTTTCATATAAACCATCGATCTAATAGACCATTAAATAAAAGAAATTTTAATATAATACCTTTTGTTACCTATTGCGTAATGTTCTAAATGTTTTACCTCTACCATTATACAAATTTCTGAATTTTTTTTAATGTTTTCTCATTCAAAAAAAAATATGTTTTTATCAAAAAACCACAAAAGCAAAAATTCACAAAAAAAATTCCTTTTTTTTTGTTGAGAGAAATCGATCAAGTTTTTTTTTAATTAACATTTTTTTTTCTAATTAACTTGATTTATTTGGTTAATTTAAATTTTATTTTTTGCTGCAATTTAATTTTCCCTTTTTTTAACTTTTTTGATGTTTCGTTGGAGAGTGAAGTTGGGAGAAATTTTCGGAGCAGAGCAATTTGTTTTAATAAAACATTAATTACTTTTTTAAAATAAATATTGATCCTAAATATTTTTTTAACAATTATTATCAAATTTTTTTAAACTTTAAAAATATTCAAAAATTTTCATTAAGTTATCACATTTTTATCGGATTTTATAAAATTATAAATAAATTGCTCTGCTTCAGAAAAAAATTGCTATCAACTTCACTTTCCCATGTTTATTAACTTGAATTCTTTTCCTTAAAATTGTTTATTTTGATTATTGAGTCATTAATTTATATTAAAAATGTCTGAAGCGTCGAGTTTGCTGTCTTCATGGAAATTCGAGGTATGATTTAGTAAGCTAGTTGAGACGAAAATGAGATCGATGATATTTGTACTTTTTTTAGATGTAGGGGTATTGTTGTTGACTACAGCTAAATTGAATCGATCCTTCTAGGTCATTGCCTTATTACAAATATAATTACCGACTTCAATAGTGAGAAAATAATGGAATACGATTAAAATACGATTTATCTTTATTAATTGAATATTAATTTTTTTTTTACTAAAAATATTTTTTGTCTAATTAAATCTTGTCTAATTTTTTTTGTCGAAATAAAACTTGTCTAATTTATTTTTTTTGTCTAATTTATTTATGTTGAAATAAAACTTGTCGAAATTGATTTTGTCGAAATATGTTTGTCCAATTAATACTTGTCGAAACATGTTTGTCGAAATAATCGGATACCCTTTTGAAAGATTCAAAATAAAACAAAACTGACAAATTTTGACACAAAATTATAAAGTTCAAAATTAAAATTTCAAAACTCTCTATTCTATTATCTGAATCTTAAGAATTATAAATATACAAACAAATATATTATTATTATATAATATATTTTCTTTTTTCTTTAATTGATATAGAATCTTACTCCAAAATTATTTTTCAAATTAAAAAAAAATCTAATTTCATCTTTTACTAAATGTTATTTTATCTTTTAATATGTAAATAAAGTTGAAATGTCTTCAAATACTGAACCTATTCATTAGAATTTCACTATTTTTTAGAGTCATAAAAATTTATTATGGTTTAATTTATTATTAATTTATTTATTATTGTTTTACAATTTAATATATTTCAAAAATTCGATTTAGTTTTGATAATCTCTTTCAATTATAATAGTTCCTTTTGAAAACCAAAATAACTAAATTACAATTTTCAAAATAAGATTTCCTATCCTCTTCCAAATGTTATAATAAATTTCAATTTTTCTTTTAAAAGTTATAA
Source organism: Brachionus asplanchnoidis (assembly GCA_025491095.1). NCBI lineage: Eukaryota > Metazoa > Rotifera > Eurotatoria > Ploima > Brachionidae > Brachionus > Brachionus asplanchnoidis. The sequence goes on along the minus strand of JAILYF010000010.1, from coordinate 5,243,495 downwards.
AAGAAAAGAGAAAATATTATTCCAAAATTTAAAAAATTTGATTGTTAACAACACTAGTTTGATTATTAATGTTAAGGTCTATCGCTGTAAGCTTGAATTGTTTATCATTTTTTTTTTTGTAACGCTGAAGTCCAGGTTGTTATTTATGAGAAGAGCAGAACCTTCTCCTTTTGTTGGTCTGTCGTTACGTATTAATTTGAAATTGTTGATAATACTTAGGTGCGGATCGTTGTTTAGTTCGAGGAATGTTTCGTTTAGGCTTATAAAAATCTATTTTATTATTATTAATATAATTAATTAGAGTATATTATTTGTTTTTGATTGATTATACATTTAGGTGGGCTAATTTGAATGTGTTTAGCATGACTGGTTGTGTTTAGTAAATATAGTTAATATGTTTAGTTAATATAGCGTTTTTTTGATTGAGAAATTTGGGGCTGGGATTTGAAATCAACTCATTACAGTTAGCGCATTTAAGTTTATTTTTATTCGGACAATCTGTATGATTATGATTGAAGTCAGAGCAGATGAGACAACGTATAACTTTGTCACAGTTCAAGGCAGTTGAAACATTGTATGGGACCATCTTCAAATTTCCATTCTTCAACTTTGTAGTTTAGAGGGCTAATTCTAAGGCCGTGTTTTATTAGTTTATTAAACGTTTCTGTATTAAATATTTCGGCACGGACGACGGGAATGACTGAAAAAAAAATATTTTCACACTTAAATACTACACACAAAAATTATTATCGTTTTATTCAAACGTTTTGAATGCATTCATGTGCATATTTTTGTTTATTATTTTTCATTAATTATTAATTCAATAAATTTTTATGACTCTAAAAAATAGTGAAATTCTAATGAATAGGTTCAGTATTTGAAGACATTTCAACTTTATTTACATATTAAAAGATAAAATAACATTTAGTAAAAGATGAAATTAGATTTTTTTTTTAATTTGAAAAATAATTTTGGAGTAAGATTCTATATCAATTAAAGAAAAAAGAAAATATATTATATAATAAAAATAGAGATCTTTCAGATTATATGCTCGTAACGGTCCGTTATACTTATATCATCTAATTTATGTTTATTTATGTTAATATATATATTTTTTTGATATATATATTTAAAATTATTAAAATTAAAAGAAAAATTATTTTTGAAAAAAATAAATATTTATTTTTAGAAAATTAATTTATTTTTTACCTTAAATTTCTCAAACACGTAAATTTGTAAATTTACTGGTCTTTCAGTAAAAATGTAAATCATAAAAAATTAAATAAATTTTCGAAATTTACTGATTTTTTATTTATTTAAGTAATTCACTGAAACCAGTTTAGTAAATTACTGAAATGAAACGTATATTTTCAAAATAAAAAAACGAATATTTTTCAATTTAAGTTTTTGTTACTGAAAAAGGGTAATTAAAAAAAATTTGTATGTTTTTGCAGCTTAAATTTCCTTCATGACATCCTGAGTTATACAACAACTGGGATTTTTTGCACCACATCGATTTGTCATACATTGACCATTACAGTTGCATTTTACCATGCCCTGACAACCACCAATTGATAATTCATTTACTGCTTGCTTCACACTTTAAGCTTTGTCTAGGTTTAAGTTATTTAAGTTATTCATTTTCTTATATCCAAGTTGCCAGCATTTTTTTATGTACGTGTTGGCTAAGATTCGATTTGGAGAATTAGAGCTTATTCAATTAATATAATATTTAGTCACCGATATTTAGTCCAAGTTTTTTTTTTCGTTTTATCGAGATTTTTGAAACATTGAAACGCAATTCACGAAAATTTGTTTTACATAATTACTGACTGAAAAGTAAGTTTACAAAATTACCAGTAAAAAAACAAAACAGAATTTTTTTTCTATTTGTTTAACATTTTTACTATTTTTTAAATTTAAAAAATTACGTGTTATAGAACTTTACTGTTACATAGAAATTTGATTTTTTTTCATTTAACGCCACAACACTCCATAATTTAATTTATTTGTTTTTACATTCAATTCAATTTTATTTACATTTTATTTTAATTTTGAAAAAATTTGGTTTAATTTTTTGTGTTTGAATTAGAAAATGTATCCAATGTTGATAACATTGAAAAAGTGCGATGTTTCAAATGAAAAAATAATTTCTAGTTAATATTGCAAGCATGAAAAACTTTGTTTTTTTTTTTTTATAAACTTTGACACTGGGCTTGTGCTATGATCATCCTTGTAGTAATATAATATTTGTAGTTTAAAAAACTATCTACGCTCTGTTTTTCATTTTTTAGAAATTGAGTTTTTTTTGTGCATCCAATGAACGTCAATTATCACTAAAGTAAAAATTTTTAAAAAAAAGATCAAAGTTTTTCGGACCTAGTCTGTTAGGTGAACTATGGTTCATCTATAACGAGAAAAATTCTAGTTCTCAGGTATTATGAAAAATTAAACGAACATTAATTATCACTAAAGTCAAAATTTTCAAAGGAAAAAACGGCTTGTATTTAATGTTGCACTTTAAGTTAATCAGAAGTTGCACTTTTTTTAATACCAAACTGCACTATATTATTTCCAAAAAGTACTACATTATTTTATGCGCACTGAATTATTCGGTTTTTTACCAAAATAATTCAAATCAGAACTTTAATATTTCAAAACTTTACTATATAAATCACTTCGCACTTAAATAATTTTTGAAATTTACTAAAATAATTTATGAGTTGCATTAAAAAATTTTCTTATTTGAACTAAAATAATTTTAAATATTAATTTAGACTTTATTTTTATTTTCAAAAAAGATTATTTTATTTTATTTTCCGTCCCTTTTATAAATTCCTTGCGGCTACTTATTTAGAAATTAAAACAATTAACAGCTAGTTACTCAATGGTAGATCATCATGGCATGGTAATTTTTTGTTAAGAAATTTTTTACGCGTCTTCTCCTTAAATACTATGTTACTTCCTGTCTCTCTTATATTTTTAATTCTTATTTTCTATAAATAGCCCATACTTTAAAAAAAAATAAATAAAATAAAAATCAGATTGATTTCGCGTGTTTGTTTGACAAGGAAACATTCAACAACATCGCTTTGGTCAACAAGCCATAAGGGAAAAAAACATAGTCAAGGAAGACCCACTTTGGCTGCAGCAGCATTAGTGGTAGATCCTACTGGATTCAAAAAAGCTTAAAAGCTTATTTAATCTGTTTATTTAATAACGAATCGGCTACTTAATAAATACAATATTATTTTTTTTTTCAAATTTTATTCTTATGTATGTATTACTATATTTTTTTTTCTCCAAAATTAAATCACATATTTGAAATTGTAATTTGTATTTTCTTATGTAAAAAAAAATAAAGTTTTCGATAAAAATAGTGCTTGTTGTATTTATTTATCTAAAAATGAATTAAAATAGTTCAGGTCCAAAATAATTTTAGTTCTTTTTAAACATTAATTTAGTGCTTAGTAAAGATTATTTTAGTGCAAAATAAAAATTAAATTAGTGCTTATTAAAGAATATTAAAGTGTAAGAATGTTATTTATAGTGCAGCCTTGATTAATATAGCGCATGTAAATATTATAGTGCAATTTAAATGTTATAGTGCAACTTGTGATTATTTATAGTGCAGAATGTATTTGATGCCGGAAAAAACTAAGATATTTCGGGTCTAGTCGGTAAGGTGAACTATGGTTCATCTTTTAATGGAACAAATCTTGTTCTCAGTTTTTTGAACTATTAGTTCATCTAATCTAAATACTGTTCACCTATTTTGATATTCTTTCATCTATTTAGAAAAAAACTAAATGTCATATCAAAAAAAATAATTCAATTGATAAATAATAATTTAAAAATAAGAAAGAATAAAAAATAGTTAGATAAAAAATTTAAAGTTGGGCGGAGTAGGTAAAATTTGCTAAATAGATGAATCTATGTTTCCCAAACAAATAAAATCAAACAAAGTCTAAAAGTTTTTCACCTAATTTCACATTTGATCACCTAATTCTATTTTGGTCCGCCTTTACGTGAACAATAAAATTAGGTGAACCTATAGTCCATAAGAATCAGAATTGTTCGCATAATAGGTGACTCCTTGACCTACCACAGCTAGAAATGTCGATTCTAGATCAACTCAACACTACCCTTTCCAAACTGATCTATCGCCTCAATGCAGGACAATAATATTATAAAAATCGCTCATCTAAACTGTCACTCCATCAACAACAAATTTACACTAATCGACTACATTAACAACGAAGGAATCGACATCCTTTGTTTAAACGAAACGTTCCTAAAGAAGAATGCATCCAACTTAGACACACTACAACACTACAATTTCATACGCAATGATAGATCTTATTCAAACGGAGGCGGCATAGGAATTTTATTTAAAAAAAATTCAAATTCAAACTACTTCATCAATCAAATAACTACAACGAAGAAGTCCTAGCAATCAGTATCTACAACCCAACCATCAACAATAACCTTGTTTTAATAGGAGCTTATACTCACCCCAAAAGCAGGTCAACATTTGACTTTGTATCCAAACTCATGTCCAACCATAAATACGCAATCCTCCTTGGTGACCTAAATGCCCATCACATATCCTGGTACAACAAAAAAACAAATAAGCGAGGTTACTCATTAATGAAAATTTTAGACCAACACAATTTAAGCGTTATCAACGACGCTTCCCACACATATAAGTCAAGCAAGTCAGTAATTGACCTTATCATCACCACAGAAGACCTACTCCCAAAAACAACAGATTTTAACACCAATCACAGTTATAATATATCTGATCATTGGCCAGTCCAAATTAATATTATCCTCAAAAAACCTGTGCACACTACACAAATAACAAATTGGGACACATTTAACAATTCTCTAGCCGAGCTTACCCATGTCACACAGCCCTCAATAAATTCCTCATCAGATCTCAACAATGAAGTTGCCAAGTTCAACTGCTATATCGTAATAGCTCTGTCAAACGCCACCAAATCTGTCAGAACTAAAGAAAGACCAATCAAGCTGCCACCAGACGTAAAAGCCATGATCAAAATCAAAGTCAAACTTCAACGTCTCTTTTCAAACACACAAAGTCAACTCACCAAAAACAACATCAACAACATCAACAACAAAATCAAGAAAGTACCCCTCAGCCTCAGACATGAAAAATGGAACTCAACATTTGCAACGCTAATTGACTCAAAGCCGAGCGAAAAACAATTCTGGAACAAACTAAAGACACAAACAGAATCAGCAGAGGCATTACCAAATTCCACACTTAATTCAGACGAAAAAGTCGAAACCTTCGCTAAACATTTCTAACAAACATTTACCACCAACTGCAAGACAAAACCCAAACCAAGCCTCTTCAAATACTACACCACTAACAAACACAATACCCCAATCTCAAGCACAGAACTAGACAAGGCCATTTCCAACCTAAAAAATACCAACTCAAAAGGCCTAGACTGTATTTCCAACAAAATAATAAAAAACTTCAACGAAATAAACAAAAACTAAGTCCTACAACTATTTAACCACTCGCTAGATCTACACCATGTACCACCCGCCTGAAAAACAGCCAAAATCATCCTTATTCACAAAAAAAAATCCGACCCTGACTTTCTCAAATCGTACAGGCCCATATCTCTCCCTAGTGCACTTGGTTAAACTCTAGAGAAAATTAATAACTCTAGGCTTACCAATTGGGCATTTAACAAAAACATCCTTATCGAAGAACAAGCCGGTTTTCGTAAAAATAGATCCACCCAAGACGTTATCTTCAAGCTCATTGAAACAACAAAAAATGGTTTCAAACTCGGACAAAAGACAGGGGTAGTACTTTACGATTTCGAAAAAGCATTCGACACTATCCCACATAATCTGATGACTCAAAAGCTTCACAAACTCAAGTGCCCAGCCAAATTAGGGAAATGGATCAAATCCTATCTCGACAACAGGACCCTTCAAGTCAACATAAAAAAAAGTACATCATCGAGTCACAACATAAAGGCAGGTCTGCCACAAGGAGGCTGTTTAAGTGCTCTACTTTTCGCTATATACATAAACGATGTAGCAAAAAAACTACGGCTGCTTAAAATCCACTTTGCCTTATTTGCCGACGACATAACAGTGTGGTGCGCCAGCAAAAACCTCAATACTATCGAACGTAAATTACAAAAAGTCACCAAGATTATGCACGACTTCGCAAATAAATGGGGCATGAAAATCAACGCAAATAAAACAAACTATACTATATTACAAAAAAAATATAAAACAGCTTTCAACATATCGCCTACTCTCTCACTCAAAATAGACAACAATACTATCCTTAAAATCGATAATCCGATCCTACTTGGCATCACCTTAGACAAAAATCTCTCATTCGATAAGCATTTCCAAGATATGCACGAATCCCTAGCCAAGAAGCTTCATCTTATTCGTCTCCTGAGCAGTAAAAATTACAATATCAACCCCGAATACCTCATTACCATATACAAAGCATTCATCCTCTCCAAAATCCAATACAGTATGCTCCCGTTTACTGTCGCTTCCAAATCAATAAGAGATAAATTACAAATCATGCAAAATAAAACACTTAAAAGAATACTCAAAGTGTCACAAAAAACGCCTACCAAATTAGTCCACACATTAGCTAACACCCAACCACTGAACACAAAAATCAAAACACTACTCATTAACTACATATCTAATGCCCGCATCAATAAAATAAAAAGCACAAACAATCTAATAAACGAATTCAAACCTTACACCGGCAAAAGGAACTACTCAATTATTGACTCGCTATACCCTAACATCTTAAGATAAATTAAGACTTTTGGTCAGGAAGCTACTTAGTGAGTTGCAGTCCTAATTGTCGTCATTTTTTGTCCTATTTTTTCTTTAGTTTTTTTGATTAAACCTACCTCATTTCAAATTTTTTAAACTTAAATTTATTATCTTGATTTTATTTTTTACTTCTAAAATGCTGTCTATAAAGAAGTTCATTTACTTCTATAAAGACTTGGATGAAATAAGCCAATCCAAATAAATAAATAAATAAATAAATAGGTGAACAATGTTTCACTATATCGACTTTTTAAACGATTGAATATTAACTTAAATTTAAATGAATTATTTATCTTTTTTTATCATTTTATTTTTTCTTTATCTTGCTTAACTTTTTTTATATATTTATACCAGAATTGTTTAAAAGTCCAAAGTCGAAAGTCAAGTCTAAGAATTTAAAAATTTTATTTTCCAAAAAACAGGGAATTGGACTTTTTTTTGGGACTTTTAAAAAACTCTGATTTTTACCTTTTTTTAATTTTTATTTTATCCTATTTAACTTTATTTTTATTAAGTTAATTATTTTTATTTTTTTTCCAAAGGAGCATTAACTCGTTATAGATAAAAAAAATAAATAAATAAATTATTTAAAAGTAAAAGCAAGAATTTTTATTATTTTTTCAAATTTCCAAATAAAAATTAAACTCATTCTATATCACTAAAGAGTTTAGTTTCAAATATGAAAAATCTTGTAATTTTAACTTAAAATTATTTTTTTATTTGAAACTGAAAAAAAAATTTTAAATATCGCACTTTTTCAATGCTATTTCAAAATTGGATTCATTTTGTAATTTAAACACAAAAAATTAAACCATTTATATTTTATTTTACATTTATATTGAAAAGAATACAAAGCAAAGCAAAGACGAGAAAAATGTTGGACAATAATTAAGGTTAAATAAAATAAAATATTTAAGCTTTAATCAACTTGCAATTTTCAAGAGAAGGGAATACAAAACAAAGCTATTTATACTTCTAACACATAAGTTAATTAGCAAAATTAAATATATTTAAGTTTTTTTATTTGGACCAATTAATCAATTAGTTGGTCGTTTTTTTCTGTTTTTTCTACGGCATAACGGTATTCGAATAATTTTTCATATGCATAGATGTTTTTTTAATTCGCTTACATATTTGCTTATGATGCTCGTTCCTCGCATTTATCAAAAAAACTCAATAATCAAAATAAACAATTTTAAGGAAAAGAATTCAAGTTAATAAACATGGGAAAGTGAAGTTGATAGCAATTTTTTTCTGAAGCAGAGCAATTTATTTATAATTTTATAAAATCCGATAAAAATGTGATAACTTAATGAAAATTTTTGAATATTTTTAAAGTTTAAAAAAATTTGATAATAATTGTTAAAAAAATATTTAGGATCAATATTTATTTTAAAAAAGTAATTAATGTTTTATTAAAACAAATTGCTCTGCTCCGAAAATTTCTCCCAACTTCACTCTCCAACGAAACATCAAAAAAGTTAAAAAAAGGGAAAATTAAATTGCAGCAAAAAATAAAATTTAAATTAACCAAATAAATCAAGTTAATTAGAAAAAAAAATGTTAATTAAAAAAAAACTTGATCGATTTCTCTCAACAAAAAAAAAGGAATTTTTTTTGTGAATTTTTGCTTTTGTGGTTTTTTGATAAAAACATATTTTTTTTTGAATGAGAAAACATTAAAAAAAATTCAGAAATTTGTATAATGGTAGAGGTAAAACATTTAGAACATTACGCAATAGGTAACAAAAGGTATTATATTAAAATTTCTTTTATTTAATGGTCTATTAGATCGATGGTTTATATGAAACTTTGTATATTCTGCTGCATACAATCTTTATGGGTTGTTGATTTGAATTTTGGGTATAAAAAAGGAGAGAAATTGTATATCGATATCAAAAAAAATCCAATAATTTAAATTAAAAAATGAGTTTCTCAACTAACCAATTCAGCGCTCAATTGCCAACCAAATCCTTCAATTTTAACCCAGCTGATTTCTCAGCTCCAGCTCCAGCAGCTCAAGCTCCACAAATCCCAGCTGAATTCACTTCTCAGCAACCACAATCATTTAACTTTCCACAAGTTGATTACGCCAGCGAAATACCATCTCAATTTTCAACTAAATCAAACAGTACTTTCAGTTTTTCATCTGCTAGCTCACAATTTCCTTCTGCTGATTCTTCTGCCAACCAATTTTCAAGCAACCAATTTTCAAGCAGCCAACTCTCTGCTGCACCACAATTGCCATCAACTGATTTCTCTGCAAACCAATTCTCAAGCAGCCAACTCTCTGCTGCACCACAATTGCCGTCAGCTGACTTCTCTTCTAACCAATTTTCTGCTCAACAATTCCAATCAGCTGATGTGTCATCAAGCCAATTTTCTGCCCCAAGCTCAAATCAATTCGAAGATTATTCTTCAAAATGGTCAGCTGCCCATCAAGCTTCAAACGAGGGTCTCTCTCAATTCAAACAAAATTTCGGCAACTAAGCTAATTATAAACAAGATTTTTAAATTAAATTACATATTTTTTTAAAGATATAACAATATAGAATAGATTATTAATAAATTTTAAAAAATATTTTATTTTTTTTTGTTTTTCAAGTACTATTATAAAGTTCCTAAAAAAATTTTGTCAATCCATTTTTAGGAAATCCAACTCTTTGATCGAATTTAAATGATCATTCTCAAATTTTTTTGGGTTATTTTTGATTTCAAATTTTTTTGCAGTATTACGCATATTTTCGATATAAACGACTAATTTTTAGCTAATTTTTTTTTTATGCATGCAGAATAATTTTCAATTTGATTGAATTTTATTGAATTTTTTTGTATTGTGTAGCATGGTTTGCTAGACGTGTCTCTGTATTTAATATTTTAATTAGGTATGCTTGAAAATGATCATGAAAATTTTGTCCGACCAAATTTTCATGATCATCTTATATTTCAATTTACCTGCATTTTAAAACTAATAGAATACTAATCAAGTCTTATGATATTCTGTTATAGCTAATTTTGGAGATTCACAAAAAATTTAATAAAAACTAAACAAATTTGTTTAGTTTTTATTAAAATTTCTATATAATATTTAAATAATTCTTCAATAAAATTTTGTTGAATTAGTAATAAATTTATTAAAATTAAATTAAAATAAAACATAATTTAATAAACAAATAATTGTTATCAAAAAATAAAGATAAATCGTATTTTTTTATTTAGTATTTCCCAAATAATTTTTTTTTTTAAATAAGCTTTTTTTATAAAATCATTTTTTTTTTTGCAACCCTTTAGACAATTCTTACCTTTTTTCCTTTTCATTTTATTTTCCCCATGATTTTTTAAAAGCAGTGTTTTATGAGAATTTTGCTGTTTTTGGCTGAATTTCTAACTCATTATCACTCTTTTCATCATCGGATTCTTATAATACATTTTCAGTTAATTAGACTCAATCAGCCGCTTGATATTGTAAACAAGGTCTTGTTTTTTTAGTTTTTTGTGTGATAAAAAATTGAATACATCTTTTAAGCTCAAAATTATTTCTGTGAATGGTCAGCTGCAACAAAGTGCAACATATATGGTTGCATCAACTACCAAAGTCTGCTAAACTTTGCAAATTTAGCATAAATTAAATTTCAATTTTTTGAGCTAAGTGCATTTTGTAGATATTTTACACACCATTTACAGATTTTACGAATAAAATTTTTTATTTAATAAAAGTGTGAAATCAATATTAATTGTAAATTTTTTATTAAATTAATTTTGTTTTAAATTTAGGACCAATAATTAATAATCATTATTGTTAAAAATTTTTTAATGTGATTTTAACCTAGTAATTATAAATTTATAATTTAGATCCAAAAAATTTAGTTTTTTAATTATTTTTTTTGAGATTTAAATATTTATGCAAATGGTGAAAAATTTTTGATTTTTTTAAATAAATTTAAAGTTAATTCAGCATTCTTTTAGAAAAATTTTTATTGATTAAATCATTTACTTTAATAATCGATTAAAAAATTTTGCATCAAATTTAAAATTTTGATGCAGAATATTTATTTTTTTTAAAATCCATATGATCCAAATTGTCCTGCACCAGAGTATTGTTGAAAATTTGGATATTGAGGAAAGCTAGTTTGTGGCTGTGGAGCAGATGGAAATTGAGCCAAAGCACTATTTGAAGCCTGATGAGCAGATGTCCACTTCGAAGATACATCTCCAGATTGGGGTTGACCAGATTGAGATGGTGGCTGGGAGTGAGCCGACCAGTTTTGAGTTTGAGCGGGGAGTTGTGGAGTTGGATACTGAGAATTTGAAAAATTTGATCCTGCCGACCAATTCATAGTTTGAGCTGGGAGTTGAGGAGATCCATGCGATTGGTTTTGCCAATTTAAAGTTTGAGCTGGAAATTGATGTGCTGAAAATTGCTGATTTGATGTAGGAAATTGAACATTAGATGGAAGTGATGGATGCGAATATTGTTCGTAAGGAGAAGTATTGAAAGTCAGGGCACCTTGGAAAGCTGGAAAAATTTGTTGGCCTGTTGATTGTGTTGGTTGTTGGAAGCTCATTTTAATTGTTTAACTATAACACTCAGTGAAATAAACTTTAATTAGTACTGCTCTTTTTTGAAATCTATTATTCCTTTTATATTACTTTATCTTCTTGTCGCTTGAATTATTTTGTTAGCAATCAATCCATCAACAATTAGAGACACACTGCTTCAGACTGCATACAAAGAAATACCAAACCCATATGGTTTTTCTTAAATTGGTAAAGTAAAAGATTTTTCAATTCATTTAACTTTGGCTAGTTTTTCAACATATATTTTACTAGCAGCACTCATAAACTAGGACTTTATTTAAAATTTGATTTATTTAGATAAATTGACAAAGACAAATTTGTGACCTTAATATGACACTCAATTCCTTTGAAGCATTAAATTCACTGACCATTAAGAAAATAATAATTTCCCAAATATTTAAAGGACAGCTACAAGATAGAATAAAAATTTTTATAAAATAAATAAAATGTTTTTTTTTTCAATGGACTTGATTACAATAATACTTTTTGGCAAAGAGCGACACATTTATAATCGATTGAGTTATAGAGTGGAGACAAAGAAGAAGAGTGGAAGATTTTATTAATTAAGTATCACTGAGAAAAAAATTATAAAATCATTCTTTATTAAATATGATGTATTATTTTGTCTTTTAATTAAGATTTGTATACATTTTATGTTTTTTAAGAAAAAACAGAACGCCGCTTATTCGGAGAAGCAAAATTCTAAACGAGTCCGAACATCTATAAGTCTGTAGATAATTTCAAGTGCTTTCATATGAACCCATAGAGATTTCTCTAACTTTTGAATACGCGGAGATATTCATCAAAAACTACCAAAAATTCAATGGATTATTATTTAATGGGTATTTATATTAATTATTTGGATGCTAAAATAAAATTATTTTAACATTTTATATATTTTCTAAATTATTAAAAAAGAAATTAAAAATGAGTTCATAAAAATTATTATTGAGTGTTACAAAAATTATTAAAGAATACTAAAATAATAAAAAAAAATATTCTTTAATAATTGCTTTTTTAGCTAATGTAGATCTGCCTCTCCTTCATTTTTGTCCGATGGGAACTGAATTTGCTATTAATGGAGATTGACATCTTTTAATCAAAAAGCCGACCCAACCAACTACATTCTTGCATATATACTCTTTTAGAATATATTCTGATTCAAGCATATTTATTTATTTATTTAAATTAAGTTTAAGTCCCATGGACAAATTGAAATAAAGATTAATAGAAAATTAAATGAAAATTAAATATCCATTTTACAATTAAGTAAAAAATTAAGTTTGTTATATACAAAAAAATGATTAAGATTATTCATCATACAATATTCTATTAAATAAAAATAGTATTTTATCGAGTCGGTTAGTCCATTGTTGTTACATTCAAGGCACCATTCAATCAAAATAACATTGAATGCTAAATCATATTCAGTGCAATTTATATGAGTCAGATCTTCTACTTTTGATAACTGTTTAATAAAAGACGTATTCTCTCTATCAAATATCTTGTAATCTTTTCTTAAAAACTCAAATACGTTTTTACATAATTTGTTATTTAAAATTTGTTTGACAAAGAATATTTTATGCTTATAATAAATTTGTCTAATTGACTCCAATTTTAGTGCTTTGTTCAAGGGTTTTGTTTTTGTAAATTTACTGAGTCCAATAAATCGTTTTATTAAAATATTTTGCCGTATATCAAATTCCTTTAAACTCTTTTCATTTATAAAGATATTATCTAAATGATATCTAAAGATTGATTGAGAGAACTGTTTGTATAAGAAAGCTATAGTTTCTGGCTTCATTAGCTTTGGTTTGCATCCAACACTATTTAGAGAGTAAAAACTCTTTTCAACCTTTTTCATCTTATTTTCCACGAAATCATTTATTGATTTCTGATTTCCAATAGGTAGGCCTAGATAAATCAAACTTTGTACTTTAGGAATTGTAGAACCATTTAATTTAAAGTCTGTTTTTAAACCGGTGCTTTTTTTTTCGAATAACATTGATGCCGATTTAGAGGCATTAAATTCAATTTTCCAATCTTTTGCATATTCTTCACAAGTTCTTAGCAAAATTTTGATATGTTTTTCCGATGGTGATAGTAAGACAATATCATCGCAGTAGGCAAGAATGGATAAGTTTATCTCACCAATCTTTGCACCAACTTTTGAATCAGTACATTCAGATAACATTTGATCGATGAAAAAATTAAATAAGTATGGAGATAATATTCCTCCTTGTTTGACTCCTTCTGTTATTCGAAAAGGATTACTTTTTTCTTCTCCAACTTTAATTATCACTTTAGAATTTTCATAATATCTGTATAATATTCTCCACAAATAATTATTCATTTTTCCGATTAGTTTGTAGAAAAGCCCAGCACGCCAAAGTTTATCAAATGCTTTACTGGCATCAAGACTTATTAGATTTAAACGAGATCTTCCTTGGCAATAGTAATTGACTACTTCGTTTGCTAAAAAATAGCAATGTTTACATGAGCTCTTTTTTTTGTATCCAAATTGATTGCTATGAATGCTTTCAAAAACATTCGTCTTGGCCAAAATAAGTGACTCAAGAATGTTTGCTAAACATGTAGACACCGTTATAGGTCTCCAATCTGAAGGATCTTTTGAAAATACCTTTTTTGGAATAGGTTTTAACAATGAAATATTGAAATTCTTTGGGAGATAACCAATTTTAATGGAATAATTAAAGAACCATTCAAGTAGAATAAGTAGATTTGTTGATGATCCATATATAAAAAATTCATTCGAGATTAGATCGTGACCGGGACTTTTCTTACGACCAAGTTCTTTAAGTACATCCTTAATATCTTCGATTGTGAAATAAATAGGTGATTCATCCAGATTATCTAAACTATTGTTATAATTTTTTACCACCAATTCTATATTCTCTTGTTCTCTGTTATTGGGCCTATCATAATGAGAAAATAATCTTTTATAATAGTCTTCAAATTGATTAATGTTTGTCATTTCATTGTTTATTTGAGACGTGTTCTTATGCTTAAGTTTTTTTATATATGACCAAAATTTATTTTTGTCTTGTTTTCGGTAATTCTCAAGTTTTAGGCTTTTTTTCTTCTCATTGATAAACAATTCCTGCCTTGCCAAATGTTTGAGCCTCTTTTTGTTATGTCTAATTTCTTTCTTTATACTATCATTGAAAGGTGCTTTGACAACTAAAGATTTATAAAGTAGCTTATTTTTGTTGTTTATATCCACTATTTCATTGCTATAATTGAATTTTTCAATTGACAACTTTGGTTTCCTTAAAATTTTTAATTCACTACTTTCAACTGTCCTAGCAGTTTTAAGAAGAATTTTTGGAATATCGTCGTGAATCTTGTCTAACATTTTAATTACCGAATTGATATTTGATGTATTGATAAAAGATATTTCATTCAATAAATCTTTTACATTATATGAAAGTAAATTTTTATAGTGTAGAACAAATTCAGGTTTATTCCAATGAAAAAAATGGAATTTTTTTTTTCCATTGTAATTATTAATCATGGAAGTATACCCTAAGTCATGAATCTCACACATTATAGGCTTGTGATCGCTAAAATTTTCTATATAATTCAGATGTTCAAATTTTTTGACATTTTGATGGAATGACTCTTTTATAATAAAATGATCAATAATGGATGTGTATTCACCTTTCTTATAAGTGAATATTTTATCCTCTCTTGTACCTGGAGAAACACTAATAAGTTGATTGTTAGACAAGAAATCCTTAAATAGATTATCAAAACGTCTACCTCTTTTAATATCACAGTTCCAATCACCAAAAATTAATACTGATTCATTAGATATATATTCTAGTTTACTTTCTAGTAAAGAGACAAGGCTCTTGAATTCAGCAAGTCTAGTTTGACTTCCATCATCAAAAGGCACCCAAGTGCCTATTAAATTATAGATTTTTTCATTTTTCATTACATTAAGATTAGAAAAACAGCTATCCTCAAAATCATAAGACAAAATTTTAATATCTTTTTTAATAATCCAACACTTACCCCCAAAAGGTCTTCCTCTAGAGACAAAAGAATGATCGTCTTGCATATCTGATTGAAATAAAATAGTGAAATTTTTGTATCTCTCATTTATATAACTAATTTCAAATGATTTAAGCCAATGTTCACACAAGAATATAATATCGTTTATTTCAGTAAGTTTGTCCACGGTTAAATAGTTCGATTTAAAATTCTGACAATTGTATGATGCTATTTTCATTGTTCCATATCTGTGTTTATAATAACATGATCAATGTCCGGGAGATTTTCTATATCTTCATTTCTCTGAGTGTTAGTGTCCTCAATCTGCTTGTCCATTTTCGTGGTTATGTTTTCAACATTTTCTTTTTGTTTCTTATGTTTGTCTGAATTTTCTGGATTTTCATTATTCATTGATCCAATTTTTTGTGAATTGAGTTTGGATAGAAAGAATCGTTTTACACGAATGCCAGTTGGCCAATTTTTGGGATCCAAAATTTTATCACTTTCTGTACTCATTACTTGAATGTGAAATGATTTATAATATTTATTAGCCGTATTTAATTGCTCAATCTTTTCAAGATTAGTGAATGATTTTATGTATGCAGAAACATCTTCTAAACTATTATCAATATGCCAGAATCCAGTGTAAAAATGAAATATTTTTTTTGCACCTTTAACCTTATCGGTTTCAGATTGAGAACCAACAATGTATTTGTTATTCTTTTTGCTCGACTGACCAATATTTTTCTCGTGGCTAGGATTTACTTTTCTAGTGGATGAAGTAGGTTTTGAATTTTTTCCGACTACATTTTTCCATGATACATTTGTAGTCTGCTCACATTGATTAAGAGCTACGACTTCCTCCTTTCGGTTAGAATCAATGCTGGTTGTATGACTTGTTTTCCTTTTTTTTGTTCCACTTTGAGAGTAATCAGATTCAAAGACAGCATCAGAGTCATCTTGATCATTAATCAATTCTCTATTATACAAATTAAAATTTTTTAATCTAAATTGATCGTTTATCAATTTTTTTAACATTGAGTTTTCCGTTTTAAGATCTTGAACACATTTGTAAATTTTTTCATTTGATTTTTTTAATTCTCTAATTTCACTAACCAATTCTTCAACTATTTTACTTAGATCATTGTTTTGACTCTTTTCGGATATATTGACCGCTTGACTGGTCGAATCATTAAATGAAGAATTGTGATTTTTGCTTAAGAAGACAGCTGAGCAATCAGTAGTAAGTCGTGATTCAACGCATGTGTCAATAAGGTTCCAAATATCATTAGCCATATACCTAGCAGCGGTTCTGTTCCTGATTTGGGTATCATTTGATAGAGAAAAAGTCTCGATTACATGTCTAGCTAATTTTAGCCTAATAAGGTTCAATTTATCCTTCTTATTTTTATTCTTGTTTTCATCACCAACCATGTCTTGGATACGATTAATAAATTCATCTTTCTTTAGCTGAACAATTTCTTCAGAAGCTGATATCAGCAAATTGTAGTCAAAATTTGATCTGAAGAACTGAGACAAGGTAGTAAGATAATTTTGTGAACACTCCGGTGGGTCCATACTTTAGGACACTGGAAAGTTTACGTTTACGTTGTCGGAAGTTTATACGATAAATTAGACAAATTTCAAATTTTATTATAATTTATGTTTTCAATTTTTTTAATTTGTGATAAATATTATATTTTATCATATTATATTTTGTGATAAATTTCAATTTCGAATCACTTATATAATATTTACATTGTTTTTATTTAATTAAGTTAATTATTTTTAAGAATAAAACTGAAAAAACACTTAGTGTCAATAATGTGATGTGCGCTTTAGTTTTACACTACACTATCATAAATTGAATGAATCAAAAAAAAATTGTTACTTTAAACTTGGTATATTAATTTATAAAAAAAATAGTTTTTTTTCAAAAAAAATGAAAGAGTATTTTGATTGGTTTTTTTATAATAATTATTGTAATCAAGTTAGGAAATTTTTTTTAACATTTTGTTCTGTTCTAATGTACCAAATTTCACAAAACCGTGAAATACCTATTATTTCTATTTTTTTCATTTGCAGAATAAGCTTCAAACTTTTTGAGCAAGAATTTTATTGTTCAATATTTTTGAGTTATAAAAATTGTATGAAACGACTAAATTTGTACTCTTTTTCCAAAACAAAATCAAGAATAAAATATAATTTGCATAGAGAAATTTAATTTTTCTTAACTTTATTAAATATTCATATAGTATTAATTGTATGCTTAAAAAATAAAACTATTTTTTGTTAAATTAAAGTAGATAATTTTAACTTCAGATTTTAAACGATGGGTGCCCATTCATAAAAAATTTTGTGTTCAGGTCAGAAGTTTTTGTTGCAAAGAATTTTTTTTCTGAACTGGTGACTATAGGAATCATATCTTGGTTGAACCATCTATTTAAATAAGTAAATAAAAAAAATTCAAAATTTTACTAAATTACTTTTCTAACAAAAACACATCAGTATCCTTAAGGTTTGTTTTCATGCATCTTTCCAGGATGAGACTAGCTATTTTAATCGATTAGTAAATAAAGATAAGATTTTTCAATTAAACCCTTACCCGTAAAAAGTCTGTAAAGACCGAAAGAAAATTCTCTGGCTCCAGTTACCAATTCGTTTTCATTAACCTCTACAAATTGAATTATCTTTTTACTTAAATCAACCAGCAAGTCAGATTTTTGCTTGAGTGGTTCATATTTTTTTGCCTGTTCACAAGTTTTGAAAATGGTTTTGAAGAAAATTTTAAGTGATTCGCCTTGAGATTTTTTGATGCTTCTCAATGCATCCAAACTCAATATATTCGTTGTTCCTTCCCAAATTGACAAAACCTTGCATCCATAATATTTAAAAAAATTCTAAATAATCAGCTAAATCACTTGAGAGTCTCTTAATAAATTTGGTATTCCTGTATCTTCAATATAACCTTGTCCACCGATTGCTTCCAGGCCCTCTGAAGTTACTGCAATTGACTTTGATAGAAAAATAAAAAAATAAAAAAAGCTTTATTTATTAAATACTTGTTTGGCTGTATATATTTTCAAGAGAGGTGTAATAAATCGAAGCATTTCTAATTCCTCTTTCGATGCTTGATTACACTCCATTTTACCTAGAAGCTTAGCAACATAAAAAAGTGTCAAAAGGGAAGCTCTGCATTCGACTTCCATATTTCCCAATGTATAACAATGCAAATCATGATCTATTATCAATTTGCCAAAAGCTTTTCGCTTAGTGGCAAAATCTCTAGCGAAATTAATTGACCTAAATTAAAATATTTACAAATTTGGAAATTTTTTTTATCTTATATTCAAAACCTTCTCATAAAAGCAATTGCGTTTAGCGAATTATGAATCCGTGTTATATTTAACATAGATGACATTCTTGATACACCTTTACCAATTTCAGACATCTGAAAAACTTTTTAAAAAATAAAAATTTTTTTTTTTTAAGTTTTACTCTAAAAGCATCCATTCCATCCAACAAAAGTTCAGCAGTTGGCAATTGACGCGTTCCGAGTTTATTTTTTAATCTTTGAATTTCGATTCCATTTAATTTCCCATCATTTTTCCGAATTCGAGCAAAAAACATGGTCAAGTCTTTAGATGGCTTATTTTATCAAATTAAAATGTTTAAAAATTTGATTTCTACTAATCAAACCTGGCTATTTTCATCCATAACTTTGGCCAATGTTACGGTCATATCTGAATCAGTAGCACTGGAAAACCATTTAAATCCATATAATTTGTAATTGTCATCGGATTGTAAATAAGCCTCGGTCTCAGTTCCAGCAGAGACATCTGAGCCGCCTTTGCGCTCTGTCATCCACTGACCCGAGGTCCAAAATTTTAGCGGATCACGGCTTGTTAGCCTTTCATAAGCTTCTTTAGTAAAGCTATGAGTACCAATACTCTTTAAGCTAAAATTTAATTACTTGTAAAAAAAATTCTTCATACCTGAATGGTTCTTGCGGCACCGTCAGTCATCGCCAAAGGACATGAAAAAAGACCTGAACTTGGTGCAAATAAATAAAGTTTGGCTATCTGATATAATCGGCTGTAGATTGAAAATTTATTCTCATAAGGAATAGCAATTAAGCCCTCTCTGGCAGATATATTTTTCATTTCTTTCCAAGCATCACAAACTATTAATTTATCTATTCTGTTTCCCCAAGCGTCAAAGCTCTCCAATCTGGGAACATTGCGCTCGCACTCTAGGCTTAAGTCGTAAATATTTGTGGCTACTTTATTTCCAAATTGATGCAAATCTGGCTCGATGTCTTTCAAACACTTAAATATAATGTTCACAAGACAAATAAAAAACAAAATTAGGATTTGCACCTCTTTAGGGATATCTATTTCTAATTGTTCCCTTAAAAAAGGATCTTCTTCATATTGGTTGGTTATTTTTGGCTCATTTTGAAAAAAATTTCCCCTTTGTGAATGAGAAAATGTTGCCAAAGTCGAAATTGAGCTTTTATTACAACTTTTTGACAAAAGAATTCGGCTCATTTTTGTTTAATCAAAAAAAATTTTTTTTAAAATTTTATTTCTTATAGCTTCATAAATTATGATTTAAAATAAAGGCAAAATTATATTCATATTTTATTAATTTTTTGAATGACCAACTAAAGTTAATCTTTGGTGACTACACTAATCAATAAATAAACACCGTAAAAAAAAATAATTAGACCGATTCCGATTCCAAAAGAGCTGTCCAAGTACCAAATTTTTCTATTCATTACAAAAATACCCATGCTTAAGGCCATTGAAAAATTGCTGATTCCTGTGACCAAAGAGTCGATACCGGATGAGATCAAAGTTCCACTTTGAGTAAAATTTTGAGCTAAATAAAATTTATAAATACTTAAGAGACTAAATGTTATCGATTGACCAATGCTGATCGCAATGAAAATCAAACTCGGAATTGGTTTTGTGTGAGTTATTAAATTTTTAATTGATTCATATTCTATACATAGAGATGAAATAAAAAATAAAATAGATAATAAAATAGAAGCATATTTATCCATTTTTTTCGGGTTCAAATTTAATGGTTTGAAGTAACGCCACAAAACGATTAAATGGACAAGAATATCTAGCAAGCTATCACCGGAAACTGCCATTGCTGTCATTGAGTCATCAATAAAGGCCAAAAACCCGCTGCTTAGCAAGCATATAATAGTCAGAACAATTGATACGTATTCGATTATGACCACTTTCTTACGAATTTGTTCATCTTGACTTGACTGAAGAATATTCTCAAATTCTTGATAGTCGTTCATTTAAGGGCTGTTTAAATATCATAGATTTTAGCTAATTTTAAATAAATTGAATAAAAATCAAACTTTTTATGATTATGTATTACAAAATTTAGGTTCTTAAGGTGTTACACAAAAACATAAATTTCTTATCTAAAAAATTGTTTAAATTATTCAAATCAGTTAAAATTTATTCTTATACTTTGAATAGTTTATCTGAGAATCAAAGTTATATTCTTAACTAGGAAAAGAATCATCGAAAAAACAATTCATGTAGAAAAATATTTTAAAGTTTAAGTTTTATAAATGAATTTTAATTGATTTTTTTAGATACTAATATACAGGGTTTTTTAAATTCAATTAATTTCAGCATCCCACAAGGCATAATTAAAAAATACATTAATAAATGTCTAATAAGACTTAAAATTAGTAGTCTGAGGAATTTTTATCTAACTGTTTTGAGAAAAAAATTAAAAATTAAAAATCAAAAATTCCAAAATGATTCCCCTACAGATCTCAGTCAACTTCATAAAAACAGGGACAAAATTTATTTGTGTTTAAATGAAAAAAATATTGACCTAGAATTTAAAATAAATTGCCCGCTTTTTAAATGAAAATATTCAAAAAAAATCATAAAAGATTTTTTAAGTAAATTTTTTTGATCAAAAAAATTAAGGTATATATAAATTCCACAGAAAAATTAAATGGACAAATATTTGTCCATTTAATTTTAATTCTGTAATATGTATTATTGAGCACAAATTTAAATTTAAGAAAGTACTACCTATTAATATAAATTAAACAATTTATATGTAATATGTTATTTTTAAAAGAAATTATTAATATATTTTAATATAATATATATTATTTTTTGAATGTGCAAACATAACGGCAATTTGAAGTTAATGATCAAAAAGATCAAATCAAGTTTAAAATATTAAATAAATTGTTATTTCTTAAAAAATTAATTCAGAGATACTTTTTTTAATTAAACATTCTATGCTAAATAAAAAGGTAATAATTGCATAGTGCACATCATCGAAATGATGTATTACAGAGTATTTTTAGTGGATAATTTTTTGCAGACATTTGCAGATTTTACCTTAAGATTTAATAAATTGTGTTAAATAAAAAGATGCCTCTCTGTATTAATACTATTAAATAATTACAATTTATTTAATTGTTTAAGATTTATTTGATCATTTTGAGCATCAAAAATTGATTTTAAACTTCAAGTTGCCAACATATTACTAATTTTATAATAACTGTTTTTTCAAATAAATAATCAGTCTTCTTAAAAAAAACTTCCAAAATTTAAAAAATTTCGAAAGCGTTAATCCATATTGTTTGTAAATATTTTAAAAATAAAAAAAAAACTTTATTCTTTTAATGATATTTATTAATTTTTTAAGATAATTAAACTGACAAAATTTAAATTTTCGTTGATGAATAATTCATTAAAAATCGACTTTAAACTAATTTCCCATAGCATGAATCATAAGTACAATCCTCAAAAGGATAATAATCAGGTACTATATTTGTTTCAGTTGTCACTTGTAAGATACTATCTTCGAGTCCAGGAAATGAAAACTGTATAAAAAATCCTAACCAATGGTCAAATGGGATTAAAAATGCAGCTTCATAATTAATTCTATCAGTCTCTTCATTAATTCTCAAAACATCAGCTGTCATCCAAACGACTAAACATATAATTCAAATATAAAAATTTTATTTAAAACTTTTAATTCTACCTGGATGCGGAATTGTTTTTGACGGATCATTAGGATCAGCGATTATCAATCTAAAGTCTCTTCTATAAAAATAATAAATAATAAATATAAATTAAAACCATAAGTTAAAAAAATTATAAAAACCTTTTACTATCCAACGTTTTTGCAAAATAAACTTTAGCGCTCGTCGGCTTTCTTCCAGACTTCAAATCAACAAATGCTTTTATAATACCATGTGTTCTATTATTTGGCATTTGCCATCTAACTAGAGGCAAATTTTGTTTCTTCCATTATTAAAATAAAAAAAATTCATAAAATTTCTTATACTATATTACTTCATAAACACTTAAGAACATGCTTTGTAAATTTAAAAAAATTGAAATCTCATGCCCAGTGCACGAATGCTCAGCATTTGGAACGCGATGGAGCAAAGCTGAACCATTCGTGGCCGATATTAGATTTGTCCAAAAAGTTTTTGTGTCATCACCTAAAAAAAACTCGTCACCAGATGTCACTACAACCATTATTTTCTTATCTTTATATCTATCAAAATAGCCTAAAATTTAATTGTTTAAAATAAATAGAAGTAAAAAAAAAAACATTTAAATTTATTAATTCACTTATGGGATCAACAACTTGTTGAAGAGCGAAAATTCCATAGCTATCTACTTTTGCAGTTATATTTAAAACATAATAGCTATTAAAAGCAAAAGTCCAGCCGCCTAAAGATTGAAAATGATTGTGAAAATTCTTTGAATTATAATTTTAATTTTTTTATAAAATTATAATTAAAATTTTCTTCTACTTGATTAAGACTGAGCATGTCCATGACAATAGGAGCTGCGGCAAATACTCTTTTATCAACAGCGGCAGTAGTCCATGTAGTCCAGCCCCGCTTACTCGCACCAGCAATCATGAACTTTTGAACATTAGCTTTAGATTGCTTTTTCGAAAATTCTGTAATTGTGTCCATAGCTCTGACAACTGCTTTTGTCATAGGAAGTCTTAATAGGATTGATGGATCCTCGGGATTTTCTATAAAAGTCTTCCAAGTCCAAGCAATCACCTGATCTTCAGTTCTTTCTGTTTTAGTAGGATCTGCTTTGAAAAGAGTGGGCTGATTCGGAATTTGTCTTAAATCAGCAGCAACAGAACCAGTGCTCAAAGCAAAAAGAGAAGTTAATTTAACTTCATCGTCTTCAGGCTCAGGAATTCTACAAATAAACAAAAAAATCATTTATGATATATTTAAGTGTCGTGCTTACCTATTAGCTCTGTTATTACCACCGTCAATTAGAATAAAGCCAGCATCGGGTTTGGTTAGGTTATTTGGAATGGTTATACTTAAAAAATGCCACCAAATAGGATTGGAAACAATTGTTTCATCAAGCCATTTTTGAGAAGTTAAATTAAGTACGTAGAGGTTGAATCCAGGCATTTTATATGATTTGAGAAGCTCATATTTGTAATGAGGATCAGGCGCATTTACATAATCATCCAAAGGTGTTGAATGGACACAAATTAGACAAAATATTAAAATTTTAACTCCCATTTTTTTTAGAATAAAGTAAATTCCGAACAATTTTATTCGTAAAAAACATATGAATATTCGAAAAAAAATTACCTAATCGTACAGATAATGAGTTTATTTAATTGATCTAAATTTAGAAAAAAAGATAAGATTTATCAAATTTTTTTAAAATCCTTAACTTTTCGTTAAAAAATAGAAAAGAAAAGATAAAAAAATTTTAACCATTTTCCAACCAAATTCTCTAATTGGTTTCTTTGGTTACAACGTTTAATTAATATAAATTTCAGAGATTATTAATTATTATTTCTATTAATTTTCAATTCTTCTTTTTAAATATTATTTATATAAATTTAAATTGAACTTTGTAAAATTTATTTTTGGAAGTTATGTGATTAAATATTTTTCAATTAAATTAATAACTAGATTATAAAAATATTCCTGATTTATTTGTACATATTCATTGGAAAAAAAGTCTGAAAATTACTAAATATTGACTAAAAAAATTTTTTTATTAATATTAATAGTTTTGTTAGTAGTTTTTCAATATAAACAGACATTTATATTATTTTTATGAATTTTC
This sequence comes from Brachionus asplanchnoidis, assembly GCA_025491095.1. Classification (NCBI taxonomy): domain Eukaryota; kingdom Metazoa; phylum Rotifera; class Eurotatoria; order Ploima; family Brachionidae; genus Brachionus; species Brachionus asplanchnoidis. The sequence goes on along the minus strand of JAILYF010000010.1, from coordinate 5,218,902 downwards.
CTATTCAAAATAGTAATATTTATAGGATTATGATATGTGCAGAAGACAGCAAAGGCCAACAATCTGCAAATCTATTAAATTGCCATTTTTATTGGCAAAGTAAAAATTTTGATCAAATTTCTTTGTTAAAATTTGATCAAAAGATTTCAAATGCACAGTTTAATTTCATCGCAGAATTTTAAATATTCATAAATTTTCAAAAAACTTTTTTAAAAAATTTTTAAAAACTATTGTTATTTCTAAAAATGCATAGAAATTTAATTGAACATTTAAATTGTTCCGATCAAATTTTTACAAATGAAATTTGATTAAAAATTTTACTTGCCACTTAATTTCTAATTTTAAATTAAAAAAGTAATCTATAATTTAAATCATTTAAATTATTAATTTTTAATTACATAAAATTTAATTTTAGTATTTATTCTAATAATATTTTGGATAAAAACAAAGTTTTCGAGTCAATTTTAAGTCATGACTCACTTTTCTTAATATTTCAAAGAAAATTCTCAAGAATTTCGTGTTCGACTATGAAAGCATTTTTGATTTAATGAGAGCCATGATGATTTTACGTGAATTTACGTAAATTAACGCTAATTGACGTATATTTACGGAAAAAAAGTTATAATACGCATTTTTTTGTAAAGACAGTTATGTAAATTAACGTTTATTGACGCAATTTTACGATAATTTCCGTAATTTTACGTAAATTAACCCATTTTACCGTAAATTGTAAAAAGGCCAAAAAAGATGCTTTTTTATTATTTTTTTTGCAATTTTTTAAAAAATAAACTTTTTTTTTTTTTTTACTTTTTTTATCAAAAAATGAAAAAATGTAATTTTACCTAAATTTATGTAAAACATAAAATTCTAAAAATAATTTTTCGTGAAATATTGTAAAAAAATGTAAGAAAATGTAAATTTATGAAATTTATTTTATTTTTATGTTTCGTTTAATTTTTTTTGTGAATAGACTAATCTCCATATTTTTCAATTTCTATTTTAATTACCTTTTTTTGAATATTTAAATTTTTGTAAGATTTTGTTTTTAAGTTGTTTATTTTTATGAAATTTATATATGAAATATTGGTTTAATTTAGCTTTATAATTTTTTTATTATTCTTTTTTAAATATCCATTTGAGATAATTTAAAAAACTATATTTTTTTTGACAAATAAAAAATAACTTCAAATAAATTTACAGAATTAGAAATATGAAATAGAAAGTTGATCATTACTCAGATAATTTGTAATAATAAATATTTTTTCTAAAAATTGCCAAACAATTAATTGTTTATTCTAATATTGAAATAGTAAAAATTATTTTTTTTCCTAAAAATTTTAAATAATTTCAAAAAAAATTAAACTAATTTCCCATAGCAATCAGTTCCTGTGCAATCTGGAAATGGATAATACTCAGGAACAAAATTACTCTCTGTTGTAATTTCCAGTACAGTATTTTCAACGCCCGGAAAGCTGAATTGAATAAAAAAACCTAGCCAATGCGTAGTTGGTATTAGAAAAGCAGCTTCGTATGTTATTCTAGTCGAGTCTTCTTGAATAACTCGCAATGATTGGGCATCAGTTTTCCATATGACTTAAAGGAAAAGATATTGAAGACTTAAAAAAAATCAAAAAACTTTAAAATAAACCTGGATGAGGAATCGCTTTTGTTGGATCATTTGGGTCACCAATCACCAATCTAAAATCTCTCTTTTTATTATCTAATGTTCTGGCAAAATAAACTTTGACTTCACTTGGCTTACGACCAGTAGTCAAATCAACAAAAGCTTTCAAAACACCATGCGTACCATTATTGGATTTGTCCCATCTAATAATTGGAAGGGCCTCTTTCTTTGAAGACAAATAGACAAAATTTTAAACAAAAAATACTTATAAATTACTTCATAAACGCTCAAGAAAAAGCTTCGGATGGTAAAAAAAATTGAAATTTCATGTCCTGCACATGAATGTTCAGCGTTGGCTAAACGTCTGAGCATCACTGAGCCTTGAGTTGCTGCTAACAAGTCATCCCAATAGGCATAAGTATCATCGCCAAGGAAAAATTCATCACCAGATGTAACTACTGCCAGAATTTTAGTATCTTTATATCTATCATAATAACTGTATGGATCTACAATTCTTTGCATAGCATAAACACCATATGTGTCAACTCTGGTTGTAATATTCAAGTCATAGTAGTCTTTGAATGCAAAAGTCCATCCTCCCAAAGATCGATAGTGATTATGAAAATTCTAAATAAAAACTATAATAAAACAAGAAAAAATAATAATTAAAAAAATAACCCTATTTAAACTGAGCATATCCATTACAATTGGTACTGCAACGAATACTCTTTTGTCAACTGCGGCAGTTGTCCATGTTGTCCATCCTCGCTTACTCGCTCCAGCGACCATGAATTTTTTGAGCTGATTTCCAGTTTGCTTCTCGACAAATTCAGTGACTGCATCCTTGAAAAAAAGTGAGACAAACTAAAACTTACAGAAGCAAATATACCATTGCTTTAACAGCTGCTTTGGTCATTGGGAGTCTTAATAAAATACTCGGGTCGTCGGGATTTTCTATAAAAGTCTTCCATGTCCAAGCGATCACTGCATCTTCGGTTCTGCGCTTATACTCTGGATCTTTCTGTAATAAAAATTAATTTTTTACCAAAATTAAATTAGGAAGTTTTACTTTGAAAAATGTTGGTTGATTTGGAATTTGTTGCAAGTCAGCTCCAATTGAACCAGTACTAACCGCAAACATGGAAGTCAACTCTACAAAATTATCTGTCGGTTGAGGCATTCTTAACAAAAATGATTTATTTTTGTGAAAGAACTTTTTTTTTAATTACGAATTAGGGTTGTTGTCTCCTCCGTCAATTAACAAAAATCCAGCATCAGGTCTTAATATCTTATCTGGAATTGTAATACACAAAAAGTGCCACCAAATTGGGTTGGAAACAATTGATTCATCAAGCCATTTCTGTGAAGTCAAATTAAGAATGTATAGTTTATAACCAGTCATTTCATAGGTTTTGAGCAGTTCGAATTTATAATGGCTATCAGGCTGGTTAACATAATCGTCCAAAGGTGTGGTTGTAATTAAACCAGCCAAAGTAAGGCCTAAAACAATTCCTAATAGCTTTGTCATTTTATTCAAAAATTTAATATATAATAAATTCAAGTCTATTTAATGCTGTTTTTATCATTTTAAAATTTATCACCTTATTTATTTATCTATGCTGATAATTTTCACATGATTTAGGCCAGAAATCTTTTCTATAATTAGAATTAAATCTTCAAATTTTAGATCAGTTGACAAAGAAGTAATTGAAATTTATATGTTATCCTTATGTAAAGTTTATTTACTCTTTAAACAAATTTGTGAAAAGTTAAAACAGTGACATGAAAACGATTTCTTCCCTTTAGCATCATGATTTATTTAAAACAAGACTAACTCTATGATTAATTTCTTAACATTACTTTGAAAATCACTCTACTAAATGACAGCAGAAACAGCAGAAAGCAAGCAAAATATTACCTAGCAATGAATAAATTTTCCAGAGTGTAACCAATCATCAAATCAGCAAAATTTAAATAATTTAAAATTCAAAATTGATTTTTTTAATTTTTTTTTATAAATTTCCTAATTATTTTTAGATTTTTGATTAATTTAATTTATTATTTTAAAATGAATAAAAAATTTTAAAAAAATATTTAACATTTCTGACAAAAATTTTAAAAATCATAGATATTTTTAATTTCAGCATTTTTGTTTATTTTCTGAGAATTTGGCATAATGCATTCAGGTGAAGTAGCAGTTCCAAATTAGCGAGTATAAAACTTGCTAAAATTTTTAATATTTTTGTTTTATAACATTTTTTGATAAGTTATTAAATAAAAAAATAAATTAAAATTAAATAATAAAAATCCGATGCTGAATAAATCATTATATGTTTTAATTTTGATCCTAATAGCGCCGTGTTATGCACTAACAAAATGTAATTTTGAAGTTGAATTGGTATTTGCCGTTGATGTTTCGAGTGAAATTACAAAAAATGAATTCGACTTTCTCAAAATAGCTTTGAGCTCGTTTATCAACAGTAGTTTCGTAGATCCATCCAATTATGGAATTGGTATTTTTACATTTGCTGACAAATTGAAATTGGTTCATAATTTAAACGAAAATTTCGACAAAACCGAAATAATCAGCAAAATAATCGATATGGATCTGTCAAAAAATAAATTTCCCAAAATGCTAAATTTAGCCTTAAAATTTAGCAAATTTTTGTTTGACAGCCAGGATATTTCTGATCGCGTTAGAATTGGGGTGATAATTACAAATGGAGAGTTGCCTTTAGAAGCTATAAGAAGCCTTAGAAAAGAGGCAAATAGTCTCAAGAATACGTGTCATTTGGTGGCCCTTCATGTTGGAAGCAATCCTTCCATGCTGCTTAAATTACTGGTTTCAAAGCCAGATTATGTACTCGAATCAATATTTGATTTAAAGAAGGTTATTTCAAGCATTTTGGACTCATTGTGTAAGAAACAAAATACAAAAATTAATCGACTTTCATGGTCGGGATTCAATTTAAAGAATTGAATTGGGACTAACCGAAGTTGGATCGTCAATTTTTCGTCATTTATTTTAAATGAATGAAAAAAATAAAAAGTCTTGTAAACAAATTATTTTGTAGCTGTTTAGTTTAACCAAATTTCCAAAAAGTAAAAAAATAATTTTAATTAAATTAAAAAAAAAAAATTTTTACTCAATAAAAGATTCATATCAAATATTTTATTAAAATAATTTACTAACTCAATCATTAGATTAAAAAAAAAAAATTTAATACAATTTATAATTTTGACGTGAAAAAAATAGAGATAAACTATTTAAAATAAAAAAAAAACTTAACTAATTAAGAAAGAAAGAATCCCGATTTACTGAAAAAAGAGTTCCCTTGATACTTTTAATTACTCAAAAATATTAAACACAACTTTGGGTAAAATTATATGTGGCTCTGATAAGACCTTATGTTAGACTTTGCAATGTATTTATCAAGGATTCCTTTTTTATTTTGTTGCATGCAATTAATAATGAGATATAAAGAATACAACTAGCAGTTTGGAGAAGGTGAATTTGTCAGAAACTTAGTAAAGCCAGTTTCTGTCTCGACATTAAAAGGAAATATCATGAAATTAATTCCAAAGAATAAATTTTTTCTAAAATCAGAAATTATTCACAGCTAAGACAATTTTAATGATTTTTTTGGTTATAACGCGTCGGAGAAATTATATAAATAAAAAAAAAATAAATTTATTTTATATTTTGGATCAGAATAATTTTTTTCAAAATTTAAAATTTATAACTTTAATTCAAAATTATTAAAGCTTTGAGTTAATTATGAAATAAAATTGTTAATTCTCCTGAAAAATTGTTAGATTCTAGAGATTTGGTTTATTATTTGAATTTTGTAATTTGAATATGTAATAATGATATAATAAAAAGGAGAAAAATAAAATAATTGATTTAAAAGATTTAATGACGAATATAAACAAATTTCGAATTAAGATATATCAAAAACCTCGACTACATTGTGTAATTTCTAAATTACAATTTCTTCTTCCTGAACTCTCAAATATTTTAACCCGTCAATCTTATTATTTATATTTTTTTATTTTATTCTTTTTTAAGGATTATTAATATCTTTTATTTATTTTCTTTTAAGTATTTGATATTTGATTTTTTTTGATCTTTAAGGAGCTTTAGCTTGACAAAGATAAAAAATAATAAATAAAAATGTGTAGTTATTGGACTACATTTTTACAAATTAAATGGTAATAAAGAATTAAGTTTATTTTTAGCTCATGTTTTAGAAAGGGTAAAAATCTTGAAAACTTAGAACCAGAGTTGGTCAAAAGTCAAAGTCATGAAGTCAAAGTCAAGTCTGGACTTTAAATTTTATTTATTTCAAGTCAAGTAAAAACTTTGACTTTATTTTTTTGTAAAGTCAGGGTCAAAACTTTTTTTTATTTTTTTTTCTTTAAACGGCGCTTTTAAGGGTTCTTATTTAGTAGGCCGCTACTATAGCTACCTGGAACGACAAAAAATCATATGGCTGTGATCCTGACAGATGGATTGCCGTTCCAGCAAGTTTTTTTGGCGGCCTAGTTCAAGTCTAAATTATAAAAATAAAAGTCAAAACCAAGACTTTAAGTTAGAAAAAAAAAATTCAAAGTCAAAGTCGACTTTGACTTTTATCGATTCTACTTTAAAGTTTGACTTTTGACCAAATCTGCTTTGAACCTTTATTTATTTTAAAATATTTTTGTTAACGATTTATTCAATTATTTCAAAAATATTTATTCAATTTTATTATTTATTAATTTGAAAAAAAAAGAAATTTGCTGCATTATTCATCTAAAACTGTTAATCCAGTTAATAAATAGCCACCACAGCAGTCCATGTTATTTTTTGGATGAGTTCTTTCCGGAAGAACCTTTAAAACGTAAATCAAGCAATAAAATTTATATTTTAATATATTACTTGATATTCTCTTAGCCAACTATCTGAAAGCTCGATATGAATAGCTTTTTTGGTTCTTTTCAAAAATGAATGGCATTCGATCAATGGCTTTTTTAAATTTAATCAAATGAAAAATTCAAATACTTAAAATTACTTCTTGAATTAAGGAATAAATCACTAGATTTCCATTGGGAGACATGTAGTCAATTAGTTTTTCGACGATTGGCAATGGTCTATATTTTGAAGCAACAATCAAGCTTTATTGTAAATACACTAATAATTAAAATTTTTTGATTTTTTATATTTTACCAATCAATATTTTTATTTTTAAAAAATTCATTCACTTTTTCAGCCAACTCTAGTTTTTTTATTTGTTTTTCTTTCTTTTAAAAGGGTATCTATAAAGCCGAAGTAATCAATTTTAAATTTAAAAACTTACAAATGTATCATCAGTAGCAGCACTTATTTTTCTGTGCAGTTCTTGGATATATTCCTTTAAATTATTTAGAAAAATTGACTCATTTAAAAAAAAAAAACTGACTGGTAATTTATCAGATCGTTCAAGAGGAAAATTAAATAAATTTTTGGTATATTCTGGCGGAAAATTCATATAGTCAAGAATGTCTTTAGTTCCAACATGGCCTCCATTTGGTGATAGATTTATAATATTTCCAAACCCAGCCACTCTTTCAACAACCGATGCCAAAATAAGACCTTTACAAGATTCAAGAACCACCACGTTTCTGTAGGCTGCCACGTTTGAATACGTAAGAATTTGTGATAAGGTGTCCATTCTCATATTCCTTAATTTCTAAATCTTGCAGTTTCAATTTTTAATATTATTTTTAGAAAAATTTACAATATCTTTCGTTTATGATTTCCAAGAGTATAATATTCGCATAAAGTGCGAATAGTTGGTTTAAGAATTTCATAAACAGCTAGGTATCTTAACAAAAGAAAAATTTTAATTTTAAATCAAAAAATATTTTTTTTTTACTTTTCTTTTTTCTTTTTTATATATTTTTCCTGGGAAAATTCAGTTTTTTGATTAAAAGACGCACTATTCTCGATTAAGCGATCGATTATTTCCTAAATTAAATAGAAAATGACAATTTTTCTAAATTACAGTCCAAAAATATTACATTTCCGCTAATGTCCTCCGTTTTTTTTAATTCTTCAATTTGATCGTGACTGAGTTTTTGGTTTCCCGAATTGTCTATCAAATTCCGATTGTCTTTGTCGGCAATCATTTTTTTGTTGAGGTCTTCGTCAGAAGCATTTTGTAACAAATGTAATTGCTGGTTCTTGATCTCGTATTTGTAACCATATGGTTTTTCTATTAGGTTATCAAGTTTTATTTTAAAGCGATCTATGATAAAAGGTCTACAAAATATATTTAATTGAAAATTAGGATTCAGTAAATATTATCAAGTTACTTGTCTCGTTTAACCGGAAATATTTTCATCAATTCTGCTTTCTTAAAAATAACAAAATCACCTTCTTGAATCATTTTTTTAAGGGAAAAAAACACACATGAATTTAAATTTTGAAAATTTATTTATATTATAAATTTAAGATTTTGTAAAGTTGTAATTGGATTATTTTTCATTAATGCATTCACTCAAATAAGCTCTAAAATGCCCAGAAAAAGTCATATTTTCTTTCTTAATATGTCTTCTTATTTTTATTATACATATCGAATATTTTTAAAATAAGCAAGTTAAATAAATAAATAAATGCTTCATTAAATATCAGGATGTTTTATTTGTATATAATACTTATTAATTTTTAATAAATTTTAGATTTAATTGTCTATAGATCACAAATTCAAACATAAATAACATTGGGTAAATTTAATAATAATAATAATAATATGAGCTACAACAGGCATTCGCCTGTAGAGCGAGACTAAGAGTCTCACTATGGTAGCTAAAACGAGTTACAAACATTAGATAAATAAACTAAAAATGATAAGTTTTGATTAACTGTAGTTGTTATGACGCTAAGAAATCATCCATCAATCAATTTATTTGATTTTTAATAAAATTTATTGTCAAAATCAGAGTTTTTTTAAGTCACAAATTTTAATTCAAGTCGAATCAATGACTTTGACATAGACTTGTGACTTAAAAACAAGATTGAAGAAGATATATTGAAAATTTTATGATTATTTTTGTCTGCTTTTTTTATACTAATTAATAAAAATTTGTTTTATATTCAATATGTAACTTAAGTCTAAAACATAAACATAAAGAGGTCATTTTTTTCAAAAAAAAATGATCTGGGAAAGCGACTTTAAAAATAACTTTTAAAGAATTGTAATTATTTATAGTATTAAAAATAATAAAAACTGATATATCAGAAAGATACTTTTGAAAATGTTGACAAAAAATCACACTCATTTAAAATGATAGCTTTTAAAATTAAATTAATTTTTTTCTTTTCATTTACTCATATTTTCCAACATATTTTATCGAATTAAAGTAAAATAAAATAAAATAATATAAATATATATAATATAATAATAAATTAAAATAATTTCACAACAATTATTTTAGAAATTAAATGATTTAAGTTAAGATTTCTAATCTGTAAAGAATAAGTCAGCTTAGTACAGCACTTACTTCGGTAAAAACAAATTTTGTTGGAAAAATTTTAATAGGGTTCGAATCCCATAACAAGTGTTAACGCAGCCTGACTTTTTACATTTAAATAGCATACCAAATTAAATAATCAAAAATATTGAGAATTTATTTTAAAAAAAATTTTTCTGTTTTCTGTTTCTGTTTTTTCATGATAACAGCAATAATATCCCGGATGTACATTTTCATGTTAAATTATCTATTGAGACAATTTCTTTTTCATTTAAATTTTACTTATCCTAAGTAAACAATATAAAAAAAATATAAAATAAACAATATAAAAATATTAAATACAAAATAATCTTCAAAATAAGCTATAACTTTTTGTTTTTATATATGTTTACTTATTTTAAAATAATTTTAAGGCCAAGTTTTGCATATAAACTTGGCATTGTCTTTTTTTCTTAATATTTCATTTTATACAGTGTAAAAGTATTTTTTCAAGGCTAACAAAAATAAAATGAATATATTTGTACATTATTTCAATATTGATGCAATAAACATATATAGCTTTGATAAATAATTTAATAGTTATATGTTTTGACTTTATTAAATCATTTAAATAACCAATATTTAATTTTTTGTCACATTTCTGTTCCACTGCCACTCTGAAGCTCTCGAGAGCTATAAAGAAAAAAAGACTCTTAGATCTTAAAGTAAAATATAAAATTGAAGGAAAAATTTTATTCAAAAAAACTTGATTTTAAAAATTTATTCGTTCATTAAATATGCTTTATATATTGAAGTGAAAATAGAGCTAATAGCAAAAGCTCCTGCATCTGGAGAATTAATTAAACTTGGATCTACATAAGATGCTCTTCCAACTCTAGGCTGCATTTTTGCAGTAGATTGGGCCGAATCATAGACTAAATCAACTATTTCTTTTAACAATGTCTTGGTATCCAATTGTTTTGTACCATAAGACTTCAAATAGTCTTCAAGGAATGAATTTAACACGACCAAAGGATCAATTATTGACCTTTGACCAGGCTTAGCTCGACCGTATTCTTGGACCGCATCTATGCCCATTTTCAATGCTTCATTCCATCTTTTAATCCAGAAAATTTGCTCATTTCTAACCTTTAGATCTTTGACAGCAAATGCTCGCGTCGCTGATGACATAAATAGTGATAAAAGAATACACAAACTTCCACCACCGTTTTCAAAAATTTCTGATAGCTCTAACAAAACTTGATGTGGCTGGTCAAAATTAAATTTTTTCTCATTCATGTGTCTACAAATAGTTTCACTTATATTTGCCAAAGAATTACCACAATCACCATCTCCACAAACCGAATCCAGTGTGTTCAAGTAATCTTTTAAATCAATGATGCCACTGCACACTTTATTTAAACTTGTTTCCAACAGAACTGACAACGAAGAATCAATTGAGGAAAATTTCAAATAATTATCTGAATTTTTTAGATTTTCTTCCTTGACCGAAGTTCCAAAAGAGCCTTTGAACAATTCAAATGTGACAAAATCGGCACCTCGATTACGTGGCCAGCTAGGTGCTTCGGATCTAGCGTCCAATAGATCAACTATAAGCTGACCATGGGTGTTCTCAAGATTCAGCATGGTAACACTAAATCCATTCATGTTAAGTGAGGTCATAAATGTGCCGGAATAAATTCTTCTTAATTTAATATCTGGTTTAAACTCGGACAGGTAGTCTGCACAGTCCCGGGTCAAGACACCCAATTCTAAATTTGACAGCCCTCCAAGATTATTAACCATCAAACAAATTTCCTTATGGTCTGATTTAAGCAAATAATTTTCAAATAAAGACTTTACCAACTCTTTACAATTGGATAAGTAGACTTTGCGTCTGCCGGCCTCGCCATGTATTCCCAGACCAATTTCTATTTGTGAATCAAAAACGGGATTTTTTTCACCCGGAAGAGCGGCCTTCCCGGACAAACTGACTCCTATAGTCCGTAAATGTCCACCTTTGAGAACAAAATCCAAAATTTCTTTGATTTCTTTCAAAGATTTTCTTTGCTCTGCTAAAGCACCAGCTATTTTGTGAATCAAGACCGTTCCACACAAGCCCCGTCTACCCACCGAACTGTCTCGCTGATTTTCTTCTTCTATTAACGCTATGTCGTCATCTACAAGTACCCAGTCCACATTTATGCCTTCTAGTTGCGCTCGTTTTGCAGCAAGACCGAAATTTAGTCGGTCTCCAGTGTAGTTTTTTACAATCATCAAAACTCCGGCCTTGTTTGTACGACCAACAAGTCTTATGGCAGCAAGAATGGCTGATGTTGAAGGCGATGCAAACAAGTCACCACAAACTACTGCTGTTAGCATTCCATGGCCGACAAATCCCAAATGAGCTGGTTCGTGACCACTTCCACCACCTGATATCAATGCTACACGGCTGCTTGACTCGGCTAGAGTTAAAAAATCTTTTCTTGCAATCACATTCGGGTATTCTTCAAGAGCTATCAGGTTTTCGTTATTCGTGTACAAAAAGCCTCTGAAGCTATCTCTGGCCCAGTTTTCCTGCTTGTTTATAAGATGTTTAGACATTTGAAATAAATTAAATTAAATTTTTGGCTTTTTAATTTATAAATAGATGCATACAATTGGTTTTTTAAAATAGAAAATAATTTTAACTATTTAATTTTGCATTTTTTACCTGAATTAAGCAATATCACATATTTGCTTTTCTCAAATAAAGATTAAACAACATATTTTCTTTTTTTAAAAGCATTTAGCAGTGTAGTGCAAACAATTGTAGATAAAAGTCAAAATGTTAAATTATTTTTTTCAAAAAAATTTCCTAAAATTTATTAAATTTCTGATCTAAAAATAACTTTATTTTGTCTTTGAAATAAAATTGAATTTCAATGTTGTTGCTTAAAATGAGAGGCATGCACTGCTACCCAAAGTTACACATAAAGTGCATTCAATGACAATGACTCTGCCCATGTTTACAAAAATATTTTTAATTGTGCTACGCATTAAATTCGTAATTTCCGTTTAAAGCGTCCGTTTTGACCAAAAAACTTATCTTATAACAAAGGCTCATTTTTCAAAAAGCTTTTTTTTTGGCAACGCTATTTTATTTAGCAAATTTGAATTTTTTCTAATTTAAAGTATAAATATTGCTTTATTATTTGATTTAAGGAATAAAAAAATTTCTTTTATATACAGTACCGATTTGACAAGTGGATTTCTGGTAATTTTACTGGTAATTACTTTGTAACAAAAATTTTAATTTACGTAATTTTACGTAAAAATGAAAATGCCAAAAAAAATTTGAATTTTTTTTACCTAAAGTTACTTTTTTTATCATATTTTATCTTTTTTACATAAATTTACGTAAAAATTAATAAAAAATAAAGTAAAAAAAAGTAATTTTTGGTAAAGTTTGATTTAATAAATAGAAACTTTTTTTTTCAAAATTTAATAGAAAATAATATAAAATTCAAAAATCGAGCTTTTTTTTGGCATTTTCATTTTTACCAATTTTTACATAAATATACGTAAATTTACGTAAAATTACGTAAATTAACTTTTTGTTACAAAGTAATTTTACGTAAATTTATGTAAAATTACCGGAAATTTACTTGTCAAATCGGTACTGTATAATCTACTTAGATTATTCTAGAATATTATTTATTAATTTTTAATTTTAAAGATGTTCAATTTAATTTGTTGAATGTCCTACTTAAAACAGTCACGCACTCGTTCTCAGTCGTTGTGTTGTCTACTACATGTCTAATATATTACTTAAATGTCTATAAAGCATATTTGGTAGATGAGTTTGATTTAAATCGAAATAGAATGCAAATTAGCTTTTTTTCTTTTAGCTACTTTTAGATATTAACTAAATTAATAATTTGCAGAAAAAAATATATATCAATAACATAAAGAACGAGTACGTGACTGTTTTAAGTAAGGCATTCAACAAATTAAAGTGAACTTGGCTACATTCTTAAAATTAAAAAAATAATTAATAATATTGTCGATTTTTTTAAAATATAAATAAAAACTTTGAAAACTGTTTCTTTACTATTTCACGGTATCTTTTTAATCAAATTAAATAATCTTTTTAAAAATACTTTGTTTTTTACTTAAAAATGATATAATTCGGTGATATTAGAAAATATTAAATATTAAAATTATAATTCGTGAAAAATTGTGCTAAGACTAAATCGTTTTATAAATATTTTATTTGGAATTCGAAGTTATTACAAAAAATGAGTGGCTTATATACAATGCCATTTAAAACTAACTTGTACGCTTTTAATCCTTTCTTTTTCATCGACTCTTTCTTACCTCTTCTTTTCTCCTTCATGTTTGTAGTAGTTAGAGCATGTGCTTCAGCTGCGGTTAATCCAATATTAAATTATATGTAGAGACACATAAAGACTTGGATCTTAACACAATATTTTGTGTTTTTATTCATATTTTCGTGCAAGTTGTCTTTTATGTTTTATAAATTTTCATACTATAGACTAAGTGAAAAGATAATCATTATGCAAAAAAGCTTATATTTTTAATTGATATCTAATTTAATTTAAGGGTATCAAAAAAAAGGAAAAATGTTATCAAGTATTGGTATCAAATAATTTCATTTAAAAAATATTAAAATTCTATAATAAAAAAAATATATTGAAAGAATTATAAGTAATTCAGAAGATAATTGAATTCAGACTTTTTCTTTTTTTGAGTCGATGTTTTATTTTTAAAACCAGTGATTTTCCTCTTTTTTTGAGCGTTAACAATCGGAGCTAAATTTTTATATTCATCCATACACGGCAAACGACATTTTATCACTTGAAAAATTAAAAAAGCATTTAATTTTAAAGTAAGAGACTGTTCAAAAAAAAAGTCAGATTGCGTTAACACTTGTTAAGGGATTCGAACCCAAATTAAATTTTGTCTTAGAAATTTATTTTAACCGAAGTAAGTGCTGTACTAAGCTGACTTAGTATTTAAGGCTTTAATTGCTTAACTTAAATTCTTAAATTTTGAAAATAGCAGTTGTGAAATTATTTTTTTAATTCATTAATTATGTTTTCGTTTTTCAATTTTGCAGTGAGATTTTGATTTTTTCTGTGTATATGCTATTTACGATACAGCAATAATCAAATATAAAGCTTTTTTAATCATAGAGAATTAGATACAGTTTAATTGATTTTGTGAATAAATATTTTCATCATCAAATAAATCAGATTTCTAAAGTCTTTAGTCTATTACTCAAATTTATCATCAAAATAAAAATTTTTCCACCAAAATTAAATTTTTGTCATCAAAAATATTTTTTTTACATACATTTTTTGTTTCTCTGAATCAAATAAAAAAAATTACACAACAAAAAAAAATAAATAAAGCATTTAATAAAATTTTTACTTCAAAATTTAATTACTATGAAATGAATCAGCAATACATTATTTTTTGTAAAATCAAGTCCCTGACTTGACTTTGACTTATTGATTTACGCACAAGTCTGAAATTCACAATACCATGTTGTACTTACAATTGTGTCATAAATTTAGAGCTGTATAGTGAAAAATTAGATGTTTGAAGCCAGCCTAATAGATTCAAAATAAATTTTTGGAGATTAAATTTTATTAAAATTAACTCGAGACATTATAAAATTAGAAATTATAGATTAATTTTTGATATCTTTAAAAGAAATCAATAAAAAACTTATTAAATTAATTTATTAAAATAAATAGACTATTACCATAATTGATTAAAAAAAATTCTTTTAAAACTCAAAATCTAAATTAGGTTTTTTTTGGCCAAGTTTAAGTGGACCAGATGCTAGCTTTTGTTTATTTTCAGTCTGTTTTTTTGCTCGTTCCTGTTTTTTTGACTCTTTAGAATCACTCCAATCATTCCAACCACCTTGACTTGATGACGAACCAAGTTGATTTTTTTTATCAGTAATCTTTATGTCTTTAACTAAATTATTAAATAAGTCATCATCATTTGTCTGACTTGTCGACCAATTATAAGTACTTGTTTTAGGCAATTGATTTGTCTCATCCTCAAAAGAATTTGTCCATTCAGACGACCAATCTGACTTAGATGCGTTCAGTGCGCTACCACTTGGTTTAGTGCTTAGATTTGTCTTTACCAAAACGGTCGGTTCAAGTGGTTCCATTTGTTCATCATCTTCTAAATCATTCCAATCATTATTGTCTTCAAAATTCCAGCCTGAACTAGTAGGAGTCTCAATCTTCTTATCCTTTAGCATTTCAAGTTTCGGCTCTTCCTTTTTTTTCTCTTCGGTTTTGACTTCTTCTTTGGCTGATGAAGACATCTTAGGAGGTGGACCGAGTGGTTGAGTATTCAATGCGATAGATGGCTGCTGATTTTTATTTTTATATCCTGTCATTTTACTAGACAATGATGTCATAGCCCAAGATGTCCACGAAGTTTCATTTTTCAAGTCCAAATTGCATGATTGTACATCTTTTTCCATCTCAAGAGCAAGCTCGGGCTGTTCAGATACTTTTTCCAATTTTTGCGTGAATTGCTTCAGGGTTTTGAAAGCCTCATCTCGTACATCTTTCTCAGGATCAACAGTCAGACAACAAATGGAAGGCAAAACTTTGGTCGCAATGTCTTTGAGAGTATAAAAGCGATCAGTGTTAGCCAAAGCTATTATACCAGATAGTCTCGACAAAGGAAAAGGGTCTCTCATTGCTTTGGGAAAAGCGGACAGCAAAATTCTCTGCCTTAGATGAGGATTGATGTAAGGAGCTATCTTGCCAATACAAACAGTGGTGTTTGTTCGAATCATTCCTTGATCATCTTGGGCTTGTAAACGAGCAAAATGCTTCATTAGCTCTACATTTATGTTATTGTAATTTAGCTTGGGAGCGAGGAGTACCATTGATCGGATAGTACCCTCTCTGATAGCGGGATTTGAGTCATTAAAACCAAGGCAAATGTGGGGAAATATTTGGTCATTTATTATACTGGCTGATAAATGCTCCACAAATAGTTGTAGTTGGGATAACAAACGCATTCGTGTGGTGCGATCAGTGGAGGAAAATAACTTGACTACAACTGGAATTATTTTTTTCTGATATTCGGCTTCATCGAGTAATTTTCCAAGTTTGAATAATGGTGCAAGAACAGTTGAGCCTGCGTTTCCATATTCGTAGGCTTGGAGTAATTGTGGCAAAATTTTATACTTGCATAATTGGCTTGGAAAATCGTCAAGTTTTTGAGTCAATTCGGTAAATAGTTTTGTTTTTTCAGTTGTGTCTTTTATCTTAAAAAGAAAACAAAATTAAATCAGTAAATTAAATTTATATTTTTGTTAATAATTATTTAAATTCGAAAAACAATTTGATAACCTTTCTAAAAAAAAACTTAACTTTTTTTTTAATTATGAACATTAATTTTTTAATTGATTTAAAATGAAATTTGAACATTTTTATTCAAATAAAATCTTTTTAAAAAAAATTTAAATTCTTTTTTAATGCTACAAATTAAAAACAAATTTTCCATTTTTAGTTTTTTTAAACATTTAACAGTTCAGTCATTTTCTAAATTTCCTTAAGCAAGTTTTGATTTTGACCAGGAAATCTTCAAATTAAGTTTCGATTTTAAATTAAAGAGATAAATAAAATCAATAGATCTTATTTTAATCCAAATTTAATTTTGACTTAGACTTTGACAAGAATTAAAAAAAAAATTTTATCAGTAATGATCATAAATTTTATCGAAATCGATCAATTTCTCTTACAAAAAGAGACCCAAAAACTAGAAAAAATATTTTAAGTCCAGACATTATTTTTACCAACTCTGCAATATTTATCAAATAATATTTTTCATTTTGAAATTTAATAAAGTCAAGTTTAAAATCTGAAATGGAATTAAAACTTTGATAAAAAATTGAATATTATTTGAATCCCTAAATAAAACACGAAGTCTTAGTATATTTTTAAGAATTTCATTCAAAATAAATGGTTTACTTTAAGTTTCCAATTCTGGCATTAGATTTCTAGAGAAGGCTTAGCTGAATAAAGTAATGCAACTTCGGTTTAAGTCCAATATTCGAATGCATTTTGATTACTGCTCTACTATTATACGGTATTTTTCAAAAGAAGGAGAAAAGAGCTTTTATTATCTTTTATAAAGCTCTTAAATTTAAAATTTGAATCAAATAGCTTTAATGAAATAAGCAATTTAAAAAAAAAATGCTTTTATTCGTTCTAATACAAAATTGAAAGGATGATGATCTTTGTTTATAATAACTCACCCTCAAATTTAAAAGAAAAACTAAAAAAAGATGACTAAAAAATTCTAAATATAATTTAAAGAACAGCAATAACTTGAACCAATGGCAAAATTGAAAAATGGAGAAAAAGTCTTAGATATTTTTATTCAAAGTTGATAAATTGTTTGTTGATTAAAAGATCAATGTTAAAGTTTTCGTCATTTAAGCTCTCAATTTTCAGAAACATTAATTTATTTTTATATACTAGGTTACAAAATTTGAATTTTTTAACTTGTATACCTTGTTGTTAAATTTTTTCAAATAAATATACAATCAAGAGATTTCACTCCCATAAACTATTTTCTTTAAATTTATTAATTTTCTAATTAAATGCAATTTTATTCTTGTTTAATAAATCTCACACAAGTATGCAATTACCAGTATTTATTTTTGTTATGAAAGCTAATTCAATTTTTAAATTTTTTTATGATTTTACTAAAAAAATACTAATTATAAAAATAAAAAGTAAAAAATCATTAGCAAAAATATTACCATCAATGGACCAATTTTGTAAAAAAATTTTAAAGATATTCAACGAAGGCAATGATCTTTCCGTATCTTGGCACAAATAATTATATTGTAATTACAGGTTATTACCAACTTAAACTGTCTCTGTTTTTATTAATTGACTATTTATTATTACTTAAGATATTTAAATGTATGCTTGATTCTTCAAAAAATAGGATAAATTAATTCTAATTATCTATTTTTATTTATAATTTTTTTTTCCTTTTTTACTTGCCTATGACACTTAAATTAATAAATAATTATCAGAATATAAAATGAAAATCATGCATGAATCAAGTTAATTTATTAGAAAAATGCATACCTGTATTTCCTCGAGAAATAAAAGAGTATCAACAAAATCATTACTCATAAAACCATCTGATTGACGACATAGGTTAATAAATTTAGCAGGAGTAAGTCTTTTTTCAGGAATCGGATTCAGTAGAGCCATATAAGTTTGAACAAGTCGTTTCGGAATTTGTCCAGGATTTTTAAGAGCATTGACATTCGGTAAAGAACCATTAAAAATTTCCCAAATCAAACAACCAAGTGCCCATGAATCAACTCCATTTTCATTTTGTCTTGTATTCTGATTAGAATTTAAACCGCCAAGAGGAGATTTTTCAGGAGAATTGTAGCAATCTAAAGTTGTCAAATACTTGTACGGAGCTTGATCTTGCACTCCATAAGTATACTCTAAACCAAGTAACTTCCATTCTCCTGCCCGATTTACAAATACAGAAGACATATTTACATTGTTGTGCACTAATTTACAATCCAAATTGATAAAATTTAATGCAGTCTAATTTAAATTGAAATAATTAATATTTATTTATTTTAAAAAAATTAATTTTTACAGCTATTTGATAGAGACCCCAAGAAATTTCATTGAGTCTTTGTGCATCATTTTCTTTACTTTCTCGCAAATAATTAAACAAAGGTTGAACACGTTCGGTTACAATAAAAACCGACTTATCATTTTCAACACCTTCTTGAAACATTAAGATGTTTGGGTGACGGAGCATTTTGGTTCGTTTAAAACCATTTTTGGCAGATTGAAACAAATTCTCTTGGCCTTGACGAAATTGGAATGAAAAGACACTGTATAAGGAATCTTGATTTTGTTGGGGTTGAGAAGCACCGACCGGCAGCACTGAACTGGACTTTCGCTTGCAATTGTTCAAGGTCCATATGGTACGCTCTTGAATTTGAGGATCAAATTGGACTTGTTCTTGTATTTCAAAATTAACTAAGTCTTTGGTAGGATCTCTGGAAAAAAATCCCCACATGATGTTTATCTGAGAAATATTTTATATGATGATGTAAATGAATATTATTTGCAAATTTTCCTAACTAAAATATTTTACACTTAAAAATTATAATATTCAAGCAATTTGGTAATTTTGTTTTATTTTCTTCAAATTATTACTTTACAAAATATATTTTTCTAGCGATACGTTTAAATCAGACAACAGAATATTTCACTTTGGTAAAATGATAAATTTTTTTAAATATTAAATTTTTCAAAAGTAAAACCCACTTAATTGTCTACGAATTTCAATTTGAAGAACTAACTTAAGTGTTTGATTTTATTTTAAATTTTTTTTAAAACTAAAACTTTTGACACTTCAACTGAATAATAACAAAAGTTTTAAAAAAACAATAAAAAATTGAACAAGGACAAAAAAGCTAATCTTCTTTTAATTATGACGTTAATTTAAAAACGTACATTTATCAAAAAATCAGGAATCATGAAAATCTGAAAAATAGATTAACTAAATTAGAATTCTTTTGTTTTTTTTTATATCTTTGAATTTTTTTTAAATTAGTACAACGAAATGCAATAAAAAAATATTTCAATTGAAATTTTCGAGAACCTATATTTCACTTTTTTATTTTTATACTGTTATTTTTGTACTAAGTTTTCATAATGCATTTAAAATTTTAAAATTTAATTTTCATAATTTGAAATTATCAGTAAAGATACTAATTGCAGTCATAAGTTTCTGTTTTAACAAAACAAATAACCTCTTTAATCTCTTTTTATCGTCTTGCTAACAAAAAAAAAATTCGAATGTCTCTTCTAAGGTGGTCATGACTCTCAATAAAGGCACCTAAATTTTTTTACCATTATTTATATTTAATTATTAAACAAGTTGTTGTAGGAAATGTTTTTTTTTCTGGATTCAGCTTCTTAGATTACATGTGATTGTAATTTTTTTTGCCTATTAAATAATCTAAGTTATTATATATTTAAAAAATAGGTGTGGTTCCTTTCAAACTCTTTTAATGGCCTAATTCAAGAAATAAGATTTTGGTATTGTAGTAGTTGTTCTGTTGTAAACGTTAAATGATTTATAAGCGTTTTATTAATCTAAGTTTATAATAGAAAACGGCCGTTCTGTAGCCGGTGTAAAAAGTGTAAATAAAATAGAAGAAACGGAAAGGTTAGAGTTTTAGTTAAACACATAGATGTAAATAGATTTTAGCCAAGTTGTAAATAGTTATTAAATAAAGATTAAATATTGTTTTATTCTAAGCCTAGTTCCAAGCGTCGGTGAGACTAGTGCTTTTGTAAATAGTGTAGATAAATGAATATGAATAATAAAGTTTCGATTAGAGAGCGCATCTAATTTTGCTCTTGTGGTTGCTATACCACATCTTCCCTTCGGTTTTTAGATCGAAGCTTTGGCCTTTAGTCGTTCAGACCTTCTGGGTTGTTCAGTGACTTGTTGGAGACCTGACTTTGATTTGGCTTTCTCTTCGGCTATCTTCTTAGCCTCTTCTTTAGTTGGTCTTCCAACTTTTTGCTTTGATGTTCTCCCCGGTGTTGGTGTTGGAATTTCACTTTGTGTTGGTACTGGTCGATGCTGAACTGGAACTGGTGATTCAACTTGTGTAGGAGTTGGTGTTGGTTGGTGATGTGGATCTATTGAAACAGCCTGTGGGGTCGCTGATAACGAGGTTGACCCAGGAGAAGGCTCTAATGCTTCTTCATCATCATTTACCTCGTCCGCATGGTACAGCTTGAAGAAACTGACGTTTCTAGTGAGCTCTTGGCCTCCTCTTCTTGCTGTTATCATTGTGCCTCTAATGCAAATCACTGTAAATGGTTCAGGATCCCAGTTGGGATCAGCCTTCTTTTTCTGTTCTACTTTAAGTAGGACTCTTACCCCGACTTGAATTAGAGGCTCACGTACCCTCATTCTTTTGTCAAAGTCTCTTTTTATTTGTATTTTTGATTTACGGTCATTTGTTCGAGCTTTTTCGTGTAACTCCTTTAATTCGTTGAAGTTGAGCTTTTAGATTTCGGGTAGACCAGATGTTCGTGAGTTCATGAACAACAGTTTGGCTGGTGGAACTTTGGTTGTTGTGTGAGGAGTTTCTCTATAGGCTTTTAGGAAGCTCTGTAGTTCAACATCTTTGTTCTTGCCGGTAGTTGTCGCTGTTCGCAATACTTGACCAAGGTTCTTCATGAAACTTTCTACTTCGCCGTTTGCTCTTGGCCAACGTGGAGTTATACGACGATGTATAAAGCCCATTTGTTTTGAGTACTCGGCGAACTGGTAAGATTGAAATGGAGGACCATTATCGGTCTTGTACTTTATTGGGACACCTAGTATTGCGAAAAGCTGGTCTAGTACCTTTTTCGTATCTACGAAATTGGTTGACCTGATTCTATCGACTGCTACCCATCTACTGTAGTCATCGTGGTTGACGAAGTAGTACGTACCGTCTGACATTGGACCAAAGAAGTCACCGCTGACTTCTTGCCATGGTCCGTCTGGCATTTTTGACGGTTTAAGAGGCGCAAATTGAGTTTTGCTGGCTGTTGTTTGGCATACGATGCAAGACTTGATAGTTTCTTCTACCATTCTGTCTATGAATGGAAACCATACTTTTGAGCGAATCAGGGCCTTTGTTTTCACAATGCCTTGGTGACCTTGGTGCGCTAGTTGTATGGTTTTCTTTCGTAGGCTCTTTGGTACGATGATTCTTGTGCCTCTAAGTAGTACCCCGTTTTCGGTCTGGCATACTTCGCTTACTACGTGTCAGTAACTTGTTAAGTTTGTTGGAAGTTTACGGTTTGTTTGGGCTAGCCATGATTTCAATGATTGCAGTTCTTCATCTGCATTTGTCTCCGAGATGATCTCTTCCATTGAAATTGCGTATGGTCTAGCACATTCAGCGATCAAGTTGATGTACTTTTCGCTTGATTCATCCTGGTCAACAGCTTCTATTGATTTTGTTGGGTGACGTGAAAAGTAGTCAGCTATGTTCGTGTTGCCGGGTTTGTGGACTATTTCATAGTCGAACTGGGTTAGCCTAAGGGCCCATCGTTCTATTCTTGCCGGTGGACGATTTGCTGCGTTGTTGAATATGAGTTGAACAGCGCGGTTGTCTGTCACTAACTTGAAGTGTGAGCCGATAAGGTACAGCCAGAACTTCTCACAGCCCCACACGGCTGCAGGTGCTTCTTTTTCACACTGGCTATATCGTCTTTCGGTGTCGCTGAGAAGTCTTGATGCAAAGCATATGATCTTTACATCCTTCCTGTCCTTGGGGTTTCTTTGCTGAAGGACTGCGCCTAGGCCTACTGGACTGGCATCGACTATGAGCTCGGTGTCCCACTCTTTGTTATGTTCTATTGTCCACTCCCATTTAGTGGTTTTCTTTGTTAGATGCCACAGCGGTTCAGTAATTGAGCATGTGTTTCTTATAAAGCGACTGTTTGACTGAACTAAACCAAGTAGAGACCTTAGTTCTTTTATGTTTGAAGGTGGTGAAGCTTCACGGAGGGCTTGACATTTGTCATCAGTTGGTCGTATCCCATCTGCTGACATTTTTAGCCCGAAAAATGTGAGTTCACGCTTGTTGAATTCGCATTTGTCGACGTTGAGTGTGATGCCACACTGTTCTAGTCTTTTTAGTAACTTCATCAGTGACTGGTCATGGTCCTCATCGTTACCGAAGATGAGTATGTCGTCGGTCATGTTAGTTTGGCCTTCGATGTCTTCAAGGTTCTTACGGATTGTTTCTGTGAATTCTTCCGATGCAGATGATATGCCCATGTGAAGTCGTTTGTATCTGAATAGGCCACAGTGGGTTGTGATTGTTGTGAGATGCCTTGAATCTAATGCTAGCTTCAGCTGATGGAAGGCTTTCCGGATGTCTAGTTTTGAGAACTTAGTTGCACCACTAACTAGGTAAATTAAGTCTTCTAGCGACTTGGTTGGATGCCTTGTACGGCGGAGTGCCTTGTTCATTGGTCTTGCATCACACGTAAGTCGGACTTCATTTTTATCATTTGGTTTGTTCTTGTCGATTTTCTTTCCACCTTTCGGCACAACCACCAGGTTGGAAATCCACGGAGTAGGACCCATGGTTGAGTCAACCTTTTCTAGGATGCCCTCCTCCACCTGCTTCTCCAATTCACGTTTCACGGCCTCTTGTAGGTGGATGGCTACTGGTCTCAGCTTCTGTTTGATTGGCTTCGCGTTGGGGTCGATATCTAGCCTTATTTCTGCGTCTTTGATGCAGCCCATTCTTTCGGAGAAAAGGTTTGGGAACATTTCCTTAACCTTTTCTTTGAATGTTAGGTCTTTTCCTTCACTCGTACCTGTGCTGGGTATTGTGGATACTGTGTGGAGTATCTTAATGAGGCCTAAGTCTACTGCTGTCTTGTAGCTAAGTAAAAGTTCAGCTTCACCCTTGACAACAATGAATCCAGCTTTTGTTATTTTCTTGGTGGATTTTACTTCAGTTACAAACTGACCCAGTATTGGAAGTGGTGAACCGGATGTATAGCCATAGTATTCTGTACGACACTTGTGTAGCTGTGGTCTATTATGGATATTGTGGTATGTAGGTTCGTCGATAATGTTGATAGGAGCACCTGTATCAATTAAGAATGATAAACTCGTTTTGTTTATTTCAATTGCAGCTCGTGGTCCATCATTGTTATGTCGTGTGCGGCTGTTTCTTACTGCAAACAGGCCGTATGATTTACCCTGTTTGTATCTGAGATACTCGGAGTAATCAGTGCTGTCTAATGAGTATCTGATTGAGACTCTTCTTTCTCATTTATGTGTCGTATCGGCTTCTTTGGTATAGATGTACCTGTGTTTGGTTTTGAGCTTCTACATACCGATGCAAAGTGGTTAAGCTTGTCGCAGTTTAGGCACTGTTTGCCATTGGCTCGACATTTGTCTTTGCTTACGCAGTTGCCCCCACACCATTTACACTGCCCATGTTTATTATTGTTATCAGCCTTCGGTTTTGTGCTTCTTGTGCCCATTCTTCGTTCGCTGTACATTATGGACGTGTCGGATGTTGGATTTGTGAGAAGATTCATGTTTTGCACACAACTTTCGTATCCTTGTGCGGTTTCGATCGCGTTTGCAAGGGTCAAGTTGTTTGTTCTGCAGCATTTCTCTTGGAATGCCGGCATTTTGGAACCAGCCACAAATTGGGACAAGATATTTCGTTCGAGTGCTTCCCCGAACTTGCAGTGGACAGCCTGTTGACGTAGCCTCATGACGTAGTCGTGGACTGGCTCACCATCTCGTCTCTTCATGTGACGGAATTTCTGCTCTTCGGCGAATTCCGAGCGTTGGGCGGTGAAGTGATCCGTCAGGATCTTGTACGCTTCATCTGGAGTTTCGTTGTCCTCCTTGCTCCTTAGGCTCTTGTATATTTCGTATACTTCGGTGCCTATCATAAGCAGAAACGTTGATTTAATTCGGTCGGTTTGGAGGTTCTTTGCGTGAACGTACAGCTTGTACCGTTCTAGCCACATTTCCCATCTTGAGCCAACTGTGGTTAGCTCTTCACCAGTTGAGTATTGAAACATACCACATGTTACTTGCTCATTCATATCTTCTTCCTCTTGTTTTGTTTCGTTGGCGTCTCGTGCCGTTTCGTTTTCGTTTTCCTCTCCGTCTGTTTGTGGAATAATTTGCGATGATGCAATCGTACTGTCGGGTTCTTCTCGGGTTGGGGTCGTGTTCATTCGACTTTTAATTTATTTTTTTTTCTTTTTTTTTTTTTTTATTCCTCGCCGCCAGATGTTCTGTTGTAAACGTTAAATGATTTATAAGCGTTTTATTAATCTAAGTTTATAATAGAAAACGGCCGTTCTGTAGCCGGTGTACAAAGTGTAAATAAAATAGAAGAAACGGAAAGGTTAGAGTTTTAGTTAAACACATAGATGTAAATAGATTTTAGCCAAGTTGTAAATAGTTATTAAATAAAGATTAAATATTGTTTTATTCTAAGCCTAGTTCCAAGCGTCGGTGAGACTAGTGCTTTTGTAAATAGTGTAGATAAATGAATATGAATAATAAAGTTTCGATTAGAGAGCGAATCTAATTTTGCTCTTGTGGTTGCTATACCACAGTAGTAGTACTAGTATTTAAACTGCGACATGGCCTAAACCATGCGGAGCACGTCATCAGTACATGACGTCCTATAGCAGTTTTTCCAGTACGTGTCCAGCTTGTTTTTAAATTCGTTGACTGTTTTAGATTTTATTATATCGTCTGGTATCTTGTTCCATTCGTTTACGATTCTGTTATTGAAAAAGTTGTGTCGCGGGTTACAAAAACGGATGATTTCTCTTCTGAAGTGACCTCTGTGTCCACCACGTGGCATTGGACAGATCGGTGGTATGTGCCAGTCGATAGTTTCTAGACCGTTTTCGAGTTTAAACTTTTGAATCAGGTCACCCCTGAGTCTTCTGGTTGATAGTGTAGTAAGGCCTAGATTAGTGCATCTCGTAGGATAATCGAATTGTTTAAGCTTATGAGGAATTTTTGTTGCCCTTTGCTGAACTTTTTCCAATGAATTAATATCTTTTGTTAAGTATGGATTCCAAGCAGCGACAGCAAATTCAAGATTGGGTCTAACAAACCCAGTGTACAATTTTTTCCACAGAGCTGCGTCTTTATATACAAATGTATTTTTTAACATTGATAAAATGCTGTCAGCTTTCGAAGCAGCTTTGTTGGCTTGGCAGCTAGGTTTCATATCGTTAGAGATTAGTACACCGAGGTCTCGTTCGCATTCCGTTTTAGTTATTTGGATACGTTCTGTTAGTGATTCGTATTTTTGCATTGAGTATTTGAATTGAGGGTTACGTTTACCAGTGTGCATTATTTTACATTTTTCAATATTTAGGCGCATTAACCAAGTGTTCGTCCACTCTGTTATTTTGTCGATGTCTCGTTGCAGCCTTAAGTTGTCTGTCGGTGCAAACATGTGGTCAATTTCGCTGATTATTTTTGTGTCGTCTGCGTAAATTTTACATTTGTTTTCTAATAAGCCTGGGAGATCGTTAATATATAATATGAAAAGAATCGGCTCAATAACAGATCCTTGAGGTACCCCGCTCTTGACAGCGCTCCAGCTCGATTGGTGCTCTCCTAAAACAACTCTTTGGCGTCGGTTTGTCAAAAAGGATTCGAACCAGCTTAATAGAGGCCCGTTTATTCCGTAATTGGCCAGTTTATGAAGTAGACGTTTGTGCGGTACTTTGTCGAAGGCTTTTGCAAAGTCGAGGAAGAGAATGTCGACTGATTTTTTATTAGACAAAGCTTTCGTGGTAAAATCAAAAGTCTCGAGTAGATTCGTAATGCATGCTTTGTTTTTGACGAAGCCGTGTTGTTCATTTGCTAGTAGCTTAAATTTCGTTAAATGAGTCATTATTGTCGTTTTTAGAATTTTTTCCATTATTTTACATGCAACTGAAGTTAAAGAGATTGGTCTGTTGTTGGATGGGTCAGTGTTGTTTCCTTTTTTGAATAACGAAGTTACGTTTGCTTCACGCCAAGCTTTGGGAACTGCACCAGAGTCAAGAGAGAGCTTATAGATCATGCTTAACGGGAGAGCCCAGGCGTTGGCGCAGCTTTTGAGTACGTGAGGATGGACGCCGTCAGTGCCTATTGATTTGTATATGTCTAACTTTTTTAATATTTTTAATATGTTTGATGGAGCCAAAGATGTGTCGCTTATTTTTTCATTGGTCCTTGGATTAAAAATTGGCATTTCACTTGAGCTCTCCTCGTTGACGAATACGGAGCTGAAGTGTTTATAGAGCGTATCGGCGATTTCATTTCTATTGGTCGTGGAAACACCGGAATCGTTTGTGATCGACGTTATACGCATTTTTACTTTCTGCTTCTCGTTAACGTATGCGTATAGTCTTTTCGGGTTTAATTTATCATCAGCTAGGCTTTTTTCGAATAATCTGATAGAGTCCCTTGATTTCTTTTCAATTTCCCTTTTTACTGAGGTGTAGCTTTGCTCGAGGTGAGAATTAAATGCAGAGAATTAAATTTTCTGTAAAAATTTTTACCCACTATTTTGAAAATTATTTTTTTTAAGTTCTCATGTCAAATAATTATATTTATTCAATTAAAATCATTATTTTATTATTACCAGTCATGATAGAATGAACAGCATTGATCATTCATATTGCTAGCTATCCTTATCAAAACAAACAATTTTTCTTCTTTTTCGTCTATTTATTTCATAATTATTTTAATTTAACTTATTTTTATAAAAGATCATTAGAGCTATTGTTGAAGTTTTTTAAATTTATTCAATAAATTATATTTCAAGTTAAAAAAAAATTCGTGTAACAAATTTTTAGTGAAGACAAAATTTTTTTCGCTGAAAGATAGCTATCATACGAAAAAGCAGTCTCGCTCCTCAGGTCTCTGTAGCTTATTATTTGTATTATTATTTCTATTTTAGCTAGATTTTTAAGGTTCTTTCGGTTAATTTTGTTGGAAACGACTGCAAAGAATATTAAATTTTAAAATTCAAATTTTTTTTAGGATGCGTGTAAATATTTTTTTATTAAGACAAATAAAGTAGGATAAAAAAAGCATGCCCAAAAAAAATAATCGTTATGAACTTAAGAAAACTCAAATTATTATATAAAAGTGCAGATAAATACTTCAATAATAAATTTGGGTTAATGAATTGGTTTTTGGAAATTAAGGTTATTGTTTAAAAACAGGAGGCAAAAGGTTTTTTCAGCGTGATTGTATCTCTAGTCCAATTTATTATCCATGATGAATATCTTTAAAATTAATGCCTATGATATATATCCATTTAATCAAGCTGAGAAAAGTTAATACTTGATGGGATACCGGCTGTGGTGGATGAGCGATGAAGATTCTTAAATGAAGATGGATTTTTTTTAAGCTTAATATTTTAAAATTTTGGTGTATAGGATCTACTCGATACACTACCTTCTGTGTTAAATAGGAATCGTTGCTCAAAAAGGTACTGGAAAAGGTGATGAGCACATCGCTTTTTATCCGCTAGGAATGAAAAGGGACAATTATTATTATTTAACCTTACTTTAATTAATATTACTATTACAAATACTAAATTAAAAAAAATAATGACAGAATTTTTTTTAAAATAATTTATTTTTAAAAAATAATCAGTTTTAAGTTTTTTTTTCTTCTACAAAGCTAAATTATTTTAAATAATTTACAAATTTGTAATAAAAAGTGCTTCCATACAAAAAAGACCCATGACCAGATAATTATAAATCAAAACTGTTTTTTTTCCCATCACCAATTATTACATATTTTTTTATCAATCGTCTACTTAAAAATATGATTACAGTAATGTTGTGCTAAAAGAACCAGCATTAATTATGTGGAATTCGAAATAAAGTAAATTTTCTAATCATGAGTTCTTGGAATTTCTCATGACCTTAAATATCTAAGTAAAGTTTCTAAATTCAAAATAAGGTCTTAATTTTAATTTTGTTTTCTAAATTATAAATTTGAAAAACTTGAAAAAATTCCAAAAAATTGAATACTTTTCTCTTTTAATTTTACATTTTTGAGCTGCATTATTTAAAAGTTTGTTTAAAATTCAAGCTATAAAATATTGAAAAACACATATTTAGTGCCGCGTCTAATCCGAAACCACATACTTGATGCAAAAACCATAATGCACAGAATTAAGGTAAATAATATTTAAAAAAAAACCAATTGGTAATAAATAAAACGTAACTGAATTTATAGTTTTAAAATAATTTTAATAAATAGATAAAAATAATAAATAACAATGTTATTTAAGAATTTGCTCCAAAAAAGAATTGGCAACATCTGGAGAACTGATACCTGAAATTGTGTTTGGTGCCCTATTGACAAGATTTAAATTTTGACTGCTTTGACTGTTTTGACTGTTGGTTGTGTTGAAAAATTGCAGAGCCGACTCGGAACTTGGTAAATTAGATGAAGTTGACGAATTAAGACTGTCATTCACAGGATTATCTGTTTTTTTATTTAAATCAAATTGTAAATTAGGCTTTGGGCGCGATTCTCTGTCGACATATTGAATCAACAACTCAGTAAAAGACTTTCCAGATGCGTCTGTTGAGGGATTTTTGGAATTTTTAGTCGGAGTTGATTTAGCCAAAAGTCCTCCGAACCATCTAGAGTCCGATGTTTGCTCGGCTTGTTCCAGCTCAGTCTGACTAAAATCTAAAAGTGTTGCCATTAATTTAAGAACTTGTTTTTTTTCGTTTGCCTGTGGTACTTTAATGTACCCGATTACTAAATTTTTTATTATATCTTTTTCGACATATTTATCATTTAGTTTTTGAACTTCATTAAATCGTTTTTCCAAAGAATCAATCATTGTATCTTTGGTCTCAACTTAAAATAGAATATTTTATTAATCAAATAAAAAAAGATGATTATATTTTGCTTTACTTTGAGTCATGAGCTTTTTAATTTCTTGCTCACGATCATTTAGTTCAAATTCAAGAGTGTCCACTGCTTCAATAGTTTCATTTAATTTTTTTATTTGATCCTTTTGATCAATTTTTTTTTTAGATTTTATAAGTAATAAAAATTGTTATGTACTTGAAAATTTTGATTTTCTTTCTGTAATTGATTAATTTTGGATTTGCTTTCTTTAAATTCTTGCTGAAATTTAGCCATTTCGAACTGATGTTGGCTGTCTTTTTCTTAATTAAAAATATTAAATAAATAAAAAGGAAATGGTTATAGATCACGTGATCTTTCTTTGATTCTGAAAATTCTTAATATAATTAATTAATAATGATTAGAAAAATTTATTTCTATACATATTTTCGAATTAAAACATATAAAATTGTAGTTGTCATTGATCAACCAAAAATATTCAAAAATCTTCAAAAAATCAAACAATAGCGAAAATTTGGTGGTGCAATTAAAATTTTTCAAGATTTTACAGATTTCGCTTTTACGATTTATTTTTAAAGTTCCCCAAATCATAAACCGTAGTCTCTGATACTCTAAATTTTAATATTTTTGAAATGTAAACTCTGATTTATTGACTTTATTAATAATATTTTCCTAAGAATTGTAAAGAAATTTACCAGCTTTAATTTAAAACTAAAATCATTAAGATTTATGGTAACTGACAGAGGTTATTAGACTTGAAATTAATATGCCCGAATACAGTTTATGGTTTGGGGCACTATAATAAAAGTTTTATCCATAATTTTTGAAAAAATATTCGATTTAGGTATATCATAAGTTTCAACGTTTATTTAACCTTTAAAAATATTCAATGATTAGTATCGTATCCACAACTCAATAAGGAAATAATATGAGTAAGATTTCCTAAAAATTACTCGATCCAGAATCTTACAAATTTTTTAATAAAATCTTTAGTAATTTTTAGTTTCATTAAATATTTAAATGAGAACTTTAATTTCTTTTTCAAAAATAAATAAATTCTTTAAAGGGTCTGACTGAACATTATACCTAGAAATCTTTTAAAAATCCTAGAAATTCGTTCAGTATACCCAAAAATCTTTTTAACATTAACTTTTTAATATACTAAATGCTGATAATGATAAGTATTCTGTTTTAAACTAAAAAGAAATTCCCTAAGAGATACAAAATTTTTTAAAATTTTGGTTCTTCTAATTTTCATCATCTTTCAGAAACCTATTAATTTAAATCAGGAGAAATAAATTTTTTAAAAAAACTATTTAAATTAATTTTAAGAATTAATCCTTTCTTAGAACTGATCTTGACAATATACTTTTGATATTTTCTTAAATTTCAAAATATATTTTGTGATTATTTTAATCTTTAGTTCAGCGCTTTTTTAAGTCATAAAAATTCATGTTACCATCTCAATTACTATTTGAAACAGCTAAAAAATTAATTTCATTCAATTTTTACTCAAAACTGACTTGATTTTTTAAGTCGGTCATGACTTTTTCTCATGTTTTAGAGACTTTGACTTAAAATTGTGACTTAAAAACAAGTCTGCTTTTATTCTATAGCCAAAGGCGTGATCACATAATCTTTAAATAAGTTGTTTTTACTAACCATTTTGAAGTCTTTCTAAAACAAGTTCCAAATTTTTGGTCACTTTTAACTGATGATTTAAATTCTCTTCGGTTTTCTTCAATTTTTCGCCAATACTTTGCTTGTCTCGCTCAAGAACTTGATTATTCTGGTTCAATTCATCAATCTTCTGAATTAAATCTTTGCTCGAACTTTCCAAATTTTCACCTTGTTGTTGCAACTTGTTTTGAGCATTATTCAAGTCCATTCTCAGTTGTTTTTCTCTATCCTCGGCCTCAATCGCTTCTTTAGTATAACTATCTGACATTTCGACTAAATGCTCTTTCAATCTTTCCAATTCTTTTTTCATTTTTTCCCTCGTTTTCTCTTCCTCATCCAAAGTAGAATTTAAAAGACTAGTCTTTTTTACCAATTCTTTTTCAAAGTACTCTTCACGTTCTTTCAATTGAAGGCTCAAATTGTCTCGCTCATTCTGAAGTTGCTCTACTAATTGAGCAAGTTTTTCGTGGTTTTTGGCTGCCAGCTTTTGCTGATCTGTCTCGGCTTTTATACTCAGCAAATGAGAGTTCAAATCGGATGTATGCTCGTTCAAGTCTTCAACCATTTTTTGTTCCAATTGAAAACCATTAAGCAATGTCTCGTATTGTTCACTTAAATTTTCGTTTAATTTTTTGGCATTGAAAAGCTCCTGATTGATTTCAGAAATGACTGAATTGAGCCTTTGAATTTCGTTATAATAACTAAGGCTTTCTTGATTTTTTTGCTCAAGATAATTGTATATTTGGTTATATTGCTGTTTTAACAAAACTAATTCCTCTGATTTCTCATCTTTTTCCTCCACTGTTTTCAAGTCTTCTTGAAGTTTTTCAATGGCCTTCGCTTGAGCTGATATGTGCTGGATATTTTTTTGTAAATCAAGCTTAAGTTGGGATATTTCACGACTTTTTTCTTCTAAACAAAATTCAAACTGTTTACGTTGTTCATTAAACTGTTCTTTTTCTTCTTTTAATTGAGTAATTTCTTCATTAGCTGAATCGATTTGGTTTGAAAATTGTTCCGTTTTGGTCTTAAGTTCATTAAACAAAGCTGAATCATTTGATTTAAACTCGTTCAAACTTCGGTTTAAATCGTTTACTTGCTGACCAAGTGAAGTTATTTCACTCATTTTTTCATCTAACTTGGTTTTAAGATCATTGTTTTGGCTCATAAGTCTGTCGATTTCTTGCTTTTCATGCTTTTGTTCTTGGAGTTGAATCATTTTTTCATGGTTCAAATTTTGTTGATGTTGTTTAAGCTCGAGTTTGAGAGCTTCGATTTGGTTTTGTTTTTCTTCAAGTAAATAGTTGAAATCATTGGAGTCAGCTTGATCTTCAGAAAGTGAAGTTTTGGAATATTGTTTCGACAACTCTTCTATTTGGTTCTCTTTTGATTTAAGTTGATATTGTTGTGAATTATTTTCATTTTGGAGCAATTCACATTTTTGCTCCAAATCAATTATTATGGCTGACAGATTGGCAAAATTGGATTTGCTAATTTCTAATTCTTGCTCTAGGAAAGTAATTTTACTATTTAATTCAGAAGTATTTTGTCTATATTTGGATTCGTTTTGGGAAACAATGCTCTCCAATTTTTCTTTTTCTTCTTGTAATTCCTTAACCAAATCTGTCTGATCCATAATTTTATTGCCAGATGCTTCTTTAGATTCATTATTTAGTTTTACTATCAATTCGTTTGCTTTTTTCAATTCATTTTGAAAAATATCATTCTTAAATTAAAAATGCATCAAAATTTTTTTTTGCTTAATTGCATAATAGACATTTGATAGTCTATTAAATTTTTCTACCCTTTTTTATAAATAAAAATTATATTTCAATTTTCCCATAAAACTTAAACTTTAATCAAATAAATTAATAAAATTATAAAATCAGAGTTTAGTTAAATAAACAATGTGATATCTTAAAATATATTTTAGTAAAAATATTTGATATTGTTTAATCATACAGACGAAAATATGTAACCGTAGCAATCAAGTATTTTTTTCGATTTTTTTTTAAAGATTAACCTTTTGATCGTAAATATTTTTTAGTTTTTCTTTATTTAATTTTTTTGAAAAATTAAATAAATAAAATGCTATCTATTTTTTTGCATTTTTTTACATATTTAATAAAATTAAAAGTTTCTCTAGCTAATTTTAATGATGATTTGGAAGTTTTAGATTTTTTAAGTAAAAAATAAATTTTTTAATTTTCAAGCTTTTAAAAAAAAATCAAAAGAAGATTAAATTTTAAGAACAAAGATATTAAGAAAAGACGATAAATTTAAAATATGATTTCTGAATAAATATGGCAAAAATCTAGAATTGCAAAGCCACTGTGGATATTTAGTTAAGAAAAGATTAAATAAATAGATAATAGAAATTATTTAAATTAAACAGACAATTTTTTTAAGAATTTAAAAAATACCTGAGATTTGATAGTTTGTATTTCGTTGTCTTTCTCTTTCAAGGTTTTTTCTAATTGTTGGACTAATTCAAGACTTTGTTCATTACTAATTTGATTCAAAGTTTTAAATTTATCAATTTCTTGTTTATAATCATTTATTTCGATCTTAAGCTGCTCTATTTCGATTTGCTTTTCAGCAAATATATTTTTAATTTTTTCTTGAAAACTGTCTTGAGTGTTTACCAAATCCTGCTGATGTTGATCATTTTCCATCTCAAGTCTTTTTTTTAATCCGAAAATTTCCTGCTTTAAGTTCTCGATTTCAATTTTTTTTTCATCCAACAAACGATCATTACCTTTGGCTTTAGTCTCTTCGATCTGTTTATTTTTTAATTTTATTTTTGATAATAGTTCCTGATTTTCGCTTTTCAAATGTAAATTATCTTCCTTCAACCGTTTTAATTCCTTGTCCAAATAAATAAAATCATTTAAATCAGAAGATGGCATAACCTCTTGAAAGAAAAATAATGTTAAAAATTCAAAAATTCAAAAAAAAAATTCAAAATACCTTCATATTCTTCCATAAAAGCTGATTTTTGATATCCATGGTTTGATGTTTCCATTTGACTTAGTTGATTCCTCAGATCATTTATTACGTTCTAAAAAAAATCAGAATAAATTAAATAAATTTTAAAATATAATTTTACTTCTTTTGATATAATTGACTGACGGAATTCGTTTTGTTTTTGCTCAATTTGAGCTTCATAAGTAAGACACCTTTGGTTTAGCTCATTGGTTTCATCTTCCCAACGAGCGCATTCCATTTTTAGTAACTCCAATTTTTTTTCATTCTCTTTGAGTTTTTCGCTTACAACTTTGAGCTCATTTTCAGGATCGTAAACTTCCTCGGTTCCCTCGGTAAGAATGTCTTTTAATTGATCTCCAATTTGTGTTATTCTACCGGTAACTGACTTTGAAAGACCTGAAGCTAGCCAAGACATTCCTAAGAATTATAATCAATTTTATCTAAAGTGTTTTTCAATTTGAAAATATCATTAAATCATTTACTGCTATTTTCAAAATCAATCGGTGAAAACTGATAAAATAATTAACAATTATCAAAATTATCAAGATACGAAAAATAATGACGAATTCAAACTATGTCTCAAATAATTTTTTGAGTACATTGATATTATTTTTTTTTAAAAAATTTAAATGTTGCAGTTTTTCTTTTACATTTCATCAAATTTACTATTTAAAGAATTTTTTTTTTAATTTTGTATCTGACTTGCTTTTATTTAAAATAGAAAGCAAGAAATAGTGAAGAAAGACTGATTAAATGAAAAAAAATTATGACTTAGATTGTTAGTTCTAATTTTATAAATGTAAATAGTTTTGTTATAAAATAAAAATTTATATTAAAGCACTACAACGAATAAAATTACTAATAAAGAAAACATTTTTTTATGAAAAATTTGATTATTCACAAAAACAAAAGGGGTTACTTAAAAACATAAAAATATGATAAAAATTTATAAGAATTTTATCATTTTTTTCTGTTCTTTTTTGAGGCAAGTTAATTTAAGAAGCAATCAGTGTTTTTTTAAAAGTAAAATATTACCAATTTTGATCTTATTTCATGGATAATTATTTCAAAATCCTTTTTTATTTTCAGTTTTACCATATTCTAATGAATATTTAAGAATATTCTATATTTTGCAAAAACCATTCAAAATGATATGCAATTTTCTTATTAATTTTTCCAAAAGTTCTGTATAGCAATCTAGAACAAACTTTTTTGATTTAATTGGAATATTTTTCATTCATCAAAATAAATGCAAAAATGTACACCACATCTTTAAAAATAATTATTTACCCCTAAGAAATTTTTATTAGATTTTGGATATTGTGTAATTTTTTTCATTACCTGATTCATTATTTTCCGGTTATTAAAAATAAGACATTAAAGAATTTCAAACAAAAAAAAATTTAACCTTCCTTTGATGTATTTTAGCTATTTAAAATAAATTTATATTTATTAACGCATCTGAATTTTAAAAAATTAAAAAAATATAAATTTACGGAAAAAAATCAAATTTTGAAAAGAAAATAAACTTTTTTTAAGAAATTATATAAAATTTCAAACTATTCGGTTTTTTGAAATTTCTAAAATTTTTGAAAAATAAATGTGTTTTAGTTCGGGAGATTGAAGTTGGTAGCAAATTTTCGAAGCAGAGCAATTTGGTTCAGATTAAACATTAATAACATTATCAAAATGAATATTAGTATGAAATTATTTTAAACAATAATTAACAAATTTAGTTAAAATTTTGTTAAGTTATCATTTTTTAATTGGGATTTAAACCAATTTAAGCGACCTCTTTTTAAACAGCAATTAATTTTTTAATTTTTTTTGGATTGAATGACAACTCGAGTGGCTTTCAATGACTTTGGAAAATGTTTTGTAGCATGCTTCTTTATTAGTGCAACATATCGTAGCAAAACTTTTTACATCAAATTTTAAAGTTTGCTAATTCTAGCAAAATTAATATCAATTAATGGGAAATATTGACGTAATGTCACGTGAAATTTTCTTTAAAATGCACCACATTGAAATATTTAGAAATCGAAAGCTAAATAGAAATAAAAATTTCAATTCAAATTTTTGGGAATAAAAAAAAAAATGTTAGTTTTTTTTAATTCAATATTTTAGCTTTGCTATTAGAATTTCAAATTTAAATCATATTTTATTAATATCATATTAAAAGAAATGATTTTTTTTATTGCATCTATAGAATGATTTTAAAGATGCATAAAACAATCTGTCTTTGTATCTGTCTGTCTTTTTATCAACTTACTTTTTAATCATAAATATAATTAGCTTGATTTTAAAATTCAGAATATTAAATCAAATAAAAATTAAAATTAATTTTGAAACCAAAGCATTTTATTTTTGTTCATATTCATGTATCACACAGAAATTTAAATTTCAGTATAGAAGTCGTATGAAGACGAGTTTAAACCATTCACTCAGCTATTAACAACTGTTACATAAAAACTATAAAAACACTGAAAAAAAAACATTTTTTAAATATCTATATTAAATTTTAGAAAATTGAATTGAAAATGACCAGAAAAGGAGCAAGCAATGTTGAAGATTTGACAATGAGTGTCAATGAGCGAATCTTAAGAGATGTCCATAGCATTTATACCGATCCAAAAGACGGTTTAGTCACTATAGCCAAAGATATTGGAATTGAACTAATAGCGCCCAGAAAAAAAATCAACATCCTATTAATTGGAAATCACTCAGCGGGCAAAAGCTCATTTATAAATTGGTATATAGAAGAAACTGTTCAAAGAACAGGTGTTGCTATTGAGACCCAAGGATTTACTCTAGTCACAAGTGGAAAAAAAAGAGAAAGTTTACTTGGTAATGCGACCCTACACTTGTATCCACAATTAAAAGGCCTATCTTCATTCCAAAACAGCTTGGAATACCTTGGCACTGAAATAACCACAAGCAAACAAAAACAATTTAGTTTAATTACATTTATAGACACCCCAGGTCTTGTCGATGGTGATATGAAATACCCATTCGATGTCAATAATGCAATTCTTTGGTTTGGTGAAATTTCAGACTTAATCTTTGTTTTTTTCGATCCAATAGGTCAAGCTTTATGTAAACGTACATTGAATATTGTCGAAAAGCTTAACGAAAACCACGGAAACAAAATTAATTTCTATTTGTCAAAGTCTGATGAAGCCGGATCTGATTCCGACCGACAAGTATGTCTAAATTTATTTTAGAAATCAAAGTATTTTTTATGGAAATTTTTTAATAGAAAGTTTTGATGCAAATTGTACAAGAACTTTGCAAAAGACCTGGTTTAAACAAAGCTGGTTTTGAAATGCTTACAATTTATATCCCAACTTTACAGGAAAAAGTAAATAAATGATCTAATTTTAAATTTATTTTTATTTTATTTTTGTTCAGAAGACAAGATGTGTTAATCAAATCGAAGATGTTTGTAAGCAAGTCGAACGAACAATAAAACAAACAATTCAGAATACTTTGAATAGTTTGGAAAAAGATTCTGATTTAATTATAAATAGGATAAATGAAAAAATTAAATTAGACAAGTAAAATTTAAATTGAAAAATTAAAACAAAAAAATAATTGAAAATAAATTAAAGTAAAACTCGCTCCGATAATTTGAGTCGTTCATTGAAATCATCCTTTTTTGTTTTGTCATCTTTTATCCTACTTCTCAGCATTGGAATAGCAAATGTACCACAAATTTTACTTGATAAATATCTTGGAATTAATGTTGCTAGTCAAATCAAAACAAATATTGCTGATCCTTACAAACAAATCGGAGAGTTTTTGCCAAATGACTATCGACCATATTTCTTACCCATTTTGATATCTGTGGCATTAATTCTGTTTTTTATTTCGAAACTGATTAACAAGTAAAAAATAGAAATATTTAAAGTAAAATTTTTTAATTTGTTTAATTTTAGAAAAAAACCTACAATGAGTAAAAAACAATTAAAATCATTAAATGAAAGACGTGAATATTTGCAAAATTCTATCAAAAACAAAAAGAAGAAGCTTTATGATGAATATTTACAGCAAAGCGTTATTGATTTTGAGCAAACTAAATAGATAGTCCAAAATTCTATAACTTAGACTTTATTTTATACTCTCAAATTTTTATTCAAATATTATTTAGTGCCAAACTTTATCTAATTTTAATTTTTTTTTTGATTATTAATTTTCAATTTAATAAACTTCAGCTCATTATTTAATGATGTTATCGATTAGGTTTCGTTTTCTATTTAACCATATTAAATCAAAAAAACACAGATATTTTTACTGTGACAAAAATTTTAGCAAAAAAAACTTCCAAATGTCTTTTTATTTTAAAAGAAACATCCGAAAAAAGTTCAACGAGTTATCCATTAAGTTCGATTCGTTTATGTAGCACTAAAATTATAAAGAAATATTTTATAACTAAAAAAATATTTAATATCGATTTAAACATTGGATCGATGGTATATTATGCAACACTAAAATTTGGTATTAAACTTTTAGTTCAAGCGATTCTTCGCAAGTGTTAACACTATAAAAAAAAATTTTTTATTTCTTTTATAATGTTCAATTTGATGACTTTTAAACTGTTTTCAGGTAAAATCTGCTAAAGAAGAATACAGGATTTGCATTGAAAATTTGCCCCTGTTTCATCTTTGATTTGATCACTCAAATTTTAATATTTTTATTAATAACGATACCTTGTTTAAACTTTATTCTGAATATTTAAAATATTTTTACAATTTTTGTTCCAAAGTTTACCAATTTGGAATGTAATGTAAAATGTAACTCTATATAAACTCAACAAATATCTTTAAAGGTCCTTTAAAATTTAGTTGACTGGCTACACAGTCACAATATAGATTTTTTGTAGTTTCTTTAAAGATTCTTTAAATAATCTTAATAGTTTGACCTATTTTGAAGAAAAATTAGAGATATCCTAGAGATAAAAATGAATTCATTAATGTTTATAAAAAATCTTTACTTTTTGTCTTTATATTCTGTAGAATGCTATAACCAGTCAAAAAGTTTTCCGAGATTTTTAACAGTTTCTATGCGGATTCTTTAAAAAATACTTAGTGAATAAATTCTTAAAGAAAATATTGAGATATTTAAGAGAAGAGATAATTTTTAAAAATGTCTCATTTTAAATTTCTTGATGAAGTTTAAGTAAAATTATTATATTAAAATATTCTCTCATTTACGATTATAATGTACGATTACCTTTTAAAAAAACTCTACAAAATTCTCAAAAATTTCTCTAAAGATCCTTTAAGATTTAGTCAACTGGGGAATCAAAATTAATTTTTAATTTGTTGAATTTAGTTATATATATTTTGTTTCATGTTGTTTCATAATTAAAGTTAATAATCAATTTTTTTTTTAAATTAATGAAAAATATTCTATTTTGTTTAATTATTGGAAGGTTTGCATGGAAATTCACAATACCATGATAGTTTAATTTATGTTTTTTACATTTTAAGGTTTTTTGCTTTATTTGCTTTGCTTAGATTATCTTTTCTCATCTAACAAACCCGTAGCTTAGAAAGGAAAAAAGTATTGGGATCTTAACCAAAAATACTCACATTGATTCAAATAAGTTTCTTTTCCTACAGGGTTTTGATCTTGAATTTAATAAAGTTAAAAATAAATAGATCTTAACCAAAAGTTTTAATAAAGAATAAAACAGATTAATAGAATATCACTTATTTCTACAAAATTTTATCATCAATAATAATTTATGGAATAAGCAAAATTTTACAAAAAAGTATTTTGTCCATTGATTCGGAATAAATGTCTTAACGAAACTGATTTTTAAAAGAAAGTTAATTTATTTACAATCTAAATTGATCAATTTATTTCAAAAAAAATTAAAAAACTAGAAAAATTGTCTAAGTTGAAATTTTATTGAAAAAATATAAAAGATAAAATCTAAGTATAACCTTAACTTTTGATAAACTTTCATTTTTATTTAACTTTTTATAAGATTATTCAGTGTTCAATTTGCTTATATTGTTCACTTTGAAAAGTAAAAAATTACTTAAAAGTACGTCTAATAGTATTAAATTTTCATCAATTATAGAGACAAACAAACAAGTATTTATTTATTATAAATTCTTTTCTTAATTTAAGCTTATTTCCATGAAAATTTTTTTTATCATATTTTCATTAACTTATTTGGCTTTATTTTTTATTTTATTCTAAAGAAGCTTTGGCTCGATACAAAAAAAATAAATAAAATTGATCTTTTGCATAACTAATCTTTCCGGATTAATATTTTGTTCATAAAAAATCCTGAAAAAAATTTAAGAAAAGTTAACATTTTGAAATTCATATCTTAAAATATTAAAGTCTTTTAAAAAAAAATTGTCGGTCATTAGTTGTCTCAAACTTTTTCGGAATTTTTTTCCCTGAATTTGGAAAAGCCTGGATTTTTCTTTTTTAAAAGTAAGATCATCAACCTTTTTCTAAAAAAAAGCTATACTTTTCTTTGATTTGAATAAAAATTC
Organism: Brachionus asplanchnoidis; assembly: GCA_025491095.1. Taxonomy (NCBI): domain Eukaryota; kingdom Metazoa; phylum Rotifera; class Eurotatoria; order Ploima; family Brachionidae; genus Brachionus; species Brachionus asplanchnoidis. The sequence continues at coordinate 5,178,087 of JAILYF010000010.1, read as the reverse complement.
ATTCACATAATGTATTGATTTCATAAGATACTTCTAGACATCTTGACAAACTAAAACTGGATGATATTGTGACAATACTTTAAAAATATTTATTTAAAAAAAAATTAATATTTTTTAAAAGTCATTGCAAAAACTTAACAATGCAAAAATTAACTCTTTAAATTGAGTCATATCGATTCAAAATTAAACAAAATTAAAATAAAATAATAAAAAAGATCTTTTTCAAAAGTTATTTTTTTACATTAATCAAAAAATATGAAAGTATTTTTCTATTAAAACAAAACAATATAAATATTATTTTTTTAATTTTAATCCAGTATTTTTTCGAGAAAAGTTTTTTCTATCCGACACAGTTTTGAGTTGATATTGTATAACATAATTATTATTTAATCTTCACATTTCGTTTTAAAATAACGTAATCATCCGAATCTAGTGACATGTCTTTAAGATAGAGTACTCTATTTTAATGACACACTGTTATAACATGTCAAAGATTCTAAAGTGACATGTCACTAAAAATTTAATGACATGTGACTTAATTCGGATGATTACGTCATTTATGTAAAAATTGACAAACAAAAAAAACAAAATTAGAGTATACCTTAATATGACCATTTTCATTACCTATTTTAAAAGCTGTTTGATTTTTATTTAACTTATTTTTTCCTAAAAATAAATATCATTGAATCGTAAAAGTATAGTACAAAAAAGAATAAATCGTAAAAGTATAGCACAAAAATAAAAATGAATCGTAAAACTAAAGCACAAAAATAAAAATGAATCGTAAAACTAAAGCACAAAAATAAAAATGAATCGTAAAAGAATAGCTTGAGACTTTATATAATTGTAGCTAATTTAAATTGAATTAAATTAATTATTTATTTTATTGTTTAGTTGTGTCGAGCTAAAGCTTCTTCAGATTAAAACCAAATCAAAACTGAGAAGAAAACAAAAAGATAAAAATTGAAAAATGTTAAAATTAAAAGAAAAAAGAATTAAAAGTTTGTCGATATGTCTTCATTCGAAACCCTCTCAATATTCTTTGACCAGTCTGACAACCAATGTAACAGAATTACTCAGCCCTGCTCCAACATATCTCTGACTCAATTCAAAAAGTCGAATCATGAGTGTTATTAGTTGAAGTTTATTTAGGTCTCTTGATCTATAATGTTGGAGGAGTATTAAATTTTCCTAAATAAAAATTTAAATACTAAATTCCTAAAAACTAAGAAATCTTTTTCAATTATATGGACACTCTATGAATTTAAAATTTTCTAACTTAGTTTCATTCAACATTGATATTAATAAAGAATGTATTGTTAAGTAAGATTTGTCAATAAAAAAATTTTATTTTCCAAATTGGTAAACTTTGGAACAAAAATTGTAAAAATATTTTAAATATTCAGAATAAAGTTTAAACAAGGTATCGTTATTAATAAAAATATTAAAATTTGAGTGATCAAATCAAAGATGAAACAGGGGCAAATTTTCAATGCAAATCCTGTATTCCTCTTTACGATGAATTTTACGTAAAATTAAGTAAAAATTAAAATCATCAAAAGAAAAAATAGATTGAATTTTTTAGTTTTTTTTTTTAATTCCACTCAAAATAAATAACTTTAAATTGATTAAGATAATAAAAATATTACAAAAAATTTATTAATTCAAGGAGAAAAATAAATAAAATAAAAAAAATCTAAAAATTTTGATTTTTTCCTTTGGCAATTTTGATTTTTACTTAAAAATACGTAAAATACAGTTATCATAACACAACTGTATAATTAATTCATAGAAGTTTACAATGAAAAGAATGAAAATAGTAAAAAAATTTTAAGAAAATTCACCATAGAATGTTTCATCGAATTATAATTTTTGATAATTTTTAGAGAAAATTTAGATGATTTAGTTTCAGCTGCTGATTTTTAATTTTATAAATTTTGTCAGCAATAAATTATCAGAAGAAGCTTTAGATCGGTACAGATAAACAAATAACAAGATCACGTCTGGTATCCCTCCGCATTTCCCCTCTGTAGCTTGTTAATTTTATTAATATTATCAAAAAAAGCTTTTTTAATTTTTTAATTTTTCATTTAGCAGACCAAAGGAAAAAAATTCATTTTTAATAAATAGACTTAAAAAATTTGATTGTGAGTTTTAGTATGAAGATAATCCAATATTTCAATATTCAGAAACCGGTGCATGGCAGTAAAAATCGCTTTACTTTTCCTAACTATAATTTTAAGCAAAAAAAAAAGAACAAAAATTTTATTTATTATTTAATTATTTGTAAGTCTATAGTAAACTCAAAGCATATTAAGAATTTATTATCGATCGAAGACTTGAAGGTAGCATAGTTTTAATTCCCGGCTTAGGTCGGTCGGTAATTCTGAAAGAAAAACCATCATCACTTTGAAGTAATTGTTTTTCATGCTGCCAACTAAAAAGAGCACCGTCAGTTGTTTCTAAGAATGGATTTATTTCTATTACACAGCAGCTAATATTTTTATCATCTAAAAATACTGCGAAATCGATCACATAATTTTCAATAAAATTTTCTAATTTTATGAGCACCTTTTGATAGAAAAATATTTTTACCTCTCGCTCAATTTGATTTTTACACTCATTTAAACGTTTTGAATAAATCAAATAATTGTATTGAGATAATGCAGTCAGTCTTTTTTTGAAAACAAAACCAATATGGACAAATTCTCTGACTATAAAATTCTCCCGAAATCGGTCAATTTTTTCTATAGCTAAAAGCATGTCCTGGTAAATTCTTTCACTTTTAAAGAACATTTCCAATACTTGGCTAGCTTTTTGAACCCTCATGCATTCAAATGCAGCTCTTAACAAACAAATTACTTTTTGATTTTCAGTCACTTTTTCTTCTTCATTTAGTTCGTTTAAATAAATGGTATAAATGTCTTTTAATTTCTCATCAACCAAAGGTGAATCTTTAGCGCTACGAGACGAAGTTTTTACAAAAACATAATCAGAAGATTTTTCGACAAATTCTGAAATAACAAAATCAAGTCTAGTCTCAAGGTCTTTTAAAAGTTTTAATTCTTCACTTGTAAAAACACTTTTCCAATCATCCTTTTCACTGTTAATTTTTATATTTGGATAACATTTTAGGAATAACTTGGCATGTTCTAGTCCTATTGGAAATAATTCCGACCTAAATGTGACGTCTTTTAGCTTTTGATACCAATTCTCAAAGTTACAGTCCAAAACACTTGATTGATAAGTTTCAATTGAATCTTTAGTTAAAAATCCGACCAATTTAGGGTCAGAATAGTCTTTTATTTCATTTTCTTTTACTTGACGCAGCTTTGCACTTGTCAATTGTTTCAAAAAATCCGTCATTTTAAATATTAGCGAAAAATTATGAATTAAAATAAATTATTTAGTTAATAGGTAATAGGTACATTTAAAATAAAAAAAAATTTAGATACATTACTTATTCTTAATTTAAAGTGACTTTTTGATTCATTTATGTTTTTTTGTACTTTTGTCGAAGGCTTGGCTTTTAAACCAATGTAACATACTAAGTTGCATTAATAACCAAATAAAATTGCAAATTTATCAAAGAAAAAATTTCAATATTTTCAAACGCCGCGAGTTTTTCAGAGATAATGGACTCAGAGCCAAGAGAAATTCATTCAAGCACAATTAGAGATGTTGTGTTTTGAGACTCAACCAACATAAATAGAAAAAAAATTAAAAGACCGATTTTGACACAAGCTTAATATTCAACCTTGTAAATAAATAAAATTCACTAAGTGATGGCAATGCAGAAACTCAATATTATTGCTGTGAAAATACAATATCTTTAGCTATGAGTGTTGAATTTACAATTTTAAAAATAACAGGCTAAAAAGTGAAACAGTTCATTGTCGTTGGGATTCGACAAACGATGCTAAAGATGCGAAAGTATTAGCGTCTTCATCGTTAGGTATAGTTAAGCAGCTGTAACGATTTCCTTTTCTGAGAGTATTCCGAGCGCTTTTTAGTTGCTATCAATTTTTATATATTTTTTGTTTAGAATGTTTTTTTATAATTAGAAAATGATGTTTTAAAGAATGGACTTAAAAAAAAAGTCCGGATTAAGACTTTTTTTTTTCAAAAGTCCGAGCCCGACTTTAAATTTTTTTTAATTCTTGTTTAAGTTAAGTTTTTTTAGTTGTACAGAAATAAGTCGAAAAAGCTAAGAAGAATCCAAAAATATTGAACAAATACCTGGAAAGCATAATAAGAACCAAAATGGAAGACTATCTTTATCTTTATAAGAATAATATTATATCTAAAGAACAGCATGGATTTGTCAAGAAAAAGTCATGTACATCTAATCTTCTGGAAACTCTAGATTTCATCTCAATGAGTCTAGAAAAAAGTATTCATGTTGATGTGATTCTGCTAGGTTTTGCGAAAGCATTTGATTCTGTTCCGCACAGCCGACTTGTAGCTAAATTGAAAGCGTATGGCTTTTATGGTCAGACACTAAAATGGATTGAAGCTTTCTTGAAAAGTAGAAGACAACGAGTTATTCAAGGTGAAATTTTGTCGGATTGGGTTGAGATTTTTAGCGGTGTACCACATAGGGTCAGTGATTGGTCCATTATTGTTCGTTTTGTATATCAATGATCTACCAAAAGGAATAGAGAATGTTGTCAAAATGTATGCAGATGATACTAAAATGTTCTCGCAAACGGTATTAGAAATAAGCGCAGTGAAACTACAATCAGATTTAGATTTAATTTTCAAGTGAACTCAAGATTGGCTACTTCTCTTAAAACATCAAAATGTGTGGTTATGCATTATGGTCATAAAAACAAAGAATTTCCTTATTTTATTAATGGTAAGCAATTAACAACGTGTGAAACCGAAAGAGATCTTTCAGTTATTTTCAATAAAAATCTTAAATGGAAAAATCAAGTGATAGAGGCTACAAACAAAGCAAATCAAATGTTAGGTCGCATCAGGAAATCATTCGCCCGTTTTGATTGTGAGTTATTAAGATCGTTGTAATTAACTTTTGTTCGTCCTCGTTTGGAATTTTCGGAGCCTGTATTGTGTCCAATTCTTATGTCTGACTGTGAGAATTTTAAAAGGATTCAACGCAGATCTACGAAAGTTTTTTCTTTAATCAGAAACAAACCGTATGAAAGCAGATTGAAGGCTTTGAACATTCCAAATCTGGGGATAGAAGAAAAAGAGGTGATCTAATTTAATTATACAAGTTCATGCATGGAATAGAATTGGTTGAAAAAAGCAACAAGTTTATTTTCACAAAAAACCAAGGAATAGGTCACTGCCTCTAATATCAATCAAAACACCTACTACTACTACTACTACTATAAGTCAAAAATTTGACTCTGACTTCTCACCATTTTGACTTTATACTTTGACTTTTGACCAACTCTGCTACTTACACTTACATAAAAATAAAAATTCGAACTTTTTTTGGAATCAGACTTGTTTTTAAGTATCAAGATTAAGTCAAAGTCATGACTTAAATTTATTTTTTAAGTCAAAATTAATATTTTAGTTCTGGAATTTTTCAGTTCCAAGTGGTAATTATGGAGGCCAAGCAAATGATAGCCTTTTTCTAAAAAAATATTTAAAATTCTGGATTTTACTTTAAAAAAATAATTTTTAATGACTTGGACTGGACCTTTTGGACCTTTATACAACTCTGGTTATTTTTTCAATTTTAAGAATATTCATTAATCGTTTAGAGTAATGGAACTCATCAAAGCACCGTTTGAGACTAATGAAGGTGTTTAGGAGAGGTTTTATTCAATCTTAGTTGGTTAAGTTCACTTGGATGTTTAACAACAACCTAAACAATGAGCGTGCTAAATTTTACCAAGAGTTTTTAAAAGTAATTTCCAAATACTACAAATCAGACACATCGTTCTTATTTTTTTTATTAATTTCAATTAATAATTAAAATAAGATAATAATAATAATAATAGTAAGGTAACAGAATAAAAATTACAATTAATCATCTTTAAACGGAGCACAAGGATAAGTTGCGCTATAGTAAACCTGTAAAGTCTGTTCTTAACCAAAAATAATTGTCTAGTTTATTTTTAAATCCGTTTAGAGTTGTTTGTTCCACCACCTCTCTTGGTAATTTGTTCCATTCATTTGTTACTCGGTTTGTAAAAAAGTTTAATCTCGTATTGCAATTTCTAGCCAGTTGTTTCTCAAAACCAAAACCATGACTTCTTGCTTCATAATGTTCCATCATTTTAGACAATGGATAATGCCACTCAACCCTCTCAAAGTTTTTAACAATTTTAATTTGTTCTTTTAAATCACCCCTTAGACATGATAAATTATTATTCTAATTTCCATACCAGTTTCAAACCTGAAAAAAATCCATTTTCAAGTTCGAGTTCGAGTTTCCATTTGCCACACTTGAAAGTAATCAAGTTTCCAGTTCATGTTTCAAGTTCGAGTTGCCAGACTCAAACTGGAAACTGGTTTATTTCCAAGTTCGGATGTCTGTTCTTGACCGACCCCTGGTGTCCTTGGTGCGCCAGAATAATTGTTCGCTTTCTAAGGACGAGACCGTCAGCTGTTTGGGAAAATTCATCCAATATATGGCTTTACTTGCGGAATTTTACACTAAATTGTTTTTTTTTCGCGCAAGCATACTCTTTAATTTCATTTAGCTCTTGAACTTTATTTGTCTGCTTAATTAACTCATCCATAGACAATGCATATGCTTTTAATGATTCAACTATTGTCTTAATGTAGGCTTCGGACTTGAGGCTATTGTCACTAAGTTCTGTTGAGTTGATTGGTCGGCTTGAGAAGTAATCGGCAATGTTGGAGATTCCGGCTCGATGGACTTTTTCAAAATCAAATTGTAAAAGGCGGATAACTAATCCTTCTATCCTAGCTGGTGGGCGGCATACCGTGTTGTTGAAGATGAGCTGAACTGCGCAGTTGTCAGTCACCAATCTGAAGTTTGCTCCATTTAGGTATATTCAAAATTTTTCGCATGCCCATACACCCTCTAAGGCTTCTTTTTCACATTGACTGTATCGACGCTCTTTTTCGGTAAGCATTCTCGATGCGAAGGCAATTATCTTTCTGTCTCGCTCATCTTTTGAGTTTAATGTGATTCCATGTTCTTCTAGTATAGCCAGTACTCTCATTAGCAGTTGGTCGTGTTCTTGGTCAGTTTTCACATATACTAAAATATCGTCTGTCATGTTAAGCTGTCCAGGTATGCCTTCGAGAATTTGTCATATGCACTCATTGAATTTTTCGGAGGGGCACGACATTCCCATATGGAGCCTTTTATATCTTAAAAGACCACAGTGTGTGGTAATTGTAGTCAACTGTCTTGATTCTTCGTCAACCATTATTTGGTAAAAGTCTTTTCCATTTTTCTTGTTTTTAGAATTTCTTTGCGCCATTAATTTCGTATATTAGGTCTTCGAATGGTTGAAAGTCAGACCCTCTTTAGTGCTCGGTTTAATTGTCTTGATTCGCAAGTGAGGCGAACATTGGTTCCTTGGCTTTTTAACCCACTCTTATCTTTCTTTGGGACAGCCACGAGGTTCCCCAAATCCACGGTGTTGGTCGCATTGATGAGTGTTCTCTTTAAATAATATTCTTCTTAACTTGTTTGGATAATTCATTTGCCACTGCATCTTGGAGATGGACTGCTACTGGACGTAGTTTTTGCATGGCCGGTCTTGCGTTTGGTTCAATTTGTAGCTTAACTGTCTTGCCTTTTATGCAGTCCATTGTGTCAGAGAAAAGTTTTGCAAACATATTATAAAGCCCTTGTTTTAGTTCTGCCTGATCTTTTTTTCCTAGGGAATGGGAATGCTTGATTAACAGGGCTCAATATTTTTATGACGCCTATTTGAAAGCGGTTCGGTGACCTTAAAGAAGCCATTCACGGCCGCGCATAAATATGAACTCGACTTGTGGTGATTTAATTTTATCGAAGCGTGTTTTGACCATGAATTTTCCGATTACTTGCAATGGTTATCAGATTTTTGTGCATGAAATTTTGTCTGGCAAGCTTGGAGTTGAGGTTTCGGGTTTTGTTGAGCGTGAACTCATCTATCACATTCACTGGTGAACCCGTTTATATTAGTAAAGAAAGGCTGAGTCCATTGACGTTTAAATTGATTCGAGTTCCATAGTAAGAACGGTTTCCGCTGTTTTTTATCGCGAATAAGCCGTATTCAATTTTTTCTTTTAGTCGCATATACTCTGAGTACTCCTCCTTGCTGAGCATTGGCTTGAAGTCAACTTCGATTTGGTTGACGTATCTCCGATAATGACTCGAGTAATTCAGTTGCTTGCTACTTTTGCAAACTGTTGCATAGTGATCCATTTTTCCACAACTGAGACATCGTTTTCCTTTTGCTGGGCATGAATTTCGAACTTTGCATTTTTGCTCACAGAAGCAACATTTCTTTTTGACATGGTTTTGTCGAATGGTTTGGGTTTGCTTTTGCTGAATTATGGGCTAATGGTACTCGGTTAACATTATTGATTGGGCAACTCCTGTGGAATTGGTGAGCATGTTTTTGTTTGCTGCGGATGCTTCGAATGCTTGGGAAATCTCATTTGCCGATTTCAATGTTAAGTCTTTTGTTTGACAACACTTCTCTGGAAATGCATGCATATCTGATCCAGCTAAAAATTGTGATTGAATGTTTCGTTAAAAGCATTCGCCAAATTTGCAGTGAATGGCTTGCTGCCTGAGTCTCATTAAAAAATCATGCACTGGTTCCCCCTGACAACGTCTAGTATGGCGAAACTTGCTCTTCAGCAAATTCAGACCATTGGGCCGTGAAATGGTCAGTCATTAATTTAAAAGCTTCGTCTTTGATTTGATTATTTTCTCTTGTTCTGAGACTTTTTAAAATTTCGTATGCTTCTGGACCGATAATGAGAGGGAATGTCGGTTTTACCAAATCGTCCGGAAGGTTCTTCGAGATGACGTACAGCTTGAAACGCTCAAGCCACATTTCCCATCGAAAATTATTCGCCGGTGTTGGACTAAAAAATTCCATATGTGGCTATATTTGTCATGTTGTCGGCTAAAGTCAGGTTATGGCTAAACTCGAGTTTGTTTGTGCTTAGTGTGTGATTTCTAGATGTCTTTTGATCAGTCCACTGATATGATTTCTTGCCACCATATTTTTTTTGAAAAGGTCTTGCAATATCCCTATTGTGATCCTATCGTCAGCTTTCTGCCGTGACTCCGTAAATACCCGGGGAATTTCTGTTCTAATAAAATAATTATATATTATATCAATCCTTGTACTCAAGGCCGTGTTTCACTCTCTCGTTGTATATATATGCAGTATTTTAGTGTAAGTAACAGTTTGAATAAAGATTTAAAAGCTAATTTTATATTTTTAATAATTTAATATTACCACGCTATTATAACATAAATAAATTAAATAATAAACTAAAGTATTAAATTATTTTAGTCAAAAAAATTGAATCTTTAAATCAATCGAATTAAAATTTGAAAATTATAAAAATTACCGATTCAAAACGCTAAAAATATTGAACATTAGATTTATTATTTGAAAAAAATAATCAAAATATTATTGAAAAATATAAAAATATAAGGATAAATTTGAATTAAAAATTAAATTCGTTTTGATTGCAAATTTAAGTTTGAGATCAAGATCAAAGGATCAAAGTATAAATTGTAATATTGCTTTTAATAATAGAGAAAAAATAAATTTTTTCCAAAGCAATTACTTGACATGTTATGTCAAGTTTATTTTCATATATAAAATCTTAAAATCTTAAAATTAAAAGCAAATATGGCATTAGTGACTAGAAAATCTACTGGACCAACGAACCCAGCTTTACAAAGTTTCAAACTTGAACATCAAATTTCAACTGTCGATGAACAACAAAATGATATTCAAATGGAACCTATTTCACAGCTATCAGATCAAGAGAACAATGTTAAAAATAGATTGCTCATTCAACCGACTTCATCAATAACTATTGCAAGACTAAACTCAAAAGTGGCTCCAAAAAAAAGAGGCCGTCCACCAAAAATCAAAAAAAATACAAACAACTAATTTACTTTCTATTAAGAATGAGTTATATTTTTTTCCCTACTTTTTTGTTTTTTGGCTACGAAATAATTAATTTGTCAACTTATTCTATTTCTATTATCTTTTTTGTTTAGTTTTTTTTTAGATACGAATATAATTACATATCATGTTCTGTAAATATGTAACACAGTGTAATAACTTTTGTTGCACCTTTTGTGAAAGTCTGCAAAGTCTCTGCAAATAAATTGCGTATTTAGTTTCAATGAGTTTAAATGGCGTGCAATTATGCAGAAATTTGCACACATTTAAAAGACTTTCAGTAGTGGTGTATCAAAAGTTGTTACACTTTGTTACTTTTTCGGAGCATGTTTTAGATCATTAGAACTAAAATTATAACCTTTTACACTTTTTGTATTGTAATTTTTCTATGAAAATTCACAATGCCTAAAATAGCTACCGTGTTAAATATAAGCCTTGAAACAAATAATTGAAAAAAGTCTAGCATTATTTTATTTTTGAAAAAAATTATTGTTTAAAATTTTTACTTTTTGAATGCGGTGTATTTTTTGTAAGTTTAATAGAGAAAAAAATTAGAAAAAAATGAAGTTTTATTTGCAAATTCAAATATTTTTTTCGAATTTAGAAAAGTAAATTTTAGGGTTTCATTAAAAATTCTGAGCCAAAAAATTATTTTCAAATAGCGCATTCTACCTTTTCATTGCACTCAACCTAATTTATCATTGTGAGACTAAATAGCACGTCAGGACTGCTTCGTTGCTCAAAAAAGTATTATTTCGGATTTTTGTTTGAAAAAAAAATTACTAAATAAATAAATAGCTAAACACCAAAATAGTTTTTTTCATGATTTTTTAATCGAAAATATCAGAAAAATATTTAAAGATAATTATAATAAAGTATTTATTATTTAGAAAAAGAATAATTAATGCAAAATAATATTTTATTTATTAAATACTATTAAAAAAATTAAAAAGTAAGAAGCTTCTTAAAAATTAAAAATAATGATTAGTAAAAAAGAAAATTTTCAATAACTATATCCTCCATAAAATTTTGAGCTGTAATATCCAGGATAGTATCCATTTTTTCTGTTCTCAGCATCTCTGAATTCATGGTAATCAATACGACCATTTCGGTTCCTATCAATCAAAGAAAATTCATCCTGTGAATTTTTATAATTGGAATAAGGGTTTGAATATGGATGAGAGCTTTGATAGTAAGCACTGTACTCATTTCTATCAATTGAATGATCCATTCCAGCAATATTTCTAAATTTGTAATATGACATTCTTTGGGATTCTTACTTCTTAAAAATAATAAATTTTTTTTTTGGTTTTTGAATTATTTTTCATTTTTTTTTATAGTTTCAGATGAGTAATAAATTAATAATTTGATGACTTGCTTTTATTTGTTTGACGTGATTCAATATTCATTTATTCAATCAAATTTTTTCATTACGTCAAGATGGTATCTAATTAGATTCATACCAAATATTTTGATCAATTAAGAAATTGCAAATTCTTTTTTAATTTCGAAATATCTTCTTGCAGTAGTAGAAGTACTATAAACTCAAACTTGATGTCAACCATACAGAGCTATAATGAAGTTTTGCAGCCATTTTTAATCGTTTAGCCATCCAATCATCAAGTTTTCATTTGAAACTGTTTGTATTTTTTGAGTTAGATAGTTAGATAGTTTCCTCCGGTAGTTTGTTCTAATTATTGCCATCACTGTTAATGAAAAAGAAAAATCTAGGAAGACAACTCCTCTCTTGCTCTCGTGGAAGGTTCTGTCCTAGTTTTCTTAACATTTTGGTATATAATCACTAATTGATCCCGTTAAAAATATTAGTAATCTTTATACCATTCACCATCTAAAATATTTGAATAAAGTTGCCACGTAATCTTCATGTTTTTAGTCGACTTAATTTTACTCTGACAGTCTTTCCTAGTGGTCCAAATGACACATTTCTTGAACTTATTAGGACGCTCTTCTATGAACTTTTTTTAGAGCATTTACATCTTTTTCAAACACCACTAGTTAATCGCATATTTTAAATGGAATCTGACAAGTGAACAGTGTTGTAACCCATGCGTTAGAAATTTAAATAATTTTCTGATCATTCCTAAAAAATCATATACTTTCGAAGTTGAGTTTTTTTCTTGAGTGCTTATTTGAGAAAATCTTGAATTTATATTCCTAAGTCTCTTTCAAAATCCGGCATATTTAGTGCCTGAAAAAAAAATAAATTATTAAATTTTCTGTTGATGTTGCCTATATGAACAACATAACACTTTTCAACTTTTCAACATGTTCATACCACTTAAAATATTTATTAATGTCGTTATTATTTATTAGATAATTCAGGTGAAAATTCTTCCTTCACACTGCTGAAAACTAATTTGAATTGTTTGTTTACTATAGATATAATTTAAAACTGATTATCTCAACATTTGACTCTATTACCGCTCTAGAGAGAGATGATGACTACTTATACGAAAAAGAGGTGAATAAAGAAATAGAAGAATACGATTTAGAGAGAAAGAAAATTAATTTTATTAAAAATAAAGTCGATAATTCAAATTTTAGAACAAATTCGACTGCTAAGTTTTGGAACGAAGATTGTATTATACCATTTTTAGCAAAACTAGCCATCGTTTTATGGAATATTCCTTCAAGTTCAGCTTATATTGAGAGATTTTATAGTATATGCGGACTTGTAAGCAAAAGAAATGCAGGAAACATGTCAGCTGATACGATAATACGGAGATCAATGCTTAAAAGCAACATCAAAATTCTTGATGAAATAAAACTCAATATCTAAGCATAATTATCTAAAATTTAAAGACAAAAATTTTTTTTTTAAATTAAAAGCAATTAATTAACATAATAAATAAAAAAAAAATCTAAAGACTAGTTTATTTCTTTTTAAATTATTTTAATTTCCATTTAACAATTTTATTCAAATTAATTAATGCGTATTTATACAGTAAATATTCGATTATACAGAATTCACTTAGCCATAAATTCGATTAACCATAATTTTGAAAAATAGTAACGACATTTTTTCTGTCTTAAGAATTAAATTTTTTTATTGTCGATTCGGCTTAAAAAAAGATTAGAACAGACGCGCATACTTTATTAATACGAATTGATTTTGAATAATTAACACCTTTTTACAAAAAATCTCTAATCTTGCCTCTTCCTATTATTAATTTTTTGATCCCCAGAAATATTTTATTGATAATTTAAAATTATACCCTTAATAAATAAAGAAACCCTAACTTGGATCAGTCTCAAATCAATTGTATTAAAAATGTATCTTGCCAATCAGGCTAAAAAAACTCTACAACCTTAAGGAGAAGAGGCAACTCCTTCTCCAAAACGTAAAAGAGTTGCTTTTGATTTTGTTCAAAAAGAACAAATAATTGAAAAAATGAACCTTGGCTACAGCTACGAGAAAGTTGCTGCTGACTACAACATTGGTATTTCGACTGTGTATCAAATATTACAAAAACAATCCGATTTGGTTACACATAGGGTAGAAAACCCTCACAGTCCGTGGCGCAAGGTTTTTAAAACCTCAGACTTTCCTCTCGTTAACCGTGCGTTAAAAACATGGTTCTATCAAGAGAGATCTAAAAACAATTTTTTATCCATCCCGATTCTTTCAGTAAAGGCTATGGAATCTTAATTTCTGATATGTTGCTTACTTTTTTTCTTTTATTTTTACCCTTTTTGTTCCTAATAAAGTTTATAAAAACAGCAAATTAATTTTGATTTTAGACAAAAAATTAGTCAACACCCCTTATTCGGTTAACCATAAATTCGATTTTCCATAAATCAAAAAAAATTCTCATTCTGAATAATCGAATATTTACTGTATATAATTTAATTCTAAATGCTAAATAAATGATAAATTAATGCATTTACCGTAATGCTTTGCCCTCTAATGCATTGCACTTAAAATGAGAATTCCGGATTTTAATGCTGCATTTAACCCACCCACCAAAATTTTAACTTTACATGCATGCATTATGTCGGAAGAACATTTTTTGTGTTTCAAATTTTGAAACAATTGAAAAAATAGAAAAATATATTTTTATTATTTTTTACATAAAAATGCGGCATTTATACCAAAATTTTAACATTAACTGCAGCATTTGTAGTCGCAACGTATCTGGAAAATGGGTTAAATGCATGCATTAAAATCCAGAATTCTGAAATAAATGCCGCATTAGGGGTAAGGCATTACGGTAATTGAGCGGCTCAATTAGAGATTTTTTAATGATTTTAATTTACTGCTAATACCCTAAAAAATGAATGCTTATTCAGTATTATTTTAATGCTCAGTTAAATACAAGCCAAAGTTTTTCTTTATAATTAAAAAACTTTTAAGAATTATTCTATAGAAGCTTATGTTTCATTATCAAGGTATTTAAGAGAAATAGATTAGTTAAAAGTGTTGATTGGTTCAAACGTTAATCAAATGTATGACAAGTTAATTTTTTACTATAAAAGTGCGTGTGAGAAATTAATTCCAAAGACAAACTTAACTGCATTTTTTATTCAATTTATTCTCTTCTATTTTTTCTCTTCTATTTAAAATCAATTAACTCTAAGTTGTAAAAAACAAAATTTTATTTTTATTTTTATGTTTCTAATTTTATTATATTTTTCTAATTGGTGGATATATGGGTGAAAGCTCGAATCCCAAAAATATTCTGAAATGAAATAAATAAATATATAATTCTAAAGAGTAAAAAAATAAGTAAAAAATAAACCATGGATACTAAAGAATTTGAAGGGGAAAATAGGGGGAAAGTTCAAAGAAGGGAAGACCTTTATGGCCAGCGGTAGTATTTAAGTATTGAAAATTATCTATGCCAGAATGGGGAACAATGACAATATGATGATGAATAAAGCACATTGTGCAGTACAATCTAAAAATAGCATAGCTTTTAAAATCAGACCCAAATGAAGTGTTTATTTATTTAAACCGGAGTGATCTCAGAACATCGATTAAGGTTTTTAAGTGTGAATTGTTAATAGAAACTAAACCCTAACCCTAACCTGTTTTAAATTGTAACTATAGTAAACAAACAATTCAAATTAGTTTTCAGCAGTGTAAAAGAAGATCTTTTACCTGAATCATCTTACATTACTATAATTCAAAAAAAGGCCTCTACTTTACAAGATCCTTTAAATTATAGACCAATTAGTATAACGAGTTGTTTAGGAAAGCTACTGGAACGCATAGTATATTCAAGATTAAACAATTTTTTGGAACAATATTCACTCCTTATCCAGTAGCAATCTGGATTTAGGAAACACCAGATAATCTTTTCTTTTTAATTCAAAAAATTGTGGAATCATTCAATAGAAAAAAAAGTGTATGTGGCCTTTTTTTTGATATTTCTAAAGCCTTTGATAGGGTTTGGCATGAAGGTTTACTTTTTAAATTGATTAAAATAAATCCACCTCATTACTTGGCTAACTGGATAAGATCCTTTTTAGACTCTAGGACATTTAAGGTAAATGTGAATGACCATCTGAGCGAAAAATATCAAATAACTGCAGGTGTTCCTCAAGGCTCAGTAATTAGTCCTCTTTTATTTAGTATAAACATTAATGACATCCCTAAAAGAAACAAAACAAATAATGAATACTCTCTGCTTTTCGCAGATGATCTAGTTACAATCTTCATTTATAACAAAAAGGGGAACCTAGAAAATAAGATCAATAAATACCTCAACGAACTAGAACAATGGCTTATTAAATGGAAAATGAAGATATCAGTTGAAAAGTCGTGTTCAGTAGTCTTTTCTAGGTACAAAAAAGAGAGTGATAATCTAAACTTAAAAATTTATGGAAACAGAATAGAGAGACAAAAAGAAATCAAGTTTCTTGGTATTAAATTTGATTCTAAATTAAACTTTAACATACTGGTAGATGAAATTAAAGAGCGCTGCAATAAAAGGCTAAATATTATTAAGATATTGTCAAACAAAAAATGGGGTCTTAATCAGAACACACTAGGAAATTTATATAAATCTTTAGTCGGATCAATTTTATTTATTTATTTATTTATTTAAAAATTTTATTTAAAAATAATTTGGGCCGGGGCCCCAGGCAGTTCAGAACGGCGTAAACCTTCTTTTCAGCCTGCATTCTTTAGATCATAATTAAGAGTATAATTTTACAATTGACTATAGAAAATAGAAAATTGTGAATAAAAAAGTATTGATAGAAGTATATATAAAAAAAAATAAATAAGTAAATGATCGTAAATAGATAGTTTTTATTGTGTGAGGTCAAGCTGTTCTATGACAACGTCGAAGGGAGTCAAGAATCTTTTATTGTGCGTATTGCATGTAGTTTCTGTTATGTAGGTTCTGAGTTCGTCAAAGAGTAGGTCATTTCGTTTTTTTCCGGTTATGAATTTGAGAAATAGCTGTTTCAGTCGGGTGTCAAGTTTAGTCATGTTGAAGTGTTTGTGTATCGATTCGATTGAAGTTTTGAGTGGGAATTTTTTAATAATTTTCAGTATTTTGTTTTGTATTTTTTGTATATCGTTGCTGATTTTTTGGGTGCCAGTGTTAGCGATTACTTGGCAATAGTCGAAAAGGGATCGGATTAGTGAATTGTAAACAATTTTGCATAGTTTGGTACCGTTTTTGAATTTGAGACTTTTTATCTTTTTAATTAGATTAATTTTGGTTACTTGTTTTTGGGTGATAGTTGTAAGATGCTGTTTGTAATTAAGTTTTGGGTCTAGTTTGATTCCGAGGAATGTTGGAAACGGTTCAAGAGGAATTTTTTGATTGTCTAAAAAGAGTTCAGTCGAGTATTTTTCGTTGTAGGTTTTTCGATATCCGGCAGTTGTGAATGTAGTGTAGTTGGTTTTGGATTTGTTTATCGTGAAGCCTTTGGTGTTGCAAAAGTTGTTAATGCTGTTGATGGCTGTTTGGATTTTTTGAGTGATTTCTTTTAGATTACGGCCTGAGGCCCAAATTGCTAGGTCGTCTGCGAAGAGAGCATGGTTTACTGAAAAAGGTATGTGTTTGGAGATTTGGCTAAAGTAAATGATAAAAAGAGTTGGAGAAAGACAGCTCCCTTGTGGAACTCCGCATGTTATTTTCCTAGTTGACGAGACAGCGCTGTTGACTCTAACTTGAAAATGTCGGTCTTTAATCCCTCCAACATCGTGCATCATGAGGCTTTTAATAAACTAAAATTACTAACAGTCTCGAATCGGCTTTTTGAATTGAGTGAGAGATATGTTGGGACAGGACTGAGTCATTCTATTCCATTGGTTGTAAGACTGGTGAAGGAATACAAAGAAGGTTTCGAATCAAGATTTATTGACTACCCAACTCCATTGTGTAATTGCTACCTTACTTTTTCTTCTTTTTTTCCTGAAACTTGAACTATTTAAACATGAGCCACATGTAACAATCTTTTCCAATTTTATATATTCTTAATTTTCATTTATTTAGCTTATTTACTTTTTTTTAATTCTTTTTTTTTTTTTTATCTCATTTTATTAACTTTAATTTTATTTTTATTTTATTTTAATTTTATTTTATTTAAGGAGCTCTAGCTGGATACCTATAAAAACAGCACCCATCAAAAAAACGAAAAAAAAGCACCCTGTGTAAATCGCATTAAATATTATAAAATACCTTTTTTTTATATATTTATTTCTAACAACCTCAATTTTAATAAACATCAATTTTTATATTAAAAAAATATTGTTATTATATATAATTTTCAAGTTTAAAAATAATTTGTACATAACACTTTAAAACACCCTGAAACACCCTATTAAGTTTATAAAACACCCTGCAACACCCTTTTGATTTTGATAGAGGAGAAAAAGTTCTGCTTGGCAAATTATTTTTCAAAAGGTCTGGACATGTGAAAACCCTATAAAAACCGCTAAAACTGGTTTAGACCGAATTTTTCGAAACACCCTGAATATTTCTTTTTTAAAAAGGTTTTTCAGTGAAAGAAACAATTTTTTTAGGGTTTCTGAGGTCAAGGAATACGATTTTGAGGTCGGTTGAACAAAATAAACTATTAATCATGATTTAGTCAATCCAGCCCCTCAAGAGCCCACTATAAGATTATTGAATTTTGACTTGGAAATTTTAATTTTGATTCTAGGGTAACTTTTTGTAATATAATATGAAATTAAATTTTTAAATAAAAAGCATTTTTCAACATTTATTTTTTAAATTATTAAAAAAGAGAAATTTAATAAAAATAAAGACTATTTTTTTGGTCTCTTATTAGACTTCAAGTTTTCATAATAAAAAACATTTTGGCATTTTGGCTCTTTAGCAATACATCCTAATTTTATTGGGATTTTATTGAAAAATTGTTTCTTTCACTGAAAAACCTTTTTAAAAAAGAAATATTCAGGGTGTTTCGAAAAATTCGGTCTTAACCAGTTTTAGCGGTTTTTATAGGGTTTTCACATGTCCAGACCTTTTGAAAAATAATTTGCCAAGCAGAACTTTTTCTCCTCTATCAGAATCAAAAGGGTGTTGCAGGGTGTTTTATAAACTTAATAGGGTGTTTCAGGGTGTTTTAAAGTGTTATGTACAAATTATTTTTAAACTTGAAAATTATATATAATAACAATATTTTTTTAATATAAAAATTGATGTTTATTAAAATTGAGGTTGTTAGAAATAAATATATAAAAAAAAAGGTATTTTATAATATTTAATGCGATTTACACAGGGTGCTTTTTTTTCGTTTTTTTGATGGGTGCTGTTTTTATAGGTATCCACTCTAGCTCGGTACAGAAAACAAATAAATAAATAAATAATAATGAATTATCTAACAAAACCGACTCAATATGCGAACTCAAAAATTCATTAATCTCAGGCACTTTACCGGTTGTTTGAAAGCAGGCAAAAGTTTCACTACTTTATAAAAGTGGTGTTAAGATGTCACTCAAAAACTATCGACCTGTTTCTCTTGCTTTTATTATTTGCGCTATTTTTAGAGAGAGAATTCTGAAACAGAAAATATTAGATCATTTAGAGAATAAAAAAATTGATTTTCTCTTCCCAACATTGTTTTCTTTCGAAAAATTCATGAAACCACTAACCTGCTTGAGATATTTTTCTGATATTTTCGATTAAAAAAAACATAAAAAACTATTTTAGTGTTTAGCAATTTTAATTTTAAATAATACGGAAATTTTATACTTGTAATGGATACTTGTAATTTTCAATAATACGGATATTTTTTTGGCGGGCGGCTACTTAAATCGTAAAATTTTTCAAAAAATTTTTTAAATTTTACAAAAACATAGATGAAAATATTCATTTAAAATAAAATCTTTTTTAAGGAATACTTCATTTTTTTCATAATAAATTTTATTAAGTTTAAGGATTTTACGCAAAAAATTTGACTGTATTTTTTGGTTGTCTCATTATTTGACCGCCAGAAATAAGGTCAACTGACAGCCCGCCAAAAGTTTGACCGTTTCTGTAGCCGACCGTATTTTTTTGGACACAAATTGATACTTGGAATAATTTTAAGTTAGTTTATGGGGCCGTCTCATTTGAACAAATCTATGTGCTGATTTGATATAAAAATTTTGTCCTATGGAAAAATCAGATAGCGTAAACAACACTACCACATTTGGAAAATTTTAATTATTGTAATACACGCTGAACTGGGCATCCCATACATGTGTGATTAGGACTAATCACTCCCTTGCACAGTCTGCAATTTTCTGGGGGGATAATGCATCCAAAAATATGCTGCACGAACTCTCTTTAACTAATTTTAAGAGATTTCCATATCCTTTTATTTTTTTCCTAATATTTTCAATTAAAAAAAATACACTAAAAAGTTAAATTAAGCACCAAACGAATTAAAATTACTCGTTTAGTGCTTTAGGAGTAAAATGAATGTTATTTTGATTATTGTATCAAATTAATTAACCAAATAGATTAAAAAAACATGCAAAAGCTTATAGTGTTAAGCTCATTAATTATGTAAGTAAGTATTGGTAATCAACTAAAATAAATAATTGAAGTGCTGATTTACGGAAATAGAACTCCTCAAAAATGGTCTTTGATTTTCATTCGAAAAAACTGACATTGATGATTTAGAATTAATAAATAAAATGCTTATCTAATTTTCTTAATAATTTAATAAACGATCCGGGCTGATTAAAGCGAGCTCTTAAGTTCAGTTAACAATAAATAATATATTAGAATGGAATAAAAATAATTTAATATCTTTAAAAAACAATTTACAGAAGTCGTAAAACTGGGTTCAAACAGGTCAATTGACCAAAAAAAAAATGTTGATAACATTTTATCTTCCAAGGACGAAATAATAAATAGATCAAATAATAATTTTTTTTAAGCTAAAGCTGTAAATTTTTATAAAAAGGATGAAACTTTCATCCTTTTTATATATATATTATATATTATATTTTTTTATTAGATACAACGAGAGAGTGAAACACGGCCTTGAGTACAAGGATTGATATAATATATAATTATTTTATTAGAACAGAAATTTCCCGGGTATTTACGGAGTCACGGCAGAAAGCTGACGATAGGATCACAATAGGGATATTGCAAGACCTTTTCAAAAAATATATGTTGGCAAGAAAGTATATCAGAGGACTGATCAAAAGACCATATATTCAAGCTCTCTAAAAAAGGTAACAAAATTATCTGCGACAATTGGTGAGGAATAAGACTGCTACTATTAGAAAGCAAGGCGTTCTGCAGCATAATTCTGGAAAGAATCAGGGACTCCTTGGATGCTATACTTAGAAAAGAACAAGCAGGATTTAGACAAGGTAGAGGATGCATTGACCAAAAATTTGCACTTAAGACCAATTATAGAGTTAAGTCTAGAATGAAATAGCCCCCTGGTTCTTAACTTCATTGATTTCAAGAAAGCCTTTGATAGCATACACACTGAAACCTTGTGGGTCATATTAAAATCCTATAGCCTGCCACAGAAGATAGCTTACTTTATAAACTCTTCTAGTAGAAATTCGAGTGGCGTGATTCTGGTAAAAGGACAATCTGAGAGCTTCAAAAGGTGTACAGAAGTCAGACAAGGATGCTTTCTCTCTCCGACACTTTTCCTTAGCTTTTAAATCTTTATTCAAACTGTTACTTACACTAAAATACTGCATATATATACAACGAGAGAGTGAAACACGGCCTTGAGTACAAGGATTGATATAATATATAATTATTTTATTAGAACAGAAATTTCCCGGGTATTTACGGAGTCACGGCAGAAAGCTGACGATAGGATCACAATAGGGATATTGCAAGACCTTTTCAAAAAATATATGTTGGCAAGAAAGTATATCAGAGGACTGATCAAAAGACCATATATTCAAGCTCTCTAAAAAAGGTAACAAAATTATCTGCGACAATTGGTGAGGAATAAGACTGCTACTATTAGAAAGCAAGGCGTTCTGCAGCATAATTCTGGAAAGAATCAGGGACTCCTTGGATGCTATACTTAGAAAAGAACAAGCAGGATTTAGACAAGGTAGAGGATGCATTGACCAAAAATTTGCACTTAAGACCAATTATAGAGTTAAGTCTAGAATGAAATAGCCCCCTGGTTCTTAACTTCATTGATTTCAAGAAAGCCTTTGATAGCATACACACTGAAACCTTGTGGGTCATATTAAAATCCTATAGCCTGCCACAGAAGATAGCTTACTTTATAAACTCTTCTAGTAGAAATTCGAGTGGCGTGATTCTGGTAAAAGGACAATCTGAGAGCTTCAAAAGGTGTACAGAAGTCAGACAAGGATGCTTTCTCTCTCCGACACTTTTCCTTAGCTTTTAAATCTTTATTCAAACTGTTACTTACACTAAAATACTGCATATATATACAACGAGAGAGTGAAACACGGCCTTGAGTACAAGGATTGATATAATATATAATTATTTTATTAGAACAGAAATTTCCCGGGTATTTACGGAGTCACGGCAGAAAGCTGACGATAGGATCACAATAGGGATATTGCAAGACCTTTTCAAAAAATATATGTTGGCAAGAAAGTATATCAGAGGACTGATCAAAAGACCATATATTCAAGCTCTCTAAAAAAGGTAACAAAATTATCTGCGACAATTGGTGAGGAATAAGACTGCTACTATTAGAAAGCAAGGCGTTCTGCAGCATAATTCTGGAAAGAATCAGGGACTCCTTGGATGCTATACTTAGAAAAGAACAAGCAGGATTTAGACAAGGTAGAGGATGCATTGACCAAAAATTTGCACTTAAGACCAATTATAGAGTTAAGTCTAGAATGAAATAGCCCCCTGGTTCTTAACTTCATTGATTTCAAGAAAGCCTTTGATAGCATACACACTGAAACCTTGTGGGTCATATTAAAATCCTATAGCCTGCCACAGAAGATAGCTTACTTTATAAACTCTTCTAGTAGAAATTCGAGTGGCGTGATTCTGGTAAAAGGACAATCTGAGAGCTTCAAAAGGTGTACAGAAGTCAGACAAGGATGCTTTCTCTCTCCGACACTTTTCCTTAGCTTTTAAATCTTTATTCAAACTGTTACTTACACTAAAATACTGCATATATATACAACGAGAGAGTGAAACACGGCCTTGAGTACAAGGATTGATTTAATATATAATTATTTTATTAGAACAGAAATTTCCCGGGTATTTACGGAGTCACGGCAGAAAGCTGACGATAGGATCACAATAGGGATATTGCAAGACCTTTTCAAAAAAAATATGGTGGCAAGAAATCATATCAGTGGACTGATCAAAAGACATCTAGAAATCACACACTAAGCACAAACAAACTCGAGTTTAGCCATAACCTGACTTTAGCCGACAACATGACAAATATAGCCACATATGGAATTTTTTAGTCCAACACCGGCGAATAATTTTCGATGGGAAATGTGGCTTGAGCGTTTCAAGCTGTACGTCATCTCGAAGAACCTTCCGGACGATTTGGTAAAACCGACATTCCCTCTCATTATCGGTCCAGAAGCATACGAAATTTTAAAAAGTCTCAGAACAAGAGAAAATAATCAAATCAAAGACGAAGCTTTTAAATTAATGACTGACCATTTCACGGCCCAATGGTCTGAATTTGCTGAAGAGCAAGTTTCGCCATACTAGACGTTGTCAGGGGGAACCAGTGCATGATTTTTTAATGAGACTCAGGCAGCAAGCCATTCACTGCAAATTTGGCGAATGCTTTTAACGAAACATTCAATCACAATTTTTAGCTGGATCAGATATGCATGCATTTCCAGAGAAGTGTTGTCAAACAAAAGACTTAACATTGAAATCGGCAAATGAGATTTCCCAAGCATTCGAAGCATCCGCAGCAAACAAAAACATGCTCACCAATTCCACAGGAGCTGCCCAATCAATAATGTTAACCGAGTACCATTAGCCCATAATTCAGCAAAAGCAAACCCAAAACATTCGACAAAACCATGTCAAAAAGAAATGTGGCTTCTGTGAGCAAAAATGCAAAGTTCGAAATTCATGCCCAGCAAAAGGAAAACGATGTCTCAGTTGTGGAAAAATGGATCACTATGCAACAGTTTGCAAAAGTAGCAAGCAACTGAATTACTCGAGTCATTATCGGAGATACGTCAACCAAATCGAAGTTGACTTCAAGCCAATGCTCAGCAAGGAGGAGTACTCAGAATATATGCGACTAAAAGTAAAAATTGAATACGGCTTATTCGCGATAAAAAACAGCGGAAACCGTTCTAACTATGGAACTCGAATCAATTTAAACGTCAATGGACTCAGCCTTTCTTTTCTAATATAAACGGGTTCACCAGTGAATGTGATAGATGAGTTCACGCTCAACAAAACCCGAAACCTCAACTCAAAGCTTGCCAGACAAAATTTCATGCATACAAATCTGATAACCATTGCAAGTAATCGGAAAGTTCATGGTCAAAACACCTTCGATAAAATTAAATCACCACAAGTCGAGTTCATATTTATGCGCGGCCGTGAATAGCTTCTTTAAGGTCACCGAACCGCTCTCAAATAGGCGTCATAAAAATATTGAGCCCTGTTGATCAAGCATTTCCATTCCCTAGGACAAAAGATCAGGCAGAACTAAAACAAGAGCTTTATAATATGTTTGCTGTGAAATAGGTTCCATTTGATTATCGTTTTGTTGTTCATCGACAGTTGAAATTTGATGTTCAAGTTTGAAACTTTGTAAAGCTGGGTTCGTTGGTCCAGTAGATTTTCTAGTCATTAATGCCATATTTGCTTTTAATTTTAAGATTTTAAGATTTTGTATATGAAAATAAACTTGATATAACATGTCAAGTAATTGCTTTGGAAAAAATTAAAGAATTTGAAGGGGAAAATAAGGGGAAAGTTCAAAGTAGGGAAGACCTAAATGGCCAGCGGTAGTATTTAAGAATCGAAAATTATCTATGCCAGAATGGGGTACAATGACAATATGATGATGAATTAAAACATTGTGCAGTACGATCTAAAATTAGCATAGCTTTTAAAATCAGACCCAAACGAAGTGTTTATTTATTTTAACCGGAGTGATCTCAGAACATCGATTTTAAACACCACAGTAGTCTAGATAGTTTTTGAAATTCGGTTAAGATTGGAGATCGTCTAAGGCGTCGGTAACGAAAACATGTAAATAAAGTTTAAAGCTTAATTTTATACATGAAAAATCATAAACAACTTGAATGATCGCTTCATCCAAATTTAAAAAAAAAAATAATTTCGAAATTGTACTACCCAATTTGAAGCGGTATTTTCGAATTATGCTGCTGCTAATATTTACATTAAATTTTTTTTCCACCATAATACTGGTTTCAAAGGAAGAAATGCATCCGTTTCTTTTTTCAGTAATCTCCTTAGATATTTATTAAATGTTTATATCTGTAAAATAAAACTCATCGAAAATACTTAATTAATAAATTTTACAATATTAGGGTTGACAGATCGGGGATTTCGTTTTGGTTGCTTGAGAGGTTTTGTTCCTAAAAAATTTACACTCTTTGATATTAATAAAATTAATGTTATTTGAAAAAAAAAGTTCCTTGTAAGTTAGCTCATATTTATTACTTTGATCGTTGGTAATTTCAAAATTTTATTTTATTGTTGTTTTTAAATGTTTCAAAAACATAAAATACAGTTGTAAATAATTCTAAAAAGTTATTAGAGAAATTTTGACATGATTTCTCGTTTTTTTTTGCTTTTGAAAATTATTACAGTCTTAAACTGGTCTAATTATTAACATTAGCTACATCAAAATTTGAAAAAATTGAGAAAATCGTTGTCTCGTTAATTCAAACAATAAACTCACACATTTTATTTTACACGTTTTAATTCTTTTAAATCTTAATAAAATCTTTTCTTTCAAACTAACTATAAAAATAATACTAAAATTAAAAATTAAAATTTTAAAAAAATTTTTTAATTTTAATAATGGCTAAAACAAATAAAAACAAACAAAAGCCAAAAACTAAAAAGAAAGAAAAAGAAATTGAAATTTCTCCTGGAAGTGAAAATGACTCTGAGATTGAAGAAGTCAAGCAGCCCAAACAAATAAAAACAAAAAAGAGTACAAAAATTGAAGATCTAATTGAAATGATAGCTGTCATCGTTCATATTACAAATGAAAATCATCCCTTTCATCATCTTTATTATGTGCCTTATTCTGTAGATTTATGTATTATTCAAGATCCTTCAGAAAAAAATGAGGTTTTAAAAGCTTTTCATTTTTTTAATAATAATTAAATTATTTTTGGAAGTTGTTGAAAGACACAATAATTTCTTTTCCACTTGAAATAGAAAATCAAATTTTGGTGGTGCAAGCATAAGTTCAATAGGAAAAAATTTTTAAAATTCCTTAAAAAAAAAGTATGTTTTTTCTAGTAAAACCAATTAATCGAAAAAAAAAAAATTTCTAAAACAAAAACAAGGTTTTAAGTATAAAGTCTTGAATTTATATTTTTATTTTAAAGACTGGTAAACTTGTTGATAGTTTAAAATCTCCATGCCCAAATTCTTTGGAAAAAACACTTTTTTCCTAAAATGAGAATATTCTAAAGCTTAATACAAATGTCTCGAAAATAAACGATGATAATTCGATTTTGAGAAACTTTATCATGGGCCAAGAAATCAGTCCATCACCTTCGCTTAAGAGAAAAAGTGATTTCGATTTAGAAACGGAAGAAATTTCAAAAAAGATCTTAAGTAGATTTTAAAATAAGCTTGCTCATAATTGGAGCCAAATTTTTCTTTTTAGTTAACAATAAACCTTTTACAAATCGGCTTCGATATTTTATACAGACTTAGTTTACGAATGACGTCGGCGAAACGTTAAGTTATTATGAGAAAAATATCCAGTAGAAATGGATGAAATTAAAATTAATATTTAATTTATTTATAGATTAAATATAAAATAGAGGATTTCCTGAAATTAGTCCCGGCGCATTCAACTTTAATAGAAGCTTGGAAAAAAGCTGTGGACAGCTTTAAAAATGATAAAAAGAAATTATGTAAATAGGGCTATAAGAGAATTTGAAAATCAATCATTTTTTTCAAATTCAATCGCCAAAAACAAAATAGAGAAAATGGTATTTTTAATTACTTGATACCTTACTCACATGAATGAAAATTAAGTGAAACTTAGTGGAACAATATTAAAAAAACTTAATTTAAATTTTTTTTATTTACTTAAAATTACGGGAATTCCGGTAAATTTACTAAATTTTGGTAAATTCGCGTAAATTTTGGTAAATTCGCGTAAATTTTGGTAAAACCACTCGAACAAATCAGTTCTGTATTAAAAATAAAAAATGTAACCAGGTCGTCTGCAAAAAATAAAGAAGAGTCGTTATTTGTTTTGTTCCGTTTTGGTATATCATTTATAAAAATACTGAACAGAAGAGGACAAATTACTGAACCTTGAGGGACTCCCGCAGTTATCTGGTAATCTTCACTAACATGACCATTAACGTTTACTTTGAATACCCTAGATTCAAGGAATGATCTTATCCAATAAATCAGATAATTTGGTAAATTCATTTTAATTAGCTTGTAGATTAACCCCTCGTGCCATACCCTGTCGAAGGCTTTTGAGATGTCAAAAAATAGGCAGCAGACTTTTTTCTTTCTATTGTAAGCTTCAGAATTTTTTGGATAAGAAACATTTGGTTGTCAGCTGTTCGTCGGTTTTTTCGGAACCCCGATTGTATTGAATTATTAGAGAGTTTCTTTCAAGGAAATTGTAAATTCGAGTATTAATCACTCGTTCAAGTAATTTCCCAAGGCAGCTTGTGATACTGATAGGTCGATAATTAGATGGGTCTAGTGTTGGAGATGATTTCTTTGGGATCATTGTTATGTATGCAGTTTTCCAAGCACTAGGAACTCTACCTTGTACTAGACTTGTGTTAAAAAGGAACGTAATTTCGTTCAAAGTATTTTGAGGCAGATTTTTTAGCATTATGTTATGAATTTGGTCAGGACCTGCAGCAGCTTCTTCGCGAAGTTTTTTTAGTGCTAATATTACTTCTATCATCTTTATTGGTTCGTAAGATTGGTTTCGGTCATTTTTAAAAAAGAAATTCTAAATTAAATCATTTACTTTACGGTCTTTATTCGGGTCAATTAAGTCAGCGTTAGGACTAAAGGTTGAGGCCAAGAAATCTCCGAAAATTTTCCCTTTTTCTCTATTGGCTTTGTATTCTGTGTTATTCAAGATTAAAGAAGATATTAATCTTGACCCTTTTTTATTTCTAAATTTATTAATTTTCTTCCAAAAAGGCCTGCTTGGCAGGGGATTTTTGCCCATTTTATTAATGACCAATTTTGGTTCCAAAATTCCTTGAGTCTAATACGAAGCTCTGAAGTCAGCTGATTAAATTTTATTTTAAGTATTTGGCAGCGAGTTTTTTGGAAATTTCTCCTAGTTTTTCTTCGTTCTTTAATCAATATTACTTTGTTATTTGGCAAACTTGATTTCAAAATTTTTTGTGATTGAAAAGGGACACTTTTGAGGGCTGCATTTAGAATCTTTTGAGTAATATGTTAATTGAGCTCGTCTATGTCTTTTGCTAGAAATCTAAGATGGTAATTAGGTAAACTAAGAATTTCGCGCAATAACCCCTTATTGGCTTTTTAATAGTCCAATTTTCGTGCAGATGACTTGTTAGTAATAAAGTGAGCTGCCGAGATACATGTTTGTATAATGAAATGATCACTTGTCATGTCCTGTTCTTTAAGGACTTTAAAGTCAACTATTTTATCTAAAAGGGAAGATGAAATTAGAAAAAGGTCTAGGAGTTCAAAATATTCACTGTTAAACATATTGGAGGTTGGAGTTTTGTCATTAATAACTGAAAAATTAAGTTCATTAAAAATTTTTTCTAAAATATGGCTATTCTCATTTTCCAATAGACATCCCATTTGTTTGGTCTTTGCATTTAGATCACCCCCAAGTATAAAATTATCGCATTTTTTTGAGATATTAAGAAAAAGTTCTTAAGGGAGGACTTTATTAGGTGGCTTATAAAGGCTGAAAATAAACAAAAGACTATTTTTTAAGTTAATTTTAATACAGAGTAATTCAGCTGAAAATCATCGAAAAAATGATCTTGAATAAACTCGATTCCCTCTTTAACTAAAATTGCTACTCCTCCTCCATTTTTATTGCGAGCCTTGACTAATGGTTGGTAATTTTTGAAATTAAAATAAATGTTTGATTCACTCGGATCAATTTTTTTTTAACTGACTAAATATTCAACATTTATATAGAAAAAATAACTTAAATTAGAATAAAAATCATCAATTTTCTCTATATTACATCTGCTACAAAATTATTTTTTTAGCTACTATTTTAATCTGAAAAAGCCCGTATAGCCGAATGGTTTGTGTGTTAGTCATGCAAGCAGAGGATCGAGGGTTCGAAACCCGCTGAGGGTGAAAAAATCTTCAAAATATCTCTGCAGTACGGGACGAATGTTTAAACCCCTTTCATCATAAAAAATAGGGGTACCGGTTTCGACTGGGTAATAATAGCGGTGTAGATGACCAACTCGATGCAGTAACCTCTGTGTCAGGTCGGAGCCGTAGCTCAAAAAGGTACAGGAAAAGGAGATGAGCGCCTCCCCATTATCCACTAGGATAGAAAGGGACATATTATTATTATTATTATTTTAATCTGGCTATAAACAAATCAATTTAGCTACTAAATAATTAAATTTATCTTTTTTTATTTAGCTTCTTTTTTATTTTTAAATTGGCTATCAATATAATTAAATTAGCTACGCTGTTAAATATAAGCCTTTGTTTCAATCTTAATTAAATTTAAAATAATTTTAATTTTTTGGAAAAAAAAACTAACGTTTCGTTGCCCGCATATATTTTGCCTGCATAAATAAAAACTATTAATGCATGCAAAATATATGTTGATTGGTCAATATTTGATATAAATATTTGTACTCAGTTAGCATCTAAACGGCAAATGGAAGTTTCAGATCAAATTTTTAGATCAAAACGATCATTTAAAATTTTAAAACTTAATTAATCTTTTGATTTTGATAATTTTGTAAGAAAATAATTCTTAACATTAATAGACATGTTATGTCTAATAATGGGTCATTATCAAATTAACAATAAAATGATTGATATCCAATTTATTTAACAAAAACAATCAATAATTTAAATAATTCAGGTTAAGTTAGTTCACGAATTTAAATTTTTAACTTTTATATCCATTCATTCAAAAAAAATTAATTTCATTTTTCCACTTAAATAAATAATTCATTTTAAAACATTACATTTTTTTGTCTTTAAAAGTAAGTTTTCATTAAAATCAATTAAAAAATTTAAATCTAACAAAGCTCAATAAAAAAGGACATTTTAAGGTTTTAAATATGAAAATAAACTTGACATAACATGTCAAGTAATTGCTTTGGAAAAAATTTATTTTTTCTCTATTATTAAAAGCAATATTACAATTTATACTTTGATCCTTTGATCTTGATCTCAAACTCCAATTTGCAATCAAAACGAATTTAATTTTTAATTCAAATTTATCCTTATATTTTTATATTTTTCAATAATATTTTGATTATTTTTTTTCAAATAATAAATCTAATGTTCAATATTTTTAGCGTTTTGAATCGGTAATTTTTATAATTTTCAAATTTTAATTCGATTGATTTAAAGATTCAATTTTTTTGACTAAAATAATTTAATACTTTAGTTTATTATTTAATTTATTTATGTTATAATAGCGTGGTAATATTAAATTAATTAAAAATATAAAATTAGCTTTTAAATCTTTATTCAAACTGTTACTTACACTAAAATACTGCATATATATACAACGAGAGAGTGAAACACGGCCTTGAGTACAAGGATTGATATAATATATAATTATTTTATTAGAACAGAAATTTCCCGGGTATTTACGGAGTCACGGCAGAAAGCTGACGATAGGATCACAATAGGGATATTGCAAGACCTTTTCAAAAAATATATGTTGGCAAGAAAGTATATCAGAGGACTGATCAAAAGACCATATATTCAAGCTCTCTAAAAAAGGTAACAAAATTATCTGCGACAATTGGTGAGGAATAAGACTGCTACTATTAGAAAGCAAGGCGTTCTGCAGCATAATTCTGGAAAGAATCAGGGACTCCTTGGATGCTATACTTAGAAAAGAACAAGCAGGATTTAGACAAGGTAGAGGATGCATTGACCAAAAATTTGCACTTAAGACCAATTATAGAGTTAAGTCTAGAATGAAATAGCCCCCTGGTTCTTAACTTCATTGATTTCAAGAAAGCCTTTGATAGCATACACACTGAAACCTTGTGGGTCATATTAAAATCCTATAGCCTGCCACAGAAGATAGCTTACTTTATAAACTCTTCTAGTAGAAATTCGAGTGGCGTGATTCTGGTAAAAGGACAATCTGAGAGCTTCAAAAGGTGTACAGAAGTCAGACAAGGATGCTTTCTCTCTCCGACACTTTTCCTAATACTAATTGACTATGTCATGAAGTAAAAAACTGTCAGCGCGAGTGCTATTTAATGGGTATTAACAGCAAAGCTTGAAGACTTAGACTTTGCAAATAATCTTGTGCTAATACCTAATAAATAAGCACATATGCATTTGAAGACGCAAGATTTGGCGGACAAAGCTTAGACAACTGAACTCTGTTATTTAATGGAGCTAAAACAAATTTTATGTCCATTGACACCAAATTAGATACCTCGGTCACCATCGATGGTACACAAATCGAGTGTGTAAGCATACTTAGGAAGCATCATCAATACAGCGTTGGGATCACACAGAGAAATTAAGAATAGACTTGCTAAAGTATGAGTGGCTTTGCTAGACTCCGACTAGTATGGAAATCAAACAACTACATCAAAGAAACAAAACTTAAACTGTACAACAATGTAGTAAAAGCAACACTGATGTATGAAACGTCTCGTATACTTTCATCACTATACTTTTATCACGGATATTAATTTTGATAATTTCGTCACACGTGATAAAATTATTATAATTTGAAATGTTAAATGCAGTAAATACTGAGTATGTTCATAACAATTGTTATAAAGCCGAATTTGAAGAAGACGGAAATCCCAACAAAAAAGGATTACATTTAATGGCTGATGGGTTCTTAATGAAGAAACAAAGAGCGACTAAAGACGGTCAAAATTGGAGATGTAAGGTTGGTAAATGTCCAGCATCTATTACGTTAAATAAAAATGGAGAAGTAACTTATTATGTTAAACATGTAGTCACTGATGAACATCAACCATTAAGTGAACTAGATTTACAAGTCAAAGATTTCCAAGATAAATGTAAAGTAAGAGCTTCAAATGAAGATACACCAACAAATCAAATATATTTAGAAGAATTAAATGGTTTGGCATTATCATCACAAGCCTCAAGTGAAGAATTAGCAAACAATAAATTTATGAAATCGTTCCAAAGTTTAAAACCAACACTAGAAAAGCGAAGAAGAAATAATCGTCCAAAATTGCCAACTTCTCTTAAAACTGTGATACTTACTGGTGAATACACAAAAACAACCAAAGGGGATAAATATCTAATTTTAAACACAAAAAATAACAAAATATTAGTTTTTACTTCACCAGATGGTTTAAAATGTTTGTCGAAATGTGAAAGATGGGCTGGTGATGGTACTTTTCATGTGGCAAGTAAGTATTATTATCAGTTGTATATAATCCATGGTTATTTTATGAATCGCATGATTCCATGTGTCTATGCTCTAATGAATAGACGTAGGGCGAGCGATTATGTTAAAGTTTTCAAGATAATTAAAAAAGAAGCTAAGATAGAACATGATTTAGATTTAAATCCCAAAATAATAATGACAGATTTTGAAAAAGCTGCTATTAAAGCATTTAAAGAAGTATTTGAATCTGAAATAAAAGGTTGTTTATTTCACTTTGGCCAGTCTCTATTCAAGAACTTAGTAAGATTTGGATTTAAAGAGAAATATTCGAACGATGAAACTGTTAGACAATGGTTTAAATCAATTTTTATTCTGGCATTGACTCCAATGGAATGTGTTGATGATGTTTGGCAGACAATTTTAGAAAAACAAGTACCTGGTAGTGATCCTTTTTTATCATATTTTGTAAAAACATATTTCGAGGATAGTTTTCCGATCATGATCTGGAATCTTTTTTTATTGACGGGTCCTTGACTAACAACAGTCTGGAGGGATATAATCATAAACTGAAAAATCATATTGGTGTAGCTGATCCAAATATATTTAAGGCAGTTCTTAAATTTAAAGAAGAAGAAGTAAATGCGACAAATAACTATTACATGGCTATTAAAGGTGAACCAGTTCCAACTAGAAGAAAGTGTGATATTGGTAAAGATGATCTATTGGCGTCTTATAAGAAAATGTACAATGATGGTGATATTAGCATAAATGTTTATTTGAAATATATAACACCACTTTATGAATTAGATGTAAAGAAGAAAAAGAAATCTAACGAAGAAGAAGATAAATCAGACTCTGAAGATGATAGTGGCAGCGATTCTGATGATGAGTAATACAAAATTAACACATGAAAACTAATTAATTTCAATTAAAAATAAAACATACTTTTGACACGATAGCTTTTTTTTTTATTTTATAATATGATAATTCTATCATGACGTGATAAAAGTATACGTGATGGAAGTATACCAAACCGTATGAAAGCGAATGTTGGGGGATGTGAGAATCTGACAAGAAAAACCTGAACCCCTTCCACACTGGAAGTTTATGGAGGATTCTCAGGATTCACTTGTCTGAGAAACTGTCGAATGCTGACCAATACACAAGAACAAATTCAGAGCCATTAAGTCAATGCACTAAGAACAAAAGACTGCAATGGCTCGGGCATGTACTTAGAATGAAAGAAACACTGATACCAAAAGAAGCCTTTCTATGAACACATTGAGTTTAAATTAAACAACGTAATTTCAAAATTTCAAAAAAGTTAAATAGAAAAAAAGACTTGCCATATTTGATTTAAGAATTTTAAATAGTTAATCAACTAAAATTAATCTTTTTTAAAATTTTCTTTTAATTGAAATTTTAGCAATGTTTAAAAATTTGAATGAATTTTTTTAAAAATTTCACAATTATTAAACTTTGATTAAAATTTGAGGACTAGATAGTTTAGCATAAAGTCATTTGTTTCCTTAGTTGAAGCTTTTTTTTCCCTAAATCGTCCAGTTTTTAACTTTCTCTAATAACAGATTTCTTGACTGATTACAAAGTAATTAAAATCGAATAAAATCCGCCCTTTTTCATTATTTTTTTTACCAAGAAAAATAACATAAAATAAAAAAAATTAAGTAAAGTTTACTTTAAATAAATAAATAAAAATAACATTTATTTTAAAATTTTTTAAATCGTCAAAGATTTTAATATTTCATTAAGCCATATTTTCTTCAATCTTAACTTTGTTTTTTTTTTCATACGTATCAAAAATGGATCAAAATCAAACTCTTTCCATAAAAAAAGTGCTTGGTGATGTTATATTATCATCAACTAGTCATGGATTCCCAAATATTATACGATCTAGACATATTTTCATGAAAATAATTTGGACAATTTTTTCATTAATTTCTCTAGCCGGATTTGCATACATGACTACCCAAGGCATCTTTCAATATCTAAATTACGAAGTTACTACAAAAATCAGAATCATTAATGAATATCAATCTGTATTTCCGACTGTAACATTTTGCAATATCAATTATTTTACTTCTGAATTATCAATAGATTTTTGGAATCAAATTAGAAATATTTCTGATAGCTATCATCCTTTGAGAAATGATCTTGAAAGAAATTTAAAAAGCCTTGTCAAAAAAACAGAATTTCAAAACACATTCCAAAGTGATTCATTGAACAAACTTATTGTGGACTGCAAGTTCACCTTTTTTGAATGCAATCGAACTGAGTTTAGGTTATTTGTCCATCCAAATTATGGAAATTGCTACCAATTCAATTCAGGATATGATGTCCATAATAAACGCACTGGCCTTAAATACTCAATTGGCAAAGACAAGTTTCAAGGCTTAAGACTTGTTTTAAATGTAAGCATTGCTGATAGCCTTAAATTTGTAAGTCCGAGTTACGGCGCGGTCATTTTTATTCACAATCAATCTAACGATCCTGGAATGGTTGAAGATATCAGTCTAGCGCCCAAAGTTGAAACAAACATAGCTATTAAAAGAACTTTCTATAAGTCTAAAGAAAAGCCCTACAGTAGTTGTGATAGTAAAACAACCGACCCAAAAAGCAATCAGTCTGAGTTATTCACATTACTTCACTCTAAAACAAATCAATACACCCAATATGCGTGTGTCATTCAGTGTATTCAAAGAATTGTTGTCAATGAGTGTGGATGCTATGTCACATTATATTTGTCTTTATTTAATGCAAAACCCTGTATAAATGATACTGAGACTGTTTGTGCCTTGAAAATTTTTGATAAGGCATTAACAGGTGACTACATTTATTCTGTTTGCTTTAAAGAATGTCCTTTAGAATGCGAAGGTATGTGGTTTGACAAAACAATAAGTCACAACCAATTTTCGAACTTTATATTTAATGAGAGGATCAGAGATTTTTTTTTATCCAGAAATCAGAATATTTTAGCGGAAGATCTGGTTGTCGTGAATGTGTATTACGCAAGCTTGAGCTACACCATGATAAGTGAGATTCCAACTGTTGAAATTGTACACTTGGTGTCTGGAATTGGTGGAATTGCAGGCTTATTTTTAGGTATAAGTTTATTAACATTTATTGAAGTTTTAGAAGCTTTTGTGGAGATAATTTTTGTAGTCAAAAATTCAAAAAAAATCACCAATCAATAATTTTCAAAAAAAAATAATCACTTGTTTTAATTAAATTGTTGTAAGTAAAATTTTCAAATATTAAACAAATTTCTGTCATTAAAAAAATCGCTTAAAAAAATAGCACAAAAATAATAATTGTTTAGCTTAAAATTGCGAAAAATCACTTTTTTATATTTTTTAACTGAAAAAATCTAAAAGAACGCTAAACACATAAAAAAGCGTAAAACGAAAAATGTAAAAGATAAATTTTTTTATAAATATAATTAGTAAAATATAAGTCTAGTTATATATTAAAGAAATTGAACTTTAAAGGATGAGTCGCTAGAAAACTGAAAAATATTGTAAAAAAAATCAAAAAAATAGAAAAATTATATAAAAAAGTCTTTGTTTTGGTTTTTACAATTTCCATAAAAATTGTCTATTTACAAAAAATTTTGTTTAAATACAATTACACTTATATTTTACTAAATATATATAAAAAAAAAACTATTTTTTACATTTTTCGTTTCACGCATTTTTACGTATTTAGTGTAAATTTGCAGGTTGTTGCGTAAAATTACGCTTTATTCTAAAAACGGACATTTATTTTATGTAAAAGTGGGCAATTTAAAGCTTAAAATAGAATTTTTATGATCATGATAAACGATATAAAAAAGGATCTTTCGGTTATATTAAATTTTAGAATTAATAAATGAATTTCGGTGGATAAAATAACGTTTTTTTAGTAAAAAAATTATAAATAAAAAGACGCAAGTTTATTTTAAGAACAAGATGAAATAGATTTTTCTAAATTATATATGTTGTTCTAAATACAAAGCCGTTTTAATATAAAAGATATGATCTGTCGTATTTTCAAAGAAAAAAAATTTAAAAATGTTTATGGCGATATTTCGAAATTAAACAAAAATTTTAAATTTTAAATTAATCGAATTTGGTATGAATCAATTTAGATACCATCTTGACGTAATGAAAAAATTTGATTGAATAAATGAATATTGAATCACGTCAAACAAATAAAAGCAAGTCATCAAATTATTAATTTATTTATTACTCAACTGAAACTATAAAAAAAAATGAAAAATAATTCAAAAACCAAAAAAAAAATTTATTATTTTTAAGAAGTAAGAATCCCAAAGAATGTCATATTACAAATTTAGAAATATTGCTGGAATGGATCATTCAATTGATAGAAATGAGTACAGTGCTTACTATCAAAGCTCTCATCCATATTCAAACCCTTATTCCAATTATAAAAATTCACAGGATGAATTTTCTTTGATTGATAGGAACCGAAATGGTCGTATTGATTACCATGAATTCAGAGATGCTGAAAACAGAAAAAATGGATACTATCCTGGATATTACAGCTCAAACTTTTATGGAGGATATAGTTATTGAATTTTTTTTTCATTACTAATCACTATTTTTAATTTCTAAGAAGCTTCTTAATTTTTAATTTTCTTTAAAGATTTTAATAAATAAATATTGTTTTGCATTTATTTTTATTTTCTTAAATAGTTTGTTAAAATTAAAGAAATATCAATTTGCTTTAACAATATAAGCACCAAACGAATAATTTTAACTAATTTTAAGAGATTTCCGGACTTTTAATTTTTTTTTCCTAATATTTCTAATTAAAAAAAACATTATAAAGCTAAATTAAGCACCAAACAAATTAAAATTACTCGTTTAGTACTTATAGTGTAAAATGAATGTTATTTTGATTATTGTATCAAATTAATTAAACAAATAGATTAAAAAAACATGTAAATGCTTCTAGTGTTAAGCTCATTAATTATGTAAGTAAGTTGGTAATCAACTAAAATCAATCTTTTATTCTTAATTGTTTTTTTTGTAATTTTTAAGAATCTTAATTAATTTTTTATCTTTTATAAATTAAATTTTAATTTTGCAATAAAAGAATAATTATTAACCAACTTTTATTCTAAGACTAAATTTTCTTAACAATAATTTTAATTAATAGGGGTAGTTTTTTAACAACTTTTGAGAAATGATCTTGAAAGAAATTTAAAAAGCCTTGTCAAAAAAACAGAATTTCAAAACACATTCCAAAGTGATTCATTGAACAAACTTATTGTGGACTGCAAGTTCACCTTTTTTGAATGCAATCGAACTGAGTTTAGGTTATTTGTCCATCCAAATTATGGAAATTGCTACCAATTCAATTCAGGATATGATGTCCATAATAAACGCACTGGCCTTAAATACTCAATTGGCAAAGACAAGTTTAAGGGCTTTTTTAAAATAAGCTATTTTCTTGTAAAAAAAAAGTTATTTAAAGACTTAAAAATACAATAAATCAACTCTTTGATTAGGATTTTAAAAAGAATACAAATTTAAGTCCGGCTTGACTTAAGACTAGTGACTTTTGAATAATTCTCAAAAAATTAGAAGAATATTTTATTAAAATTTAAATTAGATGATTTGCGGTATGAAGGGTATAAGTGGCCAACAATGGCAACACTTACAATTGTTTAAATTTAAAATAAAAAAAACTACGAGCCTCAAATTTATAAAGCTTATTATTCACTTAATAATGGAGAAACTAAATCAAAGGATTTTATTAAGCACGTTTTTACTCTACCATATACACGTGCACCAGTCTTAGTCCAATACATAATAGCAATTTGTGATAATCATACTTCTAGAGAAGATTCCCAAGGTTCAAATTTTGTTTTGTAAATTTTTTAAATCTTTTTACGATCCGGATCCAGATTTTAAGAAAAACCAATAAAAGAGGACAATTTCAATAAATTTTCCAATTTAAGTTGGCTGATTTTTTTCATTTTCAATTAGAATTATGATTTTCACTGAAAAAATTTAAATTGTAATTTTAATACCAAATATATTAAATATTTTTGAATTTATTAATATACTAAATATACTACTTATTACTTACAAATATTTAACATGGTTGTACTGGACAAAAATAAAAACCCTTTCGCCATGTTAAAAGATATGTAAACGAGAATGAGCGGTGCTTCACATTATGTTATAAAAAAAATATTGAAAAGGAATGACAACAGTCCTACTCTTATTGTTAAAAATAAAGTGTCGTGCCTTTATATCAATTGAATAAAGCGCTAATATTTCTTTTTGAGATATTTCCCAAAGAAACAAACTTTTAATTCATTTCCAAAATTGAATATTGAAATGAAAGAATTTAAAAATTTTGTTGATAATGTTAATATGTTTTATGAACAAGAGAAGGAATTAATAGAATTATTAGTTAATTTAAAGCAATCTTTGATATGTAAAAAAAAAGGATTAAAAGATTACTCACGAAAATTTGTATCATTTAACTGTAGAAATAATCAACAATAATCAATAATCAATCATCATCAACATCAAAATGTTAAATTGTAATTTTAATAAATTCAAAAATATTTAATATATTTTTTATTAAAAAAAATTGTGTTAAAAATTTTAACTATATGCTATGAACTCCAAATTTCTAAATTAAATCAAATTGGTACGTTCTGGTTCTTAAAATTCAAGACAAAATTGATAACAAGTTTGGAAAATCTATCCACAAGCTTAAATTAAAAACAAAATCCAATCCAAAAAAAAAATCAGTTTCAATTCAAACAATCTAAAATATGCAGATATTTTTTAAAACCTCTTTTAAATATTTAAAAGCACAGTCTTAAATCAATTCAGCCAAATAATTTGCTAATAACCAAGAGCAATAGAATTAGAATTTAATTGTATAAGAAACGCTAACCAAAAATCTCAATTTAGCATCACTAAAAAAAAAAGAAATTAAAGAGTCCTTTTTAGTTATTTTTATAAACGCAAAATGTCTGATCGTAACAGAGGAAGACCTAGAAGCAGGAGTAGAAGTGGGGACCGAAGATCATCACGAGGTGATGACCGCCGCGGCGGTGATTATAGACATGGCGACAGGGGTGGATACGATCAAGGAAGAGATCCTCGTCAATCATTTGGCGGCAGGGATGATTCGAGCCGACCGCCTTACAGGTCAGGCGACAGATACGGAGCAGATAGGGAAAGAGAAAGATCTAGCTACGGAGGTGATAGAAGCTATGGCGGAGACAGGGGTGGTCGAGGCGGATATGGAGGCGACAGAGGTGGTCGCGGAGGATATGGTGGTGACAGAGGAGGCTACGGAGATAGGGGCGGCTATGGGGGCCGTGGTGGTGGTCGAGGCGGCTATGGCGGCGACCGTGGTGGCCGTGGGGGAGGCTTTGGCGGCAGAGGTGGTCCTCCACCTCCACCAAGTAATAAAATTTAAAAAAAATTTTTTTTTTTCTTTATTTATTTCAAAATTTAATTAAAAAAAATTTAATTTATTTTTTTAATTTAAAGGAACGGAGCCCGAAAATATAGAAATCTACACAAATTATTTTGAATTGTGTAGAAGACCAAACTGGACACTGTACCAGTACCATGTAGACTTCGATCCACCGATTGAGTCAAAGAAGCTAAGAATTGGACTGATGAGACAGCATGATCATCTTTTTTCCAATGTGAAAGCATTCGATGGAGCCAAGTTGTACTCAATTGTAAAATTGGACAATGAAGTGACCGAGCTACAAAGTACAAAGCAGTTTGACCAAAAAACTGTTAACATTAAAGTGAGCCTGTCTGGTGCCAAAAGTCCACAGGATAAAGAATGCCTCACGCTTTTAAATGTAGTTCTGAAAAGGTGTCTTACCAAGTCAAAATTTGTTGAATTTGGCCGCGAAAGAGCCTACTTTGACTTTGAAAACATGCACGAGCTTCCTAAATACCATTTAAAAGTTGCTTCTGGTTACAAAGCCAGTATAGATGTATATCAGTCTAGGTTGTTGCTGTGCACGGAAATTGCACATAAATTGATCAACTTCGACACTGTTTGGGATATAATGGAGCGAATGTATAGAGACTGCAGGCCCGATGAGTACAAGGATGCTTGCATGAACCAATTGGTAGGAACAACAGTGATGACCAATTATAACAAGAAAACATATAGGATTGATGACATCAACTGGGAGCAAACCCCAGAGAGCTCATTCCTGAAAAAGGACGGCTCTTCCGTATCGTTTATGGATTACTACTACGAGAATTACAAGATTCGAATAAGAAATATGAGACAGCCACTTTTGGTTAGTTTGCCAAAAGAAAGAGATAAAAATCGAGCCAAAAATGCCAACGAACCGGTGAGACCAATTTTGCTGGTGCCCGAGCTCTGCTTGTCAACAGGAACTGTCCTTTTGAAAAGATTTGAAAAAGACTTTGCCATGAAAAAGGACCTGGACGCCATCACCAAGCTGAATCCGCAGATTCGCATTGACAGATTGAGAAAATTTTTAGACAAGATAACTAGACAGCCAGAAGCAAAACAGGACTTGGACAATTGGCAGATGGAGTTTTTGCCCGATGTTGTTAAGACATCCGCTACAGTCCAGGCGACAATATCAGTTCAGTTCAAAAATACCACATCGAGCAGCACCGAGAGAGGATGGAACAACGCGATGAAAGATGGTGTTCATCTTTCTTCGGTCCCGTTGCGCAATTGGGTCATACTTTTCATGCCTCGAGATGAACCAAAAGCCAGCATGCTAATGAGTGAACTGCAATCAGTGTCGGATCCAATGGGCTTCAGAATTGACCGGGCCCAGTTGGTCAGATTGCCGGACAGTGGTCGTGGATCCTCAGCTATTTTATTTGCCAATGGAATAAAAGATGTGGTCAAGTCGTCAAATCCGCAGCTTGTTGTTTGTGTTTTGCCCAATACTGCCAAAGATGTCTATGACTCGATCAAACAAACATGCTGCATTGAATTCGGTTTGCCAAGTCAATGTGTCACTTCCAATCTGATTAATATTAACAACATGAACAAAACAAAGTCAGCCATAACTAAATTGGCCATTCAAATGAATTGCAAGCTTGGTGGCGAAATATGGGGGGTTACTATACCCGTAAGTCTTAAAAGAATTATTTTATTTTTTATCTTCTTCTTACTAAGTTAAAAATTTAAAATCTAAAATTTTAGAAAAAAATTTTTTTTTTTTAATTTTATTCTTCTAATGCTAATTAAAGTTAAGTCTTTTTAATTTTTAATTTTTTTTATCAAGGTAAAAAACGCTATGGTAATAGGAATGGATTATTACAGGGACTCGGCAAAAAAAAATATGTCAGTGGTCGCATTTATCGCTTCGCTGAATGGAACTCAAGAGAATAGACTTAATTGTACGAGGTATTTTTCACGGTGTCATTTACAACCAACGGATGATGAGTTTTGCAGTGGCTTAACAATATTTATGACAGGTATGCACAAAAATACTGTTTAATCTTTAAATATTGTTATGGATTTTTTTTTGTTTTTTATTATAGAGGCGCTGAATAAATATTTTGAGAGAAACAACACCTATCCGGACCGAATATTCATTTACCGCGATGGAGTAAGTGATGGTCAGTTCAAAAAAGTCCAAGAATTCGAGATACCACAACTGAGTTCAGCATTTGCCAGCATTAATGAAAATTATGATCCTAGATTGACATTTTTTGTTGTTAAAAAGAGAGGAAATGCAAGATTTTTTTTGAAAGATAACAGAAATGATTTTCAGAATCCTCCTATTGGTACTGTCATAGACACAGGTGTTACCAAGGACACATCAGAATTTTATTTGATTTCTCAGTCGACTAATCAAGGCACAGTTAGTCCGACACATTTTCATATTTTGGAAGATAAAAGTGGCTTGACACCTGACAAACTTCAGATAATTACTTACAGATTCACTCATTTGTATTATAATTGGCCGGTAAGTTGAGAGTTAAATGAATGTTTAGGTAAATAAAATGATGGTTTTATTTTTTAAGGCTCAAATTCGGGTACCTGCTCCCTGTCATTATGCTAGCAAACTGGCTCATTTGGTTGGTGAATCATTGCATCGTCCGCATGCACCTTCTTTAGATGACAAACTTTTCTATCTATAAATTAACAAACCATAGTTGGTTATTTAAATTAACTATGCAATTTAAATTCAATTTATAATGTATAAATTTCATTGTTAATTTCTGTTTTTTTTTTCCATTTTGAACTTAAAATTGGTTTCTTCTTTTTTAATTCACAAAAACAATAAATTGAAAATATAAAATGAAATTATTATTATGGAGGAAAAAAAATTACCAATAATTAATTAAAATTTTTTGAACCGTTGTTAAATTCTTTATTAAATAAATAAAATTTTAATTCTAATTAGTTTAATTTTTCACAAAAGAAAATCAGAGTTGTTTTTAATTCAAGTCAATGACTTAATTTTTTAAAATTTTATTTTTTCAAGTTGACTTACTTGTGACTTAAAAATAAATCCGAAAAAAATTACCGACTGATTTTTTACTAAAACATTTATAATAATAATTGCATTTATTATAATTATTGTAGTAGCAAATTTATTTTTTGTTAGCATTAAATTTTTTTTTAATATAATAAGAAATTTATAAAATAAAAAAAAACTCTTAGAAATATATTTTAATAGAAAAATACACTTATATATTTTTTTTTCTTTAAAGTTTTTCCTCACTTTCTGAAAGTGTGTATCAACTTTTATAGAAAACTAAAAAAAACACACAAAATTTGATAAAATCAAATTAATTTAGAATAATTTTTTGGAAAATTTAAAATTTACCACCAATTATAATAGCTAAAATATTAATATAACAAAAAAAGCTTTCCCCAAAATTAGAAATTAAAATTAAAATCAATTAAAAATTTCATTTTAATTTAAAAAAATTAAGCAGATTTTTCGAAAATTTTTATCATGTCTAACAAGCTTCTTACATGTTGTAATTATTTGCAGAAGCAGTTTGTTTAATTCCATTCAAAAACATTTTACAAAGAACCAGATT
This sequence comes from Brachionus asplanchnoidis, assembly GCA_025491095.1. Lineage (NCBI taxonomy): Eukaryota > Metazoa > Rotifera > Eurotatoria > Ploima > Brachionidae > Brachionus > Brachionus asplanchnoidis. The sequence continues at coordinate 5,134,709 of JAILYF010000010.1, read as the reverse complement.
GAAACGAAATTCTCAATCCCAATCGAAATTATTTTTCTGATAGAAAATTCTTCGACAAAGTTTCTTTTTATTTATTTATATATTCGGTTAATTTAAAGCCTCAAGGAAAGAATATATTCATAGGAAAGAGAATATAGAAAATAAAATATAAATAAAGAGGAAATACAATTATGTAAAAAAACTCTCGTTAGGACGTCGCTTGTTACCGGTAAATCAAAGAAGTGATAAGGTAGTTTATTGTTAAAATATAATAAAGCTTATTAATTAAGCTTAAGGATCGATCTAAAGTTCAATTGTGAATTAGGCCCGGTTTAAATGAGTATTCTGAATTTCAAATACAAATTTAACAAAAATTGTTTATTCTTTAATAAATTTAAATTAAAGAAAATAGAAAATATTAGAAAAAAATACTGTAACTATTTATTGCAGAGTTTAACAGAATCAGTATAATAGTGGTATAAAGGATGTATCATTTGCTACAATTTACAGAACATGTCTTGGCCCTTCAGAACTTAAACTTTGAGCAAAGTAAATTTTAAATTTCAAATATACTCAAAACAGAGTTGTTTTTAAGTTACAGGTCATAAGTCAAATCATGTTAATGACTTAAACTTTTTTTTTTCAAAGTTAAGTCAATGAATTAAATTTTTTAAAAAAAAATTCCGAACAATATGAATTTTTTGCCGGGCCAAATGTTCCTTTTACAGTTCCAGATAGTTATTGTGGCGGCCTAGTAAATGTCAAAGTCCAAGTCATAACTTTGACTTAAAAGAAAAATTAAATATAAATTTAAGTTTGACTTAAAATTGTGACTTAAAAACAAGTCTGGCTCAAAATATTTTAAATGCGTCATCATTTGCAAGATTACACGCGGTTATCATCTTTTTTCAAATTTAAAAATATGGTTTTTATACCTCAAAAAATTCTTAAATCTGCAGTGCAATCGATTACGCATTTAAAAAATTTTGAGCATAGTTGAAACTTTTAAATTTGTTCATGAATTTTACTTTGCTAAGCTTTAGCATTTTTAATATATTGTTTTTGTTTTTTGAACCAAAATTTACGATGCCCTAAAGTGAGAGGACTGAGTCATTCTGTTTCATCGGTTTTCAAACTGGTGGATGAATATGAAGAAGATTATGAAACAAGAAATGTGGAAAATCTGACTCCATTGTGTAATTTCTACCTTGCTATTCATTCTTTCTTTCTTAAACTGCTCAATAATTAAACATGCTGAACCTGTCATTACTTTTTCAATTTCAATTTTCTTTTATATTATTTTTTAACTTATTTTAAATTCATTTTATTTTTCTTGATCTTTTGATTTTTTAATCTGAATGAGCTTTAGCTCGGCACAGATAAAACCAGAGTTTTTGTAGATAGAACCAAAGTCAAAATCCGGACTAAATAATAAAAAATAATTTAAAGTCCGAACTTTAATTAGGGATTTTAAAATAACTCTGGAAAAAACAAATAAATAAATTGTTTGATATTTCAGGCATTGTTTTTAACTTTGTTGTTCTTAAAAAGGTTTAAATTCATGTCACGACACCAATTATTAGTTCTGCCCTAACATATCTCTCACTCAACTCATAAAATCTATTTCAGACTTTAAATTTATTCAACGCCTCGTGATGTAAAATGTTGGAGGTAATATCATATTTTAGTTTTAGAATATATTTTAAAGCTAAATTATGTTCGGTATATATACCGAGCTGCTGAATTTTAAAATTTAAAATATTATTTTACAATAATTTTAAAATAAAATTCTATCAATTTGTCCATTACTTACACATAATCTCTCAATGAGAGGCAATCTCTTTATTTTTATTATTTACAATCTCTTATTTACAATTCAATTCAAGCATTATGTTTTACATAAAAACACGTTTCAGCATTAAATTTTATAATAAAAAAAATTCTAGAAAAATTTTTTCAATAAAATATACGAGCAATAATCATAAAATTTAAATTGTTTTTAATTTTTTTGATTTTACTTAGACGAAGAATTCAAATTTTTTTTATTACTTCTTGATTTTTTTTATTATTCAAGGTTAATCAACAGGCTAGTACCATTGTCTAGAATAAAGACTGATTAACCCTCCATTTATTTAATAAAGATAAATTTTTTTTAAATAAAATAAAATTTAAATCAATTATCAAAATAAAAATAAATTTTAAAAATTAAATTAAGTTTATCAAAAATTTTTAATGCATCATTAAAAATTAGGTTGATGTTGGTGAATATTTTACGCGAGTCATTTGTGACTAATTGTTCTTTGAGCTGAATAGGTGAGTTCTCCATTTTAATGATCTTGTATGAAAACGACAGCATTCTCTCCAGAGCTCGATGTTGAAAAGAAAAAAGCCCATAGTTTTCTAGAACATTATTCAAATCATTAAAGTCACAAGAATTCAATTTAATTTTCAACAATTTATAAATACATTAATAGAAACAGTTCTATAGCCATTGAATGGCTTCTTTTGAAAAATAGCAAATTAGTGTAAAAATATGGTAATATGGTAAAATAAAGGTTTGAAAAAATTGAATTTTTAAAGATGTACAAAGATAGAAAAGTCTTTTTATTAAAAATAGTTTCTTATTTACCGATAAATATGTTTCCGAAGCTAATTTCATGAAATTTAATCTATTATCAATGGTTAAGCCCAATAATTTAAAATTATCAAAAACTTTAATTGTTACCTCTTTTATATTAATCAAATCTGGTAATTCAATTTTTTTCTTTGTAAATACCAAAAAGAAAGTCTTTTCCCAATTAATATCAACCTTATTAAAATAACAGCAAGTTTTTAGTTCTTCAATAACCCCACCAGTTTCGCTTATTAATGTGTCCAATTTGTTGCCAGTCTTCGTAAGACTTGTATCATCAGTGAATAACTCTTTATAAGCTTTTAAGATACACAAGGGAAGATCGTTAATAAAGATTAAAAAAAAGAAGTGGACCTAATACTGAGCCTTGCGGAACCCCAAGTTTTAGTCTAGCTTGTTTGGATAAGAGATTTTTCAAAAGAAGCTTTTGAGACCTCTCATCAAAGTAGTTTGTCATTAAAGCTAGAGAGTTGTTTTCAAAACCGTAATGAAATAACTTTAGTAGCAAAAGTAAAGGATCTATTAAATCAAATGCTTTTCTAAAATCAATGAAAAGGGATACAGAATTAACTTTTCATCAAGCACTTTGTTAATAAAAGACTCAATGGGTTCGTGTAAAGCCGTCTGGCATGAAAACCCAGACCTAAAGCCATGCTTCCCCTTGAAAAATATCTTATTTGACTCAAAGTAAGTAACAATTTGTTTGGCTAAAAGCGTTTCAAAAATCTTAGCTAAAGGTGAAATGACTGATATTGCCCGATAGTTATTCATATCACACTTATCCCCCTTGTTTTTATAAAGAGTCACAACCGCTATTTTCCAATCTTCTGGAATTTTCTTCAATTCCAAGCAGCTATTAAATAGTTTATGGAGAATTGGGATAAATAATTCATGCATGGTTTTAAAGATTTTTGTATGAATCCCAACATGTCCTGGAGAGCTAGAAGTTGGCAAATCATTTAATGATTCCTTGACATCTTTAAGTAAAGGATTCAAATGAAAAGCCTGGAGTTTTGATCTTATTTTCTCTTTTAAGATCTTTGAATTTTTCAGAGATAAACTTAGCAGATTCGTCTTCTGTAGAAAAGGAGGATGATTCAATATTTGTGAAGAAATTATTGAACATCTCAACTTGATCAGCAACTGAAGAAAGCTTTGAAGTCCCCAGTCTGAATTACTTCAGTCAATTCAGGGCAATTATCAAAATTTTTATCGCTTCCCAGTTTAACCGACGACTTGTAGAACTGCCAGAATTTTTTAGAATTCTTAAAGTCCTTCGGTGTCTGGTTTTTAAAATACTCTTTAATTTTTGGCAATTTAATGCTTTGAACTCCCTTCTAGTCTCTTTTTAAACAGCCTGAGTTTGCTCAGTATTACTCTCAGAATAAATGTAAAAACAATAGTCACGATATTTCTTCGAAACCAGGTTTTGAAAAGTTCAGTAGAAAAGAACAGAGCAAAATGATAAAAATTTGAACTTTTTTTCAAAAAATTAAAAAATATTTCTGTGAATGACACATAGAGAAATATTTATAGTTGCATCAACTGTCAAAGACGTGATTGAATATGCGAAATATCTGCAAATTGCACAACACAGAATATATTGAAATTTAATTTCTATTTAATTTGCAGAGTTTAGCAGACTTTAACAGTTGATCCGACTATGAATGTTTCACCATATTGCATTCACATAACTAATTTTTAATCTTTTGAAAAAAAGTTATTCATTTTTTATCATTTTTTTCTGTTCTATTGAACTGAATTTCACAAAACTGTGTACTTGATTAGTAGATTTTTTCATCAAAATTCAACGATGTCAATTTTTAATTGTCTAGAAACATCAAAAAGAGTCTTGAAGTTGCTTTGAAAAGAATAAAAAATAGACATTTTACAAATTTTTTGAAGGATAAAGCTTTTATTTGAAATTTTATTTTAAAAAATTTTTTTCCATTATTTTTAAAAATTTTATTTTTTCTTCGTAAAATTTTCCTCAATTATTTTCTTGAATATCGATTTCCTTTAAATAAAAATCAATTAGAATTAAATTTGCTTTTTTTTCAATTGGTAAATTTTTCAAATCCAATCTGCACTTGAAAAAAAATTAATTGATACTTACTCTTTAGCTTTTGGACTAGCTTTATCAATATCAAAATCTCCCGAACTTAATTTTTCAATAGTCTCTTCAGCAAAAACTTCTTTTAAAGGTCTGATTGAAATTTTTTGCTTTTCTTCTTCAATTTTTTTCAACTTATTAACAGCCTCCCAAGGTTTTAGTCCAACCCATTCAGCTTCTTCGATGGGAATAACAAATTCCTTATATCTATTGTAAATAATTTCTTGTTTTTGCTGATCTTGCGGGTACAAATCGGTGTCTTTTTTAGCCAAACGTATCAGCATTTCCCTTTTCAATTGCATTCCGATATCAGATTTCAAGTCTACTTCATGAGTTTTCAGAATATAATTGTCAAAACCCTTGGCTTCTTCAATTAATTCAAGAGTTCGCCTTGTACATGTCAAAGCATAGTACTGATCAAGTATTTCCGAATAGAAAATAAGTTTTAAAACTTTAGGTCTCCACAGCTTTGTTGTTCTAGATTGAAAAAATATTTTTAAATTAAATTAAATAAAAAAAAATATTACAAATATTGGGGACGTTTATATCCAGTTTGTTCAGGACGCTTGTAACCAGCAACTACTCCTTCTCCTCCCCAAATTCCCAATTTCGATTGTGTCGGATATAAAACGACTATCGGAGTATCCTGTATTCGCTTTCTTGGAAAATTGTGAAAATAATCACTGATAAGTGTTTTTAGCTTACTTGACACCATGTTCATGATCAACTTCGTACAGTTGTTCTGATGGCTTATAATGTACAGGCTTTGGTAAAGTATTCAAAAAGTCGATTTGCCTTTTTTTGTAGTGCTCGGGAAGGCGATAATAAATACCATTTGGATCACTCCACTTTGGCAAGTGTTTGCCTAAAGATTTTATTCGCTCAAATTTGGGTAAAAGCAACTTCGACATTGAAGATTGTTTTTTATTTTAAATAATTAAATATAATTTAAAATTTAAATTTTAGAAAAATATTTTTCATTTAGTTTATTTTTTTTGTTTTATTTGAGCAAAATAAAATTTACTTTTTTACTTAAAATAAAAAAATGATTTAATATTTCGTGTTTTATTAATAAATCAAAAAAAAAATTCAAATAATTTATTTTGATAAAAAACTTTCTAATTTAAGCCTAATTAATTTTATAATTTTTAGTTCCTTATCGCCATGTGGCTGCGTCTGGTCATTTTCTTTTTTCTGTTCTGACTCTTCAGAATTTTTTTCATCCATTTGTTCATTCAATTTTGCTATCATTAAATCCAACTGCTTTTTGCAGAATTCTCTTCGATCAGTTAATTTAATACCCATAAAATTGGTATAGAAAAAAAAATCAGTAAATGGTAAATAAACAGGTTGTTTTAAATAGTTTCCATTCAGATCAATTAATTTGTATCCATCAATCAAAACTTCTCTCAGTAGTTTATTTCTTTCTAGCATTTTATCATAAAACTCTATTGATCCAGTGCAGCAGTCTAAGCCCATTTGGCAAGCTTGCATATCAATCGTTTCTTCCATTATTTTTGACGAAAGAAACTTACAACCTAAAATCACAGAGAAAGCAAACAGGCCAGAGAGTACAAAAACTTTTCGTCTCTGAAAAAACTGCATTTTGAGAGCCCTTGTTTTGATGTAGGAATACATATAAGCCCCGCTTAATGAAAAAAATTCAACAAGTCGGTCCAATGTAGATTTGATGAAATTGTCCGTATTTGCTACTTCTCTTCCCAAGCCAAATAGTTTAGCATCATTACTGAAAACAAGAGACTCATAAAATTTTTCCTGCTTTTCTACACTTAATTTCTGATTTATACTGTCAAGTGAAATACTTTGACCAAGAAAATATTGGAAGCCATTTGTGGGAGTTAATTCGAATATGTCTGTTTTTGATTGAGCAAAATAGCTATAGGGGAGGCCAATGTGACTGCCCTGTCTCATTTTGTTGAAGCCAAAACTAATAAAATCAAGGGTATTTGAACGAAAAAACTCAAAATTTCGTTCACCTTCACTTAAACGATAGAGAAACTGAATTTTTTTTAAAAGAAAAAATTAATTAAATTTTTAATCATATTTGGAAATTCACTTTTGAGGCTTCTTTTTCATCTTTCAATGATATGCCTAGATAATTATTCGACTTTGTTTTGAATTCAAAATTGTCTCGCACTATATCACCTTTGTTAATTCGATACATCACCGTAATACCGGCATATCCTTTCAAAATTTAAAAATTTTGAATTAATTTTTATTAATAAATAATTATTTAATTAAATAAATAACAATAGTTGATAGTTCATATTAAAATTAATTAAATTTTTAATAAATTCTTTTTTTACTCAGTGTTTTTACTTCTCTTAAAATATTAATTTTCATTTTCTTTCAAAATATACATGTAATTTCCTTACCATTATTTATCTATTAGTTTTTACAAAAATAATTTGATTTTAAGATTCTTTATATACCTATTTTCACTTTTGATTTATAGGTTTATCTAATTTCTAAAATATATATTTTTTCTACATTATTTTACTAGGAGCTTTTCTGAAATTATAAAAATTTTGCTAATAAAGCTAAGGAAAAATAACATGCATTTTTTTTTTGCCTGGTAGATTTTAAAAATAAATTTTACCTTAAACGATTGACTTTAATTTAAAATTAAAGAAGAAATTTTAAAAATACATATCTTAACGCTGAAAATGTTTTTATTTTTTTTTTAATTATCTAAATTATATCAAAATTAAAAGAAAACTTTGAACAAATATGAAATTAGCAAAAAATGGGTAAAATTAGTTTAAAATTTTTGACCAGCAATTTTTGGTTCTTCTAGTTATACAATAATGACGATAAAATTTGAAATCTTAGATTTTAATTTTTAATAATTTAGTTATTCTTTTTACATTTTCATTCTCATTATTTTTGGGGAATAAAGCAGCATTTTAATAATGAAGTCACGCATCAAAAATAACGCTATTACCCGAATTTAATGACATCTCACTAAATGAAATAATGACATTTCAGTCAAAAGTGAACACTAATTTTAATAGAGAAATACAACTTATGCGACATGTCTTAAAAAAGTAATGAGTTGACTTTTGTTAAAAAAATACATCCGGTTTTAATGACATTCGGATTAAAAAAACAATAAAATTTTCGTTTTTTACAGAATTTCATTTAAGCTGAAGCTTTTTTTGATAATTTTTAAATTTATTCACATTTAATTACATGTCACTAATAATGAATCTTCATTCAATAAAATAGAGTACTCTATTTTAAAGACATGTAAATAAATTCGGATAGCTACTAGCTACTAGCTTTATTTTAACGTGACGTTAAAATAAAGTCAAAAATAAAATTTAAAAAAATACTATCTTTTCAATTTTTATGATATAATGGCAGGCAAGGGTAAATTTTCAAACCAAATAAATTTTTTTATTATTGAAAAAATCAAACATTTGATAACAAAAATTGTTATTACCATAACTATTGATAACTATGATGATTATTTATAAATTTTCACAATTAAATGAAAAAAATTCTGATATTTTCTGATCGATTGATTTAAAGCCAAATAGCTCTTATTTTTAAATTGAAAATTATTAAAAAATTTTAAATAAATAGTTCAATAGAATTCAAAAACAATTAATAGGAGCAATATTTTGATCCATGATAAGAAACTCTATTATTTGGTAGACTTATTTTGACAGTACCAGGTTTTAGTTTGATAATTTTTTTAATATGACTATGAACAAGACCATTTTATAATTTTAGTATCTTCACATAATAATTGAAAAGAATTTTTATCAAATCAAGAATAAATGAATTTTAAAAGGGATTATATATTATATTTAAAAAAAAATTTACCTGTGATTAGAATAGATGCAATCAACTGAGAATTTTCTCTTAAAAATCTACTCATTCTATCTGATTAATAAAAAAATAATTGTAATGCTCGGCGAAAATGAAATTGGTTAATAACAACCACAAACATAAATTAAAAAAACTTTCAATTTGAAAAAAAAAATATTTAAATCACTTTAAATTTTATTTTTGATAAAATGGTAAAATTTTAACTTATTCTAATTTGTAATAATTATTTCATTTTTTAGTCCAGTTCTTGGCAAATCTCTATTTTTTAAACGCAAAACCACTGGTACACTTGTGCACGGTAACATGCCCATATCGGTAACAAGGCAGTTTATCAATTCAGGCGAACAAACATCATAAATTAAATTTAGCAAATTTAAATTTTCACCAATTTGAGAAATAAATTCATCTTTTGCCAAAAATGGTTTTTCATTTTGCATTGCTTTATTTTCATTTTTCAATAAGTCCATAGGATTACCAAGCTCGTTTTTAACCAATGCATCTGTTTGAACCTTATCAGCGAATTTATAAGTTTCACAACAAGCTTTAAAAAAAAAACTAAAAAATATTAATTTTTAAGACCAAGATTTTTTTTACCAATAACTGGTACATTAAATGCTTTGGCCACAAGAGCGATTTGAGAAGATCCTATCTGAGCCATGACGTAGCCATTTGCCATTAAAGCATGTGCACCTAAAATAACCTTATTCACCCGATTCATGATGTATGAAATTCCATTAATTAAAATATATGAACAGTCAATGTCATATTTGAGCAATTTTTCGAGAGTTTTTTTGCCTCTATATTTAGGTCTAGAATCAACGACTATTACATGGATGTTATGGAATCTTTGTTTGGCCTCTATTAGGATACGATTGACTAAATTCGAATAGCCAAATATCAGTATGGTATCATTGTCAGAAATTTTTGACTGTGCATAAGATGTGCCAGATATAATGCTATTGACATCAGCTAAAATGTACTTGTTTATTGTCTCAGCTGCAAGAAGTATTTTTTCTTCAACAAATTTATCAATTTCTTCAACTAATAGATCTTTGGCCTTAATTAAAAATTTTAAATTTTATCAGAATTTTAATTTTAAGATCAAATTCTACCTCAGTTTCGGAAATGTTGACCGGAAGATGCAGAATAATGTATTTCATTTCTTTAATAGCGTTTCCTTGGCTCACAGATAATGGTCTACATTGAGTCAGAAAGCTTAATTATTAAGTAGAAGATTGCTTTAAATTTTGTCTAAGATTTTTGAATTTTTACTTAATGTTTGGTTTTAATTTAGACTCAATATATTCGGAAAGAGTTTTTGAAGAATTGCTCGGAAATTTAAGGTCTATTATAAATTGTTTAAGAGCATACAAAAATCCAACGCATCGAGAATTTGAGCAAGAAATTAAATCATGAGCTGATTGAAGACCCAATTTTAAAAAGTTTGGATGAATGTTTGAATTCTCCAGAGAATTTCTTTCTGTTATTGAGTAATCCCGTTTGTATTCCTCGAAGTGGTGAAACAGCTTTGGTTTATTGCTAAAAGATTGACTTTCTGCTGAATCTTCTTTCCTGCTCAGTTTAAGTTTTACTGGTGCCGTTTCGAAGACCAGATCTTTGTTTTTAGACTCATTTCTTATATTATGGCTTGTTTTAGCTTCGTCTTGTTTTAAGTTGGCACTGACTGGCTTTTCAGGTTGGGATGATTTTTTTGGTATTGTCGAAGCAGCTGTCGTCGCTTTTTTAGCTCTTTGCTCTTCTTGTTTAGCTCTGCGTTCACGTCTTAGGTCAGCCTTAGATTTTTGCTGCTCTAGAGTCTGAAGTTAGTATTTTAGTTTTTTAAATTGGAAGTTTACCTGTTTGATTCTCCGATGTTTTTGGTTCATTATTTTGGGAGCTCATTTTCGCTCAAGTTTTGAACAAATTATTTAAAAATAATTAAATAAAATCTAATTTTATAAATTTTGTTTAAATATTTAGAAATTTTAATTTGAAAGAAAGAAATCATAAAAAAAAAGTTATCTCTTCAAATGGGAAAATGTTTTTCTCTGCATTCTTAATAATGAGCAAATATTTTGAAATTATTACTCAGATTTTGTTTAGTTTATTTTCCAATAGAATTTTTTTTTTTAATTACATTCGACTAATAATTTATTATACATCTGAATTATTACATTAAATAATTAAGTATTTAAAAAAAAGCTTTAATTTGAAATTCTAAGATCAAATTTTTTGAAAATAATATTTTTACAATTACCGTAAACCTTCGCACACAATTGCGCAATTATAGTACATCGTGGCCACATAGTTACATGTAATTATAACTGAGAGAAGGGTGTTTTTTTACCTCATATAATTACATGTAATTATATCTAAAATTTAAAAAAAATTTCATTGAATTTTATCGAATACATGTATAAAAAGATTTATATTTTCAAATTCTAAAATAAATAACCAATTTTTTAATAATATTTTTGTCTAAATGTTATAATGGTTCGTTCTCCAAATCAAGAAACTCCTATATTGAAAAAAAGAAAATCTTTTCCTCTTAAGTTTAAGCAAAAAGCATTAATAGAGCTTGAAAAAAATAAGAATAATGTCCAAAATACAGCAGAACGTTTAGGAATTAGTAGACAATGTCTCATGAATTGGAGAAATCAAAAGGTTAAAATTATAGAGTCAAAAAATAAAACCGTCCGCCAGCGTCTGCCTCCAACTACAAATAAAGCTTTGAACCCAGACATGGAGAACACATTAGACCAATGGTTAAAAGAAAATAGAGAAAGATGCATTTGTATTTCAGGGTTTGCAATTAAGGTTAAAGCAATAGAAATTATGAAAGTACAAAATACAGTTAATAATTCGCCATTTAGGGCTAGTGATGGTTGGCAGGGGAGGCAGAGGTGGTCAAGTTGGAACTAGAGGTGGTCAAAGTCAACGTGGAACTAGAGGTGGTCAGAGTCAACGTGGAACTAGAGGTGGTCAGAGTCAACGTGGAACTAGAGGTGGGCGCAGGGGAAGACCTCGTGGAAGTTGATATTTTGTTTATTAACTTATTATAATAATTCTTCACTTAAAATTTGTATTTCTTAGTATCAATTTCATTAAAAACAATTTAGTTATTAATTTCGTATTATATTTGAAATAATTTATCTACATTTAAAAAAAAATCGGATTATTTTTATATATTTTAGTTAAAATTTACTTTAAAATACAAATTTTAAATATATTTTTTAGTATAGTTGCGCAATTATAGTACATCCTGGCCACAAAGTTACATGTAATTATATTAGTGTAAATAAACACCCTTTTCTCAGTTATAATTACATGCAATACTATCCGAAAACCTACTATAATTACATGTAATTGTGTGCGAAGGTTTACGGTAAAATTATATCCTTTTTAAATTAAAATAATTTTTCCTTTAAATCATCTTTTTTCTTGCTTTAAAAAAATTTAGTTTTCTTATTTAAATCTAAAGCCTGTCCAGAATCCAAAACATATTTAGCTAAGATTCAAGAAATGTAAAAATTGGAATAAAAGGTGTAAATCATTTCCAAATTGATTAAAATTGTGCCCTAAACATTTGAAATTTATTTTTTTTATTTTTTTAAAACTATTTCTTGAAGTTAAAGAACATACATTTTTTTCTCTGATTATCGAAAAAAGAAAAATGTATTGCATGATACATGACTTATAGATTTTCTTCAACAGAAAACATTAATTTGTATAAAAAACACATTTCAACTCAAGCACTAGGAAGTTTCTTCAATTTGTGGATACTCCTTTTTAAAATTTTGGTAAAATTTTTGACCAAATTTAAAACATGATCAAAATTTTTTTAAATGTGTTATTGATTGCACTCAAAATTTATAAAATTTTAAAATTTCAAAAAAAACATATTTTTTATTTGAAAAAAAAAGCTAGCCGCGTGTAATCTTGAAAAAAATTTAGGAAGAGCAAAAATTTTTCTTACAGAAATCAATATTTTATCAATAATTATAGAAAATATCAGATCATTTTGAAATTTTATTTCTGATTTTTCTTATTTCAATTAATGAATTTTTAGCTCAATATAGAACAAAAATGTAGGAAGCACCAAAAAATTTAATTTTTTTTTTATACTTCAAATAAAGCTGAGAGAAAAAATTCTTTTATTTTTTCATTAAAACTCTTTATCCCAAATTCATTTTTTGACATAACCTCACATTCTTTAATAAAACTCATTTACCATTTTATCTCATTTCGTTCAAAATATTTTTCAATATAAAGTCCATAGATAAAAGATACAATTTTATTCTGTCGTTAATTTATTTTAGTAAACTATACTATGATCTTAGTTGAATTTAAAAAAAAAGATCTTTATAATTGAATTTAAAAAAAAGAATTAATTTTTTTTGCCTTGGTAAAAATCAAGTCTGAAATAAATTTGCCGTAAATTTAATTTTTCAAAAATTAGAAAGGCAAAACTAAAGACGATGCAAAAAATTTACAACAAAAACTTATTTTTTAAAATATGAATTACATAATCAACTAATAACTAAAAGCAAAAATGAATGCATATAACTGAGAAATATATAAATAGTGCTTACATCTTAAATTTTGATTAAAAATTAAATTACGTCTATTTAAATAAACGAATAATGTCTGGAAGAGGTAAAGGTGGTAAAGGTCTTGGAAAAGGAGGTGCAAAGCGTCACAGAAAAGTTCTAAGAGATAACATTCAAGGCATCACAAAACCAGCTATTCGTCGTTTGGCTCGTAGAGGTGGTGTCAAACGTTTGTCTGGTCTAGTATATGAAGAAACTCGTGGTGTGCTTAAAGTATTTTTGGAAAATGTGATCAGAGATGCAGTAACTTATACAGAACATGCCAAGCGTAAGACAGTTACAGCAATGGATGTTGTATATGCTCTTAAAAGACAAGGAAGAACTCTTTACGGTTTTGGCGGTTAATTTTACTTATTTCATTTATGTAAATCTTCTAAAAACTTAAATATGTTTGTATTTTTTGTATTATCAATTAATTTGTAATAAAAATTAGTCAATTAATTTTTTTAAATATATCTTTTTTATCTTCAAAACTTAAAAATAAGTTTATTTAATTTGACTCAAACTTTATTTTTGAGTTATTTCATACAAAATCCGAACTTGAGTTGAAGTGTCTGTTAATAAAAAAATTCAATTTAAAATTTTAGAAAAAGACAGTTTTGAAATTTTAGTTTTTAACTTTATTCAGCAAAAGTAGGATTTTTTTTTTATAATTTAAGTAATTTTATTTTTCTACCTTTCAGGCTAATTTTTTTGAATTTCATAGTTTTTAAAAAAAAGAAAATTTAAACATTTGTTCTGTTCACTTTTTGCTTTCTATTTTTTCTTTGTTTCTTCACTTTTTAAAGAAATTTTCAATTATTACTTTTTAAAAAATTAAAGATGATAATTTTTACTTTTGGATGGATTATTTTCATTCTTGTTTTTCCTGTTTTTGTTTTTTCTCTCCTTTTTCTCTTCTCTATCCTTGAGCTCTTTTACTTTCTTATTGGCTTTGTTGTTTCGTCTTCTTGCTTTTTTGTCTTGAGGGACAGCTTTTACTGGATCAGTACTATTGCGACCAGAAGCTAAATGAGTAATTTGGTGAAGAATTACTTTCTTGGACTTTCTTAGAGAAGAAAATTATACCTTGGACTCCTTTAGCTGTGCGATTATTGGAAGCAGCGAATCCAACGGCACATAGAGACACCAAAACAGCTAAGATCAATACTAGTGAGAAAAGCTTCATTTTTGATTTATTTTTTCGAACCAAATCATTTGGATATTTATACCATCTAAGCTTGCTTGAATGTCAAATTAAAGCGTCTTTGTAATCAAATCTGAATGGTCGGTTTAGAATTACTTTAAATATTCTAATCATGTTTTATTCTCTAGACGAAATAAATGATAAGTAATGGCGTACTAAACCAATTGTGCATGAATAAAGAAATGATAAAAAAGATATGAAATCTATCAAGTGCTATTATTATTTAAGTATTTTTTTTATTAATTTTATCTAGATTTAAATGATTTGAAATGTATGGTTTTTATTAACAGCTTGTTTTTCAAATTTAAATTAAATAATTTTTTATTTAAATTTTTTTAAACTATATTTTACTTTATATTTCTATTAGAATGATTTTCATCTAACTTTTTTAAGTTTTAGTTTTTAAATATATTCTGCATTTACATGTGGACTTATCACTTTGAAAAAAAATTGGAATCTCGAATAGTGCCACCCTTGAAGCTACTTTATTTCATTGACTTAAGAATAAAAGCTCTCCTAAATATTGATTAAAAATCAATTTTATCTCCTATAAAATTAACCTTACCCAAGATTTGTATAAAAGTTTAAAAAAAAATCATCTTAAATTTAAAGTCATTTTAAAGGCTGTTCCAAGTCAATCTACCAAAGATAAAAAAATTTGAGTAAAGGTTAGGGTAGAGTTATTCAATAGTCATAAAGTCAAATTAATTTTAATTACTTGAATATTAGTTTAGGAATGGAGAAAATCGTTTGACGCATAAAAATAACCTCTTAACGCATAAACACATATTTTTTTTCAGTATAGAAAAAAAAATGTTTTTATAGTATAAAGAATTTATTTTTTTAGTATAAAAAATTACAAAGAACGAAAATAGTATAAAATAAAATTCAATCAAGCATAACAGAATAAAACATAGTATAAAAAATATTCCAAAAAGAAATCAATTTAAGTCAATCAAAACTAATTATTCCATTACTAAAGCATGTCTAGCTTTACGTGGACGACCAGGTCCTCTTTTAGTTTCTAATACTTGCTCCTCAACCCTCGCTTTCTACGATTTAAATTCGTCTTCCCCATTTAGGATCTTTGGTGGTCTACCTCGCTTCTTTTTAACTATTTGAGTCTCCATAGGCTCACTAGACGGTTGAGATTCAACAGGTTGTATCGACCTAACTGGCTGTAGCTCGGCAAGTTGTGGTTCATTCGATTGTTGCTGTTGATTATCCATAGACGTGTTAAGGTAATGCACATGTCCATCGGTTTTCTTATACGTTGATTATAGCATTTCATGATTTCTTCCTTCATTAGACAATGTAACCCAACTGGTTGATCTTCCGAATCAACATTAATATCTAAATGCTTCGAGTTCGATTCATACAAATGAAATGCTCCAGTCTGTTCACATTTGTGAATTTTATATTTGTACGGACAACAGTCACCTTGTTTCTCGTGACATTTAACCGATGAACAATATCGGTACGAAACAAGCATATGATGAGTAATAACGTCTTGACATTCATTGCAAAAATATTTTTGAGGTCCATTTTTAATACACTTCGATATGAATCGTTTCGGATAAACGTTTCTAAGTCGATCTGATTAATGAATACTCGAATTTTGTTCCATTCGTATTTGATTTTGCCTTTCGGTGGCATTTTTAATTTAAATTTTGTAATTGTCATATTTTACAATTAATTTTAAAAAAATAAATTACATAATTCTTCTTATACTTAAAATATTATTTTATGCTTTTACGAGAAACTTAATGCTAATTTGATCACGTGTGTGCGATAATATAAAAAAAATTCTTATGCTTTATTTATTTATCTCTATACTATAAAAGAATTTTTTATGCTTTTTTATTTCGATATATGCGTCAAAAGTGCTCGTCCTTTAGGAATAATTTAATCTTTGTTTTTTTTTTAATTTTTTATTAAATTTTTGATGGTCTACAACTATTATTATTAATTTATTTTCACTTTTTTTAACTTTTTTAATTAAAAAAAATTAATTCAAGTAAAATAGCTTGACTTTGACAATGGAACTTTTGAACAAATCTACCAAACTCTGAGCCAAAATTATTTTTTTCAAATAAAAATTGGCATTTTTACAACAAATTACCGTATTTCCTCAAATAAAAGAAAGTTCGATCATCAAAGGGTTTCTTTTATTCGAAATTTTTCTCTAAAAAAAAGTGACTCAATTAAAAGAAATTTATCTATTTTTTTTCTTCTAATAGAGACAAAAAAATGCACGTTTTACATGACAAATGACTGGTGAATTTTCTTTTAATCTAGACTCATTTTTTGAGAAAAACAACTCAAATAAAGGCAAATTTTTGCCTCAAATAGTAGCAACTTTCTTCTATTTGTGGTTACTTCTATTTGAGGTAATACGGTAAAATTATGTCCAAAATTGATAACCATTCAATTAACTAATTTTCTTAATATTAATAATTGCAATCGGCTCATTTGTTTATCTAAAATTCCTACTTAATTATTTTTATTATTAGATTTTCTTAAGTACTGATTTGTAACTATGGTTATATCAAAATTTTTGTAAATTTATTGAAATTCAAGTAAAATTTCAAATGTGAAAACTGAATGGCTTTGTGAATGTTCATAAAAATATTCCAATACATAGTTTTTTATTCTTAATAGAAGTTTGGATTATGGATTATTTAATTTTTTGTAAGTATTAAAAGGTGAAACAGACAGTATCTCATTTAACTGTCCAGTAAAAAGAAACTAATTAAAGAAAAATTACCTATAAATCTTTTTTAAATGTATATATTTTATCATATGGTTTAATTTTTTGTGTTTGATTTACAAAATGTATCCAGTGTTGAAATAATATTGAAAAAGTGCGATGCTTCAAATATTTTTTTCAGTTTCAAATAAAAAAATAATTTTAAGTTAATATTGCAAGCGTAAAAATTTTTTTTTTTTTTTCATAAATTTTGACTTTGAGTTTGTGATATGATGACCCTTAAGATAATTTATTTATTTATTCAATTAACGCCAATTCTGGCGATGAAATTTAAATTTAAAAAAAATTATAAAATTAATGTATAAAATCTTTTGTTACTTTGGTTTCGCACAAGCGAAATTCTTCATTTTTTTACATAATTTATTCATTTTTTTTTACATTAGTTATTCAAAAAAATTGTTTATTTTTACAATTTAATGCTTATTTATTTATTTGTTTTTACTTTCAAAAAGCTCTAATTAGGGAGTCCAGAAGATTCTTTCCATTTTCATCGCCATTCCTTATCATTGAGAAGCAAGTTTTGATCGAGAGACTTATTCCATTTTTTTTTTGCTATCTTTTTTTCTCTCTCGATTTCTTTAATTATAGATTTAGTTCTATCTATATCAAGTTTTTCTTGGGTTTTTTGTATATTTTTTTGTTCATTTAGAAACTTGCTTTTAAAATCATTACTCATCCGTTCATGAGATTCGATCGATTCTAGGAGTCCACGCGTAAATTCGTTCTCAAGAAGTCTTTTAGCAAATAAAGCTTAATATTTGATAATATTAAGATAATATTTGTAGTTTAACAAACTATCTACGCTCTGTTTTCCATTTTTTATAAATTGAGTTTTTGATAAAATGCATCAAACGAATGTTAATTATCTCAGGTTTTATGAACTTTTAGTTCACTTAATCTAAAAATTGTTCACTTATTTTGATATTTTTTCATCTATTTAGAAAAAAGCTAAATGTAATATTAAAACAATAAAAATTCAATTGATAAATAAAAATTAAAAATAAGTTAGAAAAAAAATAATTAGATAAAAAATTTAAAGTTGGGCGGAGTTAGTAAAATTTGCGAAATAAGGGAATCTATGTTTCCCAAAGTCAAATACTTGAAGGTTTATTAATTAATTTTAATTTGCTTTAATTTTTATTAATTATGTTTAAAGGCAAATATTTAATTTGAGAGGAATTTGGGTATTTTGAATTGTGAAATGGTAATACCTGGCCAACTAGACCAGAGCAAATGCTATTTCTAAAATTCCTTTAAATAAAAAAAAACAAAAAATTATTAACTTCAATTGTTTATTTTTATTTCAGTTTCGAGAATTAAGCATTCTATTAAATAGTTATTCTATTCAATTTGTTCACATAATCTAAAAGTTTTTCACCTAATTTGAAATTTTATCACCTAATTCTTTTTTGGTTCACCTTTACGTTAAATTAGGTGAACTTATAGTTCGCAAAACCCGCGAAAAAAATTTTTCGCATAATAGAACAACTATGGTTCACCTAACTGACTAGATCAAGCTTTTCGACGATTGAATATTCATTTTAATCTAAATGATTCTTTTTTTATATAACTTTATTTATTTATTTTTTATTTCATATATTTTTATTCTGAAGGAGCATTAGCTCGGTACAGATAAATAAATAAATAAATAAATAAATAAATTATCCAAAAGTTCAAAAGAATTTTCAATATTTTTTTCAAATTTTAAAATAAAAATTAAACTCATTCCGAATGAGTTTAATTTTTAGGTTATATTTTTGGCTTTTTCACTTATTTTCACAAAGAGTTTAATTTCAATTATGAAAATGTTTGCAACATTAACTTAAAATTATTTTTTTATTTGAAACTGAAAAAAATATTTGAAACATCGCACTTTTTCAATTTTATTTCAACATTGGATACATTTTGTAATTCAAACACAAAATATTAAACCATATTTACCTATACATTTTATTTCGCTGTCAAATTTAAAAAATGCATGAAAAAGAATTTTATTTTTGGAATTTTATTATTGAATTATAATTCACAATTCCTAAATTTCCGTAAAGAGTAAACACATAAATGACCAAGAAATCTAAAATTTATGAGGTTTTGAAGTTCGCTTTAATTCTATCTTTTCAATTCAGAATACTTTGAATAACTTTTTTACTAAAAAAGATCATTTAGTTCTGTAAAATGCTTGATTTTTGTTTTTAAGCAAATAAAAAAATTCACGCCATAAAAAAGTATTCTAATCAACTGAGCAATTACTGCAGAGTTTTTGCATTGATATATATATTTTTTTTAAGGTTTATTTCAAAATTTAAATGGCTCTGAGTAATAGAACTCCTTCCGCCATTGTTTTTCTGTTTTTTTTATTTAATAGTTTTACGTTAATAAATTGAATAATTAAAACATTTTTAGTTAATTTTAAATGATTTAAAAAAAGAAAAAGAAACGAGTTTAAGTAGAAAACCCATTTTCAATTATCCATTCATTTATCTCATTCCAGATACCACAGAGTGGTGTTTTGTTACTGCATATTCTTGAGCTGTTAACAAAGGCACTGACATAGTCCTTTATTAGCTCAAGAATAAATTAAGCAAATAAAGCAAAGTTAGCAATTAATAAAATAAAGCATTTTTTAATGTACTTTACGAAAAGCTTGTGGAAGCGGACTTCGGTTTTCTCAAACTTTATTTCTTCAAGAAACTTATCTAATAGATCTGACGGGGGATCGAAAGAAAAGTGGTAGATGGACTTAATTGAGATGTTTTGTATGGTTTGGATCTTAGAAAGATTGGAATTTGACGTTAAAGTAGGAATAAAAAAACTGTAGTCAATTACCGAGCCAATTAATGTTTTGTAAATATTAAGAAGGGTGTCTTTTTTCAACTTCCAAAATTTACTTGAAAGAATTTTTTTAATATTTATTCGATCGACGCATCGTGCTCTTATAAAATCAATTCATAAATTGAAACACAAATTTTCATTAAATGTTATTCCTAAAAAAATTGTATTTTTTACGTAGGGGATTTTTTTACGTAGGGGATTTTTTTACTAAATAAATTTGCGTCAATATTTTGGTTTTTGGAGGAGTTACCTGAGAAAATGACTTGGCTACATTTTTCAGCAGCCATTTTCATTTTCCATTTAATCAACCATCCTTCAAGTTTTTTAAGATAAGAGTTAATTGTAAAAGTAATTTTGCCAAATTTTTTGAAAATGAAGAAAGAAACAAGATCGTCTGCAAAGAGAAGGGAGTAATTTTTGTTTTTTGAATGGACCTTTGGAATATCGTTGATAAAAATGGTAAAGAGTAATGGACTGATAACCGCTCCTTGAGGAACCCCTGATTGGATTTCCCCCATTTCGGTTGAATAATTGTTTATGCTAACAAAAAATTGCCTTTCTTTTAAAAAATCTTTAATCCAGTCCAAGATATACAAATGTACTTTAAGTTGAGCCATTTTATATAAAATCCCATCATGCCAGGTTTTATCGAAAGCCTGTGAGATGTCAAAGAAGAGAGAACATACTTTCTTTTTCCTATTTAAGGTTTCTGCAATTTTTTGGGTGAGGAAAACAAGGTTATCAGATGTTCGTCGGTGCGAACGGAATCCAGATTGTTCCAAACAGATAAGATTGTTTTCTTCGAGGAATTTGTACAATCTGTCTCTAACTATTCGCTCCAAGACTTTCCCTAGACAGCTTGTGACACTGATTGGGCGAAATTTATTTGGATCATTAGAATTTTTTTTCTTTGGGATCATTGTGATTCTTGATATTTTCCATTGAGAGGGCAGACCAGATGTTGATAGACATAGATTAAATAAATCTTGGACTTTTTTAAGAAATAAATCAGGGAGATTTCTAATCATTTGGTAGCTAATTTTATCCGGACCGGGAGCTGAGTCTTTCTTAATATTCTTTATTGTTTTTTTAAGTTCGCTTAAATCAATTTTAGGAAATGTCGATTGGCTCTCAGGGTAAAAAGATAAATATATTTCTTTAGATACAAAAGAATCGACTATATTTGAGTTAATTTTATCCCATTGAATCGAATTGTCAATTTAAAAGGTTTTACTAAGAATAATTTTGAAAATATCGCCCTTTTCCTTATCCGTTTTAAATTCTTTATTATTGAAAATTAAATAAGGGATGTGGGAGTTGACAAGTTTTGTTCGAAGATTATTTATCTTTTTCCAAAAAGGCCGGGATGTACATGGATGGGGACCTAATTTTTTGATAAAATTATTCATTTTTTCATTTCCTAGCTTTTAAGTTAACTTGCTTAAACATTAAGCATTTAACATAACTAAAGCATTCTATATAGTAAAAAAGTTATTCAATTTTTCCGAATTGAAAAGATCGAATTGAAAAACTTCACAACCCTTAAATTTTTTTATTTTTTTTCAAAATTGTTTATGAAAAATAAATTTAAAAAGATTTTTTTTTTAGTTTTTATTGATTTTTAGAGAAAATTATTAAAAAAAAATTACAAAATACTAATAAATATTTTGAAATTACTTCGGTTTATAACACTAGTGTTATATATCCTGAATCTATATTTTTCTTGAAAATTTAGTTTGATGCAATAATTAATAGAAAGAATACGGACCCCATTGTAAATCAAAACCTGAAGCCTCGTTTTTACAAAATCTAAAGCATCTGAAATTTGAATTTTATACAATATTTTAATTTACTTTTTGAGAAAAAGACTTGTTAATTTTTTTTTTTTGACCATATTGAATATTAACATCCTTTACTTCACTCAGAAGTTAAGTTTTAATATAGTCTCAATCAAGAAAATAGACTCTTCACAAAATCAATGGATTCCAGTATGATGAGTTTGAAGTTAAGATATAAAATATTTAAGATACTAAAACATTTATCATGGTTTTCACAAAAACAATAAAAGATAAATCCATCAAACAACTAAACTTTATAAAATCGGTATGTTTCACGGATATTTTATTTTTATTATCTGTTTGTCTATCGTTATCGAGCTGAAGCTCCCTACGTTTGAAAAATAAAAACAAAGCTAATTTTAAATTAGCGTGTTAATTTTAAATAACTCTAATTTCTCATTTTATCACTAATTTTAAATAATGATTTTATTTTCATAAATAAAATGTTAAGAATTTTTATTCTATTTAATAATACTAATTAGCAAAAAAATTTTAGAAAGAACTTTGTTGAAAATATCTTTAAAAAAATAAAAATGGCCAATTGTAATGAACGATTGCAAAACATGCAAAACGATTGTCTTTTGTTACAATTTAGTTTCAGCTTATGACTAAGAAATAATTATTTACTCAAATTAATAGATAGTGATGTTTCAATTTTATTCTTTTAATCATTTAAAAAATTTAAATGTCTACCAATAAAACATAAACAGTCGTGTCGCATTAATCCGAACCTCATTTATCCGAAATTTTTGGGTTTCGAACCAATTTCCTTTATGCCCTATCCCCCTTTTCAATATTAACTAATGTTAATTAATTTTTTTTAAGCGAACTAAAATGTTCGGATTATTTTGTGATTCGAACAAAAATTTTATATTCCCAGTATTTGCTAAATTTTAATGTACAATTAGAATTATTTCTTTTTTATTCGAACCATACAAAATGTTAGACAAAATTAGTAAAAAAAGATCAAAAAATGAACTACAAGTTCAACAAAAAAAAAACAAATTTGTCAATTTTAACTTAATTTTTTTATATTTGTCGATAACCCAAAAATAAAAAAATATGAAATAGCAAATAAATTTTCTGGAGAGTTTAATAATGTAATAATTTAATAATCGATGTAATTCAGATAGCTATTAAGAAGAATCTATTAAGCATTGTACATGTGTTTTATTATATTATTCAAAAAGGTTAAGGAAAGATGCGAAAGCCATAGCTTTCTTACAGCCCAAAATTAAAGATAAGTAAAAATTTTATGTTTTGAATAAATTTTAAGTTTTTAGTTCTAATTTTTTTTTGAATTTGTGTTTTAGTAACAAGCATAAAATCGGGGGTATTAAAAGTTCTTAAGATTTTTCAATTTTATCAACTTTATCTTTTTTCAAAACTATCATTTATTGAGACGATAAGATTTAACTCATTAGCATCTAGTATTTTTGAGTGATTTAATCAATACGTAACTATTTGTCCACTCTTTTGAAACAGATATTCAACATTTGATTAACCATTTTAATGTAGATTTTCCTTTGCTTTTAAGTAATATAAGTAAGTTTAAAAAGGAGTTAAAGGGGCATTTTTCATCAGTGATGACATTACTGACTCTATCAAAATGTGTCTAGAAAACATAAGATTTAAAGATTATCGTATATTTTTAAATAAATTAATAAGGCCTAAATGAATTTCATAACTTGAGGTCCAAAAAGTTCAATAGAAACTATCTTCCTTTTCATTTTAATACAATTGTAATATTTTCAAATATTTTCATACATATATGGTATGTTCTATTGTGTTTTATTAAAATTTTAAATACAATTTTGAAAATGCATTGAAAATGTGCGATGGTTGAGATATATTTTATTTTAGAAATATTTGGAGAAAATTTTGCAATGTCGCTCTATTGAAATAAAATATAGTGTTTCAAGCATAGATTTAGTTTTAGATGATTTTTTATGAAATTTTAATTCTAATAAATCATTAATTTTTTCAAATTAACTAAAAATTTAGCTCTAATTGTTAAAATACTCAGATTAAAATTATACAATATAATTTTTAGATATTTCTTAAATTTCAAAAAAAAGGCTAATGGCTATAATTTGAAAAACTTCAATTTTGATCTCTTGATCACCAAGCTTTTACAAAATCTTGAGTTCAAATATCCAAATGATTTATAATCCTCTGATTAATTTGACATAGGTTCGATAATATAATAATTCAAAATTTTTTTTAAATTTAAATTTTAATTTCTAATTAACGTTTTATTCAATTTAAATAAAGGCGCACTATTTATTTTTAATAGTAAGAGTAAGACTGTTGTTAAGTCTCTTTCAATTAATTTTTTTATATTAAATGAGAAGCACCGCCCATTCTCGTATACATATCTTTTAACATGGCGAACTGGTTTTGATTTTTTTGTTAAATTTTTGAAACTAATTTTATTTATATATTATATTAATAAAAAAAAACTTGATACTTTAGAAATTAACATATTTTTATTTTAATTAATTTTTTTTTGATAATTAAATGGATTAAATCTTTAAATAACTTAGTTTTGAGACATATATTTTATATTGATTTTTTAACTTAAAATTAACACTATATATTTGTAAGAAATCTGACCATATTTTCAGATTTCTCAAAATCGAAAAACAATAAAGGGAAATTTTATTTAAGGAAAATAATCACAGAGCCTCAAAGTTGTATTTTCGAATTTTAATCGCAATATCATATTTTTTCCTTTATAAAAACTACATTTTATAGTAGATGTTTTTTTGCTCTTTTCAAAAATATGATCAGCTTTTGGGTGTATCTAAAAAACTATGAGGGTGTTTGGGGGTATTAAATGCTATTATTTATTCAAAATTTAAGTTTTAAATTAAATGTAGGTCAATTTGTTTTTCAAAAGAAAAATCTTGTATGTTAAGATTCAGGCTTTTAAAAATAAACAAATAAAAAAGGTGATAAGTTACACATATTTTAACATTTGAAAGATCAATAATTAAATAAAAATTTGAAAGATTTAAATCACACACTGGAATTTATTGTAAATGAATTTCATTAGAAAAATCATCTTATTTTGGATCCAAGATAAATGGAACTGCTGCGCTGTGAATTACTTTTGAAGTTTTTGATGTTTGATACAGACAATATATGTACAGAAAAATATTTTAAAAATTAAGAAAAAATTCCGTCTCTAAAAACAATCCTTTGAAGACGATGCTAAAAATATGCATTCATCTAAAAATTAGAATAAATTTGCTTAATTTATAAATTATAGATGGCCTTTAAAAAGGCCGGGGGTTTGGTATATTAAATGATTGACATGATCATTCTGCTTTGGTACTAGGTGCACCTTCAGTTTTCTTGGGCAAAAGTATCGATTGAATATTTGGCAAGACACCACCTTGAGCGATTGTGACTCCAGCTAACAATTTGTTCAATTCTTCATCATTTCGGATGGCTAGTTGCAAGTGACGAGGAATGATTCTGGTCTTTTTGTTGTCTCTGGCAGCGTTGCCAGCCAGCTCTAGAATTTCAGCACTCAAATACTCTAACACAGCAGCCAAATAAACTGGCGCTCCGGCACCAACTCTCTCGGCATAGTGACCTTTTCTTAGTAGACGATGAATACGACCAACTGGAAATTGAAGGCCAGCTCTTGATGACCTTGATTTGCCTTTGGCTCTTACTTTGCCTCCTTTACCACGTCCAGACATTTTTTTCACTTAATTCAGAATAGATTTAAATTTTATAAATTTTCTAAAAAAATTCTCTTTTTTTATCTTCAATTATTTAAAAATGAAATTATGTTCAAAAGTAAATTTTACAAAAAGTGATTTTAATATATATGGGCGGCGACTATTTTTAAACAGAATTCATATGCACAAACTTGCATAAACTTAAAATTAGAGACCAATTAATAGAAATTTATTTTTTTGATTGGATCGAGTTTAAAAATTAACATAATTTAATCAACAATAAATGTCATTCAACTTTTATCTCTAGGTTTTTGCATAATTAGATCATTTTAAAATTAAGCATAAATAAACTAACTACGCTTTTATATTAATCTAAGAAAAATAATCGAAAGAAGTAAACAATGCCACCAAAAACAGCAAGCAAAGGAGCCAAAAAAGCCGTCAAGCCAGTCAAAGGAGCCAAGGGAGAAGGAAAACGAAGAAAGAAAAGGAAGGAGAGTTACGCAGTTTACATTTACAAAGTGTTGAAACAAGTTCATCCGGACACTGGCATTTCAAGCAAAGCAATGAGCATCATGAACTCT
Source organism: Brachionus asplanchnoidis (assembly GCA_025491095.1). NCBI lineage: Eukaryota > Metazoa > Rotifera > Eurotatoria > Ploima > Brachionidae > Brachionus > Brachionus asplanchnoidis. The sequence goes on along the minus strand of JAILYF010000010.1, from coordinate 5,108,612 downwards.
TTTGTCAACGATATCTTTGAGAGAATAGCTTCAGAAGCGTCCAAACTATCTACACACAATGGTCGTTCGACTATTTCCAGTCGTGAAATTCAAACCAGTGTTCGTCTTCTCTTACCTGGTGAATTGGCCAAGCATGCAGTCAGTGAAGGCACAAAAGCTGTCACCAAATACACCAGCTCTAAATAAAATGAAAGCTTAACACCAAAACAACAAACCCTCGGCCTTTTTCAAGGCCAACCAAAATTTATTGACCATCAATATTGGATCTCTTTAGATCCTTAAAAGTTCTATTATAAATTTTTTTGATTATCGGTATTTTTTAAGATTACCTTTTAAACATTTTTAATGTGATTGAAAAAATAGCCTTTAACTTTTAATTTAATTCTTTTTCTCATATCGTTAAATATTGTAATAATAAGCTTTAGTTTTTCCTAGTAATAATTTATGTACTAATAATTACAATTCTTTAAGTAATTAGATGCAAAAATATCCTGACATTTTTAAATCACTTTTGTTTTGTTTGTAAAACAAGAATAACAAGAAAATTTGAATGCAATTTGCAGCATTTTTGGATTTTTGTTAATTCGAGTATTAAAATATGTCGATTATTTTTTGTTAATGTTGTTGCTTGAATTCGAAATAAAAAATTTTAAAATAAAACAAAAAACTTTATTTTTTCATATAAATTTTATTTTATATATTCTGATGAATGAATCTTTTTTCTGTTTGCTTACTTTATAAGACAATAAAGTAAACAATGGAAGAAAATTTATAGACAAAGAATGAAACAAAAAAAAATCATTCAAATGATTCTTTAAGTGTTTAAAAAATTCTTCAAAAATTTATTAATTTACAAATGTATCGAATATTTATAATCGATTAATAAAAAAAAATAAACAAAAATAATTAAAAATATTTTTAATTGCCTTAAAAAAATTGATCCCAAAAGCAAGCTCAAGTAAGTCCACGTTGAATATTGGTATTCTGGATATTTTTAAATATTGAAAAATAGCAATTTTAGCAATATTGATCATTTGAAAAAATTACTTTAAGCACAAGATATACTGACTTGGAGCAACTCACTAGGGATCCTTGTTGTTTCGAACTATTCTGTTACATAAGAGAGAATGTGATCTTCAGGAAGAAAAATACATCATTTTGTGCTCAATTGAATATTCTTGAGAAGCGATTTTATATCAACTGCTTTGGCTATCAACCAAAAATGGTAAAATCTCTGATTGACTTCAGCCTTAAATACCCAAATATGGCTTAGTGAATTCAACTAAATTTATCATTAACAAAATTATCAATAGAGTCAATGGAAAAAATCAATATCTTTTATTGGTACAGATTACTAAATGGTCTTCTTAGAGTAGATTTTGCTCGTGTATAATCTTGTTAATATATTCAAATGGGGTATTTTATAAACTTTTTATACGATACTAATTTTTTATTTTATTTTTTATCAAATTTAAACTTGTCAGTGTGACTTTGAATCAATAGATAAAAATAATTTGAAAAAATAAACCTTTTTGATCACTGGGGCTAGTCAAACCAAGCATTAAAAGATGAGCATGTATTAGAGGTGCTAAATCTATTTTATTTAATAAAAATGGCGGAAATCATCTCATAAATACTTTTTTTTTGAGATTTGAAAATAAAATCATCAAAATAATAAGGTTATAATGGAAATTCCACTTTTTACATTTGAAATTTATTTGCTAGTTGCCCCTACCAACATACTAAAAACAAAACTCATTCAAAAATTTAATCTCCAGTTATTGCAATTTAAAAAAAATTATTTTTTGTTTTTGGCAAAGTGGACGATTTTTCGAGATATTTTGACTCGTCATAAAAATGAGGGAATCGAAAATTTTTTTTGAATAAACGAAGATAACTGAATATATATCAAGCTCTATCATTCATTTGAAAATAAGAACTTTATTACATAATCTTTTTTATAAAAATCGTATCAAAACGATTAAGTAAGCTTTCACTATTCTAAGAAGATTTATCTTTTAGTTTTCAATTAATGAGTGGCTATATAATTTTTAAAATTGAATTTATTTGGTAGCAAAAATGATTCACTGAATGATTCTAAAATAATGAAAAATATTTCTAAAATTGAGGACTAAAAATAGAGAAAATCAAAAAACAAACATCAGATTCGTATTCTACGTAAAAATCTGTCCAAGGCATAAATTTTTTAAATCATGAACATAATTTTCAAACTGCAAAATTTTTCTTTTTAAGATGATAAAAATTAGATTTACACGAAATTAGACACATTTTACTCGAAAACCAATTTATTCAAAAATTCTGAAAATCCAATTAGACGATAAGTTTTTGATTAAATTTTTTAAATTTAAAATTAAAATTACAAAAAAAAGCTAAAAATATAAATTTTAAGGGGCGAAATTTGCATGCTTATGTGCACAACCCTTTTAATAAATATTATAACTAATATTGATTTTTTACTGTTTTTTCTTGAAATAATACATTAATTATTACTCTAAGTAGTCTCACTCGGGTTCGCAATAAATAGCTACGCTTAATCCGTGAGTCTAAAAAAGGTTTATTTAAAATTCTTTTACATGCCAATAAAAGTTAAGAAGAAAAATATTTTTTTGAAATTAGATTTATTTTATGCCAATTATACTTTAAATAATAGCTTGATTTTACTTTTCTTCTGGGGGTTTAATGGGCGTTAATTGTTTTTTAAACCCACGCTGGACTTTAAATTAAAAAATAAATTCGAACTTGTTAGTGTTAAATTGATTTTTTTACAAGACCATTTGACTTAAAATTATATTTAACTTACTTTTACTTTGTATTTTTTGTTTTCAAATTGTTCGTATTGATCACATGTGAATCAAATTTTTAATTTATGTTAAAACTGTGACTAAACTGTTTTTAAAATTTCAATATTAAAAAAATTAAAAAATTAAAAATTAAATTAAGTACAGATGCAAAATTTCCAGAGTTGTTTAAAAGTCACAAGTCTTAAGTCAAGTCAAAGTCTTGACTTTGACTTGTTGGAAAAAATTTAAAAAGTACAAGTCTTGACTTTGTAACTTTAAAGTTTTTATAAATTTATTTAAAGAAATTAATTATTGATTAAGAAATATTATTAAATAAAAAATATTTTCATTTCATATACTTATTTCATTTCATACATTTTATTAAAATAAAGTAATTAAGAATTTTAGGAATTTTTTATTTTAACTTAAAGATAACTTTTATTTAAAAATTATTTAGTTTTAACTTAAATCTTTAAAAGATCAAAATTACACCGCAAAAGTGTTGTATTTTCTAAATTTTTTACTGTCATTCTTGATCTATGTGGTCTGTTTATATAGCCAGCATATGAAAATGTTCGCTCAATTGGACCTGATGATGCTGGAATTGATAAAGATTTTAAAACCAAAATATATAAATCGGGGAAAATTGATTTGTTTCGTTGCCAAAACGTCTTTAAATTAACATCTGGATCATATTCAATATTTGAATATTCATCAATCTGAAGTCAAGACTTGTACTTTTTAAATTTTTGAGACTTTTTTTCGTGACTTTTGTACAAGTCTGAAAATTTCTTTTAAAAAAATAAAATTTAATTGAAATAAAGCTGGTTAATAATAGTATATTATTATATTATTATCATTTATTTGTAAAAAATAATGATCGAGCTATAGTTCCTTCAGATAAAAAATATTAGAAAATAAAAATACAATTTTTATAAATAAAATTTATATTTTAAATATATTTCTAATAATATGATGTATATTTTTTCTGTCCTTAAAACTTGATCGATTAGACTATCTTAGAAAACAAGAAATTATTATTTTTTAATTTTGTTAAATTTAATACAAAATCTGTAAAAAATTGATTAATAAATTTCGGTTAGTAAATTTTAGTAAATAAAACAATATAATAAAAGCCAGAAATTAAAAAAATTAAGAGCAAGTCAGAAAATGTTTTTGATGAAAAGGAAAATCTTAGATAATATAAAAATTTAAAGACATTTTTTTAAACAAATTGACTGAAATTCTTATCGAAATTAAAAACTACACAAATGCATTAATTCTTAATTGAATAAAAAGAAACATGGATTTGAAAGATTTTAATTTAAAAGATTACAATCGCTGAAATGTGGTAAATATTATTTTTGTAAAATATATTCTGCAAATATTTTATTTAAGCAGTGTCATCATCAAAAATAATTTTTAATTTTTTTTGCTTCTTTTTTCTTTAAATATTAATCGATTAGTAACTATTTGATACATTCATAAATTAATAAATATTTAGCTTTTGAAGAATTTTGAATGATTTTTTTTGTTTCCTTCTTTATCTTTAAATATTTTCTTTTATTGTCTACTTTATAATTTTTATTCGCCTTCCTCTCCTAAGGGATGGCTGGTATCGGTTCGGAATGTTTTCCACCACAAGACTAAAATATTTTGAAATATTTTAATCAATATTTATATTTTTAGAAAATATGAGTGATAAATTAAAACGAAGAAAACCAATTTTGCACGAATTAAGCAATGACAAAAAAAATGAAATGCTTTTAAAGTTAGCTTTTGAAGATGTGAAGCAATTGAGCAAGGAGCAACAAGTGAGAGTGGCTGAGTTACTTTCTCAAAAACCAAGACTACGTCCAAGGAACTAAGTTTTGAAAATTATTTGTAATTATAAGTAGTAGTAGAAAACTAGTAGTTACTGCGATATTGTGCTCTATGCCAGGCCAAATTAATGTAGTTGATTTTTTAGAACAATTTAATTTAACTATTTACTATCAAATTAATCATTTATTTTTAATTGTATTTATACAGACTCATTTAAATTAAATTACCTAATTTATTAATTTATAATTAAATAAAACATCAAATTTAAACGTCACTTTTTAGGTTTTAATTATTTTTATATGTATGAAAAATAGATTTCACTAAATTCGAAGCATTTATTAGATAAATTATACAAATAAGTTATTTGAATTAAAGATTTTGGAAAATTTAAATGTAATTTTTCCCGTTATAACGAGTTAAAACAGTCTCACAGTTTTTGCGTAAAACAGTTTTTTTGCTTTTTTATTGGTTTTTTTTAATATTCTTATCGAGCAGATAAATATGTTTAAAATTGAGTTTTTTTGAAATCTTCTTCTAAAATTCTATTCGGTAGAAAAATTAAAAAAACAAGAATTTTAATTTAGTTTTTTAAGATATCGTTTTAGATATAATTTCAAAATTTTTGCTTTTTTAAAAAACAAAAGGGGTTGAATCGAATAAAAATTGGAGATATAATTGGAATTGTTTTTGTTTTATTTCAAATAAAACTTATTAATTTTTCAGATTTTAAAAAATAATCACTAAAGGAAGAATATTAGTCACTCAAATGACCATTTACTTTTTTATAAAACCAAAATCAGGAATAAATTAAATAAAGTTTGAGAAAAATGTACCATTTTTTGTTAAAAATCAAATCAAAATAAAAAACATATGAAGATTTTGCGGACAGATTTAGCATTTAACTATATGTTAGTTGATTAATGTTAAAAAAAAGGAATGTCAATTTTAATTTAAGACTAAACTAAACCTTTCCTAGCAATTAGCTGCATTCTGAACATTCTATAGGGTGTTAAAAATTTTATTAAATCTAGCTTTTTGTGTGTTTTTTGAGAGCTTTGTGAATTGTCATTTTTGATAAAAACTCGAATTAGATTTTGCATCGGCTTAAGTTTTTTAATGATTTAGACTTAACATTCCTTTCGTCTTCAACTTCATCATCATCAGTATCCATTATGTTGATTTTTTAGTGACCAATTCGGAAAGAAATAAACTTCATTTGAATATTTTTAGTTTTCATGATCACAAATAAAATTAATTTGGAATTAAAAAAATTTATGTTAAATTTTGATTTATTTAAAAATTTCAATCCAATTTCACTTATTTTTGAACTATATATTTGATTATATCGAATAAAATTTTTAAAATTTTATTGATGTTTAAAATTTATGCATTCAAACTTGTTTATCTGATAGTCAAATTTAAAATGGAAAATTTGAAGTTAATTTTCAATTATACTCTCAAATTCATCTTTGAAAATAATTCTTTTCATCCCTCTCTCGACAGATCGACATGATGTTAGATTCACTTGTTCTAACGACTTAACTTTCTTAATTAACATTCTAAAAACATATTCATTAATAAATAAGATATCAATAAATTAAATTTTAACTACTTTATCATTTCTGTATCTACGGATGTTCCTGTTAAATTCAATTTATTTAGCTTACAGGCGTTTTGATGAATAATAAAGCACTCAAGCATATTTTTTAGAGCTGATCTATCGATAGTGCTCCACGACAAGTCCAATTCGACAATACTCTCCGACCATTTCTCTTTTATTGCATTAAATAAATAATCAGAATCAATCTGAGTCATATTTGAATTGCACAACGATAGTTTTTCTAACTTTTTAGTCTTAATTAATGAAAAAAAGTTGAAATTTTTATCTAAAGATGTTTTATAGCAACTCAAATCCATAATTTTTAGCTTTTCTGAATCTTTACAAATCCTTAAATTCTAAAATTAATTAATTTTAAATTGTATTTTAGAAAGAGTTCATTACTTAGTTGTCAACATTATCATTGGACTTGAGCCATAGTTGGTGTAAAATGATCCATAATATGACTCCAAATTCGGAAAAGAGATGTCTGAAGCTAAAACACTGGTAATGGTATTGAATTTGGTTTTGGGGAAGGTTTCATACATTTTGAGGCACTTGAAATTTTTACAATTTGATGAAATTAGTTCCAATTGAACGTTGCCTTTCAAATAACATTTTGAAATATCTAAAATTTCTAAATTTTCACAATGGGTCTTGAAAAATTAAAATTTAGTTAAAATTTTCTTTTGGTCAATTGATTTTAACTTACAGTCAAAGCATTTATTAAATTTGATGGCAATGAATTCATAGATAAATTAAGACTGATAAGATTTTTGTTTAATTTTTCAAACAAATTGGTAATTGACAAAAGATTTATTTGTTTCTTAAATAATTAAAAATTAAATTTTGTTTAAACTTTTAAAATTTTGATTTTAATTCCAAGCAATAAAAAATGATTTATTGACTAAAATTTTTATTGACTGAAAAAGATGGAATTTTAATGGCCATAAACTGATTTAAAACAGCATTAAAGCCTTAAAAAAATATCAAGAAAAGATTTGTAAATTTTTTTGATAAAGAAATAATAATGACTTTTAATTATTATTTCTTAAAAGTTGTAAAGATTCGAGTAAATTTTCTAAGTAATTTTAATAATCTTTTTATTCTGTTAAAAAACAGATGTACTGAATTCAACTTTTGTTTTAAAATTTTGTTTTCAAAAATTCGCAAAAGACCTAGCTAAAAATTAAATCACATGGTAACTGTGTTGGTAATCGTTTAGAAATTAATGGATTAAATCAAAATTTTAAATATTTATGGTATTTAAAAAATTTCACATAATTTACCAGTAGTCCGGAAAGATTTAAATTTTTCAAATTATGACAGTAGTTACCAATTACATTTTCAAATAGCTTGTTATCACTAGAGTAATTTATTTTTTTGCAATTAGCCAAGCTTAAATCAGATAAATTATTTGAATTGCATTTTGATAAAATTAATTCCAAATGATCGCATGTTAAATAGTTTATATCACTCAAATCAAGTACTCGAATGCAATTAAACTTTTCATTAAAGTCAGAATTTGAGCACAGACTTTTAATTTTTGTCTCAACTTTATTTATGTTTTGTTGAATTGTTATCTTATCTGTTGAGCTGGAAGCTAATTCTTTGTCCAAAAGCGAAGAAAATTTTAAATTTTTCCATAGTTTAGCATCATCGGCGACATTTGACCAATTTTTGCATACTTTTTTTAGCCTATTAAGCTCTTGAATGTTACCATTGCAATTTAATAAGGCATGGTATTGGAATATGTGAAGAAGTATCTCGTATGGAAGACCGCTGGCCCAATCGGAACTAAAATTCTGATCTTCATTTTTGATTCTGATGTTTTTATTTAAATTCAATTTTTTTCTCGGTCTCAAAGTCTTATAATCACGTGGAACAAATTCAGGTTCATAGTCTACGTCTTGGGTTTCATCATCGGTCTCTGATGAATCACCTATGTCCTGGTAATGGTTCATTACAAAAAAATATATTTAATTACTTTAATTAAAGTTACTTTGATAAAAAAAAGAATGTTGCTTTTCTTAGTATATCCAAGTAAGCCTTTTTTTTTCTTTTTTTTCACCCTTTTCTCGGAAAATGTTGACTTACGTTTCGGTGACATGAAGAAATTTTTTAAAAACTGTAAAATTTTTATTCTAAATTTGAAATTTCAATCTTCGTCTTTTAAATTATAATAAATATAAAATTATGTCTTTATGAACAAATGCGCCGAAAAACATATTTCATAACATATGCATCTAGATTTTAATTTTACACAACCTTATCTATTGAGATATAAGAAAACAGAATTTTGTTCAAATTACACCCATTTAAAATTAAGAAGTTAATCATTTCCATTTGCGAATATTTTTTTACTAGGGCTTTTTTTTTAAAAAAAGACCATAATAAAAATAAACTGGTTCGGATCTTTTATTTTTATAATTTAGCATAATTATGCCTTTTTAGGTTTTTTTTTTAATATTGGCAGAAATTTTTTGCAGTAAAAAATTAAGCCAAAAAGGCTTTTTAGGCTTTTTAATGGAACGAATACTCAAAACATAATTTGTAAGAAAAGATGTTGAATCTAAGACTATAATTTATTTATAAGGAAATAATTAATATTTAAAGAATTAGGCGTGGCTTATTTTTTATTTCAATTACGAAATAAAGAGGCAATAAATGAAAATAATACACTTTTTAAATTAAAAAAGGCTAATAAAAGTTAACTTGTACAATTTAATTTTTCTTTAATGAATCTAATTTAGGATAAAATTGGTTTATCTAAAATTATACTTTTTTGGCTTTTTTTTTTATTTGATGACAGTTTTTCTTTCTTATCTCTTTCTAAAATTTTTAATAAACCAAATTTTTAAAAGAATGATTATAAAAATTATCAAAGGAAAAATTAGGCAAACTATGCTTGCATAATAAAACCAAATTATTAATTTAATAATTGCTAAAAAATCTATTTTTTTTGTTCAAGATTTCAATATTTTTAAAATTTTAAATTGATGACATTAATGAATTAATTTTACGATAGAAATAAGAATAAAAAAGAGCTTTTTTATAAGGGTTTTAAAGGAAGAATGTTTGACAATTGATTTTAATTAAGAGATCTGTGGGCTAATGATCTGTTTTGGTTGAAACCCAAAGCTAATAAATGAAGCGTTTAAACGGTCAAGAAACAATAACTGAATATCTAGAAATAAAAACACTTTAAATCAAGCATATCTTTAATTTATTTTTAGTATTTTTTTAATAAAATTTAATATTATTATTTTCGCTCTTTGACATACAACTTCCTTAATCGAATTACAAAATTCTCTTAAGTATTTTTTTACATTATTTTATGCCGAAAACTTAATCTTTTGTTTAATGCATCGAATTTCTATCAACAAAAAACTATGTCAAAAAAACAAATCCTCAAGGTAATTTGATTGTTATTTTGTCGAAATTTATGAATCTATTTGGAGCATTAATTATCGTATTAAGGTCACTTTTTTCTCTCCATTTATGCATTCTACTCAATTTTCGCTTACTAACCCACATTCAAATGTCCAAATAGTGATGTTACCTCGATTTGTCTTTGAATTTCCATGGTTGTCGTTAATTAAAAATTGATCAAATTTTTTTATTAAATTCAAATTCAATGACACATTAAATTTAATATCTCAAATTTATCTTATCATTTCTAAAATGTCAAAGCATTGAGACTTCTAATTCAGTTTTTTTTATTGATTAATGATAATTTTGGTTAAAATAAGTTATTAATTCTTTGGAAAAGTTTCAAACTATAAGAAATTTTGTCAATTAGTGTTTAAATGCTTATCAGGTGCCTGGATCTCGCATTTGAGTCTATTAAAACCCTTAAAGGTCTCCTCAATGTTATGCAACCATTAATAAAAAAAATATCAATAAAACAAAAAACATTCCAGGACTCAATTAGATCTGAGCGCAAAACAATCTAAATATTATTTTAAATAAAGTTTCTTAAATAGTTATTTATTTTCAAAGCTTAAAGTTCTGTTTTTAACAAATTTCTAGGCACTAGATATAAATTCTGTGCGTCGATTCGATTACATAAGTAATTTGCTAGAGATCTACAATAAGTTAGAAAAAAAATTTATTCAATGAACATTGATTTTTATTTCTTACTTGAAAAAAAAAATTATAAAATTTTTCAAAAATTCACCTTTAATAAATTCAATTAAAATTGTAGATTTTCTTTTAATACTTTTTTGTGCGCAGATAAAATTTTAAGCAATACATTATTCAATGAACAATAGTATTTAATTTAAAGCATCAATCAATTAGTTAAACCTAAGCTCTAATTTTAAAAATGCAAAAAGTGTATATATTTTAAAGTTTTTTAAATTTTTTTCTCTCTGTCCTCAATTTACTTCAAAAATTATTTTTTACGATTGGGTTTTTGTTTTAGTAAAAAAATGTTTATTTAAATTGAATTTATTTTTATTGTTTTATTTGGCGTTAATCAAAAACCAATATTGATTAAACATTATCATTCCAGTGTAAGAAAGCTTTTAAATTTTTGGGGCATTAATCACAATTTTAGATTTGAAAAACCTAAAAAAATGATTTAATCAAATAGATATAATTTTTAGTAGGTTTTATCATAACTTGCAGTTTGAAAGTCATTGGATACAGTTTGAAGTTTATTTAAGGTAAATTCTTAAAATATCATTATTTTTTTATTTTTTTTAATAATGTTCTAAAAAACCTAAAGAAAAAAAAGATTTAAAAAATAGTCATTTTAGCTGCATTTTCAGCCCATTTTTTTTCCAAGATGGGTAATTGTCAAAATCAAAGCAAAAATTTCAATGATTAATATTTGGCTTTAAATATTTTTATTTAAAAAAAGTAATAAATCTTAATATATTTTTCAAAAAAGCAAGATAAAATCATTAAAAAGAATATAAGTATTTTTTAGCATCAAGCTTTACTTCTATTTACTATTTTTTAAGCACAAAATTTTGTTATCATAGTCTTTAGAGATAAATTAGATACATCAATTACAAAATTAAAAAATAAACCTAATTTGATGCTTTTTTAAAAGAATTCAAAGCATACGGAAATATGCAGAGGAAAGAAGCTATTTATTTAGTTAAAATAGTTATTTTCGTTTATTCTTTACAAGATTTGTCTATCATAAACTGATTTTGTTTGCTTTTGTTTTACTCTGTGTTGTTTTGGTAACCAAGCTCTTATTCGCGTGCCAATAACCTGATTGTTAAATCATTAGGTCGGCTTTTGATTTTAAAATTATATTCCACTCATATCTAAAATTCACCAAATTGAACTAGATTCAAAAATTTGAGCTACATTTACTTTTTGTTGGGTTAAAAAATTCAAATAGTGGAAAGAAAAAATTCCCCTGGATAAATAGTGTCGTAATTTAGCATTTTTATAAATAATTTATCAATTAATTTTTAAAAAATAAAAGTTAATAGTATTTTTAGATTTAATATCGTCAAATAAAATGAGATTTTTGTTAATCAAAACAATCAGCATTCGTTGTAATCAAAAAGCTTTTCAAAATCAAAAAATCAATTTCCACTTCTAATTAATATCAAATCTTTTTTTTTGTTCAATTTTAAAATTTTTGAAATTAGAAAATTGTTCTTTTGTTTTTTAGGAAAAAAATTAATTAGTGGGAAAATTTAATGCTCAGAGTCAGCTTTTAAAAAATTAATATTATATCCGGTTTAGTTAAAAATTGAACTTAAGCAAACAAAAACTTTTTAATAAACAATCTTTCATTAAGAAACTCATTTAGCTCTGAAAATAAACGAATTCATTAAAAAAACACTAGGATACGAATGAAAAATACAAAAAAAAAGGCGAAATCGGCTACTTTAGTCCGAAAAAGTCAAACAAAAGTTCATAAATCTCTATACCAGAAATTAATTTTAGAAAAATTAACAAGCATTCGTTAAAAAAATTGATATTTCATAGCAAATACTTTTATTATTGGTACTAGCAAATATTTTCCAAATAAATAAATAAATAAGTCTTATTTACTTTATGGATTAAAGTTGAAGCTTATGCAAATGGGCGATATATTTTACTTTTGTGTTTTGATTCCCATTTAGACGAGTAATTTACAGCTCTAAAATTTGACTTGGCTTTTTCAATTTCCTTCAATAATTGCATGATTTTGTCGGAAAAAAGCTTTCAAATACTATTTGAAAATAAAATTCTATTACTAATATTGCTTGTTATTCATCTAGTGAGCTATGTGAGCAAAATTATCATTCAAGTATTAGCATATTTATGAGCTATGTAAATGCTTCTATGCTAGCATAATATCTTAGGTAGACATTATTAAATCTATTACTAATAAACACTTGAGAATAAATTAATTTTTTAAAGATTTCAAAAAATATTCTAAGCTTGGTTTATTTTTAAACAAGGCTCTGGTTTCATTTAGAAATTTTTTTCATAAGATAAATTATGCACTGGGGATGTCGCTATAATCCAGCGTCATTTCAACCAAATATTTAGACAAAAAATTAAGTAAAAAGAAGTTAATTGCTCGTATGAAAAAATGTGGTTCGAGTTCAGTGAAAGTCTGAGAGTAAAAATTCTTTACAATTACAAAAAAAATTTTCTCAAGAATTTTTGTATGCTAAATAAATAAAGTAATTAAATTGTTTAAATCGTTTTAATTATCATTGTTTTAATTAATAATCAAGCTAAAGATATCTAGGTTTTTTTTTTCTTCAAAAATAATTAAAACAAATTTTGGAAGATTTTTTATTTAATAACAAATAATAATGATAACACTGATAATTATATTCAACTAGTAAATGCGAATCGGGTTGGTAAATTTTTTATTCGGGAGTAATTAAAAACATGATTGAACTAGAACTTGAGTATGTAATCAAATATTTCCTGTGTAAATTTTTAAGTATGCCAGGGCTAATCCAAGACATTTTTCTAAATTTCCTTATTTGATGAAACTATGTTTTTTTTGACACGTATTCGGTCTATCGAAACTAAGAGCCATATTAATAAAAGAAAAAAAGATTTGAATTAGTGCGTCACATGGACGATAAAAAGACATCTATAACATGGTATCAGGTGAACATAAATCATTTTTATACATTTTTGTTTTCATGTCAATGTTGTAGATCGATAAATTTCATTTAATTATTTTTTTAAAGATTTTTTTTCATTTATTTAAGAAAATCAATTTTGTTAGGATTTTTATTTTATAGCTAAGTGACAATTTAGCCAATTCACCTTCTCTCACTCTCTCAAATCAACTAGATTGAAATTTTATGCCAAGAAAAAATAATCAATTTAGATGAGCTCCTCTCCATACTCAAGTATTTTCATTTGAAAATAAATCAGAGTTTTTTTGAAATTTTGTTTCTAAGTTAGATAAGTTTATTCTAGTTTTGATTTATGATGCTGATGGACCCATAAGCTATCCATATTCAGGTCTAGACTGGCAATAATTTTTCAAGCCTTGTCTGCTTGAACAGAAATTTTCAATCTATAACAATGCTTGGAGCATTTATCTAGTGGTCTAGATTTTCAGGATAATCAAAGCTCTAAGTAAATAATTTTTTCTATCTTTGTACTTTAATTTTGTTAAAATTTTAGTCTAATATTATACTGATGTTTAGCACTGTGACACTCATTTTCTCGATCAGGAATGATTTATTTTAAATTATGTTAAATTATATACATTGGACCACAAGGGAAATGCTGATAGTATAAAAAATTTAAATTATTATTGTTGTCTATTATTATTCTAAAATGTCTAAATCTAAAATAATTATGAAAAATTAATTTCGTATGAAATAATTTCAAATACAGTTTCTTTATTTTCTTTCATATTAATAATTGGATCAATTTAGTCTATTGTTTTCGATCAGGGAAAAAAAACGATAGGAAATAATTTAAAATTCTATATAACTATTTCAAGACCTATTTTAGCGGTTGTTGATTTTGGCATTTTTTCGATTGCTTTCCAAATTGTTAATTATTTAAAACTTGTTGGAAATATTCTAAAGGATTATCAATTTAAATTGAATAACAAGTTTCAGTAGTGATTTGACTAACTTTGTTTGAAGTTATATTTTTACTAAGGTATCTTGGTAAATACTATTAAAATTAAGCCAAAAATTTTCTTTTAAATAATAATTTAAATAATTTTAATAGTATTTACCAAGATACCTTATCAAAAAATATAACTTCAAACAAAGTTGGTCATATCACAACTGAAACTGGCTATTCAATTTAAATTGATGATCGTTTAGAATATTAATAATTTGGGCTTATCAAGAAATATGGATGTGGATATGATCCGAATTTGAGTTTTAATTTTGACTAAAGATCAAGTTTTTTTTTAGGAATAAATTTTTTTAGGCACCAAATTTAATTAAAAATAATTTGAGAAAAAATTCAAAAATAATTCAAGTAATTTTTAAGATTTTTATTTTTTTGTTGATTTTGATTCAAGGCTCAAATCTCTTCAACAGGTATTCGAATAAATTTTTTCTTATTTTTCAACTAAAATGCCACTTTGCACTTGATTTCATAGTCAATAGTTACATTCTCTACCATTTAATTCATTCTCAAAATGTTTTTTCAATAATACCAAGAGTTCACTATTTCTACGAAAAAAAGCAAAGAAAAAAAACATTTAAAAGTATTTATTTTACTAATTTAAAAACAAATGGTCAAAATTCATTAGAGATATTGAGCAAAATTAGGGTCTATATAGAACTGGTTCTGAACTCCTTAGGTTTATCTTTTTAATGAGTTTTTAATATTTGATGGGGTTTATTTTTATTTGACAATGAATATCCAAAGACAAATTAGATTATCCATTTAGTCAAAATATTAATCTCAAAATATGACGTAGTAAAATTTAGCATACCGCGTTTGGCTCAAACCTACACGAATATAAAAAAATAAAAAAAAAAAAGTTTAATTTATGTTATTAAATTTCAACAAGTAAAAAAAACACAAATAAGAAACTAGACTCGTTTCGAATCAACAATATTTTGGCAATAGAGAGATTTCAATCGAAAAAATATGAACTAGATTCGGAAAGCTAACAAAATTTCAACAAATTGTTGAAATATATTTTTCGATAGAAGAAAAAAAATTATGTTCATCATTCGAATATAAATTATTATTATACCTTTGAACAGATTGGAAAAATAAAGAACACACTAGACACATTATGATCATGAGACTGGTTGTTTAAGGTCTTGTCCATGAGACAAAAAATGTGATCACTAGTGCTCAGCAAATCTTTTGATGGTAAGTCGCGCTCTACTACTTAACCAAATAGTTTTCAGAAACTAACTCAATTAATTATTATAATTTTTTGATTTTTATTAATATCAATATGAGCAATCGAAAAAGCTAGACTTTTTATTTATTGAAATAGAATTTAGCGATTGAGATCTTAAAAAATGAGCAGTGTCACTATTTAGGAGATGTTGGATAGGTTAGTTTCCATTTTTTTTGGAGCAGAGCAATTTATGAATATTAATTCTGAAAATTTAAAAAATTTTCCTTTAATTCTTAAAATTTAAAAAATTTCCCTTTTTTTGGTCAAAAAATATTTCTTATAAAATTAATTTTGAAGATTTTTTAGTGACAATTTGTTATGCGGATCACGTGAAATATCTTTAAAACGAGTCAATCTAGATCTTAACAAATAAAGAGTCTAAACCCAAATGAGAAAATTTTCTCGGATTCACTAGTCCCGGGTAGAGTGCTTTTTATAATTAGATTTAAAATAAAAGAAATCAAAATAGTTAATATATTTCATTATATATTAATAATTAATTAAAATACAAAATATTTTTTGGTTTATTTTTTTACTAATTTCCTTTTTTTATTGAGTAATTAATTCAGTTGACGAGTTCAGTCTTGTAATTTGAGGAGGCAGCAAAATCGATGATAAGCACAAAAAAAAGCCTAGAGCCCGACACCAAAAAATAAAGATTTATACATTATATAAAGATATATATTTATTGATGGTTTTTTGGGCGATAGGTTTTTTACAGATCCTGAGCTATTGCTTAAAAATTGTTTATGATAATAGAGTGATAAATTATTTTATGTTGATGATCAGCTACTATTTTTAATTTTTGTTTTTTTGTTAACAAAGATTTAAATTTTTAAAAGAAGCGAACCAAAATAAATAAAAAATTAATACCAAAGCTAGTAGAATTAGATGATCAAGTGCTCGTAGTTCAAAGATTTTTACATGTTGCTTAAAATTGCTTATAATGATAGATATTATTTGATGTTTACTTATTTTTAATTTTTGTTTTTTTGTTAACAAAGATTTAAATTTTAAAAAAGGCGAATCTAATAAAAAAAGATTTATACCAGCGCTAGTAGAGTAAAATTATCAAGTGCTTGCATTTTACAGACTTTTTCATGTTGCCTAAAATTGCTATTAATAATAGTGACAAATTATTTTATGCTAATAACCAGATACTTTTTATTTATTTTTAATTTTTTGTGAAAAGATTTAAATTTTTATAAAAAGCAAACCAAAATAACTAAAAATTTATACCAAAGCTAGAAGAATTAGATGATCAAGTGTTCGTAGTTCACATGTTGCCTAAAATTACTTATAATAATAGAGTGTTAACTAGATTATTTGATGTTTAATTTTTTTTTTAATTTTAATTTTTTGTTAACAAAAATTTAAAATGTTCCAATGACAAGCCAAAATTAAAAGTTATTCATTGTTAAGTTGATAATTATTTATTTATTAACGAAAAAAATTAAATTTCAATCATCACCAGGGCTAGATCATGAACAGATTTAAATAAAAATAAAAAGAAAAAAATTACCAATACACCCCACTCGGCAATGGTGCTCGACAATAATTTATTTTTAATTTTAGAAATTAATAAACAAAAATAAAAAATAAAAAAGAGAGCAAGCGAGCTTGTAGCTAACATGAAACTCTAATTTTTACATTCAATCCGAACCAAACTAACACAACATTTGAATTTAGCAACAAAAACACACACATAAGCAATTCGACTAGCAAAAATCATAAAAAATCGATAATAAAATCAAAAAATTATAAAATTCAAAATTTTTTAAAATCAAGAACTAAAATCAAAAAAAAAATGAATTCTATTTTTTGTTAAAAAAAAAAACCTAACCGATACAAATAACAAAAAAGACATAGACAACAAAAAAATCCGGACCAAAAAGCGCACCAGCAACGCCAATTAATCAAAAAACAAAAAAATGGGTTGTGCCAGCAGCAAGAACGCAGAGGACAAAGACGAAATGCGCAAATACTCGAAACAATCGCCGCAGTCGTCATTGCAGGCGCAGAACGCGTCCCTCAATCTAAACGGCAAGTCGAACAAACCCAAAGGCTCGACCGCATCCAACGCCAACAACATATCGGGCAGCCTGAGCCAAACGGGACAAGCAGTGGCGGCGGCGACGGCGTCAGCAGCCGACCATCAAGCGATAGCACCGCGTCAAAACCCGAGCGGCCCAAACGCGTACACCAGCGGGAGCCCAGCGGCCCAGAGCCAGTCGCAAATCGAGCAAAAAAACCTGCTGCTGCTGACCGAATTTTTCAAGGCGGTTGGCAACGGCGAGCTCGACAGCCTCAAGCAAATCCTGGTCTCGCTGGACGAGCTGGGCCGGCAGGGCGGGCCGGTACGCATGAGCAAAAGCGAGCTGCTGAACGCGGGCATGGCGGACGCGGACGGTCTGACGGCGCTGAGCATCGCGGCCGGCCGCAAGCACAAGCAGCTCACCGAGTACTTGGCCGACTTGGCCGAGGTGGACGTGAACAAGGCGTCCGAGAGCGGCATCACCCCTTTGCTAATGGTGGCCGAAGTGGGCTGGACGGACGTGATGAAAAAGCTGCTGAAGCGGGGCGCACACGTCGACGCGGCGCCCAAGGGCCGCACCGCCGAAGAGGCCAAGATCGCCGGCTCCACGCCGCTCATCGGCGCCACCAAGTACAACAACCCCGAGGCGGTCAAGCTGCTGCTCGAGCACGGCGCCAACGCCAACCACCAGAACCAGAGCGGCATTTCGGCGCTGATGCTGGCGAGCGAACAGGGTTTTGTGGACTGCGTGAGAAATTTGTGCGAGGGACGCGCGGACGTCGAGCTGGCGCCCTCGGGCAAAACGGCGCTCAGCATGAACCTGAGCGGACAAACGCCGCTGTTCTGCGCGGCCAAAGAGGGACACTTGGACATCGTCAAGTATTTGGTGGAGCGCGGCGCCAACCCCAACGCCACAAACCACTACGGCGTGTCCGTCCTCTGGATTCCGTGTCAGCGCGGCCTCGACAAAATAGTGGCCCTGCTGCTGGAACGGGGCGCCGATCCCGAGATAGCGCCGTGCGGCCCCGAGGCCGAGGAACGCAGCATATCGGGCTGGACGCCGCTCTACGCCGCCATCAAATCGCGACAGTACCCGGTCGTCAAGCTGCTGCTAGCTCATGGCGCCAACCCCAACGCGGTCACCAGCCTCGGCTCGACGCCCTTTTTGCTCGCCAGCGAGATCGGCGACCTCGACGTTATCAAGTGTTTTGTTGAGCACGGCGCCGACCTCGACTATTCGCCGTCGGGCAAAGAGGCCGACGAGCTGAACATCACTGGTCAAACTGCACTATTCATGGCCACTCTCAAGGAACAAAATGACGTCGTGCACTACTTGATCGAGAGGGGCAGCAAGGTGAACGTGAAGAACCGGTATGGCGTGAGTCCCCTGCTGTTGTGTGCCGAGGGCGGCAACGAAACGCTGGTCAAGCTGTTGGTGTCGAGTGGCGCCGACGTTAACATGAGTCCGAGCGGAGATTTGGCCGTCGAGCACATACTGGCCGGTCAAACGCCGCTGTACGGCGCCGCCAAAAAGGGACACTATCACATCTGCAAGTATTTGATTGAGAACGGCGCCATGGTCAATGCCGAGACTATGACGGGCGCCACCCCGCTCTACACCGCTGTCGAAGAGGCCCATTTGGAGATTTGTGAGCTGTTGATCGAGAGCAAGGCCGACGTGAACATGTACCCGCATGGCGAGTGGGCCCGCGAGCTCAATATCAATAGGCAGTCGCCGCTGCTGCTCGCCTGCATCAAGAACAACACGCAGATTGCCGAGTTGTTGATTGAGAACGGCTCCGATGTCAATTTGGTGAATGAGCGCGGCTCGTCGCCTCTACTGGTCGTGTGTCAGTACAACAATTTGAAGCTGCTCAAAAAGCTGCTCGAACATGGCGCTCTCATTGACCAGGAGGCGCTCAATTTGTACGATGCCAAAATAAATGCGCTGATCATTGCCACTGAGTCCGGGTCGTTTGCGTGTGTCAAGTGTTTGGTGGAGAATGGACTGGATGTGAACTATAGAATTGATGGCAAGGGCGAAACTGCTGGACGCACGCCTCTTTTTTGTGCCAGTGTCAAAAATCATCCTGATATTGTCGAGTATTTGATTCAACATGGCGCTGATGTGAACGCGTCCGAAGACGTAAGTTGAAAATTTTTTCTTTTTCATTTTTCAGTAATGATTTGTGCCAGTGGTTTTACAAAATTTTATGCGAATTGACCAAAATTTTTAGTAAATTTAAACAGAATTTCACCGATTTTGAGTAAAATTTCGTAAAAACATAAAAGGCAAAAATAAATACAAATTTTTGTAATTTTTTATGTTTTTTTTTTTTTTCAAAATTAGAAGAAAAATTTTAAATAAAAAAAAAATATATTTTTTTAGGCAGATTTTAGTAAATTTTTATTTATTTTAGAGAAAAATATGTATAACAAATTGTGAAAAAAAGTTAAAGAAAATTTTAAAATTAAGTTATTTTAAAATCGAAATTTTTAAATATATAATTTCAGTGATTTGATCAGTCGTCATTTTACTCAGTTACAATTTAAATTACCTAATTTACCAAAGTTTAGAATTTTAAACACATTTTTGAAATTTTTCATAAGATTACTGGAACTACCGTAAATTTATTAAAATTTTGGTAAAACCACTGTTAAAAATTAATTTTGATGAGTCCGAAAAAAAATATTTTTTTAATTTAGAAAATTATCTTTGATTTAGAAATTTTTAGAAAATCAATTTTTTTGATAAAAATAAAGATAAAGTAGCAAAAAATTCCGAAAATTGTTTCAGAATAGATTTTAAATTAGGAAAAAGGAATAGTATAAAAACAATAATACAAATAATAAAAAGCTACGGCAAGCAAGCTTGTGGAGGCGGCCTACTAGGAGGTCGCCTATGGTAGCACAATGCGCAATTCAACGAAAATCACAGAAATTGAAGAACTTTTAAGTTTTTAGAGTCGATTAACATTATTTATAGTACATAAGTAAGAGGGAAATTAGAAGGAACTGAGAGGGGTTTATAAAAGAAATTGAAAAAAAAATTATTATGTGATAAAAACTTGGTGACCGGTCATGAAGGCGTCGTAGCGTTTCTTGAATTGATTGACTGAGTCGGAGTCTGTGACTGCAGCCGGCAGGGCATTCCACTGATTAACAGCCCTGTTCGTAAAGGGATTAGCCCTATGCGTACATTTGGTTGTGGCCTGACCGGACAGTCTAGTATTTTAGTTCTCTTTTTTTTGTTGGCTTTTAAAAAAAATTTTAAAGCAGTCGTATAAATTAAAGCTTTATTTGCTGTAATGACGAAAATTATCTTAGATTTAATTTTTTTTGTTTCTAATCAAATAATTGACAAAAAAATATAAAGGAGCAAAGAAAATCTGAAGAGAGCTGATATTTTAAAATACGAAAATTTATATTATTTTAATTTTTTTGATGTTGTCCTTATAATTTTAGAGCAGTCAACAAATTTTAAAAAATTTGTCTTAATATTTACAAAAAAAATTTGACTTAAGTTTTTTCGGGAAAAAAATTGCCATGTGTTAATAATCTGAGTTTTTTTAATTTGGATAAATCAATAAGAAATAACAAATTACATTGTTTAAGACAAAAACATCTAATTTATTATTTTTTTTGTACCAACTGGTCTTCCACGTTTTTTCTTAACTATTTGTTGATATTTTCCAATTCACTCTTTTTTTTTGCAAATGGTTTCCCGGTTGTCTCTTCTGGTTAAGACTCTTAAAAGCTCTTAACGCCTATTTCCTTGATTGTTTGAATGTCAATGAATGTTGGCTGTCGATGTTTTTGTCATTGTAATTTTTACAGACAAAAAAATACTAATAAATAAGATTTTTTTTTTCTGACAATGCTGACGAAATTCGAAATCTGATTAATTGGTTTTAAATTGTTTTTTATTATTAAATAAAATCTTGCATTTTGTTTATGTATGTATAATTATTTATAACTTAAATTTTTAAAACATTATTTAAGATGTTATTGATATTTTAAGCAAGATGTATTTTTTTTCAATCAAAATAGCTTCCATTAAATAAAAACAAAAAAAATTTTCAAATTATCTAATGCACTGATTAAATAACGCAATGATTTTTAAGCATTATAAGCAAATTGGAATTAAGCCTAATTGATAAACAATAAGTAAATTTAATAAAATTATTGTTTTGATATAGCTTTTTTATCTTAGTCTCTTTTACAAAAGATTTGAAAATTTATTTTCAATTTTTATTGTTTTTAAATCCCTTCCCGCAAATTTATTTTTGCATATTTTATATAATTTCATAGTAATTTTTTATTTAAAAAAATTGTAAAATAATTAATTAAGTAAGAAGAAAAATCCCTTTTTTTCTTGCAATTAAGTTAATTATTTTTGTAATTTTTTTCCTGTTCCTTTAAAAATTTTATTTTACAAATAAAAGAATAATTTTGTCAGCACAGTAAATAAGAGCCTAAAAAGCCAATATCTTATTTATTAAATCCGTCAGTTAATTTTATTTTCAATTTAATAAGAAAAAATTAAGTTACAAAAAAAATTTCATAATAATATCCCCTTACATTGTCGATTGTTCTAGTTTTGTTCTGTTTTTGTGTAAATAAAATAATGAGTTATTAATTTGAATTAACATAAAATAATAATTTATTGATCTAAATATTTTTTTCCTATTAATTTAGATTCCAGACATACACTCGAAAATTAAAAAAATATAGTAAACTAATAAATAAAGAAGGCAGGATAAAAAAACAGTAGAGAGAGGGATAATTTACTTTTATATTTTTTATAGTTGATCAGTTCATTTAAGCAAATATTTATAATTCGTGTAGAAAATCTAAAAAATTTCTAAGCTTTATAAATTTAACCAGGGATCAGTACAATATTTACAATTTTGATTGTTGATTTTCATTTTTAAATGAATGTAAAGAATGCTTTTTAAATAGCGTTTTTTTAATCCTTGTCAATTGAAATGGAGACTTAATCTTCCCTTTCAGTCAAAAAAAATTAATATTAAAAATTGAATTTAAATTATTTGAATATTCCATATACAGAAATTACCAGAAATTTTTTTTTACCCTTTAATATTTTTCGATATTTTGCAAATTAAAAATATTTTTTCGTAAATTCCATTTAAATATAGTTTTTTTTTTGAATTTTTTTCCTCTTTTCTCTTTGAAAAGTATTCTCATTCTTCTTTTAATATTTCTTTTAGCAAAATTTTCGGGGAGAAATAAAACATCACTTAATACTTTTTCGCTTGAAGACCTTATCATTTTGCTATGTTTTTATAACTTATTTTGGAGTTACAAGGCTAGATTTGACAATATGGTATTAAGATATGTGTGTTTTTCTAAATACAGCTTGATTTTTTTGATTCAAAAGGTATTAATAAGATTTTATTTAATAATTACAAAAAATATTTAATTTTAAAATGAGTTCAGGTCCTGAATTTTTTTGTATTGATTTAATAGACAAACAATTTTTTTCTAAAAAGTCAAAACAATTTAAAATATTTTAATTATTCCTCCAAGAAAGTTTATTGAAAAAAAAATTAAAAGATTTGATAATTTTTCTAAGGGCTAATTTAAATTTTCATCATTTAACTTGAATCTAAAAGCATTTTATTTTTTAAGAGCGGATTGTCTTGTTTACACATAGCGGCCACCCTAGGCCATGACCGAGTAGTTGAAATTTTATGCAAAAATAAAGCCGATATTAATCAATCAATCATAATCGACGATCAACCTGTAACTGCCTACGATTTGGCACTAACACAAGAGAAAACAAACGTTTGTAATATATTAGTAAAATACGGATACCAGATCACGAATTAAGGCGTCACAAAAACAGCCTACAATATAAAAAAAATTATAAAAAATTTTTGTTTACATTTTTTACGTTTATAAATTATTTATATTTCTATTTAATGGAAGATTTTTCTTTTTTTCGAAAGATTTGTTTTTCATATAAACTAATATGAAGGCCAGTGGTTATTTTGTGGTCACGTGGTTTTTATTGGTTTTATTTGATGAAAGTTAGACGCGTCTTGCTTGTGTTTATCAGTTAGTCAAATTCTATTGTGATATAATTGAATTGTGATATAAAAAAGAGATTTTGTGCGAGCTAATAGATACGACACAAGTGACTGGTGATGAAAACAAAACGTGTCTTGCAATGGTTTTGATTCTAAATTCGTTTTTCAATTTTTTTTTTGACCAAATTAAAACAAATAGACAAAAAAATTAAAAAATTTAAACTTAAAAATTCGACATCCGATATACTTCATGAAATTGTTGTTTGCCAAATTCACCTTGAACACAAAGCATTTCAATTTTTATTTTGCTCTTTTTTCAATTTTTAAAGTTTTTTTATAATGTCGTTAATGAATTCGCTTTTTTTTCCTTTTTGAAGATTGGTTCCAATACTTTTGACGGTAAATTTTGCTTGGTCAGTTGCATTTTTAAATCTTTAGTTTAGAAATCGTTTTTTTTTTATCTAATTTTCATATGTGTTTAAACAAGGACCTATTAAATTTAATTCGTCGACAGCCAACTATTTGGAACCGATCGCCAAGATCAATTAAATGATAATGGAAATAAGAGATAAATTATAAAATAGAAATTTTGTTCAGGTGTTCCTTTTTTTGTTCCTAATTAAACTTTTAATTGATTTTAAATTTTAAAAAAAAATTATATAATAAAGTTTAAATAAATAAAAATGATTTTTTTAAAATTAATTTTAGTTTTTAAATCCTCTCAAATTCCGGAAAGATGTAATTATTTTTCCTTCGTAAGACCATTCAGTTTTAAGATTTTTTTGTTTAACTTCATAAAACATTTCTAGTAAGAAGATGCAGATTAATACTCGAGTTTTTAAGTTCCAAATGAATTCCTTCAAATTATTATTTACGTATTCCTTATTTCCGGAAAATATTCAGACTGCAAACCTTCAACGATCTTAAATTTACGAAAGTAAATGAACAAAGAATTGAAAAATTAAGAAAATCAGGTTACATAATAGAAAAAATAAATTAAATTTTGAATTAAAAAAATATACTTTAAATATTAAAGCTTTAAAATTAATTTAATTAGATTTTTTATTATATCTTTAAAAAATATAACTATAAAAAATTTATCCTTTTTTCTTATACAAGATTAATTATTTTGTTCTGAGATGATTCCAAGAGTTCACCTTTCTATTTTTGCAATATCTAGCTTTCTTTTTTTAATTTTTCAAAATTTTTTGCAGAAGTACAATTTTTGATAGAATTTTTAATTTAAAAATCTTATTTAAATGCCATATGTCATCCTATTGCATCAAAATTTTGAGTCCCAATGTTGAACGGCGATATTTACGAATACACCAAAAACTTTTCTTAATATTTATAGGTTTTAGATTACGAATTTTAAGCTGAAAGACAGATTACCGATAAAATTAGCCCATAATTTTAGCACTTTTCTGAATCTAACAAATAACCAGTAGATTTCAAACAAAATATCCATTTTTTGTTCAACATTTGGACTCAAATGGTTGAATAATTTTAAAAAATAAATTCAGGCAAATTTTTCTTTTAAAAGATTTTGTGCCATCTAAAAATGCTGATTCGCAAAAGTAAAATATTTTTTTAAATGGTGACCGGTTCGAGCGAATGAAGGCTCTTTACAGATTCGTTAAATTTATTTTTTAGTTGGTACAAATTTCTTACACAAAATAACATTTTTCAGAAATTTTAAAGGTAACATTTCACCAATAAAAAGCGATTCGAATTTCATTGAATTTAATTAAGAGAATTTAATTTGAACTTCAAAAATCTATCTAACCTAATATATTGAAACTCAAACTGTTGTCCAAGTAAATCTGTCAAGCCCTTTAGAAAAATCCAAAAAGTATTGCATAATAATTATTTTATATTACTCTAAATAAACATTGATTAAATCTCTGGAAAAGAGTGAAGTTCAAAGCAAAAAAATAAGGACAAATTCAGGAGAAATCTTTAAAAAAGTTATTTAGGATTTTGCAAGTGATTAACGTAACTTAAGTGATAGGTGACCAGTTGGTCACATACTATGTGACTATGATATGAAGTTTAATAATAAAAAAATAAGCGACTAAAAAAATTCATAATAAAAAATTTAAAAATTATCAGTTTAAGCTTTATTTTTGTTTTTCAGATGCCTGCTTTTCATACAGCAAACTTTTAAATTCAACGCTGTCTAAATTATCTTCTGATTGTTTCTTGTTTATTTTAACTTTACTGTAATATTCATTTTTGCCTTTGACTTAATTTTTTAAAATATTTTTTGTTTTTATATATATTTATATTTTTAATGTTAAATTTTTTATTGTGGTTCAAAATGAATTATCAAATAAAATTAAATTTTTTTTAAAATTTGAATCGTCGAAAATTTAATTTCAAAGATATTAAAAATATGTTAAATGTCAAATAAAATATATGACAGATAGAATAATAAAATAAAATAGGTGACAAACTTCTGGTCACCTATAAACTCGATTAACATTGGTTTCGACTAGGTAATAATTGCACTATGATCAACTCGTTGCATTAATCTTTGACAAGATCAGAAATCAAAAATTTTAATTCTTTTTTAAAATTCTTACTGCTTCGTTTCCAGAGTTGGTGAAATGGCAAATTTTAAGTAAGACTTTAACTTTAAATTTTTCACGACTCAAGTTAAAGTCTGACTTTGACCTTAAAATTTAAGATTTGGGTTTCATTAAAGACCGGAAATTTTATTAGTGATATTTGAAAAAAATGTTTTTATCGGTGAGAACAAAATTTAAATAAAAACCAATCAATTTCTATTACAAAAAGGAATCTAAAAACTAAAAAAAATATCCAGCTAAAATCTTGACCTGACTTAAAAAGAAAAAAATTAAAAGTACGATTACTGACTTGACTTTGAATTTTGACCAAATCTGTTCGTTTCTTTTAAAATCAATTAATTCTATGATCAATATTTCTTATTTGAATAGTATCAAATTGAGAAAAAAAATTAAATTTAAAGTTTCAATAAGGTCCTACTTGCCACTACACACTCAAGTAGACTAAATTACATTCAATTCCTGATAAGCACACAACTTGAATCACAAACATCAATATGTTGTTAAGTAAAAAAAAATTTAGATCAAAGCTACAAAATTTTTTTTGTACAGATAAATTACTTTACAACATGAAATAGTATCATAGAGCTATGTTTGAACTATCACATTGTATGATTAAGATGGCAAATATAGGTAAATATAAATATTGAATCATGTTCTTGTAAATAGATTTTGAAATGAAAAATTTGTTCTCAATTTTTGACACTAAATATGAAAAAAAGGGAATCAATTTAGACAGTTCTAATTATGAATTTTGTTACCTTAAAAAATTTAATGGCCTAAATTTAAAGACAAATATTCATAAAAAATGTCAAAATTTATTAAAAAAATTTGGAAATTGTATTAATGGTAAGGTATTAATTTTTTTTAAATGTGGTGACAAAATATTCCCGTACCAAAATTAATTTATATCAACATGTCAATTTAAAAAAAATCAACAATTTCTCATTCACAACTAAAATAAATAAAAAAATCATTTAAAAATAAATTAATTTATTTTTTAGAAGCCAAATTTAAATTTAATTTTTAGAAAATTAGTTTTTTTAGCATGTTTTTTAGTAGATTGTACCATAGGAGTTAAATAGATGAATTTTTTGCGCAAGTTGATCAGACGTCAGGTAATAAAAACTGGCCATCAAATTGCTAGTGAGACAACGGCTCATAATTTAGAGCGCAGGTTAAATCTGGCAGCGCTTATTTTTCTAAATGTTAGCAATTCAATCGGTTCTGGCATTTATGTTCTGACTGGAATGGCATCAAATTTATACGCAGGTCAATTCGTTTCCGTTTCTTATTTCATAGCTGGAATTGCTTGCTTACTATCAGCATTCTGTTTTGCAGAGTTTGCATCACGAATCAAAACATCAGCTGGCTCAAGCTACACATTTATTTACCACAGTTTGGGAGAATTCTCTGCTTTTATAATCGGCTGGCTTTTGTTCATAGGTAAATTGGCCATTTTACATTTGAATTAAATAAACTTCTAAACTTAGGCTCATTAACTTCCATTGCGGCAACGTCGATTACTTGGAGCGACTACTTCGATACCATTCTTGACCATGCTATAAAAAATTTCACCACTCAAACAATGCACGCTTATTGGGAGCTGCCAAGTCCCTTTAGCACTTTTTTAGACATTCCAGCAATTCTACTCACTGTCACCTTCTTCTTGGTCTCTTTACGCGGCATTCAGCTTACTGCTCTTTTCAATAACATGCTTGCGGTCTTAAACATTTGTCTTTTGTTAACAATTACCATTGGGGGCTTTGTTTACGGAAATTTAGACAACTTAATCAACACAAAGTATTCAAATGGTTTTAATGGAATCATTAAAGGCTCATCTATAGTGATATATGCTTATATAGGATTTGAATCAAGCACATTTGCCATCGAGGAAGCTCTAAATCCGGCATCAAGTGTACCTCTATCTATGATTATTTCAATATTTTTGATTATGTTGACCTATTGTGGTTCAAGCTTGTCACTTAATCTAATGCAGCCATTCGATAAAATAGATTTGCATTCTTCTTTTCCATCCGCATTTAAAGATGTTAAACTGATGTATTTTGTTGTTTCAATAGGACCTATAATGAGTCTTATCGGTTCCTTGGTTTCCAGCATTTTTTCCACTGCTCGCATCGCCTACACCATGTCCAAAGATGGTCTCTTGTTCAAGTGTCTATCTTCAGTCAATGTAAGCTCCAAAATTCCTGACATGGCTACTATTTGGTCAATGATAATATGTTTATTATTGATACTATTATTTGATGTTGAGAATTTAATTGGGTTCACAGATATTAGTGGTTTTTTGATTTATTCTGCAGTTGCCATGGGTCTTTTGGTTATGAGATATAATCATGATACTGAATCAACAGTCAATCAAACTATGGTCGAGAGTTCACCTGATAGTTTTGAACTATCAGAAGATAGAGTGAATTTATTAGACAGCGTGTCCGAGTCTGAATTGGCAATGCAAAATATCTTTAAAAAAAGTTCAACTGCTATTTTAATAATTATTTCTATTTTTTTATCAAATGTTATTTTGTTTTGTTTACTTCACAATTTTGAATCTTTAAAGGTTTTACTCGTAATTTTAATTTTATTGATAAATTCTATTCTGTCGGTTATTTTATTCTTTTTTGAACAAGCGCCATCTCCTCCAAATATGATATTTAGGGTAAGTGATAAAAAAATAATTATTTAAATTAGGATGATAAAAAATATTATTAAAACAATTCTAGGTACCGGGTGTTCCTTTTTTGCCAATTCTTGTAATCGTTTTAAACACATATTTAATGATGGCTTCAGAATCAACTGAATGGGTTTTGTTTATCGTTTTAATTATTACATGTAAGTATTCAATAATGATCCAAAAAATAAATCAAATTGAAATTTTTTTAGGTACACCAGTTTATTTTTTATATGGAATGGATAACAGCAAATTATCAATTAGTGAAAGACTGTAAAAATCAAAAAAATCAATAAAAGTAAAGTGTTTAAAGATAAATTAAATTTCAGAAAGTTGATAATCTATTTAAAGACAAAAACAGATAGATTCAGAGATATTAAGTTTTTAATAAACTATTAATAAAATTCAAAAAAAAATTATGGTGAATGATTTTTTGATACTGTAAATTTAAATAAAAAGACCACTATTTTAATAAACTTTTTTTAATCTAATAAGATTAGCTCTGTTTTAATAATAACTCATCTAAGTTGATAGCAATAAATCTAAATTTATTCGATCTCATCTAATTTAGTAGAAACTTATCTAAATTAATTAAAAATACATTCAAATTAAGATTTTATAAAATATAAAAGTATAAAAGTAAAAATCATAGATATCAAATTATATTAAAAATTTAAAATATGTAATTAGTTTAGTAAAAAACTGCAAATTCCATTGCAAAAAAAAATTTTATTTTCATTTTTTTGAGTAAGATTTTTTTTATTAAAACATATGAAGTTTTTATTAATTTAGGTATTTATTTATTGAAATAGATGCTGAATCAAATAATAGATTGAAATAGAAATAGAATTAAAATTAGCGTAATAAAGCTCCAAATTTATTCACAAATCAAGACTTTTTTGCTTTTAATTAGAGCCCTTTTTTAAGAGCTATTTTTTGAATATTTTTATATATTCAGAAGCGTAAATGAAAGATGATATGAAAAAATCCTAAAAAAAATGGCATAAAAAAATATTTAAATTCAAAGCAGGCATTGTATTAGTCTTATTTTATTTTACTTGACATTTTTTAATTTTATATATTAATAATTATTTAATTTTTTCAAATTTTTTTTTCAGTGCAGTTTTTTAAAGACATATCTAATCGCAATCGTTCCTAATTGTGACCATTTAAACCTTAAATAAATAATAAAAATATGATTTAGTTTTAATTATATAAAAGTTTATTTGGTTAGTTGTTATTTTTTTTTTAAACTATTTAAATTGAAATAATTGAAAAAAATGAAATAAAAATAAATAATTAATTTCTCTGATCTTTTGTTTTTCTTACCATTATGGAATCCATTATGAGTTGGGGATGGAGGCAAGCTTGGTAGATTGTCAATAAATCGATTAATGTTGTCCCAATTTCTGGTTCTATTTGAACTTGATGAATTTTCTAGTGCGTTTTCGTTGATTAATTGACGAAGGTCTCCAAACGCTTCAGTCATCGCTTCACGCTGATGGTTTATGATTTCACATAACATTCTGCTTTCTCGCTGCGAGTCTTCACGCATTTGGACTAGAGACTCGTGTAACAGCCTGCTATCTCGCTGTGATTCTTCACGCATTTGGACTAGAGACTCGTGTAACAGCCTGCTATCTCGCTGTGATTCTTCACGTATTTGGACTAGAGACTCGTGTAACAGTCTGCTATCTCTCTGTGATTCTTGACGCATTTGGACTAGAGTCTCGCATAACAGCCTGCTTTGTCGCTGCGAGTCTTCTCTCAATTGATTAATGGCTTCGTTAAGTTGAGTAAGAGTCTGGCTTAAAATTGTATTGTCTTGCTGCACATCTTGTCGTACCTGAATCAACT
The DNA here is from genome assembly GCA_025491095.1 of Brachionus asplanchnoidis. Lineage (NCBI taxonomy): Eukaryota > Metazoa > Rotifera > Eurotatoria > Ploima > Brachionidae > Brachionus > Brachionus asplanchnoidis. The sequence continues at coordinate 5,077,846 of JAILYF010000010.1, read as the reverse complement.
GCTCTTCTTTATTTGAATTGAAAATATTCAGAAAATTTCCCATTATTTTATTAATTTATCAATTTAACTTAAAGCTAGCAAATATATAGCAAAATCAGATAATTTATTTTAATTTATTATCAATTATTTAGAAAATCAAAAATTTTTGTCTTAAATAAATCTTTTTTTAGTTTAATTTGAAAACCAAAAATGATTAAGTAATTTCTACTATCCATTCTAGCAACTAACTTCATATTTAATGATTTTGAATCAATTCGTCACTTTTATTAATTTTGGTTAATGTAAATTTAAATATTTAGTTCCAGGATAAATCTTACTGTTAAAAATCAAAAGATAAATAGTAATTTCATTAAAAATCTTCCCAATTCGTTGTAGTAATTCATAAGTCTTGTTCATATTTTATAATTATGAATGTTAATAAATAATTAAAATGATCTTTTTGAAAATATTTTTTAATTAGTGACTATTAAATAAAAATTTAAAGAATGCATAAATCAATAAATATAAATTGTTGTTCATGTGTTTGTTTAATATGTGCTTATTTTATATACCTAAATTAACTTTGAATTAATTTTTCAATAGATGACATTTAAATATAAATCGCTAAATACGTGTCAAGGGTCCTTTAGATTAAAATACAATTATTTCTTATTAAATTGTTTTCATTTTTTTTCAAATTAAAAGTAGAAATATAATTTCAATAGATCTGAAAAATATGATTACAACACATTACCAGGAAGTTTAATATTCGGGAAATCTTGATTCATAACCATCTCGATATTCATCTATTAATCTGAAAACAAATGGAAAGTCTTTGGACAAAATAGAACTCACTCATTTTAAAAAGGTCAAATCATAATTTTTTTGTTCCTCAAATCTGATCAATACAACTAAAATTAAATACTTAACGTTTGTGAATTGAATTGTTTGGAAATTGAACTTGTCAAAAGCAAAGCTAGCTTATTCTTAACTGTATCATTGTAAATTTTAAAAATTTGGTTCATTTTTTTTTATTAATTAAATAAAATAAAAAATTTCGAACAATTGAAAAAAAAATTAAAAAAAAATTTTTATGTGCAAATTTTCTTCTTCTTCACCATTTTTATTATCAAAATTTGATGTTTTTCCAATACTCACATATTCCACAACGATTTTAGGTAAAGATCCCCATTGATCAAAAGCTTTCAGCCACTCGCTATAATTAAATAAAAAAATATTAAATTTTATAGAATTAAAATTAAGAGTGTTAAATTGATTGATTTTCCTAAAAGATGAACGGAATGGAGACGCATTCTTAAAAAAATAATTACCATTCCATCCGTACCATTCCATTCAATCAATACCATTCCATTCCATCCATTCCGTACCATTCGTTCCATTCCATCTGTTCCATTCCAACCATTCTATTCCCTTCATTAAGTCAATTCAAAACAAGCGTTCCGTTGATTGGAACCATTCAATTCCGTATCATCTATTCTATCCGTTTCATTTAATCAATTTCCTTCCATTCCAATATATCCATTATGTCTATTTCATTAATCTTTGGTTGGAATGGAACATATGGAATGGAACGGACGGAATGGTTGGAACGGAATGGATTGAATAGAACAGATGGAATGGAACGGATGGAATGAAATGGAACTGTTGGAATGGGATAGAACAGATGGAATGGTTGGAATGGAACGGAATGAAATGTAATGGAACTGTTGGAATGGGAATGCTTTTTTTAAGAATAAGTCTTCATTCCGTTCCTCTTTTATGAACGAAACGTTTCCCTTTTGCAAGAACCTTCTAATAATTTAGAGAATTTTAATTTCGGAAAATATATAGTTAAGATTCTATTGTCAATTAATCGAATTCATTTGTTTTATCTTGGGATATTAAGTGCATAAATAGCAAAAGAGTACAGAGCATGCGCTTTCTAACCTATTAGCAATAATTTTATTTCAAAAGTACAAAAAGAACATTTGTTTTAGGCGCAAAAAGGACAGAAAGTTTGGGACTTTAAAACAAATATGTTTTTTATTTAATTTTTCCTAATAAACTGGTTCTTCAAAGTGTTAAAACCTGTATAAAGTTCGTTATATATGAGACATAAGTCTGCAATAATTGTGCAAAACCTTATTTAAATCATTCTTAATGGAATGAAAATGCATAAGTTTGCACGCTATTATGCAGACTCTATCATGATGTATAACAAACTTGTTACAGGTTGTAAAATTTTGTAGTACCAGTTTATTTTGGAAAATTGAAGTTTGAGATCAAAATCAAAGGATCAAAATATAAATTCTAATATTTTTTTTTTAAATAGAGAAAAAATAATTTTTTTCCAAAGCAATTACTTGACATGTCAAATCAAGTTTATATTCATATTTAAAATTTTAAAATGTCCTTTTTATGGAACTTAATTAAGTTTAATTAATTTTTGATGGGCAAAAGGTAACCTTTTAAATTGGTAATGTCCGCCTGGAGTGGAGAAAGCTGTTTTATCCTTCGAATCTGGGTGCATCTCTACTTGCCAGTAGCCAGACGTCAAGTCAACTGTGGAGAAGTATACTGAGCCACTTAAACGTCTGAGAATGTCGTCAATTCTTGGAAGAGGCCAGTTTTCAGTAACCGTCTTCTGGTTTAACTTTCTGTAATCGACACAAAACCTTTTTGAGCCGTCTTTTTTGGGCATCAAACAACTGGTGCCGACCATGGTGAGCTTGATTCTTCAATGATATCGTTTTCGAGCATGGACTGAACTTCTTTCCTAATATAGTCTCTTTCCATAACAGACTTTCTGTATGGTCTGATATAGATTGGTGTGTATTCCGTTAGCTTAATGATATGTTTGTCGACATTAGATTTTTTAAGATCTCTTATTTCTGCTGCGAATCTATCTTTTAGAGCATCAATAGCTTGCCTTAAGTGGTTGAGATCATTATCTTTTAGGTCCTCTTGTGGTTTAATAACCAATTTAGTTTTTGATTTTTCTAACGGCCATTCATCCTCGGACAGTTCAAAATCATCAGCGAATTTGATACTACACGCTTCTTCCGTGAGCAGTGTGTCCATTTCGTCTTCATCCGAGTTCATCAAGATTAAATCGCTCGGAAATTTTATCAATTTTCGACTAGGATTAAGACTAGCACCTGTTTGCATAGACCAATCGAGACCTAGAAGTCCATCGTTATCCTCGTGGTCTATTATCAAAAACTTCATAAAGCATACATGACCCTGAATGTCCAGTTTTATTTTTTCTGTTTTGCCGACTACCATGCTTATTGCATTATCAGCTGTTTTAATTTTCGAACTGGATGGTAAAATTCTTAATCCAAAATTATTTACAGTTTTTATTGAAATAATAGAGCTTGTGCATCCGCTGTCGATAGCGAACTTAACTGGTTTACCGTCTACAAGACCATTTATTCTCAGTTAGTTACCTGTTGTGCAAACGTATACGTATTCAGTATAACGATTACGATTGTTTGACTCTGGTTCTTCCGTTTCTTCTGCTAAGTATGATTTCTTCGGGTTGCTCCATTTTCCTTTGTTCTGATTCCTTCCATAATTTGATTTGTAATTGTTCTCGCCGCTAAACAATTTCACTTTACAATCTGCTTTAATGTGACCTGGTTTTTACATCTGTAACAGACAGGGATTTTACCTCTATCATCTGTTTTATTATTTACGTTTTTTCCTCTATCAACTTCTTTCTCTCTTAAGTTATAGAATGATTTTAAGCGCTTCTTATAATTGTTTCTTGAATAATAAACGGGTACTGGCTTATTAACACTCCACGTACTCCTACTGAATATCCTAGCTTGAGTTATAGCATCGTCAAGTGTCTTGACATTTTTGCTTTCCAAATCAGCTCTAACGCGGGGGTCAACCGCGTCAAAAAACATCCATACCAACTCGAACTCATCTATTTTTTCGATTTTGTTGGCAATTTGCTGGAATTTCAGAACATTTTCCTCATAATTCACGTCCAATTTGATTGCCTTTAATTCGGATCTTAAAGTTCTTTGGACATCGTCTGGCTTATAAGTGGCCAACAGGTGAGATTTCAACTCAACCCATGTCAGGTTTTCTTTCTTTTTCTTAAGATTCCTGACCAATTGCATAGCATTACCTCTTTAAAATTTAGTAACTGCAGTGACTAATCTATTTTTATCAATTCCCTGGTCTTCCGCCTCTGTTTCGACAAGGTAGATCCATTCCTCAATTTTATCCTTGTCGTTTCCATATAGTTTTGGGATATCATCCATCTTAAACTGTGGACGTCTATTGAAAACCCTTTTTTCCATTGGTGACATGTCTGGTTCAATAATTTGCTCTTGTTGATGAGTACTTTCCGTTGTAGTTGATAAGCTTGATTGGGGTGTTGATTTATTGCGATGGCTTGCATCTGGTTGTTCCTTTTTCTTTGCTACAAGTACCGCTCTTTGGGTCAGAAGACTAATTTAAAGTTTCTTAGGAGCCTAAGTAGCCGTTATTTTCTCCAACCAATCAGCTTGTTCTACTTCTGAGCCATTTACTAATGTTCCATTTTCCTCAAGGTAGTGAAAATCGGTTACCAAGTGGTTCTGAGCTTTTACCATGTGAACAAGTGCCTGAACGGGCAAACTTTCGCAATATTCCGTGGATATTGGCAATGAAAAGAAACTCATTGTGGACATTTTTACTTATCGCTGCTACCAAGATGTAAGGCGAGTTAATGAATGATTAAAAAAGTATACTTTTGAATAGTTTATTAAATAATTGTTGAGCTCTAACAATTTATATAGTTAGTGTGATCACTAAAAATATTTCTCCCTAAGCACTGAGAATGGAATCATTATTTATACCCATGTTCGTGTCAAGAACACGGGCTTATAATTAAGACAAGATGTGAGCTATTATATAAATGTTTATATCAGCATCTAGAAGCGTCTATCTTCTGAGATACGTGACAATTATATTAATTCTTTCTTATCATTGCGCATCAGTTGAGGAGCTGATGATCAAGTGATACGTAGGGTGCATTACAGAAATTTTGAAATTAATTTTTTACAATATTCACAGCAATGATGCAGTTTGTAGGGCGCTGACCCTAAGAGCCCTGGGTGAAATTTCTCCCATTATAAGAGAAAAACACAATGTTCAGCACAGTATTCGACAAGCGCTAGAGTCTAGTGACGAAACTGAGGCCAAAGAGGCGTTTTATGCTGCAAATAAATTTTGCGCTCTTTCAAAGTACTTTCGTCTAAAACCCTAGCAAAATTTTTTTTTTTTATTTTTTATTAGATATTTTTCAGCATCGTTGATCGACAGTATTTCTTTCATTATTATTATTTTGATTCAAGTCTCATTAGCAAAAAAAAAATCTAAATAAATTAAGAATAAAAGATTCGGGCAAAAATAAATAAGTTCCTTATAAAAATCCACAATATAATTTAATATTCTTTATTTTTCTTTTAAAATAAATTGTACTTTTATAAAACAATTTAAATTAAGTAAAGAAAAAATTTCTATAAGATGTCGCAAATTAACTCAGCAAAATCAGAATCATAAAATTAAATTTGCAATTATTAAATAAAATATGTATAGCATTTTTTACAAATAAAATGTATTTTTAAAGGATGTAAATTCATTAGGTTAAAACACGAGCTAAATTATTCAATCATTTTAGATTATAATCTTTCTATCTTTCGTGACAAATACTATCAACTGATAGTTTGAAGTCGATCGTTAATATCTAAAACTGATAATTATCTCTGATTAAAAATTAATGTTCAACTTATTTGTCACTTAAAAAAAAACTTTATACATTTTTGTATTCATACAAAATTAAATTATTGTTTATATCAAATCGAGCCTTTTTGATTATAAGTTAACAGTTGTATCCTAGGTTTTATCTAACTAATAATATATTGTAATGTGAAAAAATCTCATGTCATAATATTTACAAAACTATTTAATATTATCGACGTTTTTAAACAGTGCCTGTAACTGTTTAGTCAAATTTCTTTATTATTTAAAAAAAAAGTCTTTAATTATAAGCTTAATTTAGACCTAAAGTAATCAGTTAGTTTTTGATTTAAAAATTTAGTTTTAATGATTTCTAAAAAAATTTTATTAAATATGATAAATTAAAGACAAGAATTGAGTTTTTTAATTTGTTTTTAATTTTCTTATTTTCGTACCTGTTTTTTCTTAAAAAATCAAAACATTTTTTTTAAATTTTTTTTAAATATTAACTTAAAAATTTTATTTAAAAAAAGCTCTTAAAAATAAAAATTTGAAAAAAGATTGCTTCGAATATTTATTTCAATTTAAAAACTTTCCAGTTAATTTCTTTAAGATTTTCAGAGAAAAAAATTCTTGATAAAAATTTACTTTGTTATTTAAAAAACAAAAAGATTGTAGTTGATAAATATAAATATTTGAATTATCTAAATAATTGACTTTAAAGTATTAAATCTTTAAAATTGATCATGAACTCGTTTAACTGAGTTTAGGTATTTGACATAATATGAATTTTGGTTTCTTTAACAAGTTTCATTTTTATTTTATTGTTCTAATAAAACTGTATCGTTTTTAACTTTTTGATTGTTAATTATTTTGATTAAATTAAGGCTCTCAGTAATTAAACCCTTTTTACTTAAATTAAAAAAAAAAAATTTTAAACCCATTTTAATGTATTTTATCTTTATTGATTTTTATTATCAGTAATTTCTTAAAATTTATTAAACTATAAATTTAATTCAAACAGGGAAATAAAAAAAGCTATAATATGCAGGAAAGAGGGTTTAAATGAACACACATACCATTCGAATGATCCCTAGAGTAACTCAAAATGTTTTATTATAAAATAAAAATAAATGTTTTTAATTAAGGTAAGAATAAACGACTTATTTTTGTTGTTTCTCAGTTTATCTTACCAAAATTATTTATTAAATAAAAAGATTCAATTTACTTAAAATATTATTAAACAAAATTTTTTTGTCTTTCTAAAAATCTATTTCCCACCCTTTTGATTTTATTCATCATATCACAACTTTCGTTATCTAAAGTTTTGTCTGTTTTAAAAAATATTAAAAAACAAAACCCATACAGAAAAATTTTACAAGTTTTTTTCCAATTAATATTGAAACACCTTCAAACGTCACCACCTTCAAATGTAGACGGCGAAATGAAGGCCTTTCTAACAGCATTGCCAGGATTTAAATTTGTGGAAGCATGATCCATTATACCCGCGTAAGACTCAATTCTCAACTTTTTCTGATTCTTACGCAGGTAATAGAGGTTGTTCCACTCGACTTTGCCAAAATGCCAAAAAAAGTTTTGGCTTGATATAACGCCAAAGGCGGTCATTTTAAATATTAAATTGTAATTTCTAAACTTTTAAACCGTTTTTTTTTTTTTTATTTATTGTATCCATGTTTTCTTTTGGATTTTTTTTTGGGATTTATTTTCACTTAAGTTTTTTTAATTTTATGATCTGTGATTGATGAAAAATAAAAATTTGAAAAAAAACGCTTTTTTTATTTTCCAGCCTATTGTATACGCAAAAAATATTCTTTTGTTAACGAAAAAAAAATTTCCAAACTTTTGCAACATACTGTATAACTCGTGTTATATGTAATGAACCTGGAATCTGTCACACAAATCTTTATTTTACTTATGTCTTAGGCCTTTGCGGGGTCAGCGTTACGGAACCAATGACTTAATTTTTGAAACACTTGAGACAGTGTTTGGGAAAATGTATGTATCAAATAGTAGCAAACTTTTTTAACATCTCAGTCCTTGAGCCAATTATTTAAAATAAGAACAAGAAGAATGATGACATAAAAAATCTTGGGCCAGTCGCAATATCCGAAGTCTACGCCAGCATATACGAATCACTGATCTTGAAGGTAAACGAAAGCACGTACACAGACAAAGTGAAACAGTTTTGATTCAAAAGAAAGCCATCATGTTCACATGCGATCTTCATGCTAAACCATGCGATAAAACTGAGTAAAATTCTGGGCAAACGTCTGTATGTCTGTGCAATAGATGCCTCCAAGGCATTCGATAAGGTGAATAGGGACCTTCTTGGGTCGAAACTAATAGCGAAAAATTTTAACCCAGCTATTATCATATCAATCATCAAATATAATAAAGAGTCTCAAATGTTTGTGATGAACGGTGTAAAATGCTCGGACATTTTTAAAACAACCGACGGGGTCAGACAAGGTGGTGCACTCTCTCCCAAGCTATTTGCTATTTATCTCGAAGAACTAATTGGATTAATTGAATAAGGCAGTATCAGTCTTAGAGCAGGTTCAATTAAACTAGATATTAGAACATCGCAAAAAACATGGTATCAAACATGCGATACTTGGGAATTGAAATTAGCGTAGAGGACCGGGCTACAGAGCACCTAGCAAAACGTAAACGACTAGTACGCCAAGCCATTAGCAAGCTAAGAGCTACTGGACTTTAAACACAACACATCCACCCAACAATGAAGGAACATCTGTATAAACATACACTAGGCCTATTTTACTCTCCTGCATTGAAACGTTCTATCTAAAGCGCGTCGAAATTAATGGACTCAAACGATTTGAGGGAAACATTGTCAAAAATTTAATGGACATTTCAACTAGGTGAAGGACCAAGAAACTTTTCCATCTAATGAACATTGAACCAACTGAACATAAAATAAAGCTAATCAAATTAGATTTCTTTCTCAGGTTGGACTCAAATGGACTAACTAATGAGCTGATAAAATATATGGGTGATATTGACATCAAGGACGACATAGTAAGATAGATTTTTGAGATAACAGAAATTCTTGAATTCAACACATGTGTGAATATTCAAGAAGCATGTGCTTCAAAAATTTATATAATCAAGGATGTAATAAGATGTGAGAGAGGAGAAGAACAGGCTAGAGAAAAGAGAAGGATAATTAACACGAAGGACTGAAGCACAATTTCTAAGAAAATTTTTGAAAAGCTAAAATTCTGAAAACAATATTTTTTTAACTAATTTATTTTGTCCTTGTATTTATTTTTTTTTTGCGTTAATTCTTTTATACTCATCAAATCTCTTTTGACTTTTCTTTTTTAGACTTATGTAATTTAAACACTGCACGCTTTATTTTATAGTGTGCTATCGTTGGTCGAGAAACGGCCTTAAATTTTAAATAAATAAAAATAAATAATCTTAGATATATTGAACTAAAAATTTTGAATTTATCCATACTTTATATTCGCTAGTAATTAACATAATTATTAGGATTCAATTTTTTAAAATTTTGTTATTTTTAAAGTCTGGAATTTGACTTGAAATGACATTTTTTGCTTTCTAGGGTTTTGACTTTTGCTCAAATCTTATCAATCCAACTGAAATTAAAGACATAACAATTTTTTTTTAACAATTAGCTAAAAGCAAAGTTAGCTTATTCCTAAGAATATCACTACAAATTTTAAAAATTATGATTTAATTTTTTATTAATTTTAGTAAAATAAAAAATGTGGAAAAATTGAAAAAATCAGTAAAAAATTTTATGCGTTAATATTTGGAAAGTTTTGATTTTAAATTTTTTGATAGTCTCTTTCTTCACCATTTTTCTTATCAAAATTTGATGTTTTTCCAATACTCACATATTCCACAACGATTTTAGGTAATGATCCCCATTGATCAAACGCTTTCACCCACTCGCTATAATTAAATAAAAAAAATTAAATTTTATAGAATTAAAATTTAGATTTTTGGGTATTATATTTTTATTTGGGGTGCGAGCTTGGTTTTGATTTGATTTTTTTCATTTATATTTGTATCAAATTATTGATTATTTGTTTAAATTTCAATCAATTAAGTTATCTGTAAAATTAGACATTCGAACATTTTTACCGATTTGTTCGCAAACAAGTTACTAATTTACCTTCAAAGCTTTCAATTAAAATTTTAAAAAATTTCAAGTGAGTTTCTCGAAACTATCCAAATTCGAATATTTTAATTGAATTGAATCAACTTCAACTGTCTATTTTTAATAGATAAAGGTAAGAGGTTTTCCAAAAAAACTGTTTTGTATGAGCATTTTTTTTTTAAATTGCATCTATTAAATAAAAAATTTCAGACTTTGCCTGAATTATAAAAAAATTTCAGTATTTTTTAGTGACGTAATAATTGAAAGAATTTCTAAAGCTTAAAAATCAAATAAGCACAATTTTTTCTTTATTTTTTCTTATTTTTTCTCTATACGGACTCATTATGGAAAAGCTTTTAATTCTCTTTAGAATCTTTTATTGTAGTGTAAAATTTATTACTTATATTAAATTTTAAAATAAAATCAAGTAACTTAGAAAAAAATATCTCTTTTTAATACGTCATAAAAAGAAATTTTTAAAATCTAAAATTTGATAAACATAAAGTATATAGCATACTCAGCATGCAAAATTTTTATTATTAGGAATCAAAGAAGTGACTATTTTCAGCTATCGAATTACAATGTTGTAGACGATCTGGGGTCTTTAAATAAATCTCATTCAACTTGTCTAAAATAGAACCTTGGAGTTGAACAAAAAGTAATTATCCAAATATAGTTTAAGTACCCAATGCAAAGTTATGGACATTTGAATCCTTTTCAAAAAGAAATTAGCACCTCCCCTGTTATCCGCAAGTATCGAAAAAGGACAAATTGTTACTAACTGCGTGCTATATTGCAAAATAATTTAATAATTTTATTCTTTTTTTAATTCTTTTTAAATATTCTCCTAAAAGGAGGTTAATTCAATTAATAATAATTAAATAAATAAATAAATAAAATTTCCACTCAACAATAAAAAGATTCAATTGCTTATCTTTTCGTGAGATTCTTAGTGTCTCCTTGTACAATTTTTGCTTTGATAGTACTAACGAGCTTAACAAAATCATCTGTCAAAAAATAATTAGTACTGCAGTTAAAAGTATCCCTTTTCAGTCAGGAAAAATATACAAAACTGCTCTACCATACTAAATCGTAAGTTAAATAAAAAACGCAGAAAATTAAGAAAGAATTTTCAAAGAACTTTCCTCATTATAATCAAAGATAATCAAAGATATTTTTTCGACTAACCAGTTGAGAATATCTTTTAGATTTAAATTCGAAATTTTCAAAACCGTAATCAGTAAACGCTCAATAAGCTTAGAAATTAATTAAGTTTTTAAGAAATTAAAAGGGAAAGTGTACCAGAGCCTGAACAAATGCATTATCTTATGCTAAACAATTTATCTCTGAAAAGCCATAAATCATTTATGGTCAATGAACCTATAAGCCTAAAAGAGATCAATTAAGATTTAAATTTAAATCAGATAATTAAAAGGGGAAGTGACCAGAGGACCTGATCAAATTCAAAATATCATGCTAAAAAATTTATCCCGAATTTCTCTCCTTGATATTAAGGAACTCTTCAACGGAAGTCTTCTACAAGTTAGAATTCCCAGAAAATGGAAAACACAATTATAAGCAATGACCCCGAAAAGATCCTTCCTATTCAATTGCTCATCTAATGATCGACTTATTGGTATTACAACCTGTCTTGGAAAGCTACTTGGGTGTATTATTTATATAAAAAAATATAAATTTTTCTAAAAAATAATTCTTTGTTAATGAAGCGACAATCAAATTTCAACAAATATCTACGAAACGGCAACAATCTTAATTTTTGATCCAAAAAACTTCTGAATCATTCAAAAGAAAGGAAAAACTCAACATTTTTTGTTTTGACATTTCTAGAGCTTTTGATAGGATTTTGATGGGATTATAGTAAATGTAAATGGTCATCTTAGTGACGAATACTTAATTACTCAGGCCTTTTTATGTATAGATAATGAGAATATAAAAATTTGAAAATACTTTCTGTTCTTTTTGATTTTTAAAATAAATATATCGTCAATGTAATCGTTAGTGAAAGAATTCGATTTCAATATGTGTGATAAACTTGAATGAGGATTTTATTGATCAGTTATTCCACATACACTAAAACTTTGGACATTAATCTCAAATTTCAGATAACCACTAAATTCATTTCGCATAGCCTGTTGATTTAGGGTTTCTAAAATTTAGTAAAAATTCAAATTAAATAAATTCAATTCAATTCAATTTAGAAAAATTAAAAATATTTTTATAATTTTCTTTTTAACTTAATCCTTGACCCTGCTCTTAAATCTGAATTTCAATTTTAAGTTTTTTCTTGGTTCAAACTAAAAAGCTGTATTTAATTTTAGCTTTTAGATTTAATCCATTACTTTAATTTGGATTTTCTTTTTTTAAATTGGCATTTAAACACAAATTTCTGATTTTAAAACATTCTCGATGAATTGGGAACTCTATAACATGGGATCGATGGTATGTAGCCCTAGGATTAAAACCAGAATTTTAGGTTTTAACCCTCGGGCTTCTTTGCAAGGGTAATGATTAAAATACTGAAAAAGTAAAAGAAGTACAGAAAGTACTAGTGGTATTTTAAAAGTTAAATCTTATTGTCTATCAATGGCGTGTGTCCTTATATCTAATTTTACGTCTAAAATAATTATTTCTTATTTTGTTCAAAATTTTAAAAAATTTCTGGTTTAATGATTAATACAAATAATTTTTTATTACTTGAATTTGTCTAATTTTTCGAAAAGTAATGTCAAATTTTTGTTTGATTTTTGTCTAAGTGGAATTTCTATTAGGGTCACTTTCTTTATATCAGAATGAATCATGCATGAACTTTTTGTTTGATTAAAAAATAGATTTATGTTGGGTAATCGACTTTTTTCAATCGAGTTAGATGAGCTATCATTCAAAACGACACAATTAGTGGTAACTGTTTTAACTCTTATTTTCTTGTAAACAAATTTTAAATCAATCGAACGTTTAACTTGACCATCAATAAGTTTGTACAAAATTCCGTCTGAGCATAGCTTGAAAGTAGCTTTTTTCCAATTGTCCATAAAGATGCCTTTGTGCAAATAAATTAAAACATCCGACAAAATCACTGTCATTTTTAAATAGGAAATTTGTTAAAATAATTTTGATATCTAAAAATGAAAAAAATAAAAGCTTAAATCAAAAAATTATATTTTAAAAAATGGATAAATTTGGAGAAGTTTATTTAGATTTTAGCCAAAATGATATCAATATCGATGATCTTAACCTAAACACCTTATGGGTCGAATTGGATAAGGGTTTGTTGATGATTATATTTTAAACTTGATTTTTGATCTTTTCTTTATCCAAGGTCTTTTATCGGACAACATTGGTCAACAGTCTGAATCCATTGTCAAACTGACCGAGTTGTTTGATCGATACCCTTTGCCAGTTTTTGTAAATAGTGGCTTTACCCGTTTGGCGAAAGTTTTTCAGAACGGGTGAATTATATTGTCCAAATTCTATCAGAGAGTTTATTTTAATATATTTTTTTCTTTTCAGAAGCAACTTTCTTAAACTACAAATTATTAGAGTTATTGAAAAAAACCAAAAACACTTGACAAAAATAATTAATATTGAAGAAATTTTGAAATTAATCTTTTACAATATTCACAGTAATGATGCAATTTGTAGGGCTCTGACCCTAAGAGCCTTGGGTGAAATATCTCCCATTATAAGCGAAAAACACAATGTTCAACATAGTATTCGACTAGCACTTGAGTCTAATGACGAAACTGAGGCCAAAGAGGCCTTTTATGCTGCAAATAAATTTTGCGCTCTTTCAAAGTAGTTTCTTCTAGAACCCTAAGAAAAAATTTTTTAAATTTTTTATTAGATATTTTTCAGCATCGTTGATCGACAGTATTTCAGCAATGATAGAAGCTATACATACACCTTTAAGTCGAAAAATGAGACTTGTATCCCTTCTTGTTCATATGCATCATGACACAGTTTTGTCTTCAAAGGCATCGGCCTTATGCAAATCAATATATGACTCCTTTGCAAGAGAAGACACATCAAAAATAATCCTAAACACTCTTACTCAAATCGCGTGCAAAAGTCTAACCAATATACCTGATACGGTAATGTTTTTTTTTTTTAATTAATTTTTAAAGAAAAAAATAATTGAACATATCTTTAGAAAAAAAATTTGATTATCTATAGCATAGAAAAATAATGATTTTTTTGATTTTAGTTGACATTTTATTTAAAATTGCTATCGGAAGAACCACGCCAAAAAATTCAAATTTCAATACTGAAAAATCTTTATATCCTGGCAACTAAAGTAGCTCATCTCTGGACCAACGACAATATATCTAGTTTGATAGAGTACATTACAAAGCGGATAGGCTACAGCAATTTAGTTCTTAAGTCGTCTGAAATATTGACCCAATTGGCCAAAAATTCTAGTGTATTTTTTCTCGATTTATTTAAAAAAGAAAATGAAGAAAAAGAAGAATTTAAAAATCTAAAAAAATTGATTCAATCTTTGATTTTTTATGAAAAACAAGACATAGCATTCAATTTTTGTATCCTATCGACAAATTTATTGCTCTATGCCAATAGATATGGCCACAAAACGGACCAGTATGATGATTTTTTTGAACAGACAAAAAATGGCTTATACTCAATTATTATCGAAATTGATGAAACCATTCAGAATCTGGACTCTATGGAATCAGGTTTTGAGTCCAATCTTGCATATTTTACAAAAATACTTTCCAGTGCTCTTAAATGTTTGATCGATTTGATAGGAATGAATGACGAAAACTATTACAAAGAATTATTTGAATTTGTAATCTGTCTTATTAATTCATTTAGTAAGTTAAATTTTGTTTTTTTAAATTTTTACATTTTTATTATTGCTGGTGTGAAATTTCGTTCAAAAAATAAAAATTTTTATAAATTTTGTTCTAATTGTCAAAAATGCAGATGAAACAAAGTGAAACAACTTAAGTTGCTCTGCGGGAGTCTGCAAAATATGTGCAAATACTGCAATATTGCACGTTATTTAAAAGTATTAAGAATAAAATGCAATTAATTGGCACAGACTTTTCGCAAACTTCTGTAAAAGGGATGACAAAAGTTTTCATTTTCAGAATAAGTTTTTGACAATTTGAACAAAACTTATATAAAATTTATCATTTTTATTATGGAAAAATGTATTTGACGCATAAAAAAAAAAATTATAGCATAAAAAAAAATTTAATAGCGCATAAACCAAAAAAAATTAAGTAACGTATAAAGATTGTGTCATTAAAGCATATAAAAATTAGTCTCGCATAAAATAAAGCAAGTTAAGCATAAAAAAAATAATATAGCATAAAACAAAAATAATTTAATCAATATTTAGAGCCGACTTGGCCTTTGGGGGTCGACCACGTCTTTTTTTAAATTGAGTTTCTTAAATATTTCTTTCAACGTTAGCCTTACGTTTAGTTGGACGACCTCGGGTTTTGTGAAGTTCAGTACAAGAGAACAGAACAAGGTGTAAAAAAATTAAATAGCTTTTTTTTCAAAAATTTTAAAATTAATTCTTGAATGCAGAATGGTGTAAGATTCATGGTTGCACCAACTTTAAAAAGGTGTATACACATAAGTACAAGTTTTACTATAATATGAATTTCGACCATAATATGAATTTCTACTATAATATGAATTTCGACCAGAATAAACAATTGTTGAATATTTTGATTTTTAACCATTCGTATTTTATTTTACTCTTTTATTTTTATTTTTTTGTTTTCAATCAATAAAAATAAAATCAAAATAAAAAATTATACATCACCAGATACCAACCTCCTGAACCTCCACCGTTCTGTAACCTTGGTATACAGAACTTTGGATGAAACTTCCCATTTTTAAACTTTATTTCTATTACTCTTGATTTACGATTAAAGACCTAAAAATTGAACTCGTCATTGAAGATGACTCTGTACCAATCTTTAACTGTCCAATTAAGTATATGTTTGTACCACTCATATCTTTTTTTTTATTACTTATGCTTGAAATTAAATATTCTTATGCTTTCAAAATTTTTTTATGCTTTATTAATATAGTAGAATGTTATTATTTGAAACAATTTTTGAGCTTTTGAAAATGATTTTCAAAAAGATCTCCAATGATTTCGAGTGTAAATTGATCTGATAAATTTCAGATATTTACTTAAGAACCTTAAAATAAAAACTGTTTTTTAATCAAAATTTTAATGCATTTTGATGTGTTTTATCTATATTAATTTTTTTTATCAGATATATCTTTTAATTCAATAATGTAATTTAAATTATTTTATTTAACAAATAATCTAATTTAACAGGGACATAGAAAAAATCTTTAATTTACAGTCAAGAGGGTTTAAATGAATGCACAGGCCATTCGAACGATCTCTAGAGTAACTACAAAAATAATTTTTTCTATAAAATAAAAAAATTAATGTATATAATTGAGCTAAGAATAAACATTTTTTTGTTGTTTGTCATTTCATTTTACCAAAATGATTTATTAAGTAAAAATATTCAATTAAATCAAATAATTATCAAATAAAATTCTTGTGTTGTTTTAAAAACCTTTTTTCGACACTTTTCCTTTTATTTGCTGTATCACAACTTTTGTTATTTAAAGTTTTGACTGTTTTAAAGTTAATCAAAAAAACATAACTCTTACAGAAAATTTTGACGAGATTCTTTCCAATTAATATTGATACTCTATCAAAATAAATTAATTTCAGCTAGATATATTTAAAATTTGGTTGACAAAATCCTGTTTTTTTAGTATTTCTTCAAGCAACTAAATAAATTATTATCTTTACAAATATTTGGTTATCACGATCTGTTGTAGATTAATTATTTAGAAAGTTGGTCTTAATAAGGAAATAAAATACCAGTCTTATCAAAAGTCTTTTTTTTCTGTTCTTAAAAATTAACTTATTTCGGCTTAATTATCTAGATTCTCAAATCAAGAAATAATAATGTTTGTTTCTTTAAACTTTATAAAAATAAAAAATAAAATCTATTTGAACAAAAGAATCAAATTGTTCTCGAGTTATCTAACTCTTGATTTTGTCTTTGGTCTTCGGAGAAATAATCAACTTGAGATATCTTTTTAATTCAATTAGCGCTATAATTACTGAATGAAAAATCTAAAATTAAAGTTTTTAAAAAACAGCAAAAGAGCTCTTGAAAGAAAAATGATTTGAAAAAAAATTCTGTTTATGCCATAAGCAAAATTAATTTAGGCTTATTTTAAAACTATTTAATTAAGACAAGCATACAATTAGTTATTACATCGAAACACTATTGGTATTATGCAGTTATCAAGACACGAACGGAACACTGAACCCAAATTCAAAAGAAACCGGAGCGGAAAAAATTGAGGAACAGTTAGATAATGGAATAAATTTAAACAACGACATTATTTATGAAAAATTGAGCTTGATAAAAGATCTTTTTGAAAAATTGGTAGAGCAAAATTTAGAAACTAATCTTCAAGTAAGCTTTCAGAGAAAAAAAAATTCTTAAATTTAAAAAATATGTATATTAAAAGCTTAAAACATTGAATTTAATCTTCGAACTCCAGGTCCGATATTTCTATTCATGCGATTCAGAAATTGTCTACATTAAAAATTTAGTTGAAAATTTTGCCAAACGACACCAAAATGACTTGTGGTCAGTGTACAAACTGAGCCGAATGTGTGTCCGATATACACATTATGACTTGAGTGAGAAAATTTACGAAAATTTATCTTTACTTATGACTGGTGCCATCCACAACATGTCCACTAATGATCTTAGCTACAAAAGCTGGTTTGAGTTCATGTCACTTGTATGCAAAGCCGAATCGGCACTGGTAAAAACAGAATTCGAAAATTTTTCCAAATTGATGGCCAAACTTAACCAATCTTTCAATGACTACACCCGCGCTCAAACACTTTTTAAATCCCTCTGCTCTAGATGCCTGACCCATTCCAACTCTTTGACAGTGCTTGAAAATTCGAGCACTTGCTTTCAGATTCGATTTTGTGAACTTAGATGTGAACAAATTAAGCTATTCATTCATTTAAGTATGAGTTTGTTGACTCACCGGACAGTTCCGACCCCTGTGTTTCAGCTTAAATCGTCTGAAAACTTGGCCAGATACGGCCGAATAGCTCAACAAATGAAGTATGGTGTAGTCGAACTGCAAAAATTGAATCAAAAATTCAAAGATTTTATATCCGAATGTTTCGATGCTGATGAACATACCATCAACATACTAAATATGTAAGTGACAGATTGTATAAATATTGAAAATTTAATAATTATAAATCTTAGGTAAATATTTTAGTCTAACAATTTAAGGCTTCTGGGCCTAGATCAATTATTATTATTGCTTTTAATTGAAACTTCAGTCACAAATAAATAAAAATCGATTCTAATAATAAAAAAAACAGTTTTTAATATAGCTAAAATTATTTATATCATTAATTAAAATTATGTCTTATGACATTTTTAGTTAGTTTTAATAAAATAAACTCTTCGATTAAATGAAACATTCCAGAGTGAATATATTGGTTCATTATTTAAAACCAATTAAAAATAAATATTCAGCTCTCTATTAATTTCCTAAAAATATTCAATTTTATTTAAACATTAAAAAAATGAAAAAAAAACGCTGTACTCTTAATTTGGTAAAAATGATCCCAAAATTTTGAATATTCGAGTCGAATTTTTTTGTGTCCAAATTTTTGTTTTAAAAAAATTTCGATAAACTATTTTTTCAATTTCAATTTATTTTATGTAGAAATTTCACTAATTAAAATCTAATTATATTATCTAATCGTGTTTTTTGTTTGAAATTATAATCACGAATTTTTAAGTGTTCTTATCACAAAAAATACACCAAAAATGTTTTAATGAACACTTTTATTTAATTGATAGATTATCATCAACAATTGGGAAATAACAAACATTTCCTCTCCTAATCATTCCTGTGATTCATAAAATTCTATTCCTCATCTCGAAGCATTTCAGTTCTTAACTAAGTGTTTTCCTGTAAACGATTTAGATGATTTGAAAAAAATATTTGCTAAAAATTTTTCATTTTTAATATATTTAAAAAAAAAATTTGGGCGGACACCAAGGGAATTTTCGAATTAGAAAAGTTTCTTTTCGGCCCATGTCAAAAATGATGTTTAATTTTTTTTAATATTCAAAAGTCTGAAAAAAAGAAAAAAAACTAAAAACTTACAACTTCATAAAAATTTCCATATTTAAATAATATTATCTTTTAAGATGTAAAAAACAAAATGAATGCTTAATTTACTGTATTAATTTTTTGATATCACCAAAGACTAAATCGTAAGCTAAAAAAAAATTTGAATTTTTTTTAATTCTTGAATAAAGCAAGCTTTTGGATGAATTTTATACGAATTTTTTAAATTCAAACGTAGTTAAAAGTGAATCAATAAATGACGCATTTCCTGAAAAGGGCCCTAAATACGTACAATACGCGGTCGAATTAAAGCTAATGGAAAGTTTTTTATTAAATCTAATTGAAAAATTATCAAATTTATGCACAAATGAATCTGAATCGCGAACAGAAGTAATTTTTTTTTCATAACCTAAATTAATACGATTTGTTAAATCTTAGAATTTTTTTAGCACATTAGGCAGTTTCAAGAAATATTTGTAGATTTTATTAAATTGCCTATTCCGTTACCAAGAGCCTTTTTTACGTCATTACAAAAAACTTCTATTAAGCTTATTGTTACACCAAATAACAAAAAAACAAATTCTATACTAACAATTAGAAATGATCAAACTTTAGTAGTAAAAATTGATGGTATAATCAATCAGCATTTTAAAACTAAAAATCCGATTAGAACTGTCAAAAAAGTTCAAATTTGTCTCACCACCGAATTAGATAGTAAAAGCATTCCGGATAATAAAGTAAATTGTTAAGCTTATATCATTCTGGAAAAATTAATCTAAATTTTAAGTTTGGTAACATAAAATTTATAGATGTAAAAACAATGCTTGAAGTTCCAAAGAACGATTATTTCACTTCAAATATTCTGGTTAGCTTTCCATATTTTGGGAATTATATAATCCAGGTAGATCTGTATATTTTGGACAACAGTGATATGATATGGAGGTATACTTCCACTGAGAAACATCAGATTTTGGTCAAAGTGGAAGAAGATTTAAATAGGCAAAAATTGTTTGCTGCAATGGCAGCTGCTGCAGTGGCTTCCGGTTCAAATCAAATACCTAATCAATCAAACCGCAATGTAATCGAGAGCGAATCTATAGAAAAAATGGACATTCAGATTTAAAAATTCAAATTTTTGAAAATTTCAAAAATTAAGACCATAAAAACGTAAAAACATAAAAACATAAGAACCATAAATTTTTTAAAGACTCTTTATTTAAATATTTGAATTAAATTTTAAAATACAATTTTTTTTTATTTAAAGAAATTGTTATTGATTTTTCTGGAGAATAACAATTTCGGATGTTTTAAAAATTTTTAACAAAAAAAATCAATCACGTTCGCTTTTTTAATTAATGTTATCCGGATTAACGAAGTATTTTTTGCTAAGAAAGCCAACGTCAAATTTATTTTAGAATAAAAGCAATTAAGAAAAGATTTAAAGTCAACCCAAAATTTTTTTGTCAGACAGATCATTTATTTATTTAGATTAAAAATCTCATTAACTAAGAATTAAATTTTAGACAAAGTTTTAAGCGCTATTTGATATAGACCAGCCTTTTCAATTAGCATTCAGTTTTTTTGTTGATTTTTTTTTAAATATTGATTTTTCAAGAGATGTGTTTGTGATTTTGAGTCGTAAATATCAAATTTACAATATTAAACATTAATTAGAATAAAATAAAAGTTTTGTTTTGTTATTAAATGTTTTTATTCGTATTTTTCTCAAGAAAAAAATATTTTCAAAAATAACTTTTAAAGATACAAAAAAAGGAAAAATCATAGTCACATTTTTTTGAACCATGTCCGGCCAAATTATTTGGGCAGAAATTTGTTTTATCTTTATTACTCTACAAGTTTTCTATATATTTTTCTGTCTAAATTTATCAATAGAAATTTAATATTCAATATTCCTTTAATCGTAGCTTAAATTTCATAAATCATATTTTATCAATTAAATTTTTAAATTTTTAGGTAAATTTTGATTGAAATATATTTAATAAGAAAAAGATAGCATATTCATTAAATTTTTTATAAATTGTACTTTAATTAAATATTTTTTAATTCTTTAAAGCATTGAGCATTAAATTAAATCAAACCAACTTAAATATTCAAATAAACTTTAAGCAAGTTAAATTATTGCCTTTTTCAACAAACAAAGCATCAAAAATTTTATTTTGATTTATTTAAAACCAAAACCATTTTTTGGCAATTTTTGTTTTTCAAATTTTAGCCATTAGTCATTTTTTTTAAATTTAAGAAATATCAAAAAATTAAATTGTATAATTTTTAATCTGAGTTACAATTAGAGCTTAATTTTTAATTAATTTGAATAAATTAATGAATAATTAGTATTAAAATTTCTAAAGAAAAAAAAAATTTTCTTAAAAAATCATCAATAACTAAATAATCTATGTTTGAAACACTATATTTAATTTCAAAAGAGCTATATTGCCAAAATTTCTCCAAATATTTCTTAAATAAAATATTTCTCAACCATCGCACATTTTCAAAATTGTATTTAATTTTTTTATAAAACACAATAGATCATTCCACTTTTATTCGAAAAAAAAAATCCAATTAAAGAGAAGATTTCGAATTGAAAATTAAAAAAAATATTTAATATCTCTCAACATTTGTTTAAACAGAACCAACGCTTTAATTTTCTAATTAATTAGTTTAGACATCACTCATTTTGACTTTATTATCGAGATCTATTTTTCTTTTGTTTGATTCAATAATTTTTTATTTATACAGAAGGCTTTTTATTAAATTTTATAACATATTTTTATTAGATGAGTATTTAAATAATAGATTGAACTTAAACTTATTCTTTTTATTTATGTCTGGTTGCCTATTAAATTTGTTAATTTTTTATTTAACTAAATGAAAAAAAATAGTATTTGAATGTAATAATGGAAAGTATTATAATAATAATTACGGTTGCTTTTTATGGCAACCAAGTATGGTTCCTCACGAACATACACTAAAGAAGTTCTAGAAAAATTGATGATATTTATTAACTGAAGTCTATATTGAAGTAATTGAAATATTTATTAATCATCTTCGACAATTATTATTCGCTTTTTTTAGTATATTTAAATATTTAAAAAAAAAATTTTTAGCTTAATTGACAACCATTTTCCACCTGATGCTTTACTAGAAAAGTGTGTTGAAACCTTATGTATCTGAAAAACTACATGCCAAAATAAAATTATTGAATACAACAATAAGGAGTGCTTTAAATTTAAAAAAAAATAAGATACACTTAATTTGTTATAAACCTGAATATCGGAAAATGTTAAATTCTCATAGAACAATACTTTTCCTGGAATAAAATAAGACCCAAAAATCAATTACAAGAAATATCTAGAAGAAATAATTTCTAAACGAAAATAAACACAATGAGGAGAAAAATATTAACGGAGGACTTAAACTAATATGAAAAAAAGCCTCTGTAAATTCATCAAAGATTCATTTCTTAAACTTCCTATTTTTATACCCCAGTCTAGAACCGAATGGAACAGTCCTTCAAAATATGCAAAATCATATCTTCATAATTATTTTCTCTTCTTATCATAGCTACTTTCTATGCTATCAATAAAAAAGGCAAAACTTAAAAATTTAATTACTTATAATTTTTAGAATAAAAAAAGAATTCAAGCCTAAATATAAAACTCAATTTTAAAAAATTTATCTCTTAAAACTTGAGTTTAGAAATTTATTATTAATTTTTTTATTGTTTATAATACAATCTTGTAAATATAGAATTATTAAAATATATATTATATATTATTATTATAATATTATTAATTATTATATTTCTATTAAAAGAACTGCTCTATAAAAAATCTTATTTTTTTAATTCTTTTAAATAAAAAATAAGTCCGTGTAACATTTTCTATGAGTTTTTATTCCTTAAAAATATTTTTTTAAATTCACATAATCCACTGAGAATTACATTAAATTATGATTTTTGAAAATAAATTAAAAAAAAATAAAACTTAAATCAACATTTTTGAATGTTTTTGAATAATTTAATTTAAGTTTTTGGTCAAAAACAATTTTTATAAACATCATTAAAAGAGCTGTTTTTTAAATGAAACTTATTAGACTTCTTTATTTAATGGAAACTTTAAAATTTCAAGCCAAAAACCTGTTTATTAATCAGAAAACAATTTGTTATTATTTTGTTTTAAATTAGATTATTTTGTTTAAAAAAAATAAAATTCTTGTTGAATGAAAAACTGTTTGAATAAAAAAATTGGAAAATATTTAAAAAATATTTAAACAATTTTTTCAATAAGTATTTATTAAAATTATTAGAAAAAAAAGCTCAACTTAAATGAAAGCTAAAATTTACATTAAAAAAAAAGTTTATTTTTTATATTGAAATTTGACAAAAAGTGCTTTTGCTGAGTTAATTTATTGTTCGAAATAATAAATGAAGCCAGAGTCAACTTTCGGTTGAGCTTGCCATTGAAGACTCTCAGTTTGATATTTTTTGCCACCACCTTAAATTATTTTAATTTTAAATTTAAAATATTTACAATATTTTTCTATTAATTTACCAAGAGGTTGATGTCTAAAATTTCCCCAAGTGTCCACAGCTGGTTGAGCTTTCCAATCCAGTCTTACTTTTTCAATAGTTTTCTGTGATACCGGAGTTTGATAACTTAGGTTTCGATCATCAACTTTTGGTCCTACATTCTGAGGCCTGAACACTTGACCAGATTGAATTTTGACTCTGGATGGTGGTGGCTCTTTCCACCACAGCTCTCTCTTAGCTATGCGCGTTCCTTCACCAAAGCGAGTCGGTGATTGAGAAGTGTTGATTTGTCGCGGTGTTTGGTTCTGGTTTTTGGTGTTTAAGTCATTCCTCTGATTGCTTCTTCCATTCACCCTTGGAGTCTGATTGAGATTTTTTTGATTTGACGGACTTATCGGCTGAATATTTTCGACCGATATGTTTGTGGATTTTTTGCCTTGACTCATTGCCCAGCTGATTTAGTTATGCACCAATTTGTTCCTCTCCTTCTCAAATACTAAACTCTCAATTAAAAAAAAATTTAAATAAAATCTAAAAAGGTAAATCTTAACAATATTTTAAAGTCTTCTAGGTAGAATGAGTCCTACGATATGGTTTGATTAATTTGATTTAAAAAAATTCAGAAATAAAACAAGTCTGGTTTTATAGCGAAAAGACTGCTTGTTATAAATTCATGTCCCCGAAAAGCATAGGGATTTGAAAAATTTTAATTAATCAGAAAAAAATGATGAGGAACAAAATGCAAGCAAAAAATCACTTTTTTCGATTAATTAAGAATTTTTCAAAACGTTAACTAATTAAAATCATTGATCGAGAGACAGCGAGCACAATTCTTGGTTTAAATGCCAGTTAGCTGGTATTGAATTGTAACTATAGTTACTTCTTTTATTTCGGTATGAAAAGATGTAATTTCTGCCGAAAATATTTCCAGAACAATTGCAAAACTTTAATTAAAACAATGTCATTGCCATGTTAAATGAAACAAAAATGCTTATTTATTTTCTTTTATAAATTAAACAAAAAAGTCTGCTCTTAAACGGTTTCATTCGTAAATTTTCTGGAAAATTAAAAAAATACTAAATGCAATTACTGACTGGCTTTATATCAATATTGCATAGTATATTTATCTATGATACGAACTATTAGTGAAAATAAACAAAGTTATGTTGCCAATAACATACTTTAAAGATCGGATATATTTGAAATATTTTGCGACTTAGTTAAATTGTTTTAAAATAGTAAAAAAAGAAGATTGAATGTTCCTAAATTTGAGTAAAACCTTAAATATAATTGGAATAATCTCTAATTAAAGGTTTATTTCAATTAAAATATAGTATAGAGGTTTCTATTTCTTAATTTTTTTAAAGCCTTGAGTCTCAATTTTTTTTTAAATTCACCTTTATTCTCTCAGCAACAGTCTTTGTCCAAATACAGACATTATTATCACATTTTTTTTAAACAAAAGCGAAGAAAGAAAAAAATTTTAATTTCTCTCTGTATTTAAAAGGTTCTTGATGCAATATTCTTTAAAAATTCCTTTGTAAAATTCAAATTTACATTAAAATCTAGCAAAGTAAACAAATAATGTTTAATTTATCAAAGTTTATATTTTAACCCTTTTCTTTTAATATTGGTAAACAAAACCATGGACTTTAGTGAAACTAAAACAAATTCGAGCATAAAAGAAATTAAAGAACTAAAATAATTGCTTTCGAGGATTCTTAGAGAAAAATTAGCTTTTATTTTTAAATTAATGTAATGTTCCAATATTTAAAAAAAAATTTCATTATAAAAATGGCACATTTTTAAAATTATTTATTTCATATAATTTTTAATTGTTAATAAACTGATTTTTTTGTTTATTCTGTTCGAAATAGATAAAGTAAATTTTTTAATAATTTTTTTTTAAATATTAGGTTGTGAAAAAGACAGTGGATAAATCAATTTTAGGTTTAATTCATTTAAAAATGATTGCTCACTATTAAATTATTACTAGTTTCAATTTCGAACCTTAATAAAAGATATCAGAGGTGTTTCATAGTATTTGAATTTAAATATTTTTCTTAAGTACACAGTTATAAAACACTTATAAACACAGCTTATCTCAAAATGCCAAAAATGATTAAAATTACAGAACAATTTTTAACTTTCTGAAAAGTTGCTATTAAACTTTTTCCGGTTTAACACATTTTATATTTTTTATATTTTAAACCATTAAATTTTATTAATGTTAAAAATCGATTTTGTTTCTTTAAATTCAGTATTTTGAACCTTCTTATAATTATTTTATTAAAATGGAAATAAACCTTTTTTAAAAAGGAATTATTTTAAAGGTGATTTAACACTTCTGCGAAATGATGTCTTTTGTAATTAAATTTGATCAAATATTTTTGAGAAATTTTGCGTAAAATTTGTTATTTTACTACAATATTAATAATCATTTAAATGAAAATAATTTTTTGAAACTTAAACTTTTACCGTATTCCTTCGTTCGACTATGCTGCACCACAAGCTAAGAAATGCTTTTGGACCATTTGCCAAAGTAAATCTTGCCCATGCTTAAATATTTTTGATTAAGAACCCATGGTCAAATATCATTATCACGGGTTAAAGTCCAGATAAAACACTGAAATTCTTAAAAAATGTGTCATCTAGACAAAAAAAATATTTTTAGAATGATTTTAAGAAAAAAAATATTCAAAAAATTAATTTTCTATAATTTCGATTACTTTTTAGATAAACTAAAATTTGAGTTCTGGTCCGGAATTGTTGTTTTAAAATTTTAATAAAAAATTAAAATAAAAATTTAAGGTAAAAAATCAATTTTATCGAGATTTAGAATTAATAAGATGGCTTATTTAGCAGTTTTTTTTTGTTTTGAATTATTTTTATTAATTCTTGGTGCTGAACCAAATGCATTATAAATAACAATTCTTTTTATTTTTTGTCTAAAAAAAATTAATTTAAATCATTTTTAAATATATTTGAAATATCAAAAAAAGAAGGAAATTTTTCTAAATCAAAAATCCTTGTTATTAAGATTATGAGGATTTTTCTAAAAAATCTAAACATTTTTCCAGTGCTAAAATAAGACAATTAAAATATTATTTTAACTTAAATTTAATTCGATTTTAATTTGATTTATTTAATTAAAATAATTAATCCATATGTTTTTGAAAATTGCTTAGAGACCGAAATATAACAAAAAAAAAACAAATTAAAAATAAGCGAAATTAAATCTAATGCTAAAATCTCAACTTTACGATCCATTTACTGATCCGCAACGACCCGAGTTTTACAATGAAAAAATATTACGAAAGAACACCATAATAAATATACCAAATTCGGGAATTTTAAAATCATATAATTCAAAATTTTGGATTTCAATAAAATCAATACTATGTCGTCTATTAATGATTTCTTATTCAATGTTTCTGATTATTGAAACCACTGTTTTATTTGAAGAAAATCTATTACTTTTAAATATACTTTTTCTCTTCTTAATATTGGCAGATGGGTTTGTTGTCATTTTCAAGAGAAAAGGCTTAGAAGATAGATGGTGTTGTTTATCAATTCTGTATTTTATTTGCGCCATTTCAACTCCTTTTTGGTTAATTGAAATTAATCATGGCATTTTCCTCACTGTCCAAATTTTCAATCCAGATTTCATGCACCATTTTGATCATCATTACCGACCTTTAAAAGATTCTGATGTAGTTTTAACAAGAGGATCACTTAGAACAGGTGAACAATTTGACACTGATACAGATTGGTTAAACATATCTAAAAAAGATATGTATTCTTCAATGCTAGAGAAACATGAAGCTTTATTTTGTCTGACCCTTATGATATGCAGGGTTTTTATACCACAAGCAACTCTGACATGGGGAGCTATTAGCAGCTTGGTTGAGTTTTCTTTCAATACAATTTTTGATATTTATTCTACTATAAATATGTGCAGAGATCCGCGAGTTAATTTGTCATATAAAATTAGAATAGCTGGAGTTTTGGTAAGTAATGGAGCACTACTACCGATTTCGTTGAACATTTTTCCTGATTCGCAATCTTTCAATGGTCCGAAAATTTCACTTTTAAGAAAAATAACTGATAATTTTTATTTTCGTTTTATTATTCAAATTGTTCTAGCTGATTTACCTTTTTTATTGCTTCGTTTAGTTGTTTTACACAATCTAAAATACGTCAAAAAAGAAATGTATTATTTAATAGCTAAACAAATAATAATTATTTTCGTCAAAATCATGGTTATGATACACAATTTTGTTACCAATTTTATTTCATTAAATAATTTAAGAGAAATAGATGCAATAAATAATCTCACTAAATATAAAATTTATTGAAATAAATATTAATATTTTATTACTTTATTTTTGGTTCTGTATTAAATTTGGGGTCCAACTAAAACACTGACCCCCAAATTTTCTGTATAGTTTATGAGATATTTAAATTTAAATAAAATACCTCAGATATTTCGAGAATCAATTAAAATTTTAATACGGAAATGTTTAGTTTGTTCGAAATAGATTTAGTATTTTTTAATAATTTTAAAATGTTAGCTGATGAAAAAGACGGGAAGCTTTTTTAATTTGATGCTAGTTTTCCTAATTTCAATTCTATTTTCAGCAAAAAAACAAAAATTTGTTTAAAGAAACCTGACCCTCTACTCACCCCCAAACTAACAACCATTTTCTTGTAAAAAAATTCAATAGCTTCTTAAATTTGTGTTTAGCTTTTGTCCACGAAGTATAATTTTTAAAATATTTAAAAATTTTTTAAATAATTTAAAATATTTAAAAATTTTTAAATAATTTAAAATATTTAAAAATTTTTTAAATAATTTAAAAAATTCAATATTGATTGTAGTATATGATATTTTTGTTTTATTAAAAAAAATAAGAGACCTTGTAAAAATATTTAAAAAAATTAAAAATATAGCAAAGCAAAATTCTATATTTTTGCTATCTTTTGCCTCTTTTTTGTCATCTATGTAACATGTTCTTACAAAAATGAACTTTACTTCCTGAACAAAAGCATAACATTTTTTGAAAGCTTTTAAAATTCTCTACAAAAATAATGGGAATGAGTTGAGAGTCAGAAAGGAGTCACGTTTTAAAAATTATAAAAAAATTCAATTTTCAAGATAAAATAAAAATCTTAGAATGAAACTGATTGAAATTAATTTGAAAATTTTCATAAATTGACGGTCAGTCAAATTCAAAGTCAAAATTTAACTTCATTCTAGAAAAATATAAAAAAATGAAATTGCTCTTTAAAGTTAAAATCGAGTTATAAAATCATATTGTTATCGAGTCTAGCCGTTGCATACTTTTTCTCAGTTCAAAAAGTTTATTTAAAAATATATGAATTTTTAATTAACTTCAAATTTCTTGATTTAAGATTTAAGATTAAGTATCAAAGCTTGATTGAAAAATGCTTTAGATGCTCATTAATTACATCCATTTTCAAAAAAGGTTTTTCATTTAAAACAAAAATGTCAAAATATGGTACTAGGGGATAAGAGCGCAATTAATTATAGTAATTCTACTTGTTTTAAAAAGAAGTAATAGAACACATTCGAAATCTGTTCAAGTAGCATAAGCAAAGAAGGCCCTTGAAAAGCGATAGTTTTTATTTTTGTTTTTTTTTTCAATTTTTTTATTGATTTTTTGGGTTTTAATTTTGAGTTACTGACGGAATAAAAAAAAATATGCATTATTGATTTGATAAAACTTTTGAGCAATAAAACAAGTGGTTCTGAAAAAAAACTCGGTCTTATTTGAAAATGATAGATTTTTCAATTAATATCTTCATTTATTTTGGATTAATAATTAAAGATCAAAAAGCTCACCAAATCATAGAATTATAAGTTTTAGAAATAAAAATTAAATTAAATTTTTATGATTTTATTTTATAGTTGAAAATTTGTTTTGTAAATTATTTTAATAAAAATCTTATCAAATAAAAAGCTTAGTAATTTTTTTATTAGTTTTCTTCAATATGCTGCTTTCCAAAGATCTTTATTTTTGATTTTTGTAGCTGTTATTTAATTTATACTAATTAAATAAAATGAAGGTTACTTTCTTTCTAAGCACGAAAAATAAAGAAGAACAATTTCGGGATGATATTTTCTCTAACAGATTTCGTGTTTTAACTTTTGATTTACATCATAACTCTCTTTGGAGAGAAGATTCAAAAACTTGACAATCTTCAATTTTTTTTCTATCTTTTTTATTTTAATTTTTTATGGAAATATAATACCGCAAAATAATAAAAACATCGAATTTAGACATATCAATGAATAAAAATCTAAATCTGTTTTTAAAACAAAATGCAAGAAACAAAATTTATCGTTAATTAGTAAAAATTTCAATAAATTTGATTAAAATATATGCAAATTAATTAAAACTAATTATTAATTACTACTATTTAAACCTTACTAATTTAAATAGTAGTAATTAATTAATTTATAAAATATCTTCTAAGGTAAAGATTATTCAAATTTTCTAATTTTTATTTTACTTTTTTTACTTTTAAATTAGTTCTTATTTTTAATATCTATCTTATGAAATATCGAAATTAACTGAAATTATTAAAATAAAATGACCATTTCAAAATCATAGCTTTCAAGCTCAAAAACAAGAATTAATTTTAGACTAGGTAAATCACAATTTAGTCAATAGGAACATATTTTTTTATTTGTCAAAATTTTGTACGTTCTTTTTAGAACATCCGTTATATTAAATAAATAAATAGACAATGTTTTTTAAAAAAATTGTGATTAAGTTATTTATTAGCAAAAATGCATTAAAATTTTGTGTTTCAATAAAAAAAGTAGTCATTTATAAATTTGAGGTAGCATCTTATTTTTTAATATCATTGTTTGAGTCTTGAATCTCATAAATAGTAAATAGTTAAATAAAATGAAACATGAATTAATTATAAATTTGATAAAATTAAGAAAATATAAAAACTTTATGAAATCAAAATTCTGAAAATTTAATATTTATATCCTGCTTATAATATTTTACATTTGAAAAAATGAAATCTACTTGCTATTCAAATATTCAGACTTTTTTTAAAAATATATACTACTAATATTAACAAAATAATCATTTCATTTTTATTTACAAATTTGTATCATTATTTTCTGTCTTACATTTTACTTTTTTCATTTTTAATTTTAATACATCGCCAGAATTGGCGCAAAATGAAACAAATAAATAAATAAATAAATACTACTAATATTGTTTCTTACCACAATATTTTCTAATTTGTATTCTTAATATTTAATCCATAGTTTGAATAAACACTGATTCATTTTGTGTTTAATCTAATATTAATTTTTAATCAAAACTATTTTTAAATGTGAAATAGCTAAAAAAAAAAGAATTTAAAAAAATTCTAATTGAACTAAAATAAAGAAAATTTGATTTTTCAAAATATCTATCGAAAAAAATGACCATAAATTTTAATGGCCACATCTTGGAAAAAAATTAAAAAACGTGTTTAAAAATACAAGTGACACAGTGCATAAGTATTATCTCTTATTAAATAGATTAAAAAAATTTTAAAAATATTTAAAATTATTTTTTTTTTAATAAATACCAAAATAATTAATATGAAGGCTTAATTTAAGCCAAATAATGTTTTGGTACTACTATTATTAGTAAATAGACATCTCTATTTTAATAAAAAATCATCTAAAATAGAAGCGGGTGCAGCCAGTCGGGGTCCAGAAGAGCCCCAGTTTAGAGAATAGGGACTTAAGTCAAAAGGATCCGGAGCGAAGCTGTGGTTTAGAGTTTCTGGTAAACAAAAGGTCTTTTTAATAAATTAGTTTTAACTTTAAATCAGGAAATTTTTTTTATTATTTTTTTTTTATCAGTTACCATAGATGGGATCTTACTGTTTCCCATCTTCGCAAGTCTAGCTTGCTAGCTTGTTGTAACTTATATTTTTATTATTATTATTATTATTGTTAAAATTAGAGCTAAGGAAAATTACGGATGTCAATTTAACATTTAAAATTATTTTGTTTAAAAATTACATTAAAACAAGGTAATTAAAACTCAAAAAGAGTATATTTTAGCTTTTTAATATAGTTTAAATGTAACCTTACAATTTAATCGCTACCAGCTATGTGCTATGGTTTTTAACCAAAAGGTTTAAAAATAAAAATATATTTAATAAGAGGCTAGATTAATCAAAAAATTATCAAAGGAGTAAGACAAAGTCATTATTGCTACCTTAGCAAGCAAAGGTTTGCTCTACAGTCAGTCTGTTGTAGGTGATTATTTCTTTATTATTTATTATAATTTTTCCGAAAAATATCTATTTTGATTCAGAATTATATATTTTTAAAAATTAAAAATATCAATTAAACTGTATTTTTACTTTTCATTTTAAAATAAATATACGACTTTGTATAGGAGTTTGAGTTTTAATTTTTGTTCAAACTTTAGAAATTCTATTAAGATTTTTTTTTATAAAAGTTTAACTTTAATATAACAAAATGTTCTAAAATTTTAGAACTTTCAAGCACACATTTTTTCATTTTAATTTTCATTTCTAAACATACAATAAATGAAAATAAAAACAATGAACAAAAAAATAATAAATTAACTTTTGAATTTCTTTATCTTTGAGAAAAAAATTTTTTTACCCATGAGTAAAATAAATTACTATCGTAACAGACTCTCAGCAGAGTATTTGCCAATACTGGTTGAATTGATTCTTTGTCTCATGATTTTTTTGATTATTAAGATCCCTTTAAGAACGAACAAAAAATTGTCAACATTTATTTATTCAATTAAACTATTCATAATTTTTTAATTTGTTTAAAAAAAATTATCTTACTATTTGTAATATTCATTTAAACAACCATTTTTGAATTAAATAATTTTATTAGCATCTAAATTCAACAAAATTAAAGAAAGCTAATTAAATTAATTTAGTCTTTGAAAAAAGTTTTATTTTATTTAGAAATTTTATTAAATAAATTAATCAATTAAAAAAATAATTTAAGAATTGTTTTCTTTTAGTTTGTATTTAATATCCAAATAATAATTTTTTCTATACGGATCGACTTGATCAGCAAGTTTGTCTAAGTAAGAAAAAATAATTTCCTTGTACTTATCAAAATCCATTATACCCATCAATTCAACAAGTTTTAACATGCACCATTTAGAATTTTCATTCTCAAATTGATTAAGTTCCATCATATTTCTAAAGTGATTAGATAAAATTTCTGAATCTAATGTTAGATCGCGCATCTTAAATTTAGATTTAAATTCGTACAAATTTTTTTCTTCATTTAAATCCAACAAAAGCTCAATGGGAAACCCACTGCTCTTAATCATAATTTCTAATTTTACTTTTGAATGTCTTGATCTGACGAGTTTTTCAAACATTTTATTCTGTTCACTTTGATCATCGTTTGAACCAGCTTTCCAAATGTTTTCTTCTAATTTCCAACTATTTTCATCAAATTTCAAATCTAGATTATTTAGCTTAATAAATTTTAAACTTTTATTCAAGTCGATTTCTTTTGTAAATTGAATTGAAATTTCTCTATTTTTACAGTCTAACACGAGCTCTCTGATTTTACTTTTTTGGTGTTCAAGCAAGAGCCATTTTTGGTATATCCAAGCACTTTGGTCATTCGGATCGGTGTAGACCGCGTTTTCAATTAAATTTAACTCATTTTTAAATATTTCATTATCAATTTGATTTTGATAGTATAACTCTTCGATCAATTTATTTCGATAGTGCCATGAACTGTAGTTGGAAAAGTTAGAGCTTATTTTATCACTTGTAAATTCGAGTTCGTTTTTTTTTTCCAAATTGCCATGCGCTACCACAAAAAATCTATGCCTCCAGCAATGAAAATTTCGCTCGTCCTGATTCAAAAATTTGCTGCACAAGTTCAATTCATTTTTCCAGTTTAAATTTTCATTTTTTTCTCCCAATTTTCTAGAATTTGATCTCAAAAGACACCATTGACGATGATACCAAGTTGGATAGGATTTTGGATTTTTTTTCAAGCAAATTTCAGTCAAACTAATTTCATTGATATAAATTTTAATTGTGTCTTCTTCACATGCCGATTGTTCAAAAAATTCGACATTTTTTTTTCGTAAATTCCACAATGTTTGAATATCAGGATTTGAGGCTAGGACTTGTTCGCTTAACTTCTGTCCAGTTTCATCGAATTGCTTGTTTTTAACTCGAAGCAAACACTCGGACATGGCATACTTGTACGCCTTGAGCTTTTTTTCACGCTCCAAACGCTTTCTTTCAGCTTGCTCTTCGGTTGTTCTAACTTTTAAACGACCATGCATTCTTTGTCAAATTTATTTGGATTAATCAGCGAATATTTTATGTAGCTAAAATTTATGATATGAAATGATTATTTAAAAAAAATTAAAACGAATCCAAAAATTTAGTCTTAATAGAAAATCGTGATTATTTTAAAAGATATTTAAAAAAATATTGAACTCTAAAATTTTCAAAATAGCAGCTACGATTTTTATATCCCTTTTAATTTGTATTAAAAGTATTGATTTACAATTTGAATAAGGCTTACACTTGGCAAGAAAGTAGCATTAAAATAATTAAATTTTTAAGATTTCATAAACTAAAAATCACGTGAAATTCAAACGAAACTGTTTAAAATAATTATGTAAGTTAAATTTTAGATCAATGTTTAGGGTTTAGAATGTTTAGAATTTTAAATAAAAAAAAATATTAATTAAATGATATATTCACTAAATTTATAAACATATAATTATTTAAAGTATATTAGATTAAATATTTTATTTTAAATGTTAAAATTAATGCATGTGAAAATTAAATTATTTTCGATTATTTACCAATTATATCCGAAGATTAAAAAAAAAACACAAAAAATTTGTGATAACATAAAGAAATTGAAATCTTTAAAAAAATATCAAATCATTTTATTTTAGTGTTTAATTTCAGGATAATTGATCAACAGTTAGAAATTCTAACTTAGAATTTGCCAAAAATGTCCAATAAATTTTTAATGTATCACGAGAGGGGCATTGCTCATTATGATATAGAATAAAAACCCATAAGTAGTAATGGTTTATTAGATTAAATATTCTATTTATAAATTTTAATTATTTTCTTAAAAATTTGGAAATTAATTAAAATTTAACTTGTGAAAATGTGTCTTTTTTTATGACTTTTTCGAAAATGCAGGCTAAAAAGAATTAATCCAGTTTTTTTTTCAAATAAAAATTATAAACCAATGTAATTACAAATTTACAGACATATATTTTGAATTTTTTTAAAAACACAGCCTTGAACATATTGAATATTAAATAATTTTTAATTTTTACTGTTTTTTTATGATTTTTAAATTCAAAACTTCAGTTAGAACAAAAAATTCAACTTTGTTTTGTGAAATTGTAAAATGTTCAGGTGTAATAGAGCATCATAAGCGTGTCAAAAGTCGTTTTTCACTTGGTTTTAATGATTGAAAGCTAAACTTTTTGCTTTTGGTAACTATAATGAAATCAAAATAATAAATAAAACTAAAAAAAAATTAAAAATTAAATACTAGATTAGTTCATTGAATTTAAAATTTTCAAATTTGAAAAAATACTAATTTGATTGCATGTTTTATTTTGATTTTTTTAATTCTTCAAAGCGAAAACATTTATAAAATGTTTTCTGATTTCTTGCTCTAAAATTCGCAATGCCAATATTTTTTTTAATTTTTCTATTAAATAAACTACATCTAGCATGCTGAATTAATAATGGATTCTTTAATATCTTATTATTCGATTGAAGCGGAAAATACTCTGTACCCTTGTTTAGCGATTGGTAAGATCGGTTGAAAATTATAAATCAAAATCAGTATTATAAGCAAAAACTAATTATTTTATTTTTAAAGTAAATCGCTCATAAAATATCTAAAAGGAGGCACGATATCGAATAATTAAATCCTTTATTTCAAATTTCATTATTAAATTAAGTTTTTTGGATTTGAAATTGATTGAACAAAATATTTTGATTAAATAAAATCAAATTAATAAAATATAATCAAAATAAAAATTCAGTTTTACTAGGAAATAAACAAGAAGACTCATGGAATTAATCGGAAAATGTTAAAAAAAAACTATATGATTTTGATTTAGTTTTAATAAGAAATTTTCAAATCAATCACAGTCAGATAAAAATCAAATAGATATTATAAAATCAAAATGATTAAATAATCAATTACATGTAATGATTAAATCATAAAAAATTTGTCTTTTAATTCTCTATTCTTAAATTTTTTCAATTAAATTATAGAAAATAATTTAAAATAGATTCGTTATTATTTTAACGAACTAAAATTACATTATTGGATTAGTTTTCCTTTCTAAACTCGGAAAAGAATAATAATAACTGTTGAATAAACCACTCAAGCATTTTAATATTTCATTTTTGAGGATGGCAAGTGTTTGAAGATTAATTGATTTAATTCAAATAAATTACACTTGAAGAAAACATTCATATTAATTAATATAATTTGTTACTAACTGGTTATACAAGAGGTAATTTAAGAAAGCTTCATTTAAAATTTTCATCACTGATTTGTTAGAACGAAGTTTATTTTAAAAAATATCTTCTTTTTTAAAAATAAAGTAACATTTATTTCTCAATTAATCAGATTTTAAGTTATAATTTTTTATGTAGATAGAGATTAAAGCTGATTATTTATTATTAATCGATTTCATTGAAATCATCAAAGCCATAGATAAAAGTTAAAAATTAGCTTACATTCTTGGCGAAAATATTCAGATTTAAGTTTTTAAAAATTTAAAATGATAAATTAGCTATTATTCAGTTTTAGAAAGATAATTTTTTAAAAACAAATGTGCTAATTAATAACTTTTAATTTAATTATAATAACATTTTTTCAGAAATATCATTAAATAAATACAATATTATAGAAAAACATTATCAAATAAAGAATATAAATTTATTTTCAAAACCGAATTTGTATTTATTAATAGAAAAAGTTAAAATTTGGTACATATAGTTCAACAAACAACTTTTCACTCATTATTTAGATTTTTTAGATTTAGGAAAATTTACTTCAATTCACTTTGATTTAATTTTTTTGTATGCTATAAATTGGACCTTGTCAAATTGCTTTAAATGATTTAAGTAAAGAGCTAAAATTGGATTTCAAGAACGTATTATTTTTCTTTAATTTAAATTCAATTGAAATTTTATAATGCTAAAAAATAAAAAATTATAAATTTTTTCCACAATTATATTAATTAACAAATTTTTTTGTAAATAAATAATAATCTTATAAAAACTTAAATTAGAAAATAAATAAAATGATTTAATTGTTTACAACAATTTAATTTAAATTCAATTTCACGGATACAATAAGAGTAGAATTTAATAATATAATATCCCTCAATATTTTATTTTTTGTTTTACTTTTTTTCTTTTGCTTAAAGAATGACTTAAGCATAGCAATTTTGTCAGATATTTCCTTGAACATAATACATTTTTTTTTAAATTGAATTGTTTGAAAAGTATTCATTGAATAACTTAATTCTTAATAATCAATATTATCTAGAGTTCAAAATTAATTTTCAAGTAAAATGAAAATAATCGAGAAAAGAATCTTCAATGAAAATGTACTATGTTGCATTAACAGAATTAATTTTAAACCTTTAGAAAAAAACTTATTAAATTTTATTACATTTTTTTCTGTTCTTTTTATCAATTTGTACTGAATTTCACAAAGCCTAAATTTTAAATGATTTAAATGTTGTACCTTTAGATTGGAGTTACATGCTGATATTGAGCAATCATAATTTTGGCGATTTACTGCTGATATAAGTAAGAACAAATAACAATATGTAATCGATTTAATTAAAATTTAAAAACTTATATAGTTAGAGAATTAATTAAAAAATTAAAGAACATTTAATTTAGTATAACAAATTAGTTTTTTAGTTATTTTTTAAAAAGTTAAATTTTCAAAAAGTCATCAGATTTTATAAGAATTTAAAAGTTAAGTGGAAAATGAAATCTAGACTGGCTGTGTCATACAGCCATTCAAAAAATATTAGCAATATTTTTTGAATTAACTTTGAATTATCGTTTATTAGTTTGACGCATACGTTCATGGATTCTGTTAGATGACTCTTTTAATGCCAGAACATCCGTGTTTTGGATAAAAAATCTCTTCAAATGTTATCAAATTTTTTATTTAATTTTATTAATAATAAAACCTATATTTTTACTGTATAATGAGTTAAATTTTGTCAAGAGATCTAAAAATAAATTTTTAATAGAACTTAAATAATCTTGTAAAATTAATTCAAGTTTTAAAAAAGCTCCTAAGGCATTTTCTGCTTGATCTAAGCTAAGAAGCTTTTTTTGATAACTTAACAAAGAAAAAATAATGAATGTCTGAATAATTTGTTTAATAAGCGATTATCATTTAGTTTTTTTAACAAGTGATAGATATTATATGAGTATTATATGAGTTTGCAAATTTATATTTTATTATTTTTTTATAATTTTAATTTTTAATTGACAGATTAAAGTTTAAATATCTTATGATTAAATATCGATGCACTAATTAAATTAGTATTTGAAAATAAAATTAGCAGCACAAAATTTATAATTCACTTATTTTTTATGAAGTTCTACATATTAAGGTGAATTTAAAATTTGTGCGTTTTATTTCTTTTTAACTCATATTTATTTTTGCTCACATTCAATTTGTACATTGGGGATTTTTTCTCATTTTAGCGGTTGATTTCAGAGTAAATTTTATAATTATTTTATAGCATGAATGAGAGACACAAATAGAGTTTTAATCTCACCGTTAAATTAATTTTTTAAGCTTATAATGCATCTAATTTTGCCACATCATCCACAAGCAAGCTCTGATTTTATTTAGTTGAGCACATGTTGAGCAACATTTAGTATGATTATATCAAATCAAATAAATACAGAGAAAATTTTACAAATTATTTTATGTTTAAGTTATTAGACTTGAATTTTGTAATAAAAATATGTCGTGAACGTGAAAATCCTATTATTTTTTCTAATCTAAAAACCCCAACCTCCTAAATTTTCTATCAAATCTATCCCTTATATTCGTATCCAAAGCTATTATATAATATTTTTTCAGCCAATAAACCCTGGCCTAGTGTATAACATTTTCTAATAAAATACCCCATACAATATCTTTAAAAAAAATTCATATATTTTATTAATATTTATAATATTCCTATAATAAATTTTTTAATAAAATGAGATGAGTCATGAGATAAAAGTTAAGCTTTGTATTATAAAGCTAGGAAACAAATCAAGCTCGAAAATTTAAAGAAATATTATATAAAAACTTTGGCTAAAGAATTTGCTTCTGAACGATAAAACAGTATGATATAAAATTTAAGAATTATTATTTATATTTTCATTATTATTAAGGCGATAAACAAAAAAAAATCTGAAATTCTAAAATTAAAAAAAACACTGATTTGGAGGATTCAACTTTCCAAGAATGAAAATCAAAAAAGATTAAAATTATATATTTTCAACAATCAGAATTTTTTTAAAAAATATCATTTTGATAATATTGGTTTTGAATTTTGAGTATTTCAGAAACTATTTTTTGTTTTTTAATAATTTTTTTAAATTTCATTCTTTTTTTTCAGTAGTTCAAATGAAAATGAAACACTTCTCGGCCACTTGACCGTTCACTGATCGATTTGCCGGTCTATCCCGTTCTTATGGTTACACTAGCTTGAAAATAATAAAAAAACAATTTAATAAAAATATGGTAAAAAAATTAAAAAATTTCAAAAACTTAAAAATTTAAATTAAAAAAAAAGTGTCCTCATGTAATTTTTTGTTTTTTTTTTTAATTTAGCTCAAGTAACGAAGCAATAGGTTAATAATGGGTTAAGTTTTGTTCATCCTGTTAAATCAAGTCTAAATTTTTAAATTTATTTGAGTTAATAAATTCAATTTGTTGATACGGGATTTATCGCTTTTTCTAGTTTTCAATGGAACAAACTTTCTTATGTTTAATTTAAATATATAATTTCTTTTAGAAAGAAAAATGATTTAATTCAAATTCTAATAAAAAATGCATCATTGCATCTATTTATTTTTACTTTCAGCTCTACTGGCAAAAA
Source organism: Brachionus asplanchnoidis (assembly GCA_025491095.1). Taxonomy (NCBI): domain Eukaryota; kingdom Metazoa; phylum Rotifera; class Eurotatoria; order Ploima; family Brachionidae; genus Brachionus; species Brachionus asplanchnoidis. Next base: position 5,037,984 of record JAILYF010000010.1, on the reverse strand, counting down.
ATGCCGAATCAGCTTCTTCCGGAGCCGCATCATCGGTTTTTTCGAACCGCAACTCGAAAAATACCCGATACGAAAGTCAAACTAATAATAATCACTTTCAGCCAGAGGAATGGCTTTATGAAAGAACTCTCAACTTATCTAATATTGAAATCGACAGGCCCATACCAGATGAGCAAATTTTGATTGCCAAACTTTTGCTAAACTATGATCCGGCATCAAGACCTGTTTATAATGCATCTCATACAGTTACAATCAATTTCGGTCTGGCTCTTATTCAAATATGTGACATGGATGAGCGTAATCAAATATTGACCACAAATGTATGGCTCGAACAGGAATGGAAAGATGAAAGATTGACTTGGAATAAAAGTGAATACAATAATTTGGAAAAAATTCGACTCCCTTGTAACAGACTTTGGTTGCCAGACATTGTTCTATACAACTCAGCTGACGACTATACCGAAGGTTACATGCAGTCCAAAGCTATGGTAACAAGTGATGGAACAGTATTTTGGTACTTTTTTTAATTGTAGAAGATTTTATAAATTTCAGTTTTGAAATTAGGCCTCCCCCTGCCAAACTGAGAAGTAGCTGTAAAATTGATGTAACATATTTTCCATTTGATGACCAAGTAATTTTTAATTTGATTAAAGCATTTTATTAATTCCGTAGTATCTTTTGACACACAATTCAAAAAAATATTGTTTAAATTAAAAATGGACTTATGAAATTCAATACAAATTGAACAAAAATATTTTAATTTTTTTGGCAAAAAGTTAAAATATAAAAAAAATTATTTATTCAATATTTTCCCACCTTCTTATAAAATAAGTTCTTAACCAAAAACAAATTCAAATTTTTTATTAAAATATAGCTCATCTTAAATTTTTAAAAATTTTCCTATTGAACTCTAACTCTGTTTATTCATCAAATGTAAAATAAATTTGTTATTTTTCATTTGATAGGATATTTTCTCTTAAGAGTTAGAAAATATTTTTCTATATCAATTAAGTTTAAAAAGATTTTTCATTAATTTTTTATATTTATTTTTTTGCGGATTATTAATTTAAAAAATTGATAATCAAAATCTATTAAAAATTAAATATTTTTTTTTTTAAATAAAGTTATAAATATTCTGGAATAAGCAATTGTAACAAAGTGTAGCATAGTACATTGCCCTTTTTTACCTAAAATATTTTTTTCATTTTCGAAAAAGGCAAATGCAAAAAATCATTAAATTTTAAAATTGATTATTGGTTTAATTGATCATTAAAAAAGGAAATTGAATTTAATTATTGGCAAAAAATGAACAACATATGATGCTATGCACTTTTTTGGAATTTTTTATTTATAATTTTTTTTCTCATTTTTTAATTTTTAAAAAATATTATAAAATATTTATAAATGTTTAATTTAATATTGTACTGAATTTCACACCACCGTTAAAAAAATTTAAAATTTGTATTAAAATTATGATTATTGCAGCATTTGATATTATTTTCATTAATTACAAAAATGCTTGACTGACTGGAGCGGAGTGATCGTGATTTAATTAGGCTTTATCAAAAATCTAAAATAAGAAACTAAATTTTTCTGATGCCAAAGGGTTGTGTTCATACGCGATGTGCGATAACTAATTAAGTTTTATGCTGATATTTGCCCGGAAAAAAATTAAAATTATATTGAAAAAAATACAAATTTTAACTTTAATAACTAACAATGCTGTAATAAGCATAATATTATTGCATCTTTTTAATTCAATTTAATTTAAGATTTGCCATTTAAAATTCGGCTCATGGACTTATTCAGGCTGGCAAGTGGACATAATGAATAAATCTACAACAGTTGACATGTCAAATTACATAAAATCTGGTGAATGGGACTTAAAGAATGTTTATGTACAACGAAATGTGCAATATTATTCATGCTGTCCTGATGAGCCATTTCCTGATGTTTTCTTTTATATATACATTAGACGGCGTATTCTTTATTATCTATTCAACATAATATTTCCGTGTGTATGGTTATCAATTTTAAGCTTGATTGGTTTTTGGCTACCACCAGACAGTGGTGAAAAAATAACTCTTGGTATAACTGTTCTTCTGGCTTTTTCGGTATTTATGCTTTTGATTGCTGAAAATATACCTGCTACAAGCGAAATGGTGCCATTAATTGGTGTCTACTTAACTGTGATAATGAGTTTAACATCGTTATCGATTATTTTGACTGTAGTTGTACTCAATTTGCACCATGCTGGTCCAGTTTCACCAAAAATACCCAAAAATGTTTACTTTTTTATGACTAGAAAAGTTGCCAAGTGGGTTCTTATGAAGAAAACTGTTCAAATTTTTGAAAGCAATCGTACCAACTCAATCCAAGAGTCCTTAAATTGCGATTCTAAATTGTTTAAATTTAATTTGTATGATAAAAAATTCAATTTAATTAAAAATTTGTCTTCATGTTGTCGTAGTAGGGGCTTTGATGAAATATACAACTCGAATGGTGCAAAATCAGCAATTGGGATTTTAGCTAATGATAGAACAGATTTAGATGCCAATGGTTTTATTAAGACGAACTATCAGGACACAAACGAAAAGATTTTAAAAACTAGAAAACTTAAAACTTCATACTCAAGTGATTCGGAAGATTTTCATGAAGTTATCAAAAGTCGATCTAGCGAGTTTAAGGACACCAGTTATCACAAAAGTCGGTCGCCACATGTCAAAACAACTGAAAAGGTGAATTCTAATGGTCTGAATGTACCAATTACTAAATGCAAATGCAATCTTTGCCAAGTCAAAGTTCGAAGATATTCAAATCAATATCAAAAAGATTTATTGAACATATTGGATAATTTTACCAATAATTTAAAAGAATGTTTGGTCAAAATTGAAAATAATATTGTTCAAATTAATAGTACTAATGAGTGGAAATTAATTGCTATGATCATAGATCGTCTTTTGTTTTGGATATTTACTTTTCTTACAGTTTTGTCCACTTTTGTTTTACTAGTTGCCATACCAGTGCTAAAAAACCGCAATATTTTGTCGCCGTATAAATATAATGAAGAAGTTGCAAGTTTATTCGAAAATTTTTGAGATTTTTTTTATTAAATCTTATTAATACAAATAAAGGATTTAATTTTTTTTAATTATTCAAAAAAAAGGCACCGCCGGGAATCGAACCCGGGATCTCCTGTTTACTAGACAGGCGCTTTAGCCACTAAGCCACGGCGCCTTCAAAATTCAATATATAATCACAGCATCATTGATGGTTCATCAATGCAATTTAATTTTAATTTTTAAACAATAAATAAAAATAGCTCAAAATGCAAATTTTTTTTTGTCTGTAATTTTAATTTATTTATTTTATTGAATTCATTTTATATCTTTCACTTTAATTGCTCTCGAAAAGTTAAGTGTCTGAAATAGATAAATATGAATTTTAAAAAAGAGCAAATGCAAAATCAAAATTGCAACCGACATCTGAATTTTATCTAAAGTTCACCTTTCTTGTTTTGTCATTAGATTTGATCACATGTTATATTTCATTAATTTATCTAGATTATAAAGAATTAATAATTTAAAGTAAAAAAAAACAAGGCACTGGTTTTTAGAATGAAAGAATAAAAAAAAATTTATTTGAGAATAATTTTTATTAACAATTTAATTGATCTTTTCAGAAAAATTCTTTATACTGATTATTCCTATGTTTTTTATCTTTTTTTTATATTTAAAAAAAAAATTATTTAATAAAGCAAAAAATTGAAATATTTAAATTAATGGTGATTCCATTCTTTAGACTCTTTTCTTTTTATCACTTAATGCACTTTTTGAATCTCGCAATAAAATAAAATCAAATTTTAAAATATAAAAAATTTTAACTAAACATAAATAAAATTTGTAGACTATTTAAAGATGCAGTACATTTTCTTGGCTGAAGATTTGAATGGGCTTGGTTCGAATAATTCCTGGTAAAACAAGTGAAACCCATTTTTTTATTTTTTGTCTTTTTTACTATTTTATGGAAAGAATTTTTTTAAAATAAACTACAAAAAAAATTAGATATTCAGTAAAATATTGAAACTTTTATTTTATCTTATTTTATGTTAAATATCGTTCGAAAAATATCAAAATTTACGTGTTATCAAAAGGACTGCTTTTTATTTAAGTCCTAATTTAGTTTTATCAGTGTCTAATTAATTTTAAAAAAATACAAAAACTAATTTATATATAAATAAAAATCCTTTTAGACACTAAATAAACTTTAACCAAGTATAAAATATACGATATCATTTAAAGTTTTTTGAACTACACAAGGATCAGTTAAGTTTTTTAAGTCTCGGTAGAACACTTTCTACAGATATTCTAATACATATGTTTTTTTTCAAATTAAAGCATTAAAAGTTTGCCAAAGTTAATTAATTATTTTTGTTCTAGTCTTCCGAGATAATCTCAAAGACATTAAATTCAAAACTCAACTGAATCCTATTTTAAGTTAATTCCTTTTTGTTTTTAGTTCTTAATTTTCTCTTTTATTTTTTATCTTAAACAATTTAAATTTTAATTAATTTAAATTTTATTTAAAAATATTTACAAAATAAAAAAAAATATATATTTTTAATCATCAATTGTACAGTTCAAATCATTCTGTTTACAAAATTCAACAAAATTATCATGTTCTAATTTAGTCATCAGCTGATTTAGTGCATAGATCTTTATATTAAGAAAAATAAATGAAAATTTTTAATTTATTTTATTCACTAGTCTATTTACTTGGTTGCGTTGAATTTTTTTCAAATCAGTGACTGGGGTTTCGGGCAGTTGATTGATAGTTAATTTTTGATCGTATGACTTAGAACGATTTTTCGAGTATCTATTTTGCTCTATTAAAATACTTCCTAGAGATCCTAGAGTTTGTTTTGAAGCTTTGTCATTCGATGGGCTCTTTACGGAAACCAAATTTTCAAAGACACTTTTTTTATGATTTACATTTAAATTACGCTTAGAATTGTATTGACTTTTTTGGATAAATTTATCAGTTAGTTTATCAATTTTGAGTATGGCTTCTATTTTATCTTTCTTTTGCATTTTAAAATACCATAAAAATTAATACTTAATTTGAAATAAATCCATGATATCAATTCAGCAATTGATTGTTTCTATAAATTTGCATGTTTAATCTTACGCTGTTGCTCATTTCGAAATCTTATTTTTTTTAATTTTTTTTCTAATTTTCTAAAATAAAAATCTTGTTACTTAGCAATAGTCGAAATTTGTGTTTTTTTCTTTCTAAATTAAAATATTATTTGTTTTATACTCTTAATAAATCTTTCTTGAAAAAAATTTCTTTTTTTTTGTTCATATAAATATTCATTTAAAAAAAACAAACTTTCGCTTTTATAATTTTTTTTCTTAAGGTAAAAAAAACTTATTTATATTGAATGTTAAAATTAAAAAAAAAAAAAACAATTTTTTAAAATTTTATTTAGATGGAATAAACTGTTTAATTGATTAAGTTGGATAAAAAAAATAATTAAATATTTTTTTTGATGTAATTTCGAACTCGCAAATTTTTTCTCTCATTTTTTGCTTTTTCTCTTCTGTTTATTTGCCGTTCGATTAATTTATTATAAAGTTTATACACAATTAAAGCTTAAGATTTAAAATTAGGAAATTGATTTATGTTACTTGGTTAGCTTACCGATTAGTGATGAGATTACTATGCCAGGAACGACGAAAAATAAATTGTTTATTTGCTTGTGAGAATATCCAGAGCCTTTGAATTCAACCATGTCAAATAGTAAGAAAAGAAATTTTTTTTATAAAAATCGATTTGGGCTTATTTATGCCGCTTGCTTAAAGCATTACAATTTCGGACTATTTTGTTAGTTTGTTGATGAACGTACGCGCTTAAAAAGGACCTGCTATTATAATTAGAAAATTTTATTAATTTATATGAATTTTATTAATTTAAAATCATTCAATCAAATGAGCGATTGATCTTGTTTTAGTTTTTAATTTTGCGTTCTAGAATATGTTAATTTTTTTAATAATTCAGAAATATATTAATTTTGTGGTTTTTGAACTCACATAAAAAAGACACTCCCGGACCCTTAAAAAATATTCTAATGATTAATTAATAATTGAAATATCTGAAATTCGCCTTTGAACTAATAAATTTTTTGTAAAAAATTTAACCTTATAATTGTTTACAAAAACATTGCATCTAAATACCAAGCATAATCAGTAAGATAAAAATATTATTTTTGAAATCGTTGAAAAGTTTCTTTTTTAATTCTGAAAATTGAAAAGCTTGAGATTTTTTTTAAATTTAAACGAAAACAAAATTGAAAAATATCTGATTAATTCTGAAATAAATTTTTATAATTTACCCAATTAGGGTTAATTATAATGAATCATCTCAAAATAATATAAATGAAATTTTCATCTAGATATTTGAAGTTTTCCATCATAATACTAGAATAAATTAGAGCACTATTTAAAAATTTTTTAAGAAGAATTCACAAGTAAGATTCGGATTTTTTTAAAGAAATTTTGACTGCCATTATACTTGATAAATTAACATATAAAACAAGATATTGATTTTTGAACAATTTTGAAATCTGTCAAAAAGACTAATTTAAACTCTAATGATGATTTTCATTAATCTACGAATTTTTGAGATTTAAAACTTACTCAAATGCTTTTTTAGTGTGTTTTAATTTTTAAAGATTCTATCCCGTATGTTTTTTAAAAATCCTTTTAATCTATTTTATTAAATATTCAAACAATTTACCTGTTCTGTTTTAAAAGCAAAAATTTGAGTTTTGCAACAAGAGTCCAATCTGATCTTAAGCTGACCTCAGTTAAAATTAAGCTTTTTTATTAAAATACAAAATATCCGATGGAGATCAGAGATCTTTGAAAAAGTGATTGACGCATAAAATGGAATTTTTTTTCTGCTTTTGCAAAGACTAGAGACTTAATAATTTTATCTTAAACGCGTTTTTTTTTTAAATTAAAATTTTATATCTTTTAAACTTTTATTTTTGCTTTTTTGTTTTTATTTTATTTTATTGTCAAAATTTTTAATGCTTTTATAATATTCACTCATAAAATTCAGATTCAAGTTAAGCTAATGTTATCTCTTAAATTTTGATAAAATCCAGTGTTTCTTGCAATTTTTCAAATTGTTAATTTAATTGATAGTTTTAATTAAAGTTTTTGAATGATTGAAAGTATGAATTTTATTTTTAAAAGGAATTTTTTTAAAATAATTAGAACTTTAATCTACTAATTATTTTTCACTTTTTTTAAGGTAGACATATATAGCCCAAGGAAATGAATAAAATTTTATTTTTAAAACCAAATATTAATCTTTAGAATTATTTTAATATTTTTTTGATGATACAAAATGTTTGGTTTTCAAGAGTCATCAAATTTTAAAATGAAATTGAAAAAATTTCTTATGCAATTTAAATTAATCCAGAAAAAATTTCAAAAGATCAAAACATTAAAATTCGGATATGGAGTTCTAACATATGTTCAATTTTAAACAATTTTTGATCAAATTTAATAATAGGACTAGAAATTCAAATTAATGTACTTATGATAAATTGTCCTTATAAAAAAAATTAAAAAAAAACTAAAAAAACTGAACTAAAAAAAAAAATAATGTATTTGTCTGTTATTTTCCATCTTTTCTGCGCAATTTCGGCTACCATAGATGTCCTCCTAGTAGGTCATCTCCGCAAGCTTGCTTGCTGTAGCTTATTCTTATTTTTATTAAATGCTCAACAAAAATCGTTTAAGTACTTTTAAGAATTACTTTAGAAATTTTATTATAAATTTAAAACAAATCTGAATTGGCTGTTTTCATCTTGCTCTAAAAACAATTATTCAAATAAACAAATATCAAACTAAAAAGCTAATTAAATTTTATTTACAATAAACAGCTTTTATTTTATTAATTTAAACAAAAAGAAAAAAATAATCGACAAAATAAGAATCCATTGTGTGTAAAAATAGGCTTTATTATTTGCTCTATTGAATCAACAGTTAATTTACTGATTAGCTCAACAAAAAAATTAAAATTTCTAATTGTATACACTTTTTTTTCCAATTTTGTTTTAAAATAAAAATAAATTAAAAAAATAAAGGTTCTTATGCATAAGTTTTGGCTTTATCCTCTTGTTCATCTAAACTCTCGTTCGACGCCTTATCTGCTTCGGATTCCTCACTTTTTCGTATGAATTCAATTGATTTTTTTCCCAATATCACGTCTTCATCAATTCGAACACTCACAATATTTGATTCGGGAACTTCGAACATTGCTTCCAAAAGAATTTTTTCCTTAAAAAAAAAAAAAATTAAAAAAAAAAATTAAATAAAAGCATTTCTTTTTTGTTTTATCACTAACGAGTATCGATCTAAGACCTCTAGCACCAGTTTTCTTCTCCAAAGCTTGTCTTGAAATTGTTTTAAGGGCTTCATCGGTAAATTCAAGCTTAACATTATCCATTGCCAATAAGGCTTTGTACTGCGGTACTAAAGCATTTCGGGGTTCAGTCAAAATTTTTACTAGCATTTCCTCTGTCAATGACTCAAAACTCACAATGATAGGCAGTCTACCAATAAATTCCGGAATCATTCCGAACTCTATCAGATCCCTAGCTTCACATTCATCCAGTAGTCGATCTCTCTCAATGTTTTCTTCATGAACTTTATCGCTATCCGAGCTCGGCGATTGATCATAGAGCTCCATTTGGGTGGCTTTTCGCCTAGAGGCGGGCTCATCATTGGACGGAAGACCAAAGCCTAAATATTTTTGTCTTTTTCTTCTACCGATTATTTTGTCTAAGCCATTGAAAGCTCCTGATGCCACAAACAAAATGTTGCTTGTGTCCACTTGAATACTTTCGGACCTCATTTTTCTAGCATTTTTCTCTGGCACATTCACAATAGTTCCCTCTAAAATTTTCAACAAGCCCTGCTGAACTCCCTCGCCACCTACATCTCGCAGTTGGTGCACTCCGGGCACAGAACCAATTTTGTCCACCTCGTCCAAAAACACAATACCCTGTTGACATTTTTCTACACTATTATTTGCATCCTGTAGCAGCTTGGCAATCACTGATTCAACATCTTCACCGACATAGCCCGCTTGGGTCAAAGTGGTGCAATCGCAAATGGCAAATGGCACATCCAAACATTTGGCAACAGTTTGGGCCAGAAGGGTTTTGCCCGAACCAGTGGGTCCCAACATTAGAATATTACTTTTGTCCAATTTCAAGTCATGCTTGTCCGTGTACAAAATTTGACTTCTACTTAAGCGGTTGTCTTCATTTTGTTGGCGCTCTTGTTGGGCAAGAGATTGTTGTTTGAGCTGCTGAAAGCGTTCGTGCGACGAGAAGAACATGTTAGATATAAAGCCCATTTCTGGGTCTCCATCTTTGGGTGCTGATTGGGATGTTTGAGGCCTGTTGGCTTGAGATTGGCTTAAATTGTTGTAAATTCGCTTGTAGTGATTGTAGACTGCTACGGAAATGACTTTTTTGGCTTTTTGTTGACCGATAATAAATTTATCGAGGAATTCGAAAATTTTTTTCGGTGGTGGAGGGGGTTTTAATTGGCTTTGTTCTTTGGGCTGATCTTGTTGCTTTGGCTGGGCTCGATCGTTCATCATGTTCTGGATGTTTCGTCTGTCCTCGGACATTACAACAAAAAAGTGGTCACATTTATCACATTTGACAAAGCGGGATAAAGAAATAGCCGTGTCAACATGGGTACATAAAGAACCGCATTTTGGACAGTTAAAAACTCGTTTTCCTCCGGATGAAGAGCCGCCAGAAGTACCGTTCGAAGACGAGGAGACCGATCCGGATTGATTGGAACCGTTTGTTGGCGAATTTGAACTACTCATTTGAGCCACATCATTTTTGTTGTGTAAATGAGAATTGGGCTTCAAAATACGGGCTATTTCTTCAACATTTTTATGGATATCATCATCGCCAGAGTTGCCACCATTCTGTGAACCATTCGTGCTCTTACGTGTCAAATAAATACTGCTGGTTGTTATAGTTCTATACAATGTTTGGTAGTTTTTCCTGTCACTGATCTTCCATATTCTATTCAAGCTAATTATTTTTGCCGCCTGCATCTAAAATTATTTTTTGTTCCAAATTTTGTTATTAATAATTTGAAAAAAGTAATGTAAATATTACAATGTATTTATAATAAATTAAATTTCAAACTGATGTATAATAAAAGAAAAATGATTGAATAAATTTTAATAAAATAACCGAGTAAAATAGTTGACCGAAAATTATGAAAAAAGAATATTTTTAAATTTATCTTTTTAAAATTCTTTTAAAATTAGGTCATCATTATTTAGTGTTATTTTTTACAAAATTAATTACTCAGATCGTTGTCTACTTTAGCTTATTTTTCAAAATTTTTGGGACAATTTTTTTTGTTTTAAAAATAAGATTAGCCCAGACCCTAATAAATTATAGAAAGACAGATATATTTAAAAATAAATTTGCTAGTTTTTTTTAGGTTGCAGAGATAAGAAAAATATTGATTAAATTGTTTAAGTACCAGTCCAAAAGCAATATTTATTTTTGTTTTTTTTTTTAAACTAAATTTTGTGAAATATTATCGATTCTTTCTTTCTTAAATACAAAATTATTTGGGACATTTTTATTTTTTTGAATCCTATTAAATCATAATACTTATCTTTAAAATTCATTTTTTTTTAATATTCTAAATTTTTCAGATAGAAAAAATAGTATATTTTAATGACGAATTTATTAACGAGAAAAATCCCACTTAGATTTAGGATCAATCAATTCATATGAAACGATTTTTTTAAATTAAATACTTTTCTTTTCTTAAACAAAATAGATTTTTAATAGTACACTAATGTTAAAAAATCGTTTGTGAATAAAAATTGGATGACTACATTTTAAAAAGATATTTATCTGATTCAAAATATTATTCTTAAAAACAAAATGATTGATAAAAAAGTTATGGTCACAACAAAAATTGGCCATGAATAAAATAAATATATAGATATTAAAAAATTAAATAAAAGAAAGTTATTAACTCAAAGTAAATTAAAAACTTTTTAATTCTTTTTAATTTTTTTATTTCTCATTGAATAAGAAGATATGATATCTTCTTATTCAATGAGAAGAGTCACTATAATTCGAAACTATCATTATCAGAATTTTTGAATTTTTTAAATTTTACTTGTTTTTAAGCATATTTTTAGGGAAACTTGAAGTTCATGATCATGTTCACATGATCGAAACTTAATCAATTAAAATCTCAATAAATATGATGGATTAAGCTTTTTGCATATCTTTTTTTAAATAAAAAAATATAGTTTTATTTTCTAATTGATCTTTAATCGGTTATATTAGAATCTTTATTTTAAGACTTCAAAGACAAATTTAAATCCAAATTATTGCTCAAACAAACTTTTTAAATGGAATTTAAGATTTATTAAAATATATTAAAGCAAAACAATGTTTAATTTTGTATTAAAAAATTTCAAAATATTAATTAATATTTAATTTTTCTTTGGACAAAAAAATTTTGTTTTTCTAGTTAAACTTTTAACAAATTATGTTTAATAAAGTTTAGTTATTTTTTATTAAAAAATTATCAGAAAGAACTGTTTTTATTATCTAAAACTAAAAATTCTTATCTGAAATTAACATCTGATCATGTGATCATGAACTTCAATTTTCCTATTTTAAGTCATTATTATATTAAATTAAACTATTCGTTAAAAGAATGGGTTTATATGGTTAAATATAATTTTCGAAATCACTGCTATTTTTTTTAAATTTAACTTTCGGACTTTTTTCTTATGCTACTGAATTCAATAAAATATTATCAATTGATTATATAATCTCAGAAAATCTTTTTGATTTAAAAAATCATTGATCTAATAAGTGATTTTTCACAAAACAAATTTAAATTTTTTTTTAAATTTCATCAAAATTGACTTTTTAAAGCCAAATAAATAATTTCAGTAGTCAAAAAAATTTGTCAAATATTGGATGAATTTTTTTCAATAGATTGACAAAAACGGAAATATTTTTAAGTCTCAACAAAGCTTTAAATGGAATATAAATCAATTAAAACAAAAAATTTAAATTTTAATCTCCCTTTTTACCAAGAAGTTCTTAGTTTGAAGGAAGAAAAATTTTAGCATCCTATTTAAAAAATGTTTTTGTATCGCGCAAATAGAGCAATTCCAATCGATGCTACCGCTACCGCCAAACCAGCAGCAACATATCCCGTATAGTTCGAATTGTTTTTGATGACTATTTTTTTCTCATCATTTTTGGTCACGCCACTCATCATTTTTTGATACATCTTTTTCTCACTTTCATACTGAATTTTGTGTTTTGCCTGAGCTTTAAGCAGTTCTTTTTTGATGTCCTAAAACAAATAAAAATTATTCAAATAATTCAATTTTTTATTCTTTAGCTTACACTATTATTAGGATCTAATTGAACAGCTCTGCTCAAAGATTTAACAGATTCTCCAGTTTCACCCAGTTGTAACAAAACTTTTCCTCTGATGTATAAACCTTTAATATGACTAGGCTGTGCCTTTAAGACTTGTTCAAGACTTTCTAAAGCTTCTCTCAACTCATTTTGCTTGAAAAATGCAAGAGCTGTGTTCATTAGCAACGCTTGAGATATCTCTAGAAATTTGTCCAGATCTTGTTCACATTCGTCGCCTCGCAAACTTCCCTCGCTGAAGTATCTTAGTCCTTTTTTGTATGCATTTATAGCTTGAAAAAAGTCCTGTCTGTTAAAGTGAAAATTTCCTCTCATTTTTTTGGCCTCACTTAAATTTTATCTAAATTTTGGCTATTTGTAAAAGTTTAAACCTTACGCTAGAGACAATCGCTCAACAGGGTTCATTTTATTTATTTCATCTAAATCTCGAATATCTTTGAGTTCAATTTTGTAGACAAGATCTGCTTTAGGTGGAATATCGGGCTGCTTTCCCAAATCTCCAAAAGCTAACCTCGATTCAGTTATCATTTCACACAATTCATTTTTGTCCATGAGACTAACAACCATATCCATTGCGGATATAACATCACCATCTCCAAGTATAAATTGTAAATTGTCGTTATGGTCAACCAGTTTTTCAGGATCGTCTTTCAAATAGGCTTCATAGCTGACTGTTACCATTTGTCCATTTGATGGACGACCGGCACTTGAATCACCGTATTTTAAAATTTTCTTCAACAATGCATCACTTCCTAAAATTTTTTCATATTTCTCATTTTCAATGACTCGTTCAGGCTCTTTTTCTAGTGCTTCCTTTAAATCTTCTTGAGTATTTTGTTGGACTTAAAAATAATTTTTTTTTTAAATCAAATGATGGAATAGTAAATTCTGGAACAAAAAAAAATTAAAAAACTTTAACTCTAAAAGTTCAAAGTTGGTTTTTTAAATGGGCTCCTATTTTTGGTAGACATCAATTTTTTTCCTTGAATCTATTATTTTCTTTATTTTTCAAAAAAAAAATACTAATTAGAAGCTGTTTTTTTTGTTTCGTTAATTTTTTTTTTTCAAAATAAAATTTATTTACTATCTAATTTGCACTATTAAAATTTATAAATTAAATCATTTTTCATTTTTGAAAAAAACTTTGGAAAATTTTTTTGACAATTAACTCAAATTATATGGTATCGAAGATTGGAACAAAATAAAACACTTAATATTTGGTGAAAACAGAAAATAAAATGGGCTCTTTTGATGTAACTAGCTGAAGTGATTATGTGCGCAATAAAAAAAATTCACCAAAAGCTTTTGTTAATTGTGAAAATTAAATGATTTTTCATCATGAAAATGAAAATTCAAGTATAAATTAATCATTTAAATGAAGAGAAAGTAAAAACAGCTCTGACTGAAATTTCTAAAAAGAAAATAGGAAAGTCTTCTTGATAAAAAATAGACCCAATATAGCTCTAGATGAACAACTTCAAAGCAACAGATCAAAATTACCATAAGTAAGATATTAAAATATTTTTCTTTTATTTCCTGATTTCTTTTTTGTTTTTTCCCTTCTTTTAAAATTGAATAATCAAACAAAAAAATGAATTATTGGTTTTTGAAGTCATTTTTTTATAGATACACTTAAAAAAAATTATTTGATTCAAAATATTTAAAAACTTATATTCTGATAACTTATTTTTTAGATACAATAAAAAAAATACAATGAAACAATAAAAGTTATGAATTATTTGATAATAAATCACCTTAATTTTTAAAACTCAATTATTTGCAAGATAATTTTAACATTCTATAATGTGTGAGCTTTTTAAGAGTTTTTCCTCAGGGTGGATTTAAGTGAAAAATTAAATATATCAGCTGATAAAATTTACATAACCAATTTTTGGAATTTTAGAGACTAGAGATAGATAGAGTTTTTTCATTTTTTTTTGTTCTAAAATTCCTTTTACTTTTGACCAAATTTTTTTATTTTAATTTTTACCTAGGGTTAGCTTTGAGCTAATTTCTTGACTCAGAGCGTCAATTTCATTTTTAATAATGCTATCCGTAATTTCATATTCTTTATCTAAATTTTCATCATCATCATGTTTAGTTTTATTTTCATCAACGTAATCATTAGTGACTGGAGATGTAACATATGAAGATGCTTCGGATGATAAATTTGTGACTATCATAGACTCTGTATTTAAATTGTCCTGATTTTTTACACTCAATTCATTTATTTTTTCCACTTCGGCACATGGTTCGGTCAAAATTTGTGATTGAGTAAGCAGCAAAGTCGATTTGGTTATTTCATCCTCCTTTTGATTAGTGCTGTCTGCATTCTCGAAATCATTTGTATCCGTTGGTGGTGGTGGTGAACTTGGTTCTTCTTGGTTTCCATGATCAAGATTTATATCAACTGGAGATTCGGTCGGTTCATTTTCCTTTTGCATATTTTGAACTTCATCTATTATTGACTGAATCATCTGGTTGTCTACAGACTCACCAGGTTTTGATTCAAAATCCATGTTTTCAAAATTGTCCACAGACTCAGTTAATTTTTGCTCAGAATTTTCTGTTTTACTTTGGTCAGCCTCTGAATTTTCCGGCTTCGAGTCTGACTCGTGTGGAAGAGAATTTATCTGGACAATTGACTCGGTCAAATCAGTGTTGTTTTCTTCATTTTTTGCTCCACTGTCTGAATTAGAATTATCATCAACTATAGGTTGAGTAAATTGTTCTTCGCTATAGTTATTGCCTTCGGTCTCAGGCGGAACATAGACCATAGATTTGGCAAGACCACTTTTTTCATATTCTAACACCTCATCTACAGGTTCATTTTGCTTTAGATCGGTATCGTATGGTTGTATATTGACAATAGAATCACTTAAGCCATTTTTTTCCTCTGAAGGTAAACCCTGGTTCTCGTTTTGCTGCTCTGAATCTTCACCTTGATTTTTTGTCTCTAATTCTTGCTCGGGATTTTCATTAGTGGTATCTGGCTTTTCTTTTTTTTCCAAGTATTCGTTTTCCATAATTGATAATATACTCTTAATCTAGAAAATGTCCTTTCAAAATTATTTATCAAGGGCTGGATATTGCGAATAAAATAAAAGAGAATAAACAGCTTAGATTTGGTTTTGGGAATACACAAATGTACATAATAGAGAAAGCTTTCTTTTTATATAAAAATTATTATTTTTTATGTAATAGAAATAAAAATTTGCAATATTTTAAAAATTTGATCCTGGGTGTTCATCTCATTTGAAAGCTGTTCACTTTAGTTTAACAAAGCTGAACTAAAGTGCAAATTTTTGCTCTTTTTATTTCAAATTTTAGCTTACATTTTGAAATATTTCAAAAATATTCTGGAAATATAATTTTTGAATAAATTAGCCAGTTTTGAAGTCATAAAGAAAATAGAAAAAAATGGAAGACGACTTCAAAAATCGGCCTCGCGGCTTTAGCTATGGTTTCGGAAATTTTGGTCCCAATGTAAAATTTGGCTTCAATGAAAATGATGATTTTTTTCACTCGTTTTTTCATCATGACTTTGACCAAATGTTTCGTGATATGGAAAACTTTATGAATAGTGTCAACTTTCCTACCATGTCAAATATAGAATACATTCAAAGTAAGTTTGGTCAAGTTTAAATTTCAATAAAAGCCTTTGTTTTTTTCGAGTTAAATGATTTTGTTAATGATAAAATAATGAGATCTGAACACAATGAGTCTTATTAAAAGCATTAAAAAATTTTAATTATTTCGAAAAAAATGTTTTATCTTAAAAGACATAAAAAATATGTCAAATAAAATATGCTGTCAAGATAATGAGATCGTTGACATGAATGAAGTTTTTCAAAATAACAAATCAATTTTTTTAAAGGTCCTCAAATAAATGAACAAGATTTTCAAGAAACTCATCATGAAAAACCTGAAAACTTGAGGAATATGTTTTTAAAATCTCCTGAAGAAGATAAAACAGAAGCTAGAATTATTCCTAGCAAGCCACAGTTTCAAAGATCCTGGGTAATAAGATGATAATTTTTTTTTTTGTTAATTTTATCAATTTAGTATGATAACTTCTTTTTTGAACCATCAAATGTTAATTATGACCAAAGTGAACCACCAAAAGATATAAATAAATATTTCAAAAGAGATTCATCCCATCAAGATAATGATTCGAGTCTAAAACCCGTATTCACTACACCTACTGTAATTACATCGGGGCAAAGTTGTAGTATTCGACGTATCCAAAGACCTGATGGAGTAATTTTTCAAAAATTAAAACTTTTTTTTTAATTTAAATTTAACTGATTAGAGTATTGAGGAAATAAAAACGGTTCGAAATTCGGATGGAATTGAGGAAAAAACTGTAACAAGGATGATTGGGGATAAAATTCATTCTGTAGTTGAAAAAAAGTCAAATAAAGGTATTGACGAAACAGAGGAAATATTTCAAAACTTTGATAAAATTGATGAATTTAACAAAATGTGGGAAAATTTTCCGACTAATAAAAAATATGAAGAAAATCCGAATGTTAATAAAAACGATTCGCAGACTCAGCCTTCTGGTTTGATTTCAAAACTTTTTTCATGGTTTAATTAAACTTTATAAATTCATTTTTTTACAGTTAAACAAGCATTTTTTAATAATTGTTATTTCAAGTATTTTAATAAAATTAAAATTTTAGTTTTATTTTGATTTATTTAATTCTTCAAAATAAATTTTTTTACAGAAAAAAAGGAAATTTTATTAAAAAAAATTTAGAAAAATATCTAAAATATTCAATATTGCTATGCTTACGAAATTAATATAAATTTATCTAAATTTACATTCAAAAAAATTAATCAAATTTTAGAAATAATGCAATCGGACAGTGGTCACTTCCCAATACTTTAGGCCTTATTAAATTATCGACCAAATTTGGTTTAAGCTTTTCGGACATAACAAAATAATCCAGCCTCCAGCCAACATTCTTTTCCCTTGCATTCCTGAAATAGCTCCAGTAAGTGAAAGCATCAGTCTTTTTTGGATACAAATATCGAAATGAGTCAAAATAGCCATCTGATAAAATTTTTGTAAAGCATTCTCTTTCTTCAAGTGTAAAACCGGCGGACTTTAAGTTTGAATCTGGATTTTTAATATCAATGGGATTATGGGCTACATTCAAATCTCCGGTCCATATAACTGGTTTTTCTGATTCTAAATTAGCCAAGTATTTTCGAAATTCAGCTTCCCATTCCATTCTATAGCTCAAGCGAACCAAACCTCTTCCAGAATTAGGGATGTCTAAGAGAAAACTTAAGTCTTTTTCATAAATTGATTTAATTACTAAAAATACAAGTATTAATCAAATAAAACTTTTCATATTCTGCACAAACAACTCTTCCTTCATTGTCGTGTTTCTTTAAATCTTATTTTTAATTAAGAATTTAAATTATTTATTTTTTTATTATTTTTTTTAAATTACTCATTCCATAAGAGATTTTGATAGGTTTTTTTTTTGTCATTAGACCTACACCTGAATAACCCTGAGTATCGCCTGAAAGCCAATAGCAAAAATACCCTGGCAGACTTGCTTTTGGTGGAATTTTTGACTTATCACATTTTGTTTCTTGGCAACAAAATATATCCGGGTTTTCTGCTTTTAGGTAATCCAGACCACCTTTCTGATTAAAAAAGTTTTATCAAAAAATTAAAAAAATAAAATTTATTACTTCTAACCATGCCCGGATCCCATTTATGTTCCAAGAGACAATTTTTAAATTGTAATCTTTGTCATTTGATGGTTTTTTAAACTCTTCTTTGTCATATTTTGACGGTAAATCTTCTTTTATTGTCTTTTTTGAAGATTTTTCAATTATGACCTCTTCATCATTTTTTTCACTATCATTGTCCTTAGACACTTCATTTCTAGACTTAGTAGTATCATTTTCTTCAGCTTTTGGTGAGATTTCTTGACTTAAGGTCGATTCAATTAAAATTTCATCGTTATCAAGAGCAATAACTTGGTCATTGTCTTTTTTGCTACGTTTCGAAGCACTAAACGGGTCTTTGACTACTGGAGACTTTGATACCGAGGATTCAGCCTTTAATTTTAAGTAAAAAAAGATTTTCTTTTATTTAAAAATTACTTTTCGTTTAGACTTTTTTGGTGGCATTTTTATTTTGTTTGCACAAAAAAGTCTTTTGGGATGTTCAAATGAATTGTATCTAAAATAAAATTCGAATTGTTGAATTTTGAGTCGATTCCAAATTTTTCCAAAATTAATCAACATGTCAATCCTAAATTAAAATTGAAATAAACGAGCAATAAAATTCAAATTTTCATGCCGATTCTTGTTTTTTTTTTAATTAAATGTTAAGAAATTTTTTTGAAACTAAGCAATTAACATTTTTCCTAAAAAAGCAAATCTTTAATAATTTTTAGTTAAATTGTTAAATTAATTAAATTGATTGAAAAATCGAGTCCTAGTAAAATTTACCTAATTTTCAATAAAATAATTAAAATTAATAATTATCAATTCTGATTATTCATTAAACTGATCAAGTTTTTTTCAAATCAATTTCAGAAATTTTAGATTATAATTTAAAATTTAATTGATTACTTGATAAATGAAAAAAGTTTTTTTTTTTTTTTTTTTGAACAGTTCTTTTTAAATTTGTTGCCGAATTAATTTTTAATTTAAACAAAAGTGTTTTATAGTTGAAATAATCAAGAATATTTTAATTTTGAAAAAAAAATTATGCTAATCAAGAAAAAGAATAAACTTTTAAAATTTAATTGGATTCTAATTTTGATTTTTCTAATTTAATAAATAAAATTTACATCAGAAAGATATTTAGTTGTTTTTTCTGAATTTTGGAAAAATTTATTTGGCTTGTAAAGATTTATCGAAATAAAATCATAAACATGAATATGAGTTTTCTTGAAGAAGCGAAATCAATATTTATTTAAATATTTTGAGACATTAATTCCAAAAGCAATTAAAAATATTAATTATTGAGCATTTTCAGTCGGTCTAAATTATCTAATATTTATCAAAGCTAAGATTGGATTTAATTAAGAAACAAAAAAAGAAAAAATATGTTTTGAATTAGGCATCCAAATTAACAAGAGAAAATATGTTCTTGAATTTTTCAGAAATATGGGCAAAAACTGAGCTTGAAAACTTTGGTTAAATATGTGATATTTAACCATTGATTGTAATTCTGATTAGCAATGTTTACATCGAAGAGAATGCATTTAATTAACATAAGGTTTAATTAAGCACCCTAAATGATCAGCTAAATTTTCTCAATCACCCCGTTGGATCTAAGGTTTTCCTTTTTTTTAAACGTTCTGCTAATTAAAAGGTCTGGTATTTAAATGATTTGGTATTTTTGTTTCAAATTACTTTGCATTCTTATTCAATGCATTTTACTTGGGCCTTATATAAAAAACAACAGAAAAAATATTTTTGTCTTTGAAGCTTTAATTTTTTCAATAAATATATGAATTTTATGATCAAGGTCCCTACATAATTTCATGAAAATTCAATATATCTTTCCTTTTCAAATTAAGCAAAATTATATCAAAATATTTAAATCAAAAATTCTAGAAAAAATTTAAAAATTTTAAAAAACTTTTTTTTAAAAATATTTTAGAAAAATTTTTTGTTGATTATTTTTTCCTTTTAATAACTGAAGCTACAATATTAGTTGTTATGAATATAGAGTTTAACTTTTGATGTGTGTTCAATTCCCCAAATAAATTGTTAATTAGAAAAGTTACTAATAAGTTTTTTTTTTTTTAATAATACCAAAATTTCAATAAATATTTATTTAACTGCGAACTGATTAAAAATTTCCTAATTTAATTTGTCTATGAGCTCTTTTTAGGCATAAGCAAATTGGCTCTTGCTCATATTAGAAAATCTTATCCAATTTAAAAAATCAATAAACATTTTAATTGTAAATTTTAGCCCCAAGACGTTAGTACAAGTGAACGCTTTATCAAAATGATTATTTAAATATTCACGTAGGCACCAAGAACACTAGGAAATTGGATATGTAACCGAATAATCTATTCCAGATAATTTTTCCTCATAAATTTTTATCTTTTAATCTTCAAAATGCGAGATATAATGCGCTAAATAAAAACAGATATTTTATTTTTAATAGAATTTTTCAAAGAAAGTTTATTTTCCGCATTAATTGCCTAAGTTTTCCATCATCGTACGAGAGCACTGTTTTTCACTAGAACTTCTGACAATTAATTCAAGTTTTTGAGCAAGATGGGTTCAATTCATATTGAACGTCGGGAAAAACTCATCAATTGCTTTTAACTCGAAAGCAATTTCAATTTGAAGCCCGACTAAATTGACTATTAGACTAGATTTAATAAAAAAATTAAATTTTGCATCGATCTATTGAATTTTGAAGATTCAGCTTCTAGTTGTAGCGCTCAATTCATTAATTTAATTAGTCAAAAATAAAATTTTAATCATTTCTTCGTATTAATACTTAAGAATTTTTTAAATTAAATTTAAATCAATAATTTCTTTATTTTTGAATATTCTTGCCAAAATAAATCAATAACATTTGACTGATTTTTACTGTGAAAACGAGTCAAGTGTTTTTCAAGTTCTATTAGGAATAAATCAAGATAAAGCATAAATTTTCACTCTCTGCTTATTTGTATTCGATTTTAAATTTAAATAATCATAATTAGTAAGAATTTATTTTCATGATATTTTTTTCAATGATGCCAATTTTAACCTGAACAAAAGAAGGAAAAATAAATTAAGATCGAACAATATGTCAAATGAGTATCTACTTATTTGAAAATTTGAATAAGATTATCGATTTTTAGCCCAAATGTTAGAAAAAAAAACATAAAAAAGATTGTCTTTCCGTCGAGAGAAAATAAAATTTCGCTCAGAGCTTTGTATAAGGTTATTTTTGGTTTGTTATACAATATCATCCATTTGACAAAATGTTAAAGATTTTTTTCTAAAATGACACTTGATTTGCCAAGAGGAATCAAAAAACTTTGACGCATGTCAACTCCGATGATTCTACAAGGATTTGGGAGAATAAAAAAAGTTAAGGAATTAGAATTCAGAAGTGTCAAAACCATTAAGACAATTAAGTACCATTAAGCAGCAGGGAATTGTGGTTAAATAATTTTTTAGTGCACATAATCACGAGATAGAAAGGCTCAATAGATAATAAAATCTAATATGGAAGTGTTTTCAAATTAATCAAAAGCAGTATTGATTCCCATTATGTTACCAAATCCCAAATTACATCATTTAATGTTACATCAAATGGTTCGTTTCGATAGAAAAAGTTTCGAGGGCAGCATTAGTTGTAAAATGATATTTTTTTTACTTGATTTATCAGTTTTATCATTCAAGTCGCTATCAAATTTATTTGTTATTATCATTCTATCTGTAAAAATGATTTGATGAAAGAAAAATGCCAAAATGAAACGAAAATTGGAAACTATTGAGGTTTCCTTTAATTAAAGTAAAATTCTCCTTTTTCATTAATTAATTTTTATGCATTCCACTATTTTTTGTCATTTTCTAAAATAAATTTTAATTAAATAGGAAATTTTGACAAGTTTTAAATTATGTTTTAAATTAAGCAACCAAAATTCAACCGATTTTAAAAATGATGTTTAAGGACAAGAAAAATAATATTTAAATTTGAGGCAATTAATCTTGAATTTTAATTTAAATTACTGCGATTAAGTAACATGTAATTTTGTATTAAAAATTTTGCTTGAAAACATCAAAAATATCGTAAAAGTTGAAAAATAATAATTTGATCTTTAAATAAAGTAATAAACAAGTCATTTTGACACAAAAAAATCTAATTATATCTTCATAAAGAAAATCCACAAGAGTAATACTAATTTATAACAAAAAATGTATTCAATAAATTTTCAAAGAGAGAAATTTTTTATTCATTATTAACATACAGAATTTTTTTCTGAATATCATTCTGGAGATTTTTTTAAATTAAAATAAGTTCGAATCTCAAAAATATATTCATTGTATAAATTTTTTAAATTTTGAAGTTGAATGATTTTTTTAACTTTATCATTTGGTTGACAATTTTACAATCCGAAGTTTAATTGATTCCGGTTATTTAAGTAAACTTTTAAATAAAGTGAATTTTTATTTAATTATTTAAATAATTAATTTTTTTTATAACAAGATTTATTTATTTTTTCTATTGAAATCCTAGCTTAAAACGAATCTCGGACACATAAACCTCCCTATCAGCAACGTGTTGAGTGTTTTTAATAAAGGAGATTTATAAAAACTTTTAACGATAAAGAAATTAGAAGAAATCTATTTAAATATTTGAATATGCCATGCGACTCGGTCTGAAAAAAACTAGTTGACCGTGAATAGAAAAAATCTTTTTAAAAATTAAATTTATTAAACAGATTTTTTACCTATCTTTAGCTCATATTTTATTGTTAGTCCATTTAGATTGGAATTTAAATTTTGTTTTAATGCAATCAATGAGGTCCAAGTGTAAATTTGAAAACTGGTCTTAAAGGAAATTAAATAAAAATGTGATTTTATCTTGATAAATGTCAGCTAAGCCTCAATGTTGTTTCTTTATTAAAAATCTAATTCAATTTACTTCATTTTTGACATAAATTTTTCTGGTAAATAAAATTTTTCGTCTTGATATTATTTTCTCATACTCATAATTTATTCAGTATGTTAGTTCAAAAAATAGATAATTTCTGACAACTTTGTCATTTAGGTAATTATTATTGACTGAATATGATGCAGGAAATTTTTGATAAATAATGTTTAAAGCTAATAAAAAAAATAAAATTATTTTATAAACAAGATTTTTTATTAAAAAGAAAATAAATTTGAATTTTTCTTTTAAAAAGGCTAGAAAAATTTATTAATTATCCTGTTTGTTTATCTATAAAACCCTTGTTAATCAAAATATTAAAATAGATATCAACTTTGGGAGAAGATCAATTCAAATAAAAAATAATGATTCATTATCAGATTTGGAATCAAAATAAATTTTTGACTAGTAAAAAAGTAAATTTAAGTTTCTCAATTATAACCGGATCGTAACTGATAATATCATAATTTTTTTAATGATACTCAAATATCATGGAAGCTTTAATCAATAAAAAATTTAAAAATTTAAAAGAAAAAAAATCCAAATATTATTCCAGACAAAAAGGCTAAGTATGAACAATCACCATTTTTTAGCTTCAAATATTAGAATTAAGATGAAATTATCTAGTTCTTTTAATAAATATTGAGATTTAATTTTGATTGCCAAAATTTAAAAAAATACTTCACTCATTTAACAATTGTTAAAGAATTAAAAGGAAAGAATTTATTTTGATTTATTTAGATCCAATTCAAATATAAATTTTTTGTTAAATAAAAACAATGGACTAAACCGATTAATGTAAGCTGGATCCGAATCAACTCATCAAACAACGAAATTAACAAAAAAAAAAAAAACTAGATTAGAATCTAAATTTTTTGAAGCCAAATTCAAACAAGATATAATCGCCCAGAAAATTGAGCAAGAAATAAATTAATTTCAGGAGCAAAAATTCCTAAGGAAACTAAACAGGGAAACTTGAATTAATTAATCAATTATTGATTGTTTATATCAGTTTCCTCAATTCTTTAAACAAAATTAAATTCAAGTATACTCTCGTTTCTATTTCATATAAATCGTTTGACTCTAAACAAACATTGGTAGAACTCGATTTCAATTAAAAACTTAATCGATTTTGATAGATCGAAGCGAATTTTTGAGGACTTGCAGTCATAGAATGCAATAAAGAGCAAGTTTTTACTTCTTGTTTTCGAGCTTGTTTTGTTTACTAACGAGTTATGATTTATTGTTAGTTCAATTCTTCCAAAAGATTACAACAATCTTAAAAGATAAAAACACAATTTTGCACTCATAAACCCTATAGTAAAAAGCATGAATTTAATCGAATTAATCAATGGAAACAAACTTAATCTGAGAACATTACATAAAAATTTTTACATTTATTTAAATCTACAAAATGCTTACAAAACAAATCTACAAATCAATCAAATTCATCAATTTTAAAATCGAAATCAAAGCTTTTATAATTTTAATATTGACAATATTTATTCCAATTGCTCGATCGTCATTACTAATAGGTATTGTTTTCAAAATTCACATTTCTTTACAATTATTTTCATAGCCCTATCACTTAAAACATATTTTTAATTTTTTCAAATGTGGCACTGTGAATTTTAAAACAAATAATAGAAAAAAATAAATTCCTTTCTAAAAGTCTAACATTGTTTTTTTGTAAATTTTATCAGGTGATTCGTTCATCACCTAAATCAAGCTTTTTGGAATAATCTGCTATTTTTTATTTTATTTATTTATTGGTTTTATCGGCCGCCATTAGCTCTTTTATTTGTAAAATTTGATTAAGTTCATAGAAAAAAAAAGATAAAAAATAAATTAAGTAGAAAAAAAAAATAGATTGTCTAAATTAAATTTAATTACAGTTTGTTGTCTTAATCAATATTTATGTAAAGTAAAGTTTTTAATTTCGAAGTTCTCTCATCACCAGCCATTTATAAAGCATTTGACAATTCTTTAATTTCTGGCTTGTTCTTTTCTACAATCTGCTATTTTCATACATTTTAATTTGTTTGCACTTTTTTTTAATTTTAACACAAACTGTATCTATGCGATGCATTTTTTTATTTGAAGATGAGCACTTTTCACTTTTGTGACAGAGCATCGTCAAAAAAAAATCTTTCACAATTTTTCTTCGGTAATATGAATTTAAAAAAAAGAAAAAAAAAATATTTTGATTCAAAAATATCATACATGAGGAAGGGTTTTCTAAAAAGTTATTTAAATTGTCTAAATTTAATTTTTTTGTTTGTCAAAATTTTATAATTTAAGTTCGTAATAAGCTAAAAAATTTTCAATTTCACAACTTGTTTGCCACCTTGGATCGAAATTAATTTTAATGCGTAAAGGTAGTGATAGTATCAACTGTGGAATAATATTCTTTAGGCTGTCTGTAAAATACGAAATTAAAATACAGAATTACGGAACACGGAATGGAACTTCCAGAAAGTTAGCATACGAAATTAGATGAAAAATTAAAAATTATTTTTTTATATTTTGAAAGTGTAATTTCTAAAATACAGATTATACTCGCGATAAAATATTTATTAATCTAATTGCTTAAAAAATTAAAAAAAATTAACGATTATTTTTTAATTTATTTTTTAGCTTCTTTACCAATTTTCGATTTAAAACTGGATTCTGAATAAGTGGCTCAATAACATTTTTTTTGTTTCTATTCCATAAATTTCATCTTTCAGAAATAATTTTAAAAAAATTAAGTTCTAAATGTATATTCCGTATTTTCAAGTGGTAAATAGTTCCCTACTATAGAACCAATTTATGATACAACCGTGTTTTAAAGATAGCCTTTTCTTTACCAATGTAAAGTTGCACTTAGCTGATGAATGGCTCTAGTTATTTAAGAACAATAATCACTGAATCAACTCCCGTATTACCTTGCAAACTAATTCACGTACTAAAACTTAAAAAATTGCTATTTTGATGCCATCAGATTGAAATTGGATTAGTTTAGTTAATGAAAAAATTTAATTTCGAATTCGAATACCAAAGTTAGGCAAATCGAAGTTAATAATCAAAATTTATTAATCATTCTTCAAATTTTTTTTTTTTTTTTATAATAAAATTTAATGCAGATAATGATTCTTATCTTAAACATATTATACTCTATCATATAATTTTTGCAGATTTTTGCTTGCATATAAAATTAAGATAAGCATCAAAAAAAATCTTTTGCATTAAATTTAATAACTAAACGTAAAAATACGTAAAAAGCTTTTTCAATCAAATATTTAAAGTATGATTAATAACTTTTGATTAAAAACTTCAATTTTAAATAATTACCAAAAATTTTAAATGTAAAATCAAAAGTAGATTTTTTTTACACTTTGGCACTTCATCAAACTCTAAAAAACAAAAAACAATCAACTCTGATTTAATATTTGAGTTTAAATTTTTTAAAAGTTTTGTAATAAAAAATTCAAAAATTTTGGTTTTTATTTTTCCACAATTTAATAATAAGGCATGTGAATGCGACAATATGCACTAAATATTGTCGGATCGTTGCGATCACTCTGTTAAAAATTCAGTAAATTTATTTTCTGCACCCTTTTTTATTCACTGTATTTATTTTTTCTTATTTTGTGGAAACAAACACTTATAATATGTTTTTTTATTTCAAAAATTGTAATCTTTGATTCTAATGTTCCAAATTCTCCATAACCCATTTATATGTCAAAAATAGAAAATTCTTTCATCTTTGTATTTTTTATTTGTTCAAAAGTTCACAATGCCTAGAAAAGACTATTTTGAGTAAAAATATTTTTTTAAAGGGGGTCTTTTCTCGCTCGATAGCCAAAATGGAACAATAAATTACGAAACAGACGAAGAAATTATATTTAAACACGCGATTTACATATCAAATCAACTCAAAAATACCCTTCACAATACACTGCCGTACTATCCTACTTTACTTCACAAAATAGT
This sequence comes from Brachionus asplanchnoidis, assembly GCA_025491095.1. Classification (NCBI taxonomy): domain Eukaryota; kingdom Metazoa; phylum Rotifera; class Eurotatoria; order Ploima; family Brachionidae; genus Brachionus; species Brachionus asplanchnoidis. The sequence continues at coordinate 5,010,817 of JAILYF010000010.1, read as the reverse complement.
CCATGTTCCTGAAAATGATAGGCTAAATACGATCAAAAAAAGTAAGTTAGAAAAAAAAAGTAGCCCATTTTTTTATTCATTTATTTTGTTTAGTATGCAAAGAAACTCAAGGAAACATGATTGCAATAATTGATCCCAGACTTGAATCTTTTAAACTTTATTCGAGATCGTTGAGCGAAAATTTAGATCTGATCCATTTTGACATTGAGCAGAATTCGGAACCAAGTTATTCGTTTAATCTTTTTCCAGCATTGGACGTAATTTGCCAAGCATTTTCAGATTTAATAAAAAAATTTGAATGGAAACACGCTGCTATTATTTACAATTCTGATACTAATTTAGACAACATTAATTGTCTGCTTACCGGTCCAGGTAGATCAATAGCTAAATTGGACATAGCTATGCGCATGGCCAATCACAGATTCGAATACAGGTCCATTCTTAGAGACATTTCCAGCCGAACTATTAAAAATATAATCATTGATCTGAATCCAAAAGAGACAGAGGCAATGCTGAAAATGGCACTGCAGCTTGGCATGATTAATTCGACATTTAACTACATTTTAACTAGTTTAGATGCGGATACCATGAATTTAGATGATTTTAAATACAATCGTGCAAATATTACCGCTTTCCGTCTGGTAAAATCTGAATCCGAATTTCACCGCAAAATTACTCTAAACTTAACTGATTATTTGTTCCATAATTGGAAAGATAGCGACAAAAACAATATATTGTTAAAGGTATTTTTTTTATTCTACGCTAAATTACATAATTTTACGTAAATTTTGAAAATTGTCCTTTTTCAATTGAAAGACAATTGATTAGGAAATTTTAAAAATTCAATGTGATCTAACTTAGTTATTCGGAAAAATCTAATTATTCTAAATAAAATACAAATAACTAAAAAATAGGACATAAACAATTTAATTGTCTATTTGACATCTACCTTGATTATTTATCATAAGTTTTATTTTATTTTTTCTTCAATAAAATTTAATATAATTCAGCTATCAAGAAATTTTTGCAGAATTTTAACATCTATTCGATTCTTATTTTTTAAAATATCGAATTCTATCTTCGTTTAGAGTTTTAATTATGTATTTTTAGGCTGTCCCTAAAACAAGGATTCGGATTTAATATTACTAAAATAGGGATCTGGATCAAAATTGTTAAAAAACTATAAGAAAATTACTAATACATCATATAAAATGATAAATTATATAAACGCATATATTTTTTAAACTTAATTTTCAAAATATAAAAACTGTATAAGTAATGAATTAATTTTTTTAATATATGTATTTTTTTTCTTTAAGTGACTTAAATAATTTTAATTCTTTGTATTGACTGAAAAATGTAAGACTTAAGCATTATGCCAAAAAAATAATTTAAAAAAAAAAATAATAAGAGTGTTAAGCGCTCAAGATGATATTTTGATAAATCTTGATCCTGAATTATATAAACACACTGATGAGTTAATAAAATCAAATGGTGGAAAACTTTATATATTTTTTTCCAGTGATAATACAAAATTGGTTATTTTAACAAATTAGGTAAACGTAGATTTTAATAAATTAAATTCATTTTTTATCCGGATGCTTTAAAAGCTTTGGAATCTTTTTTAGCCGTCAAAAGTTCTCTTATATCTAAGAGAAAAAATAATCAAAATTTTCAATTGAAATTAATTTATTTTATTATGAGCAAGTTTCTTGAAAACTGTTTTGTGTCCATTATGTAAATAAATATTGAAAAAAAAAATTTTTCTAATCCTGGTCAAAAGTATATGTTTTATTAATTTATTCAAAAATCCGGATCTTGGTTTTAGCAATCGAAAATCCATCAGATAAATCCTTGTTTTAGATTGGCAAAATCACTTGCCGGATTTCCGGATCCGGGAACCCGAATCCGGGTTTTAGAAACAACCGTATTTTTAAATTTAATTGAATCTTAAGATATGATATCAATTAGAATTAAATGAATTTAGATGAAAAATATAAAAAGATCTAATGATCCAAAAGGAGATAACAGTGTTATGAATTCAATATTTGTATTAAAAAAAAAACTTATAATAATCTAAAGCCTTTAGATTATTCTAAGTTTTTTTTTAATTACGAAAAAACATTTAAATTTTTTTTATCTATTAATAATAATAATAATAATTAAAAGCTACAGCAAGCGAGCTTGTGGAGATGGCTTACTCAGAAGCCATCTATGGTAGCTAATCGCACAAAAATCGAGAGATAAATTAAGGAATTACAATGAAAGTTACAGAGACGAAACTGAGGTACAAGACGAATACGAGAGATTATACAGATTGATATGTTAAGAAGATTCAAATTAATTAAAAAAAAATTGTCATTAATATTATTAATTCTTATAAAATTAAATGAAAATTAAGCTATAGAGTTTAAGAATTTGCAGAAGGAAAATTGATTTATCTTTATTATTCTTTTAAATCTAGTTAATAATGAATTCACTTATAAAAGAAAAAATAACAGTATAAATCAAACTAAATTTTTTTAAATATTAAAAAAAAAAGGAACTTAATTTAACCAAAATATCTAACTATTGAGCTAAATTGACAACGAATTAATTAGGGTTTTCACAGGTATCTATTTTTACTTTTACATTCCTTACATATTTTCAATTTCATGTTAGTGTCGAAATTTAGGATTTTTTTTTTAAATTAAAATGTCTCTTTATAGAAAAAATAAAAATCAGTTTCTATTTAGAGGATTTTATTAACCAGAGTCCATTTTGATTTCGATGTCAGAGGAATTTTTACAAAAAATTACCGAGCCCAATCGCACCAAAAATTACATAGACGAAATTTTACTTAAAGCAACTCTTTCTGATTTTAAATTATTTTTTATTTTTTTAGACTAGCAATGCTCTGTTATTCGACTCAATTTTTACTCTAGCATCTGCCATTAAAGAAGCTGAACAGGCAATCAGCTTAGTTGAAGGAAATGTTAGCTGTATTAGTTCGAAATCGCTCTCTTACGGAAGAAAATTTGGAACTTTCGTAGAACGAGTAGCTGTCCAAGGTCTAACTGGCTTGATAAAATTTCAGAATAAACAACGAAGAGAATTTGATCTTGACGTCCTACAACTCAAAGAAATCGGTCTCTACAAGGTAAACTTCACACTGTATTTTTTCTAAAATCTAATTCCAAAGCTTCAAAATATCATTTTCTAGTGTGGAACATGGTCATCACAAAAAGGACTTAATTTTACATTTTATGACGAAGTTTATGAAGATAATACGATAAATTCAAGGAAAAATAATTTTCGAGTGGTAACTTTAGTGGTAAGTTAAATTTTTCAAAATTTGACAAAAACTGTTGATCTATCATAAAAAATTTTTAAATTGAATTGAGCTTATTTTTTTAAGCTTATTATTATTTGTTAAAACATTTAAAAATGCTTATTTTTTTTTAAACAGCCTAGAGTGGAACAAACTTTGGTTCTCAAAGTCACCACTAAACTAGTAAAATTTTTGCTTTATTTTATTTGTTTTTGGTGGTTTTTCCAAAAGCTTTTGAATTTGCTTGATAAGATTTTTTCGGTTGCTTTTGTTGATGACACTTGCTTCGAATTTCTTTGGTTTTTCTTTTTGATGTCGAAAAATTTTTAGATTAATTTATGATCTTAAGGAGGAGCCTTATGTTATTGAAAAAGATGGAAAACTTCAGGGTTTTTGTATCGATATTCTTGATGAAATAGCTAATAAAATGAACTTTCGCTACGAAATTTATAAAGTCGCTGATAATCAATACGGCAATGAAGAGAATGGAAGTTGGAATGGAATGATCAGAGAGCTCGTTGAAAAGGTATAAAAATTTAAATCTATTTGGAATTTTATATCAGAAGTAATAAAATCAAATAATAAAGCTTTTATGTAGGTATTAAAATTTATTCTTTTTTAAATCTGAAACTATTAAAATAAAAATAATGGAAAAGCAAAAATTTAATTCAATTTAATTAAGAGACAGAAGATGATTTACAGTCTAAAATTTTTTATTTTTATTAATGAGCAAGCCAATTCTTGCTAACATTTTCAAAGTTAAAATATTAAATTGATGATTGCGTTCAAAGTATTTAGATTATTTCCTGTACACACTTTCCTTTAAAATTATGGCATTATTAGTATCATTTTTTTTAAAAATTAAAACAAACAATCTAAAAGTTTCTAATATTTTTGAAACAGCTTGTTTATTTTTCATCATCATTAGTTATGATTATTATTATTTTGAAAAAACCTTTTTTTTTGACAAGTTAGTAATTCTTGCTGCGATATCCTCGTAAGTAGAATTCTGATACCATCAATGTTACATTAAAAATCTTAATAACTAAAAACTATAATTATTTGAAATGATTATGTAAAAAAAAAAATAGTTCATAAGTCATATTTAACAAAATACAAATTAAAAAGAATGACTGAAATTTTGAATGTATTAAAGAAATTAAAGAAAACCGATCCAAATTTTTATCATTTTGAAAATTTTAAATTATTATAACTAATCCGATTTAAAAATCAAATATTTTGATTTTTTAATTAAAAGAAATTATCTAAATTCACTTTTATAGTGCTTCTTTAACTATTAGTGATTTCTCTTAAAAAAATCTTTTGATGGAAAGTTTTTTATATTTTTTTTTTTAAAAAATGTGAGCAATTCCATTATTTTGCTTACAGCTATAATCACTCAGAGTTAAAGCTAACACTAGTTGTATTACAAAATTAATTAATTTGCTCTTAGCATTGTGAATTAAAAAAAAGAATCAAAATTAAAAAAGCTGTTTTCTAAAAAAGCTATGTAAAATTGTTCAACTGTTAATCTAATGCATCATTTAAAAGAATTTTTATAAAAAATGAAGAGAATTTTAAAAATGTATACATTATAATGAATCAAATTTTATTGAACAATATTTGAAGAAACTGTATTTGGATGATGCATTGAATTTATAGGCTGATACAATTTAAAAGAACATATTGTATTTTGAATTAAAATTTTATTAAATTTTTAAGTGTTTTATTGATGTCTCATAAAACTAATAAAACATTCTATTATCAGATTGATTTTTTTGAAAATTTAAATATATTTTAAAATTTAACTTGCATTTGAAAAAATAAATATGCGTCGTTTTTTTGTCCAACAGTCTAAATTATCCGAAAAAATCATTTATTTTTTCAAATGGAATAAAAATTTAAAAATATTCTTTAGTTTTTTTTTAATATCAGGTTATTTTTATGAGCCAAAAAAGTTAAAAAATTATTCTAAATGCTTAGTGATAAAGACAGGTCGATAAAATATTTTTTATTTTGAGTTTTAAATTTAAGCACTTAGAAAAAATAAAATAAAAATATAAAAACAACTTTAATTAAATTAATTTTTTTTCAGAAAGCAGATCTAGCCATTTCTGCATTTACAATTAACTACAAACGCCAACAAGTTGTTGATTTTACCAAACCATTTCTAAGTTTAGGCATTAGTATTTTGTACAAGATACCTACAAGCCAAAAACCAGGCCTATTTTCATTTCTAAATCCTCTATCGCTAGAAATCTGGATGTTTACCTTAATCACTTATGTATTGGTAAGCTTGATAATGATGGTTTTGGCCAGATTTTCACCATATGAATGGCGCAGTACGCATCCTTGTGATTCTAATAACGAATATGTCGAAAATCAATTCACTGTTTGGAATAGTTTATGGTTTGCAGTTGGTACACTAATGCAACAAGGTTCGGACATAAACCCCAAAGCTTTGTCAACTCGATTAGTCGGTGGTGTCTGGTGGTTCTTTACCTTGATAATCATATCATCCTACACTGCCAACTTGGCTGCTTTTTTAACTGTAGAAAAAGTCGATTTAACTATTACAAATGTAGAAGATTTGGCTAATCAGACCAAAGTAATCTATGGTGCGTTTAAAGGCGGCTCTACCATGAATTTTTTTAAAGATTCAAAAATTGAAACATACCAAAGGATGTGGCGACAAATGAGAGACAACCCAGATAAAACTTTTGTCACATCTAACCAAGAGGGCATAGAAAGAGTGCTAAGAGAAGATTACGCCTATCTAATGGAATCGCCTCTCATCGATTATGAGATTCAGCGAAATTGTAACTTAACTCAAATTGGTGGCCTACTCGACTCGAAAGGCTACGGCATTGCCACCCAGCTCGGTTCGCCCTACACCGATGATATATCTCTCAAAATTCTCGAAATGCAAGAGAAGGGCGAAATTCAAAAGTTCTATAACCGATGGTGGAAGGGAGGAAGCACTTGTATTAGAGATGAAAAAAAGGATTCCAAAGCTAACCCACTCAAAGTAGAAAATGTCGGAGGCATTTTTGTTGTGCTTGTTGGAGGATGCCTTTTAGCAGTAGTGGTTTCTTTTTTTGAATTTATTTACTATGCCAAAACTAATTCAAAATTAATAAAAGTAAATTTTAAAAAATTTTTTTTAAATTTATTTATTTAATTTTTGGTTAAAGAAACCAGTATGTACTCAAATGATGGACGATTTGAGGTTTGCGATCAAGTGTGGCGGATCCGCAAAAAAAATTCAATTATCCAGCACGGCCGCAGTGTCCGTAAAAACTTTACCTCAGCCCAACAAAACAGACTCAACTGGCTCTTTGCACAAAAAGCTGAGCAAATCGACAGGAAATTTGGAACAAAAAGAGTGCAAAAAATGCCAAGAAATTTTACACAATGAATTGTTAGATAACATCACATCACATAACTCAATAGTGTGCAAAAATGATTCAAGATCCAATTTGTCCATTCGCAATCCAGGTTTGTTAATTGTGGAACGTGAAGCGGCTTTGGACGCGCAAGCAGCTTTTTTAAATTCTCAGCTAAATCCTCATTTGCACATGTCTCACCAGAAAAGTGAGCCGAAACCAAAGAAGCACAAATCGCGCAAGACCAAGGCCTTGCTACGAGTTGACTCCAATGATGAGTCAAGCGACTATATTCAAATGAATACATTCAATAGAAATGTGAATATTGATCCGAATCGGTCGAATAGTTCCCGCCTTAAACAAAGCATATCAAAAAGCCGTGACCAGTACGACATACCGATAATACGAATGAACAAAACTATGACTGGAGTTGGCAATCGGCACCGCAGTTCGACTCAGCATAGAGACACAAGTTCCAATAGCTATCAAACATCAAATAATTTTTAATTGTTTTTTAACTCAAAATTGTTTTATCTATAAAAAATTTTAATGATTTTTTTCGAATAATTTTTGATATAAGAATTTGAAATAAGAATAAATATTTTTAAAAGATTGAATCTATTTTTCTTAGCACTTAAACAAGTTTACATAATTTGTATGAGTCTAAATTCAAAATTAAGAGATAATAAATTCATAACTTAATAATTAAATTACACTTAATAATTAATGATCCAATATTAGTAATATTTATAGCTGAGAAAAAAAAATAACCTAAAAATTTAAAGGAAAAGTGTTTTATGAGAGAATATTGATTGCGTTTGCTTATTATTCTAGTTAATGATTCAAAATTTGTATGCAGTGCTGCTATGATAAGTGGATTGTTGGTGATTTTATGTAATTTTACGACAATTAACGTATATTTACGTAAAAAAGGAAAAATTTTAATTTGTAATTATAAGTAAAATTCGAAATTTTTTAAGATAAATTATTGAAAAAAAGAGTTAAAATTAACTAATTTTTACTTTTTTTCCTAATGCGTTTCCACACCCTAAACTCTTAAGGCCAAATGTCTCATTTTTATAGTGTTCTTTGACAATTGATTGAAATAAAAGCAAATAAAATTTTCAAATTTCTCATTTAATTTAGGAAAATATTTTCCTTCGAAGATAAAATAATAATTTAAGTAGTTCTGTATTAAAAAATGAAATGATGTACTGAAAATATTTTGAAAAGTTTAATAACAATTATAACCTCAAGAATTATGCCTCAATACAAAATTTTATATATTCATAATCAGCACATCGAATTCAATGGGAAAATTATAAAAAAAAAAAGATTTATATTATCACCTTTTTTAAGAGCTAATTTTCTAGTATCCTTTTTCACTCAAATTAAGTCTCTTAAAAAACCCTGCAAGTTTGCAAAGCGCTAAAATTAAATTGCAGAGTTGTTTTTTTTTTATTATTATTATTTGTTTGTTTATCTGTACCGAGCGGTATCCATGAATTTCGACAAATTAAAATTTGACAGAATAAATTCGACCAATAAAATTGGGCAAAAAAAAATAGACATGTTTTATTAAGACATTAATTTATTTGACACAAATATTCGACAAAAAAAAATCAATTAATCAATTTTAAATAAATTTTCTTTCAAGAAAAAAAAATTTTTAATTTAATTATCAGATTATTTATATTCAATTAAAAAAGACAGAAATTTAAGATAAGACATGATATCACTTTGATTATTATTATTATTATTATTATTATTATTATTTATTTCAGCCACATAGGCAAATTAAAAAAAAATAAAAAAAAATAATTAGCAAGTATTATTGACTTTTAGTAAAATATTTACATAATTGTACACATAGAAATAATCTTCATTAGTGAACATTGCCAATTGAATAGAACGAAAATAAAATTTTACCGAGTCGATTAAACCTTTGTTGTCAGACTGAAAGATGCTATCAATTAACTCTAGTGAGAACTTTTTACCATAATCAAGACAATATATACTAAACTTACTCTCAAATGTATCCAATTGTTTGCAAAAGGATGTGTCGTTTCTTGGAAAATCTATAAATTTACCATATAGCTCGTTAAAGATATTTCTACATAATTCGTTATTATAAATTTGATTTAGAAAGTAGACTTTGTGCTTCAAATAGATTTGCCTAACGGATTCAAGTCCTAAGACACCATTAACGGGACTCATTCGACAAAACCTGTTGATGCCAATTGTTCTTTTCACGATTACATTTTGTCTGGTGTTAAGCTCGTTTAATTTAGACTCGCTTATAAAAAGATTGTCCATTGAATATCTAAGGATTGATTGACAATACTGCTTGTACAGAAAGCCGATGGTCTCAGGTGCCATGTGTCTTGGTTTACATCCTAGAGGATACAATGAGTAGAGACTTTTTTCTACTGATGTCATTTTTTCATCAATAAAACTATTTACAAAGTTTTGGTCTCCAATTGGTAGGCCTAAATATATTAAACTTTTGTGTTCAGGAATTTTTAACTCACCTAGATTAAACTCTATGTCGTTACAATATTTTGTCCATTTCAGGATCGAGGACTTTTTAGCATTGAACTCAATTTTCCATTTTTTTGCATAAACTGAAATTACATCTAGTAGGACCTGTACATGTCTAGCTACAGGTGACAAAATAATTAAGTCATCACAGTAAGCAATAATTGAAATATTGATTCCGGCTAGTTTGGCACCTAAATCAAGTTTTATTGTTTCGGTTATTAACTCGTTCATAAAAAAGTTAAAAAGAAAAGGGGAAGAATTCCTCCTTGCTTTACTCCTTCTTCGATTTTAAAAACTCTACTTGTTTGATTGTCCAGTTTTACACATCCCTTTGCTATTCGATAATAGAAATAGAGAATTCTCCATACATCTTCATCAATTTCATTGAGAAGTTTAAAAAATAGGCCATTTCTCCAGAGTTTATCAAACGCCTTCCTAGCGTCAAGACTAACTAAGAAAAAATTTGTTCGCGTTCTTCGATAGAAGTTAATTGCTTCATTAACGACATAGTAAGCACTCTTGCACGACGTCTTCCGTCTATAACCAAATTGATTTTGATGAAGTTTATCTACGAATTTTAGTTTTGTAAGAATTAGCGATTCGAATATAATGGATAGTATACTCGAGACAGAAATTGGTCTGTAATCAGCAACTGACTCGATTTTACCTTTTTTTGGTATCGGAGTTATCAACGAGACATTGAAGTTTTCAGGTATATAACCAATTGAAACCATTGAATTGAAAAACCATGTAAGAACAAACAGTAGATTCCTACAAATACCATAGATCATAAACTCATTTGTTAGATTATCAGTTCCGGGCGACTTTCCGGTTGCAAGACCAGATAGTATATGTTTAAGATCACTAGACTCAAATCTTTGGTTATAACGATTTGCATTTAGGCTTAAGAACCGTTCTTCAACAGTTCTGTTAGTTCTTTGTTGGTCGGAATTGTCTGGCCGATCATTATGTGAAAAAAGTTGTTCATAAAAGTCAACAAAATTGACAATAGAAGTTTTGTTTGAGTCAAAAGCCTGAACCACATTTTTATTGGCTTTCAAATTTGAAATTGTCTTCCAAAATTTGTTTTTGTCACAATTACGAAGATTCTCGAGATTAATAGTATCCGATCGAGATTGACTATTTAACAGACATCTATGTTTCTTCCTAATAGAACGATTTAACTTTTTAAGTTCTTTTTTAGTCATTGAGCAGTTTGGATTAACCTCCAGTTTTGCCAGAAGATCCTTCTTAGCACTCTCAAGAGTACCAAGGTCAAACTCAACAGCTTGATTTGACTTAAAGAAACGTTTATGCCTTTTGCGAGGGTTAAAAATCTTGTCACTATCTCTAGCTGATTTCAACAATTTCTTTGGCAGATCGCTATGAATCTTGTCAATTAAATTGGCAAAATCAGAGTTTACTCTCGATGAGTCTGTGTCTATATTAGTAATGTCGTCAACAAGGTCCTTTAGATTTCTTTCAACATTCGATTTGTAATCTTCTTGAAAAAGCAAATTCTTCCAATCAAATTTATAATACGAGGCTTTTTTATTTGTACTACGCGTTGGGCTCCCTAAGTCCAGTTCGCACACTATCGGAAAATGATCACTTGTGTTACCTAATAAGTTAACTATTTCACATTAGCTTTTAATTTTGTTAGAATAACATTTCTTTATAAAGAAATGATCAATACACGATTTGTAGTCACAATTTTTGTAGGTGAAGAATGTTTGGTCACGAAAAGTGAGCACAAGATCAATTAAGTCATTGCGTTCAACAAAACTGTTTAGAATAGAGTCAAAGCGATTACCTCTCTTCAGATCACTGTTCCAGTCTCCTAAGAGTAGAACCGGATCAGTTGTAGACTCTAATACAGCTTCCATAGCCGCTAAATTTGTCTTGTAGTTGACAATTCTGTCAAGAGATCCATCATCGTAAGGAAGCCATGCACCAATTAAGGTCAGAAGATCACTTGATTGAATTCTAACTACCAAAGAACTAAAGTTTACTTGACAAAAGTCAAACGACACTATATCAACATCTTTATTAACAATCCAACATTTCCCACCATAGGGTCTTCCTTTACAATAAGAGTCTTCCATGTCAGATTGAAAAATAACTTTGAAGTTTTTGTAGCGATCCTGTATTAATTTTCGTTCATACGATTTAAGCCAATGCTCACAAATAAATAAGATATCAATTTTATTATTTAATAACTTGTCAACTGCAGAAAAATTCGATTTGAAATTTTTGACATTAAAAGAAGCTACTTTCATTAATTTAATTGATTGTTTGTTTCCATATCGGAATTATCAAGAACACTCTCCCCATTATTAGCTATTTTAGCCTGACTACTTTCTTGTGTCTTCAGGTAATCTGGTGATAAAGGTCTTTTGGAGAACGTTTGACTACTCAAGACAGTGTTCCCAAATTGATGCGGTGTATTTAGAACAGAACGTCTCCCACACACAATACTGTTGCCCTCACCTCTTGCATTATCACTTGTTCCTCTTTCCACGCAATTTGACTTTCCGCGCGTATTTTCATTCGTATCTTTTTTATTTTCTTGTTTTTCAGTATTCTTACGCTCTCTTGGAACGAAGAATCTCTTAACCCTAACACCAGTTGGCCAATTGTCTGCATCAATCATCTTATCATTGTACGTACTCTTAACTGAGACGTGGAAAGAGCGATAATGTTTTTGCTTAGTGGTTAGCTCTTCAATGTCAGAGACCACAGCGAAACGACTAATGTACTTGGTAACACTTTCTACAGTGGCATCAGTATTCCAAAAACCGCAATAATATTCGAACATTCTGACAGCACCGGTCAGTTCTGATGTTGTAGAGGCACCAACTATACCGATCTTCTTTTTCTTAAGAGTGAACTTAGTCTGGTCATTTGCCAGCTTGGCAGCCAGATTAGCAAAGTTCACACCATTATCAGCAGACTTTTTAGGTACTTGGGGGGTGAGAGAAGGGTCCACTTCACAAGGGCCTTTATCTTTATCACAATTGCTCTTTTCGAGAATCATGCATTCGTTCTCGTCCCTCATGTCATTTAGGTTATTATATAAATTAAAGTTTTTGAACTTTCCTTGTTCTAAAATCAACTTTTTGAGTTGTTTATTCTCATCTCTCAACAATTTCAACTCTTGACAAATTTTCACATTATCGGTTTTAACGATCGCTAGTTCGTTTAAAATACGATCAATTTTTTTTTCCAGTTTGTTACTCGGTTCATAGTTGGCAGCATTAGCCTGACTATTCAAGTTAAGCTGTGTATCGTTCAAGTTTATTTGACCACTCTTAATAGTTTTGAATAGTTCATTGCACTCCGGTTGCAAACATTTTTCCTCCAAGGAGAGACTAAGTGCCATATGTCCGCTAATATTAGTTCTATTTTCGATCTGCTCATAACTTTCAAAGCAGGGTTAACCTTGAAAATCTTCATAACATGATTGCCAAGGGTGACTCGTATCTTTATCAGTTCATTCTTGGAATCTTCTCTTAGATTCTTTGAAATTATATTAACAAACTCGTCTTTACCCATTTGTACTATCTCTTTCGTTGACTCCAGAAGAGATTCGAGTTTAGTATTCGAGTGAAAGAGGGATACAACCGACATCACTCTATCCATTTTGAGGAAAACCAACTACCACTCGTGGCACTGAATCAGAATCACTCGTGGTTTGTATAAAAATTATAATAAAATATCCAAATATTTATTTCTTTAATAATGTAAATTCAGTCGTAATTTCCGCGGATGTCCTTGAGGATTGTGCGAAACATAGACAAGATCTTAGCAAGTTATAAAACAAGAGCCTTCTCGATCAAATTTGTACCCAGAAGAATAAAATTTTTTTTTTCTTTAAATAAGTTATAAAACTTTAAGTATTATTAGTATTAGTATTAGTATTTTAATATTTTAAGTAATAGTATTTTAAGTAATTATTTTTATTCTATATTGTTAAAATATAGAATAAAAATAATATCCTAAAATGGATAGATTCAATTTTTCTTCCAATACAATATACCCCATTTTTCGCTTGTTAACTAGACCAGTTGACAATTGTATGTACAAATTTTCTGTATTTGATTGTTCAAGTTTTAAACTATTGACCAAATATAACAAATGAGGATGAGTTTTGATAGTGGACTGCAAAGCGTAGTACCACCCTTCAAGGTTATTATTAGTACGCGGTAAACCTTGAAGGGTCCTATTGAGACAATTCCATTGTTCAATCTCGAATTGTGGCGTTTTACGTTTTGCGTGGCGGCCCTTAGACATTGTTCCAATGTAATATTGCTCAAAATATTTATACAATTTTTGTAGGTCATTTGGAATTTCATAATTTTCATATGGGTCAATCCTCGCATTTCTACAAAGCTGTCTAGCGGCGTTGTATTTTGGCAAGTTAGCTGCAACTTCCTCGCTTACATTTTTTTGGCACTCAAGTATAATTTTTCTTGCACTGGAATCAGGTTGTTCACTAGCCATTGTTTTAATTTTTGACTTCACCGCCTTAACATCTGTTTTAATAGTTGCCTGATGCTCGTGGTCTTTAATATAATAAATAGGCAAATTATGGCCAAAAGTATACACACTACCATGAAAATTTGGAAAATCAGTGTTGTTGCATCTCCAAGTTATTTTTCCACTTGTTGATTTGTAACTAGACTCATATTCATATTTTTTTTCATCGACTAAAAGCCTATAAACTATGTGAACCATCTTTTTTGTTACGAGAAGACTTAATTAAATTTAGACCACCGTTCAAATTCAAATTCAAGTCACCAAACAAACATGACAAGTCGTCCATTATATATCTAATTTAGATAATTGTTTATGAAAATAAAAAAAAAAAGTGAAAAAAAAAAATGACTAATTAATGTTTAAATACTTGAGGTAGCAATTACACAATGGAGTTTGATATTCGATATATCTTGATTATAAAACTTCTTTATATTATTCCACCAGTCTGACGACCAGTGGAACAGAATGACTCAATATTAAATCTCAATACCCTATATAATACTCAATACCCTGACATATCTCTCACTCAACTCAAAAAGTCGATTTGAAACTGTTAGTAGTTTTAGTTTATTTAAGACCTCTTGGTGTATAATATTGGAGGGGGTATCATATTTTATCTTCAAATAGATCGAACTGCTGAATTTTGAATAACTTGTATTTTTTGATGTTAGTTTCTGAGAATTAATTTAAACAAGGAAAAGAGAGAGTTCACAGTTTGAATCATTTTATACGGTTTGCAGAAAAGTTTTAGACCTAAACTAATTTTCAATTTTAAATTCTTAAATAGCTTTTTAAGAAAAATCAACATTCTGTAAAGTTTGTACACATAATATCTTCATCTTTTTATGATCTTTTAATTAGTTTACACATAAGCATTCAGTTTAAAAGAAATTTTTTTTGCCTTATAAAAATTTTTAAAGCCGATATAAGATAGTATTTAAATTTTTAGCATGTTTTAGATACTTAGATAATATTTAGGAAGTTTATTTCTCTAGTCGGTCTCATACAGCAACATTGTATTTTTTTTTTTGTTTTTAAAGACCATAAAATCGGTTTTTCATTAAATGATCAAATCAACAATTTATTTTAATTGTCATCTATATTTCGATTATTTTTAAAAAATGGGCAAGATGCGACCATTTAAAGCATTATATCTATTAAGACTTTGAGCTGACATACAGTACTGCTACGAAAAACTGTTTTTACGTAATTTTACGTGAAATTACGTAATTTTACCAAAAACGTAAAACTACGTAAAATTACCAAAGTAAAAAAAAGTAAATTTACCGGATTTTACGTAATTTCACGTAAAATTACCGGAAATTGCGTTATTTTACGTAAAAAGTAAAAATTCCAAAAAATACTACTTTTTTTGAGAATTTTGACATTTTTTGACTTTTTTGAAATTTTTTGGTCCTGAATTCGAAAAAAAAAAAATTACTTTTTTTCACGTAATTTTACGTGAAATTTTATTTAATAGTGGTAAATTTTTGTAATTTTTAGTAAAAAAAAGTAAAAAGAGTAAAATTTTTAAATTTTTGAAAAAATTTTTGCGGAATTTCATCTTTTTTTATTTTTGTCATTTTTAAAGCTGTCACCAGCTTTTTTCCATGATTCTTTGAAATTTGAATTTTTTGGCACCAGCTTCAACAAATCTTCTTTATTAAAAAAAATTAAAAATTAAAGCTTTTTTTTTTCATTAAAATACTTACTTTTTATTTCCTCCATTTCATTATGAAATTTTTTTTCATAAAACCCTAGAGTCTGACCTTTGTCATTTACAAATCTCTTCATTATTTCACTTCTGAGACGATTTGTAAATGGCTTATTATTGACTTAATAGTATTCTTATATTTAAGTTCAAAATATATTATATTTAAAAAATCTAAAAAAAAATTAAGTCAATAATAAGCCATTTACAAATCGTCTCAGAAGTAAAAAAATGAAGAGATTTGTAAATGACAAAGGTCAGACTCTAGGGTTTTATGAAAAAAATTTCATAATGAAATGGAGGAAATAAAAACTAGTAAACTCGTAAACTCGTAAAAACAGTTTTTCGTAGCAGTACTGTATATATTGAAAGCAAGGTAAAATTTTCAAATTTTTGATATTTTTTATATTCAGATCGTCAAGGTGTTTAAGAAACTATCCTAAAATTCATATTTTTTATTTTTTTCTAATTGACCCATATCCTTTCAAATTAAATATAATGAAAATTTTAAACAATAAAATATAGAATAAAATTAAGAAAAAAATTTTCTTACACCTAATGTAATGTTTTAAATGATAAAGGCTCTAGTATTTCTTAAAATAAAACATAGATTCTCAAAAACACAAAAATAAAAACTAAATATAAAAAATACTTTATTGAATTATGTTTCAATTGTTTCAGAAAAATCTAATATAGATTCAGTCAATTTTTTCATTTTTTCACTTAAAAAGAAATAAAAGAATTTAATTGAGTTCTTCTTTCACTAGAATCGGTCGCGCTTTAAAAGAGCGCGCTTTGAGAATTTTCTGATTTGAAAAAAAAAAATTTTGAAATCTTTTTGAATTTACATTTCTATAATCAAAAAACAGACTCCTTCAAGCTTTATAGTTTAGATAAAAGTTAAATTCTACTAAATAGCGAGAAAATCAGCAACATTTGATATTTTGAGGGATTCCGGATTGTTTAAAAGTAGATTTAGAATATTATTTATTTCAAGGTACCAAGAAACTATTCGATTTATGACTATAGTCTTTGGTAACAAAAATAAACTAATGCATAGCTTAACACAAATTCTATCTTATATCTTGTTATTTAAGGGATCAAAGAGTATGTTAACATTTAATCTCGTGTTTTTCAAAAAAAAATTAATTTTCCTGATTAGAAAAATTTGTATTTTGTATTTTTGTTTTTTATCTTTTTATTAAATTGAAAATTTGTTTTTTTCCTTTGAATAAAATTATAATTTTGGCTTTCTTTATTAATGTTTTTTTTCTTTTTATATGTTTCGTTCTCCCTGTCTCCAAAAAAATAATCAAAAGTGATTAAAATACAAAAAAAAAACAAATAAATTACTAAGAATTTGATTTTAATTGAGAGAAACTGAAAAAATCAACAACAATTGTAAAATAAGCCATTTTGGGGAGAGTGAAGTTGGTGGAATTTTTCCGAGAAGAGCAATTTTGTTCAAATAAAACATTAAAAACTTTTTTCAAAATGAATATTGATATAAAATTTTTTTTAAAAATAATTAACAAATTTTGTTAAAATTTAAAATATTCTAAAATTATTTATTTATCTTATATTTATGAAATTATTTCGCTATTACTTTTAATTTCGTTAGTATTCATAGTAAAAAGAAACCATAACCAAAAGTAAAAAAAATTTAATTTGAAAATTAAAAAATAATGAAATTTAAGCTACCACAATTCTTTGAGTGGTGCATTGAGTAATAAAGACTCAGTTGAACTTAAAGCCAGTATTTAGTTTACTATTATTTGAAAAACAAACAAGCAAAAAATAAGCTTTGGCTTAAATTATAATTAATTTTGTTTTGTAGAATGAAAAAATGATATGATAAAAAATAAATAAAAAATAAATTAAAATTTTCATAACATTTTTTAAAAAGTTAAAAATCAGTTACGTAAATGTTGCAAGGTGCATAATACATTGTAAAATTATTTCGAGCAATCTAAAAAATAAAAATAAAAATTTTTTTTTACTTAAGTGTATTAAATTTTGCATTTATTTTGCACGCGACTTTACCAATTGTCTAACCAATCTTTAAGTGCTCCTTGCTGAATTCACATAACTAGTTTTTAGCGACTGGAAAAAAAGAGTTCTTAAAAAAGAATTTTAGTTTTTTTTTCTTAATTTCACAAAATCTGAATCAAGCTGTTGTTGATTTTTTTGGAGTGGATGCCATTGATATTTGTTATCCTTGAAATTGATATAAATTTCATTTCGATTTAATTATATTTTTCAATTTTTACTTACTTAATAAAAATTATCTAATTAAAGAAAAACTTGAATTTAATTTGAATTTTTTTGAAGCTTAAATAATCTAAGTTCAAGTGAAATCAAAACTAATTTGTTTGCTGATTAAATCAGTTATTAAGAAAATATGATCTTTAAGAATGTAAAAGATATATTTAAAATCCAATTAATTTCTATTTTAATTTTTTTTACCTATTAGAAAAAAAATCTGCTTAGTAAATATAAAAATCTGTTTTAAATCTAAAATAAGAATATGTATTTTTTTTAACATAATGAAGGATTAAGCTAGTTTAACTTTGAGAAAAAAATCTTTTTTTAGCTTCAAAATTAAATATCTTAAATGACCTTTTTTGATTTTGATTCCATTCTATTTTTGTGATTGAATTGATGACATGTTACATTAAAATTTTTTGAAAATTGTGGTAGAACACAAATGACATTGCGAATAGAAAAAAATTGTAAAATTAAAAATTAAACTTGATTATTTGATTTATTTTTAATTAGTTATCAGATATTTATTTTTATCATACTTCAAGTTTATACTTAGTCGAATATTTAAGGTGAACAAGCACTTATTTCTAAAATTATCTTGGCTATATCTTCGGCTCAATCGAATTCAGGTTTTTTGTTTCAATGCTTTTATTTCAAATAATCTATTCTAAAAATAAATTCTTATCATTATTTTATAATATTCACACCTAATTTAAAATAGATATATTAAAAAAACTTCGAATGTTTAAAGAACGAGTACCTCAAAGGGATGAAAGCAAATAAATTTTTCATTGTTTTATTAAGTTATTTACAGCTATAATTTATTTAAAAAAAATAAAACAAAATGCAGCTTTAAAGTCAAGTGCTTGTAGACTTTGTATTTTATTTTTTTTGCTTTTCAAGGTTTAATTGAAAAATAATGTTTATCTTTGTTTTAATGTAGTCTAAAAATCCTTAAAGAATAGAAATTACTTTATATTTAAATTCAGCGTTTGATATTAATTAAGCCAAGATTTGGGTAGTGATATTTGTGCTAAGTTGTCTAATGGCCACGTTTCTTACAAATCCAGGTTTTTATCTCCTTCAGTCACGTTTTTAATTTATTCTCTTTTTGTTTGTCTGTTGATCTTTAATTTATTTTCGTATTTTTTTTTGCCATTGATAAGCAGTAAATTTTCTAGGATCATCAAGAAAAACAATAAGACTTGTACAAGAAATTATTTTCTTAATTTTTTGAGTTTAATCAAGGCAAATAACTGTCGTCGTTGATTAAAGATTATTGATTAAAAATTTCCTAATAGCAGGTATGGGAAGGCGTATGATTATTTTTAATATTTTTGCTAAAAATTAATTTAATCTATTTGTAAATAATTAATGAAGATTTAAGATTTAAGAATTTTTCGATAATTTTTTCTCTATTTTTCATGTCACACTAAGACTTTTTTTCTGGGATATTTTCATAAGATAATTATAAAAATACTTTTCAATTTATTTTGACATAAAATTCTAAAATTAATATAAAGCGTCCATTAAATTCAAATTTATTAAATAAATGAATTGATGGCATAAAATATTCAAATATTTCTACTTAATTATTTTAGTATTAAGTTGGCAAACAGAGATGCATGAATGGTTTAATTGGTTTTAATTATTTGGAATTTTTATTTGATATATTCACATTAAAATTTTAAAGCTTTTGTGATTTCAAAACAATTTCCTACATTTGAATCTAATGGAAATTTTTTATCGAAAATTGGAAAAAAAATCACCAGAAAATGCTTTTCGGTCCAGGTATTTATATAATGACCAAATTTTGCTAAGAAAAAAAATTTTAGTTTTTAAAAATAAATAAATTTCCAAGTTATCTATTTGTTTAGTTAATGATTATTTTTAGCTTATCTTTCGAATCTAGGATTCAAACTACCTAGTGAAACTAAAATTAAATTTATTCTATTCACAAGTTCCAAATATGTCGATGTTTGTTATTCATAAAGGCTCAAAGTTAGATCAAAGCCAGTGAGCTGAATTTTTTATTAGTGCCGAAGAATATAAATATTCATCCATAATAAAAACATTGATATCATTTTCCAACAAAAACTGTATCTCTTTTTTATCTTTTTTTTTCAGTTTCTCTTTACATTTTAGTCAAAAAAGGTAAAATTAAATTTCTTTTTAAATTTCATTAAACGATTACTTATGTTTCTATTTATATTTTTTTTCTCTAATTCTCTCTACATGATTGAATACTGTTTTCAATTTTAATTTGCGTAATAAATATCACACGAATTTATTTAAGAATTTTACGCATGAGATAAGAATTCAAAGTACAAAAATAAACACTTTAAGCAACAAAACCAGAATCGACTATCCCATGTATGGATGGAATTTTTGAGCATCCATCCCGTGCCATGTCCCATAAACTTTGAGATTTTGTCTGATCACTAAAACCTGATTGTGTACCTTTCTAGAGTTCAGCTCTATCTAGTCTTTTCCAAAGTTTTATTACTTAATTTTAGACTTTCTATTTTCCGACTGTGAACAATTTTCTATTTAAATTTTTTTTTTTTTAAAAAAAAAATTAATATTTTTTTATTATCTAGCAAAAATGTTTTTAAATTTAAGAAAAAGTTCCAAAATGTTCAAATCATGCATAGATAAATGTTTAAAGCCAGAAAAATCAAAGCACACTGAAGAAGACCAAATGAATAAACGACGGTCTAAACAAATAGACCGTCAACTAAGAAAAAGTAGTCATATGCAAAGTATAAAACTGCTTCTGCTGGGCACAGGCGAGTCCGGGAAGTCAACAATTCTTAAACAAATGAGAATTATCCACATATCTGGGTTTAGTACCGAGGAGCGCATTGGAAAAATCTACGACATCAAGTCCAACATCCGCGATGCAATTTTGTCAATCTTGGACTCAATGCAGCGCTTCAGCTTGCAGCTAGAAGCCGATCAACTGGTCGAATGCGCCGATTTCCTGTTCGAAAATAGCCATTTACTCGCTTCCAAGACAAACAATCAGAATGAAAAAATTATAGAAAAACTTTGGGACTGTATTGAAGCTCTGTGGGCAGACAAAAATGTCAAAGAATGTGCAAGACATGGCAACGAGTACCATTTGATTGACAGTGCAGAGTACTTTATGGATAGAATTGCAGCAATTCGTTCAAAAAATTACTTGCCAACCAACCAGGACATTCTGAGGTGCCGAGTGCTCACCACGGGAATATGCGAGACCCAGTTTCAATTAAAAAATGTGAGTTTTCAAATTTTGGATGTGGGTGGTCAGCGGGATCAGCGCAAAAAATGGATCCAATGTTTCAATGGAGTTACTGCAATTATGTTCGTGGTTGACATTTCCTCCTTCAACATGACCCTTAGAGAGGACAAAAATGTCAATCGTCTGAGAGAGTCACTGAACTCATTCAGACAAATATGGATAAATCGATATTTGTTCAATACACCTGTTTTGTTGTTCCTAAACAAATATGATCTTTTTGTTAAGAAAATTTTGCACGAAAATTTCAAGCTGGGTGATTACTTTCCAGAGTACAATGATTTTGAGATGCCCAAGAAGATAAACCGCGAGTTGCTTATTGAAAACGAGCATCCAGAAGTAACTCGAGCAAGACTTTTCATCCATGAACAATTTTCAAACATCACCAACGAGACCTTATTTGACTCAATACACACATTTGCCGTCAACGAAGCTCAATCGATTCGCAAAAGTGAGGAAACACTTTTAAATAATGAGCTGGGTGATAATTTGGAATGCAAAATTCTTGACCAGTTCAAAAAAAGTTACTATGGATTTGAATTGGACAAGATTAGTGGAAAATTTTGCATTCCCTACACTACATGTGCCATTGACACTGATAATATAAATCGAGTGTTCAATGGATGCAAAGAAATACTCAAAAAAGAGCACTTGGAAAAGTCTGGTCTGATTTAGTAGAAATTTTTTGTTGTGCCTTGAGTTATGCTTATTGTTAAGTCCGGTTCAAATGTTGTTTTTTTGGCATCGTGTCGTTCAACTGAGTGTGAGTTGTCTGCATTTAAAAATTTTGCGCGAGAATGACTGATAAACGATAATTATCAAATTTTTGTTAAACAAAACCAATTTTTTGTAATAAAATTCTATGAAAAAATTTTGTCCAAAAAATATTCTCTTACCACTCAAGTTGAGTCTTCAAGTTAAATTAAGATTAAAACTCTTGAATTTTTTTAAAGCATTACCTGGATCAAATAAAATGCGTGGAATTTTTTAACAAATTTAAACTAACATGATATTTCAATTATTATTTATGAAATATAAGCTATTAAAATTTAATCTTATTAAAATATTCCATTCAAATTAGAAAAAAGTTTTTTTTTTTAAAGTTAAAAAAACAAGTAAATAAAATAAATCAATTTTAATAATCTGAATATAATTTATTTCTGACTGGAAAAAAAAATCTCTGCTAATTTAAAATCTTGAAAAATCAATTCATGTTAGATTTTTTTAAAGTTCATTAATCAGTTTATTTTAAAGAAATAAAAAATTAAAGAATTGGAATAAATTGAAAGAACAATTAATTTTTGTTTTTGAAAAAAATCCAAATTTTAATTTCGCTTTAAAAATAATTTTTTTTTGTTTTTAAAAGGAATTAGAGTTAATTTTTAACAATTACATTAATTAAATTGAAAATTCAGCATCATTACATTCTTGATAATATTTTTTAAATATCATTTAATTTCTATTATTGGAAAAAAATTGCCCTAGATGAAAGTAATTTAAAAAATTCAATATCTCTAGTTTATTTAATTTACAGTTAAATATTTTTTAAACCGTATGTTCGTTTAGTTTAAAACAGTCATATCAAGTTTATATTGATGCTCTTATATATTTAAAGTTTCTAAATCAGTAAAAAAATAATCAATTTAATACTGATAAAAATATTTTAATTTAGCACTTTTCATTTATTAATTTTTTTCTTTAAATAAATGAAATAAAGCTAATTCATTAATTTTTTTACAATTCAATTTTATCAAATACACTTAAAAAAGCAATCTAACCTTAGATGCTTAATATTTCTAAATCAATTTAAAAATGAAAAAAAATTGTTAAATTCACAAGTTAATTGAGTCAAAATTCCGCTACTCTTAATTATTTAAAATACGGAAAATAAAAGTAAATCTAGCATTTATTAATTATGTTATTTTTTAATAAAAAGTTAAATCTTATCACATATTATTGCGGCTTTTTTTTTGCTTGTTTAGTTAAATACAAAGGCTTTTTAAATAAGCGTATCTTATCGAATTATTTCTCCAAGAATTAATTTTTAAAAATTGATATTTATTGCATCATTCATAGAGTATCAGCTTAATCAAGTATCTTTTTTTCAATTAATTTATTTTGATATTAGAGAATTCAAATCAGTTTAAAGCTTTTTGAAATTTAATTAAATTTTTTAGCATTCGATCGATTTAAGGTTAAAAAAAAAAGCGATTTCAAATATTATTATTCATGTCATAAAAACGTAATAAAACATAAATATAGATTTTACAAGGGGTAATATAAAAAATATTTTTAATTGAGATTTATTTAATTTTGTATGTTTAATTAATTAAATAAGCTATATGTTTTTTGCGATTCGGACTGAACTTTGTATTTTCTGAAAATCGATTATTTTTTATTGTTGTTTTTCTTAAAATTAATTACAAATTTTTTTTATTGTGATATTTATATCTAAAAAAAATGTGTAGATATTTGAATTAAAAAATAGATTTTTTTGTTTTCAAAAAGGTTTATTCTTTGTCTGTGAACTAAAGGTATTAGTCTAAAAATTAAACATTTGTTTGTCATTGATCAATGTGAAATATTTGATAAATCAGTAAAAATGTGATTTAATTTTATGTACCTAGAATAGATTTTAATTCAGCTAAAAAGTGTTCAATTTTTCAATACGATACTTTCAAACTGCCATCTTAGCTCTCCGAATTGTTTAAAAGTCATAGAGAATTTACCAGTTAGTTATTTTTTACAGAGAACAAGTTTGTCACAAAATTTTAATTAAAATTTCAATTAATAACAGTGCGAGTTTAATTCAGGAATATAAACTTCCTTTTTATTTAAAAAAAAATCCACTGATGATTTAATACCCGAATGATTTTCACTGCTGTTTTCTCATTATCCCTACAGATATGCATGTTTTTATTGAAAGCATTTAAATTTTCGTGAGATAAATAATTCTTGAAATATCAACTATTTTGGCATAACTTATTTTTAATTGATGTTTTAATTAAAATTGCAACTTATTTATTTAATAAATCAAATTTCAATAATTTACTTTTTTTCTTCTTTTTCTTTCAAAAGGTTGAACTTGAATTTTTTTATTAAATTTGTGGTTTAGATGGAATCAAAGCAAACAAATGAACTTGATAAATCGCCAAGTAATCAAAGTCAAAATCTGGATAATACAGGTGTCAAGATCATCAACGAGTCTTCCAAAAAGACTGCTTTTTTAGTAAATAATCAAAACAATCGCTTTAAAACTGAACTCGCCCGGAACAACTGGAAAACAATTCTTGATGTTGCCATGAAGAGAAAAAATTTTGATAATTTCGACAACGAACGTCTTTCATTTAGCAATAATTTTAGTTCAATGAATTCTCAACAATACAGCCCGGGTGAGATTTATGCAACAAATAAAGAAAATTGGGCCTATTTTTTTATAATCATATCAATAGTTGTTATTTTATCAATATTATTTTGCTATTTAGTTTATTCTTTTTTTCCTCATTTTAAACCGAAATAATCTAAATTCAAGCGAACAAAGCTCATTTTAATTTTTCAAAAATCGAATAAAGTCTTATTTAAGCCGGTTAGTTAAAAATTTTTATTTAATTTTATTTAAGAATTCAAAATTTAAATTTTATTTTAAAAATAATATCGAGAAATTTTTTTTTGATTAAATAACAATAAATTTTTACTTTTTTTTTTGGTTAATAAATTAATTTTAAGTTTACTTTTTAAAGTGGCCTTATTATGAATCTAAACTATAAGTTCTAATTGAGTGATTTTTAGATATTCTAACAAAACTAAAATAAAATTACATCACTTTATTTAAAGTCTTAAGTTCACTTTAAACATTATTAAAACAACAATAAATATTTTCTTGAAAACACTAGGACTTTGAACTTTTTTGAGGATTATTCTTGTCAACAAAAATATTTTAAAAAGGCTGAATTTGAACTGAAACTATTCAAAAAATTTCAAACACGCATATTTTTTAGTTATACTTTTTATTTTAGGATTCATCTTCAGAAAATTTAAGATTTTATTTTATTAAGTAAAAACATAGATTTTTGGGTTGGTTTAGTTCCAAGTCGGCAAAAAAATTCTCAAAAAATATCTTTTGTGAAGAGAAACTTGATTTAAAGAAATAAATAATAATTAAAAAAAAATTTTTCAAAAAAAATTACACATAAAATGAAACTAATAAAATTAATAATAAGATAAAAACTACACTTGGAAGTTGGCGTATCAGCAAAATCAACTTGATAGTCAAATTTGGTCTTTATGTAATTTTTTCATTCGGTTTTGGTCTAACAAAATATTTAGTAAACAGATTAATTGTGAAAGAAGTATTAAATAATTCACTTAATCACTAGCATTACTTTCTGAACTTTTTTTTTGCTTTATTTTTTAAAATAAAAATATCAAAATAAATTTTTTCTTATTTAAAATTTACACTAAAAATTGGGTACAAAAACTTTAACTAATTGAGTGAAATTTTTTAAATTTTTTTATTGAAAGCTTACTTTTTACGAATAATTTTCTACTTACTTTACTTTAAAATAAAAAAAAGGTAATATTTACAAATTAAAAATAATATTTTTTCTTTATTTAAATATAATGATTAATCAATGGTTTGTTTTTTTTAGTTTTATAATTGAATTTTTTGAATTCATCAAATAAAATCCTAAAATTTTTCCAGAAAAAAATCAGATTGTATTTTTTTAAATGGTATTTCTAATATGCATCATAAACAAATGTATTTAAAGGCTGGCAAAATCGAATTAATGATAAAATATATTATTAAAAAGTGTTTTCAATTTTTATAAAAATATGATAAGAAGACTATTTCTAATAAAAATTAAATCTCTTATAAAAAATATATCTCCTTCCAATATAAATCAGATAGAAATCTGATTTGGTTAGCTTAGAAAAATTTGGAACAAATAACTTAATTCAAAGATGTTTAAATTTCACTTAATTTAACTGAAGCATAAAGGTATGAAGATAATTTATTGAGCAAGCAAAGAAATTATTTAGATAGTTCGAGACCTTCTAACTCGCCCATTCAATATAATTTTGGCTTAAAATTAATCATTTTTTAAAATAAAATCATCTTATTTAATAAAAAGTATATTTAATTTGATTAATAAAACTTTATATGAGCTGGTACATTATGCAGAACGAGTTTTAGTCTAAACAAAAGAAGTTATTTCAATTTAAATTTTTTTTTTGTACTTTGTTCCGATATTTCACAATGTTCTCGTTATTTAGAAAAAAATTCCTTTATCTTGCTTGTTAATATCAAAATACTTAATTGAGAATTATATAAAATCTCTATTCTATCCTTTTTTTTCCCTTTTTTTTTAACTATGATCAACTGCTCTTCTAATCCTTCTCGTTAGTGAACCAGAACACTAATGAGGCTGCGCCTTTCGAGCTCCGGATTAAGAAAAATGAAACCTAATGTTTAGCTTTTTCAAAAAAATAAAAAGCAAGTAAAAGACTATAAAAATAAAATAATAAATTTAATTTTTAAATAGTTTTTTTTTAATTAAACTTGCAAAAATATATTATTTTTCAGTAGTCAATTTATTTAAATTCAAATTTGAAGTTATTAACTTCAATGGCATTAAACATTTTATAGAAAAATATGGCTTATATCCTGTTCAGCATAGAACTCTTGATAGAATGTTATCTTTTCCCTTTAAAACACAATTTTCCCATAATTAGCCTGAAAATTTAAGAATGATATTAAAGGAAGAAATTGTATTTTAGATTTAAGAACAAAACAATTTAAAAAATCTGATTGAACCTATGTCAAAAATGGCAAATGGTGAAAAAATTATTGAATATCTAATAATATAGGCTTATATTTTTTGTAGTAGAAAAAATATTTTTTTTTTTATAGAAAAAATATTTTCGAAAAATAGAAAAAAAAAATTAGAAAAAATATTTTTTTTTTATAGAATTTTTATTTTCGAAAAATAGAAAAAAAAATTAGAAAAAATATTTTTTTTTATAGAAAAATTACTTTTAAATATAGAAAAAATACTTAAGAAAATCGAAAAAAAAATATTAATTTTTTCTCGGTCTTCCTCTTTTACGTTTCGCGGTTTGACCGTTTTGATTTGCTAATAATTGATTATTTCCGTCAATGCTCAATATTTGATTTGATGTTGTATATATATTTTTAATATTCTGTGGATAAGGTTATTGATTTGAAGCTCGCTCATTTCTACAAACCCATCATGAAGATTTTTTCTAAGCCATCGACTTATTTCTTTTGCTTTTTTGTTTTCATTGAAATACATTGAAATAACTTTGTCTTTAGTTTTTGTTGGAATCAATCGATCATTTTCATTGTTGTGTTCATATGGTTTGTCTTGTTTATAAATTGTTACTTCGATACTTGTTCGATGAACTAAAATATATAAACGATTGTCACATTTTGAACATTTGAAGAAACGTTTTTCGCCAACATCGGTCATATATTTCTCTTTTGCACTCCACTTAACATCATCGATAAGTTCGTTTTCAATTTCATCAAGACTCTCTTTCAAACTTTTATATTTTTTATAATAATCATACACTTTGGCTTGGCCCCGGGTTTTTTTTGGTGGAACAATGTCCTCGCTTTCGTTGTCCGTGTCGTCTACATTGTTGGCAGCTGATCGTTGAATAATTGAAGTTGATGATGAGTCAGACTCTGAATCTTGAATCATTTTTTTATTAAAGATTTAATGATAAAAAGTCCAAGTTCCAAGAGCATTTTTATATTCATTTTCTATTTAATCAAACTTATCTATAAAGTGTTAATAAGTTGTCAATTAGTCAATTAGCATTAAGTGATAGTTTTCTTAATCGATAAAGGTGAGAAAAAGATAATTATTTTTTTCTATTAGGAAAATTATTTTTTCTATAATCAAAAATATTTTTTCTAAAGAAAAAAAATATTTTTAATAAATTCATATTTTCTACTACTAAAAATATTTTTTCTATAAAAAAAAATATTTTTTCTACTGCGAGAAATATAAGCCAATAATATATTACAAGACTGATTAATAATACAAGACTGATGAATTTATTTGTGACCAAGAGATCAACGTTGAAGTTTGCAACATTCAAGTTTTTTATATTCAATAATATCAATTTGATTTTATAGAATTTGAAAAAAAATTCGAAAAATTTTATTTAAATATTTCAATTTTTTACTTTTTTAAATATTTTTTTGTAAAATAAATTATATAATTTTATTTTTTATTTTCTTTTTTTTACGGCAATACAAAACCAAATTGCTTGCATCACATGAATTAGCAAAACAACTAAGCCGAACTAAACCATCGCATTAAAATCACACTTATCGGCAAACAAAGGGTCTTTTTTATACAAAACCAAATAGGTTGCATGGCAAACCATTGCTGAAAACACGATCATAATTGAGGATACACAATACACATCAAGAAACGTCATGAATGAAATAGTTGGAAGAACTCGGCCATGAATGGCCCATAAAATGGAAATGTGTAGGTGTAGACTACACCTACACCTTTACCACGATACACTTATTTTTAAAATATAAATCTTCTTAATGCCTAATTTCTTGCCTAAATTAGATACTTAAAGATTTTTAATGTTCAAATCTTAAAACTCTCAAAAAATTCAAGAGTTTTTTTAATTTTTTCTATTTTTAACTTAATTAAATGATAATTTTTACTATAATTATTAAACAAACTTTTACTTTTCAGCAATTTATTTCAAAGATAAAAAAATAAAAGTTATTTGGGTGCTTCTTTGTGTTAATATAATATATCTAATATAATTAAACTAGCTGATTTATTTAGAATTTTCTTAAACTTAAAGGGAAAGTAAAATTTTGTCCGGATTTCATAGAAAAGAAAGATGTAAAATACAAAGGCAAAATTTTACTCGTTGGAGCTCAACATTCACGATGCTTTTTACATTTTTAAAATCATACAGACATGGTGTATTTTTCAATGACACAGGTGTCCAGTTAGTCAACGAGAAAAAGAAAGCTATTTACAAATTTTACTACCAATTTATGTTATTACTAATGATATTCAGTTAATTTTTTCAAATATTACAATATATTTTTCAAGTATTGATCCATACATTTTGACACTAGTTTTCGGTCATTTGAATCGCATGGTTCTAAATGAATATAGCCAAAATCAATTTAGAAATTCAATTATTAGAAAAATTATTACCAAATTCGACTTTGAGTTTAATTCGCCTTTCTATTTAGCAGCAGCTGTATTAAAAGTTGGCGCAGTTGTAGCTTGGTCTACTAGATCTTATTGCAAAGCCATATTTTGAAAAAGGGTTAAAAACTCTTTTTCAAGATTTTAAAGTCTTAAATGAAAAAGAAAAAGCCAATGTACAAGCTAATAGTCAAATTAATAGTCACTAATAGTGAAACTAAAAGTCAATATTTTCGTCAAACTATTAGTCAGACTAATAGTCAAACTAATAGTCAAACTAATAGTCAAACTAATACTCAAAATAATAATCTATTTAATTAAAACCCAAGTCAACGATATGCTGATTGTTTTTGCGTTAAATCTAAACTTACAAGATCGCAGTTAAAGTATGTAAACGAAAATGATTATGACGATGCTGGATTATTAAATAACAAATATAACACAGAAATCGAAAGACTTAAAATTTTGCTAAGAGAAGTTAAAATCAATTTAAATAGCGAATTTTGGAACAAATATGGAAAAGAATTATCAAATTTATATAGCTTGACCCTAAGACTTTCGTAAATTTCATCTACAAGTGCATCTGTAGAACGTTTCTTTAATTTTACAAAAATTATAAATAAGGGATAAACCAATTTGTCAGTAGAACTATTAGTTAACAGGGCTATGTTGAAATCAAATTTTAAATTTTAAAAATCATTTTTTGAAAAAAAAACTTATTTTAATGAATAAATATTTATTTCAACTTAATTATTTTTAGAAATTTTTTTTATTTTATTGGAACAAAACCAAGATCTATATAAAAAATTTAACTAAAATTGCTTAAGTAGATTTTTTTAAGGTGTATTTAAGTGTATTACAGGTCTAAACAGGTGTATGTGTAGGTGTAGGTATAGTATACACCAACACCTACACCCACACCTTATCGAGAAGGGTGTAGATTCCTCTGGAAATGTTATACTTGTCAACATAGTTTTGAACAGCAGTGAAAATCTGTACTGATAGCGCTTATAGTCCATCATTAAAGTAAAAAACACACACAGTGTTATCATTAACTTAATGATAACACTGTGTGTGTTATTGCCTACTTGAAGTAGGCAATAAGCAGTTGATTATAAAATAGCCAGGTTTGCGGGATACCCTGCACTGCATGGTAATAGCTGGGTGTGAGCATGTCCTTCCAAATTCCTCTAAATAATCTGAATTTGGCGAAATATCGCTTTTAATGGTGTGTATTTTAATGTTTACATGGTCATAAAGCTTCCATATATGTTTGTCCAATGAAGCTGACTTGGTTTTAGCTAGAATTCTTAAGTCTTGAACCAAATTGATTTCGTCCAGAGTTCGATGTGATGTCAAAATTATAGATAAATCTTGGACGTCAAATGGAAAATGATATAACTCTAATTTTTCAAAAAATGTACCCTGAATTCTCTTGATCATGTGCACCTCCAAAACCATGCTTGCTTTTTGGCGTCAAATAACTTTCCTACTCGATGCTTTACATCTTTTTCTTTCACGTAACCTATAGCGTTTTCGACATAAATTTGAGGATCCCAGAAGTCTTTTGAATTCCATGAATAATCATCTTTTATTTGAGCAGTGCACAATATTGGCTCATTCCAGGTAAAAAAATAAGGTAGCTTCACAAGAAAATCTCTCATTGATGGTGTCGATTTCAGCAAGTCGTGTAAACATTATGGAAACTTTTACCTCACGGGAATCCGGATAGTTAGTGCTATAGTCAAAATTTTTTTCTCTGAGCCTTTCAGATGGCATACTAGTTTCAAATAAAATTTTGAATTATAAAGAAATAAATTTTTATTTGAAAATCCTGAAGCTAATCATTTAAAGTTTTTTAGATTCAAATTTAATGCGCTATCAAATACCGCACTTGTTTACTTGTTTAAATAGCTTGAAAATAATTAATTAAGAAAATAAAAATAAAATATAATACAATTAATTTTTTTATAAAGTTTGGTTGAATTAGCTGTTATTGTGAATAAATTATAAATTTTAAGTTAATGTTATAAACTAATAAGATTAGTTTGTGAATTTGATCAAGTCTAATTTTATCCTTGAAAATCGATATTTAAGATTTATGTAATTATTTTCTTTTGTATCATAGATAAAACTTAAATGAAATTACAAATTGTCAAATTTAAGTGTGTATGATCAATAAAGAATTTTTAAAAAATTATTTATGTTTTTATTATTATTATTATTATTATTATTATTATTATTATTATTATTATTATTATTATTATTATTATTATTATTATTATTATTATTATTATTATTATTATTATTATTATTATTATTATCATTATTATTATTATTATTATTATTATTATTATTATTATTATTATTATTATTATTACTATTATTAATCTGCAACGGGTGACCCGCGGAGCTAAGAACTAACGTTACTTAGTTATGGCAGATGTTTTGTTTTTGTTGACATTCTTGGTAGCTATAAATGTATCTAAATTATTCTTAAAACCATTAACTGTCGTTTGATTCTTTACTTCTACCAGTAACTGGTTCCAATGTTTAATAAATCGGTTTGTAAAAAAGTTGTGTCTAGATGGGCATGTTTTAACCAATTGTATATTATGTTTATTGCTGTTTCTTGTTGAGCCAGCAGGGCCATTGGTAAATGAACTTAGACATTGTGACGTTGGATGATACCAATCTATTATGTTTAAATTTTATTTTGTTTAAAAAATTGAATTAGATCACCTCTTAGTCTACGATCTTCAAGACTAGTCAAACCTAGTATTTTTAGATGTTCATCATAACTCTTATTTCTAATGGATGGTGCTAGTTTTGTTGCTCTTTGTTGGACTTTTTCAATTCGTTTTATTTTATGTTTTCTAACCGGTACCAAGCCACAGAGCCATATTCTAAAATTGGTCTTACATAAGATGCAAATAATACTTTAAAAGTTCTTGTGTCCCAATTTTTGAATGAATTTTTTAGTTTACAAAGTATAAAGTTTGCATTATTAATTATGTTGGAGATGTGATTGTCCCACCTTAAATTTTCTTGCAAGATAACAACTAAGTCACGTTCGAGATTTGAATTTTCTAAGATAAACACTTTATCTTCGATTTCAAAGGAAAAATGATGATCTTGATGAATATTTTTATTACCTAGATGCATTATCTTACATTTACCTAAGTTTAAATCCATCTTCCAATCCTCAGTCCATTTCAACATTTTGTTTATATTAGATTGAAATTCTTCACAATCTTTTGGATTTCTAATAACGCTTATTAATTTACTATCATTTATTAATAAGTATAAAATCTTCATTTAATTTTAATAATTAAGTGAAATTTTAAATATAATTAATCATAATCATTATTAACCAATATTATTGTCCTATCTATCCTTAGAAACTCCTGACTTTAATTGATCTTTAAAACCCCAGCTTTTACAATTACGAAGCTTATTTCTTATTCTTAGAGTGAAAAATTTCCGAACACCTTCATTTTTAATTGCCCTGACATTTGGTAAATTGTATTCCAGTCTGAGAAAAAGGACCTGGGAATTAATTGCTAACTGGGTACAATTCAAAGAGTAATAAATAAATACAAAAAAGATTTAAAAGACTATATAAATTTTTCCAAATTTGTCAATGAGTTAAAGAAACTTTTTTAATAATTTCCTTTTTTTATATTTTTGAATATTATATTAATTCTTCAGGTATTTTTGTAAATAAAAATTAAAATTATAATCAAAAATTGATGTCGAACATAAAAAAATAAAGATTAAATGAAATCAAGTTTATTTTTTTCAATTTTTTTTTTTAATAGATATTTATATAAATTTTGAGACCCAAATTTTGTTAGGTACATCGATCTGTACCTGAATGTCCGAATTATCAATTGTATGGGCCAAAAAGCTTGTCATGCCAAGATCATCACGATCGGTGCAATCGAACATGTTATTGCTATTTAATTTGGATTCTAAAACATCTTCTTTAAAATGATTAGTTTCTGTGAGAACACTTGTTGATATTGTATTGATCCATTTGTATTGATACCGCTGTGATATGTGATAAGCTTTGCCCATATGTTTTGAGAATGCAGTTACATTCTTTTTCTTTAATTCCTTAATAATTAAAATTTAGATAATTAATTTTTGTTTTTTCATAGATTAATTACTGAATATTTTGTTGGAGCTATTATTTTGTGATGAGAGCTCATTTTTGTGATTACATCAGTAAGCAATTGATCACTATATTTGTCGAACAGATTAAATGATTCAAAAATACGTGGTGTTTTGTCATTAATCAAAATTGAACTCTAAATCGAAGGCAAGAATTATTTATTATAAAAATTTGAATTATAAATCTTTTTTAGTAAAATAATTGATCATTAAAATTTAAAATTTTTAGAAAATAAATAATATGGGATTGTGAATTTAAAAAAAAAAAACAAAATAAATGAATCAACAAGAATTAAATTTTAATGTTTGTTGTTATTTTAGAATTTTACGCTTAGGCTTTTATTAACTAAACTTATTACTAAACATAAACTTATTTTTTATCTCTTCTACAGAATTTTCTTTCTGATATTCTCGAGATTTTAGATTAAAAATTTGCAGTCAAAAATTGAAAATCCATTTAGTGTTCAGGCTTTGAATTAGATAAATATTACAAAAAAATTTTCTGATCAAAATGCTCATATTTTAAGATTCAATTTTTTATAAAAAAATTGTTTAAACTCCACTTTTTTTAAACTTGTCTATGGAAGTTTAAATTTTGATTTTAATGATAACAATAATAAATTTATCTCTTTTTCCAGTATCTTTTTGAGCGATGGCTCCAATCTGACACAGAGGTTACTGCATCGAGTTGATTTTCTAAAACCAAATTATTACCCAGTCGAAACTGGTTCCATTTTTTTTTATGAAAGGGGTTTAAAACGTGCGTTCCGTGTTGCAGAAGGATTCGAACCTTTGATCTTCTGCTCGTATGACTAACACTCAAACTTCTCGGCTATTAGGTTAGGAGATTAGAGATCATTTTTATTATTTTTTTTTATTACCAATTTCCTAAGATATTTTTTGGTGATGAATCCAAGTTCTTAGGGATCCTTAT
Organism: Brachionus asplanchnoidis; assembly: GCA_025491095.1. Taxonomy (NCBI): domain Eukaryota; kingdom Metazoa; phylum Rotifera; class Eurotatoria; order Ploima; family Brachionidae; genus Brachionus; species Brachionus asplanchnoidis. The sequence continues at coordinate 4,976,450 of JAILYF010000010.1, read as the reverse complement.
ATGAAAAATCGATTTAGAAAATGTCTAAAACCAAACCATCGGCTAAAAATTGAATTTTTAATTAAGTTTTCAAATGACCTTTTAACAAAATAATCAAAAATATTTTATTAAATTATTAAAAAAAAGCATTGCATAAAACATTGCATAAAAAAAAGCTACTATTAGGTTGTTTAATAAGTTTTTTCGTCGATTTTAAATGAAAAAATCTCATCAAAGATTAAACTTTTTTATGCAATGTTGTACATCATTTGAAAGAGCAACTCTTGTTCTTTCAAATGATATATAAGATTATATGTTTGCTTTTTAAATTTCTAAATAATTAACTAAATAAAAATGTATGACAAAAAAATGCATATCCGCCATTGCATGTTATTCAAGTTTAACGAAGGAAAAAATGCGACAGAGGCTACCAAATCGATTTGTTTGGTATATGGCGACGACGCTCTGACTGTTCGCACTTGTCAAAATTGGTTTGCTCGATTCAAAGCTGGAGATTTCGACCTCAATGACAAAGAACGCGTTGGGAGAACCGTCGAAGCTGATGACGCGTATTTGCAAGAGCTGCTTGAGGAAGACCCGAGGCGGTCGACTAGACAGCTCGCTAAAGAGATGTCTGTAACAAATGGCACCGGTTGGAATAGATTAAAAGCATTAGGAAAAAAAAGTCTAGAAAATAACGAAAAAACTTATTAAACAACCTAATACAATTCCATCTAATTAGCATTCATAAAATTTCCCGTATATTCCTTTGAATTTTATTTTCCAAAGTCAGAGTTGACTTAGACCAAGTCTGTTCTTGAATTGAGATTTTTTTCTTTATAATTAGAAGAGTTAAAAACAAAAATGGCAAAATTTTGATAAATCTTGCGATTTAACAGAATAATTGCTTTTAATTTTTGGAAAATAAAAATGAAAATTTGGATGTATTCCCTATCATCGAAAAATGATTTTTTTTGTTAAATTTAAAAATTCACTTTTAAATATTTTTTTCATTCTCGCTCAACAAATCTTTACAATTTTTTTATGGATTCAAGAGAATCAAAATTAGAAGCCCTTCAAGTCAAGCTGGCTAAAATTTCTATAAAAATTAATTTCTACTTACATGAATGGCACTATGAAGAGTATTAAACGTAATTTCGTAATCACTTTTCGGCTGCTGAAAGTAGCTTGAGGCGTCTTTGAACAAAACTTCTTTTTGTGTATTCAAAATTTTGTATTTTTGATGAAACTTTTCAATGGAGTCTGGCAAATCAATTTCTAGCTCATTGGGTGCAGATTGTCTAAATTTTTCCTTCATGTCCAAAATAAAGCTTATATAAAGATCAACCAGATCTTTGTCGACCAAATTTCGCTTTACTTTAGTGCGCCTATTGGCATACTTTTTGTCAAACTCTTTGTCCTGTTTGCACAACTCGAGCTTGTTAGCCACAAACAAGCAGTTCATTTTTGACTTCATCAATATTTTTATTCGCCTACCAAAAGAGCTGACACGCTTGTCCAAACAGTTTTTGGGCATCAGCCGATTCATGATGTCACTAATCAACTTGAATGGAACACTCTTTTCATTAGGTGCAAAGTAAAGAGCTGTCACTTTAATTAACAGAACCATTTCGTCTTCTGACGGATTCCACGTTGCCCTGTGATCGGGCACAGGCACATTTTGGCTCAATTTTTGAGTGTGCAACTTAGCTCTGTCGATCAGATGTTTGGCTGTTTTGAGCAAATTTTGATTTTTGGACCTTGGTGCCAGCTTGGGCTTTTTGAATTTAAACTCTGGCTTTGCTTTGCTCTCGACAACTTTTCTCTTGACGGCAGGCTTCCTCTTGGCGCGCTGTGCACTCGTCGACGCCAAGCCTCTGAATACACCAAATGGAAAAAAGAGAGCCAGTTCAGAGTATGGCGCAAACGAGTGGTCGGCTTCTTTGGTTATGGCCAAATTTTCAGCAGACAAATTGGTCAAATTTGACTGATTGATCATCCAATTTTTGAACGAATTCAAAAACAGCTGTGAATCGTACAGACCAGGGCCCATGTGGTCGCCATACTGGTCTATCGGCCACAAACATTGCACATCTTCAAGCAGAGCTCGATTCACAATTTTGTTCAGCAGGTCTTGTCTGCATCGACGACTTTCGTGCAGACACTTGGCCACATTGAATTTATAAGTGTTCATGGACACGTGAAGCAATTTTCTCCAATAGTCCACCACTTCACAGTCCGAGCTAAATTCGAACAAAAATTTGTCGTATTTGGCCTCGTTGCTCAATGCCTTGAGATTTGTTTCCTTCAATTCTGACCATGATTGACATCTGTTGGTGCTAGTGTCGTAGAACTCGGCCTTGGAGTGCACGTAAATGAGTTGGGCTTGAACGTCCCGGTAGGCGGACTGATTGCTCTTAAAAGGTGACTCAACAAATGTGACCAGGCCCAAGCAAGCCAGTAATTGAAGTATTGCCAGCATGCGCTGTAAATAGCGGCGCTCAAATATCAATGGAGCAATGAGTTGGGCAGGAAGGTCTCTGACCATCAAGTGGCGCTTTTGAGGATGCTTGAGGATGGCCACTAGTCCTGGCACTTGATGGTTTATGACTATCAATGAGCAAAAGATTGACAGTGGCATGTGAGAAAACATTTCGCCTATGAATATACAATCTTTGTCATGGCTGTCCAGCGGAGGTATGAATGAGTTCCAATTTAAATGGTTGTTGTCGCACAGTGGTTGGTAAAGTTTATCCATTGTTGGCAGTTTGCAGCTATCTACAATAGCAAGATCGTTTTTATTCAGTTGATTGTAATTGCTAAGCTCATCGTGTGGTATATCAGGTATGTTTGTGGAGTTTTGGGTCAGCTTTTTGCCATTATAATAAAACAAGATATAGCTGAGAAAACGATGGAGAATAATAGCCTTCTGAAATTTAGGCACAAGAGCATATTTTTTTGAAAAATTGGTCGAAAAATTAAGCTTTTCAACAATTGTGTGAATAAATTTTTTAGTCAATTTAAATTTATTTTCTTCCTTGGGTTGAGCTTGGACCACCTCTTGATTTTTTACATCCACCGAGTCAAATGTGCGCTTAAATGTGGCACAATAATTCACAAACAAATCATCATGTTCGCTCACACTCGCCAACCTGGCGCCCATATAGGCCGTATTTTTCAAGTTAACTGTAAAAACCTTGAGTTTTCCCTCTTTTTCCAAAGCCAACAACATTCTCTTGGTGGTTTTTGAGTCAATGGAGCCCTTTAGATCGAGCTTTTCCTCGTGTTCACGGATCTCTCGCGACAGCTCGTACTTGGTGCATATTTTGTTTTTGGTCAAGTAGTCTTCAATTATTTTCTTTCTGTTTTGCATTCGATTTGAGACCAGTGCTTGGATGTTTTTCTGTGGCAAGATTGTGACGTCTAGTGGCTGCGAGTGCTTGGACTCTGAGAGATACTTGCGCAAGAAAATTGTCTGATATTTAGCTTTGCCTCGGTTGGTTTCCTTGATCATTGTGACCACGTCCGGATGCGCCTGGAGATTTTGGCCCATCCGGCGCGACTTGTAAAAATCAAAGCCGAACAAATTGCCCAACTGCTTGAGCGATATGCCCTCTTTGCCACACTGATCTATTTTGTCAAATATTTGAGTGTACAAACTAGTGCAGATGGATTGAGCTGTGCCAATGAGTGAGCTTAGCTCTGGTTCGGCATGCTCATCTTCCTCAATGCAAGCGTCTTCTTCTTTGCTTGATAAATACTGCTTGACAAAGGAATCAGTCAATTTGATCATTCGGACTTGGCGATTCTTAGGATACAATTTTGCGGATGTTTTGTTCTTTTTTAAATTAACTTGAACAGTTAGAAAAAAACGCTTTATAGTGCCCTGTCTTTCACTTGATTGAATTAGAGTCTTAAATTGTTTGTTGGATATGTTGAGGGATTTTTTTATATTCTGCGCTGAGTCCAAGTATTCTTCGGTGTCCTTTTTTTGCATCAAATGATCGACCAACTTTTCACTTGATGATTTAATGCGGCACGCAAACTTGGTCAATTGAACAGCACTTTTCTTTTTCTCGGATGTGAGAACTTGTTTTTTAATGAGACCATGCGATTCCAGATTGACAAAGATGTAGTGAAGTTGTTTGGGTGCCAGGTCAAATTTTTGCACCAGGCCGTTCTCGCCTGTCGAGTAGGCTCGGTCGAAGCGGCTGCGTCCAATCGATTCCAGCACACAGAACTCCAGATCGTTGAGATTTTCGAAGTCAAGGTATCGATGGGATGGACACAGGACTTTGTTGCGCAGTTCTTGACTGGCCACCACTTTGACTTTTTTGTATTTTTCTAGAATTTCATCAAACGCTGCACTGGGTTCTATTTCGATTGGGTGTCTATCGAAATAGTCTGAAGAGTAGCCACGCTGGCTTCGCTCTGGATCATTGATGATTTTTTGGTATTTGAAATTTTTGTTTTTTGCCACAACCAAATTTCTGTTGTATGACTTTTTTGGTCTTGATTCTGGCACATGTGAATCGTCAATTGAGTAGAATTCCAGATCGCTTTGATTTAATAGAATTTTGAATAAAAAATTTTTTGTTATTGAGTTTGATGCTGACTCGGTGAATAGTTCGTGTAAAGTGCAGTAGCGGTTGGTTGTATTGGTACGGACAGAAGAGTCCGAGTCCTGAATTATTTTTTCACATGAAGAAATGAATAAATCGAATAGGTCTGTGAGTTGGCATCCTAATTTAAAAATTTTAGTGAAGAAAAAGTGAATTTAATGTGGTGTTACCTTGTAGGCCTTCTAGAGCGATTTCGTTCAAGCAGAACTCTGTCAAGAAATCGATCAAGTCGAGATCAAGCTCTTGTGCCAGCGAATTCATATAGAATATGAGAAATTTTTGAAATTTTTTTTAAATTTAAAATTCCTAAAAGAAAACTTAAAAAATGTTAATTTTGATTTGATTCAATACATTGGAAATATTTTCTAACCAGATATTAAAAAAAAAGTATTTTCAAGATCATAAGTTGCCATGGTCTAAGAAAACTTGTTCAATTCATTTTAAGAAATTAATTTCTAATGAAAATCTGAGAGAAAAAAAATAAAAAAAAAAAATAAAAAAAGCAAAAAAAAGACGTAAAATTTTTAAAAATGTGTAATTTCTTGAAATTAAAAAAAAAATTATTTGATTATTAAATTTATTAAAAAGTCTTTAAAAACTCTATGCATTTTCAAGAATTTTATCATTTTTAAAATTTTTCCGTTTTTTTGGGTTTAAAGTTCATTTTTCCCGTTTTAATGTGATAATAAAATCATGTTTTTTACTGTTTTATAATTTATTTTTTACACTCGAAGAGGATTTAAAAAAATAAAAAATTAATTAGACACTACAAAATTCATGTTGAAAATAAAAGATCTAAATGATAAAATGATAAAATGAAGCTTAAAAGAGATTTTAAAGTTCTAGAAATTCAAAACTTAAATGCTTCCTGAATTTTTGACTTGAAATTTGTAGACTGTGTCCTTTGAAACCCTTATTTTCATTTTTTTTGGGGGGCTTAAAAAAAAAATTTGCAGACAGGGGTCTAATAATAACAAACTCTTTAAAAGGTTGTAGTTCTTTCAGACCCAACTTTTTTTCACTTTAATAGTATTTAGTCCCAGGGATCACTTGAGAATTGAATTTCTGGAACTTAAGATTTTAAGTCGGCTTGTAATTAGTTTTTAACTATTCTACAAAAATTTTATTGTATCTCACAAAAAAGTTAATTCATGATAAATATTCATAAATTTACCTAATAATTATCAGAGTTGTAAAAAAGTCACAAGTTTCTAGTCAAGTCCAGTTGCGGACTTTTTTATTAAAGCCCGGGCTCGAAAAATAATTTTGGTGACTTTGGCTTAAATAAAGGCGTCAAAAAATTCATGTGGCCATACTTTAAAAAAAATTAAATTTTTTGATTTGGACTTTAAAAAAATAAAAAGTCTGACTTAAACTTTTTTATTAATGACTTAGACTTTAATTTGAGACTGTTAAACAACTGAGATAGGCATTATTTATTCTCGACTTTGAAATTGTGTATAACACCATTGTTTTATTCTTCTGATGACATTTTTGATTGTTAATGATTGTCGAAATTTTTATTTTTACATTTGACTTTTAAACACTAGCAATTTATTCACTAACTAACTGAATTGTCTGACATCATACTAACACTAGAAAGCCCGATCGAGTCAAAAATATGATTGTTTGGTCACAAATAGTCAAATGGACTAAATTTTTTTTTATCAATCTTTTTGATGAAAAAAATTTTAATTATCTAATAACTAATGTTTATTTATTAATTAAAAAAAAGCCTTAATCTCTCTAAAGGTTTTTATTGCAAGAGTTTCCAAAGCAGCATTACGTTTTAGCATTTAAAAAAAATATTGATATTAAATGATAGTGAATGATAGCGAAAAGTTTTATCATGTTTAACATCTTGTCATTAAGGTATTTGTTACTTAACTTGTCTAACATATCTTGAAGATGTCATTACTTGAAGAAAGATATATGAGTGGTAGAAAAGGTTCAAAGAAGAGCAACTAGACTAGTTCCTGCCATGGCTATTAAGAACTTAACTTGCTAGGTTCACAGCATATATTACTACTACAACTACTAATAATAATAATAATCGTTAAAAATATTTAACATTTTAAAATATGCTGAAAAAATATTATTTAATATTTTATATTTTATATTCAATTTGAAGATTAGAAATGCTTTTGATTGATGCTGTATATGGGTTATTTGGAATGGATTGAATTTATATTTTAAACTATTTTCTATTTAAAGTTTAGTTCTTTTATCTTATATTATGGTAGCCTTGTGATAAGTTGAAGATTGGTTGATCGGTTTGACATAACCGGTTATAATCAAAATCGTTTAAAATTTTTCAATACCTTTATATGATTTTGAAAAATTTCGATCCCTTTAATAAAATAAGAAATTAAACTTTCTTTAAAGTCAAAATTAAAAAAAAAAATTTAAAAGTTTTCAGACAATTTAATTCCATAAAAATAAATTCGCTTATAAAACATTACTCAAATTTCAATATTTTATTTAATTTTTTAATAAAAAAATAAAGATGTAATTAACACTCAATAATATAAATTCATTTAATTGGTTTTTTATTCAATTCATTTCACACTGCATTATTCTCTTTATGAAAAAGTTTTAGTTTTAATTATTGCCTAATATTAAAACTTGAAATTTTGATTTTGAATAAAAACATACTATAAAAAAATGAACTTCATAATTTTCATCTTTTAGGATTTATATTATTTTTCTGAAATATTTTTAAAATTTTAATGTGATTGAAAAGAATTTTTCGAATATTTTTGTTAAATGAATAAAATAATAAAAATTGAATTGTTAACGAGAATGTAAAACAAAAATTTGAACAGATATGCAGACAATCGGCAATTTTTGATCGAACAGCAACCATGAAAAAATAATATAAATTTTCCCATCTGATTAAATGGCTAGAGTATATGATAAAAATCATTCTCTGATTAGAAAATAATATATCGCTTATTTCAATAGTTCTTAATAGAAACACTAAAATTACATTAATAAATATCATCCAAATTGGTTTAAATAAAATGGAATTTAGTTTTTTAGTTTTTAAATTTTGATTTTTAAAATTTTTTTCTCTCTTTGAAATGGTTTTTCTTAATTTTAATATCAAAATAAAATCAAAAACTAGATTTACCAAGAGAAAAACCACACCATTAACAAAATCAATCAGAAAATTGAGAATTGTTATTAATATTATCATTGAAAATTTATCATGTTTAATCAAAGGAAATGATTCATGAATTGGAAATTCATACACAGGATTGATAAAATTAATTTCGTATGTAAATAATTTTATCAAGCTCAAGCTGGATCCAATCAAAAAAATACAAAAAATAAATTTTGGTGGATTCAATTTTACTAACTTTAAAAAGAAATGTTCAGGTTTATCTCCAATGTAAGAACATCTAATAATAGATATGACCACATAGACAAAATTCGAACAAAATTTTAAAACACATCCAAAAAAATCAAAAACAATTATTTTTAAATACTGCGCAAATACTCTTTTCATTAACCAGTTGCTTAGACCATGCGGCCACTCGTGGATAAGGCGAAACATTTGAGTAAAGCATATCAAAAAATTGGCTATTGATATTGTCAGAATGTAGACAAATAGTTTACTTTGTTTTTTATCATTTAAAACTTTTGACTTTCTGATAACATAAATAGATGACAGATAAATTATCATTCCGATAAAAGATACCATTGGTATTAAGTATAATTGAAAAAGTCCACTCAAAAAGTTGGTATAATAAACATAATTCGAAATTGTGTTTTTAAATTTTGGTCTTGTAAAATCCTCAATTTGGCAAAGATTTATTCGTTTTTCAAATTGACAATCAGATACTCTTTTAAAAATTAAAGAAGCATTTAATAAATAATTAAAATATCCCTTGGGTTTATTTATTGAACCGTAAAACATATTAAACAAATATGCTCTATAACTTAACCAAATGAAAGTACAAGTAACACTTGGATATTCTACTGAATCATAGTCAAACAAGTCAAAATAAAAATGAACCAGCTGGTTAAATGGAATCTCTTTGTAAAGACAAAAGTCTTCTTCAGGAAAAGTTTGATTAAGATCGAACAATGGTTCAAAATTTTCATAATAGCTGGTTACATAATCTTTAACCTTGAACGCAAACAAAATGACCACAATTGATTGAAAATTGGCGTTTACCTCATCCAACTTAGAGAAATTTACATTTATATTTTTGTTAATAAATTTAATCCAATTTATGCCGACTTTGTGAAAAAGTTTCCTTGAATTTTGTCCATCTAAATAAAGAGATCTTAAATTATTAAAATTGTTAAACAAATCTTCTTGAATTGAGTTGATCTCTCCGAAAACTCTCAACTCTTTTAGATTCTTAAAAACATGAGTGTTTACAAAATTTGTATTCAGATTTATTTTTATTACGTTGGTAAGATCTAAAATCTCAATATTTGAATTCAAATTTAAAATAGAATTGCCAGTATAATTTTCAAATTTAATTATTTGCCAAGCATAGAAAGTTTCCATCAATCTATTGACCAAAAATATTTGAATTCTAACATTCTTGAACAATAATGGACAAAAACTATATTTTTCAAAGCTATTCGAAATAGCAAATACATAAATATTTGCCGAATTTAAAAGATGCTGTACGGTCACATTTTCCAGTTGGTCACAAGACTTTATTAACCGGTACCCAAAAAAAAAACTAAATTTAGAAGATTTCATTGCCAGATAAAGCATTTTATCGACTGATGATTGATTTATATGTCTATTTTCTACCAAAAGACCATTAATTCTAATCAAAAAAAACTTTAATAAACCATTATTTTGAAAGCTTCTACTTATTTTTACAAGATTGCTGAGCAAATTCTCACTCTTTAGATACTTTTGGTCAATTAGACTATAAGCAATAATATATTTTTCACCTTTTAAACATGTCCCGTTTAAATCAATTGATCCCATATTTTCTATACTTCGAAATTGAATTAATTTGCTATATGGTGAATATAAGGTGTCTTTATTTATCAAACAAAATTTGTTAATTTCAGATGATAAAAAAAGTTTTGCCATTAAAATCTTTGTTAGGAGAATAATTACTATTTTCATTTTTCAGAGATATTCTCTTGAATAACAATTTCTAAAAAATATTATTTTTTTAAAAAGAGCTAACAACTTATTCAAAATTTCTTAAATATAAAAATTTAATTGTCAAATATATTTATTGAATTCGATTGAAAATAATTAATGTTAAAATCCATAATACTGTAGGGAAATGATGAATCATTTGTCGTTATTAAATTTTTTTTTTTTTTAAAGAATTATTTTTCTAAACTCAAAGGTATCAAAAAATATCAAAACACTTATAATTGAGAGGAAATCAATTTTTTTGATTTTCTAAAATGTATGCCTATTGAAATGAAATAAACTGATTCAGATTTTGGAAATATTTTTTGGAGCTTTAATATTAAATAAATAATTTATATTTTTTTAAACTTTTATTTATTAAAAAATTTTGATCCGAAAAATTTTAAACTGCTTCCAGATATTTCGAATGGATTCCCCAGTAAAAATTAGTGTTGGCATTGACGGAGTCTTTTCTTTTAGCGGAATCCTATTTTACGAAATACTTACAAAATTAACTACAAATATATAATTGTTATTTTTTTTATTTGACAAAAAAGATTTAAGCATTTTGGATTTGACACAGTTAATGTCACCACCGTTCCATTTTATACACTATTTAATATTTTAAATGGCTTGATTAATAGAAGTTAATGAAGAAAAACATGAAAAATCCTACTGGTTTTTTTAGTATTTCGATTATTTCAATAAATATTTTGGTGAAAAAAAGTAAATAAAAGTAAAAAAATTAAATCAAGTTTTTTAAGTAAATTGTGTTTGTAAGTTTTGCTTAAACAATAAAACCTATTTAAATTATCGAATTATAATATGGCTTATTTATCATATTTTATAAAGTGAGCCTGGTCAAATCAGTATAATTCAAATACTTTATTTTTTTTGCTGTTTTTCACCAAAATATTTATTGAAATAATCGAAATACTAAAAAAACCAGTAGGATTTTTCATGTTTTTCTTCATTAACTTCTATTAATCAAGCCATTTAAAATATTAAATAGTGTATAAAATGGAACGGTGGTGACATTAACTGTGTCAAATCCAAAATGCTTAAATCTTTTTTGTCAAATAAAAAAAATAACAATTATATATTTGTAGTTAATTTTGTAAGTATTTCGTAAAATACGATTCTTTTTCACTTTAACAGCAACATTTCACAATAAAAACTTTAAATTATATTTTTTTTACTAAAAACTTAATAAAATTACAAGAAGATAACTTGTAAAGAAAACAATTGTAAACGAATTTAAAAATAAACTAGATCCTTATTTTTTGTTAAGAAAATATTTTTCAGGTTACTTTTGTGCAACTAATACATACTCTTCGTTTAAAGATGACTGATCACCAACATTTTCTACTGAATCTAAAAAATCCAAAAAAATATTAGCAATTTTTTATGAAAAATAAACTTTTTACTAATTAGAAAATTCTCTCTCATTGTCAACACACTGTCCACCAACAAAAATATCCAAGCAAAATTTCAACCCAAAAAGTTAAGTTAAATCCTTTTGAAAAAAAAACTTAAATTTAGAATGAATGAGTTAAGCCAAAATAAAAAGAAAAAAAATTTCAATTGCAACTAAAATTCAATGTTTTAGCTTAATATAAAAGCAAATTATAAATAATAAAAAATTAGCATTGTTTAAATTAAGCCTAATATCTTTTGCTAATGAGCGATTGTGTAACGATGAGCTCAACTGAAAACAGCATGCTCAGCTTGGACACATTTAAGGCCATCGACTTCGGCTTCAAAATTGAGCTCATAAACAAAATTCTGCACGACGACCAGCTTTGTCTCACCAGCTTACAACTCATAAACTTCATAAACTACTACTTCCAAGACACCAGTGAAGAAATCGACCCGGTCCTCAGCCACAACATCTCAATCATATTTCCGTGCATCGCTTGCTCGGCCAAATTCTCCTACGAACAAACATTTCACCTTCATCTAGACCGTCGAGCCATCTACATCAAACTCTACTGCATCGAATGCAAACAATACAAAGTATTTTTCAACAAGTGCAAATTGCTCTACCACGTTTACTCGCACAAAACCAACCTGTTCCAGCCAATATACCGACACGTTCAAATCGACCAAATACCTCTGGACAAGGCAATCAACCAAAATCCCAAGCACCTGGCCTCAATTCAATATTTATTCTCCAACATCCAAAGCCTAAAGCAAACCGATCTCAACATCAACTTGACAATAAACAACAAATTCAAGCTGAACGACCAGGACCTGAGCCAAATAAAGCTATTCCTCAAACGATTGTACACAAACAGGTTCATGGTGTACAAGTGCTGTGTGTGCGACGCACTTTTTCTCGACTACAAGGACCTCAAGCTTCATTTTGTTCAGTCGAAAAAAATCGACACCGAATACTCGGCCCAGTCGGCCCGCAACTACTTCAAAATGCTCAGGGAAAAATATTCAAAATCAAGAATAGGCGACGTGGACCAGTCCGGTCTTGATCTGCTCAATTCTTTTAGCTTGGAAAAATTGCAGTACTCGATCAAGTGTTCTCAGCTGGTCAATCTAAGTTTGATTGATGTCAATTTTAAATTTAGCCAAAGTACTGCCATGAATCGGCAGAGTCTGGCGTGTCCCGAATGTGGCCTTTTGTTCGACTATTCCATGAACAAAAATTATGTTGAGCTGTTCCGTCTTCACCTCAAATACGACTGTTTGTTCACGCTCAGGTATGATCTGGACGAGTACAAGTGTGTGTTCGATGACTGCAAGTTTACGTTCGCCACTGTCAACCAAATGCTCAACCACTGGGTGTCTGATCACGTGATCAAGAGCCACAAGTGCGAGCTGTGCGCCAATGATGAAACGCTTTTTTACGACACAGACAAACAAGAGGCCAATTTGTCCGCACACTTGGTCAGTCAAATAAACAAGCATTATTTCGAAAAGCACAGAAATGAGCCGGCCAGCATGAAGACCTACTACGAGTGTCAGTGTAGAAGGGCCGGTCTGAGCGACGCGGACAAGTGCGACTCGTTCACCAGTCTCAGGACATGCAAAGCTCATCTGGTTGACCAAATAAACAAGTCAATGGTGTCCATTGATTGCTATTTGTGCAAAAAGTATGTTTTGTGCAAGGACTATGTGGCTCATATGAAGAGCGAGCACGGGGATGAGCGCCTGTATGTGTGTCCCGAGTGCGGTCCGTGCCAGGGCCAAGAGCCAACATTGCACATTCACATCATTAGAAATCACTTGGCAAAGTCTATGCTGAAAAAATCGCATTATCTTATCATGAACGAGAGCGATATTGCCAAGCATGGCGACATTTTTGTTTATTTGTGTCTGAATTGCAGGCTGTTTTTTGCGTCCGAGTCCAAGCTGTGTCACAATTGTTGGTCTCTGGCTCAGCCGATAAACGCGTCCAATTACTTTTCGCCCATCTATCTCAAGGTGAATGTGTGCAAAGCAGTCAATTGGGACACGAGAAGAAATGGAAATGGTGAAGCGATGTTTGAACTTAACCAAGTGATCAAGATTGTAAATAAACCATTAGAATCTAATAAATTGTTTTAATTTTATATAAAAAATTTTTTTGTTCCATCTATTTAATAAATTGTTTAAATTGTCTTGTAAGTTTAGAAGAGTTTTTGGATCCAGACACTTTTTGTTTATTGTAAGGTGGTGTTTTTTCTAGTTTTTTTTTGGTATTAAATCCATAGTGATGAACCAAATTAATTTTTTGTGCATAAATTGAAATTTGAACTAATATAAAATGTGAAAAATCTATGAATTTTGAATATGTCCTATCAAAATTTAGAAAAATTACGAAATTTCAAATATAATCATGCAAATTATCAATTTGGATATTGATAGATTATATTTTATTTCTACAATTTTATAATGTCAAAATATTATATGGTCAGTAAAATAATGTATATTTAATAATACTTCAGTAAATTAATTAAAAACAAATAGCAAAAATATTTTAATCTTCAGTAAAATTTATTTAGTAAATTAATAAAAAATAATAGTAATAATTTCAAAAAAATAAATAATTTTTCAATTAAAATAATACTATTAAGTCAATAAATCCATAATTATCATTATTAGCTAAAAAAAATAATTTTGCTGGCAAATAAAAAAGCTTGCTAAAAATAATTTTCTGAATAAAATTTACTGATGTGATAATCATTTTACTGAATAGAATATTATATTTACTGATTAATTTTTATATTGTCTGAACAATAATATAATCAATAAAAATTAACTTAACTAGACTTTATTTGTTCAAGAAAAAAAAGTTAAAATACATAATTTTATAAATACATTTACGATTACATGATAATAATTTATTGGTTAATCGCTGATAATTCGAGTAATTACAAAACACTAAGATGATCTCCGAAAGCTTTTTGAATTAAATGATTTCATAAATTGAATACTTCACATTATTTTATTTTAATTTTCTTATTTGTTTAATTAAAGTTTTAGGCCCATGGATAAATTGAAATATGATTTTTAAATAAAAAATGGGTGAAATAATTTAATGGACAATAAAATTTTAATTTTTTTTTTAATAGATTTTTTTATTTAAAAATTAATTTAAAAATGGCTTCGAATTTAAAAGGAAAAATTAAGTAAAGCTTGTTTTTTGCATAAAAATGACTAAGATTATTTAACATATAAAATTCAATAAAGTAAAATATACAACATTATATAATTTAAAGGAATAAAGATTAATTTATCAAAATTGAAAATATCCAAATTGACAATTTAAATAATCGAGCTGATTTTTGAATGAGTAGCCTTTCGAATGTAAATTAAATTCGAATAAAATATAAGAATATAAAAAAATTTTGAGAAAAAATTGGAAGTCAATTCATTTTAATTAAAATTATATAGTTAAAAATAATTAAATAATTAAATTTTGAAAATATTTGAACAAAAATTTGAAAATAAAAAATTATTGAATCAAAAATAATAAAAATTTAACTTGTTATTTACGAACAAAAATTCATCTAAAAATTAATTAACAATTGGAATTAAAATTTAATTTTAAAAGATTCATAAAATTAATTGAATTTGATTAGATCTGGATGCTAAAATAATGCCTCATTTTGATCAATCAGCGCTGTTCTTCTAACATTTTCTGGACTATTTTTACTGCGACAGTTTCATCCACTATATAGGGCATCAGAAAAAAAGTTGTTCTGATGATGAAACCCACGTTTCAGGAGTACATAAATATAAATATTCAAAGACTTGAATTTTCGAAAATTTATTTGAATTTAATTTTTTTTTACTTTTGAATTAAAATATTTAAATTTCAAGTTGATTTTGTAATTTTAAGTTTAGTTCAAGTTTTAATTCAAAAATAATTTGTTTAAAAAAAAAAGATAATAAAAAAAAATTAAAATTTGACATAAAGAATGAAATCAAGCTACAGAGCAAATATTTTCAATATTTTTTCTTTTTATACGCTCATTTTTCATAAAATTAGATTTTTCAGTTCAAAAGTTATTGCCTAGAATTGAAAAGATGAAAAAAATCGACTTATGGAGATGAGAGTTAAAACTAATAAACATAAGCAATAAGCGTGAGCAAATAACGATGATGAAAAAATAAAGAAAAAATAATTTTCTCAAAAAATCAAGATTTTTTTACAAAAATTATCTTTTAAAAATAATTTATCAGTAGCTGTAAAATTAATAAAAAATCTAAAAAATTGATATTAATAAGCTAAATATTTTTTAGAAGGCGTTTCTATTTTACTAAAATTTGAGTTATATTACAAAAAAAATTTCGCAACATTTTATAAACACATGAAAAAACACTCGCTTTTCAGATAAGCTTTAAAAATATTCCCGATATATAGCTTAATATGAATTTTAATATGAACTAACGAAGACAATTAATTTTACACATATTCAATGATTTTAATTCATTACATGAAAAGCTAAATAATTGAAAGAATTTGTTTAAACTTTAAAACTTTCAATTTAAAAACTCCTCTCTATTGCATTACTTTGTAGCGCCTACTTAAAATTTATGATTCATAAAAACGCCTCCAGTTCTATTTAAATAGTAAGCGTCTAAGAAAAAAAATTTGAAAAATGTTTGAATATCAAAATCACGACATGGAAAGAGAAATTAGCTATGAAAGTGGAAGTATTGTCCAACTGGTTAAACAAAAACAATCAAATGTACCCATGGCCAAAAAATTAATACCACTCGAAGTAAAACCAATAATTCAGAATAAAATTTTGGATGAGCTAAAAGTGTTGCAAGGATTCGAATCGCCATACATAGTTAGGATTTATGGAGCCTATGCCAGCAATGTGGGGATAAACATATGCATGGAATACATGGATGGTGGATCTTTGGATTTAGTGCTTAAAAAAGTTAACAGAATACCTGAGAACATACTCGGAAAAATTGCCGAATCAGTTTTGATGGGTCTTAATGAAATTAAAGACTCATATGACTTTAATCATAATAGCTTAAAGCCATCAAACATATTGGTAAATTCTAAAGGTTTAATTAAAATTTCTGACATTGAGGTTTCAGTGGATTTAACAAAAGAAAAATTTGTTGAAAACTTGCAAACAAAGTGCTATTATTCACCTGAAAAAATTTCAGGATTTGACTCAAAATTAAATGGTGATGTTTGGAGTTTAGGACTATCTTTGGTTGAAATGGCCATCGGTCGTTACCCGATACCTGCTCCAAGTGAAGACGAAATAGTCAATTTGTTCCAGAATGACCCTCAAGGACTCGGTTCTAGAAGTGAGAATAAATTAAGTATTCAGTCGATGACCATTTTTGAGACATTGGAATACATATTGAATAAGGTTATTTGAAAATTTTATTAATTAGAATTAAAAAATTATAAACACAAATTTCTTTTAGCCCCCACCAAGTTTGCCAAAGTCTTGCTTTAGTGAGGAGTTTTTGGACTTTTTGGATACTTGTTTGCGCAAAAAGCCGTCTGAACGAGGTGATTTAAAGAGCTTGTTGCAGCATCGGTTCATTCAAAAGTACAAAAATGAACCTATTGACACTGTCATTACTTGGATTAATAAAGTAAAACAGAGCTCTCAGTAGGGAATATAATTTGATTTTTTTAATTTAGAAAATTAGATTTTTTTGTTGTAATCTTAAATGATTAGTTTATTGTTTCAATTTTTTGTTTATTTTTAGTATTATTCTTTTTAGTTTTAAGATTTTTAAATTAAATTTACAAATAAAATTATTTCAAAGAAAATTTATAATAAATCAATAAATGTGTTATCAAAAATTTTCTATAATGAATTAAGACAGTTGAATAAAATATAAAAACTACTTCAAAATGATAAATTTTAAGGTGTATATGCTTCGCATAGGTTTTTTTGATATTCAAAGCCTGACAAAATTAACTTTATCTTGAAAATGAAAAATTTAATTTTTTTTTATTTATTAAATCTTAGTTTTTGGATAAATCTGCACTGTGGTCATTTAATATTGTTTAGATAACATACTATTTAATGCATCATTATTCAAAAAAAATTAAATTTTAAAAATTAGCAATGTTTAAATTCTATTTTTTCCAATAGCAAAAAAAAGAAAAAATTACCCTTTTACAATTAAATACAAATTTTATCCTTAAAAACAATAATCTAACAAAACTAAAACAAAATTTAAATAAAAAACCTTTTATTGAGTTAATAAATTATAACTGTGATTTTTTTAACAAAAGATAAGAATATCGCCTACGTTTTTATCAGTCTTAAATTATAACAACTTTATCTAATAAAATTTAGCGATTTTTCTTTTAATTAAATAAATAAGAATAATTATAAATTAAAATTATTAGCAAAAACTTTTAAAATATTTTTGGATATGAATTCAGTTTATTTTTTGGAATAAAGTTTAAATTTTATTCAGAAAAAAATGGAGAATTAGGCATTAAAAAATTGGTTGCTAAATTATAATTTAAAAATTGCTACAGCATAGTTTGAATGGGAAAAAATTTCACATTGAAATGTACTTTAAGTTCGCTCTATTTCTAAGAGTAGGAGGCAAAGATTTTTGTAATTAATTTAAAATTGAAATTATTTATTCTTTTATTTACTGAGTAGTCAAATTTTAATTTAAGCAAAAAATTTATCAATACTTGAATTAAAAAAAAAAAATTAATTCTGAAATAAAAAAAATAATAAAGTCATGAAAATAAATAATTTCACAACATTAATCGTTTCTTGAAGAATTAATTTCAACTTTGTGTAGGATGTAAATGATGAAAATGATTTTTAATAAATAAATATATAAGATTGTGATTCATTAACTTACCTATACTTAAACCTATTGAAATAAAAGTGAACATCAATACAACCTTGAGAACATAAAACAGCCATTACTAAATTTATAGCGGAAAAATCAACAACTATTTTTTAAATAAAATTTTAAAATTAAATAAAATTTAAAAATGTTAAAAAAATTACGAATATTTTTTAAATTTAAAATACCATGTGGTACTGTTTTTGAGAGTAACAATCGGAAAAATCATATAATATTCCAGGAAATTATTGTCATTCCACTGGCATACTTGATTATGTGTTCAACTTGTTTCATTCTAATTTTGAGCACGCTCTAAACATAAACATTATAATATTTGCTTTGTTTCTTCGATTTTAAATGTAAATTAAGCTTTTTAAAATTTTTTTTATATGGCATATTATTAGCATAAATGATAACTCTATGAACAAGAATTTATCTTCCGTTTGATTGTGACTCAATCAAGGACTATTTTGATTTAGATTATTTTATATTTGAATTTTTTACATTTTTCAACAATGCCTCGAAACATTCACCAATTGACCATAAGTGCTGAAAAAAATTCTCCAGCAGAAAATCAGCCCAAAGCAAGCTCTCAAGCGAAGCCAAGGCCTCCACCATTAACCTCGATTCAATCGAGTAATTCCGGGCCAGAAAACGCGAACGCCGAGTCATTGATCATAAGAAACGACTCCAGTTCCCAGCTCACCAACAGATCCAACGATTTGACTCAAAACAGCAAGCCAAACATTCAGAAATTGATAGAAACAATACGCTCAACAAATGATATCAGCAGTGATCAGGTGGAAAGATTGGTTAATTTTTTACAATTGAGAGAGAATATAGGTGAAATAAGCAATGACGATTTATCAGTGGATGGTGAGTTGGGTTCAGGTAATGGCGGTGTGGTACTTTTGGTTAGACACCGAAGGTTGGATGTGTCTATGGCAAAAAAATTGATCCATCTTGAAGTAAAGCCAGCCATCCGCAACCAAATTTTGAGAGAGTTGACAGTGTTGCACGAATGCAACTCGCCATACATAGTTGGGTTTTACGGAGCGTATACCTGCGATGGAGAGATAAACATTTGCATGGAGTATATGGATGGTGGTTCTTTGGATTTAGTGCTTAAAAAAGTAAACAGAATACCTGAGAGCATACTGGGAAAAATAACCGAATCAGTATTAATGGGTCTTAAGTACTTGAGAGAGTCACATCAAATAATGCATAGAGATGTAAAGCCATCGAACATATTGATCAATTCAAATGGAGATATAAAATTATGTGATTTTGGTGTAAGTGGACAGTTAATTGATTCCATGGCAAATACTTTCATTGGCACCAGATCTTATATGTCGCCAGAAAGACTTGAGGGAAATTGTTACACAGTTCAGTCGGATATATGGAGTTTAGGACTATCTTTGGTTGAAATGGCCATCGGTCGTTACCCGATTCCTGTTCCAAATGAAGATGAAATAGTCAATTTGTTCCAGAATGATCCTCAAGGACTCAGTTCTAGAAGCGAGAGCAAATCAAGTATTCAGTCTATGGCCATTTTTGAGCTTTTGGAATACATAGTGAATGAGGTTATTTAAAAATATTTTATTAATTAAAATAAAAAAAATTAAAAACATCAAATTTCTTTTAGCCTCCACCAAGTTTGCCAAAGTCTTGTTTCAGCGAAGAGTTTTTGGACTTTTTGGATACTTGTTTGCGCAAAGAGCCGTCTGAACGAGGTGATTTGAAGAGCTTGTTGCAGCATCGGTTCATTCAGAAGTACAAAAATGAACCTATTGACACTATCATATCTTGGATTAATAAAGTGAATAGGATGAAAATATCGGAAGAAAGAAGATAATTGTGTATCTTAGTTAATGTTCATGCTAAATTTCTATTCAACCTTTAAGCAAGAATGAAATATAGTTTTCTAAATTAGTTTTTTTTTTGCATAGCTGTCATTAAATGTTGTAATCGATCGAAATTTTGTTTAAAAAATCTAAATAAATAATACCTCCTAAATTGTTTTTTGTCTTTTTTTTTCTTTTTAATTTAGAATTAAAGAAAATTTTTTCTTCAATTTTTGATTCTCAATTTTTTATTGTTTAAGAAAAAAAACGGAGCAAGGGCAATTTATCGAAAATAATATGATTTTTGATGTTGTTATTTTTCAAACTCCCACTACCCAAGTTAAGAAATAAAGAAAAATTTTCTTTAAGAAATTAAGAATTACCTTTTTGCTTTAGAATTTCAGATAAAAATAAAAGTGAAAAAAACACACTTGAATTTCTTTTGACATCAATTTTTTGAAAATTTTATTTTTAAATTTTTATTTTGAAATAATGTTTAAATTTTTTGAACGTAAATTAATTTAGTAAGCTTATTTTTTTAAAAACGATAAAATAAAATTTATAAAATAATAACAAAATAAAATATATTATAAAAAAAAATTTTAATGAATTTAAATAAAATAAGTCTCTTCAGTCATAAACTAAGTAGCATGTTGATTATCCCTGAAATTGAAAAAAAAAAAACAAAAAAAACGATAAATTAAAAATTATTCAGTTTTCAATTATCAGAAAATATTAGAAAAAGTCGTCAAAAATTTTATATCCAGAACTTTGTTTCAGTTTTTTAAGTTGTTTGTTTAATTTTTTGATTAGCAATTTTTTGGAATTAAAATTCTTTAATTTGATCAATTCAAAAAATTTGACTCAATCTAAATAAACGTAATAGTATAACTAATTTTGAACATTATTTAGAAGACTTTTAATGCAAATAGTCATTAAATTATCAAATTAAACAATCAATATACAATAATTATTCTTAATCTAAATTTCTCAAATCCCTTGTCAAATCAAATTTTTTTTAATTCTTCAAAAATCAAAAACAAAGGAATTAAACAATTTTTATTTTAAAAATTGACAAAAAATCAAATTTTAAATTTTATTATGAGATTTCAAATAACAAGCTATGGATTTGTCTTTTGAAATGGGTTGCTTATAATCACCATTAAAATTTTGATTATATAAAAGCGTTTTAATATGAATTGAGCATTCAAGAAATCATTCCACATTTTTCTAAAAGATTTTTTTAAAACCCAGATTAAGTTAAAAATTTTTTAAAGTATTTTTACATTAGTCTTATTTATTTGATATAACTTTTACCTAAAATTATTTATTTTATGTAAATTTAGTATTTTTTCTATTAAGAAATTGTACTAAGTTATATAATCGAATTAAGTACTAAACTATTTTTTTTTTAAATTTATTTAAATTTCGGTTAAGTTTTTAATTCTTGAAAAGCCTTTAGTAAATGAAAAATATAAAATTTTATATTTTTTAAAAATTATTTTTTACTTCAATCCTTTTAAAAGTGAAACAAATTAGCGGCAAACGTTCAAAATAAAAAAATCTAAATGATGTTTTTATTTATTTTAAACATCTAATTGTCCCCAATAGCATCAATCGATTTTAAATTAAACACTTAAAAAATTAAACATAATCAAAAAAACAATAAAAATTTGATTTCAAAAACAAAATTTTTGCCATGTTGGATAAAAACTGCATATTTTAATAAAACAACAATTATTTGAAAACGTATTTCCTTCGCATTTTATTTAAAACTTAGATTATTATTAGTTCTAATTTTAATCCATATTAGTATATTTAGCAAAATTTGAATAACCTAGTTTTTCTATTTGATTTGAAAATATAAAATAACAAATTTTCGATATCTCCCCAATATCTTCACCTAGTTTCTTTATATTAAATCAAAATCTAGATCTCCCTAAATCAGATAAAATACAGTAAATTTTGTTTGCATTTCTCATAGCAACAAAACTTTATTCCACAAAAGACTTTCAAAATTTTGATCATAATAAATGAAAAAAAAAGTATATTTCTAAAATTTATTTACAAATCCATCGGAAACATCATCTTATCTTTAAAGCTTGAAAATAAAAAAATTCAAAAATATCTTCTAAAATTTTATGTCATCTGGAATAGCAAGTGTTTTGTAAGGTGCCTCTTGAACTATTTGCAGCAAGTGCTTCTGGGACAAAAAACTCTTTGACCAATGGCAAATTATCTCTCTGTCAGGTGGACACGACTTGAAAAATGAATCTGTCTCATAGCTTACTTTTAAATATTTCCACAAAAATTTGAATTTGTCAGGTATTCTAAATTGCTTGATTGATTCGCCAGCAACTCGAATATGCTGCAGTTTTGGCAATAGAGAGCAATCTACTAGGTTCATCTGACTGTTTCCATTCATAAATTGAACCTTATTTAGGTCGTTGTTGAACAAATTCTTCAAAAAATTATCTATTTTCTCTAGCTCGGTCTCAAGACCGGTTGGTTTGGTTGCCACATCGCGGATAAAATGGGAAAATTTGGAGAACACATTCAAGCAAACACTTTTGGCCCGGGTATTGTCTTGAATCAAAGGTGTATTGGGATACAGACTATCCAAATACTCGGCTATTTCGTCCACATCACTGAGGATAACCGCATCGTTTTCGCTGTTCGGTTCTAGCAGTTTACTAGAGCCGTGTAATAGAACCGGGGGCTTGAGTGACAACTCTTTAAATTCTTTAGGCGGATTATCAACATTAATTGTTAGAACGTCAAAGTTAAATTTATTGGTCTTGGCTTTGACAAGCAGTTGCAAAAATACAGTCTGGCAAAATGGACACGCTCCTTGGGAACGACCATCTTGGCCAGCTTTAACAAACAAATGTAACTTGTTGCAGTCTATTTCAGTATTTGAACTCATCACTAGTTGGTTTATATAACTCCTGGGCTCTGAATAACTGCTGAGAATAGAAGCAGTGCTATCTTTTTTATGGCTCGTATCAATCAGCTCAACCTAAAAAAAAAACATTTAATGTTATAAAATATTTTGTTAAAAACAAAAATTTGTTGTAACTGTAATCATAAGGCTTCACCTGTTCGTATTCAAAAAATGTTAAATTATAATTTTTATGACTCTCAACAAAATGAAAAAAAGTGTTTATTACTCAACTAGGAGAGAACTTTTTAAATTTTTTTTAAAGATAAAAAATTATTAATTGTTTGTTAAAAAAAAGAGACTTTATCAGTTTAAAACTAATTAAATTTTTGTTGCTTAGTAGAAGAAAAATCTCTAGGTTAATCTGGGTGTTATCTGATTTGGCTTGGTTTGTGAACAGATTATCCAAGAGCTTACCTTGTTAGCAATTGTAAAGTTGAACGAGCAGTATGGGCTGAATTTGAAAAAGTTAAGTTTTTGGTATTCATTTGCGTTGGGTTTGATGAACGCTTGAGAGTTTAATAGTTGTTTCATTCTCAGACTAAGATTCTAAAATCCAAAAATCGACACATTTAAATATTTGATGCAAGAGGAAATTTTTAATTAGGGAATTTATCTAGTTCTTGTTCTATTATGCAATTAAAATTGAGATTTTCAAAATACCAAGTTTTGTTGCCAAAATCCTAAAGGACCCAGATAAGATTAAAATTCATTTAGATTAGTATAATATTTTAAATTTTGACAATTTAACTATTAATCTCTTTTGAATGACCAAGTATCTAAGTGAATAAATTAACCGTTCGACTAGAGTTCGGATTCTTAATGTCCGAAATTAATGATTTAAATATTCAAATCAATCATAATTTTTTTTTAAAGTGCGTTAGCATCAAAGTGACAATTTTTGGATTTAATGGGAAGTAATTGCATTGCATCAAAAATCGGATATTTACTTTCAAAAAGCTCAGTTTGTCATTAAGATATATCTAGATCAAATAAGCTGAATAATTGTTAATAAACTCTGTAATAAACCTATGCTTAAATAAATTTGAGATTATACAAGATTTTGTTTTTTAGGACCGTGATATTTTTAATACTGAAAAGATATTATGTAACATCATTTGAAAAACATTTTGTCAAGGTATTAGTATCTAAAAATTCACGATTTATTTTTTATTTGAGATGGTTTCATTAAAATTGTGCAAAAATAAAATCAATAAATTAAATTTCAAAAATTTAAAAGCAAATTTTTATTAAAAAATATTTAGTAATTCAAATCTTCATAGAGTTGACACCAATTTTATAGAAATTAAAAAATGAAATTGAATTTTGCTTGGTACAAACCTACCGGGAGACACTGAAATCAAAAGAGCTTGATTTTGAAAAAAAATAAAAATAAAAATCTTTTTAACAAATCAGTCCTTTAATATTTTTTTTTCATTTTTTTTTCATTTTTATTTTGCAGAGTTCTTTGTATAATTAAATATATTCTGATAGAGTATCAGAAATTTGAATATTTTCAAATTTTAAATAATTAATAAAAAATAAAATGAAATCAAATAAAATTCGCCGATACTAAATCAGATCAGTTTCTGTTTAAATATAATTTAAAATTAAATGTAAACAATTTTAATTTTAAATAAAATAAAGAAAAAAATACTTTTAATATCTTTAACTCGAAATAATAAGAGAATGAAAAAAAAATATTGTGTTTGGTTTTACTTTGATTGATTGTGAAGTGCTCTTTCATAAGTGCGACATCAGGTTTCTGAGAAATTCGGTTGAAAAAAATAAATAAAAGATAAAAAATGTATAACTTTTTTCCTGAGAGTTAAAAAATAGTTCTGTCAATGCAAAAACAAAATAAAATTGCGTCACAATTCAAAATGTTTAAATAAAATTCAATTCTTCTTACAAGTTTTCTAAAAAAAATATTTGATTTTGATGTTTTTTTTAAAAATAATAGAAAAAAATATAGGAATGTTGCTTTTTCTTTTGGCCCGAATGCGAAATTCTTAACAATAAACATGATATTTTTTTCAATATATTGAAGAATAGTTATAAATCGATCATCTGCCTTAAACCTTAAAATTAAATAAAAATATTAAAGAAATGTGCTTTTTGCAAAAATTAAATTTTTTTTCTTGTTTCCAAAATTTTCCATGAGACTTTTAATCATGCCTTATTTAACTATTTAGATGGCCTAAATTTTTATTGAAACTTTTTTATTTGATTTTTAATTATTAATCTACGCTCTTGGAAATTCCAGAAAATTCAGAATAAAAGAACAATTAAAATCGCTTTCAAAATAAAAAACTAGAAAATTATTTGTTTGAAATAAGTGATAGGATCCGTACAAGCGACCAAAATTTATAGAAACCGTGACCGTGCTCGCATTAATCAGCCAACTCATTTTACTAGTTTCGTTGGCGGTCTGATTTTTAAACAGAAAGATAATGATAAAATTTTTTGCGGATGGTCACTTGAAACTTAAAAAAAAATCTATTTTTATAATTTCAAGGTTAATCAACAGGCTAGTGCCCATGTCATAAAGACCGATTAACACTCCATTTATTTAACTAAAAAAAAAAAAAAAAGTTTTAAAAATTAAAAATATTAATTGTTTATATAATTATTTAAAAAAATAAAACATTGATATATTTAAATTAAATTTTTTGAATTTTTTTACAAAATCTGAGAAAATTAGATTTATGTTATTAAAAATTGAATGCCTAAATGTTGTAAATTTCAACATTGATCTCTTGATCACAAAGCAATTTATAAGTCGTGAATAGAAAAATCCAAAAGTTTTTTCACCATTTACTGATTTAGATGTTGGTTCAATCAGATTCTCACTGTTCCTTAAATTATATTTTAAATTTCTTGAGTCATTTTTCTTTAAATTCTGCCTTAGATTTTCAGGAGAGTTGTGAAAGTATAGTGTTTTATAAGCAAAAGATAACATTCTATCTAGTATTCTATGTTGGAATGCATATAGGCCATACTTTTCTAAGAAGTTATTAATATCGTTAAAGTTATTTGATTCAAATTTGAACTTAAACAATTTAAATATTGTCAAATAATAACTCTTAGCCAATTTAATTATTGCCTCTTTTGAGAAATAGCACAAGAGAGTCGAGCAATAGTCAAAATAAGGTAATATAAACGTCTTAAAAAACTGTATTTTTACAGATGTTGATAGATAAAATAGTCTCTTAATGCTGAATAATTTTTTATTCACAACTAATGAGATACTACATGCAAAATTAGAAAAATTAAGATTTTGATCAATTTTGTAACCTAAAAGAGTTATTTCATCGACAACTTTTATTTCATTTCCACAAAGATTAATCATTTTGGGAATAATAGTTTTTCTTTTTGAAAAGATCATACAATAGGTTTTTGACCAATTAATATCAACTTTATTAAAATAACACCAATCACTAAGATTGTGGATGGTACACGAAAAATTTTTTAAAACACTTTCTAAGTCCTTTTCAGAGTGACTAATCGTAGTGTCATCAGCAAACATTTTTATGTCAAATTTTCTTAAGAGATAAGGAAAATCATTAATTAAAATCAGAAAAAGAAGAGGACCTAGAACTGAACCTTGTGGAACACCTAACTTTAAAGCTGTAGGTTTTGATCTTTCATTACCAAGATGAACTATTTGAGATCTATTGACAAAATAATTTGAAAGAAGACCTAAAGAATTATTGTCAAATCCATAGTGAAATAATTTTAAGAGAAGAAGATTTGGACCAATCACGTCAAAAGCTTTTCTAAAGTAAATAAAAAGTGATAAGGTAGTAAGTTTCTTTTCTTTGGCTAGATTTAATTCACTAAGATATTCATGTAATGCAGTCTGACATGAATGCCCAGGTCTGAATCCATGCTGTCCATTAAAAAATATATTATTAGATTCAAAATAGCTTGAAATTTGACGAGCCAGTAACTTTTCAAACAATTTTGCAATTGGAGAAAGAACTGAAATAGCCCTATAATTGTTAATGTCTGATTTAATACCTTTGTTTTTAAACAAAGGATTAACAATGGCTAACTTCCAGTCATCAGGAATTGATTTTAATCGCAAGCATTCATTAAAAAGAAAAAGTAGTAAGGGAGCAAAAAGTTCTGGTAGACCTTTTAGTATCTTAGGATGAATACCAATATATCCAGGTGAGCTAGAAGCTGGTAATTCATTTAAAGCTTCTTTAATTTCATCAATAGAAAACTCATGAAATGAAAAACCAGGTGTTAGAAAACAATTATTTAATTTTAACTCTTTAAAACCGTCAAAAATAAATTTAGCTGAGTCATGTTCACCGGACAAAGATGAAGACGCAATGGATGCAAAGCAGCTGTTAAACATCTCAACTTGATCAACGGGATTATTAGCATTTATATCATCCCAAACTAGCTCTTCTGGAAAGCTGTCAAGATCAGCATCTCCTCTAGTTTTAATGGATGACTTGTAAAAATTCCAGAATTTTTTGGAATTTTTGAAATCTTTTGAGGATTTAGACTCAAAATATGAATTCATTTTCTTACGGTTGAGTTTTTTGAAATCTCTTCTAGCCTCCCTGTAATCATTCAAATTAATAGAATCCTTACAATTCAAATAGTTATGATAGCAAAAATCCCTATAGTTTCTTAAGGTTCTTAATTCAGAATCAAACCAAGGACATTTTTGGTCATTCCTATCTTTTATTTTTTTTAATGGACATCATTTATCAATGGACAGTAAAATATTATCTTTAATAAAATTCCATTTATCTTCTATTCCTGAAATTTTATCAATAGAGGTAAAATCAATTTTACTTAAAAATTGTTCAACTTTACTAATACTATTATCAGAAATCAATCGAAAATATTTTAAGCTAATTTTTTTCAAAGATTTTGATACAGAAAAAGAGCCTAAAAGAAATTTGTGATCACTGAAAGGACATCCTACTATGCAAGAAATAGAATCAAAATTATCCTAATGTATTATATGATCTATATGACTTAACTTAACATTAATATTTTTAGAATTGTAATTAATACCAATTCTTGTTGGTTGATTGGTTATTGTTTTTAGAGAGAAGTTTTTTAGAAATTCTCTAAACCTAATATCACCATTTAAATGATCCATATTTAGGTCACCAACAAGGACAAGCCTTTTATTGGTATCATTTGTTAGAATGAACTGCTCTAAGAAATTAATAAAAAGTAAATTATCAGTAGATGGAGGTTTATAGCTAAAAAGAAAATTAATGATTTCATTATTGCATTGTAATTCCATTGAAATAGCTTCAAATTGATCAAAAAAATTACAATTTAGAATTTTTAAATTTTTCTTAACCAAAACAAGTAAACCACCACCATGTCTATTTCTATCTTTACGCTTTAATAAATAATTGGAACTATAAAAAAAAGAGAAAGGAATAGAATTATCTAATTTTGTTTCATTTAAGGAAATAACATCAAAGATGTTTAGTGAAACAATTTCTAACACCTCATCCTTTTTAAGAAATAGTGAATTTACATTCAAATGTAATATATTTAAATTATTATTAAAGGTTGAGCAGAAATCTTTTAATTCATCCGAATAATTTGGAAAAGAAGGGATATGGAATTTATTTGAGATGAAGTCTTCACTAAAGTTAAATACTTGCGGTAAAAGATCACCTGAAGTTAAAGATTTTTTTTTCAGAAGATTGAATTATTTTAACTGAATTTTTACAATTAAGCAGATGTTTATTATACCAAGCTTTTGAAACATAAGACTTAGAGCAAGATTGACTTCTTAACAATAAACATGATATTTTTTTCAATATATTGAAGAATAGTTATAAATCGATCATCTGCCTTAAACCTTAAAATTAAATAAAAATATTAAAGAAATGTGCTTTTTGCAAAAATTAAATTTTTTTTCTTGTTTCCAAAATTTTCCATGAGACTTTTAATCATGCCTTATTTAACTATTTAGATGGCCTAAATTTTTATTGAAACTTTTTTATTTGATTTTTAATTATTAATCTACGCTCTTGGAAATTCCAGAAAATTCAGAATAAAAGAACAATTAAAATCGCTTTCAAAATAAAAAACTAGAAAATTATTTGTTTGAAATAAGTGATAGGATCCGTACAAGCGACCAAAATTTATAGAAACCGTGACCGTGCTCGCATTAATCAGCCAACTCATTTTACTAGTTTCGTTGGCGGTCTGATTTTTAAACAGAAAGATAATGATAAAATTTTTTGCGGATGGTCACTTGAAACTTAAAAAAAAATCTATTTTTGAAAAAAAATAATTTTTTATCTTTATATCAAGATACTTCTGCGTAATTTTTACAAATTTTTAAAACAAACAATCAAAATTATGATCTACATGGACGCCCACCAAAAATTTGAACGCATTTTTTGGTTTAAAGATCGGACTGCCATCATCAATTTATTTATATTCTAGTTATTTTTTCTTCCTCCTAAATTATTTTGCTTTGACCAAAAAATTTTTTTTTTTTAATTTTCTAGTAAAGGCAAAATTTATGAAAAGTATCGAATTTTGACATTATCTGAAACATTTATCTATATCCAATTTTTTTGCTTATTTAAAAACTCAAAAGTCTGAACCATCAATGTTGGTTCGGCATGATATTATTAAGACTTTCAAATTAATTAGAATTTAAATCAAATTCAATCAGAAATTTTTTCTCAATAAAAATTTTTGGATACCCATTAGTAAATGGCATTTCAATTCAAAAAGTTTATCTTTAGATATTAAAATAAATCTTTGATTTAATTTAAATAATTTTAATGTAATATGCTTTACATGCAATGTAGATTCAGAAAATAAAAAAAAATTGTAAAAACATTTTCTGAATCCATTGATAAAATCGATTTTTAATTTAGCTAACTGATTTTTTGTAAAGTTTTGTTTTCATTTTATAACTTATTTTGAATTTTGTTTTGAATTTCGTTTTTAAATTTAATTGTGAATGCTAAACACAAATATTTTTTAAATAAAAAATCTCAAATAAACTTTACAAAAAATCAGTTAATACATTTAAATATTAAAATCGATTATCAATGGACTGAGAAAATGTTTTTTCAATTTTTTTTTTTTCTAAATCTACATAGCATGTAAAGCATGTTATATTACAATTAATTAAATTAAATCATAGATTAAGTTTAATATCTAATGATAAACTTTTTGAATTGAAATGATATTTTGAATTGATCAACAACTTCAAAATGCCGTTATTAGGCAGTTGAAAAAATTATACGAAAATGTGATAAATCAAAGTCAATAACCAGTTTCAAAAAAAGTTTAGATTGAAAAATTCAACATAATTGACTGTTTTAAATGTTTTCCAAATTTAAGTAAACTGTTCTCGTATCCTTTACGTTAAATCAACCCGAATCTTAAGGAAACGAAATTTCGGGCAACTAAAGCATTAAAACCAGAGTTGTTTAAAAGTCACAAGTCTCAAGTCAAGTCCAAGTCACGACTTTTTTTTTTCAAAAGTCCGATCAAAGACTTTAAATTTTTTTTTTTAATTTTCATTCAAAAGTCCAAGTCCAGGCTTTAAAATTTTGAATACTGAAGAAGAAATTTGAGCTAAAATTGCAAGAAAATTCTGTGAATGGCAAATCTATTGCATTAGACAACCCAAAAGTATTTAAATATTTTGATATTAAGCCTGATCTAGCAAATTAAAAAAAAAAGTCTTGACTTGGTCTTTTTTTTTTTAAATTTTAAGTCCTGACTTGGACTTTTTTTTGGGACTTTTGAACACTTCTGATTAAAACCGAGTAAACAAAATTTTCATGGTTTTTCCATAAAGTAAAAAAATGGAAAAATATTTTAATAAAGCATTTCAATAAAATGATTTTCAAAAGGTGTATTGGAAATAAATTAAATATTTAAAAAACAAAAAATTAAAAGGTCACTCATAAAAATTCTATTTACAGATGAAAATATTTAATATTATATAATATATAATAAATAATTATCCTTACCCTTTTTTTTACTAGATTTTGACTAGAACAAAATTGTTAATAGAGAAAAATAAAATTTTTATTTGAATTATACCTCTAGCAAGCTCATATACCAATCTTTCGATTATTTTACAAGGATTTTTTTATAAATTTTCAAAAAATAAAAAATTAATCAATTTTTACTTTTACTTTTAAATTTTACTAATTTTTTTAGTCTTTTTTTAGTAAGCTTACTCCTTTTATATTTCCTAAAATTGATGTCGGATACTTTAGCTGGAAAGGAATCGAATAATTATTTTGGTTCTATTCGGTTAGCAATTCCTGGAATGATTCAAGTAAATTATAAAACAGTAATAAATGAAAATTTTTTTTTGACATTTAATTTTTTCATTTAATTAAAATTCATGTCGATTAATTATTCTAATTGACAATTAAAAGTAATAAGTTCTATTAATTCAAAAAATATTAGTTATTTAAAGAAAACAAGAATAAATAACAAAATAACATATGTTTTGGTATATAATCAATTTTATATTGATTATTAATTTTATCATAAATATCAAAAGTTTTGAAAATTCAGTAATTTAAATTTTTATTCATTATTATTTTAAATTGCATTACAATTTAGCATCATACTTGTTATTAATTAATAACATTTGATTATCAATCTTTCTTTATAATTTCTTTATAATAACTTATTATCATCAAGAATCAATAATTTTAACATTCCAGAATTTATATTAGTGAATTCGAGCATAAAACCAAAACAATCCAAACTAAATCTATATTACTGGAAAAAAATCAATTAGCTTGATGAAAATTTATCTAGTCATTTTTTTTTTCATAGAAAATAAATAACATTAAAATATTTCAAATTTGAGCATAATAAATTTTTTAGCTCTTTTTTTGCAAATTTGCTTTGATATGCGATAAATTTTAATTAATGGTTTTTGAAATTTAATTTAATGGCAAAATTAAACTCATTCGAATCAAAATATTTCTCATTCCTTTTATGCAAAAACAAATATTTTCGATGAAAAAAATTTCTTCTTTCCATCTAAAGTGATAGCCCATCTTAAGTCGTCCTAATTGAAAACATTTCTAAATATTTTTTTTTTCTAAATTTATTTTGATAATTTAAATGTCGAATCTCGTGAGTCAATAAGATAAGTTTCTTTTGAAATTTTACAAATTATTAATATAACAATAATAACTGATAAGAATTAACTTAAAATGATTAACAAAATAATGTGGTTCTAGTGTTGTTTTGAAAGAAGCAGGCGTTAGTTGATGTAGACTTATAAATAAGCGAAAATTTGTGCGGATAGCCGCATTTTTTTAATTAAAACCCAGTTTGAGGCTATCTAGAAACTTGATATAGCCAAGATATATGATACGAAGATTTTAATTAAAACAAAATTCAATTTAATTTGGTATGCACGCAATGAAGAACAATTTTGAAGCTCTTTTTTTTTTATTCTAGAAAAGAGAATCAAGGTCTCGCGAATATAAAAATAGTTTTGAAATTACTAATTATGACTGCATAAGAATTTTGAAAAATCTAACTCTATCTTATAATATTTTTAGTTTTATTAAATGGAATAATTTATTTCTGTACCGAAAATCAATAAAGACATTGATAAAAAAATTATCTAAAACTAAAATTTTAACCAAAATTTTCTTTCCAACCTGGTTTCTTCTATCGTCATAGTTTCAGTAAAAATTTACTTTTGTTATTTTTTATAACATTAATTCTCTTTTTTTATTTTTTTATTATTTTAACATGGATATAGAAACTTTAAGTTTAAAATCATTTAATCGTGAAATACTGAAAAATCAAAATTCAAGTCCGATGTGTACAAATACAAAAAAATTTATATGTGTGACACTAAGCTTGGCATTTATATCAATCGACGTGCTGCTCAACGCGTTTTACGTAACTGATTCATTTAGAAAAGGCCTTTGGTTGTCTGAAGAACACCAAGGCAGGTATGTTTTCGCCACATCTCTGGTCGATTTATGGATAATTTCTCTTCTACGAGACCTATTTCTCACCATGGTAGTTCTATGGACAATCATACAGCACCTGAAGGCGCACAATTTTATCAAATTCGTTCACAAGCGATACATAGGCGCATTTTTTTGCCTCCTAATGTATTCATTTGCCATGATTAAAATGCTCTTCTATGCCGACCAAAGATCTGATCCGGACAAAAACCATATGTTTATGAGTATTTGGAATATTTTTGCCGGATTTGTATTTTTCATTGAGGTCTACATGTTCGCTTTGATCAAGCCAAAGCAGAGTGATAGCTATAAAAAAACAAATGTGGATGGAAGTGATCCGGGTGAGAGTCCTCAAGAAGATGACATTTTGATCGAAACTCTGAACGAAGCTAACAAAAAACGCTCATCTTTATTTAGACTGTTCAAATATTCAAAAT
Source organism: Brachionus asplanchnoidis (assembly GCA_025491095.1). Lineage (NCBI taxonomy): Eukaryota > Metazoa > Rotifera > Eurotatoria > Ploima > Brachionidae > Brachionus > Brachionus asplanchnoidis. The sequence goes on along the minus strand of JAILYF010000010.1, from coordinate 4,943,212 downwards.
CTGACTTGCATTTGATTGCTGTCGCTTCGTTTTTTCTCTTGGCAGGAGCTGTTTGTGAGTAGACAAACTTTTTTTTTTTATATTTATTAAATTGGAAGTTATGTTTATAAAAAAGTGAAATTTGAATTAAATGTTGTATAGTTAGATAAGGTTAAAAGCAAAAGAATTTTGATGCAAGTATTTTTATTTTTTATTAATTTAAGGTGAATTTTAGCAGATCAAACAAAATTTTGAAAAGTTGAATTTTGAAGTCTTTTAGAATGTTTTTTTGTTTGTTTTGTTTTTCAAATTTGTCGACTTTTTTATTAATAGAATTAATACTTGATTACCTATAGACTTGTTATGTTATAGGCCTTATTAAAAAAGTCTGATTATTTAAAATTTTTTAAATTTAAACAAGGTGTAAAATAATCTATAAAATAAAAATATTTAGGTAAAGATAAACAAATTGAATTACCATGACAAAAATACTTAAGCTTTTATAAAATGCATATAAAGCATGAGAGTTTTTAAATTAATTTTTATTATTATTATTATTATTATTATTAGGAGTAATTTGCTGCGACACCTAGCACGTAGAATGTCTGAGCCCATCACTGCCATTCGGCACATTCAGCAGTGTGGAGCTTTAGCAGCCTATTTCATTGAAATTATCTAAAGCAGCTTTGAAACCAGCGCTTTAATTAGATTTTGACACATATTTTGGCAACTTATTCCAATGCGGAACTAATATGTTTGAGAAAAAGGCATGTCTAGCACTCACCGTAGATGCAAAATAATTTCTAATTTGCCAAGGGAAACTTTCCTTTTGGACTCTGATACTATTCCCTAACCCTTTTACAAAACCCTTTTCTCATCTATTCACCAGATCTCTGACAGGTCAACCTCTTTCAATCGCATCCCCTCTAACTCTTCTTTCACTCAGTCTTGTTAGTACCATTTTAGCCAGCCTCAGACAGACCGATCTTTGTTACCTACTCTTGCACTTTCTCTAACGCATCTACATCCTTTTTCATACTTGGATTCCAATTCTGTACCGTGTAGTCTAGGTGAGGTCTCACCATAGATGTAAACAATCTTACCCACAACTTCTCATCTCCACTTCTAAACTTCCGCTTTAGTATTCCAAGTGCCCTATTCGTTTTCTTAATTTTGTTGATTTTTTTTAATTATTTCAGGGACAATCAATTTAAAATGTCAGCTAATTTATTATTTTAATTTATTAGTAATAAATATTTAAGCTGTGAGGGATAAAGCTTTTAAGTATGATGTTTAGCACGCTATGATAGTCGACTAACTTGATTGAAGCTCCCCAAGCAGTCAAAATCTACTTTAAAACTGTTCTACTGTAAAAGATTCAACTGATTCTTTACTACAGTGCTGCTACGATACCTTGATTTTATCTTATTTAACGTAAAATATGGTAATCTAAAAAATGGTATTTATCGTTAAATAATGAAAATTGTCGTAAATTATCCATAATTATTGTAAATTTCAGTGAAAAAAAAATCCAAAAATTCTCGAAAAAAAAAGATTTTCATGAAAAAATTTTTTTTTTTTTAAACTTTGAAAAAGAAAAAAAAAATTTGATTGAATTTTTTGACGGAATTCGACGTAAATTTCGGTAAATTTTTGTAAAAAAAGGTGAAAAATGGTATAAATTCAATGGCTGAAAAATGTAAGAAATATATAAATCATCTTAAAAAAGTAAAAAAAAATTTTAATTTTTTTATTGATTAAGCATATCTAAGATCACTAAGTTCTGATTGAATATCCTTTTTTAATACAGCTTTATATATATGATTTTTCATAATTTTTTTATTTAATATAAAAATTTAATATGTTCGTACTTACTTAATTTTAATAATTATAAGTAAAAACATGAGAAGTAAAATTATAGATAAAAAAGCATAGGTAAAGTATAATCTATGAAATTAATTTCGATTCTAATAAATTTGTTATATTTAAAATCAATTTATTCCAATATAAGTTAAAAAGATCAATTAACATCAAACTTGTTATATTCACAATAAATTTGTTACATAAAATAAAAATGTTAATGTTTTTATCATAATAGTGTGTGATTGAATTGATTTTGTTCTTATTTTTATTAAATTTGTGGATAAGTTTAATGAGGGTCATATTAAAATATTAATTTTCATAATTTGTTAAAAAAAAAGAATATAATAAAAAAAATCTATTTTTCCTTTTTTGTTGAATTTTTACCATTTTTCACCTTTTTTTACAAATATTTACCGAAATTTACGTCAATTTTCGTCAAAAAATTCAATCAAATTTTGTTTTTTTTCTTTTTCAAAATTTCAAAAAAAAAAAAATTTTTTCATGAAAATCGGTTTTTTTCGAGAAATTTTGCATTTTTTTTTCACTGAAATTTACAATAATTATGGATAATATACGACAATTTTCATTATTTAACGATAAATACCGTTTTTTAGATTACTATATTTTACGTTAAATATGGTAAAATATCGTGAATTTACCATAATAAAATATGCTCTTTCTTTACATTAAAGTTTTTTTTTTAACAAATGTTCTTTAACCAGAGTTCGTCTTGTTTAATCTGAAAAAATTGTGAACCCGTCATAAATTGATTAAGAATATTTTTGAAAATGAGGGTTCCAATATTTCGATTTTATATATTGACTGACTTATGACTTAATTTTTGTGACTTGACTTTAAAAAAATTAAAATAAATAGATAAAAAAAAATAAAAACTTGATGAAAAAGTCAATATCACTTTGATTTAATGAAAGTAAAGAAATTCTGTGAAAAATTTTGAATAATTTGTTTCAACCTTATTTCCCTTATCGAATTTTAATACTTAAAAAAAACTTATTTTGTTCAACTAAAAAAATCTTTTATTTGTGAAATTTTTTTAGGGAAATAAATTTATGGCAACGATAATTAGAGGAAAAGAAATTAAAAAAAAAATTAAATTTGCTTAGTTTAAAAAAGGAAATTCGCACAACAATTATTTACGCACAGCTTGTTCAATGGGCTATTCAATAGTAGATTTTGTCAAAAGTGAAAGTCAGATTTAACTTTCAATTTTGAAATTCTTTAAAAAACTTAATTCTTTTACTAAGTCATAAAATTAATGAGCAAGACACTTCAGATCATTTTAAATGTCTCGCTCACTCGTAACGTTGGTTGTTAGAAAAAGTTTGAAAAAATGTCAAAATGTTAAAGCTATTTTGAAGAAATTTCATAAAAAAATTATTTAAAAAAAAAATTTTAAGTCAACTTTGAAATTGAAAATTTAAGCCGATTTATAAGTTAATTTTTGAATATTTAATAAATTTATCAATTTTATTTATTTTTTATTAATTTTCATTTTTATTAGGTGAAGCTTTCGTGCCGTATTTCACAGGACAAGTACTGGACGCCATAACAGTAAAAAAAGATTTTGACACTTTTAAAAAAAATGCCATTCTATTCATCGCGGCAAACTTTGCCAGCGGAATGTTCGGTGGAATTCGAACATGCTTCCTATCCATCGCAGTAGCAAGGCTAAATGTTCGCTTCAGAAAATTAGTCTTTCGTTCACTAATCGACCAAGACATCGGCTTTTTTGACAAGGTAAAAACAGGAGACATGCTGTCCAGACTCACATCGGACACTACCACAATGAGTGATTTGATATCTCAAAATTTGAACGGATTTCTATGGAACTTGGTTAAAACAATCGGAACTTTGGCATTTATTTTAAAGCTTAGCTGGCAACTTTCACTCACATGTTTCATCGGAGCTCCAATTGTATTCTCAGTGGGAAAATTCTACGGTGATTACTACAGAATCCTTTCGAGCAAAGTTCAAAAATGCATGGCTGATTCAAACGATGTGGCAGAACAAGCTTTGTCAACTATCAGAACTGTTCGCAGTTTTGCCAATGAAGATGGAGAATTTGCCAGCTATTCTCTTAGACTCAAAGACATGCTCAAGCTTAAAATACGCCAAGCTCTGATGTTTACCACATACGAATGGGCAGTCAAAATAGCTGAGCTTTTCATGACTGTTTCAATGCTTTCATACGGAGCACACTTGGTCTCCACTAACCAAATTTCAAGTGGGGACTTTATTTCATTTGTCATCTATCAGCTTACCCTTGGATCATGCCTCGAGGGCTTGACCAGTGTTTACACCGGACTGATGAATGCAGCAGGTGCATCGGAAAAAATATTCGAATACCTGGACATCAAACCTAATTTAGAACTGCGCAACTATGAGCCCACTAGACTAGAGGGTGCCATAGAATTCAAAAATGTATCATTCACTTATCCAAATAGACCTGACGCCTTGGTGCTCAAGGACATATCTTTTAAAGTGAAGCCAGGAGAAATAATCGCTTTAGTGGGGCCATCGGGCTCGGGAAAATCGTCATGCATAGCGCTACTGGAGCGATTTTACAGACCAGAAAGAGGGGATGTTTTGATTGACAATGTGTCCATATCGGATTACAACCACAAATATATTCACAGAGCCATAGCTTTGGTCGGCCAAGAGCCGGTTTTGTATGCGAAAAAGATTCGCGAAAATATAGCCTATGGTTTGGATGAAGAAGAATGGGAATTCGAGAAGATACAACGAGCTGCACAGATGGCCAATGCTCATAACTTTATTGTTCAGCAACCGCTGCAGTATGATACAGAATGTGGTGAGCGTGGTGCGCAAATGTCAGGAGGCCAAAAGCAAAGACTAGCAATTGCCAGAGCTTTAATCCGTAATCCGAGAATTTTGCTGTTGGATGAAGCCACATCGGCTTTGGATGCAGAGTCAGAGTATTTGGTTCAGCAAGCTATCCATGAGAATTTAAAGGGTCACACTGTTGTAATTGTGGCGCACAGGCTCACGACTATTGAAAAAGCAGACAAAATATTGGTACTTGATCGAGGACAAATTGTTGAGCAGGGAAGTCATGTGGACTTGTTAAGACAGAACGGTCTTTACGCACAACTTGTTCATAAACAATTACATGCTGATATTTGATTTTTGAATTTTTTTGTTATATGTATTTATGTTATGATCTTTAAACAAAAAAAATGTAAATTTTGGCTTCCATGACATTTTTGCTTTGATTAGCAGAAATTGATTTTTTTTTTTTCTAAAGTGTCCTGTTCTTTTTATAATATTTTTTTTATAATTTGAAATTTTCTTTTAATATTTAATCTGTTAATGTTTTTATTTATTAGAAAATAAACAATAAAATTTAAAAAAATGTTTGATTGTATCTCTGGTTTGCTAAAATTTTATTTAAAAATTAATTAAAGCTTAATACATTAAATGAAGCCATTTAAAAAAAAATTTTTCCATCAGTCAGAGACAGCAAATTATTTTTTTTTAATTTTTAAGTTTTTTTTTTTAAATTTAGCTTTTTATCAAGGATTTTTTTTTAGCTTAATTTATTTCACTTTCCAAACAAATTTAATTAAAATAATTCTTTATTTTGCCTACAGTATATGTAAATGTCAAATATGGAAATTTTTACCAGAAACTAGTTAAGAAGTAGGGACCATTATTCTTGATCAAAAATAATTTTAGAGCGCTTTACCAAATTTTAAAGCAAATTTAATAATCATCAATTTTAATTTTAATTCGTCTCAAAGAAACTCTACAATCTAAAATTTATCTGCCATAGCTAAGTACGATAGTGCTAAGCTCCACGAGCCTCCCGTTGCAGATTATTTTATAATAATAATAATAAATTAATTTATTAATTAGGGATCCTCTTTAATCTTTTTTATAAATAATAAAATTGTCAATGTAGCTTAAAAATTTAACAGATTATAATATTGATAAAAATAATCAGAATAATTAATTACAGGTCGAGATATTAAAAAAGTGATTATTGATTGTGGTTCACAATAGACCAGCCCAACTTTTTGTAAATCAAATTAAAAAATTAAAAAAATATTTTCGCTTAAATGTAGTTATATCCTTTTTTCTGATATTTTTTAAGATTAAATATTGAATTTATGTCTGTAAATAAGATTGAAGAATAAGATTTTAGATTATTATTTCATGATAAATGTTTATTTAATAAAGATAATTAGATTCATGCCTCTGCTTATTAACTTTTTTACAATTATGTATGCATTATTAATCATCATAACGATTTTATTTGAATTTAAAAAAAGAATAAGGTTTCAATTATGATTTATTTTAAAAGTAAACTGTCCAGTATAATTTTTGGTCTGTATTTATTATTTAAATTTAGAAATAATTTCGGCTTTTCTTAGTTTTCTTTAAATCCAATTTTTGAAAATAAACGTTTTGTTTTTACACAAATATAAATATTTTTCAAATTAAATATTTAAATTCATTATGGGAAAATTTTGGAAAAAAAACTTCATCTTTTCGATTCAAAACTAAATTTTGATATATGATTAAATGTTTATTTATTTTAAATATTTGATATTAACGTTCAAGAATAGCCTTGGGGGTTTTTTTAGACTCCTTATTAGCTTAAAATCACAGTGTATAGTAAAAAATTTTATTTTTCAATGATTAACACTTACATTGTGAATTTTGGAACAAAGAACAAAATCAAAAATTTAAATAACTTTTTTAAGTTCTAATACTCGTTCTGCGAAACGCATCAACTGATACAGGCTTTGTATCACCTTAGAAAATATTTGTCATTATTTTAATTTAAATTATCTACAGGAATAAAATCATTTTAAGGTTATTCTATACAACATCAACTTCAGGTTATTCTCATTTAAGTTCTTTCCAATTATAAGACAAATGGAAAAATAAAAAAAAAAATTTCATATTACTTTACCTTATTTTTGACTTTAGAACTTAACGCTTGTAAAAACGATTTGATATTGAAATTTTGGTTGCAAAATAGTATGAAATAAAGATTTATTTTAAACCCTTACGGGTTTTAACGGTAGAATAATCGGATATTTTAATATTAAAAGAGGTTATTTGTGAATAAAAAAAAGTTAATTAGATATTAAGCCAATTAGATTCACTTCTCACTCTCACATCTCATATGATGCTTATTTTAATTTGAAAATTTGCCAGGTTAATCGCTACAACGAAAATTTTTAATAGAAAAATGATTTTTTTTAATAATCGATCAAAAATTAAATAAAATTTAAACTACAACTTAAAAAAAAAACAATCATTTGAGAAAAGTCTGATCTTTTGAACATCTAAGTTCAAAGATATTATTTTGTCATCCTTTAATTTACCAATTTAAAAATTTAAGATTTTTTTCAATTTATTAAAATTTATCTATTTAATTTGTATTAAATAAATTAAATTGAATACGATTTTTTATTCCCATCAAAGTTGTTTTGTTTTAATATTTAAAACAAGAAATTTTTCCATTAGAATTATTAACGAAAAATATCAGTGAAAATTTTTGGTACTATTTTTCTTTTTAGAAAATGTGGTAAATAAAAAACTCCAACTAATAAACTTAATTGCTTTATTTAAAAAAAAAAATTATACAAAAAAAAGAGGTTAAATACAAATACTTATTATGAGAAAAAGCGGAACAATTTTTATGCTTTTGATTTTAAAGTTTTTTAAAAAGAATAAAAAAATATCAAGAAGCACAAAAATAAATTAGCCCTAAATTTTATTTTTCATTTGTCAAGATACTAAAACCTTGAAGGTTAAGTTAAACCGATAATTCTACATCTTACTCAATTTTTGAAATTCACAAAATTGGACGGAGTATTATTCATTTTAATTAAAAAAAAATCAAAAAAGCAAAGATAAAATTAAGATTTAAATGCACCATAACTCTGCCGAAAGCCGGTACCAAGCCCAGGATGAGAAAAGAGCAGGGTGATGGCAGCCACACAATATGGTCTTCTACGAGTCTGAAGAAGAGCTGTATTACGGGTACATAGATCTACAGATCTTTGTCCTAGTCTTGTTGTATGAGGGTGCCGCTGGCTTTGACCAACATCCAGTATAGAATCCTAGCAGAGCAAGAACTTGTTTTACAGCTGACCCTCTTTGGATAGCCGTAACTTTGGAAGCACTAAAGTTGAGGCATTCTCTCTTTCTAAATTGAGAATGTCGCTAGGTTTGTGGTTCCATGCTGAATGTCCCAAATGCTTCTTAAGAGAAGGCGCCGTCATAACTATGCCAAGCTCGGATGAAAAAATAGGAGGTAACTTATCTTTACAGAAAATATTATGTGATTTAATTTTTTTTTTTAAATTACATTACATACTTTCTCCAAAAACAAGCTCCTGTTATGAACTTAAAATATAGAAAAATCTTTAAAATATATTATTCTAGCAAAAACAGTTTCTTTCAAAAATAGATGACAATTTTAAAAATATAAAAATATATTAAAATTAATGTAAATTATTTTTTCCAAGCCTCAGAGTTTAAATTATATAAGCTTTTATAAATGTAATTTAAATAAAAAAAAATAGATTTAAAAAATATAATATAAGCTGGAAATTATGAACATTTAGAAATAGAAAGAAAAGGTAGCAATTCTAAACGGAAATAAATTTTTGTTAATCTCTAATCGAACATAATAGTTTTTCTTTATTTATTATTACCAAATAAGCTTTAAATTTTTGTATTAAAAATTTTCAGAGATAAATCATTTAATATTAACCTTTATTATTAAAAAAAATCCCTCATATAAAAAAAAGAAAAAAGTCAAATAAAATAAAAGAATTAAAATAGTAAACTAAGCTTTTGTAGCACCTCATGTACTCCAGGTTTTGTCTCTCTCTCTCTTTATATATTTTTTAAGTATTTTAGTTTAAGTTAGAGTTTTGAATAAAGACTGAGAAGAGAAAATCTTCTTTTTAATAGTGCCACGCTATTAAACTATGATGTGATATAAAATAATTTTTATTAAGATTAAACCTGAGCTAAAACGGTTGTTTAGTTGTATATATAACGTAGACGTGGAAGACCAAAAAAACATTAGAATTATTATTTATTTACATATTTAACTGACTATTTTTTTAATCAAAAAATTAATTTAAAATTTTAATTTTAATTTTACTTTTTAATTATTTATCTGATATTGAAAATAAATATCAGGTAAATAATTTGAATATCAACTAATTAATTAATTTATACAACTAAAAAACTAAAAAAAAATATACAATTTATTGGATCAATATTAAGCGGTTTCGATTCAAGATATGCTGAATATTCCATTGTGGAATTTTTAGCTTTCTATTTCTAAGAAACTAAAGGGAACTCTTAAAATAATTTGTCACGGTATTTTTATATTGCCAGTAAATATTATGAGAAAAAGCGGAATAATTTTTATGCTTTGATTTTTAAAGTATTCTTAAAAAAGTATAAAAATATCAAGAAACACAATTAATCTATTAATAATTAATTAATTAATAGGTATAGAGATTATTGATATTTAAATTTCAATATCATTGATATTCAGGTTTATAAGACCCAAATTTTGTATGAAATTTCCAGAGTTGTTTAAAAGTCACAAGACATCAATTTTTTTTAAAAAAAAGTCCAAGTCCGGACTTTGTTTGGTTTGGACTTTGTAAGTCAAAACTTTGACTCTGACTATTCACCATTTTGACTTTAAATTTTGACTTACATACAAATATAAATACGAAATTTTTTTAGAATCTGACTTATTTTTAAGTAACAAGTTTAAGTCAAAGTCATGCCTTAAGTTTATTTTTTAAGCTAAAATTAATATTTTAGTTCTGGATTTTTTCCGTTCCAAGTGGTAATTATGGAGGCCAAGCAAGTGTTGGATTTTTTTTTTAAATATTTCAAAGTCTGGAATTTTACTTAACACTAGAAGGACCAAGGGGTCAAAATGACACTTTTTTAACTTAATTTTGCTTGAAAATCTGCTTAAATTAAAATATTTCAATTTTGTTTTTTTTTAATAAAAAATATTTTGATATTTTTTAATTGATTTAAAAAAAAATATTCAAAAAACTTTTTCTAAATGCCCTAAAAAAAATATATACCGAGAAGGACCAAAGGGGTCAAAATGACCCCCAACTAAAAATTAATGTTTTCCTGATATGTAATCTGGAATCTGACGTAGCGCTTCTAAAGCCTTTTTAGCAGCCTCTCGATTCATCATTTTTAATATAAGATTGGAAAATTTAATCTAAAATACAGGAAAACATTAATTTTTAGTTGGGGGTCATTTTGACCCCTTTGGTCCTTCTCGGTATATATTTTTTTTAGGGCATTTAGAAAAAGTTTTTTGAATAATTTTTTTTAAATCAATTAAAAAATATCAAAATGTTTTTTATTAGAAAAAAACAAAATTGAAATATTTTAATTTAAGCAGATTTTCAAGCAAAATTAAGTTAAAAAAGTGTCATTTTGACCCCTTTGGTCCTTTTCGGTAAAAAAAAATTTGGTCCTTCTAGTGTTAAAAAAAAACTCCTGATTTGGAACTTTTAAACAACTCTGGAAACTTCACACTGTCAAATAAAAAAACTCCATTTTTTTAACTTTATTGCTTTATTTAAAAAAAAAAATTTATACAACAAAAAAAGAGGTTAAATACAAATACTTTGTTTAAATTATAATTTAATACTTAGAAGAAGATGACGAAGAAGTAGAAGCTGAGCTGGCGACCAGCGATGCCGAATATGGCAAACTGCAGCTTGAATTTTCGTAGTGTCTATTCAGCAAGGACATTCTTGAGAAAGTGCGCTCACAAAAATTGCAGTGATACTTTTTGATATAGCTGTGCGTTTGCATGTGCGCCCTCAAATTGGACCTGTCAGCGAACGCTCTGGCGCACACCTCGCACTTGAACGGCTTTTCGCCAGTGTGAGTCCTATAATGCCCCTGCAGCAGCCAAGGCCTCGAGAACGACTTTCCGCAAATCTTGCACTTGCACGGCAGCGTGTGCGTCTTGACATGCATCTTCAGTGCACTCGACGTCAAATAGCTCTTGCCGCAGCTCTTGCACTTGAATACGGCACTCGAGCTCGTCTCCGCCGTTTCGCTCTTGGCCTGTTCGCTCGACGAACTAGACGAGCTCGACGTGTCCAGCACATTTGCATCACCGCTACCAGGCGCCTGCAAATTTTTGGATATAAAGTACAAGCTTTGCAAGTAGTCGTGCTTGGGCGCCGGCTGCGCTTCGGACTCGTTGCACAACTCGGGCAGTATTTTGTTTATGTGAAACGAGTTGTTTGACTCCTTGGGCTCGCTTTGGCGCCTCTGAACACTCTGGACGCTCATCAAACTGCGGAACAACTGGAAAGTGTGAGCAAAATGCGAGTTAAAACTACTCATTTTTTGTTGTGTGTTTTTTCTACAAATAAAAAGCGAAAACAAACAGTTTATAGAATTTTGATAGCCAATAAAATATTTTTCTAATTAGTCTAATTGAGTGGCCAATGAAAAAAAAGAGAGTTTGAAAATTAAATTAACAAAGCAATTATCTCTACAGAAAGAAGTGGTGTCTCGTCTCAAAACGAGCCACTTCAACTTCTGGTTGCAGGCTTATTTGTAATCAGCAAGTTCGGAAGAACTACTTTTGAATGTCCACTTGAGTACGACACAAGTCTGTTACGAACGCTTGTGTAAGTTTGTTTACAGAAAAGATTCTGCAATGGCTGCTAATCGGCTTGAGACAGCCTTGGGCGTCCAATGTTACTCAATGTGTGTGTGCAAAGCGCACTAGTCTGATAATAGTTAATCTGCCTATTCATTCCAAGCAGACTGCCTTCAGCTTTAAATACCAACTTAAATTTATCTGTTAGCTAAAACATAAGGTAGGTCTTTAGCTCTGCTCTGAAAGCCTTTGATGTTGTTTAATAAAGTGGAAATTTAAAGCAAACGCCAAATATTCTAAATCAATTTGAGTAATTGTTCTTATTGATAGATTTGCAATCATGTTATTTTAATCTAGAGTGATGTATCTATTAATTTGCTTCCAACAAATTATTATTCTTATCTGTTGTTTTAAGATTCACTTGGTTTCAATTATGCACACACAGTCACATATGGCAGGCTGAATTGTGTTCGCCCTGAGCTTGCCTTTGACGACAACTTGATCTTTTTGTCAAATGTTTGCTCTGTGTCCGGCTTGTTAGTTCCTTAAGACCACTTGAATCGTTGTCTAATCGACATGTTAAATAGCCTTGAATAAGTACTTGAGCAAATTGCCTTTAAACAAGATTTATCAAAAGAGCAAACCATGTTTTTTTCTCAGTCAAATGAAAATATGTCCGCGGGCCATTAGGATAAATTTTGTTCTTTTTGTTGTTTTTGCTGTGTCGGAAACAAAGTGAGATTTTTTGAACATGTCGAGAAAAGAATGCTTAACACTAGAAGCACCAAAACGAGTCAAAATGGCTCGTTTTAATGAAATCTAATGGATAAAAATTTATTATTTGGATAAATCTATTCAAAACTTAATTTTAATTGAGTGAATATACAAAATTAGCTAATAAAAAGTATCTGGCAACAATTTTATCTTCTAATGAATTCATTTCTTTTTGAACACATTTTTAGTCTTTCGTGTAAAATACGCAGATTATAATTTTTGAATTTTTTAAATTTGCTTATCTTCTTTCAAGTATTATACGGTTTGAGTCGGTTTTATAAAATTATTTTTACTTTTTATTAATATTTTTTGACTCATCCATTGATTATACTTGATTTTGTACAAAGGCTATTTTTTTTAATTTGAATTTAGTTAGTTTAGAAAGCTATTCTTACAGTATTTCCTCAAATAAAAGAAAGTTCGGTCATCAAAGGGTTTTTTTTATTTGAAAATTTTTCACTTCAAAAAGTGACTTAAATAAAAGAGATTTATCCATTTTTTTTCTTCTAATAGAAACAAAAAAATGCATGTTTTACATGACAAATGACTGGTGAATTTTCTTTTAATCGAGATTCTTCTACCGTATTACCTCAAATATAAGTAACCACAAATAGAAGAAAGTTGCTACTATTTGAGGCAAAAATTTGCCTTTATTTGAGTTGTCTTTCTCAAAAATAGAATCTCGATTAAAAGAAAATTCACCAGTCATTTGTCATGTAAAACATGCATTTTTTTGTTTCTATTATAAGAAAAAAAATGGATAAATCTCTTTTATTTACGTCACTTTTTTGAAGTGAAAAATTTTCAAATAAAAAAAACCCTTTGATGACCGAACTTTCTTTTATTTGAGGAAATACGGTATTTGTGGTTACTTCTATTTGAGGTAATACGGTATTTTTATGCTAAATAACAAAATTGACTTAGATTTTAGCGACCAAAAATCGAAGAGACATTTTGACTCGTTGGTGCTTCTAATATTAAAGAACTGGTGGTCAATGAAGTAAAAAAATGATTTTCAGGAATTTAGAATTTTTTAACAAAATTATTAGAAATAATTTTATATCAATGAGATGAAAGGGGATTTTTATAAATAAAAAATAATAACAAGTTTTTGATTAATTTTTAGACTATTTTAAAACGCTAAATTTTCTTAATTTCTTCAAATCAAAGTTTTATTTTTATTTTTAATCAAAATTTTTATACGAAATTTTGGAAATTTTCAAATAAATAAAAAAAATTCAAATCAAAGTGACTTTTTTTTCATCAAATTTTAATTAATTTTATTTTTATCTTTTATATTTTTTGATTGAGTCATTCAATTTTTAATCCAAAATCGGGAAAACATTGGAACCTGCATTTGACAAATTATTCTAAATGGTCTACACTTTTTTATCACTAACTTAATTTCATCTGTATAAATTTACTTGTTTCTATATAAAATAAATTTTAGCGTATAAAAAAATTTTATTAAGATAAAAATACTTTTTATGTTTAAAAGTCTGTTTCAATGCAAAAATACTTTTATATTTGTTCGAAAAAAAATTTTAATATATTTACTAATAATTTTTACAAATTTAAAATACTCGACGCCTTGTTCTTTCTTTATTGTCTTTTTCTTTATCTAGCAATTGTATTGGATTTACTTTAAGAATCAATTAATTTAGAATTTGAGAAAAATTTCTTATATAATAAAAGTTTTTTAATTTCAAAAAAGTTAGAGTTGTTTGAGCTCAATTAATAAAAATTAATCTTAAATTCATTAAGCATTATTATAAAAGAAAAAACATTTTAGTTATAAAAAAGTAATTTTAGTTACAAAAACAATTACTTGCCATTATAAATTTCTTTTGGGCGGGTTCTCAATTTTTTACAAAATTGTTTGAAAAAATTTTACGTCAATGAGATGAAAAAAAGATTTTAAAAACTAAAAAAATGTCAAATTTTTAGATTTTTATTAGACTTTTTAGCAGTAAAGGCACCAACGAGTCAAAATGACTCTTTTTCTATTTGTAATCCTTAGAGTTTAAAATACTCTAAATAATTTGAACAATATATTTTTTTAGCATAAAAAACGAGTTCATTTTACAAAATTACAAAATTAATAAAAGATTATTCTTAACGTTATTTTTTTCTAAAAATCTTCCATAAACTCACCAATATATTAAATTTTTCTCCTAATTAAATAAAAAAAATAGAAGCACCAAAACTTAGTAAATATGTACTAAATTTTGCAATTAAAAATTATGAATTTAGATCCTGGTGCTAAGTATGAAATGAACAAATTCAAAACAAGCAAAAATAATAGTTTGCGTATTTTGCATGAAAAAAGTTGGAAGAATTGTTTTCAAAACAAATGGGTCCAATAATAGGTCAATATTTTTCTAGATGCATTTAATTAGCTGATTTTTTATTTTCTCTCAATTAAAATTTAACCTTGAAAAAATTTTGATTCTTCTACTCTTAAGTCTCTAAATAAATCTTTTTGGGAAAATCTAGCAAAAAACTTTTAATTCGTTATTAATATGATAATTTCCAACAGTCTTTGTAAATCAATTTATTTTGTAAATATATGAGTTGTATGAACAAATATAGCAGTATGAAATTTAGTTCAAATTAAAAAAAAACATTTATTAAAAAAAAGGACGTAGACACTCAATAAGTGGACTTAATAATGTGCTCTAATTTATTTGAAAAAAAATAAAAATTTATTTTACAAAATTATCATTTTTCATTTGACTTCTTTGATTATAAAATAATCAGTTTATTGACAAAAATTCCTTTAAACTGGATTTATAAATGATATATTGTTTGTTTCATCTTTTAAAACATCGTTTAAATTTCATTTCTTTCTTTTAGAGCTAGTTTTTTATTTTTTTATTTATTTTCCATTCGTTGGTTTAAAAAGAAGGACTACGTTTCATTTTGTGCCGTATAAGGCTCCCCTAAAATTATTTTTTCATTATTATTATTATCTTTTAAAACTCACAGAATCAATCAGTTCTACAAAATCAATTTTTTTATCAAGAATTTAAAATTTGCATTGGAATTTTAGGATGAAAATTCACAATGGCAAAAAATACATGAATTTATTAATGATTAATAGAAAGTCTAAAAACTGCATGATTTCGAGTAATTTTTAAATTAAATTTAAATTAGCAAAATTTTATTTTATTTTTATAAAAAGAAAACTTTTTTTATCAAATGATTGCAAATAACAAGATTTTAATTAACAAGATAATTTAGCAAAAAAAATCGAATAGTCTTAAGATTTTTAAATATTTAAAATATTCGAAAGATTAAATTAATTCCAGATAGACTTTATAATGGTCTTAATCTAAATTAAAATTCTAATGTCTTTTAAAAATTTTTGAATATTATTAGATGGATGAAATAATTTGAATCGTTTTGTATTATTAAAAAACTGTTTTGAAAAGATTCAGTTTTAAAGGGATTTCAATAATTCAAAATTATTTTTGGTTTCTAAAAACTATATTAATAAACTCAAATTTATTTTTACATTTTTCAAAAATTTCTAAGTTCATTAGATCAGTGATTACATTTTTTTAGAAAATATTGTATTAATAGGAACCAATTATCTCAATGTTAATCAATTTAAAAATTGAAAATAAAAGTTTTTCAAATGTAAATATAATAATGATTTTAATTCTCTAGAATTTTCTAAAGACACAAATTTATTTCTAAATCAAATAAATTTTTTCTTCATCTTTTTCTTTTAATTGAAATCTTTAAAAATTTAGCTTTTATTATAATCCAATGTTTTCAGGATACAGAATCATTCTTATTCTAACGAAGATTATTTTTCAAAACAAACTTTTTTTCCCAATTAAAATAAATTTAAAAATGTCATATATTTGTTAATGGAATTACATTTTTTATGAAAAATACCAATAACAAAAATTCGTACAAGCTGTAATGCCTGTTGGTGTACTTAAAGCATTCGCTGCTCCCCAACAAGCTGCTTTTAAAGCAAGAATTTGAGGAGTTGAGCCAATATCATTCGACAAAACGATTCCATTGCAAGAATTCCCGACGTACATGCCGCAGTACATTGACCTAAAGAAATGCGAGTAATTTTAGATAATTGCTCATTTGTAATAGATTCAGCTTGTTTTAATAATTTTACATAAGCTGGGCTGATATTTGAAATACATACAATTAGCACAAATAAGCTAATTGAATACAAATGAATTAATTTTGTCAAAAAATTGTATAATTTTTTAAATATTGAATGACAATTAATTTTCAAATTAAGTCCTTTTATACTCTTCCTAAATGTTCTTTTTGAGTAAAGGACATATTTTTCTTAATCCTTAAATCAAAAAAAATATGATTTCAGAGGACTTTCTAGAGAAAAGTTAAATTTTTTAGAAATCAAAAACTGCTAAAAAATTTAAAAGCACATTGGGTTAATTGATTAGAAACTATTCAAAGATGAATGAAAAATGATAAGTTTGCAAAATGATTTTCTGGAATAATAAAATAAAAAAAAATTAATTAAATTTTTTAATCATATTATGATAAAAATGCTTATGCTTATACAAAAGTAGAAGATTAAATTTACCAAATTTTACGCATTGATTTTAAATTAATATTTTTATAATTTACAAAAATCTGGATAACGGTTAATAAATTACATAATTATTAATAAATATATAAATAAAATATTAATAAATTAAATAATAATAAATAATGAAAAATAAATAATGTCGAGTTACTCGCATGTAAAGCTCGGCTTCTCTATCTTATTAAAAAAAAATCTTGATCATTAAATAAATCAAAATAATTCATAAAATTTACATTTTATAATTAAGTCGCTCAAAAGGCACTATAGTTTTGGAATTTTATTGACATTTTTATTTTGCTACAATTTACGTAAAATCTGGTAAATTCGTGATCTTTTTTTTGTAAATTTACAATTATTTACGGAAATTGTTATAAAAAAAACGAAACATCGCCAAATTGAAGCTTCAAGTCAAATTTTAGGTTCAAAACAATCATTTAAAATTTTAAAACTTAATTAATCTAATTATTTTTATATCCTTTAAGAAATAGATACTAAACATTGCTATAGACATGTTATGTCTAATAATGGTTCATTATCCAATTAACATTAAATTATTGATCTCTATTTTTTTTAACAAAAACAGTCAATAATTTAAATAATTAAGGTTAAGTTAATTCAAAAATTTAAATTCATAACTTTAATATTCATTCATTCATTTAAATTAAAATAATTTTATTTTTCCACTTTAAAAAATTTTAAATTTTAAATTTTAAAACATTAAATCAAATTGTCTTTTAAAGTAAGTTTTATCAAAAAAAATTAAAAACTTTAAATCTATTTAAGTTCAATAAAAAGGAGTATTTTAAAATTTTAAAAATAAAAATAAACTTTAAATAAAATTAAGATAGTGATGTTGTTTTTCTCGGCGAGAATTTTGCATAGAATGAGATGGGGTATGTTTAAAATAATGGTTTATAAATTGTGCAATTTTTAGTTTTTATTTAAAATCATAGAATTTTATGAATTAAAGTTTCAAATCAATTAGATGTTTATGAATATTTTTTTTCGATACATATAAACCGAAACCATAATCCACACAAAAGAACCCCATATGCACTGCAGAAATTTTTCCTCATGCTTCCATTCTACCTTCCACTGTACTGGAAATCTTTAAAAAAAATAAAAACTTGTTAAATCTTTTATTTAATGAGACATTTTAAATAATACCTGAACCAGAACACCGATTGACAAATATAGATAAAAATTGAGTTTAAGCCAACGTGTCTGAATGGCGCGCCCGTCCATAATTTTTTATACTCTATTAAGATGTAAAAAAAGGCCTGAATTAAAAAAGAAGAACTAGCCGTAACTAGAGTAAATGAAAATGTCCACATATTTTTATTAACAGGTAACCATCCATTTTTTAGATCAAATTGACACAAAACTCCAAATAGTAAAAATGTAATCAAAGCCCAAGCAGACCAATAGATTAATCTTTTTTTCGGGTCCTTGTAAAATAAAAGTATTCTTCCGGCTATGACACCATAATAAGCCAAACAAATGCTTGGCAAAGTACCCCATATGCCTTCTGGTTCATATCTATCAATTTGATATACTTTTTGACTAATGACTAGTTCCGAATAGAGATGACCATAACCTAATATTACTTTGTCAATGTATCCAGTTGCACCACCTGAACAATTAAAGTATTTGCCTCCGTATTCATTTCCACCCGGTCCTAGATATCCAGTTGGACAGCCCGGCACTGGAAGCAAATAAACAATCAAAAACCAAACCAAAATCAACAAATGAATGAATACAAAATGAGGAATTGCGAAAATAAGGTCTCGGAAATATTTTTTCCAATTGTTTGTCTCTGGTATAGAATCCATTGGTTTCCAAAACACCAATTCCAATGTGGCGATGACAAAATAGCAGATTGAAATGCGCTGAAGTACTCCGAAAATTCTTGCCTCTGAGATCCTAAAGTCATAGCTGGACACAAGAATAAATCCAATTACAAACATTTTAAAAGAACGGTAAGCGATTCTATAAAATATTTTCAAACGCTTTGAGTCAGGCTTAGCCAGCATTGAATTCATAGAAATAGGTAATGATACTCCCATAATAAACAAAAACCATGGAAATACAAAAGCAGAAAGATTTAGACCTGACCAAGCACAGTGATAAAAAAATGTATTCCAACCATATTGATTAAATATCATCACAATTATACTCAAACCTCTAAATGTATCAATTGAATCAAAGCGTTCTTTTTTCTTTGTCACTTTTTTTCCAAAATCCAAATTTATTTCTTCTTTAGGCTCAGTTCGACTTCTTGTAAAAATTGATTTCAGTCTGTCATAATATTTTTCAATCAAATTCATTCCAATAAGTATGACTAAAATAAGCGGTATACCGTAATATAGAACCCGATGAATATTATTGGGTTTTACGGTATTTATCACAGAACAATCTGATTTATCATCAATACTTATTCTATAGACTCCACATTCACCAAATTGATCATAAGTAAATTTAGGGCATATAATTCGTTCTGTTTGATTTTGTCTATTTTTTTGAGTTATTTGAATTTGGTATGAAAAATTGGGATCAAATTCTCCATAGGCTACAAAGCGGGATGCATTTTTAGGATCTGGTTGTACAGAAGAAAGGTATAATAAATTACACTCGGTACAATCGGTAAATTGGTATTCAAGGTGTATTTGTTGATTAAATGGATCAATATTAAAGGCTTCAATTTCAAGCAATGCTTTTACATCAACACATTTCCAGTCATAGGAGAATACATGTGAAATTGAATTTAATATTAATATTATAAAAAAAAATTTAACCATCATAAAAACGATGTTTTTTATCAATTTTTTTTTATTCTTTTATATCGTTATAAATAAATTTGTTAAAGTCATAAGGTAAAAAATATTCGAATTAAAAAAGTTTAAATAAAACTAATTATTTGCACTAAAAATTTCCATTTTCCTAGTAACAATGGTATTTATCTTTTACATGAACGTAACTGTGTGTATAAAAGCTTTTAAAATGATTTTATCTTTGGTTTTAGAGTCTTATGATAAAATATAATAAAAATTGTGTTTACTTTTTCTAATGTCAAATGGCTTTTATTTTGGCGACGAAAATTAAATTATTGAAACCTTGTGATAAAAAACTGAGTTAGTGTACAGAACAACCATGAACTCAAAAAACCTTTAATTTCTATAAATTTAACTTCAAATAAGCTTATAGAAATAACTAGTAAAACCTAGCTTGTTACGTTTCCAGAAAATAAATAATTTTCTATCAATGCTTGATTAAAATTTTGTCTATATATTGCGGTTATTTAAAAAACTGTATTTTGAAGTCAATGAAATTTAAGGTATATTAATTGAAATTGAAGTTTTCCAGATTTTCATGATCATGTTCAAAAATAATCTGTAAAAAAATGTTTTAAAGCATCTTCAATTAAAAAATTATATTCAGAAATTGTTTTAATGTAAAGCAAACCATGTTATACCATACACAAGTATTGTGCATTATGTAAGCATAAAGTTTTTGCAGGAATTTGCAAATATAAAAATTCAATGAAAAATTAAAAACCTATATTTCTTTTTTCAGCTAAATTTTTTTTCAGCTAATTTTCCTTTCAACAGAAAATTTTTTTTAATTATTTTTCTTCTAATTTATATTTTCCTAGTGAAAATATTTTTTTTACCATTATTTATTTTTTACTGTAACGAGCTTAAGTTCTTCAAAATAAAATTTAAAAAAAAAAGAAAAATTAAAATAAAGTTAAGTAAAATAAAAAAAATATGAAAAAATAAAGTAAAATAGGGTAAAAAAAACTGAAATTAAAAAGAGATAAATTGAAATATAAAGTAGCGTGCGACATGTGTTATCAAACTTGAATTTCAAAACAAAATAACTCGGGGTAAATGAAAAAATCTATGAAAAATATGAAACTTTTAGTGATATGGAAAGTTCTTTACAGAAAACAAATAACTCAATTGAAGGAAACTTATGGTCATTTAGTTTTACAAAATATACTAAAGAAGGATATAAACGGTTCTATAAGTGCTCTACCGAAAAATTAGCTGCAAAAAAAGACATTTAGCTGATGAAAAGAAATACTTCATAACATTAAATGTTTACTCTAAATGAAAGCTTATGCAATAAAATTTTAAATCAAAAATTACTTAAACACCGTCTTCTGATGATAGTTTTTGAGCATAATCATTCAAATTTGGCGATTAAATTATAACTATCAGCTACTAAAATTAATTTTTTTCTTGATAAAAAGCTATCTTATTTTAATGTCAGAATATTTCGATTGGTTAGAGTAATTCAAATATTTTTTGATTAATTTAATTATTTAAAATAAAAATTTTTTTTGGATTTTTGGATTTTTGTTTTACATTGTTAAAAATAAATTGAAAACAGAAAAAAATTTCTAAATATTTAAAAGTTGTCTTCTTGCAAATATTTTCATATTTTTAATTCCATTTCTTTATTTACCAAGTAATGTCTACGCAACAAAATTCTGTCGATTGATATCAAAAATTCTTGATGTTTTTTTTTTATATAATTTGAATTTGAAAATTATTTTATTACAAACTATTCAAATTGTATAATTAAATTCTTATATTAACACAATTATTTTGAAAAACAATCTTTAAATACTTAAATAAGATTTAAATAATTTATTTCTTAGTTTTAATACATTTGTTAGATAATAAGTGTTTCTTTCATTCTAAGTATATGCCCGAGCCATCGCAGTCTTTTGTTCGTGGAATACATAAAATTTTAGCATGGAATATATAAATATAATATTTTTTCTAATATCAAAGTTTCTGAACTAAAATAAGCGTACTTCTATTTGGCAAGATTTTTTTCAATTTAACATCTTTCAATAATACAAGTAAAAAAAGTCCAAAATAGAATTGATGTTGTTATTAAAAAATCAAATAGTTCAAAATTCAAAATATCTCTCTTAATAAAATCAAATCATTTGATACTTTTTCCGGTAATCTTATTTAAAAAATGAAATATTTATAATTCAATTTATTTTTTTTTGTCGAAATTTTGTCAACAAATTTTAAGAAAATTACTGGACAGATTCTCCTGAAATTTTAACCAAATAAAGTTCAATTTTTTAAATCATTTTTGCTAATTTTGATTTTTGATTAGTGTTGGCCAAGCTTGGCCGGTCCAGACGCGGGCAATTTGGCGGTCAGACCTGCGGCCAAATATTTGGACCACGAAGTTGGCCGGCCAAATATTTGGACCACGAAGTTGGCCGGCCAAATATTTGGACCACGAAGTTGGCCGGCCAAATATTTGGACCACGAAGTTGGCCGGCCAAATCATATACGGACGGTAAAATGTACGGCCAGCCCTAAAACGGGCGGCCACTTTGGCGGTCAGACAAAATCAGCGACAACAAATTTCAGTGAAAAAGAATTTTATGTTCTTTCAAGTTTCTAATATGGAGAAACAAAAAATTTTCAAATATTTCATATAAATCTCTTATATTTTTTCATAAAATTAAAAAAAAAAATTCAAAAATTTGGCCTTTTCAAGAAAAATTATTTTTTTCTAAAAAATTTGGCATTTTCTTATAATATAAAACTTTTGGCAAATCTTTAACTTTTCAGGATATGGTCTGATCGCAAATTTCAACGTCTATGATTTGGCCGGCAAAGTGGCCGTCCGTTTTGGGTTTATTTTATGCTTTTTTTTAGTTTAAAAGAAACAGTTTGTTAAATTAATTTTCCAATAAATTCAAGAACAAAAAGATAAAAATTGATAATGAATATCTGAAATAATTTTAAAGCCTTTTTTAGAATATTTCATTTTGTGTCACTTTTCATCTGATAAATAATCCCACCTTTTTCTTATACTTTATCACACCAATATATTTTAGATTAAATTTTTCAGCAATATCATTTTTATCAACATTTTAAAGACATGTTAAATTTCATAATTTCGTAATTAAATTTTAAAAAATTCATATGATTCCAAAGTCTTTGAACATATAACATAATTCGGGACACCTCAAGACCCTCTTCTAAAGTTGTACAATCGTTTATACACAATTTTTGAACCTCGCTTAATTCAGCACATAATCATGAACAACATAATAGCCTGATTAAACTGCAAAATTCAAGGATTAATCTTTTAGAAAAAAAATTTAAATTCAATAATTCAAACTAATTAATATATTTGATCAAATTTCTGAAATAACGGTGTTCAAAAAGAATTTTCAAAAGTTTTTTAAGTAAAAAAATAAATCTTATTTATCTAATAAAATGAAATTTGTGCATATATTTATTAGACATTTATAATTTAAAAACTAAAAAATCTATTTGTTTCTTGGTACCAAACTTTTGAACTATATTAATTAAAATAATGATTAAAGGCTTATATTGCTCTTTAAAATAAAGTATTTATATTATCTAGATAAAAATTGTAGAATTTATCATCATTTACAAGTAAAGGTGTTCCAGATTTCTTCTTTCAGCTAATAAACTAACTACATTAAAACTTTTAATGTAAGAAAAGGAGTTTTTATAAATTTTAATTTTTGAAAAATTAAAATTTATAAAAAATCCTTTTTTTTATATTTATGGTACGTAGTAATTATTTAAAAATGTGATGAGATGATTGATTATTAAGCAGCCTGTGTATTGTCAGTCGAAAAATCTTTTAACAAATTTTATTTTTTTTAATTTACAGAATTATTTAGTATTGAATTAGAAAAGAATTATTGGTCAAACATGATTAATAGGAATCTTTTTTTTAGTTATAAATGTTTGGAAAACTTTTTTGAACACGTGTTATTTATAAAATTTTTCAATCCCATTTTATTTAAGATATAATAAATATAATTTAGTGAAAAAAACTTTATTTTGCATAAATTTTTCAAAAAATCCAGAATTTTCTAATAAAATCATTTTTTTGGCTTTTTTTGAGACTCACGAAAAAACTCATCTATATAAATTTTGCAAAATTGTACTGACAAACAGAAAAAATAAAAATCAAACACTTAATTTTAATAATGTTAAAACAAAATTTATTCTTAAATTTAAATATAATTCTACAAAAGAATCTTTCATAATTTTTAAATTAAAATTAATAACAGATGGCAATACTTGGTCATTTCGATAAAAACAAGACATTTCAAAAAAGTGGCTTTGGCTAACTTCTGTTCTGCATTCAGATCAAATTTTATTACATTGACTAATTTTTTTTGTTTATTTACTAAATTGTTCAATATTTACAGCATTTAAAGCTCAATTAGTCCAAGTGTAAATTTCGTTCAGATGTAACATTGGGCGTAAGTTGGATTGAACTCTTCAAAAAACCATTATTTTCAAGTCTTCCTAGGTTATTCTGATCTAAGCTTACAAAATTGAGTAAGCGTCCAATATTTCCAAAGGTAACTCCACCAGAAAATATCAAACATGATAAACATGTTTGCAGATAATCGAACTGAATTTTAGATTGACTTGAAAAATTTTTAGTTAAATTAATGAACATTTTTAATAAATAATTTACTTTAAAAATCCAATATAGCGTAAGATGTTAACAACAGCAATAACAGACAGTGCATTAAAAGAATTGAACAAAAATCCTACTTTGGTATGGTCAAACCAGTACCAAAATACGAGACAAGTACCAGTGAGAATAACTATAAAATGTACCGGGCTTGAAAATTGTATTTTCTAAATTTAATAAATAAAATAAAATCTTTTTGATTTTTTAAGTTGACTTACTGCGCACAGTTGGTTGATGCCAATGAATAGGACAAAGCATTTTATGATAAGCATTGACTCGGTATCGCTTGATGTGTGTTTAAATTTATGGTCAAAAAAAGAGTAAGAAAAGCCAATGTAGACTAGTGTAGAAAAAAAATGGTAAAAAATTTATTGAATAGGGTAGATTAATAGCTACTTGCTGCTAGGCCGCAAAGAGGAAGAGTCCACCAACTGTTCTGTAAAAAGTATACCAAGCTACGAGTCGAAAAATTTGTTTTGTATTCCATATGCAGCAAATTAAGCACAAAGCCGACCAGAGTGCCTAAAGTAAAAAGTGCAAACGCTCGTAGAATTGAAGGGGTTTTCATATTAGGATCATGTAAATGATGAGATTTCATCTTGTTTAAATAGACTAGATCTATAAAAATAAAATTTGTAAAAAATCGTTCGAGTTTTCATTTAAAATCTTCTGATTTTCTACGTATTTGAATGAAAATAATATTATTTAGAAAAATCGTACCACTTTTTTCTATTTAGGTTTTTGAAGTTAATCAAAATTTTTGGAGAAAAGGGAAAATTTCTACATATTTTATGCGTTTCAAGCTAAAATTATGAAGTAACATGTCTTTTCGGCTTCTTGTTTAGAAATTTTCATTTTAGGCATCTTTTTATTTAAAATAGAAAGATATTTAATTTTGAATTTCAGATGCATATGAATTGGAATTTTGCTCTAAATTAGAATATTAAAATAAAATCAATAAAATAACTAGTCTTGTTGTTAATTTTTTATTCTTTTTCTACTTTTAATTTTAATTTAGATTTAACATGGGCTCATTTCAATTTCAAAGCTGTATCCAAGCAATATTCATTAAATCAACAATTTATCTTTCAATGTTTAGGTTAAAATTTTTGTACTGAATAGCTTGTTAAAAAAAAATTAAATTTAAAAATTAGAATAAATTTATTTAGAAAAAGTTTTTTTTTTCAAAAAAAGTTCTCGATGCGAGTAAAATATTCAATTCGTGAATGTTTTGTGTGAAAACGTTCGAAATAATTGCGATCACGTTCACCTACATCAATTAACAAATGAGTGTACAAAGAGTATTCGCGCTCATTGATTACCTTAGTTTTCAATTTATTTAAACTCGACAAACCGTCTTGGTGCATACGTTTAACTGATGTAAACAATAAAGATTCTCGTAATGGGTTGCGTTCAGATTTTGTATGATTTGACATTTTGTAGATTCCATTTGAAGGAATCGGCCGTGTAATACAAACATTTTTGGCTATCATTCTCATACCAAAATCTTGATGAAATAAAAAATTATTTAAAAGTGGTCTATTTTTTATCAAAAAAGTTTTTCCAAAATGGATAAGCAATCAAGTGAACATTGATAAATTATTGTAACTAAACCTTGTCCGGAAAAAATCAATAACTCTTAATTATTTTAATAAAATAAATTTAATTAAAATTTTCCCAATTTTAATAAATATTCATTGAAAGAATTTAAAGAAAAAATTTGAAAATTTGGAAATAATCTAATAAAAACTTAAGTTTAGTTTACAAGATTCTATTCAGACTTTTGCGTCACAAAGTCAAAGTCATGTCACGGACTTGTCAATTGACTTGACTTATGAAATTCTTGTAAATCAATTCCTTTTACCAAAGCTTCTTCATCTAAGATTCAATCTTTTCTTCAAATAGGTTTAACTGAAGTCCATTTTAAAAGTATCTTTAAATTAGAATTTCTGAATTATATTTTTTTTGTAAAAATAAAAACAAAATTTGATATAATTGAAATTTAAATAAATAAATCTAATAAAAAAAGTGAAGTCAAATGTCATGTTTTTTAAATTTAGATCATTTGACTTCACTAAAATATGACTTCATTTCTTACTTGTGCACAAGTTTAATTTTTCAAAGCAAAACAACTCTTGATAGTTTAAAGAAACAGAGCCTTAAAATAAGGAGGAAAATAAGACATCTTCTAAGATCAATATTTCTTCAAAATATATTTTGTTGATTGTATTATTTTTTTTACATAGCATAATGTTTAATAGAATTGATTTTTTTAAATATTCTCAAATTTAAAATTTTTAGTTACAAATCCGTAAAAAATCCCTGTATGATTTTCAAAACTGACAAGGAATTTATATAATTAAGATTTGAGCAGATTTTCCAATAATCAAAAATTCAGTTAAATCTTGGCACTATTTTTTTACAGTGCACAATAATTGAAAATTTCCAATTTAGTACCTTAAAAAATAATAAAAGATCAATTTAATACGGAAAATAAAATCTGGAAAAAATTTTGATTAAAATAAAGATCAAACTTATGACATTGTAATGACAAATTATATTAGATTTACAAAAAATATAAGCTTGAACATGTCATTTATTCAGATATCATTTTTTTGGTATCTAAAAAAGAAAGTTTTTTTTATTTAGATATCATACTAAGAAAATGATAAATAAATTTTTGTTCTCTCTCGTTTCTTTAAAAATTCTGCTTTTAAAATGTTTTTTTTTCCTTATCGCCTTTTTATGCAACACAAAGTCATTCCTTGATGTCTGTTTGACAACCTTTCGTAATAATATTTAAAAAAGATAACTTATTCTAAAATATTTTTAATTGAAAATTACTTTGTTTATCACTCAAATATGTTTTATTTTTATTTTTTAATTTAAAATAGTTAATAGCAAATTTTGTGAAAGAACAATACCTTTTTGAGGTTTTAAGTTTTTCTAATTTTTAACACTAGAAGCATTAAATATATTAAAAGAGTTTATATAAATGTTTACATTTATTTAATTGAAAGAATTAGTTCTCAATTTTGTCTCGAAAAAAAGTTTTTTTGTGAAACAGTTTCAACCTTTTTTTTTTCGAGTTTTTAATAAAAGATTCTGGGATCTTGTCATTACAGGATTTTATATCAATACAAAACTTCAGTCTGCAGTTTCACACATTGCTGATTTTCAAGCATTTTTTGGCCACCAGCAGTTTCTTACAGCAAAAAAAAAAAACGAAAAATAACTGAAAATTCTAAGGTTTTCTCTATTCAAAAAATAATAAACTTGCTATATTTTTGTCCATAAATAAATCTCTAGTCAAAAAATAAATTATTAACAATAATTGGATAATATTAATTACTTAAAAAAATCAATCTCAAAAAATTATGCTATAAAGTGAAAAAAAATATTATACTAAACAAAATAAAATAAATTTTAGAGTAAAAATTTTATTCTAATAGTATGTTATGTGACTAATTTCTTACTTTCACATGAACGTACGTGATACACTCAATCTATTTGTTTTCTTAGGAAATTAAATAAAAAATTTATTCAAATCAAAAAAGTTATTTGAATATTTGTGATGCAAATTCATATATTCAATGCTCAATTTATTTTTTTTTAATCTCGAAACAAAAAACTTTTCTGAACATCAATTTAAAACTACAAAATTTCACAAAATTTAAATCTTAAATCTAATACTTAATTCCTATGAAAATTTACAGAAATAAAATATTTAATTTTAACAAACACTAGAAATAAAAGCAATACTCTTTTCTTTTTTTTTAAAACAAACACTCTGGGGTTTCTCTATTTTTTCTAAGGTAATAACTATAAATTGTTTTCTTATTCTTTTATCAAGATTACGAGTTAAATATTTTAATGTAATTTTTTTTTATTTTTGATTATGCTGATTCAAATACTATTTTTATTTAATCAAAATTTGGTATGTTTAATAATCTTAGTCATATCATGTATATAATAAACGGAATTTTTTACTGTAATTTTTTAAAATAGACCATATAACTGTTTATTAAATTTTTCTACCCTTTATATACATATAAAAATCATATTTCAATTTGTCCTTGTGACTTAAATTTTAATTAAATAAATAAAAATAAATAATTCAGATGCACTGCTTCAAATAATTATTTTTATAGAAAATATTTACACCTCCGAATCAATATATAAATATTTGGAGAGTTTTTATAGCATTTTAAAGAGAAAAAAATATAAAATTAAATTGAATATTTTACCGTCATCCTCAGCACCCCAATTCCAATATTCATTTGAGAACCCATTAACATATTGATAGACTTTCGGTGTAATGCACATTACTCCTCCAACTAACAACTCGTATGGGTTTCGTGAATAAGATTGTAAACTTATTTGATCAACATTTAAATCGCGTCTAATCGAGTATGATAAATGTCTTGGCGAATAGGTCCATATGTCCAGGTTATTTGTGTACAAATAATTATAAAAATTGTTATTACATTCATAAATATTATGATCCGATTCAGGTATCAGATCAACATCGTGTAATATTAAACAATTAACTTTAGATCCCCATTTCTTAATTAAATAACCAATAGCAGTGTTGTAAATTCGACCCTTATTAAAACCATCATTGGTATTCAACTGTTCAGCAATTACAATTTTATAATTCAAAAATTGTCTCTGCAAAAATGAATGCAAATTTGCCAAAAGATCGACTAAATTTTCTTCCCTCTTTAAAAAGGGTACTAGAATAATGGTCATTTGGTTTAACTTTGTGTCAATGTATTTCTTAATGATCTCATGTTTAGTCAACGAATAATCTAAATATCTTTTTATTAAACTATATGAATACTTGATTATTTTATTTGTTTGATTAATTTTTTTAAATTTTTCGTACTCTTCTTTTTTACCAATGTTGTAAAAAAATTCCTGCAAACACAACGGAGCTATGAATCGGCCACCAAGTACCAAATTAGAGTCCAGATCCAATCGGTTCAGCTCTTGTGAACTCAAAGGCTTTTTAAAGTGCAAAATTTTTTTATACTCAAACTCATTATAGACTGATTTCGATTTAAAATTACTGTGATGTTTATTTATTGAACAAATTTTAAATTTGGAAAGAATTCTTTTCGCCAAATCGTTTGGATATGAGTCCAAATTTAATTTTTCATATTCTATATTGTGACTTGAATTGGTTAAATATGTTCTAAAAAGCTTATATTTTAAAGATGGATCCTTTTGTTTTAAAAAATTTCGCGCTGAATTTTGTCGATTTATATCTATCTGAGAACATCCAACTTTGTATCTGGTGATATTTTGACTGATTAAAGCATGTCGCATTAGATCATAGCTCAGACTTACTTCGACTTGGTCTTTCAAGCAAAAACTAACCAAAGATCCTAATAAAAGTGTTGATAACAAGAAAAATAATATCTTAAAAAGTCGGAATTTTAGACTGTAGGGGGACCATTTGATTGCATTTGGATATAATTTGATCAATAATTTAAAAAAGAATATATTGTTGATGTGAATCTTTTTTTTGCATCCAAATTCGTATTCATCTTGCTTTTTGCTATTTACTTTATAGCAAAGAAGCATTTTGCTGGTACTCGAGCAGTGAGATAATCTAGAACAACAATAACAAGAACAGTTGCTTTTGATTTTGGTGTTCGAGTACTTTTTCGATAAAAGGCTCTTTTGGTATTCATTTGAAATCATCTAAAATTGAGCATAAACATTAATTTTTTTATCGAATAATTCTCAGTGTCTGCCTGGTACAAGTTAATCAAATTTTGTCAAGATCATTTAGCTAAAAAATATTAAAAATTTTTAATCAAATTTTTTAGTTTTTCAAAAAAGTAAATGAGCC
The DNA here is from genome assembly GCA_025491095.1 of Brachionus asplanchnoidis. Lineage (NCBI taxonomy): Eukaryota > Metazoa > Rotifera > Eurotatoria > Ploima > Brachionidae > Brachionus > Brachionus asplanchnoidis. The sequence continues at coordinate 4,912,954 of JAILYF010000010.1, read as the reverse complement.
GTTTGTTTTTTTCTAAAAATAACATTAATTCAAGTTACGTAAATATTTATTCTTTCTTAATTGTTAGACTCATTCATTCATTTGAATGAACTTTTTCTTGGACTTGACATCTAAAATTGCATTAGACGCAACAAAAAACCAAAGTTGGGTTAATTATAACTACCGTAAATCATTCCAAATTGTGCCATGATAAATTAATCTTTTATTGACTGTAGTTAACGATATGTTGAATTTGGAGCTTAATTTAGAATTAAAAACAACACTGTGATAACAATGACAATTCAGAAAAAATGAAAGAAACATCAAATAGATGAAGACAAATAAAAGTCCTTTAAAACTATCAATACTAATGAGAAAATTTTCAATGAATCGATATTTTAGATATATTTTAATTTTAGGCTATAAGTCACATTGTGAACAAAAAATACAAAAAATTCAACCAAAATAAAAATAAAAACTATTTTTTTTCATTTAATTAATTAAAATTTAAAAAAGGTGAATTTGAAAAATCATGTCTGTTATTTAAAGTTTGATGACTTTGACGCAATGTTATTGTCATTCTTAAAAAGATTAAAAAAAATAATTTTGATTAAAAAAGTTTATTCGTGATTGCATCACTTAGGTATGATTTTATAAATATTTATTATGTCTTTAATCAAATTTTTTTGAAGTTGATTAGAAAAAACTTAAAATTTCTAAAAAAGTATTTTGATAGTCAGGAATTCATTTAAAAAATTAAATTTTATCATTTATTAAAAAAAAATCATTTATTCTTAAACCTAAAATATTTAAATTTTTTTAAAAAAGAAATCAGCTTTAAGTAAATTTATCTTAGAATAAATTTAATTGAAAAAGTTTCCTAATCAATATTATTTTAAATTACTAAAACTAAAATTCCCTAATTTTTGTTGAAACGTTAAATTGTTTCTTTGCACGTAACAGATCCAGAGATTTTTTTTCATAAATTTTCTTTTACCTTAATTTGTTCATTAATTGGATTTTTTTTTATTGTACAGGAATCAATGATGAAATTTCTTTAGTAACGAAAGTACATTAGCTGAATTAATTGAAAAACTAATTATATTAAACATAAATAAAACCAAAATTTATGATATTTAAGTCAGTCCTGTATGTAACAATTTTAACTAGATATTTTTATAAAGTAATATTTTTTATTTTCAAGTGCAAAAAAATTCTCATAAGATTTAAGTCTTCTCTTATTAATTTTTCTATTAAATGAAAAGAGTAAGATTTTACTTAAAAGCAAGAAAAAAATAGATTCAAAAAATATTTATTATATAATAAAATAAGAAAATTAATTTTAAAGCTTTGTGCTAAAAAATAATAGAAAAAAAATTTACGAAATTAATAAAACTGGTATTTAAAAATTAGAAAAATGGTTATGAAATCTTGTGAAATTTTTTTGAAGTTAATTTTTCTATATTTCATTCATTTTTGCTAAGAGGGATCTATTGTCTCTCTTGTTCTTTAGGTTTTGTTTTTATGTTTACATTTTAAAAAATGCATCAAAATAATAACTTGTTTTTTATTTTAAAACAATCTTTTATCGACCTTCTTGCGTTCTTAAGTTTAAAAACTGTAATTAAATGAATATATAAAAATTTCATTTTCATGTCTTAAATCTAATTAAGTCTAATCGACAAAGTTTAATTTGGCAGCAAAATCTAATCAACACGAGCAGAAAATTTTCTTAAAATTATTTAGCCTTAATCCAAAAATAAAACAAATATTAATAACTGAATATTTTATTTAAAAAAATAATAGTTACAGAGTAAAGGAAAAAAGGATAAAATAAATTTAACATGAAAAAAGCTTGATGGAGCTTCCGGACAAAAACGAAATTAAATCTAATTGAATTTGAAATTAATAATTAAGACAACATAAGGCTTAGACAAAATCTGAGTTAAGTCGATAGCGAAGTATTCTATCAAATTAATCAACAGCGAGATACCGCAATCCCTCGTTCGATTTTGCTGCACCACAAGCTGAGACACGCTTTTGGACCATGCATCTAAGAAAAGTAGTTCTTGCTAAAGTGAAATGTTCCGTTCCAAAATTAGGAGCGGAACAGAGACGTATTCCTTAAAAATGCATTCCCATTCCGTTTCATTTCATTCCATTCAGTTCCATTCAGTTTCATTTCATACCATTCTATTCCGTTCCAACCATTCAATCTTGCTCAGTTGGTTGGAATGGAATGGAATGGAATGGAACGGAATGGGAATTTTTTTAGGGAATGCGTCTCCTTTCTGTTCCTCTTTTGGGAACGAAACGATTCACTTCAGCAAGAACCACTGTACATTTCGCTCATACTAAAACATTTGTAACTAAGAAAGTATGGTCTAATAGCATTATCATGAGTTAAGGTCTGCATCAAACTCTAAAATTCTTAATTTAATGCGTCAACAAGACTTAATTTTAAGACAAAAAATAAACAGAATATTTTTTATTATGCATTTGGTGCAGCACCAAGAATTAAGTAAAAAAAGTGCAGCTTTATTTGATATCCTTTTTTTTGAAATAATAATGGTCATTTATTTTTAAAAATGATAAGATTTATTAATTTCTCTCAAATTGGCAGCTTGAAGTTTATGATTTTGATGCTAAAAATGATTTTTTAATCCTATGGTAAAATCTGCAAATGTCTGCAAAAAATCTTCCATTTAAAATAGCATCATTTCGATGATATTCACTCTGCAATGAGCATTTTGACATTGTAAAATTTACCTTTTAATTTAGCATAAGTTTTTGCTAAATTAATGTTTTAGCAATGTTAAGTCGAAAAATGTATCTCTGCATTAATTTTATTAAGAAATAACAATTCATTTCATATTTTAACTTGATTTGATCTTTTTGATCATATCCGGAAAAAAGAGAACGCTCAAAGAACGCCCAAAGTACGCCGTTTTTTGACAGAGTTTTTTTTTATTTTTCATAAATAAATTTTTTCTAAATTAGATAATTGAAGTTAAATTTCTTCGTTTAATTTATTAATTGACTTTTAAAGCAAATTAATTAATTTTTTTAAATATATTTTTATTATTCGAAACATTTTTGGTAACCATATAAATTGATCATGTGAAATAATTTTTTTCAAAAAAATCATTAAAAAAGATCAAAGAATTAGAATTCTTTCAACAAATATAATTTTTTTTTAAATAAAATTAAAAATTAAAAATAAATTTAAAAATGCTTTAAAGTTAAAATAATTAAAAAGAAAAGTTAAGTTTAATCGAATAAATATTTTAGTTTATATTTAATAGCACTAATTATATAAAAATTTTCTCGTTTTTGTCTTAAGAATATTAATCCAATTGACTTCGATTTATAAATTTTTAGCAGCGTTTTTTCAATTTTCTGCAGCGTGAAAAACGCTGAAAGAACTCTGAAAGAACGTCTCTTTAAACGGCGTTTTTTCACCTTTTTTTTCTAATTAAAAATTGCCCCCGGGTCTATTTAAAATTGCCATAACATCCTGTAATTTTTTAAGTATATTCTGGATAACAAATTCAGCGGTTTTCAGTCGCTGAAGCTTACATTGCTACCATTACTAAATAAAATTGAATTAAATTTTGCAATATATTAAATATTAAAATTTTAGAATATTTAACTATAAAAATATAATTTTTTCTGAATTAATTTTTTCAAAAATGAGCAGAAAAAACAACGGTCTTTCTTGGGTTAAAAAACAAGAGCCAAAATTTATCAGAGAATTTAAAGAACGAATTGCTTACAAAGAACAATCGTCAATTGAAACAAAAGTATTTATTTAATAGACAGAACTTTATTAATTAGCTTATCTTTAAAAATGTAAATTTAGAAAAAAAAACTTGATTCAGATCTCATTGTTGAGAAAGAAGAAGATCGACCTCAAGTTGTGCAATTGCAAGCTGGAGATCTTGGCGAAAAAGAGTACAAGGAACTCAAAGATAAAGAAGACATTCAAAGTAAAACAAAATTTTTTAGACAAAAATTCAATTTTTTTCTTTAAAAAGACGCGGCATCTTCATTTGGAAAAATTTTGTTCAAAAAACCAAAAAAAAATATTCCTGAGGAAGAAAAAACAGAGGAGTCATCAACCAAAAAGTCATCTGAAATAGATCTTATATTTAACCTAAGTGAAAAAGGTGAGGAGCAACCCGAAGAAGTGGTAGAAAAATCACCTACAATTGAAGAAGATCAAAAGCAAAAAGTTTACCTACAGGACGAGCAAAAAGAAATACCAGCTGGACTTCAACCCGGCAAAAAGCGCTTCATAGACGGTCCAACATCAAAAACAACAAATTTATCTGCAGCTAAGGTCCTAGCCAGAGAGTCCAAAGCAGGAAAAAAAAAGCTTCTTTCGTTTTACGACGAAGAACAAGAAGAAGTCGAAGAATTTGCCAAAGAAGATTTTCTAGACAAGCAAGAACGCGATCTAAAGCGAAAGCTTGAACAGGATTCTGACTAATGGAAGTTGATATTAGAAAACCAATTTTGCTACTTGGCGAAGCCAATTTTTCTTTTACTATTTCTTTTTTAAACTATTGTGAGCCAAAATTTATAACAACCACTTGTTTCGAGTCAAAAGACCAATTGGTCAAATACAACCCAGAACTTGTGCAAAATAATCTAAATAAACTCTCTGAGCTGAACGTGTTTCCACTTTTTTCCATCGATGCTTGTAATTTAGAAGAACATTTTGCTGGAAAAAAATTTGACCGAGTCATTTTCATGTTTCCTCATGTAAGCGGAAGATCAAACTTGAAAAAAAACCGAGATTTAATAAACAGATTTTTTATTTCATGCAAAAATGTTCTGGCTGATGAAAACTCAGCCATTTTCGTCAGTTTAGCCAAAGGCCAAGGTGGAACTAGTTTTGAGCTGGAGCCCGAAAAAAAATTGAATAAAGACTCTTGGACCATCAATGAAATAGCCCAAAAGAATAATTTTATTTTAACTGATTGTTTTGAGTTTAAAAAAGATAAATTTCCATATTATGAATCAACTGGATTTCGTAATCAGCATAGATCTTTTTTGACTCAATCAGGCTTAGTACACAAATTTCAGCTTAGTACAAATTTTACAATCTTTGATTTAAATCATCCGATAAAATTAATCGAAAATTTTATGTCAATTTATTTAGGCGAACAAATAATTGGTCAAATTGTTAAAGAGAAATTAAATTTTAATTTAAATGATTTAAAAGATTTTAGAGAGATACCTAGAGAAAGATACGAGATTCAATTTGCGAATGAGCATAAACAGAAGCTTGAAAAAATTAACACTGATATTTGTTTTGATGTGAGTGTGTATCTAAAAAAATTATTTGCTCTAGATGATATTCGAATGGTATTTTCCAAAGATCCTAGAGTGCTTAAATCGGAGGAAGTAAATGATAAATTTAAATTGAAGAAAAAAATTGTTCAATTTTCGATTGATAGACTAAAATGGAATCATGATATTAGTTTTTGGTATAATGTGGAAAATTTTGATTTAAATGTGTTTTTGGATGTAGTGCGATCTAGTTCGATTCATATACGCTTTATTAAGCTTGTTGATTCATTCAATAGTTGTGATAAATATGCGCATTGTTTTCGGTTGGTTTATGAATCTTGTGATCAAGCTTTAGATTGGGACAGTTCAGTTAAAATTCAACAACAAGTGAGACTAAATTTGGCTTCGAAACTTGGCAATACTTTAATTTTAAGATAATGTTATTCATTGTAAATAATAAAGTTTAAAAGAATAAATTTTAATCTTTAAATATTTTTATTATATTTTTTTAATTTTTCTATATTTTTCTATTTTTTTTAATTTTGGATTTGATATCGTATCAAATTTAAAAATTCGTTAAAAAAATCCTATCTTTTATTTTCATTTTTGGTAAGTTTAATGCAGCATAAAAATTGAATTTTAAATCTTATGCAAATTTAATTCCTGTAAAACTCTTTTTAATGCAAATGTCTAAAGTTAAATTAATTGTAACATGGTTTAGCGCATACGCCAAAACTCAATTTCTGAAATTTAGAATGAATTAAAAATACTGCCTTTGTCTTTTTTTAAATTCTTATTAATTCACATTTAATAAATAATTTTTTAAGAATTTTATTGAGGTTTTAAAATAAATTTTATATTTTTCATCGAATTGGTAAGAAAACTTTGAATTATTCGTGTCTTTGAAATTTAAAAACAGAAGATATTCAAAGATGAGGATGTTATTAAGTTGTATGGTCGGAGTATCGTTGCTTTAATGATCTGGTATCTGAACTTGAACATGGACCACAGACGATCCAAGTCACATAATGACTAAGGTAAGGAGTCGGCTTTAGACTGGTGGCGGTCTCATTATGGTTTCAGTCTTTTCTTGAAAGCACCAGCCAGAACTGCTTTATTTTTTTAGTATTTAAAAACTAAAAATAATTGAAAATTATTTATTCTTCATATTAAAGATATTATTTTTTGTTCTCTTTATTTTTTATAAAATCAACTGATATTTTGTATGACCTAGCTATTTCATAAAAATTTAGAAAATATTTGATCACATGATCAAAAAATAGGTTATCAAGATTAAATTAAAAGACTGGTAACCACAAATATGTGATCATGCACAAAATGGTTATTTTGATTCCCGTCTAATTTATCAATTAAAATTTTAGAAATTTGATTTTTTCGAGTAATCATTTTAAAAAGCAAGATTAAATAATCTTTAATTTATAATTTCAAATCTATACTAGAACTTTGGTTCTTTCATAGAATTAAATAAAATTATAAATAAACCATAAATTTTAGAAATTGAATTGTTTATTTTTAGAATTAAAACTATTTCGAATAAATTTTTTTTATTTTTGGTTTGAATAAAATGGTAGGTTCTAAGTAAAACCATTACTTATTTGGAATAGAGTTTTTAGTTTTTCTATATAAAATATTTGAAATTATAGTGATAAAATATTCAATTTATTTTAACGAAATAATTGATAGCTAATAAAAATATTAAGATAATAATGAAGTCAAGTTAATTTTTATTTAATAATTTCAAAAATTCATAATGTGTTTAGGATTTAGGAAAAAAAAAACTTGAATTTTTTCAAATAACAAATAAACGATCATGGTTCCTTAAATCATTAAAGTTTTAAATAATTTAAATTCATTTACAAAATCAATGGATAGGCTCAAGGATTTATTGTAGAGCTTACTGAAGAATCCAGAATAAAGTTACACATGATTTTGAACGTTTTTGACGATTTAATTTTATTTATTCTCAAAATATTTGGAGAAATAGTCGAAAAGGTATTTTTTTTGATAATCATGATAATCGTAATCATTGAAAATCGTTATAAGGTCTTTAATTTAATCGACATTATCGCCAAGTCTATAACGATTTTGGTAGTTTTTGTGTCATGTTTACCATTGAGTTATTGAAATACGAACTATTATTAATTATTATTATTATTATTATTATTATTATTATTATTATTATTATTATTATTATTATTATTATTATTATTATTATTATTATTATTATTATTATTATTATTATTATTAATATATCAATCATTGGTCTTTGAATTGCCTTAATCAATTCTATTTTGTTCAATCGTCAATCGGTATTTTATGTTAACTTAATGATAGGGCCATCATGCTGCTTGATTTTAAGGGAAATGATTCCTGTGGTTATTCCCCTAGTAAAGCAAGCTTATGGTCTACAGCAATAACTTAATTTAAATTAAATGAACGACAGAGGATTATGTATAAAAAAATTACTTGATAGTGGGAAAATGATGAGTCTGTTCAAAAGTTTCACTATCTAATTACAAATTTTACTTTTAAATAAGCCTCAGTAAAAATATGAACATATGATATAGAAATTTACTCAAAAATTTTCAAAATCAATTTTAGGAAACAAATAAATTTTTTTTAAATGATTTGACCAACAAATTTAGCTTATTTTTTCCACAAGTTCGCAATGTATTTATTGTATTAAACTTAATTTTGAAAAATTTTGATTTAAATTCATGATCATATATTCGTTATTTTATTGTGAATTTTAAGATTTGAAGTAAAATTTGTGATACAATTTAATGTATCACAAATTAACTGTCAAACTATTGATCAGATCCAATTTTTTTGATATATATCAGAATATTTATTCTATTAATCATTTTAGTTAGTATTAATAAATAATAACATAGAAGCGCAATTAACTTTTTTAAAAAAAAAGAAATTTTAAGTTCAACATGAGCCTGAAATATCGATTAAGATAACTGAAGTATTTAAATAAATTTTATTATATTAAAAAAAATACTTAATTCAATTTGCTAAAATTTTTCACTCGATTATCTGGTGATTTTGATAATTTATGTCAATTTTTAATTACTTTTGACGTCTCTGATCTTTTTAGTGTATCATCTTCTCTATGATAAGACACGCATTGAACAAGTAAAATTTTTGGTTAAATTTTTAATTTGCTAATTGTTGATCATCGTAATCACTTTTTCGAATTAAAAAATAAATAATTTAAATAAAAACTTTTTTTTAATTTAAAAAAATTTTATTTTTTTATTGTTTTAATCCAAGTTTTATTCCTTCGTCTAACAATAAATTTTCAAGAGTTCGACTTATTCTATGATTAGCCTTATCGGGTATATCCGAATTTTTGTAAATTCCTGGTTTTTTGCATTGCTTTAACTTGTTCATTATTTCATCATGTGTGTTAGACTCAAATCTCATGCCAGTCAAAATACCGTCAAGTTTGTTCAAATCGTTGTCGAAAATTTTTTCACAAACCGCTTGTAAATTATTATTTACTCTTTTACCTATGCACTTTCTAGTCTCCGGGCTACAGTAAGACTTGCAATCGAAAAAATGACAATCTTCATTTCTGTCGCAAATTTTTTCCGAAAATAAATAAGAGTCTGGCGAGGCCATGTCAGTGTCAATGATTCGAAGCCTTCCTTCATGGTTAAGTCCAAAATTGTCCAATTTAACATCGCACATTTGCACTGGCTCCGATTTTAAAGTCATGTTCACTTTTTTAAGAAGGTAAGTCGAGTCCAAATTGTGCACCAGGTCCAAAAACTGTAGAGCTAGTTTTTTTCGCTCGGTTAGGTCCATCAAACGCACTCGGTAGGTGAGAGGATGCGCAAACTCGACCATATAGAAATGACCGCATGAGCCGTATATTTTGATGGCTCCCGGTTTCAAGCGGTAGAATGTGTAAAATAAATACTCGTCCTGAGAAGTAAGAGTCATCAAATTTTGTATAAAATTTGACATTTTTCTTTTGTCTTCACTCTGAAGGGCTTCTAAATAGAAATGGAAATTGTCAGAAGCAAACAACTTGACATAGTAGTTAAAATCATAAGTTCTTTTGAGTGCGATGTCATTTTGCAAAAATTCAATAGCTGATTTTTTGTCTTTTTCATATTCGTATGACCAAGCCTTTAGCTCATTTGGGTCCAGTTTGATGCCAAATTTTGTCTGCAGTGTCGAATCAATGTACATTTTTAAGTATTTGAGCTGCTCTAAAATTGGTTTATCTTTGAAATCAAAGTCCATATGAGTGTCGAAGTCCAGATAGTACTGCTTGGTTGATTTTAGAACAAGTTTATTTGGAATCTCCGGAATTTTTTCCTTGTCCTTATACAGCTCATAGATGAGAACTGACTTGGACAAGTCAAATGTATTTTCAGAAAAATGGCCTTTTACATTACAATCACTCATTCGGTAGTTTTGGTAGTACCCATAAGAATTTGCTTTGTCACAAAGATGTGGGCATAAATTTCCCATAATGCTACTTGATTCCTGTTCGTATAACGAACACTTTGTAATAAAAATTTATTTTTTTTTTGTATAAGTTATTAATTAATTTACCATGTCTCTAATCAAATGTTTGGCATAGTCCAAATCACATTTGGTTTTGTAGTGAGTATTTTGCAACAAGCTGCTTGTGGAGTAAAAGTTGGTGGCATACAAAATGACGGTGAGGCAAAATAAACAAGTGAGAAGAAATTTTTTTTTATTCTTTAAATTCGAAAATAAAATTCGGGTCCACATTTTATCATTATCAAAAAAGTTTCTAGTTTTTTTTGTTGAATTAAGAGAAATATACTCAATTAGAAAAAATATGGATTAGATGAACCGAAAATTAGTCAAAAGCTTAAGTAAAATAAAATTTTTTTAAGTTCAAGTTTTAGCATATATTAACCATCAAATTAATTATTTAAAAAGCCTCAAATTTTGTCTTTAATGTCATCAAAAAAATAGTTTAGAATTTTTATTGAGCAGAATTTACATTTACCGAGTAAATGGGTGTCTGCTAGGCGATTACGGAAATAGGGCGAGAATGTAAATTCGGATTCAGTTTTTCTTTTGAGAATAGATAATTGACTCAATTTTCAAGTTATCTTGATTTTTGTTTTAAAATATATCTCAGAAATTGGGCTCTAAACCGGTCTAAAGATCAGAGCCGATTTCAAAAACCGGTTTTAAAAGTATTGTAAAAACTTATGTTAATTAAAGCTTTAGAATGAAAAAATAACTTTTGAATTTTGTTGCCAAAAAAAATGGAGTTTTAATTTCTAATTCAGATTTTATTACTAATTTAACTAAACTAATAAAAAACATTTATTTAAAAAAACTTTTTTATATAAAATCAAATGTAAAATATAAAATCAAAAATTTTCAAAATATTTACGATTTTTTACACATTTTATCCGAATAATTTGAAAAATTATTCACGAAAATTTTTTTTTGAAACGAAAAATTATCAAATATTTAAAGAAATTGTCGCATTTTTAATTTTTCTTGTGAAAAATAAAAATAATTATATTTATTTGATCAATTGAATTCTAAGAAAAATCTCAAACAAGATTATTTAATTTTAAAAACTTAATTTTAATGCGGATTAATTGCTTTAAAAAAGCTTGTATTTAATGTTGAACTATAAATTAATCAGAAGTTGCACTTTTTTTGATACCAAACTGCACTATATTATTTCCAAAAAGTGCTACATTATTTTATGTGCACTTAATTATTCGGTTTTTTACCAAAATAATTCAAATCAGAACTTTTATATTTCAAAACTTTACAATATAAATCACTTCGCACTTAAATAATTTTTGATTTTTACTAAAATAATTTATGAATTGCATTAAAATAATTTTCTTATTTGAACTAAATTAATTTTTGAGTTACACTAAAATAATTTTTGACTTAAACTAAAATATTTTTAAATATTAATTTAGACTTTGTTTTTATTTTCAAAAAAAGCTTATTTTATTTTATTTTCCGTCCATTTTATAAATTCCTTGCGGCTACTTATTTAGAAATTAAAACAATTTACAGCTACAGTAAAGTTCGCGCAATGCAAAACTTCTACACTATCTTAATCGACTGAAATGGACCTCATTTTTAGATTCTCCATATATGAAAACCTAGGGTTAGCCGATTTTTTAGGGGGGGTCAAAAAAAAATTTTTTTGGGCTAGGGGGGTCTGAAGTTTAGCCGACTTAGTAAAAGTTGGTCGTCTTCGAGAGTCAATAAGTAATGAAAGTCAATATAAAATATGTTATTTCTACACACCGTTTGATAGATAAATGATTTTTCTACAATTTGATGTGATTTTTAAATATTTTTTTTTTTTTTTAATAAAAATTTAGGCTAAAAAAAGGAAATTTTTAGGCAATTTTTTAGTTTTTTTGGATCTTCTTTTTTGTTTACCCCTAAATACCCACTTTTTTATACATATTCTGAAACCAGAGAAAATTCTGAACAACTTGTCGGTCTTAGTTTTTTTATTTTTTTATTTTAAAGATTTTTAAAATCGTTCAAAAAGAGTCAATTTTCAAATAAAAATTAAATTAATTTTCTTTTGCACCATAATTACAATTTTGTTAAATTTAAATTTCTTTTAAATATTAATTTGAATCATATTCTTTATTTATTTAACAAAATTTAGAATTTTATTATCAATTTTTTCGAATGCCTCTTTTATCAGCAATAAATAGGTGCCGTTTATCAAACCTATTTAATAATTTTTAGGTCAACATATGCTATTTCTTCTACTTCATAGTTTGAATCATCAGTTACCTGAGATTCATTCATAGTTTGCTCAAAATGATCAGACTCAACGATAAGATTTTCAAAATTAATTTGTTCAAGTTCATCTTGTTGAGATTCAACTTGTTCAGAACTAGTGGCATCGGGTTTTATTTTTGAGTAAACTCCTAGGTTTGATAAACGGCACCTATTTATTGCTGATAAAAGAGGCATTCGAAAAAATTGATAATAAAATTCTAAATTTTGTTAAATAAATAAAGAATATGATTCAAATTAATATTTAAAAGAAATTTAAATTTAACAAAATTGTAATTATGGTGCAAAAGAAAATTAATTTAATTTTTATTTGAAAATTGACTCTTTTTGAACGATTTTAAAAATCTTTAAAATAAAAAAATAAAAAAACTAAGACCGACAAGTTGTTCAGAATTTTCTCTGGTTTCAGAATATGTATAAAAAAGTGGGTATTTAGGGGTAAACAAAAAAGAAGATCCAAAAAAACTAAAAAATTGCCTAAAAATTTCCTTTTTTTAGCCTAAATTTTTATTAAAAAAAAAAAAAAATATTTAAAAATCACATCAAATTGTAGAAAAATCATTTATCTATCAAACGGTGTGTAGAAATAACATATTTTATATTGACTTTCATTACTTATTGACTCTCGAAGACGACCAACTTTTACTAAGTCGGCTAAACTTCAGACCCCCCTAGCCCAAAAAAATTTTTTTTGACCCCCCCTAAAAAATCGGCTAACCCTAGGTTTTCATATATGGAGAATCTAAAAATGAGGTCCATTTCAGTCGATTAAGATAGTGTAGAAGTTTTGCATTGCGCGAACTTTACATCTTAAAACTAACTTCATCGCTTTCTTTTCCTTTCCTCTTCCTTTCCTCTTCCTTTCCTCTTCCTCTTCCTCTTCCTCTTCCTCTTCCTTTCCTCTTCCTCTTCCTCTTCCTCTTCCTCTTCCTTTCCTCTTCCTTTCCTCTTCCTTTCCTCTTCCTTTCCTCTTCCTTTCCTCTTCCTTTCCTCTTCCTTTCCTCTTCCTTTCCTCTTCCTTTCCTCTTCCTTTCCTCTTCCTTTCCTCTTCCTCTTCCTCTTCCTCTTCCTTTCCTCTTCCTCTTCCTCTTCCTTTCCTCTTCCTTTCCTCTTCCTTTCCTCTCCTTTCCTCTTCCTCTTCCTCTTCCTTTCCTCTTCCTTTCCTCTTCCTCTTCCTCTTCCTCTTCCTCTTCCTCTTCCTCTTCCTCTTCCTCTTCCTCTTCCTCTTCCTCTTCCTCTTCCTCTTCCTCTTCCTCTTCCTTTCCTCTTCCTTTCCTCTTCCTCTTCCTCTTCCTCTTCCTTTCCTCTTCCTTTCCTCTTCCTTTCCTCTTCCTTTCCTCTTCCTCTTCCTCTTCCTTTCCTCTTCCTTTCCTCTTCCTTTCCTCTTCCTTTCCTCTTCCTTTCCTCTTCCTTTCCTCTTCCTTTCCTCTTCCTTTTCCTCTTCCTCTTCCTCTTCCTTTCCTCTTCCTTTCCTCTTCCTTTCCTCTTCCTTTCCTCTTCCTTCAATTTCTCTTCCTCACTAGGATGAAGAGAAATTGAAGAAAATAATAAATTATGCTAATAGAGGAAGAGGAAGAGGAAGAGGAAGAGGAAGAGGAAGAGGAAGAGGAAGAGGAAGAGGAAGAGGAAGAGGAAGAGGAAGAGGAAGAGGAAGAGGAAAGGAAGAGGAAAGGAAGAGGAAGAGGAAGAGGAAAAGGAAGAGGAAAGGAAGAGGAAAGGAAGAGGAAAGGAAGAGGAAGAGGAAGAGGAAGAGGAAGAGGAAGAGGAAGAGGAAGAGGAAGAGGAAGAGGAAAGGAAGAGGAAAGGAAGAGGAAAGGAAGAGGAAAGGAAGAGGAAAGGAAGAGGAAAGGAAGAGGAAAGGAAGAGGAAAGGAAGAGGAAGAGGAAGAGGAAGAGGAAGAGGAAGAGGAAGAGGAAGAGGAAGAGGAAGAGGAAGAGGAAGAGGAAGAGGAAGAGGAAGAGGAAGAGGAAGAGGAAGAGGAAGAGGAAGAGGAAGAGGAAGAGGAAGAGGAAGAGGAAGAGGAAGAGGAAGAGGAAGAGGAAGAGGAAAGGAAGAGGAGAGGAAAAAAATCGATGAAGTTAGTTTTAAGATGTACTGTAGTGTCTCAACGGTAGATCATCATGGCATGGTAATTTTTTACGCGGCTTATACTTAAATACTATGTTGTTCCTGTCTCTCTTATATCTTTAATTCTTATTTTCTATAAATAGCCCATTCTCTAAAAAAAAAAAAAAATAAAAATCATATTGATTTCGCGTGTTTGTTTGAGAAGGAAACATTCAACAACATCGCTTTGGTCAACAAGCCATTAGGAAAAAACGTAGTCGAGGAAGACCCACTTTGGCAGCAGCAGCATTAGTGGTAAATCCTACTAGGTTTAAAAAAGCTTAAAAGCTTATTTAATTCGTTAATTAAATAACGAATCAGTTACTTAATAAATACAATATTATTTTTTTTCAAATTTTTTTCTTATGAATGTATTACTATATTTTTTTTCTCTCCAAAATTAAATCACATATTGGGAATTGTAATTTGTATTTTCTTATGTTTGAAAAAAATAAAGTTTTCGAAAAAAATAGTGCTTGTTGCATTTATTTATCTAAAAATGAATTAAAATAGTTCAGGTCCAAAATTATTTTAGTGCTTTTTAAACATTAATTTAGTGCACAGTAAAGATTATTTTAGTGCAAATAAAAATTATATTAGTGCTTATAAAAGAATATTATAGTGTAAAAATGTTATTTATAGTGCAGCCTTGATTAATATAGTGCATGTAAATACTATAGTGCAATTTAAATATTTTTGCAACTTGTGATTATTTATAGTGCAGAATGTATTTGATGCCAAAAAAAAACTTTAAAGTGTGCGGTATAGACTTTTAAATATTTTAATTATACAAATGCAATTTTTATCTTTCGAAATATTTGCAGGGTTTGAAATGTTTGAATGTTTTCTTCAGCATGGTGAGAATTGTATTCTCTTTGCTGGCAGCATGAAGCACTTGAGTGTTTAATTTGAGATTGTTGATAATGATGATGGCAAGATCCTGTTCCCTTCATATTTTAAAATTAATGGCAAAATGTTATTTATTGTACATTTTTATATTTTTACATTTTTACATTTTTGAGAGAAGAAAATAAAATCTCGAAATCAAAAAATCTAAAAAAATTTTCATTCAAGAAAAGTAATAATAAATTCGCAATTAATTAAAAAGGGATTTTCAAAAAATTATTCTTGGTTTTTACATTTAAATTTTTCTAAAACTCCTTTTTAAGTAATTGCGAATTTATTATTACTTTTCTTGAATGAAAATTTTTTTAGATTTTTTGATTTCGAGATTTTATTTTCTTCTCTCAAAAATGTAAAAATGTAAAAATATAAAAATGTACAATAAATAACATTTTGCCAAATTAATTGAATTGCTTGTTATTAGAAGCCATGAATTTACATTTATCTTCATTGAACTCCATTTGCCATTTATTTGGCTGAATGGCTCTTTATCATTTTAGCAGAGTTCAAATTAACAAAATCAATTTAGCAAATTAAAATTGGCATACTTGTTATAACAATATATTTAGCAAAAAATGAAAATCCTAATGCCTTAACAAAAGCAATGTCATTGGTGAAGTATATAGGGGTAGTTGTATTATGGTACACCTGATGACTAAATTCACAATCATGGTCCAAAATTAAGCCTTGGAAATATAAGAGATATATGAAGAGTAACCGTGGCTTGTTCTAAAATTATCTCAAATGTTCCACCCAGAAAAATAACTTCTAATTTAATAGACCAAGTGAAGTCAGATTTATTTATTTATTTTTTTATCAATATCGAGCTTAGGCTCCTTTAGATGAGTCCATTTATTTTTTATTTTCATTCTAAATTGAATATGCTAATTTGAACTCTGCTAAAATGGATGCATTAAAAAACAATTAGCAGAAGAATACACAGCTGCTTTTACCTCGAAGGATATGGAAGATAAAGTAAAACGTTTGTGGAGAGCCAGTGGTAGCGAATCAAAATACGTATTTGGAAAAAAAGATCGAGATGCTGTAATTTGTGACTTACGCAAAAAAAATTGCTAAAAAGTAGAAACTCAATTAGGATTTGAGTTTCTAAACAAATATGGCGAGACTCAAAGTTATCTCTAGAATTTCTTATTTGTTTTTGTTTTTTGTCACTATTTTAATTGGAATTCGATTACTTTATCATAAGATTTTTTTGACATTATTTTCTTATTTTGAAAATAAGCAATAAATCAATTTGCATTGGTTTAATTTTTTGTGTTTGAATTACAAAATGTATCCAATGTTGAAGTAGCATTGAAAAAGTGCGATGTTTCAAAAAATAATTTTAAGTTAATATTGCAAGCATTTTCATTTTTGAAATTAAACTCTTTAGTGAAATAGAATGAGTTTAATTTTTATTTAGAAATTTGAAGAAACATTGAAAACTCTTTATTTTACTTTTAAATAATTTATTTATTTGTTTATCTGTACCAACCTTCAGAATAAAAATATATGAAACAAAAAAATTAAAAATGAAGTTAAATAAGATAAAATAATATAAAAAATAAATAAAAAGAAAAAAAGATAAATAATTCATTTAGATTTGAATTAATGTTCAATCGTTGAAAAACTAGGTCTAGTCGGATAGGTATTTAATAGAATGCCTAATTCTCCAACCTGATAAAAAGATAAACAATTGAATTTAATTATTTTTTATTTTTTTGTTTTTTTTTTTCAATTTGAAGGAGCTTTAGAAATAGCAGTTGCTCTGATATAGTTGACCTGGTATTACCCTCTTATCAATCTCGAATACCCAAATGCAATTTCTACCTAAATATTTACCTTTAGAAAAAATTAATAAAAATAAAGAAAACTAAAATTAATTTTTCAACCTTAAAGTGTTTGACTTTATGTAATGATTTTTTTATCTATCTTATTTTTTAATATTACATTTAGATTTTTTCTAAATAGATCAAAAAAAATCGAATTAGATGGACAATTTTTAGAATTGGTTGAACTAATAGTTCATAAAACCTGATAACTAGAATTGTTCTAGTAAAAGATGAATAATTGTTCACCTATCCGGCTAGAACCGAAAAATTTTGTTATTTTTTAAAAATTTTGACTTTAGTGATAATGATGACGTTCGTTTGATACATTTTAACAAAAAATCAATTTATAAAAAATGAAAAACAGTGAGTTTTTTAAACTACAAATATAATCTTAAGAGTTATCATATCACAAACTCAAAGTCAAAATTTATAAAAAAAAAAACAAAGTTTTTATAAAAGTTTTTCACGCTTACAATATTAACTTAAAATTATTTTTTTATTTGAAACTGAACATAGAATATTTAAAACATCGCACTTTTTCAATGTTATTTAAACATTGGATACATTTTGTAATTCAAACACAAAAAAATAAGCCATTATTTTCTTTTTTTTTCTTTTTTTTAATTTCTAATAATTTTTATATATATATTTTTTTTTTCTTTTAAATCGTCCATGGGACGTAGTTTAATTTGTCAAATAGTAAATAAATAATAAATTATTTTCTTAAGTTATTTTTTGACAATTAAATATTTTGGCATTATTTTTTTGGGCTTTGAATTTCTGACATTAGAATCATTGACATTAATTTACACAAGACCGCAATGACATTTGGATATTATCAACTCCTCTTGTACAAATGTTCAAAATTCGCTATTTTAATCTAAGTAAATCTGCAGCGATTATCTTTCATAAAGGGACTATTTGAGTGCGAATAGCTTTATTCTTAATGGCTTTGAGATACCACAAACTCAAAATATTGAATAATTAGGTCTCCCTAATCATGTTTTAAATATTTTTTGTTCAGTTTCAAATAAAAAAAATAATTTTAAGTTAATATTGCAAGCATGAAAAAATGGTGATAGTAATTTCATCTGAAAATTTATTGAAGAAAAGTGGAAAAATGTAATTTTTCGTTCAATTAATTTGAAATTAATTTTGAAAAAATTTAAATTATTAACATTATTAGTTTTAAAAATTTTTTAACAATAAACAATAGGTAAGAGGTTAAGATAATAACTTTTTTTCACTAACATAAAATTTTATTTTCTTAGTGCTTTATGATAATAATTATCAAGGAAAAAATGGGCTTACTTAGAATGAAAAAATTTTCCTTTCATTAAAATAAATTAGAAAAAAAAATCGAATTTTATATAATTTTCATATATTTGAGCAAAATTAATTTATTTCTTATCGAATTGTAAATTAACGTTAAATTGAGGAGCCACCTTGTGTCAAAGCATACATGCTGTATCAAATAACAGAGGAATAAGAAAAAAGAAAATGTTTCTAATAGTTTATATAAAAAATTAAATTTATTATAGGTTTATTAAAAATTTGTTTTATGTTACTTAAGTTTTCAGTTTGAATGGGGCCAAATTATCGCATTAATTAATCATTTAATGAGAAATAAGTAAACAAAGTCTTACAAATATTTTTCAGTTTTTAAACATCATTGTCTATTTGTTTATGGAACTGAAATGGATATAAATTTCTATTACTTTGGCACAATTTTAACTATTTTAGATTCTTTAAGATAAAAGATAACTTTAAATAAAAGATCGGCAAATTCGACAACAGTCAACATACTAGCACCAATACAAAGGCCCATAAATCCTCCAATTTCTGCAATTAGCTGAACTATTGATTTGGCTGGTGTGTCTTTGATAATTTTAAGAGAAATATCATCATGATAAACATTAACTGATAACAAACTAGATTTGTTTGCTTCGTAGTCAAAAAATAAATCTGGATTTCTAGCTTTTAAAATATCAAAAATTAATCGACTTGGAAAGTAAGCCTGGGATATTTGACGATAATATATAATAGATTGGCATTCTTGGGGACATGAATCCAAGCATTTTTTTGGTTCAAATGAACCATCAAACTGTTCAATGCATTCGTTCATTTTAGTGATATTACAAGCTTCTGAGTATGCAATTCCATATACATCAACAAAATAGCATCCACACAAATCTCGGATGTATTCGTAGTAGCAAAAAAAGACACAAAATTTTTGTTGGTACTTTCCAAATAAGGACTGAGTTATTTCAAATGGCTTTGAATCAAAGCTTTCGGTTTCTTGAATGCAATCTGAATAGGGTTTAGGTAGCTTTGTGGTATACTCTTGAACGATGGCTATATTTGTGTCAAACCCACTTGGCACATTTATTAAATCAAAATCGCTATATGGTATTGTTGATAAACTGTGAATGTACATCTGTATTCCATTCAATTTCATAATGTTTAACTCATCTTCAGGAATAATATTAAGAACAAGTTTAAGTCCTCCGTTAGTCCCAGCATATACAGATTCTCCTGGTTTATTTTTATTCCCATGCATCAATATTCCTGAATTAAATTTGAAGCAATTTCCAAGTTTCGGTATCAGTAAGCGTTCAAAGTGATCTTTGGTACATCTTTGGTAGCTAAAATAGCAATCAACTAAAATATCATCTAAATTATAAGTTATATTGTCAATTTCATTGCTGTATTTTAAAAAATTCAATATGAAATTGGATTCCAAATTTACCAAATATTCATCAATGGAGAAAGAAGAATCAATTGATTTTAAAATAAAATTTTTGGATTCCAGAAATGTATCATATAAATCTGGCGAGTATTGCTTCAATTTATGAGGATTGATAATATTTTTGTGGCAAATAGTTACTGCAGGGTATTCGATTGATGGCTTACGATGATTTTCTACCTTAGTATGAACATCATAGTTGAAAAAATCGATTAAGCTTAAAGTAAGATTATAAATACAATATGAAGAGGATGCACTAAAACATAATATCCATAGTGTTCTGATGAACCAATTTCGACTTTTTGAAATATTGGCCAGACCATGACAACTTGAATGTTCCGCACTTTCAGATAAAATTTTTAAAAGACTATTTGTCATTTCTTTATAAATTTATTAAAATAATGATTTATTAATTTTTTAAATTAAAATATTTTAGCTTTTTTTCCCCTTATATGTAAAACTTCATATTAAGAATAACAAAAATGTAAAATTTTTTATAATAAGTTAATAATTCCTTATAATAACATTGAATTATTTCAGTTTTTAGACAATAAATAAAACAATCTGAATTTAAAAAATTAAAGTTTTAAGAAGCAAAAATAGTGTTTATTTTTCACTAAAAGATGTAAATTTTTAAATAGTTCATTATTCGTAGTTTTTTGTTTGATTAAAAAAACAAAGTCTAGTGTTGATTCAGAAATCAATAAAACTTTTTGTCAAAATTAATAATTGAGGAGCCAAATGTATTTATGTATTTCAGATAAAAATGAGAAAAGAGAAAAGGAACATTTCAAAAATAATTAAATATGTACCAGCAATTTTTTAATATGTTTTTATTTAAAAATTTTTTATCGCTTTTGGTCATAATTAATTACTAGTTTATAATGTTTATAATGACAGCTTCTAAAACACAAAATTTTATTAACACGCACTAGAAACTGCACACCAACTCTATACATTTTTATATCAAAATAAAAATAATTGTAAAACATATAAATATATAAAAAATTTTTTATTTTAAACTCTTCACATTAATTGTCTTTAAGTCGATTCTTAATTTTATTTTTTTAAGCTTTCTGTCGGTCAAAAATTCATATGGTAGCAACAATAGTTATTTGGAACGACAAAAAAACCTTCTATCTACTATCATGACCGCATGTAATGATAATAATTGCATATTAATTTTGTACTCAAAACTGAGTTGACTTTTTAAGTCTAGTCGTTACTTTAACTTAAATTTTAGTGGCTTAGCAAGTTTGACTCTACAACACAAAACCATAATGAATTTTTAAATTAAACTAAAAAAGAATAACTCAAATTTTAAATTAAAAAAGCAAATAATTGTCAGAAATAAACAAAAAGGCATTTGAATATTTTGAAAATTGCAGAAAAAAAGCAGCATTATGACCCTTTCATTAAGTTAACATAAAAAGATGATTGACCATAGAAAAAAAAATATAATTGATTAAAGCAATTACAAGATCAATGATTAATATCCAAATTCGATTCAAATCGTATTTCTATAACTCAATGGTAAACATGACACAAAAACTGCCAAAATTTGTTCCAATAGACTAAGCAATAATGTAGATTATGAATTGAATAAACTAAAAAACCTATTCAATTATTACGATTATCATGATTAATAAAAAAAAACCTTTTCGACTATTTCCCGCAAATATTTTGAGAATAAATAAAATTAATTAAATTATTTTGAACAATTGTCAAGTAATTGCAAACGTAACGTTAAAGAACGTTACAATACTTGTCACAGAAAACAAATTTGAAAAAAAATTAGAGTTTGCAAATAAAACTTTCGTTTAAACTATTTTTTTTCTCTATCAAAAAATTAAATAAAATACATAAAAAGCACATTAAAAGTTAAAATTCTAAGCAATAAATTTTTTTCATAAAATTAATAATGCTTGGACTTTTTTATTTATTTCAGTCATTTGTTTCAATCATAATTTCAATAATAATTTTATTAGAAATATTTTTTTGAATAAAAGCCTAACATTTCGTTACTCGCATATAAAGCTTGGCTTACTCATTTTATTTTATCTTATACTTTTGATTGTGTGCATTTTACAGTAAAAATTGCAGAGCTTATAATTCATTGGTACAATATTGTACTGTTTACAGAATCATTTTTGCACAATTAAAAGAAAACATAAAAATATTTGAATTGTAATTTTTATTTTTTCCCTTAATAATTGTATGCCTGTACCTAAATTTCTAATAAGACATCCTCACAAGCTTGATGTCGCTAAATCATTTAAATATTTGCCAGAATTTAGAATTAAGGATGCTCATTAAGATATTGTCAAAAAAAAACATTAAAAGTAATTTAATAAAAAAAAATCAGCTTCAGTGTTAAGTTTTAGTTTTTAATTCTTAAAATCAAAATGAACATTTTTATTTGGATTTAAAAAATAAAAATTTGACTCAAAATTTTTGAAGTATAAAATTAACTAAGAATTATTTAATTTTTAAGTTGATACACACACAAAATTAAAATTTTCAGGACTAGATAATAATTGATATCTAAAATTTTATTTGTTAGAAGTTTATTTTCAATTGTGTTGATTGTTTTTTTTTTTAATTATTTTTTAAAAATTCAATGATTCCAAATCTTAATAATTACCTCTTCACCCTAGGCTGTGAAGTTTATTTTAGTTTGATCGTTTTTTGTCGTGCAAAATGCTGAAAACTACAGATTTTAATTGCAGAAGCAAATTTGCTAGAAATAAAGAATTTATATATCAAAATTAAAGAGTAAATATTATTTAAGCTTTCTTGAATTGAAACGATTGAATTGTAAAGTACTTCATAACCCCATTTAATCTTAAATTGCTACAGTATTTTCTCTCGTAATATCGTTGTGGTTAAATTTATAAGTCTCATATAAGTTTCATATGGAATTTTATCCAAGAAAACTCTTTACGATTTCTATTTTATAAAAGAAAATTTTATTCCAAAGTTGAATTAGAAATTCGAATTTTGAATTTTTTCAAGTCATTCAAATTAAATTCAAGTCTACAATTGCCTTTCATTGTAATTTTTTACTCATATTTCTAAAAAAACATTAGTAAAGTTATTTCAAAAAATTTTTATCGATAATATTTGTTTGATTAATTGTTTTTTGTTTGCAAAGTTTTATAATTTCTTTCTGGATTATCAACAACAGCATTTTTTATTAAATTTTAATTTAAATATATCCTTAAATTATTTAAAGTGCACTGTTAATTTTATGAAAATGTCCCAATTTTTGAGTACTAGCTCTTAGTCCATGTATTCAAAGCAGTGAATACTTAACATGGTATTATTGGTAAAAATTGCATGGAACAAGAATGCAGCTCTTCGGATACAAAAAGACAAGTTAATTTTCTAAATTAAAATAATTAGAAAAAAAATATTTTTATATTTGTATGCTAAATTTTAAAATCATAATAAACTCATATAAAATCGCACATGTACTTTAAAATTACTCTATTCAAAGTTGGGAATTTTATCTAACTTTAAAAATGACGACCACAGAGAATTATTTGGCATTGTTGGTAGTTAAAGAAAATTTTGGAGAAATACCACATTTGGTATGCAACCACTTGATTCAAAAAAAGTCATATCCTCTTCAACTAATCGCCTCAGATCTAGAATTGGACCGAAAACTAACCTCGCAAGCTCTGTCTATTCTATTGATACACAACATTGTCGACTATTCAATCAACTCCAAAAAAATACTCGAGTATAGGTTCTGTACCCATACTGCACTTGATTTACTCAAAATTTCCCCAAACATTTGCCAAATAGAGACTGAACATGGCAAATTCGCCTCTTTGATAATCGAGCAATTTTATCTTAATGGTTCAATCGAGATGAGTTTATTAATCTTAAAGGTACTTGGTCCTTATATTAAAATCAATAATATAACTGATGAGGCTAAAATTAATTCCCTTTTGAGTCAAATAAAACAAAATTTTGTTAAATTATTCGAATTTGGTTTTATTGAAAAAGCACCCAGACTTACTAAAACAGACGATGAGAAAATTCCTGTCTTTGACAAAGAAGTTGAAGATTCAGAGCTTCCAGAACTCAAATTCAATGATTTGGTCATCAAAAAATTGCTTGAAATTAATGAATTCGACACCATGCTGCAAATAAACGAGGTTTGTTTATGTACGTAAATTTGATTCAATAGTTTAAATTATTTTTTAATTTATTAAAATTTATAGGATTATGGTGATAAGAATTCATATTTTAAACTAAATCAAAAAAGATTCCAACAATCACATCGTGATAATTTAATTGTTGAAGCAATACGAAACAGAATAGATAATGTAAAATTAATGTTTAGAAATATTCTATAAAAAAAATTTAAGCATCTTTTTTTCTGGACTAGAATGCAGCAAATATGATTTCTATTTTGTTGAGATTGTCGAATTCTAAGATTGAAGGAGACAAGGCCAATCAATCAAGTTATATATCAAAAACAGTTACTTCGATTGATGTAAGTTTTGAATTGAATTTATTAAATTTTTAATAGGTAATTAAATTATTTAAAGAACCTTTAGCTGATTGATATTAGTTAAATGTTATATTTTATTTACAAAAGCGCTTTAAATAAAAAAAATTTTCTGAGTTGATTTTGAGTCACAATTTAATTATAACTATTCAATATCAAAAAACTTCTTTTTTAGATGCTTGAAAAAAAATTTAAATAAAACAAATTTAACTCCAAAAATATTTTTTTATTAGTTTATATCTAAAATAAAAAAAAGACAATTCAAAATTAACTTTTTTATACTAATTTTTTTAGATTAAAAATTTTAAAAATTAAATGCGTTAAAATTTCTTGCTGTTCTGAGGCTTAAAACTTTGGAAAACTGTTTTCTTAAGTCATAATTCAAGATAGAAAATCTTTTATACAGGTCAATTTGTTTAAAAAAATTCTAGGAGCCTTAATATTTCTGTTTTAAAGTGTGTCCTTAATTAGGTATAAAATAAATATTTATATTGTTCTTTGTATCAAGATAACATTTTACTTACTTAACTAATTACTAAAGATAAGATCGAGTAAACAGATTTTATTTAATTCATAAATATTTGTGAATTAATTTATTTTAATTAAGATTCAAAAATTTATGCGGCTGGAATACAAAATGGATTCAATAACTGTAGAAAAATATTTGACAGTGATTCAACAAGATTCAGTAAAAGATTTTTTGTTTTTAAATTTCTAAATAATTTTTTTGTTATTTGCTAAAAGTTTAAAATATTGGAAAAAATTGGAGAATTTGGTGGCGGTGCTTATGCGATTGGTAACTTTTTTTCATGTGTGATATAGAACTTATTTTTTTTGCAAAAAAATTAGATTTTAAGAAATTCCTTCACAATTTATGCGTTTCCCATATCGAGTCGGTTATCCGAGAACGCTATGGATCTAAAAGTTTAAGAATTTTTAAAGTAATAATGGACAAAAGTCAGCTTGAACAGAAACAAATTGAGGAATTTTCAATGATTCCCTCCAAAGACTGTAAATCGTTGCTATACGGAATGCTCAATGACGGTATGCTGGGCATAACAGAGCTTTCCAAAACCGTAGATCATGCTCCCTCTAGGACATATTATCTTTTTTATGTAGATGTGTATCTTATATGCAAAAAACTAATAGAAAATGCTTACAAATCAATGGCGAATTTAATAATAAAACGAAATTTTTTGACTTCAGAAAACAAGAGATTAATAGAAAAAAGCAAAAAAGTTGATGGAATCATTGAATCATTAAGTTCACAAGGTGCAGAACAAGCCGAAATAGATGAAGTCAAGAACATGATCAGTGATGATGAGTTAAAAATGCTCAATTCATTCAAGGACCATCTAAATCATATAGAGCTTGCCGAATCTCAGCTTGAAGAATCAATAACACTTCTCGAACTTTATTTTTATTATCACACTGTTCCGCCTATTATTACTACAGGACGTGGTAAAAAGCAAGCTTAAATTTAATAAAAAAAAATTGTATCGGATTTAAAAATAATAATTACTTTTAATTTGATTTTTTTTTATTTATTAAAAGTTATAAAAGACTTTTAATTTATTTTTTATTTGATTGTTAAATATAACAAAAATTTAGTGCTTGATTTGAAGAGTTTGATTCAAAAATTAGATAGACCTTGTGTTTTTAAGTCCGATATTTTGAAAGGTGAAGCAAAAGATTGGACTCTAGAAAATATTTCCCAAGTGTTTAAGAGTGAAAAATTTGAGTTTAGAATTGGCAAAAAGCAAAAAACATCTAGAGTCCAATTTGAGAATGAATGCGAGTATGTGGAAGCAAATTTGTCTGATTTTTTTCTTTGGTCGAACTCGTCTTGCCAGCAAAAACGAGCCAGAACATCAACACCCTTTGAAAAATTTGACCCCAAAGATTTTTGGGCCTATGCAGATTATAAGTATATGGTAGATTTGTGTGAAAAAAACTCAGCAATATCTTATGTACAATTAAATCCTTGATAATATCTCAAATTTAAAATTGATTTAAGTCCATTGATTGGTCTGGTTTTGGTTTTGATAATCGTAATGCCATAGATTCAACTCTTTGGATAGGTTCCAAACAAGCATATACTCCATGTCATTTCGATACTTATGGATACAATTTAGTTGCCCAAATTTCTGGATGGTAATTTTTTTTATTAATCAAATTAATATTTGGTATTGTATTTTGTAATTCGTTTAGAATGTTACCATATTAAATAGATTTAGGATATTTTAATGAAGTATTATTTAATACTCAAAAACCTGGTTAAGTGTTCGAATTCATTTAGATACTATTCAAATTTAAAAAAATCAGACAAATTAGATAATAATGATAATATAACTGAAACTGAAAATAGTCCCATTTCTTCAACACAAGTCTAATAAAAAAATAATTTAAAAATCTTAATAAATAAAATTCTACGAGAAGTATGCAGATTGTCTTAAAAAATTAAGTACTAAAAATATAGAAAATGTATCTATAAAGACAATTTTTTTTAAAAGTAAATAGGGATTTAAACTAATTCAAGAACATTAATTGAATTATACCTGAGAACTAATCTAACATTTTATTTAATCGTCTAATATTTTAAAAAGATATTTAAGAAAAATAATAATTATTTTTAAATGAATTTAAATTAAAACAAAAACATTTTACCGCTCATGCTAAAACATTTTTGATTAAGAACGCACGGTCTAATAGTATTTTCACGGTTTAAAGGCCACATCAAACCCTAAAATTCTTAATTTAATGCGTTATCAAGACTTGATTTTAAGATAAAAATCAAAAGATTTTTTTATTATGCATATTAGCATTATTTATTATGCAACAGCAAGAATTTAGAAAAATAAATTTTTATTATTTTGATTTTTTTATATACTAAAATTTGAATTTTGGTGTGGCATTATTGTTGTTAAATTTTAATAAAAAAGCAAAAAAAAATAGCTTAAAAAAATCGATTTTATCGAGATTTAGAGTTGATAAAATGACTAATTAATCAGTTTTTTTGTTTTGTTTTTTTTTTAATTTTTGATACTGCACCAAATGCATTAAAAAAAAATCTTTTCATTTTTTTTCTTAAAATCAAGTCTTGATGACGAATTAAATTAAGAATTGCGACCCTAAATCCGTGATAATACTATTAGAAAATGCGTTCCTAATCAAAAATGCTTTAGCATGGGCGAGATTTACTTTGGTTTGGTGCATGGTCCAAAAGCGTGTCTTAGCTTGTGGTGCAGTATAATCAAACGAGAGAATACGGAATAATCTTTAGTTTTGAAAAGTAAAAAAAAGAACAATTTTTGTTCAATTTGTATTTGAATTCCACAATATCCAAAAAATTATTTTATTAGATAAGTCCACTTTTCTGAAAACACATTAAAAAGTCTTTTCCCTACAGTCTAACATTGATTAGCTTTGAAGGAAACTAATATAATTTAAAATTACCTTTTAATCATTTATTGTGACTGAAAGAAAAAAAAATATCTTAATATGCTTTCAAAAAAATTGGACCTATCTAATAAAATAATTTTTTAGGGTCTGGTAGAATTTTGTTTATAATTTTTGAAGATTCTAACTGAAATGCATCTGCATAATATTAAACTTTAGTTAATAAATTTTAAAATTTGAATAAAAAATTTGATTGTTGATGTTTTTATACGAATTTTTTCCTAAGAGTTTAAATTTTTCATTTTGAAGTAAAAGATGGATCATGTTTGATCCAAATGATTCGAAATACATGTATCCAAGTCGAATTCCATTTGAGGAATCAACCGTTTACAGTCAAGTTAACATTAGATTTCCAGACTTAAATAAATATCCGCTTTTTAACAACGTCACACCTTATGTGGTTGATTTAGAGCCTGGCGATATTTTATTTGTGCCACATCACTGGTGGCACTATGTCGAGAGTCAAACCGATTCTATATCTATTAACACTTGGGTTGAAATTAAAGAAATTGATGATTATTCTAGGTTAAAGGAAATTTTGAGCAAAAGTCTAATTCAAGGCTTAATGGAATCCAATTTTATTGATTTAGATTCATGGGTTAATAAATTAGAAGTACAATTTTAAATTAGCATTGAAATAATTTTTTAATTTTTTCTAAAGAACTATTCACCTCAAAATGAAAACATGGAAATAATTAAAAATTGTTTGAATTCATTAGAAAATCAGCATCAACTAAAGGAAGATAATGAATCAAACAATGTTGTCACCTTAGTAGAGTCAAATGAATATTTTAAATTTTTTGTAAAAAAAATTTCTTTTAATTATTTCATGTCCAAGTACGCCACTGAATGCTGCGAAAATATTGAAATAAAGCCAGATCAATTTTTACTCAAATCTTTGGCTAATTCGATCACAGACTATCAAGTTATTGATTTAATAGCCAAAAATTTAATTAATAATTATAAATAAAATAGTATTTTTTGTTTAAATAAACCTTAACTGGGTGTAATATCCCAATTTATTTTTATAAATGAAAAAAAAAAAATATTTTTTTTTCAAAACTAGATTTTAAAATGGTTCGATCAAGTAAAAAACAGAATCGAATTAAAAAAGAAAAGTATCAATCGGTAAATTCTGATTCGGACAATGATCATTACAATGGAGACTTTGATCCGAGTAATCCTTTAGCTGGAGATGAAATTGAAGATTTTAATTCTAACCAAGATAAAGTAATAAATTAAAAATATATTTATTTTTTATTTTTAAATTTCAATTAAAATAGATTTTACTTGATAAAATGAATAAAAAATCAAAAAAATCCCTTAATTATTCATCAGATGAAAATGAAGTTCTGGCATTCGATGATGATGACGACTCAGACGATGACAAATATGATGAGGACAAATTTAACATCGACGAAGAAGATGATGAGGAAGACAAAGAGCTAATTGACGAAGATGATGAATTGATTTCAAGTGCTTGGGGTAGCAAAAAGTCCATGTATTATTCTGGCAATAGAATCGAAAATGACGAAGATGCTGAATTGGAAGAGGAAGAGGCAAGAATGTTACAGAGCAAAATGATGAAACAATTGGACACCAATGATTTTGGTCTAGATGCGTTCAAGAAGCAGGACAAATCTTTAAAAACCACCGATGAACTAGAAGCTAAAAAAATAGCTCAAAAAGCTCTGGGTGACGAGTCGGACGATGAAATGGATAAAAACATAGAGACAATTTCGAAAAATTTGGAAAAAATGTCAACTAAAGAAAAACTTGAATTTTTGCGACAGGAATCACCCGAATTTTTAGAATTGGTGCGCGATTTTAAGGAAAAAATGAGCGAACTGCACACTACACTGCTTCCCATATACAGACTTATCAAAAATGGACGCATTCCAAACTCAATAGCTGCTGATTTTATAATGAACAAAACAAAATTGTACCTGATGTATGCCTCTCATTTAAGTCTTTATTTTTCTTTAAAATCTCAACGCTTGCCTATCGACAACCATCCGATTGTGAAAAATATTCTTCAATTTAGAAATTTATGTAAACAGATAGCTCCTATAGATGAGAGTTTGGGCGATGAGGTAAAGTTTTTGATAGAGTCTATTGAGAATGAGCGCCAATTGAACTTTAGAAAGAGCAAACAGGATTCAAATGGAAAAAGAGCTAAAAAATCAGTTAAATTCAGCATGGTCAGAGAGGATAGAAATAAACTTGTTTATGATGATGATGTGGACTCCGAGTCTGGACCAGAAATGGCTGCTGAACATGCTGAGAAAAAAGATGAGCATCCAAATGCTGATAAACGCGCTATTAATTATGAAATCATGAAAAATAAGGGTCTTACACCAAAGCGAGATAAAATGTACCGGAATCCACGTGTACGCAATCGTATCAAATCTCGTAAGGCGCTGATCAAGCACAAATCAATTGTTCCCAAAGTTAGAACCCAAGATAAACGCTATGCTGGTGAAGCGACTGGCATTAGAACAAATGTTGTAAGAGCAGTTAAAATAAAATAAATTTTTTATTAAATAAGTTTAATAAATAAATCAAAATTATTCAAGTTTTGTTTATTTTTTCATAAAAAATTGTATCCAAATCTTTTCTCGATGAAAAAAATGAAAAATGAAAAAAATGAAAAAGTTCAAAAAAGTCCAAAAGAGAAAAATAACAAAAAATAAAGAGCTTTTTTTTCAATTTAATTAAAAGACATCAATTTAATTTATTTATTTCAAAAGGGTTAAGGAAAGATAAGAAAGACAGAGCTTTCTTTCAGCCCAACAGTTAAAGAGGCTTAAAATTAGTATTTTGAATAGATTTAGAGTTTTTAGTTATAATAAATTTGAATTTTTTTTCCGATGGTGGAAATAAAATTCAAAGATAGCTTGAGGGCAATTTAAGTACAAGTCATAAAAATTTAAAATATGTCATTAGTTGACTTGGACTTATGAATTCAGTTTTAAGTCAAAATTAATATTGCCATCGTCGACATTAAAGGAAAAAATAATAAAACTAAGAAAACTTTTTTGAAAAAAATTTTTTTTGACTTAACTTTAGTCTTATGATTTAAAAACATTAAGGTCACTTTATTTAAATTTTCATTGATGAATTTAGTAATCAGCTGTATAATTCAATAATGAAGTCCATTTAAAATAAAAAAACAGTTTTTGACCATGATACATGAGTATTTAGTAAGGAAACAAAAACTTCCTAAAAATCAAATATCAGTTAATAATAATTATAATAGAGTTAATAATAAATGATTTAACTGATATTTGATTTTTAGGAAGTTTTTGAAATGTACCTTAGGTATCAACTATGATATTCTTTGATTCTATGAAAGTGGTTTTCATTCATTTTGCAACATTAGGATCAATACAAGAATAAAAATTTACATAAACTACTGTTAAAATGTAATATGGCCTTCAAACTTAAAAATAAACGAAAATGCTTCCAAAAAGCTTGAATTTGGAGAAGACATTGCTAACCTTTGTGAGTCTATTAAAAATTTCTACTTGATAAAGTTGATTTTTGCTGATCTTACTTCCGATATTGTAAAATTGTCATCGCATTTTAAATGTTTGGTTAATCAAGTTTTTTTTAATGCAAAGACTTTCGGTGCTCAATCTTGTATAAAAGCATTCTTTAGTAGATTCCATTTCGTTCTCATTTTGGTATTGTGAGTTTTGGAACAAAAAATAAAAAAAAATTTAAGCTTTTTTACTATTTGTATGAAACTCACTCTGCAAAATTTATTAGCTGATAAAAAAACTTTTTATCACTCAAATTAAGTCTCTTTAAAAACACTGCAAGTAAACAAATCATGAAAATTAAATTGCAGAACCTATGCAGAGACTAAATTTTTACAGTCAAAGAGGTCGCCTGTTTCCAAAATCTTACTGATTTGTCCTTTTGAATAATGAAATTAAATTTATTATCTACCCCAAATTCTGTAAAATAGGTTCAAATTAACACAGATAAATGAAGCTATCAACCTTGTGAATTTTTAATTTAATTTAATTTATTTAGTAAAAAATAACTTATTTTTTACTAAATAGATTAAATTAAATACAGCTAAACAGAAGAACGAAAGAGTAATACAAAAATTTAAAACTTAACCAATTTATCGATTCATAGAAGACAACTCAAGGAGCTTAGACATGTTCTTAAAACACCAGCAGAATCTGACACCTAAAGAAAAAAGAAGTGCTGGAGAGGTTAAATTTAAAAGCATTGGAACATGCTTAAATTGCAGGATGTAATAAATAAGTTATGAAAGTCACATGAAGTAAGTTTTTTCAGAGGCTGAATTTAGATTGAAGAAATATGTTTTCACCTTAAATATGACTAATTTTATTTAAAGCACCTTCATAAAAAAATTTTATTATTATTCTGCAATTAAGGCATGTTCCAATGCTTTTAAGTTCAATCTTCATCGCTCTAAATTTCACTCTCTAGAAATGCTACCAAAGATCATCAAAGACTTGCGAGTTTGCAGAATTTGCGAAAACCAGGAAGTTTTCAAGACCATATATATGATTTTTTTTTGTTTTTAGTTCTTATGAGTACTAGAGAAGATTAAAGTAGTGCGAAATATAATATTAGAGAAATGCATGATACAAGGAGAACCAGAAAAAGGGCGATAAAAAGAGAATAGGATTATGGTGCCGTAATGGTTGATGAGAAGATTGTTGGACCAGAATTCGGTGTTGACATCAACCAGCATATCATCACACTCGATGATATTAATTTTATTCGTATGATTTGGGTTCTCTGCAAACAAGAACCGAAAAATTTCTCCTATGTCCTCTAACTTCTCGGGAAGGTCCGTTTCGGGATTTAACAAGATAAATCACTTGTTCGACGGTCGCGGAGTCATGTTAAGCCCAAAACTCCAAGGCAATCATCGCAATTCCAAATTCTAATTCTAGGAACTATTTTGAAAAATTTTTATCTTCTTGCTAAAGGATTTTAAGATAGCTGCAGCATTTTCAAGAAAAAGAAAAGTCTTTTACGAGCCAAAACACAATTTTTTTCTTTACATTTACTTCAGATTACAATTATTAATAAATAAATAAACTGATAATTATATTATTATTTTTTAGAATTTGATATTTCATTCACAATCACATATTAAAATAATTAAAAACAACAAAAAACTTAAATTTAAAAAGTAATATAGAATAAAGAATCTTGTTTAATTAAATTTTTTATTAAATTCTTTCAATTAATGTTTTTTTTCATATGTTCAAAAATTTTCTTTTACTTTTATGGCTGAGAAATTTTTTTGACATTCAGACCATGATAAAAAAAATTGAAGGAAATTTTGTTCAAGAATTTTAATTAGAATATTTCTTTTATTTTAATGTTTTAATTTTAATTAAAAAGCATTAATTGTTATATTCTTTTATGTTTTTATAATTTTGAAAATTATTTTAAATTGGTAAGAAGTTTCAAAATATTCAAAATTAGAATAAACCAAAAACTTTATTGGAGATTCTGAAAATTTCGATCTTTTTTCAGGGAAAAAATTTTATATTATGAAAAATTTCCAATATTTTTCAAATTTAATCGAAAGGGTAAATTTAGTTGATCAATAAATCGAAAATAAAATTAACACATTCATTTAAATTTCAATGTAAAAAAATTCATGCCCTTTTTTATTTTTATTTGTTTCTTTCAATCCAGAAAATTAAAACTTTTGAAATAATTAAAACATTCATTTAGATTATCAGTCAAGTTTCTTGTTTGATTTTGTTTCTTGAATCAAAAATTTTAAAAAGGTTTTCTTTAAAATTTATTAATCTATATCTAGATATATTGATTTTTAGAATGTTTACATCAAGTTATTCAGCTGACTATTTTAAAAAATTACTCAACATGAAGCCTCACATAGAGGGTGGCTTCTATAAAGAAGGTTTTTCTTCAGAAGATAAAATAATGACTCCGTGTCAAAATGA
Organism: Brachionus asplanchnoidis; assembly: GCA_025491095.1. Taxonomy (NCBI): domain Eukaryota; kingdom Metazoa; phylum Rotifera; class Eurotatoria; order Ploima; family Brachionidae; genus Brachionus; species Brachionus asplanchnoidis. The sequence goes on along the minus strand of JAILYF010000010.1, from coordinate 4,879,318 downwards.
AAAAAAGCATCAGAGAGTTCAATGGACTAGTATATATTTTTTGCTAGAAAAAAATGAAGTTTCTCATTTCCACAGATTAAAATCTGAAGAAATGTGGTATTTTCATGCCGGAAATTCACTGACTATTTATATCATAGCACCAGACGGTGAATTGATAATAAAGCATCTTGGTTTAGATATAGATAAAGGAGACGAACCTCAAGTCCTTGTTCCTAAGAATCATGTGTTTGGTTCAGCTATGAATAGTGAGGGTTTCTCTTTAGTTGGCTGCATGGTTTCACCTGGATTTGATTTTCAAGATTTTGAAATATTCAAAAGAGACGAATTAGTTAAAGAATACCCTCAACATGGAGAAATCATAACAAGACTCACAAGAGATTGAAAATTTCTTATTAAAAACAAACTTAATTTTAAAAATTTTTAAGAATAAAAAGACATCAAAAAGTATTTTAAACTTCAAGCTTCTCGAATAATTTTAATTTTGAAAATTTTATCAAATAAACGTTTATTTAAAAAAAATAGAATTAAACTAACTTTTTTTGTGTTTAAAATCAAAGATCTAATTCATAAGATTTAATGATTATATAGGAAGAAATTTCGCAATTAAAAATAAAAGATTAATCATTTTTTTATTTTGCTAAATATTTCAAAATTTTAACTTCTATAATATAAAGTTATATATAGTTTCGAGAGCTAGATTAGTAGCTTGGAGATAAGTACAACTTCTTGTAGTAAATTTCGTTGATTATGAATTTCTCTTATATTCATTTTCCCCAATAGTATCCAATTTAAAGTATCTGAATCAAAAGCATGTGATTTTAAAATAATCCCTATTAAATAATGCAAACTTACTCAATAGAGGCACATAAACTGTCATTTTATGTTTTATTTAAATTTACAATGTATTCATCTTTTTTGATTTTTTTAATTTTTTTTCTTTTCATCAACTAAGAGGTGTTTTTTGAAAAAAATAAATAAATAAAAATAAAATGGATTTAAAAAATAAAATATTAAATTATTTTCAAGTTTTGAGGATAAAAAGAACTTTAAAAATTTTTTTTAAAAATTCAACAACAATTTGAACCAGCAGAATTGCTTAAAGGTGTTTGAAAAATATTTTAAGTAAATGAACTTGCTTTAAGTAATAATATAAAATTAATTGAATATGAGATGACAATGCTAAGTCTGAATTTTAATTAAAACGATTTTATTCCAGTACTTATTGCCTACAACCACTGGTTGTAATAAAAAAAAAAAACAAGAAAATCAAATTATGAGCCAAAATCGATTTTTACAAAAATTCATTTAAGTGTCGGAAAATAAAATTTATAATTATATTGATTATCTAAAATATATTTATATAAATTGGATAATACATGTTCGGCTATTTTGGACATGAATTTTCGAAAAGCAATTTTTTTATTCCGCTCTTGAGCAATCATTTCTTCCGATTAGGAACAATTCAAAACAAAGATGATAATTGCACTTGGGATCAAATTGAATTTTTGTGTGTTCAAATAAGATTTGATAACTTAATTATTCTAGAATCAAATAAATGCTGTTTTTTTTATTTTGGAACAATTTTTTATTTATTCTAAATTAATTTATTTCAAATAGACTTTTTGTTTTTGGTCGAATAAGACAATTTAGATCAAGTCTTAGATTCAAAATTTCATGACCAATTTTATATCTTTTTAATATTGTTTTTGAACATTAGCCACAAAACATAAGACTTTAAAGCTTTTATTTTAAACAAAAATTAAAAATCACTTGAACTCTTTTTATTAGATTTAACTCAAGTAGGTTGACTAAAGGAAATCAGTAATCAAAAGTTGATTTAATAAGTGTTTGTTTTAAACTTTTTAATTTTTTTATTAAAATTATATTTACTCTTTTGTTTACTTTAACTTGTTCGGAAAAATCTGAGCTTTGAAATTATTTTTTAGTATCATAAAGATTTTTTCTAAATTGGAATTTAATTTTTCAGACTGAAGTAGTTCTCATTTAGAAAATTAGTGAAGATAAGCAAATAAACTAAACGAGAAAAGAAATTTAGTTTTGAGATTTTTAGATAGATAAAGATAATGTCTAGTCTTAAAATCAGTGAAAAATAAATATTTATTTTGAGCTCTCTTAAATGTCTTAACGGTATAATCTTGTTTTAGAACGATAATTTCTTATAAAACTTTGACAAAATATTTTAATATTTGATCCCTAAAATCAATTTCAAACAAAAATGTGAGCAGTTTAATAAACACAAACTAAACACTTTTTTTTACCATTTTATTGACAAAACAATTTTTGGTGACAACTGGATATTTTGAAGATTCAATTATTAGTTTTTTGTCTCTAAAGATAAAGATACAATTCGAAATGTTTTGTTTTTTTTTGATAAAAAAAAAAATTTTTGCTGGATCTAGACCGTTCGGAATGGTTTGGAATAATACATTTTGAAAAATCCTAGTCTTAGTTTAAGTTTCAACTACAAGTCATGTGCTTGGGTTATGATGCAATAATTTTTTAATATATTAATAAATAAAAAGTTAATTATTGAATCAGTTTTTTTTTTAATTGATACATCTTATTTAGAAATAAACATTTTTTTCTATAATTAAAATTGTTTATCAGAAAATTTGTTCTATTGGAGTCCTTTCATTGAAAAAAGCAATAAAGTTGGACACTAGAAACAAGCAAAGGTTTGACTTCCAATAAAGAAAATATTTGAATTCTAAAAAATTTTTTTTTTAAAGTTTAATTTGTTTTGAACATAAAATTTTTGGTTCAATTTTTTATCTCAAACTATATTCTTGCATTAAAATTACATAAGAGTATTTTTTTAAATTATTTAAAATTAATTTTATTAAATTAGTCAATAATAAAATCATTTTTTTTTTACTTAATTTTTTACTGAATAAATACTCTAGCATGATTGTTATTTTTTTAAGACAAAATCCCCTCAAGTAGCATAGTGACAAATTTATTAAATTATTTGTTTTTAAATCTTTTAAGATAATTTTGTCAATTTTTTGAAATATATAAATCAAAACAAAATTTTAGATTATCAAGAGCATAATCAGATTAAACAAAGATGGTTGGTTATATGACATGACTTCAAGGATTAATAGAGATAAGCTCAATTGATTACGAAAAAAATCCTTATATTGTCTTATTGTTTCATTTTAGGTATTTCTTTAATTTTATTAAAAAAAATTAAAAGAATATGGAAAAAATGAGAATATTTTTCTAGGAAACCGTAAATACAAAATAGAAGACTTCGAAAAAAAAGTTCTGAAAATTAACACCCTTCTGTTTGTCATTTACTTTAAGCAAATATTAGATCTAAGAATTCCGAATCTACCAAACAACACAATATTTTTATTTTAATTGCATTTATTTATTTTTTTTCCATATAAACATATTCACGGTCTTTTTTGTTATTTAAATAATTAACCTATTCAGCTTGGCGAATTTTCAAGTAAAGTAAATAGACTAAAAAGACCATTTTATTATCATTTATTCTAGTTTAAAAAATTCTTTTCAAGTTTTAATAAAGATAAAATAGCAGGCTGCATTTTTCAATTTTTGTTGATAAAAATTTCTCAGCTTTCGGTGTCAGCAAAGATTTGATGACTTATCTCTCACAGATAGCAAATTTTCAATTAACAAGTTTAATGTGAAATATTTCAGCATATAAATAAAATTGACCAAAATCCAAATCTTAAAATTATGTAACATAATTTTTTTACGAAATGCCCTAGGGACAATGATTAAGTTCAAAAATAGAAAGAGAAGAAAAAAGTGATTTAAATTGTTTTTGAAATTTTTTTTATTTATTTAAAAAAATAATATTTATACAAATTCTTTGCCGATTGATGTAGCGACATGATAAATTTTTTTTTTAATTTATTTTATGAGACCAACCTCCCCAGGATTATTCGAACGGCAAAAAAACCCTCTTTTCAGTCTGTTTTCTCAGAATTATTGATTAGAATAATTGAGAATTTAAATGCTTAAAAAGATAGAAGGAGTTAAAAAAATTAAATTTTGAAACAATTTTAAAAAATGGTAATTTAGTTGAGCTAGATCAAATAGTAAGTGTATTTTATTAATAATTTCAAAAATCAAAAATTAAAAAATGTAATAAAAATTTTTTTTTTCTTGACTAAAAAAAAGTCCAAGAAAATAATATTTTCTAATAGACAATGTTTACACATTATTATTATGCAATTTGGTTGGAATTAAATTTTATTTTTGAAAATTAGTCTAATTATCTCATAGCATTGGTAGTAATTATAGTATTTTAAAAAATATCTACACTCGACTGTCAATTATAGTCTCGTAGATTTTATGATCCTATTCATAAATAAAGATATGAATCAGAATTATTCCGTGTGGAGATTTATCATTACAAAAACGAAATATGATCGCTGCGAGAGAACTAGACCAACACGAAAAAAGATAAACGAGTTTATTTCTAAAAACTGTACTCTGTGCATTTTGCACAAACAAAAAACTAGGCGGGGCTTACAATTAATCAAAAAAAAAAAAGAAGAAAAAAGCCCAACACAAATTTATTTTCTCTACAAATCGAAAAAAGTGAAATCCAAAAAAAAATTAAAAAAAATATCTAGTTCTTAATGATTGCAAATAATTTTTCAATCAATCAAGTCCGGATTAATCAGCTCTCATTTGTTTAATTTAAAGCCAAGAGCCCAAAAAATCAATTTGTTATGCAACTAGAATTTTGTTGTTTTTAATTAGCATTCTATTTTATTCCAAGACAAAGGTGGTTTACTCGAACGGCCCGTTTCAAACCAAACACAACCAGGGACTTAATAAAAACAAATCGTAAATTCAATTTTTCTTCTCCGAGTTTATTTAACTCGGCTCGTTTAGCCAAGCTCAATGCATCAAGGGAAATAACTTCTGAATAATTTTTTTCTCTTTTTTTTTTTTTATGTCTCTGATCATTTATTCATAAGCATTAAATAAATTTTGAATAAAATTTTTAGATTAAAATGAATTATTTGATTTTAACAGCGTTTTTAATTGTGACCAATGCTCAGGACTTGTTCATGCAAGAGGACTTGGATACAAAGTACGCCAACAATGGCCAGTCAATTGTACTCATATGTGACCTGCCAAGCAGCATGCCTGACGGAAAGGTTAGTCAATTTTAATTTATGTCAAACTAGTCTCTAAATCGATTAGATCAATATCAAAATCTCACCTCTGCACTCGGGGCCACTCACTGAAATCGGATAGTTAAGGAAAACTCAATTTCAATTAAAATATTTCGAGTATTTTTGCTCAACAAAAAAAAAGGCAAATAGTGAAAATGTTCGCCCCGGTTCCAGTGAGTACAACCGGTCGGTTACGAGTAAACACTTTGATCTGTAAACATTAAGTCAATAAATATTGATTCTAAGATTAAGATCACATCTGACTGAGTGTTTTTGTTTCTACTAATGGCTACTTTTTTGTCAAAATAGACTCGGAAAGAATTCAGATCAAATATTTGATGAGCGCTTGACAGAAAAGTTCACATAATTGTCTTGTTGTGGCTATTCAACGCTTATTAGATTAATATAGCCATTTATAATTTTAATTTAATTTAATTTTTTGATTAATATGTCAGTTTTAAAAAGCATATAATTTTTGTTTTCTTTTTTTTTTCATAAAAATAAGATAATTTTTCAGTGATCTTTGTTTATTTCGAAAATGTGCAACATCTCAGATATTTTTATAACAATAAGAAAAATTGACAAATTAAAATAAATGAAGATTTAAAAAATTAAGATAAGATATTTTTTAAAAAAAATAGTAATCAAGTGAATCAAGTGGAAGCAACCAAAATATATTTTAAACTAAATTTTAATTTTTAAGTTAACATTAATATGTTGAATAATTGGAATATTAATAATAATAAAAAAATTCCGACAAAAAATTTCAAAAGTACAATTTTTTACTCATCTAATACAAACACCCTTTTGGGTGATGAAAAAAAGTAGTAATTTAAGAAAATATTTAAAAAAATAAATATTTAAATTAAGCTGTATATATAGAATTTTTTTTTAAATTGTCTATTTGAGAAAAATTTATTTTAAAAAAATTTCAGTAGATTTTTGGTTAAAATTAAAAAAAAAATTCATTCAAAAAAGAATTTTTTCTAAATAAAAATTATGGTATTGTGAATTTCAAATACAAATTGAATAAATATTCTTCATTTTTTGATAAATTAAAATTAAAGTTAATAAAAAAAATTCGAAAAAATAGTGCAATATACTTTAATAATTTTTCTCGTGTAAAAATAGAATAAAAAAAAGAATTAATAAGATTTAAATAGATTATTGATTTGATTTACTAAAAAAATAAAATTTTATTTTATATAAATTTAAAATAAATTAATTTTAAATAAATTTGTCACAGTATTTTTACTTATATTTATTATTAAATTAAATTTTAATGTGTTAGAAAACGCAGAGTTTTTGTTCAATTTGTATTTGAAATTTACAATGCCGAATTTATTTTAAAAAAAAATTTTAATCCATAAATATTTTTTTCAGATGATGTTTTGTTAGGATTTAAAAAAAAATTGGACAAAATTTATTCTAAAATGAATTCTTTTTTCAGATGAAATTTTGTTTAAATAAACTAATTATTTAAAAAAATTGAAAAAAAAAATAAAAAGAAAACAAGCACATAATGAATAATAATTAGCTAAATTAAAAAATTAACATTTTCAAATTAGATCATATTTCCAAAAATTACTCAAACACACATATTTTTATCTTAATTAAAATTTTAATTTTTAAATATATTTTTAACTTCACTTCTTAATAATCAATTAAACTATTGAATTTTTGATGGAAATTTTTTTAAAAAAATATTTTACAGAAAGAATGCTTTTTCAGAATAAATAAAAAGAAATCAGTGAATTTTTTTGTCGAAATATTTTTCATTTTTCTTGCAAAGATGTTTGACTAGAAAAAAGTCAACATCCAGCGGTAGCATATCAAGTGTCCATTGTTTGAGTTGACTATGAATATAAGTTTAGAAGAGGAAAAAATTTGATTTCAAGTGTATGCAAATAAACTTGAGTGTATCATTTAAGAAGACATAAAATGAGTTGATTAAATATTGTAATTTAATAACCAGTTCTTAGCAGTAATTATGATTAGACATATGTAATTAGGACTTGGCTTAATTGGAATTTATTAGACCGTTTTAAATCGATTTGTGTGCATGACTTTACAAACGTGTTAGTTAACGGCTTGGCCACTTTGTTTGTTTCATGACTGAGAAGTATCTATTGTTCTAAGATTAAGACTCACGATAGGGCTTGAAGTTGGCCGCCCGCCTGCCCGCGATTATATGCGTGTGAGTAATGCCAATGAACTATTTGCTTCGCGATCAAGATAACATTTAATTAGCTCTTAAGATCAATCGAATGAGATAAGTTTTTCTTTTTTGATAAGAATCCGAACTGGATTATTGAGCAAATTAGGCCCTCTTAGTGATCGCCGAGCCGAATCTAATACGCCTAATTAAATTAGCAAACAAAGCCAATGTTTTATTTGTTTAAATGCTTACGGATTATCTGGACTAGAATTTGGCTTGTGGTCATACACAGCGCGCAAATCTCATTTAATTCAGTGAATAGCAAATATTTGAGTTGACACAAACACAAGGACATGATAACACTGCTAATTTATTCTCGGCCACGAAACGGAAATTGAGGATTTGATTAAAACAACCACTGTTTAGTTATGCAAATTAATTAAAACTTAAATGTTTAATGAAATATGATACTATTTTTTGTTTAATAAATTTTTCTTTTTTTTTTAATTAATCTCGATGAGAATTATTTCAATTTAAATGACTTGTTTAGTCTCAGACTTTGCTTGGAGTAAATAAAAAAAATAATAAAACTAGAACATGGTTAATGTTGGCTCGTTTCTAAATGTTAATGGCTTAAACATTTATAGTACGAGTCACATAAATCTGGATTGTTTAGAATAGCCATAAAAATGTTATATTCACATTGGAACCATAAATTTTGATATTTAGCTTCAAAAATAGATTATCGTTTTCCCACATGAATTTAGATTGACTTTTAGCAAATAGCCTCCAGCTACTACTGTTTTTTATCTTATTGATTTTTGTCGAGCAGGTGATTTCATTTTTGAGATAAAGATTTCATTTTTCAGATAGTTTATTTAGCAGGAACAAAAGAATAAGCAAAAAATTAGAATATTTGAATTGAATTGAAAATTAGCAATGACCATGTCCGAGCAGTGTTTATTTACTCGGTGAATTGGTGAAATGGTGCTTATCTGTTCGAGTTGAAGTGAATTAAATGGAATAAGGCAGAGTAATTAACGCTTTATTTGCAAAGTTCTAATTCAACTAGATGAGATGAGTTGGAAAATAATTTTAGATTATTTTATTGATAAGAAAATCCTTTAACAAAAATTCAATATTGTTGTTTGGATTAATTGCTTATTTACGGTTTGAAAAATTTTAATCAAAAATGTCTGCTACGGTTCATGTTATTTCTTCAAGGCTTTCGAGTCAATTATTTGCTGCTGAATAATAAATTATTTGATTGAGAAAAATTGAGCGAAAAAGAATCTATTAAGAATTATGACTTTTGAAAAAAATTTAAAAAATTAAAATTTTTCAATGGGATTTGGCTCTTTTGGTTTATGTGATTAAGGGTTCATGTCTTTTGTGGTTCGCGGACAAAAATGTTTTCTATTTCTCATAAAAACTTTCGAGTTAAGAAAAAATCAATGAAATTTATTATGTTTAAATAACACTGTTCAAAAAAAAAGTAAAATTAAGAAAAATGTTTTTTAAAAATTATGATTTACAACTTTTGATAAAAATAAATTATTTTCTGCTAAACAAATTTGATATAGTTATTACATTGCGTCAAAGTGTATGTTATTTTTTTTAATTTGGAAAAAGCTCCATTCTTAAATTTAAATTTGGGATTTAATCCTTATTCAAATTTTTTTTGTTAGTTTAGAGATTTTAATTAAAATTCGAAGTATCAAAAATTTAAGATATACAATTGAATTTTTTTATTTTCTTTTGTGCATTACCAGACCATGTAAGAAGACGATTTTTTTTAACAAAATTCTATTTTGTATAATACCTAATCATTTTTGCATAGATATAATATATTTTCTAGAATTGAAAAATTTCATTCATATTTCACAATAAAATAAGCAAAAATCTTTTCAAATAAGTTAAATAACTCTAACCCAATGTTGAGGTATATAAAAAATCTTAAAAAAATAATCAATCTAAACAAAATTTTTTTGTGTATTATTACAGTGGTGATTTGAAAACAGTATTTTACGAAAAATTACGTAAAATATCGTGAATTTACCAAATTTTACCACATTTTACGTAAATTAACGTAAAATCCGAAAAGTGAAAAAGAGGTATTTTACGAAAATTGACGTAAATTTTCAGGATTTTGAGATAATTTTGGTAAAATTTGGTAAAATTCAAAACGGCCAATTCAAAATTCAAAATTTTTGAAAAAATGTCTGTTTTTTTCCAAAAATCGAAAATTTAAGAAGGTATTTTTTACAACGATTTTAAAAATAACTATTTTTTAAACCAATTTATGAAAAAAAAAACTTTCTTAAATTTTCGATTTTTGGAAAAAAACAGACATTTTTTCAAAAATTTTGAATTTTGAATTGGCCGTTTTGAATTTTACCAAATTTTACCAAAATTATCTCAAAATCCTGAAAATTTACGTCAATTTTCGTAAAATACCTCTTTTTCACTTTTCGGATTTTACGTTAATTTACGTAAAATGTGGTAAAATTTGGTCAATTCCCGATATTTTACGTAATTTTTCGTAAAATCTTTTTATCAAATCACCACTGTATTTCTTTTTATTGTTATTTTTATAATTGCACATTTTATACTTTTTCTTTTAGACCTAATGGAGGTTAATTTAATTCAATAAATAAATATAAATAAGTTCTAAAATAAAATTCCGTATCCGATTTTGCAGAATATTTCAAAAATTTTGCACAAAAATTATATGAAAATGCAAAATGCTTTATTTTGTTAAATAATGAAAATTAAAATTATTTGCATGCAATTAAAGAATTGAAAAAAAAATTTAAACTTAATTAATCTTTTATATCCCTAATTATATTATTTCATACTAATTAAAATTAATAAATAATAAAACTAGAGACTAAGAAAAAAAAAATTTAAAAATTTAAAAAAAAAAAATTTCAAAATAAAATCAATAACTAAAAATCAATAAAAAACTAATTAAAAATTTTATTATTAAGGTACTATTTATAAAATATGATAAGCGAAAAACCAATGAAGCAATACCTCCAATTGATATACGAGAGGGAACAGACGAACGCTACGAGTTGAATCAACAGTACGCTTGGGAATGGTCACTTAAAATAAATTCCATAACCGAAGAAGACTCGGCAATCTACGTGTGCAAAGTAGAAAATATAATGATTAAGAAATTTGACTTAATAGTGAGAGTGCCACCTCGAATAAAGGAAGATTCGAATCACGAGCAAAAGGTTTATCAAGAAGGATCCAATGTGGAATTCAAGTGCATTGCCAGAGGCACACCAAAACCAAGAATAGAATGGTTCGTATACAACCCGGTCGAAAATTCACTAACAAAAATCAAATCAAATTCAGAGGTATTTAGGATCGAAAACGTGACCAGACATACACCAAGATTCTATCAGTGCCGTGCCAACAACGGCATACCACCAAGTGATACAAAAAATTTGACATTTTCAATAGAATTCGCGCCCCAAATTCAAATTCAGGCCAAGTACGACCACTTTCACAATTCAATGAACATAAACTGCACAATCACGGCCTATCCGCTAACCAACAAAAACTACTGGACCAAAGATGGTAGCTTTGTTTACGACAGTCAAAATGTTCAAATTTACTCTCAGCAAATAAATTACTTCACTCTGGTCTCAGTGATGAGAATTCAAAATTTTGACAAACAAATTAACTATGGCTTGTACGAGTGCCTGGCAGAAAATGACCTTAAAGTGTCCAAAATGGTCTATAACCTAAACAAAGACTTTTTGATCGAATCGAGCAGCATCAAACAAAACATGATCCAAATTGGCTCTTCGGCGTCTAACAGTACGACTCTTAGTAAAATAAAACTCTATAGAAAAAATAAACCCAGTTATCTATCATCGACATTAGCATTAATTTATAAACATAACAAATACCACTTAAACAACTCGATTGAATCAAGTTCAATAAGTAAATAAAATTTTTATATTTATTTATGTTTTTGTTCAATTTTTATTTATTTTTTTAATAAATTATAGATAATTATAAGTTAAATGATAATGATAGACCAAATGTCAGAAAGCAGCAGCAACAGAACCAGCATGAGTTTAACCATTACCGATATTTTAGAACAACAACAAAACCAAGCTCAGCTATGAGCTCCAATCCATTTATACTTTTGATAAACGAAGGCGACCCAGTGTCCAAAGAGGAAACTCATTTGGTCAATCAACAAAGCTTGTTTAGCTCATCGAAACATCTCAAATTTAGTCTAGTTACCATTGTGACATGTTTAATGATACGATAGTAAAAAAATTTGTTAGAATTGCCGCGTATTAGCCGTCGTTTATCTTTAGCTTTAATCAACTTTAAAATGATAAATTAATATAATTTTAATCTGTTTTATAATTTATACTCTAAATTGTGTATATAAAAATTTTTGGTCATGTTTTTATAAAATAAAAAAATATTTCAAATCCATTAAACAATTTTTTACATCTTTTTTTTTTGTTGATCCTCACCGACCATAAAAATAAATCACGACATTTATGCAAGTCGTAAAATAAGATTTTTAATGGTTCTATAAAGCTAATTGAAATGAATATTATGGCTAAATTACGAGGCCTATTTTTCAAAAGAAAATTTTTGTTTGCGGACTTGTCAAAAACAAAACAACTTAATGACACCTTAACAATTTAATCTTTTTAGATTTAAATCAAAGATAAACACTATATTGGACTCATCCAAGTAAAACCATCAAATATCATAAAAATTGAATGCTCATCAAATGAAAAATTTCCAAAAATCGCCGCGAAAAGTTTGAAAACGTGACTTATTTGTAGAAAAAATTAGAAATTTAATCGATATCTTTTCTTCAACCATCAATTTGTAGTACGTGTTATTTAGCAAAAAAATATGCTTTATAAAATTAAAAATTCAATTATACATATGTTTGTAATGGTTTTTTTAATATTGTCTAAATTAAAACTTCCTTAATTAATAATTCAATATTTAAAATTTAGAATCGATTATTTAAAGAGTATGCAAATTAAGTTTAAATGAAAAAAAAAATCTAAAAAAATAATTAAAATCATGTTCTAAATTTATTTATAAAAAAAACTCCAAATAAAAGCCTTTTGATTCTTCAAAAACAATTTATTAATTTTTAAAATTAGTTTGAGAGCATCCTAAAATTAAAGTTTATGGAAAAGTCTTTTTGATAATAATAGGATACGATCCATAGAAAACTTGACCAGAAAACGCTTTATACATAATTATCGATACATAAGTTGAAAAAAATTACTTTCAGGGTTAGGATTAGGTTCAATCCCTTCATTCTTTTTTCTGGGCTCGAAGCATCAGAAAAAACTCTTCTCTGATGCTTCGAGTCCAGAGTTTTCTGATGGTTGGATTAGATAAGCACTAGAACGTCCAGTGATAAAATTATCCAACAATTATTAACTAATTTTCAAACTGAAATGAATTGAAAAAAATAATATTTTTTTAAATATTCAATAGGTTAGTTCTATTAAAAATTACTCAATACTAGATTGTATGACTTAAAATTCAAAACATATTGAAATATCAAAACATATAAAAAGAAAATAAAAAAATATAAAAAGTTTAAAAAAATTCAATTAAAATACTAGTGCTAAAAACCAGAATTAATTCCAAAAGTATAAAAAGATGAAAATCCTTATTCCGCTTTTCAAAATCACTGCAAAATACATTACGCTTAAAAATTGTTATAATTTTAATTTTAGATACAAACTAAAATTACTTATTTTTTTTTAAGCTTGCACTAGATCAATTTTATGTGTCAAAAATTACTCTAACAAACAAAGCTGAACTCTATAGGAAGTCGCCTATGAGAGATGCAGTATAAATTATAAATAAATATTTAATCTTTTGAATTTAAAATCCATGTAATTTTTTTGGCTATCTCTAAAAAATTTTGGTTTGTAAATTTAAATTGAAGTGGTTGAAGAATAGGACTGAGTACAAACTGGGAAGGCTTCCAAACTATCTTTTAAGTAAATGAATAAAATGGAGATCAACCTGAATTTTTAATTTAAATTTTTTTTATATCTATAAATCTACTAAAATTCATTTAGAATATTTAATTTTAAAAAAAATTGAAAACTAAAAATGAATCCCATTATTCAATGAGAATATATTAATTGATAGTAGAAAAAAAATATTAAAATACAAGATTATGTATTTAATTACAATTTAAATTATTCAATTAATATACAAGACAATTAACTTAATAGATAAAAAAATTAATCACTATTTATCTTATTCAATAATTCTACAAATTTAAAATTTTGTTTTCTTCAAAGTTTTGATAAATTTTATATAATAAAAACACTTTTAGAAAAAAAATCTGATTATTAGGCTCAATTGAAAAAAGCCTTCTAATACGAACAAAAATTATATTTCTGTTCTGAAATATTTTTTCCATGAAAAATATCCAATATTTTTTAAAATTTTGTTCTACGAAGTGACTTTCTTTGCAAAAAGCTTCAGAAAAGTTATTATTTGTGTCAAATCAAAATACATTCCTTGAGTTTTTTAATCAAAAAATATTAAAGTCTGAAATTTGAAAAAAAAAACTATTCTATAAAATTAATTTTTAATTTATTTTAATTAAAAAAATATATATTATCACTGCTTTTTTATCATTTTTTTCTATTTATGGATAACTTTTAAGTCAGGATATTTTTGCAAACCGCAATGCTAAAAGTCGAGTTTAGATATTAGCATTAAAGAATTATCAATTTTCTTTTCGTCCTTACTAAAATATACTATTAAAAAATATAAAAATATTTAAAAAAGGGATTCTCAATTTTAAATCAATTAAGAATTAATAATTTCTTTTACAATTATCCTTAAAATTGATTTTTTTTTAAACATAACTTAAAAATAGCTCAAAATTTTAGTAAATTAAGATTTCTATGGCTTAATAATCCTTTTAATATCTTACCATTTTAAATAAAGAAATTTATAACATTGCATTATAAAATAAAAATATTCAAAATCAAATTCTTTATTTTTAATTTTATTAAATGATTGAAAGCTAATTTTTAAAATTAAAAAGATCAACTTACGCAGAAGAAGAAAATAATTGAGCCAGGTCTATGCAAAAATCAGCAAAAAAAAATTAAAAAATAAATTACACAGTTTTAAGAAACTTTATTTGTGTTTATTTAATAAAACTTTATTTCTTTACATCAACTGATAAATATTTTAAAACAAAAATATTATTTTATTCTTAAATTCAAGCATTATTTAAAGTTTTAAACATTTAAGCTTTGATATTCTTTAAAGTCCTATATTTTATGTATAAAATAATTCCAGTTTCTGAAAAAAAAATGCACCTAGATCTCGTTTAGTTTGTTTTTTTTTTGGTTGAATAAACATTGTCTTGTTTTACTCCAGGATTAAAATTAAAAAAAGCTAAATTTTGTTTGTCTTAGATACTTAAATTGGTTATTTAAATTGTGATATCTGGTGTATTCATTGTAATATCTAAATTGAGCTTCTGCAAAATTGTAAAATCATTGCAAATACATCCAAATTTATTGTTATTAATTTATATCTTCAGAAACTGAATTTATGTGTTGCATTTAATGCAAAAGATGAAAAAGGAGATGAGCACCTCCCCTATTATCCGCTAGGGTAAAAAAGGGACAAATTTTTATTATTGAATGCACTAAGCTGATTCAATTTAAAAAAAAAATTTAATTCTCTGAGAAAAAGGCTGTCTATTAATTGAAATATTTTTGTCCTGTTATTTTGCTCTAAATTGTCACTTTTTTATTAATAAGAAACAGTTTAATATACACAAATAGCAAGTTTCTTGGTACAAATTTTGATTCTAAATTAAATTTTATTTCAATGATATTTGAAATTAAGAAATTTTAAATTGGAGGCTAAATTAAATTAAGTTTTTGTCAAACAAAAAATGAGATAACTTTAGGAAACCTTTGCATATAGTTGGATATTTTTTGAATAAAAAATTCTCCTCTCTTAACTAATTCTTAGACACTAACATTACAAGAATTCAAAAAAGTTCTAATTCTAATTAAAAATTCAGCAGTTCGTTCTATTCTAAAACTAAAATATGATAATCCCTCAAACAACTCAATCAGCAGGCCTTAAATAAACTTAAAGTTTAAAATTGATTTTATGAGAAAGGACAGAATTGAGTAATTCTGTTCCATTGGTTGTCAGACTGGTAGAGGAAACCAAAGCGGGTTTAGAGTCGAATACCTGACTCTTTTTGCGCAATTTTTACTTTATCATTTCTTCTTTCTTTCATTATAACGTTCAAAACTTAACCATGTAGCATTTGTTATTTGTCATTTTTAAATATTGTTTTCATATATTTTACTTTTTGATTTTTTGATTTTCAATTTTTATATAATCTGAAGGAGATTTAGCTTGGTGCACAAAAAAAAATAATAAAAATAATAATGTTTATTGAATAAATAATAATAATAATAATAATAATAAAAATAAAATCTCTTAATAAAAAAGATTTTTCATTTTTGCTCTGTATTTTTTTTTTCATCTAAAATTCACAGTGTCATAAAGTTCTGAATTAGAGAACAATTGAAGAGGAGTTGAAAACTGCTAAAATGATTTTCTAAATTTTTTGTAGCTGTTAGATCTTGACTGTAAACATCATGAAGCAGTAGTTCAAAAGCGATCTATCAAAAGATTTGTACATTATGATGTAAAGCGAGAGTGGAGTGAAGTATTATTCTATTTATTTTTGTTTAAAATGTTGAAAACGATAATCATAATAGTTAATGATTTTTTTAAATTTATTATTTTTATTTTGATAATAACATAAATAAATTAGATACTTTTAAATTTATTAAAGACATTGAATAAAAAAAATTTGATAAAAGGACAAATTAAAATTAGATACAATAAAATTTAAATTTCTAAAAAAAGATAGAAAAAAATTTGTCGACTCACCCAAATAACTTGACTTAAATAAAACGAAAAAGAATTCTCCTAAAAAATGTTGTTGATTTGGTTCTCAAGTGATACTAACTTTTGAAAGTCTTGAAAAATTCGAATAAGGAAATATCTATTAAAAATAAAATCTTTTACAAATTTTTGTTGTTATTGCTCAAAAATTTTGCTTCTTCTCTATTGAAACTGTGTTGAAATTTAACTAGAACAACTTAATGTAAAAATGTATATTCAATGCAGCTCGGATGATTTTCACTCTGAATGATTAGAAAAAAATTGTTATTTCACTGCTGCCACATACTAAAATTAAAATTAACAAAATTTAAAAAAAAAAAAGACGATCACAGATTCAAATGTGGACAGACTAGAAAATTTAGAGTTACTTTTTTTTGTAAGTATTCTTTTAAAGCTTAGACAGTTGGCATCCTAGCTGCAGTTCACTCATGCTACAACTACAATTACTAGAACCAACTCCAAGCTTAGACTAAAAGTCAAGCACTCAAATTTTAAGCTTTTAGAAAAGAAAAAAACAAGTCTAGAGAATAGATATAGATTAGTGTTACTAAATAGAACCAAGTAAAGTGTGCTTTCAAAATTGAACACTTTGGATAAGCTTGGTGTGCATGTAAGTAAACTAGCAAACTTTTCGAAGTGAGCGACAGTGTTCATTTTTCAGATTGAATCCATTCGAACAGCTTGTTTGATCCATTGTGTTCACAAACACCTCTTAAACTACGCAATATATTTTTTTTCAAAAGTTTTAAGAGCTAAATTTTAAAATTAGAAAAAAAAATAAATAGAACAAATTTAATTTTTTATTTTGTCGAACCATTTTGCTCATGGATAGACAGATAGAGTTTGTGTTCGAATGAGTGACCTTTGGGATTAGGCGCTAAATTAAGAAAAAACTGAAAAAATGTTAAAAATTTTGCCTTTGAAAAAAATTCCAAAACTCGTCAAACGAAGACACAAATTGGATGAATGCTTTTTGTGTTGAATACCCCTTTTGGATCGGATTATGCAAACTCAAAATTAAGTAGGAGTCGAACATTGGCTTTGCATTAGTTGCTTCACTAATGGCAAGACAACAGATTCAAAAAAAGAAGAAAGTGAAAGAAAGAGAGAGAGAGAGACGAATCAAGTGCGGTGTTCAGAGCTGAAGCACATGACTCGATACATTGTGTAATCGAGAGTAAAATTCGAAATAGTTTAAATAAAGTGATATGAAACGAGACACGTTGATTAGAAGAGTTTGGAAAATTTTGCTTAATTGGCGACTTGAAAAGAAAAGAGGAATTTTTTGAAACGCAATTTTTTTTTCTAATTTTTAAAAAAAAAAATTTTTTTTTTCTGAGTTAACTTTTTTCTTTTCATCTAATCCATATTTAGACCCTAAATGATAAAAATAGAAGCTGTGCGCATATTTCTTCGATCAATTGCATACTTTAAACTCTATCCCTTAGTCCAATATTCGATTTATTTAAGGATCTGAATATTTTTCTAAATTTTTGGCCAATTTTAGACTTGATGTTTTTTTAAATCATTGTTGTTGTTCTAACACAGTTGAGCCTACTGTTTATCAGAAGCAAAAAAAAAAAATACCCAAGAGAAGCATGGTGGACACAGGCACTCTGAACCCACACGGACTCTTTCAAACAGACGGCCAAAATCAGGTACTAGCTAGCACCAAAAAATTAAAAAAACCCAACTCACCAAATTTAATTTGTTTCGTTTCAGCTAGATAACAAATTGAAATGCTTGCTGAGAAAGCGCTCCGGTTCAAATCTAAACGGTAGGTGTTTTTTTTTTTCAAATCGCTTTCAAGCAAAAGCCTCAGTGACAAATTTTCTAATTTGCTTGCTCTGTTGATGATTAGAATATTTCGTTAGGCACCAATCGATAATCATTGCTCGCTTATCTAAACTTCCTCGGATAAGATCTCTTTCTCTCCACAACACAATTCAATCTAGTGCTAAATTCCGAGTTAACAGCTATGAACAGTTTGAACACACGTAAACAGACTCAATTGACAAATAATTTGTCAATTACGACTAGCTCAGACTATTTAGTTTATCTAATTAAGTAGTGAATCAAATTACCAGGTCTTGGTTTGTTTTATTAAAGCGATAAGTCGATCAGCATTATTTAGACTTTAAATTCAGCCAAAAAATACAGAAATATATTTTATTTTGTTCCCATTTTTAATAGATCTAAAAAATTTTTTTTTATCGTTTTCCTAAGACTATTAATTAATAAAAAAATTTTTTTTTCACTTTTTTTATTTTTCATAACCGTCACTTTTGCAATCTATCTCTCACAATATCAACAGTTTTTATTTTTTTTTTTTATCTATTTGACCACCTTTTTTTCATAACAGTAACAGAGTTACTTATTTTTTTTCCAATTTTCATTTGACCACCAGTTTATAAATTATTTTTTCACTCATCATCACATGAAAATAAAAAGTCATTTTCATTAAAACGGCAATTAATTTTGAAAATGAACAAAATAAATTCATGTGACGTTGAGTTTAATGAAAAAAAGGAAAAGAAAATACTATTTTTTTTTTAAATTAATTTGTGGTTCAATTGAAAAAAATTAAAACAGTTGTCTATCTATCTTTCATAACATTTACCATCAAATGCAAAAAAAATTTTGATCTAGTAGATATAAATTTTATTCTGATTAGACCAGCAATTATAAAAAAACTTAAAGTTTAAATTTTAAATTTTTTTTAGATCTACAATTAATTTAATTTTTTTCCTTTATTTCTTAACATTGACTGTTTCTAAAAAAAAATTTCCTTATTTTCATTAGATCAACAATTAATTTAAAAAAATCAAAATTTTTTTTTTATTCTACAAAAAAGGAGAAAAATTATTTGTATATATATCTTAATAAATAGAATTCGCCAATTTAAAAAAAAAAGTTCTTTCTAATTCTCATTAGAACAGCTATTTAAAAAAAAATAAAAGTTTAATCTTTAAATTTTTCCTTTAGACCTACAATTAATTAAAATTTTATTTTTTCCTTTATTTCTTAACATTAACTGTTTCTTAAAAAAAAATTCCTTATTTTCATTTGACCAACAGTTATCTTAAAAAAAATTTTTATTTTACAAAAATGTGGAAAAATGTTTTTTTTTTATCTTAACTAGCATTTGCCAATTTAAAAAAATTCTTTCTCATTCTCATTAGACCAGCAATTTAAAAAAAAAAACTTTTTAATTGAAAAAATTTTTTAATTGGTGTTATAATGGAAAAAATAAATAAATTATTTTTTAATCCGTCGTTGAGTGTTATTAAAAAAGGAAAAAAATAAAATAAAAAATTTTAAATAAACTGTTTAAAAACTTGGTACTTGGCAAAAGTCAAAAAATAAATGATATTTTTTTCTACCTGAGTTTCTTAATCTTTAATAAAGCTTAAAGAAAAAAATTAATTTTTTAATATAACTATTAATTAATAAAAAAAAATTAATTGTCTACCATTTTCTAATTAATTTAGTTAGTACAATGTTGTCGCCAGAGTTCACCTACGAGCATCATCAATTTGCCAAATCAGAGCCGATCTTCATACAGCAACAGCAGCAGGAGCATCAACATCAGTCTTTTTCTAGTTACAAGACAGTCTTTTCTTCCTCATCGTCCTCATCTGCTTGTTCGACATCATCCTCGCCACTCAACAACTCCAAGAGTCTGGACTTCGAAAACGAGGACGAGTCGGCGGGCGCGCGCCGCCAGGGCCGCGGCAACCGCTTCTTTCCCGACCACGTGGTCGACATTCTGAACAAATGGTTCTTCGAAAACCAGGAGTATCCATACCCGGACGAGAACATGACCAACATATTGGCGCGCGAGGCCAACATCTCGGCCAAACAAGTGCGCAAATGGTTCGCCAACAAACGAGTCAGATCGAACAAGTGCTACAAGCAGACATTTCGCACCAGGCTGAACAGCACGCCGTGCTCCAGTGTGTCCAAGATGCGCCGCACTAAATTCGCCTGTGATCAGGACATGAACGACGAGAGCTCGGACATGGACGCCTCGGCCCAAACCAATCTCAACCAATCGTCGTGCCACGAGCTCCTTTACGACAATTTAATTCGTAGCCTACAGCAACAGCATCAACAATTCAACCTAATCCAAAATGCCATCTACAATTCGACCGTCATTGCAAATTTTTTGCAATCGTCTCCTCAACTGAGCAGTGCCAACAGCAGCACGAGCAACCCTAGCATCGCAACCAGCCCGAACAGCTCGGGCATAGTCAAAAGAAAAACCCACTTGTCAAACTGCTTCCTTAATGATCAATTGATGAACGAGTCGCCAATTAAATCAGATAGATCGGATACAGACGATTCTGTATTTAGACAAGACCAGAGTTTTTATCTGCACCAATTTCAGCTACAGTTCCAGCAATTGGTTCAGCAGCAACAGCAACAGAAGCAACAGTGGCATCAGCAAGAGTTCGAACAAGCCAAAAAGCCCAAAGTCAACTTTGGCCTTGTCTCCGATCTAATCTAAACATATAAATATTATACATATATACAAATATATGATTTGTGTTAATATTATTTTATCTAGTCCTGTTTGAATCTTTTTTTTTTAGTATTTTTGTTTTTTTAAATTTTAAAATTTAAAATTTGTCTTGCTAGCCTTTATAATATAACTTAAAATAAAATCTCAATTTTAAATTGTGTCGATGTGAAAATGTGAAAGTGAAGTATGGTTTTAGACTTTTTGTCCTGGTGCGCACTTAATCGGTCCGGTCTATGAGAACGAGTTGGCTTGGTTGGCGTCAGTGTCGATACCCTACATTTGGGTATGTTTAGTTTAGTCATCTGGTCAATTGAGCTCACTTGGTACATAGTTGGCCGGTTTGTCGAACTAATTTTTTTTTCTAAAATAAGAAAACTTACCAGATTTTGTGTTTATTTTAACTTTTTTTTTGTATGCGAACGAAAATTTTAGTTCTAATAATAAAAAAACATTTAGCTTACAATAAAATATTTTAATTAAAAACATTGTTTTTTTCTTTGATTAGACTGGATTATTTATTGTTTACTAATACCTAAATTTATAAATTAAAAAATCTAAAAATTTACTGTAGTTATTATTATTTATTTAAATCTAGATTACTTGGACAAAGCAAAAAAATCAAAAGATTAATTTAAAATTGCAAATAAAAGTAATAATTTAAAATGAAAAAATAAAGTAAAAGAACTTTTTTGTTAATTTTGGTTATATGTCAAATTCCAAATGCAAATTACTTACATTAAAGTACGCCTACTGATAAAACTGCATCATTATCATACTAATCAAGCTATAATTTGAATTAAAGTCATTTTTTTTGTTACAAAAAAAATAATCAAAAATTAATTAAAAATTATTTTTTATTAAAAAAAAAATCGCTTCACAAATTAAAATGTGGGTTAAGGACCAAAAGGGCTTTAAAAAACTCTTAACAACAATACATTTTGTAATGCTAGTCAATTAAAAATCAAGCTAATTTATAAATTAAAATCGTCTTTATTTTTTATTGAAATAGAGAAATTTAAAAAAAATTAAATTTAGATTTTATTTTCTAGAATTGGATTCTGCTAAAACAATTTGGCTATTTATGATGGCCATTGATGGTTTTTTCTTTAAAAAAATGTCAAAGTTGGCATGATACGAAATCCGATTAATTGATTTAAAAAATTGTTTGTCATCAAATAATCATTTATAATGAATTGAAAATATTTGAAAAAAATTGAAAATTTTGATTATTCATGTATTCTTGTCTGTATTTTTTGTGTTCGAACATGATATAATGTTGTATCACAAAGTTTTATCATTGCAAAGTATTAAACTTTTGAAAGTTCTTTTATAAGTAATTTTTCAAAATTTAAATTAATTTCAGAGAAAATATTTAAATATTTTTCCATTGATAGTTGTTATTATTATAGTATTTTATGTATAATAGTGTTTTTATTTTAACAAAATCGTATTAAACTCTAAAATTTACTTTAAATCTACACAGGTGAAGATAAATTAGCGATGAAGAAGTAAAGGCCAAAATTTTTAGTTGAATCTGTTTAGTCTTACTATCAAGGCGGTTAAATATTTTATTTAGTTCCCTTAGTTGACTTTGCTTTTTTCCATTTTTTCAGCTTCATTGAAGGTTAAGTTTGTGAGAGTATCGAATAGTAGTCTAAGAATAGATCTTTTGGCGGTTTTGACAATATTTTATTTATTAAAAGTTTAATTTAGAGGTGGACCCCAGGGTACGTCCGAATGGTCTATTGTAAATTGTTGTTAAATGATTTTAATGTCAAAAATTTATTGTCAAAAATTTTAATGTCAAAAATGAAATAAGGATTTTAATGTTAAAATATTTTAATGTCAAAAATGAAATAAGGATTTTAATGTTAAAATATTTTAATGTCAAAAATGAAATAAGGATTTTAATGTTAAAATATTTTAATGTCAAAAATGAAAAAAGAATTTAATGTTAAAATTTTCTGATGTTAAAAAGTATAGTCAATAAAGATAATTAAAAATTTGTATTTTTTGTAGATTTTATTAAAAAAATTAATTAAGCAAGGACAAAAATAAAAAAAAAAAAAAATTAATTAATTAAATTGTTGATCGCCATGTTTTTCCAAAAATTCGGATGCTAATTGAATTTTAACTTTTTCTTTTATTTGACGCTTCAAACTTAAAACAGCAGCTTCTCGGTCTTTTTTCGAAATTCTCTTTCGGTTTTCTCTATCCTTTGATTTCGCCCATAATCGCCCTTGTTGTGTTTGATACGAATGCTGGCATAGCATTCTTTTTCGCTGCAAACATAGCGAGCAGAAGTGTCTTTATTTTCTTTGCTCCACCAATAGCGGAAGTTTTTATAGATCACAACTGAATGAGAGTTTTTTACTTTCTCGATTCCAAAGTTGCTTTCTATGTAAATTATCTCTTCAGAGTCTTCCATTTCGTATGTTTGCTTTAAATTTAGTTTTTTATTTTGTTCAAGTTTTAAGTATATTTTATTTATTTGTTTTCTGTACCGAGCTAGAGCTCCTTCAGAATAAATTAAAAAAAAAAAATAAAAATAAAATTAAAGTTAATAAAATGAGATAAAAATTAAAAAAAAAGTAAAATAAGCTAAATAAATGAAATTTCAGAAGACATGATTTGGAATAGATTGTTACATGTGTTACAGCTTTTATTTATTTTTATTTTTTTTGATATGTAGTGAGTTAGGTAAAAATCTTTTTTTTTTTTTTTTTTTTTTTAATATATTATAAGTCAGGAAAAAAAGAAGAAATTACTAGGTAGCAATTACACAATGGAGTTGGATATTCGATATATCTTGATCCGAAACCTTCTCTGTATTCTTCCACTAGTCTGACGACCAGTGGAACAGAATGACTCAATCCTGCCCTGACATATCTCTCACTCAACTCAAAAAGTCTATTTGAAATTGTTTCGAGATTAAGTTTATTGAAGGCCTCTTGGTGTATAATATTGGAGGGAGTATCATATTTTAGCTTCAAAATAGATCGAACTGCTGAATTTTGAATAACTTGTATTTTTTTGATGTTAGTTTCTGAGAATGAATTTAAACAAGGAAAAGAATAATCCAAAATTGATCCTATTAAGGATTTGTAAAGATTACCTAATGTTTTGGGTTTTAGACCCCATTTTTTATTTGAAAGATATTTTATTAAGTTAAGCCTTGAATTACAACGCTCTTTTAATTCATCCACCATTGGACTAAAAGTAAGTTTTGAATCTAATGTTATTCCTAAGAATTTAACTTTTTCCTCTTTATTTAAATTACTATTATTAATTTTAAGGTCAAGATTAAATTTAACTTTAGTTTTTTTCTCAAAGATCATATAACATGATTTCTCAATAGAAATTTTCATTTTCCATTTGAAAAGCCATATTTCAACTTCTTTTAGATACTTATTAATCACTTTTTCAAGATTTCCTATCTTTTTAAAAGTAAAAAAGGTAGCCAAATCATCTGCAAAAAGAAGAGAGTATTGGCAGTTTGTTTTGTTTCTTTTTGGTATATCATTTATAAAAATGCTAAAAAGAAGCGGACTAATTACTGACCCTTGTGGAACTCCTGCTTTA
Source organism: Brachionus asplanchnoidis (assembly GCA_025491095.1). Taxonomy (NCBI): domain Eukaryota; kingdom Metazoa; phylum Rotifera; class Eurotatoria; order Ploima; family Brachionidae; genus Brachionus; species Brachionus asplanchnoidis. The sequence continues at coordinate 4,854,876 of JAILYF010000010.1, read as the reverse complement.
ATAGGGTATTGATCACTTAGATGACCATTTATATTTACTTTAAAAGATCTTAAGTGCAGAAATGATCTTATCCAGTAGATAAGATAAGGTGGTAGATTTATTTTTATTAGCTTGTAAATTAGTCCATCATGCCAAACTCTATCGAAAGCTTTAGAAATGTCAAAATATAGACAACATACCCTCTTCTTTCTATTAAAGGTCTCTGAAACTTTTTGAATAAGAAAGTAAAGATTATCTGCAGTGCGTCTATGTTTTCTAAATCCTGATTGTTCTTGAATAAGTAGACTATTGTTCTCTAGAAAATTATATATTCTTGTAGAGATGATGCGTTCAAGTAACTTTCCAAGGCAACTCGTCATACTAATTGGACGATAGTTATTAGGATCTTGGGTGGGAGATGTTTTCTTGGGGATCATGGTTATACTTGCTATTTTCCAAGCTTTTGGCACTTGACCTAGTTCCAAACTCCTGTTAAAAAGAATACTTAGTTCAATTAAAGTTTCTTTAGGTAAATTTTTTAACATTAGGTTGTGGATTTGATCTAATCCAGAGCCTGCTTCTTCTTTTAATTTTTTTAAAGCATTTCTTATTTCCAAAAGAGTAATAGGCTCGTCCAAGTTATTTTGTACCTTATTTTTTAAGAAATCTGTAATGGTTTGTGATATTTCAGAACTATCCTCTGATTCAACAAGATCTAGATGAGGACTAAAAGTTGAGGCCAAGATATTTCCAAAGATTTTTCCTTTATCTATATCTGTCTTAAACTCAACACCATCTTTGAGTAATGATGGTATCTGTTTTGAACATTTCTTAGATCTGAACTTATTTATTTTTTTCCAGAAAGGCCTGCTTGATAAAGTATTCTTTCCCATTTTATTTATAAAATCTTGCCAGTTTTGGTTCCAAAATTCTTTAAGAGCTAGACGTAACTCAGATGTAAGCTTATTAAAAATTATCTTTGAAGAAGGACACCTGGTTTTTTGGAAAAATCTTCTAATTTTTCTTCGTTCTTTTATTAATAAGACAATGTTTTTTGGTAAGCTTGATTTAAAAGACTTTTGAGTGTAAGCTGGAATACTTTTTTGGGCAGCATTAACGATCTTTTCTGAAATGTGTTTATTTATGTCATCAATGTTTGTAAAAGAACTTATATGTTGATTTGTTGACTTCAGTAAATTTCGGTAAAGTCCCCAATTTGCTTTTTTAAAATTAAGACTAGTTTTCAAGGGTTCAACTTTTAAGTATATTTTGGACTACTCAATATTTTAAAGGGTAAAAATTTAATTTTAATCAAACGAATGCTGATTTCAAAACAATTTCGGACTTCTATTAATTCAAAGCTTTTTTTTTTAATACGAAAGGAAGCGTTCATTTAGTCTTTTTTAATTAGGCAAATTAAAATAGAATAGCATCATTTTTAACATTAGATTATTAATTAAGATTTAGCAATACTTTCCTTATTTAAGATTTAACAATAATTTCCTTATTTAGCAGATAACATTTAATTCCTTATTTAATTTTTAACATTAGATTCCTTAATTAAGATTTGACATTAAACTCACTGACATTAATTTTTTGACATTAAAATATTTTAACATTAATTTACAGTAAATCGTCCGAATGATTCAAGACCATCGTTTGAGCCCACATGAACGAAAAAATAGAAATAGATACTCGAATCAAATTAAAGCAAAAACACAAAATTAAGGAAATGAATTTTGGAGTCTGAAATAGAATTAAGACATGGAAAAATGTATTCTAAAATTGATAGAATAAATTTCTTGGCCGATGTTTATTCAAGATTATGGAATTTTTGACTGGCTTTAGAATCATCCTGGTATATCAAAAATGTTATTGAAGCTCTAAAAAAGCGACAAATAATTAAAAACTGAAAGAAAATATTTGAGAAACTGATTTTTTTCTGTTCCTATGCGCCTTCACCATGTTTCATAGTACTTTTGTATTAAAATTCAAGAAATATTCTAATTTTGTTTTAAATAAATATGTCAGCTGATACAAAATTTGTTTCACCCTAATTAAGTACAACTTATTATTAAGATAGTTACAATATGTCTGCAAATCTGCAAAGTACTATCTCTATTAACAAATCATTAACATTAAAATACTATATTTTGATAAATAAATCGTTTAAAAATTCAAAAATTAAAAAAATATTATTGAAAAAAATAAATTAAAAACGCTTTGCTTAATTTAGGCAAAATGTTATTTATTGTCCATTTTTATATTTTTACATTTTTAGATTTTTGAGAGAAGAAAAAAAAATCTCAAAATCAAAAAATCTAAAAAAATTTTCATTCAAGAAAAGTAATAATAAATTCGCAATTACTTAAAAAGGAGTTTTAGAATAATTTAAATGTAAAAACCAAGGATAATTTTTTGAAAATCCCTTTTAATTAATTGCGAATTTATTATTACTTTTCTCGCATGAAAATTTTTTAGATTTTTTGATTTTGAGATTTTTTTTTCTTCTCTCAAAAATGTAAAAATATAAAAATGTACAATAAATAACATTTTGCCTTAATTTAACTTAATAGAATCCGATAAATAATTTAGATAATTTAAAAGTTTAATTATCAGAATTATTAATTAAATATATATCAATTCAATATAATTAATATAAAAACTAGTTTGTACTCATTGCTTCGCTGCCGGATTATAAAAAAATTTAAAATGCAATTGATAAAATCTCTATTAAAGTTATAATACTTCTTTACATGCTATATTTTTGTTTAAATCATTAAAATGATTAATACATATTTTTAAGTTTTTTTGTTTGTAACTCTTGAAAATGTCACGTATATAATTGACCGTTTGCAACAGTTTTTGCTCCAAAATTATTTATTTATTTGTTTTATCTGTGCCGAGCTAAAGCTCCTTCAGATGAAAAAAAATAAAAATATAAAATCAAGAAAAAATAAAATAAAATAAAAATTTAAAGAAAAATAAGATAAAATAAAATTAATTATAAAATTAAAATAAGTTAAAATATAATATAAAAGACAATTAAAATGGATAAATAGTAAATTGTAAATAGTAAACTTCTAATATAATATATTCGCTCTTAATTATAATGGTTAATGGTTAATTAGTGAGTCTTAGTTTTTTTTTGAATTTTGATAAATTTATCTCGCTTTTTTAATTTTGATATATCAATTATTATTTTTTATCCAAAAAGTAGTAGTAAAAATCCTTGACATCGATATCTCGTAAAAATCGTCAAATCTTAAATAGTAAGATATATGAGAAAAAGAAGATAAAATGAAAGTAGATAAAAGAAAAACAACAATTAGAGCCGAAGCACTAACAAAAGATTATTTATGAAAAAAAAATACTTAAATTTAATGTATTCAGAAAATAAAACAATTTGCATCTATATAATTTTCAAATCCAAGTTGGTTAATCACTTGCATATTAATTAAGTAAAAGATCAAAATAATCTCTTTTCAATTTTTAAATTCTAATTAGAATTTTAAGATTAAAAATACGCAACAAAAATATTTTAGTTATAAAATGAAGAAATTATTTAGGAAAAAAAGAATCCAAATATTCAAATTTTTTCTATGTATCAATTGTGTAATATTACTATATTTAGTATTTTCAAATCAAAACTACAATTTATTTTATTTTATCAAAAACTCCATTTATAATGCAAAAAAATCCAATTTGCTTAATCAAAAACCAGTAGAAAAATGGATTGTAATCAATACAAATTTGCCTCCGACAAATAAATTTAAAATTCTGTCAAAAAATGTTGATTTTCAGCCTTTAGTTGTTGGTGACAAAAAAACAAACAAATTATGGTATAAAAATAAAGAAGCATTTTTATCAATAGAGATACAAAAACAATCCGGTTTTAAATCGCATTCCTCTATTCCATTCAATTCATATGCCAGAAAAAATATCGGCTATTTGTACGCAATTAAGAATGGTGCAAAATTTATTTTTGATACAGACGATGATAAATCTGCCAATGTAGATCTTGAATCTTATTTCGTTTATGATGAATACGATAAAGGTCTTATTAACGACCATTCAGTTTCAAAAAGAATGGTTAATCCATATGCTCATTTTGGTCAACCTTTAATCTATCCCAGAGGATTTCCATTAGACGAAATTCAAAATAGCTTTGACAATAGCTACATATCAGGACCAAGAAAAGTTTCAGTTGTCCAACAAGGTATATTTAACGGCGATTCAGTCGCTGCCATGTTTCCATTCACAAAAAACTTAAAGAATCAACATATAGATATTAAGTTTGATGAAAGTGCTCCACCATTCCAAATTCCTCTTTACAAAATGGCACCATACACCTCGAAAAATACACTAATTAGCTACGCTGGGTTTTGGAGTTTATTCTTGCCACATTCTGTATCTTCTCAGCTAGTTGATATATGGAGATCATATTGGGCCCAAAGATTAATGTGGTTGTTAAATCAAACAGTTTCATTTTCTCATGCTAATGCATATAAATCAAGCTATACTCATTTTTATCTAATAGATTCCGATCAAGACAATTATATTCATTTACTAACAAAAAGTTTTGTTGATTTTCTATTTGAATGGAAATGTTTACACAATTATTTTTATGAATGTATGGTTCAACTGACCATGGACATGGCTGAAGAGGGTTTTTGGGATAAATCAGAAATTAATTCGATAAAAAATTGGATATTTGATTTAAAATCAGTAGGCTACCAAGAGCCAAAAATTATTAACTTAGAAAACACAGGAACTAATGATAACATTGGAACCAATTATATTTTTGGTGATTTTGATTTTACCAGAATAAGATATTCTCCCGAATTTTACACACCAAACGAATTGGTTGCTCACCTGAAAAATTCCAGTTCATTTTTGCCAGATAATGTTGAACCATTCCAATTTTTCAAAACTATGTGCAAAAATTACGGAATTACTTTACAAGATACAAAAAAAAAGGTTCCAAGAAAAGAAAAATTTTCAATTTTAGTCACATTCAATCACGAACCCATAGTTGAGAATATTTTAATTTTGTCAAAATTGTATCAACACAAATTTCAAAATTTGATATTTTGTGGCTACAAGCTTATTGACAAATTGAAGATTTATAAAGATAAAATTAGAAAATTGGATTCATTTACATTTATAGAAATAGAAAATTCATTAGGCGGCATCTATCACTATTTTTGTTTGAACAAAGCTATTGAAATGGGCTACAAAACAGAGGGTTTTTTGTTGCTGAGTGATGATGTTTTTTTTAAATACTGGAATCTAAGATCATTTAATATGAATAATGTTTGGTTTCCTTTTGACTTGACTTTAATTTTAAATCCAAATAAACCTTTAAAAGAATGGGGACATTCAATTAAAGGGTTTGTGAATCTTCTAAAAACTTGGAATGAAATGGAAGAAATTGCCAAAAATAAGTCGATTTCTGAACAAGAAGTTAATATTATTAAGAATTACTTTAAGCAGATAGACAAAAATCAGGATTTAAAAAGCAATCTTATGCATATTAGAAAAATAAAAATATCTGGTGCTGATATATTTTATGTTCCAAAGAGGAAATTTTCTGATTTTTACTTTTTATCAAAAATGTTTAGAAAACATAACACCTTTTTGGAAATCGCAGTGCCAAATATTTTGGCTGGAATTGAGAGCAACGACAGCATTCAAATAATGAATGGTTATTATGACTGGGTTGGGGTTCAGTTGAATTTTGATAGATACGAAAAATATGAGGTTTTTTTCCATCCCTTTAAATTGAGTAAATTGAAATATGATGAAATTGGCTCCAATTATTGCAAATATTATCTTAGCGATGTTTTTGAATTTAATTAATTTTCTTAATAGTAAAAAAAATATATATATCATCTACTTTGCAAAATTTTAGATGGATCCCACAAATTTAATCGCTTATTATACGCTTCTTTACATGAATTCTATGAGCTTATAAAATATCATTCCTACAAGCATGCTTATGTTATAAAATTTTAAATTAAACCAAAAACCACATTAGTAATTATTTTTTTAGATATCAACAAAATTCTAAAATTGTTAACTGATTTAGATTTCCTGATTTTCTGCTAAAAGTTTCAATATTCAAAATTACATTTTAGAATCTTTTTTTATTTATATCTTTTAAGCACTAAAAATTGATTTTTTGTTTTTTTTTTTCGTTATTTGTAATAAAATTTCAATGCTTTTTTTAATTAATAAATTTAAGTAAATAATATCTTACCATTTTGCTAATTAAATACGGGAAATTTAGTTTTACCACAATTAAATAAAATAACGCTTATTTTTAAATTTTTTCTCAAATTTTATTAAGAATCAAAAAGTAATTATATAGAAAAAACAGTCAGAGACACAATGATATCATTCATTATACAAAATCATTAAAATTAAATAATTTTAATTTCCTTGAGTCACTAGCGTCCAAACACGCTTGACTTAAAAATAGACCAGCCCAAAAAATTAGTAGTCTCTCTCACTGCATCGTCTTGCCGGTTCTCTTAATCTGCTGACAACGTGAAAACTTTCTCCCGTTTAGAATTGCTTCCATTTGGAGCAAACTCCTTCTGATTCTCTTGAGACACCTAATTCAATTGTTTTAATTAGTCCAAGAATAAACATTTTTTTCAAACCCTACATTACCTAAAAATAGGAATTTGATTTTTTTTTATACTTAAATTTAAAATATATTTAAATTAGGGATAATTCATTTTATTCAGTAGGAAATAAACGTAAATAATTGTTTTTTAACGCCGCACTAAAATGCCAGAGAAGAATTTTATATTGTTGGATTAAAAAAAGGATCATATTAAATATATATATTTAATATGATCAATATAAACTAGTCCATGAATGGTCTTTTTTTTTTTTATTGTGTAGCTGGTCGAGCCAAAGCTCCTTCAGCAAAGTTAAAAAGTTTAAAATTATATTATAAAATATAAAAAAAAAAAAAAAGTTTAAGAATATGATAGTATCCTTAAAAATTTAAAAATAAGTTCAAAAATTAGATAAAACAGGAGTTTGAATAAGTGGATATAGTTGATCAATTATAAGATAATAACCGCACAATGGAGTAGGATATGTTATATCTCTAGACTCAAAGTTGAGTTCAAACTCGTTCACAAGTCGACAGGTTAGGGGAACTTGCTTCTGCAGACTTCTTCTAATATAATTCTCGCCTAAATCAAACAAACGGTTATCGACCCTGTGCAACTTCAAATCTTTATTTAAGTTTAAGGGGGTGTCATATTTAAGTTTAAGGATACTACGTGTTGAAGAGTTTTGGATAACTTGGAGTTTCTTTAAATTACTTTCGCTATATACATTTAAACAAGGAAAGGAATAGTCAATAACTGAACCTATAAGGGATTTGTAAATTGAGCTTAGAGTGGTTTTACTCAGACCCCATTTTTTATTAGAGAGAATTCTGATGATGTTCAGCCGGAACTGACATTTCTGTTTAATTTCGCTAACCTTATTAATGAAGTTTAATCTTTCGTCAAATGTTACGTCTAGGAATTTAATGAATTTTGAGTAGGGAAGATATTTGTTAAAGAATTTAAGCTTGAGTTAAGGTAATGTGCTGCTTTTTGAAAATATTATACAAGAGGATTTTTCGACTGAAATTTTCATTTTCCATTTGGTTAGCCATGGCTCTAATTCACTCAAGCATTTATTTATTTGTGATTCAATATTGCCCTTTTTCTTAAAGATAAAAAATGTCACTAAGTCATCTGCAAATAGAAGGGAGTAGCAGGTATTAGTCTTGTCTTTTTTTGGAATGTCATTAATAAATATGTTGAACAACAAGGGGCTAAGTACAGATCCCTGAGGAACCCCTGCACTGATTTTGAAAGAACCACTAAGTATATTATTAACATTTACATTGAATAATCTTGAGCTTAAGAGTGATATGACCCAAGATATGATATATTTTGGTACGTTTAGCTTAATTAGTTTAAATAATAACCCCTTGTGCCAAACTCGGTCAAATGCTTTGGATATATCTAGGAAGATGATCTTTTGAGCGTAATCCCACTTTTATAACTGCTAAAATATTTAACCGAAAACCCCTTATTTCAGCACCTGAATGGACCTTTGGCTTTGAAAGGGTGCGGTTAAATAAAGGTATCGTCATAATCAATTATCAAGGTAGGAAAGTATACATGGTTACTTCTACTAAGTAAACGTTCGAAGCTACTAAAGACGCATCTAAAGCTTTTTTGAATAAAAAATCTTGGACATATTTTGATGAATTTAAAACTTGGAACGACTCATTTCATATAATCGAAATCAACAATGAAACGTGGGAGTTAAGTATGTGTAGTTGCGAATATTGGAAGAAACACTTTATTTGTAAACATGTAATTGGTGTATCGAACGAGCTCTTATTATTGGAATTTCCAACGCTTGATTTGACAATTGAAAAGAATTCAAGAAAAGGGAGACGTTAAAAAGTTTTGCAATCATTTCAACGAAATTCAAACGGTCCATTGAACTTAAATACTGCTTCAACTACAACTACAGCTACAACTAAAGCTACAACTACAGCTATAACTACAGCTACAACTACAGCTACAACTAAAGCTACAACTAAAGCTACAACTAAAGCTACAGCTACAACTACAGCTACAACTACAGCTACAACTACAGCTACAACTACAGCTACAGCTACAGCTACAACTAAAGCTACAACTACAGCTACAACTAAAGCTACAACTACAGCAACAACTTCAACAGAAGCTCACAGTTAAAGAAAGAGGCAGACCAATAAAAACTTACGTTAGTCCTCAACAAGCTAAACGTGGTGGCGGAAGACCAAAAAAAGATTGAATTAATTTTTTAAAATAATTTGATTTGTGTTTTATTTTGATTAAATTTTTTTTAATTTTCTACTTAAAAAAATACTTTATCTACTTAATGCGAATATTTTAGCTACTTTTTTATCTACTTTCCAAAAATATTTTAGCTACTCGAAAAAATATAATCCTAAAAAAAAAAGTTTTTTCGACTTCTAAAAGAATCAAAATTTAAAATTTAAGAATTTAGTTTATATTTTTTAAATGTGAATTAAATCATTTCTTATCAATTGATATTTTAAAATAAATCAAAATATGATGCTCTGTTTTTGCATCTAATAAATCAAATTTTTTCAAATATGGTTTTTCAATTTTGTAATAATTTTAATAAACACTTTCTTAATATATTTTTATTCTAAATTTTTATTATTTTCGTTTATTTGTACAAAAATGTACAGAGATTGTACTGTATAAATTATTTGATTAAGTAGAAAAATTAATATAATTCCAAATCAAATGAAATTATTTTCAAAAGATAATTAAGAAATAAAAAAAATTTCTTCTTAACTTTATTTCTTAAATAGATTTTAACATTCTGGCTATTTTAAGACCTTATTTGAGTGAAGTATCAAGAATTTTAATTAAAAAAAGCTAGACAAAAATTAATCTTAAACATTTTACAAGGAAATTCAATTTTAATTTAAAAATTTGTTTGCAAAAAGTTCTAAATTTCAATTAAAAAAAATCTGTTGTAATATATATATATTAAAAAAATATAAATAACATTTTTATATTTTTTAGATGGAAAATTTTTTAATTGGCACATGAACGGGTTCAACTTTACACCAAAGTAATGCATTTTTTACCATTCGCTAATATCAAACAATATATTAATTATATTGAGCAATCTGTCCGAAACAATATCAGCCATTTAAGATATTTTATTTTCGAAGCATATGCTGATGATACTAAGATTTTATCAGTTATAAAAAATTTTGATTCAGTCCTTGAGCTTCAAAACGACATTGATAAAGTTTGCAAATGGTCTGAAGATTGGTCTACTCAGCTTAATGTTGAAAAGTGTAAAGTTCTTCATATAGGCCACAGCAATAAGAAGTTTAATTACTCAATTTATTCTCAGGCACTAAATAAGTCGGATTGTGAAAAGGACTTAGGAATTTACATTCAAGATGATTTGAAATGGGACACTCAAGTAAAAAACGCAACGTCGAAAGCAAATCGTTTATTAGGAATGATAAGAAAATCGTTTAAATTCCCTACGCTCGAGTTGATTAGGTTACTATACTGTTCACTTGTCAAACCGCACTTAGAATACGCGATTAGCTCTTGGTGTCCTTATTTTGAAAAAGATGTGAATGCGCTGGAAAAAGTACAAAGAAGAGCGTCTAAATTAGTTCATGAACTGCGTCATTTAGACTACTCGGAACGACTATCAAAGTTAAAATTAACCGACTTGAAAACAAGAAGAGAACGTGGCGATTTGATTCAAATGTTTAAGATAGTTAATGGTATAGAGATTGTGAAGTTTACCAACGGGATCAATTATAGTTTAAACACCAAGATGGATAATCGAAGATATGAGTTGAGAAGACACAGACAGAACCTTACACGAGAGCTAGTTAGGAGTTGTTTTCCTAGATTTAACTTTTTTATTAACAGGGTTGTCAATGATTGGAATAAACTACCGGAAGAAATTATCAACTCAAGGAATTTAAACAGTTTCAAAGCAAAACTTGATGTTTGGATGGCGAAACGATTTGAAGCGACTGCTATAGCTCATTAGAGCTCTGCTTGGTTGACTCCAAGCTGCAGTTTACACTACTACTACTACTACTAATTAATAACATGATATGAAGTCCCTTTCTATCCTAGTGGACAATGAGGAGGAGCTCATCTATTTTTTTATTTTTACCTTTTGAGCAACGGCTTCAACCTGACACAGAAGTTACTGCATCGCGTTGATCATCTACAACGCTTTTATTTACCCAGTCGAAACCGGCTCCCCTTTTTTATGATTGAAGGGTTTTAAATATTCGTCCCGTACTGCAGAGATATTTTGAAGATTTTTCCAACCTCAGCCGGTTTTGAACCCTTGATACTCTGCTTGCATGACTAATACACAAACCATTCGGCTATACGGGCTTATATAGTAATTAAAAGTTTTAATTAATTTGCAAATAATTTAATTAAATTGATTAAAATTAATAAATTGATATTTTTAATAAACTAATTGTAGTTAATGTCAAAAATCAGAATAGCTGTACAAAGTTTTAATTATTGAAATTTTAAATTTGCTTTTTTCCAAGATTTACATTCTTGAAATTTGACTATTTCCGTATATTAAAAATTGAAAAAATATAAAAAGAATTTTAAAAACGAGACAGAGATTTAATATTTATTAAAAAATGCTTGAAATAATATTTAAAAAATTAAAATGTGAAGCTTGTCGAAATGTCAATAAATAGAATAAATAAAATTTGCGAACGATTCTTCTTGAATATTTACCGAAACAAATGCAAATTACCTGATTTGGCTAGGATTAAATACCTAGATTTTTTTAATGGAACTTTACCTTAAACAGAACTCTATACCTTAAGGTTAAAATGATACACTAAAAAATCGAAAGAGAATTTAATCTTTAAATAAATAAAATTTTTTGGTATTTAAACATATCTAAAAAATTCTAATTTTTTACAAAATTTTTTCCCAGAAAAATGAAGATAGAAATATTTATTGTATCTATAATTTTGAGCGCTGCTTTCTGCGTTCCAGTTGAAAATAATAGAAAAACAAGACAATCACAGTGGCAATGGCAATCAGGAACAGGTCAACAACAAAGCGGTACTGGTAGCCAGCAACAACAACAACCTGGATCTGGTTATCAATCCCAATGGCAATCAGGAACTGGACAACAACAAAGCGGAACTGGTAGCCAACAACAGCAACAACCTGGATCTGGTTCTCAATGGCAATCCTCTGGAACTGGTCAGTTTCAAACCTTAGCTCCATTGAATTTCAATACTTTTGCTTCTTTTGCTCCTTTTGCTAAACAAGGATCTCAATGGCAATGGCAATCAGGAACTGGACAACAACAAAGCGGAACTGGTCAGCAACAAAGTGGAACTGGTGGCCAACAACAACAGCAGCCTGGATCTGGTTCTCAATCACAGTGGCAATCAGGAACTGGACAACAGCAACAATCAAATGGTGGCTCGTACCAAACCTTTGCACCGTTTCCACCAATGAATTTCAACACGTTTGCTCCATTCCCAACATTTGCTCCTTTTCCAACATTTGCACCTATCCAACCAGGTGAGGGTTCAGTTTGGCAATCACAAATAAATAATGGAACACATCAAATTAGTATGTGGAGCAATGGAACCACAATAATTAGACCAAATAATCCCTAAATTTAATTTATAAAATTTTCAAAATTTTTTAAAATAGCTAGCATAATATGAAATAAAAATCTTACTTAAATTTCAATATATCTTTTTCTTGAGAGTAATCTAATATAAATGATAGTCTACTTGTTCAAGAGCAATGAGAATTTGGTAAACATAGTCGTATTGCAGACAATCTTCATTTTCTAATTCAAAAAGAAAGTTTTTAGAATATTTTTCAAAAAAGATCAATTTTTAAATCAGACCAAAGATTTAATGAGTTGGTTGCTTTATTAAAAAGAACCATGAAAAGCAATCAGGAACGAATTTTGGATTTGAATCTTTCTCAAAAATTTTAAAGATCGTATCAGAAATTTACATGTTGTTTTGATACCTAACATGCAGTCCGATTCGCAAAGATTTTATAATACAAAGGATCTTATCAGGTATTTTAAAGAGCCTTAATAAATTCTAGCCTGACAGGCGTTTATAGGATTTTTTTGTTAAGATTCCTTTTCGACTTTTGTAAAATCCTAATAAATTTATTTGATTGAATAAGTATCATTTCGAATATAATATTTGGAAACAAATACTTTTGGAAAATATACTTGAAAACTAGTTTACTTCAATAAAGAAACGAAAATTTAGAATTTGCGAATCAAAAACCGAATATAGTAAATATCAAATATTTGAAAAAAATTTAATTTAATTTAAAAAAAAATTACGAAATAAATGGTTTAATTTTTTGTGTTTGAATTAAAAAATGTATCCAATGCTGAAATAACATTGAAAAAGTGCGATATTCAAGTATTATTTTCAGTTTCAAATAAGAAAATATTTTAAAGTTAATATTGCAAACATTTTCATATTTTAAATTAAACTGTTTAGTGAAATAGAATGAGTTTAATTTCTATTTGCAATTTTGAAAAAATTATTGAAAATTCTTTTTTTTTTACATTTAAATAATTTATTTATTTATTTGTTTATCTGTACCGAGCTAATGCTCCTTCAGAATAAAAATTAAGTTAAATAAGATAAAAAATAAATAAAATGAAAAAAAACATAAAATTCATCAAGATTTAAATTAATATTCAATCGTTGAAAACCTCTTTCAGACTTTGTGGGCAAATTTAATGGAATAGCTATTTAATATAATTAAAATTAATTTATCGACCTTCAAGTATTTGACTTTGGGAAACATAGTTGCATCTATTTCGCAAATTTTACCTACCCCTTCCAACTTTTTTTAAATTTTTATTTATAAATTGAATTATTATTTTTTTAATATTACATTTAGTTTTTTCTAAATACAGTCGACGCTCTCTTATCCGGACGACTCGGGACCGTAAAAACTGGTCCGGATTAATTTTTCGATAATTCGTAAAAATGTCGAAAAAAAATATCAAAATTGGTGAATAATTTTTAGATTGAATATTCAAAAACCCTGAGAACAAAAATTTATCCTGTAAAAGATGAACCATAGTTCCCCAAACCGACTAGACCCAAATAACTTTGTTTTTTTTCTTATAAATTTTGACTTTAATGATAATTGACGTTCGTTTGATGCATTTTGACAAAAACTCAATCTATAAAAAATGGAAAACAGAGTTTAGACAGTTTTTTAAACTACAAATATTATCTTAAAGATTATCATATCACAAACCCAATGTTAAAATTTATAAAAAAAATAACAAAGTTTTTCATTCTTGCAATATTAACTTAAAATTATTATTTTATTTGAAACATCGCACTTTTTCAATGTTATTTCAACATTGGATACATTTTGTAATTCAAACAGAAAAAATTAAACCATTTATTTTTAAGATTTTTTGTCCATAATTTTAATTAAAAAAAGTATACATTTTTGCTTATTTTTACTGAATTTCACGCTATCTTAATTTGCGGAATAATAACACGCTTTTGAGTGTACAGCCAAATAAGGTCTTGTTATTGGGTTAGTTCATTGCTAACATTACACTTCTTAGTTTTTATTCGCTAGCTAATATTTATGTTACAGTCAAAACGCGAAATTGGGCATAATGCAAAATGCCAATGTCAAAAAATAAACTATAGCAAAATGACTAATCTTTTTGTGAGTTGACATGGCAAAATATTAATTTTAAAAAAATTTTAAAGTTTAAAAGTTTTATTAAATTGAATATTTTTTTTAAAATTTATGTTGTATTGTGTTAATTTGAGTTGAATTGTTTTTTAATTTGTTTAAAAATAAAAATGATTTAAACAATTCAAGAGAAAGAAGATGCTCTTATTAACCAGAACAAAAATGCCGCCCAACAACAAAATATTGATTAAAGTTTTGTTTATTAATTTTTATTTGAATTTTACTTTTTTTATGAATGGAATTCCATCTAAGTATGTGATGCAATTTGATATATTTTTGTTATTTTAATTTTAAAAAGATAATTTTATATTTTGACATTGGTATTTTGCGAAAAATCTTGGAGTTTGCCCAATTTGACGTTTTGCAGGTAACACATATTTTTTATTAATTGCTATAATTGGTGGCTAGGAGATATTTTTTTTTAATCTTTTAATAATGTTTTGGTTGTTTTGCAAGTGTTTTGTAAAATACTTCTGTTCTGATTATATAATTCACAACTTCTTTGATATTTAAATGGGTAACAGAAGACAAGTTAGCCTACAACAGTCTCATCACTTAATTTTTTTATAAATAAAAAATAGGTTTTGTGAAGTTCATTACAAAAGAACAGAACAAAGTCTAAAAAAATTAAATTTCTATTATTCCAAAAGGTTAAAATTGATTCTGTGAATGCAGCATGGTGCAACATTGAAAGTTGCATCAACTGTAAAAGAGTGCTAATGATGTGCAAAATCTCTGCAAAATATTTTATATTGAATTATATTTTTTATATATTGCTCGATTATATTGAAATTTAATTTCTGCTAAACTCTGCAAATTTAGCAAACCTTGATATTTGATGCAACTTTGAATGTTGCACTATGTTGCATTTACAGAATTAAGTTTAAACCTTTAGAAAAAAAGTTGTTAAATTTTTTTCTGTTCTTATTATCATTTTGTACTGAATTTCACAAAACCTAAATTATGAAAAATTGAGTTATTAATATATTTTAATTTAAGAATAATTTAAATTATTTAAAATTTTAATATTAAATTGAATTTTATAAATAATCAAATTTCTTATTTGAATTAAAATTTAATTTATTTAAAATTTTAAATTTTCATTTATTTTATTTAATTCAAATATTTTAATATCATCCAAAGTATGAATTCAATTTGTCGCTTTTTTAGTCTTTCAACTTTCTTTTAGTCTAAGTATGAACTTAACCTTTTGATTTTGAAGGTACTTTATTGTTGAGTAAGTTGAATTTTTAATTGATAGAATTTCATCACTAATAAATAAAAAACTAATTATCTCAAATATTTTATTCCTTGCATCTCTAGGATAATAAAATATTTAACTTATCTAATCTGAATTTTTTTTCTATCAAATTTCGGTCGAGATTTTTCTTTTACTTTTAAAAATATGACCGATTTTTAAATCAAAATTTTAATTTGACCTTTTTTGATTATTCATCCATTTTTTTCCTGCTGAATTAAAAATTGATTAAAACTAGCGGTCTCAGAAAAAAAACTGAAATCATGCTCTATTAAACTTTATTCATAAACTCTATACTAAAACAAATTAAATTCTCACGTATTTTAAATTTTATTTCTTAAAAGAAAAACGTCTATTTTAATTAGCTACTGGAGCGTATTTTGATTTTTGTTTGATCAACAAGGCACATTAAATGTCATCGGATCTCAATTCAGCAGCAAATATTTGCCCATTACAATCACAAACAACAATGCATTTTGCTTTCACAAAATAAATCAAGACCTAGAAATTTGTCAGGTGAAACAACTACATAAAAATATTTACAAACTTATTGAGATTACTTTAAGCCAGCTAACAAAGTGAAAAGAAAACATCCAGTCTCACTCTCATTAATCTCCTAAATCAGCAAAATCAAAGTGAACTAGAAAACTTGTTTTTCTTACGATTTACCTTAAGATTAAACACACAAGTCTGTTTGGTAGGTTGGCAAAAGCACTTATTTTATTTACATTGCATTTTTTGTGTATTCCATCAGCACAAAAGCGCTTGTCCTTTGGGATTTGAATTAATTAAGCAAATAAGAAAAAAAACTCAATTTTCTCAGCTTTTCTCATTGTGTTTTATACTTTTCATTTTTTATAAAATTGGATTTTAATTCCATCAGGGAATGAAACGCAATTTTTCTAACAAGTGAGCGCTCATTAATTCTAATCATATACAATTCATGTCTTGAATAAAACACGGCATAATACTTGAATCTGTCAATATTTTAAAAACAATCAAGTTAATTATTAGAATTGTCGAACACTTTAGATTTTAACGATTCATTCGACTGTCATTTTCAACCCAACTCAAGCTGTTAGATGAAAATTTTTGCAAAAAAGAAACTTAAGAAAATAGAAAATTGATTTTAGTAACAAAAAAATGCTAACTTCAATTTGAATAAAATGCCAAAATTCTGATATTGAATAGTTTGAATATTTATTAGTTTATTTAAAAAATAAACGAGGAAGAGCTTCGGTCAGCTTCTTTCAGTTTTTTAAGTAAATTTTTGATGAAATCAGTTTTTTTATGATAAATAAAATAAAGTTTTAAAAAATTACCAAATTAATTTTTATAAAAAGAAAATTATTTTTGGGTAGAAGTCAAATGGAGACTTATTTTTTGTTAAAGAGTTGTTTAAAGCTATTTAATTAATGTGCTTGATTGAATTTTTTTATTTATATTCATAATTTTTTTAAATATTTTTTATTAAAAAGTTCAAATTTAATTTTTCATTTTTTTATTACTTAGAATTTTTTTTTAGAAATATATTTAATTTCACCTGTAAAACATAAATTTATTTTAGAAATTTTTTCGGTTTAAATTTTATTGACTTAATTTCAAATTTATTTAGTAATTAGATAATTGTCTTAAATTTGAGCTTATTTTCAGCTTTTTTTGTTTCTAAAAAACAAAAATTTAGCTCTAGTGCTTATATTTCTTAATTTTATTTTTTCTAAATTAAGTTAAGTAAATAATATCAAATGGTTTTGTCAAAAAATTATAATTAAAAAAACAATAAGATATCATTTAAAAAGATTTAAATTTCATAAATTTCTCTATCAATTTTTTTTTCCCGAAATTAGCCGATTTGCAGTATTCAAAGAGCTTTTGCTTAATGGACCTGAATAGGTTTGTTTTTGATGTCATAAAAAGGATCTTTAACAAGGTAATTGTTAGGCACTGCTACCCTAATTAATTTCCTTTAAGTTTTCTAAAGAATGAATTTCAGTTAAATATTAGTAGACTGAGTGAGAACGGTAAAAGATACAGTGAAGAGAATTAACAATTTGTATGAATCTGCTAAATCTGAATATAAATATTATATTGCTATCATATTAAATAATTTTGGATTTCCGCAGGGATTTTCTGGATAGCTTTATTTTTTTTTTTTTTTATTTATTAAAAAAATAATTTAGGAAAAGTTTTTCCAAGGCAGTTCCGAATGGCAGAGTCTTCTTTTCAGCCCACATGGTTGCAATATGATAGCTTTAGTTTTCGTTTTGACCCTCTTGTCATGATACAATGTAAAAAATTCAGTAAAATTTTGGAGAAAAAAAAATTAATTGCATTTTGTTTTTTCTATAGGCTGATTTTTTGCCTAAATAAAGTAGTCAAAATTAGGCTTTTATTCAAAATCTCAGAACTCACAAATATATTGAGCACTTAATTAAAATCAAAATGAAAAATTATACTGAAATTAATGAAGAAAACAATTATGGCTTAAGGGGTCTGAGTTGTTCATTTTTTTTTAAAATACTTTTCAAAACTTTCGAAAAACTTTAAATGATACTGTTGGAAAATTAGTCTTTGATTTTTAAAATCCTACCTCATTTTTAAGTCATGTATAATTTTCTAGTTTTTATTATTTTTAGTTTATTAGTTAATTTAAATTTGAGCTTTAGTTGCTTCATATATCAAAATAAGCCTAGTAGAAGTAAGGAAGTCTGACTTAGAAGAGTAAAAGGATGCTACCT
The DNA here is from genome assembly GCA_025491095.1 of Brachionus asplanchnoidis. Taxonomy (NCBI): domain Eukaryota; kingdom Metazoa; phylum Rotifera; class Eurotatoria; order Ploima; family Brachionidae; genus Brachionus; species Brachionus asplanchnoidis. Next base: position 4,836,541 of record JAILYF010000010.1, on the reverse strand, counting down.
AAATCTTTTTTATTTTCATTCTCTTGAGATCAATTTTTGATAAAATTTTTAGGATTTTTGTAAAAATATCAAAGATAAATTTAAATTTAGGCTCAAAATTACACCAAAAAGCACATGTAATTTTTTTTGCCTAAGCTCTCTATTTGTACTTGAGAAATACCATCTCAAATAATTTGATTTTACAATCAATTTAAGTTAATGCCTTTTACAAATGGGTGTTCAGTTTTTTTCTGAGCCTTTTTTTTTGCAAGATTAAATCGATAATCTTAATTTTTTATTTTTTTTCTCCAAGTATTAAATAAAATTTCCCAATTATTATGATTAAATAAATTTAAACTAAATTAAATAGTAATCTAATATTTTCAACAAAGTTACACTTTTTCTTAAAAAATGTAAACTAATTCAGGACACTTTTAAATTAATGTAAAAATTGTAAATAAAAAAAAGTTTGAAAAAATGAAGAGTAAAAATGCAATAATGTAAATGTAATAAAGTAAAATGATTTAGATATAAAATTAATAATATTCTTTTATTTTTTTATTTGAAAATTTAAGTTGTCTCAAATTAGTTTAAATTTATTTAGAAAAAGTTAAATATTTGATTGCTATTCAATAATTATTTTTTTATTTAAAAATAATTATGGTACACCCTAAATTAATATTTTGTTATTTAATTTTTAATGAATAACCATTTAAAAGAATTTTAAAGTCACAAGCAATGTCCAAGTCCGGGCTTGGAATATATTTGGAGAAAAAAATAAAAAAAATTCTGATATTAGAATTAAATTTTTTGTTCAGAAAATTCTTCAAAATTTTTGAAGAATTATTTTTTTTTTGTACAAAAATTTTGATTCGAATGCTGAAATAAAAGGGTGCGATCTCCAAAACATGTGATTTTGACTCCATTTTTTAGGGAAAAATTTTGATAAAAATTATCTTTAAATCTTTTTGAATATTTTAGCTGTATCTTTTACAAATGAGAAAAATTTTGACAACTTTTCGTTTTTTAATTATTCAAATTGCTTGATGTAGCAAAATTGTATATATTTTTTTCGTTGATCGTTTCAGGCAATCGACAACTCATAGCAATCCAGATGAACTAAAATTTCTTTTCTCTTTTCCAGTTTTAATTAAAAATAAATAATTTTAAAAGGAAAAAAAAAAAATTATTTTTTACTTTAAAAAATCAAGTTAGGCAAATAAAACTCGATTGAAAACTGATCATGAATTAGGAGATCAGCCAAAGTTTGATTCTCGTTTGAATTTGAAAAAATTCTATGTTAATTGTAAACTAATTAATAATAAAATTTATTAGATTTTTGTGATATAGTTGGTAATGACTATTGGACTGATGATTAAAATAAATGATTATTTTTGTGATTAATGGCTTGTATGATCATAGCTATAAACAAAATTTGCTTTTGTGATTAAGATCAAGTGAAAAATCGAATAAACACACGAATTCGAACAACAACAAAAAAGATTAATTCAAACTAATTAACAATTAATTAAATTGATAAAGTTTAAAAAATTTAGAACAAAATTGATATAAAAATAATCCCAACTATGTATACATTTTTTTATGTTTTTTTTTTTCTAATTTTTTTATCAATTTTAAACCAAGCATGTAAATAGGAAAACAGAGCTTGTCAAACAAAGTACGACCATTTGATATCGATGAACAAATGTGAATTAGAAAAGCAACAGCGTTCACGTTCTATTTAACTCATTCGTACACATAGGGATTCTTCGTTCAACTTGAAAGTTTTCATTTCTCAATTTGTCGAAAAGCGGGTCTTCTTTTAATTTACCAAATTTTTACTTGGTCCAATTTTGCTTACTCAAGTGATTATTTTTGTTGAAATCCAAAACTTGAATAAACAAAACGGCTCTTTTTCTTTGCTATTTTTTTCTTTTCGTAAACTATTAGTTTGTTAGTAGGGCTCACTGGTGCTTGTTTCAAGTTCGTTCAACTTGAATTGATTGATTTTAATTTAGTTTGAATTCATATGTAAATTGAGCATTTCTTTTCAAATCTCAACAAAAAGAATTGCAATTAGAAACTTGTACTAGTTAATTGTATCTATTGGCTTTAGTCTTCGCAATCAAATACTAAGACTGAACTTGATTTTTGTTCGGGCCAAAACTTAATTTGCCCATTTCACAATTTGCCAAGCGAATTGTTTAAATTGTTAATTATTTGCAAATAAGTCTTAGATTAGCTATTTGCAAAGCGCTATCGAATTCCGCTCTTTTGCTTACATAACTCTTGGTTTCATGCTGATCTGAAAATAATTAAAATAAATTAACTATTGATCGAATTTTATTATTTTTTCTTACAAACAAAATCACTCTCTATCAAGAAAAATATAGCTATTTTTTTTCCAATTTTTTTTATTGTTTTTGGCCGCCTAAGACTAGTGGAAGTTGATTAAAAATGCGAAATTAGCTCTATTAGTCTAAAAATCAATTCTATATACTTGTTGAAAGTATGAGTTAAGAGATAATTTATTATATGTTAAATACGAGCCATCAAAAAAAATTAATAATTTTTTTTTAGGAATTGCCTGTGATGCTCTGTTTTTTTTATCTAATATTTTTATTAAATAATAATTGATTTTAAAATAATGTGATTTTAGATTAGAATTTACTCAAATTTTCAAGTTTTTATAGTTGATTATTTTTAGTTCCACTAATGAATGGTTATTCCGTTTATCTAAAAAAATAATTAAAATTTTTATTTATTTGTTTTATTTTAATTAAAATTTAACTCTAAATTCAAATTTAAACAAATAAAAAATTACTAATTTTTTTTTTCTAATTAAAAATTCATTTACTCATTTAGATTTGATTGAGTATTTATTCAGATATAGCTCGGTAAGAAGTCCAAGTTCAAAAGAGAAAACCTCAAAAAGATACTTTAATTTATTTGTTCAAAGTAAACTTTGCGGAATTTGTTTTTTCCGAAGCCGATAGAGCAGAAGAATCTCGATAGAGTCAAACATTGAGAAGTAGGAAGAATTACTATTTTCGACTTCGCTTTTGAGTATACTTGATGCTATTGTTTTTTTTTTAATTCTTATAAGATCTTTTATGTTAAGTACGGCTCTTAGTACAACTTTATCATTTGTGAGTAATATCCATTAAACTTAAATTAATCTAGGATTAGTAATCGACTTAAAGTTTTGTTTAAAGATTTGATAGCTTTGATAAAACACTCAAGAAAAATATTAAATTCAATATTTCAAATCTTCGTTTTTTATCTAATAATAAAAGTAATTTGTTATAAAAACAAAAGTCTTGTAAAAGAATCATTTTTAAAATTAGTAAAAAAAATTGTGCTTTTTATTTTTAATTTTTTTTTAAACTAATTTATTTTATTTTTATAGTAAAAAAAAATCGAAAAATTAAGTTAAAAATTTTTATTTATTTTATTCATTTGGATACTCTATCGAGCTATAGCTCTTTCAGATTACAATAAAAAAATAGTTCAATTCTAAATAAAAAAAAAGCTAATAAACGAGAAAAGAATATAATAATTTTTAATTTGACATGATTTGTACAAAAGGTTTAAATATTGTTCGATTCTAGAAAGAAAGAAGTTATGGTAAGATATTACACAAAGGAGTTGGATATTCGATAAATCCTGATTCAGCTATTTTCTTTATCATAAGTCTAAAATATATTTTGAATTAAATTTTAATTCAATTAAGATTAAGCTTTGAAATATTTGTAATAAGATAAACAAATTTTGTAAGCCTATTACTGTAGCTTTAAAATTAGTTAAAAACCATAAAATAATTGGAATCATCCTCATTGATCTTTATCAACATTTTAAAGGGGCTAAAATTGATTTCTCGGTCCACATTGTGTTAAAAGATACTTAAATTTTTTAAAAAGTTAAAAGTTCAAAATGAATATTTACTTAATTATTATAATGAATTATATATTAAATGAAAAAAAAAATATTACATTTTAAAGCTTTTCTTTTCAAAAAATACATCCGAATGTATCAAAAAAATATCTTCACGTTTTGATAAATAGATTACTAATTTTCTTTTTTTTTGTCCCCTAATTTATCTTTTTTTCCTTAAATCGATTTAAAGAGTAACACGAAAGTTTTACATTTACGAATAGATAGTTTTAATAGATTTTATTTAATAATAATTTATTCAGTAAACACCGCGAGGGTGATGTAAAAAAAAAAAAACAAAAAAAAATAAAATGTAAATTAAAGTAAAGTTTTGTCTTTCTAAATAATTTTAGAGAATAGATTTTATTAATAATTTCTTTTTGGATCTTAAATTTTAATAAATAAAATTATTTTCATAGATTTTATTTTTTCTTTATATTATTGATTGAATGCATTCGACTCACTAAAGTTTTTTGCGTAAGTCTTTCGGGTGAATTGAATTTTATGGACTTGTTAACTCGGAGAAATATTATTTTTATCGAATTTAGGATGCAAATTAATCAAGACCATGTTTATATCCATAAATGTTATATTATTTATTAAAAAATATTTAAGTTTTTTTATATTAAATTTTGAATTATTAAACTAATTCAAGTTTTTTTTGTTATGCTTTATTTCAATTTTTTAATTCTCAAATTTTGATATTTTCCAAAAAAATTATTTTATTTAAAGTTGAATTTTATTTTTAAATGTCCAGTGTTGAAGTGAGATCTTTGATCATCCCAAACTGTCAAAGGACTTCTCAAAATTAATTTAAAAAAATGTTACCTTAAATTCTAAAAAAAGAAAATTTTTTTAATAAATATAAAAAATTAAATTAAAAATTTTATTTAACTTTGGGTAAACATAGGGCGTAACCAATATTTTTTGAATTCACATTTTTGGATAAAAAAATTTGAATTTTTTTTTAATCTAAATTTAGTTCAATGATATTGTAAAAAGCCTCGCAAGATTTTTACTTAAATGTTGAAAACTAAAAACAAAACAAGAAGTTTGATTGTGAATGTTTTATTAACCCCTAACCTAAAGTTATAACAAAAACTTAGTGGTTGAATTTGTGATCCTGCAGTTAATCCAAGATTAAATAATAAATAGAGACATGTCAATTGAAAGTTTCTTTTGGGTCCATTTTGATCAGCCACGGGTTTCCTCTGAAAACAAAAAAAAACCAAAACTAACAAAGATAGACTATTGAGAGCAATAGGAAAATTTTAGTCAAGACCACCACACACTGTTTAAATAAACAATTGAAAAGCAAACAATATAAACTATCATTATATTCAATTAAACACATTAGTATGAAGCTTTTCATTTTGGCTACAAGTTTGAACAAAAAAAATGGTTTGTATCAATATTTCGATAGCAGATTTGTAATAAAAAAATAAAGCCTTTGGCCAAACAATAAACTACTCTTTTTTCTGGTTATTTTTAATTCATTTTTAATTAATAATATCGAGCTCTAAATGCTGTTGAATGTTAGCCTTTCGTTTGTGAGAACAATCGATCCAATATCGACATTCAATTAGCAGAGCCATGTTTTGTCACAATAGAATTTAAATAGTTTTTTTTTTATTGCAGCTAGGACAATAAAATTTTATTAGCAATAATAATCGTAAAACTTAGCTGGTCTGAGAACCATTTTGCCTAATCTATTTTTGAATGAAACGCGCTAAAGAACAATTTTAGAGCGCTTTAATCATAATTAAATCTCAATAAATTGTTCGGACTAGCAATAAAAAGTCGGCTAGTCTTATTTTAACTTTTTATTTTTTTTCAAATAGATAAAATATTAATTTATAGTTGGCTTTATTTCGGACAGTGAACACGATAACGTGTAAAAAAACATTATCATTAGAATGATTAGAGCCGAGCACATCAACAATTAGTTTATTCTATTATCTTTTAGATACCATCTATCGGTGCTATTTGTCTAAAGTCGGAATCAAACTATTCATATCATATCTCGACAGACTTATCTTTGCCTTTATCGATTTTTGTTTCCTTTGAGCTCTCTAGCTTCTGATAGGTAAAGTGGCTTTTTTTGTTACTTTTAAATAAATAAATACACTCAAGCAGAATTAAATAGACGGAAAGCTCATAAATATTTATGTTTAATAGTCGTTTGACGGCTTTTAAAACCGTCATTGTTTGGAAAAAGTGTGACATTGATGATTAATAAACTAAAGTGTGTGTTTATTAGACGGAAGATACGTCTCGGACTTGAGGAAATTAAATTTATTTATTTAAAAGTTAAAATGATAATTAAAAAATAGTTAAGGAAAATTTCCAGCACAGTTTCGAATGGCTGGTTAATTTTAAATTATCAAATTTAGACTCTTTTTTTTCTCTTTTCTTTTTCATAATTAAAATTGTACATCAACAAAAACAAAAAAAAATATAAAACAAACCTAAAATTCTTTTATTTTTTTATTAAGTAATAGAACAAATTTTTTAATTTGCAACTTTAATTTTGTAACAAATTTTTTTATTTTTTTTCTCATAATATTACAACACGGGGCTAAAAAGAAGGTGCAAGCCGTTCGGAGCAGCCCTGGTGGTGTTCCACCTAAATTATTTTTTAAATAAAAAATAAATAAAATCAAATTTACTAAAACTAAATTAAGTTTCATAATTTATATTTAGATACAAAAACACAATTTTATTTCATAAATCCCAAAGTTATAAAAAAAAATTAGTCTCTTTCATGCAAATGTTTAGCTTTCTTAAATTTTTTTGCTAATTATTAATAAAAAAAATACCAATTTTAGCTCTTTTCCTTTCAACTATCGGAGGTTCTATAACTTTTTTATGAGAAAGAATATTCGAAACGTCAATTTATAACATTTTTATAAATTCAGTAAATTTGAATGAAAATAGTGTTTTTAAATCACTTTAGTAATTATAAAACAAATAATATTTTGTTACGATAATTTATAAATTTTGTATTTTTTTCTTAATTTTTGGTAATAGTTTCAGTAAATGTGTTTAAAAAAGAATAATTAGTCGTTTCGAATGGCAGCACGTCCTTTTTAGTCCTCATGGTGATTTTTAAGAAGTTAAAATTAGTTTACGCCGACAGACCATTGTTATGGGTTAAAAGCTGTCATTTAAATTTTGTCTCAGTTTGTTTTAATTAATTTATTAAATAATCAAAACTGTTTTCTTTAAAAATCAAATATAAAATTAATCATTTTTTTAATTTAAATATTTTTTAACTAACAAGAGGCTTAAGGCCGCTCGAAAATACTTTGGAGGCGAAATCCATATAAAATTTTCTAAAAGAAAAATGAGATATGTTTGGGGTCAGAAGATGGTCAGGTTTCTATAAAGTAAATTTTTATTTTTTTGCTATGAATAATATTAAAAATAAGAAAACTTACATTTTTTTTTTTTTTTTTGAAAAATAATTTGGAGTTTAACTCCAGGGCGGTTTCGAGTGGCGTGGCCCTCTTTTCAGCCCTCATGTTAGGAAAATATTAAATAAAACAAGTTGAACCAACAAAAATTGACAGTTTTTTTAAAATGAGCACAAAACTTAGATATTTCTGAATCGAATGGTTTGTCGATTATAGAAATAAACAAAGTTTTTCATTTTAATTTAAATATTTCTAAAAATAATCAAAAACTAGACACATTTTTAGAAAGCTAGTCTAATTTTCTACGATTGGAGGTTAGTTTTTGAAAAATTATAAAAATTTAATCTTCCAAAAAAAATTAAACAGTAATAATTAAACAAAAAATAAAACATCAATAAGATTTTAATTGATTATTGAATAGATTTATCAAAAAAGAATAAAATAAATTTTTATTTTAAGCAAAAAAGGCACAACAAAATTTTTAGTATTATTTTAATATATTTTATTATCTTTACTTTTAATTTATCAAACAATGAAGAATTTTTGTTCACTTTATTTTTGAAATTCACAAAGCCGAAGAATTTAATCTTATTTTTAAAAAGTAAAGAAAAATTAAAACTAAATGAGATGTTAAACATTAAAAAAAATTTTTTTGCTTCGTATAAAAAGTGAGGGTCGTGTTTTTTTTAGGACCTGTTATAATTCCCTAGCAGGTATCCTTCTATTTACAAAATTAAATAACATTCAGGTACAAAAATTCAATTTATTTAAACTAGTGACAATATTAAAGAAATTAAAGAATTCAGATACTTTATTAAAGATAAATAAAGAAAAAATACAAATCAGAATTAGCAAAGGGAATCATAAATTTACACATTTAAAGTTTAATTTGATATGAAGTTTATGTAATTATAAAATTTATGGAGGAAATCTTTTTTTTTTGAAAAATATTCTAAAAATTTTTATTTTAATTACGTGGTTATTTTTGATTTGAACAGCAAAAAGTAGTTTTTTATTTTATTTGGCTTGTGCACCTGTATTAATCAAGATCAGCGACGGAGCCAGAGAAGGACAGAAATATAAAGGGATATTCAAAAGTTATTTTTAAATTGTAATTTTTTTTATTTCAGAACATTTGAATAACATATTGCATAAGTTTAGCATTCAGAAAATATAACATTCGATTTTTAAAAAATTATTTTTCACGTATCAATAAATAACATATTATGTAAATGTTTTCAGTCATGTCTTTGTTATTCAGAATTTATCTTACTTTCCCAAAAGTAATTCAAATTCTAAAAAATCTTTTTCTGTACTGAAACATCGCTATAATTTGAAAATAAATAATACTAATAATACAATTTTCTAATATCTAATTTATAATTTATATAATTATAATATCTATTTTATCACTTCGAACCCCCAATTTATAAATGTCTGGCTACATCCCTGATCGAGAAAGTTCTACTTTTTGCATGCAATCGATTCATGACATTTTATTTTTTCAAGCATATTTTCCCTGACATTAACCAGGTCTGCTTTGTGAATTTTCCTACATTTTATAAAATATGCTTTTTTTCCTAAGAAAATTTGTTTTGAAGCCACTTGTATCAAATTTTTATTTTTCTTGTTTTAAAATAATTTTGAGAATACCCATGATCTGTCCGAATGAAAAAATTCTTAGCTTAAAGCTCGATTTTTGCATTTCATCAATTTTTTTCGACATTTACTAAAAATTCACAAAATTTAATTTAAATTTATTAAACTTTTTGTCAAAAAGAAAAAAAATTAATTTTTTAAAATCATTTGGCTGAAAGAAAAGACTAAGTCAGAATGGTTAGATAAAAATATGAAAGTAAGACTAAGTCTCCATTCCAACTGGCCAATGTTTACTTAAATAAATAAATTTTACTAAAAAATATTTGATAATTTTATAATCACAATTTTTGCCTTTTGAACTTTTATTTTTATCTTATGGTTACTCGATTAATTTATTATAAATTAGCAATCGATTGATGATCTTAGCAGAGTAGTTTTTATGTCGAGACAATTTCTTAGAATATTAAAGTCAAGTCAAAATTTTTATTTTAAAAATGATTTAAATAAAAAAAAAAAAAAAAAAGAATTATTCAGTTTAGTCAAAAACAAAGCCTGGGCTTTAGTAGAATTGAATTGAAGAAAAATTTATAAATATTTATGTTTAATAGTGGTTTGACAGTTTCAAAAGCCGTCAAACTATTGTTTGGAAAAAGTGTGACAATGATGATTAATTAACAAACTAAAGTATGTTTATTAGACGGAAGAGAATCGATAGCTTCGGACTTGAGGAAATTAAATTTAATTTTATCAAAATAATGAAATCAAATATCCGTCATTATAACAAATAGCAATAAATATTTTTTTTGCCTGTATTTTTGTTTAAATAGTTATAAATCAATCAATCAATAAATTTTGAAATTGATTGAGATAAAATTTTGCTTTAGAGGAAATTTCATTTTTATTCTTTTTAAATTTTTAGGATGCAAATTTACACACATTGTGTCAATGAGATGATTTGTCATATTCATGAAATTTAGTCTTGGTCTAGTTCGCTAGTCAAAGCCAATTAATAGCATTTATGTTTTTGATCGGAGCCACATTGAGTTGAGAGCTTTCTCAAGACAAATATTTATCCTCGAGTTATTGTTGAAAAATTTAACTCAATTAGAAAATTTCTTCGTGAAAAATTGTCAAAATTTTTTGTCTAATTTGTCTCGATTCAAGTAGTTTTTAGCTCCGAGTCACATCATTAATTAAGTTAACAGGTGCTTAGCACATGAGAATCGAAAACTAATTAGAAGTAAAAAAAATGTTCAAAATTGTTTCTGGGTAAACAAAAAGTCGGGTTTTATTCAACTCGAAAATTTTCAGTTAAATAAAATATTTTTTTTTCTTAATTTATTTTTGTTTTTGTTGAAATAAGCTGTAATGATCACAAACTAAAATAGATAAATTTTATTTACATTATTAAAAATTTTCTTTTAGTTTTTATTTATCTTCGGTTAGAAATGAGAATTAGAGGTTGCATTCACTTCACACTTTTTATGTCTTGTTGTTTTGCCTTTTTTCTTTAATTAAAAAATAAACAGTATTATTTTAGAAATTTTACAAAAAAGATTCTTTATTTGATCACGTATACTAAAATGGAGGATACATAAAGAATAAAAATCAATTATTCCATTTCGAATAATTTTCTTTTTTTAATAAAATTTTTATTCATCATTTTGAGGCATTTAAAAATATAAAAAAAAAACAGACTTTTTTCAATTGTCAAAAAAAAATTTAGAAATCTCTCTATCACTATTTTTTGTCTCATAAAAAAGAACTCTTTTCTAACTTTAATCTTTTTTTTCTTTTTGTCTTACATTTTTAATTCTTTTATTGTATTTTTTTTATTTTTTTTAAGTATGAACTAAAAACATTTAGCTTAAAGAAAGGACTAAGATCCATTCCAAACTGCCAGGGTATAAACCTAACTATCTTTTAATAATAATAATAAAAAAAAAATTATCAGAATAAGGGAAATAATTAATTATTAATTAGATTAATTAGATTAAAATTAATCACTTTTTATACATTCTGGATTAAATGTACAAATATTTTTCAAGTTTGGTTATTAAAAAAATAACATGGTTAAATACAAAGTGTATTTGCCTTTTAGAATGCCTTGTCATCAAGTTATGGGTGATAGTTTTAAACTTAACAAAAAGAAGAGAAGAAAAAGAAAAAATTGTCACACTCGTAAAAGAAAAAAAAAAAAAAAACAAACTAAATTTGCCGAAAGGGGAGCGATCGATCTCCAAGCGGCCTACCGACGAAAGTTGGTTATTTTTTAAATTTAAAATAAATAAAAAATGGGTGATAAAGCCTTTTTTTAGTCCTCGTATTAGCGTTTTTGTATTTAAAATTACAAAAAAAAAAATAACAATTTGAAAATATCTTGTTTTTATCAAAAAAAACTTTTTTCTAATTGATAGTATAAATTTGTAATTTATTTTCTAAAATAGATTTAGTCTTGATTTTTATCTTACAAATTTTAAAAAATTTGATTGAATTAAAAAACAAAAACGATTGTGAACTAAAATATGGTGAAAGGTTGTTGTCGGTAATCCCAAATAAATCTATCAAAATTTTTTTTGTATCAAAAAAAATGTCAATTTTTATAGATAAATTAATAGTAATAAAAAATGTGTTTACTAATTTTGTTTGTAATCGGGTTTATGAAATTTTTATCTACAACACTAGAAAGTCCTATATTTTGTAGTCACTCAAAAATATTCACAAGCTGACCATCCAGTATCAACTAGTCTTTATCAAGTTATTTTTAATATTAAATTTTGTTGCTAGAATTTTTTGAGACACTTAAAATAATTTATTTATCTAATAATTTTTGGAAGTTTTTATTTAAGATTTTTTCAAATTTTTTTTACTCTTTTATCTTTCCATCATCAAGTACAAAAGAAAAAAACTCTAATTTTTAACACATTTTATTTTCTCAATCATTACAGAGAGATTAAATAAATAAGAATAATATAAATATTTTCTATTATAACTTATCATTCGAAACTAAAACAATCAAGTTCAAAGTTTATTTTTACAGTGTCTAATTGAAATTTTGTTATTCTAATCTTTGAGGTGTAAACATTGATTTAACGGGGTCAACTAATCAGTTGGTATATTTTTTTTTCCTAAATCAATCTAATTGATAAGATCGAACAAAAGATAAAATTTTGCATGGATATTTATTGTATTTAAATTAAGCGTAAAATATCCTAGATTAATAAAAAGTAATTATTTTTTGTTGCTTGGTTGATTTGGATTATGAACAGTGTTTCGAATTTTCTTTTGGTCTTTAAGCTGCCCATGTTTGAACCAAAAACAAAAGACTAATTCATAAAAGCTTATCGACAAAATCCTAGCAAATATTTCGGCTTCTTTAATTTTTTCCATTTCACAAAAATATTTACTTAACTCTATTGGAATTACATGTCTTCATTAAAATTCCGATATATCGGATTCAACTGTTTTAATAATAAAAATAAGAAAACAAAAAAAAACAAAAAAAAAAACAAAAACACTGATTCTTAATACTCAGCTGGCTCTAATGAGCAATCATGCTGTTTTAATCTAACGGTTTAAAATTTTTAAAATTAATTTTCACAATTTTTTAGATAAAAAAAATAAATAAAAAATATCCAATGAATCAATTCATAAATCAATAATGATCAATAATCGAACTGTATTTGTCTATTTTATGGCAATAACTTATCTATGCACTCACTTTTTTGTCACCTTAACATCACTAGACTTCCAAACCAATTCCAAACAGCATGGCGGAAAAAATGTCAGAAATTTCAGGTCCAAAAGGCTGCTCAATTTTAACAATGAAGAAAATTTGCTAAACAAGCTTAAGAGAAGTAGTCGGATTCGACTAGACATCCGACCAAATCAAAGTATCCAAATTGACAGACCATCACCTGACAAAAAATACAATTTAAAATCCAGCTCGAATTTTTACTCTCAAATTTTGCAGGACATAATTCTAGTCTCCCTTCTCAACTCGAGTTACCTAAATTCAATCAATGCATCTCACAATGGACTTTTCGTTGAGGCTGGCGCGTACGACGGTGAAACACACTCAAATACCCTTTACTTGGAAAAGAATCTAAACTGGACAGGTCTTCTAATTGAACCATCGGTGGAAAATTACAAGAATTTGCTGACAATAAACAGAAGGTCGTATTCTGTAAATAGTTGTTTGAGTTCGACCAATGAAACGGACATTAATAGTTTTATTGAGGCCGGTCCGTTCGGCACTACTGTCCAAAAAAGCTCAGCTTCCACTTACCAAGTCAAATGTTTTCCTTTGGCAAAAATTTTGGAAAAATTTTTGGATTTGATTGGAAAAGAAAACAAAGTTGTTGATTACATGTCGATTGACATTGAAGGAAATGAAAGATCTGTTATTGAACATTTTGACTGGAACAGGTTTACAATTAAGCTTTTGAATATTGAATACAATCAGGACAAGGAGCTGTACAAGTGGATAGTTGATTTTATGGGGAAAATTGGTTACAAAGAAACAGTTTTTGATGATGTCTGGTACCAAGACGTCTATTTGGCGCATCAAAGTATATACGATAAATTAAATCTCAATAGGACTAAAGTTTCGAATTATAAAAATTTAAATTGAACTGTAAATTTTCATGTTGAATGTAGAATAAATAAATTTTAAAATTTTTAAATTATTTTTTATTTTTTTTTATACCAAGAAAAATGTAGTTAATTGGATAAAATTTTTTTTTTTTATTCACAATTGACTTTTATTGATTTAGATGAAAATAGCCTCACTTAATACTCATACGGATTAATTTGTGAGTTTTATTTTAATTTTCGAGCAGAGTTGTTTAAAAGTCATAATTTCAAAGTCAAGTCAAGTCACTAGAATTTTTTTTTTAAAAGTCTTAACTTGACTTGAAATTTTTTTTAAAGTCTTTTTTCGTTCCATGTAGTAATTATAAAGCGGCCACACGAATTTTTTGACGTTCCATGTAGTTATTAAGTCGGCCATTTTTATTTCAAAGTCTTTGGAATGACTTTTTTCAGAAAAAAAAATATGAAATTTAAAGACTTTATTTTAAAAAATAAAACTTCAAGTCAAGTCAAAAGACTTAAAAAAAAATTCAAGTCAGATCTAATGACTTGACTTTGAAAAGACTTTAAAATGAATTTTTTTTCTGACTTTTCCGAAAGTCTGTTTTTGAGTAATAAATAAAAAAAATATATATTTAAAATTGTAAGCATTCAAATATCTTAAATATTATGTCTAAATATTTGCTTTTGTTTGAAGTTTCGCATTAAAACAGTACTGCTACAATAAGTGCTTTTATATAAGCTTACATAATTTTACGTAAATAGACGTAAAACTAGAAAGGGCCAAAATATCTTAAATATCAGTGCTGCTTTGATAACTGTATCATTCAAAATTAAAATCGCCAAAAGAAAGAATCGATTGTTGATAATTTTTTATAGATTTGAGAGAATTCTTTATTTTTTTTTAATTTATCCTTTAATTAAAAGATATTTGGTGATATTATTATTATTTACATTAATTTATTTATTTAATTAAGGAGAAATTAAAAAATAAACTAAAAAATTTTGAAAAATTTATTCTCAAATATTTTTACGACGTAATTATAAATAGTAATTATTTTTACGAATAAATCACCAAAAAGACACTAATCGTAGCAATACTGTCTATAAATAATTAAAATAAGCTCCATCTTTTGGTTGAATTTTATATTTTAATTAAAAAATATTTCATTTCTATAAATACTTAAAAATTCTGAATTTTAATATTTAATTTTATTAAAAAACGAAATTTAAACATGCGTCCTGTTCTGTAGATATATTTTAAAGATTTTTTCTCCCTTAGCGGAGTCCGATCTTTCGATTCTCTCTTTATAAAAAAAGGGGCACTGGTATTGACTGGTTAATAATTGTGGTTTAGATGAACAAATCGATACAGGAAACTCTGTGTCAGATCAGAGCTGCTCAAAAAGGTCCTGGAAAAGAAGATGCGCACATCTCCTATTATCCGCTAGGGTAGAAAAGGAACACATTTTTATTAGAGAATAAGCTTTATATATAAACGGAATTTTTAATATAAATTATATGTAATTATTATGATATTCAATTAGAATTGATTTTATCTCAGATATTTTGGGACACGTTTCTTAACTCTTTATTGATTTTTTGTAGAATTTTAAATTAAATCACGTTTGTTTATTAAGTCTAAAAACAATTTACTAGCTAAATACAACTATTAAGAAAAAATTAAAATTAAAGATTAATTCAATTTAAAATAATAAAACTAACATATTTAAATTATTCTCAATTTTATATTTTTATATATTTTATTTTTTTGTCATAACCGAGTCTGGTACAAGTTTTGAAATAAACAAACAAATAATTTAAAAATTTTTTAAAAATTTTTGTTCTTTAAAAGTTTTAACTCAAAATTAGCAAAGTTTTTTTAAATTAGATCTTTTAAACCCTTAGTCCCAAAATAAAATAAAAGATAATTAAAAGGAAAAATAAAACAGAAAAAATGCAAAATGATTTAAACCAAATTTTAAATTTGAAAATTATACTCACTTAATCATACTTAATTTTATATACTAATTTAATTGCTAGTGACTATCTTTCTTATTAAAGAATTTTTTATATTATACAGAAAATGATAATTTTGGGAAAAGCTTTAGATTGATAAATCCAATTTTAAATTTTAAATTTTTCAAAAAAAAAATTATAAAATTTTTTAATTAATAAATTAAAAATTTTGAATGAATAAATGAATGTTTGGTTTTTCAAAACACTAAAATAGATCAATATATAAACTAATGAAGCAACTGCCAAAACCGTAAAATTGACTTTTTTCTAGAAATTTTCTCGAACAAAGCTTAAGATTTTCTTAGTTTGCCTGAAAAAATTGATTCGTAAATTATCCAAAAAATAACGTCATTAAGTTTCATGTTACTAAATGAAAAAAGGACATGTCATTAAAAACTGAACACTGAATTTATAAAGAGCAATATTTAATTAAATTTCAATTTTTACAACAATTTCATAATAGCTGAAACTATTATTTATAATTTTCAAATTTATTCGCTTTTAATTCCATGTAAATAATAATGAATTTTTATTTTTTCAAAAAAAATTACTCAATTTTGATTAACATGTCACAGAAATTGGCATTTAAAAAAATGTTTGTTAATTATTTTTAATAAATGGAATGCCAAGTTTATTTTCGTAATCATTTTTTGAGTAATCATTCAATGATTGGCTTTAATTAAACTTTAAATATTTTGATTAAATATTAAATTTTAGAATTCAATTTTAGAAAATTATACCTTAACTTAATTAATTTTGATCATGTAATTCAATTTAACAAGTAAAATTTGAAAAAAATATCATAAAATGAAGAACTTAAGAAAAATAATCGAATAAGTTTTATAATCGATTAAAAAAAATGATTCCTAAGAAATAATGGCTTAGTAAATTATCAATTAAATATAGATAGTGCTTAAATTTGCTTCAAAAATTAAATCAATACTAAAATAGATGAACAAATGAAGGCTTAATCAACAAGACTTGTGCTTTGTAATTTAGAATTCTTGATGTACCGAAAAGATGATTTTTCAAATTGTATGACTGGCTTAGAAATCTACCTAAGCCATTGACTTATTTTTTATACAAAAATTTTTTGATAAATTCAATTTTTTTGTTTGTTATTGTCTGTCAATGAGGCATGAATAAAATTATCAAATTAATTTTTTTCGTCAAAAAAGTTATTGTTTAGTTAAATAATTGTTTTAATTCAGTGATATTTTTTTCAATGTTTAATTAAAAGAAACGTGATTGAAATTTTTAAAAAGCTTTATTCAGCACTCCAAGAAAATGAGACGATACTTTTTTTTTTCAAAACCTTAATTCATTTCCTTATAAACAAAATAATAACACAATTACAATTAATTATAATTTGTAACACAATTAATTTAAAAAAATAAATAACAGAACCTGTGATGTCAAGTTTGTTCTAAATTTTGAATAGACTGATGGACCAGTATCAAATAAAGAAAAAAAATTCTTCTGCTGGGACAACTCTTTAGCAAAATAATTCCTTCAGAAACACGAATTCTAAATAAGAAAATAAATAGAGAATTGAAAAAAACAAATTCATCAAAATCCTAAAGTTGCCAAACATAAACTTTATTTAAAAATTTGTTTATTTTTCTTAGCGAGAACCTGTTGGCGAAACTTGGTACACTCTGATAATGTTGTCAGTATAACCAGCGTATAGAGTTTGACCATCAGCAGACCAAGCCAATGACATACATTGTGGCACAAAGTGTTCTTTTGATTTGGTTACTTCTGGTTTCAGTTCGTCAACAATTACTTTGTGTTCCAAATCCTTTATTAAAAATAAAAAAATTGAAAAAAATTGAAAAAAAAATCTTTATTAAAAAAAATACCCAGATTTTGATCGAGTTTCCGGTTGCAGCACACAACCAATATCTGTTTGGCGAGAAGCACAAAGCATTGATGCTATCACCACTGTCTAAAGTGTACAAGTGTTTGTTGTCGTTCAAGTCCCAAAGCATAGCTTGACCATCTTTGCCGCCTGAAGCGCACAATGAACCATCTGGAGACACGGTGACAGTGTTCAAATATCCATTGTGACCAAAATGGTTGGCCTTTAGTTTACAGTTGGCCAAATTCCAAACTTTGACAGTTTTGTCCCAACCAGCTGAAACAATTATTGGATTAGCGACATTTGGTGAAAATCGTACACACGAGACCCAATCGGTGTGAGCATCTTCGGTGATGGTATATTTGCATTGACCAAGTGTGTTCCAAAGTTTGATTGTTCTGTCTCTTGATCCAGAAACGATTTGGCGATTGTCAGCAGAGAAAGCAACGCTTAGCACGTCTTTCTTGTGGTCGTTGAATTTTCGGGTTGTTTTTCCTTGAGTCAAGTCCCACAATCTAAGAGTACCGTCCCATGAGCCAGACAAGCAAAATTGACCATCGGATGAAATGACAGCATCTGATACAAAATGACTGTGACCTTTAAGGGCTTTGTATGGTACACCACAGGATGTTTCGTCTTTGTTCAATTTCCAAACGATCAAGCTTTTGTCTGAAAAACAATTATTAAACAATTAAGAAAATAGTTTATTAAAATAAAGCAAAAAAAATGGAAAACCTCTTGATGCAGAGAGGATCATGTTTGGGAAATTGTGGTTGGTAGCGATTTGGGTGACCCAACCATTGTGGCCCTCCAAAGTGCCTTTAAGTGTCAATTGCTCTTGAGACATTATCTCTATTTAACAATTTATCTAAACATTAACATCGATTAATTAGGATTTAGTTATTAAATAAACTAGACAACGAAAAACGTTTGCTAAGAGTGAATCTAAGCAAAAACCTCGATCGTTTGAAAACGGACAAAATAGAAATTTATTTTAGCTCTTTGGTTAAGTTTTACCATTTGATTATGAACCAAATGCAAACAAAGCAAAAATATTGTTAACCTTAACCATGCAGTTTTTAATCTATCCATGGGTAGAGAGTTTTGAATGCATGCAATTTAAGGTTTATAAATTAAAAAATTAATTTAATTCATACATAAAGACATGACTTGGTTTAAATCTGCAGTTTTTGATACTGATTTAAAGTCAGGTTTATTTCAAGCAATTTTATTTGGAATTTTTTCTTTTTTTAGCGTGTAGAAAATTTGTCTAAAATATTATTTATAAATTTTAATTTTTTTTTAAAATAAAATTCTGATTTTATCATTTTTTTTTAAATAAAATAATCCGATAAAAATTCATGCTTTGATTTTGTAACCACGTAGCAAAAAAATTTAAAAAAAAAAATTTCTTTCATTAAATAAGCTCTAAATGTTCAAATAACCATAAAAATATTAACTTCTTATAAAATTAATAAATCATCAAAATAAAAAATTAAGAGATTAATTAAGATATTATCTAAAGGTAAAATTAAAGATTTATTTATAATTATTTTCAATTAACTTTAAGCCTGATAGACAAAGAAAGGAGAACAATCATATTAATTTAAGGAAAATTTAGTAACAAAGAGTACATTGAAAAAAGCGAAAAGAGTTGAAAATTAAAAATTTTTGAAAAACACAATTTAAATTCTTAAAATTTAGGACTGTAAAATTTAGTTTAATATTTAGCTTAAATAAAGGCAAATAATAGTCATTATTAATTGAAGATAAATTAAATATATGTTAAAAATTAATCAATTGTTTAACACGGTTCAAAACTTTTTTAGAATCGTATTTTCTTTTTTTGTTTTCGTAAATTTTAGTTATTTTTAATAAATTTAATGAAAAAAAATTCCAACGATAACTGTTCTCACTATAAGAATTTTAATTATTAGATATTTAGATATTTAATTTTCAATAATCGAATATTTAAGACGATTATATATTTAGATTTAGTTTATAGATAAAAAACTCAGGTTAAATTTTTTTTTAATTTTTAAATAAATAAATTAAGCTTATTTTACACAAAAAATCACAATTAAATACTTATTTTATATAAATTCAAATAATTAACATTCTTTAAATGTGTGTTTTTATGTTCTAATTTTGTCTTACCCGAGTAAAACTGATTAATAAATTTATTTTATTTTTGTATTTTATCAATCGATTGGGGTCGATTTCAATAACACTTAATGCTCTAAGGTTTCTAGCTGCTCTAAAGTCTTTAACATCGATATAATTTTCGCAAATCGAATGCCTAATGCATTATTAAATTTTTTTTTTCTTATATCCAATTTGCCTAGGTCTTTTTGTCCAGTCAAATTTTTTGAGTCCACAAGATATCGGAATATTGATTGACAAAACAATAAAAATTTTTAAATAAAATTAAAAATCCAACTTAGTTTGGAGATGCGGATTTTGTTTTACTTCCAAGTCCATAAAAATACCCAAGTAACGTTTTTTGCAAGAATTTTTCAATAAGTTAGCGATTTTGCCTTATCGATAAGGTCACCACACAATTGGTTAATTTTATCGATAAGGAACCGATAGCAGATATCGTTGATTTATCGATACTAACTATCATTTATTTATTGTTATTAATTAATGCATATTTTTCAATAAGCCTGACCAAAAATCGATCTCCAAATTTTTTATTTATTTATTTAAATAATAATTTAAGGGCCGTGGCCCTTGGGAAGTTCAGAATGGTCTAAAACCTTCTTTTCAACCCGCATGCGATTATAAAAATGTTTAATACAATTAAAAAGATACAGATAAAAATTTTTGTACATAACTTTATTTACAGATTAATAAAAGATAAGAAAAGTTTAATAAACATGATTTGTTAATTAAGTGAATTAACTTTGTTGAATTTGATAACCAATTAGTGAGTCGAGTAAAAATATAAGTCTGAGACTTATTTAGTGTTATGAGTCGACCTTGATTTCGACTTTAGAAGAAAAAGGATAGGCGCTCTTTTTGAAAAAATCTAGAGATGTTTAAAAGTCACAAGTCTCAAAAATCTAAGATAAAAGACTATTAAATAAATATCAGACTTGTTTTTTTCAAACATCTGTGGATTTTATCAGAGAAAGCGCCTTTTCTTTTCTTCTAAAGTCGAAATTAAAGTCGACTCACAACACTAGACTTATTGTGCTGAGTTTACCTTAACTTATTGCTTTTTAACAATTAGCGTCCCAAGTAAAAAAAGATCCAGAGCCATTAATCCTTCAAAAAAAGAAATGAATAAAAATATTTTAGAGTCAATTAAACAATTTACCTTAAACGAATCAAAAATTAAAATTTGACAGTTTTTGATTAAATGATGATTTTTAATTACGCCAAAAATTAACTTTATTTCAATATTCAAAAAAGCTTAGCGTACAATGTTCAAACCTAAAATTAAAAAAAAATCTTCTACTGTTTTCTTTGAATAACTGATTTTTTTGATTAGTTGTATATATAATAATTGTGTTGAAATATTTTTTGTCTTATTTTCAATTTTCAATAATTATTTTTATCTGCAATTATTTAATTATTTTTTATAGCGAATAAAAATATTCAATATTTATTGGCTATTTTTTTTATTGTTAAATAATGAATATTGTGAAGAAAAGTGTTCATGATGATTAAAAAAAATGTTCTAAAGCTTTTCTATGAATAAATAAAATTAATTGGTTATCCAATTAACATTTTTATTTCAAAATTTTATAATCAATTAAATAATGCCGACTGGTGTGTTTTTAGGTCGGGCAACGATCTAAAAATATAATTTAAAATGTTTTAGGCTTGTAGGGTTATATTTTTAAAAACAGTATGCTTGCGCATAGACTTGATGGGTCTTGTGAGAGGTAGTCAAAATACAAAAATATATTTTGATCAATTTTGAAATTAATTTATCTTTTATCACTAATTATGCTAATTTATCACAAATTCATAATAAGGAATTTTCCTACTGTAACCAAAAGAATTTTTGAAATAGTGAATGATAGCTTATTAAAAAACTGTAATGACAAAAAAAAATTTAATCTTTACAATAATGATAAGTAAAAAATCAGCGATAAAGTATCGATAGGAAAAGATATAAAGCTTATTGCAATAAAAAAATTAACGATAATTAGCGAAAAATTTGCGAGAATTAAGGATCTTATCGATAATTCTCGTTTTTGTATCGTTAAAAGGATTACTTGGGTAATAAAAGCTTTCTTCTATTTATTTCCTTTACTTTTACAAAATTCTATATAAAGTCATTGTCAGCAATTGGGCGATAGCTTTTTTGCTTTTAATATTTTTTAATATTTTTCGATCTATTTAATTTTGAATTCGGATCAAAAAGAGTGGATTTTTATTAAAAAGAATTTTCAAAATTTTTAAAATTATTTTTATTGTTATTTTGTATTTTATTTGAAACATTAAATTTCTAAATTTTTACACATTCATGAATAAGAAATGTTTGGCAGAAATAAACAGATAACAATTTCAAGAGTTTTATTTATTTAATTGTCAAAATAACTTTCATTTAGGTAAAGTAAACAAAATTTAAAAATAAAAATATTAAAAACTAAATGAACTTTTAAAATTAAACAATATGTCCTAGTAAATTACGTTATAGTAAATTACGCTCGAAGTTAAATTTATTAAAAAGGGGTCTAAAGGAATTTTAACTTAAGGAAAATTTCCAAATCTGAAATAATAAAAAAATTTGTATATAACTTTATTTAATTTAAAACTTTTGATTAGAAATTAATCATATAAAAATAAATAACTCGGCAAAAAAAATTGTTCGAAAAATTCAAGTTAAAATTGTTTGTTTTAAGTGCTTGATTTCTTTTAAGAGAGTCAAATTTTTCAAATGATTAGAGCACATTGAACTATTCGCTTGATCACACACATTACTTCCATTGAATTTGTTTGGCAAACTTTTAGTCGAACTGAGGCCTTTTTTGTTCAAATTTCCACGATTCAAATCATCATAATCTAAATTGTTATCTTTATTTCGATTAATTTTCTATAAAAAAAATTTTTTTAAATATTCAAAATTAAAGTCAAATAAAAATAAATACCCTTTGATTTTTTTGGTATTTTTTAACCTTCTCGATTTGTCTAGTTTTGATTCGAATTTTTTTTTTAAGTAAATCAACTTGCCGCTCTATTTCGTTTCGTAGTTCATAGTCGTCACAATTCATTATTTGTTTAGTCTTTTCATACTGGTGTCTAAATGCGACAAAAAAAGCTTAAAATAAATTTTTGTTTACCCAAAATTCATACAATACTAGTTTAGTGTATTCTTCTTGGAGAATACATAAAAGCTCATCAAAGTCTATTTGACTAGCAGAAGCCGAAGAATCGTTTGAATACAGTGAATCAAGAGAAACAATTTCAACATTTGAATTATTTTTGTCCACTTCAAAGTCCAGTTCATTCTCAGCAAAATTTTTCTCAAAATTAAAATTTTGATTTCTGGAGCCATTCGATCTTGATCTATTTCTCGCTTGACAACTGGCCTCACCACTATTTACAGTTTGGAATTTTTTCGGACTGCATATTTTAAACAATGAACGAATATTTTGAATATTAACTCCTAAATTATGACTCGGACTAACTGACTAGAAAATTTTAAAATAAAAATTGAAAAATTTTTTATTTAAATTTATTCACTTTTCCAACAACGAAGGGTATTTCAACTTTTTGATTGTTAGAACGCTGAACATGAGCACTTCTTGATCTAACTATGCAGTTTCGCTCTGGTGATTTTGTCTTTGACCGCTTAGGTCTAATTACTAAACTTTCACAATTTGACAAGTCATTTGGACAAATTTTGCTTTTTTTTTTAGACTGGCTGCTCTCAGGCTCCTCTTTTACTTGATTCAAAATTTTTTTCATTTTTTCCAATTGTCTCTCTAGCTCATTGACACGGCTCTCTGTGGACATGGTCTTTTCGCTTATTTGTTCAATATTTTTCAAGTGGTAGCTTAAACAGCATGATGTTGGACGATCTAGCACAAGATGGTGTGGTTCGGGATGTACCTGGTCTGAGGATGGTGTGAATAAAATTTCGGAATTTTTTGCTTCCGTGTAATTAATGGGATACGCTGCGTAAACATTCGAGTTGCCAGAGGTGGTATCTTGCTCAATTTTTTTCAGCTTCGACTGCATTTTTTTAAGCGCATCCAAAATTGCGTCCCTGTTACTTTCAGGAAACGCTTTGCTCTTTGGACTTTTAAGCTCAAGGTGACTATTGATGAAAGGCTTGTTGTTTGGAAAGGGAATAAAAGAAGTCACAGATAGACCACCATCAACAGATGGCTGCTCGGCTTCTTCTTCTCGACCAACCATTGTTTCAATCAAAATTATATCAAGTTAAAAAGTTAAATTTTTGACGCTTCAAATCAAACCAAGCTGGTCTTATCAAATTAACAAAAACAAATATTAATAAATTTTCAACTGAAGAAATTTAAGAGCTTTGCATACACGTAATGAAAACTCGAATTAGTTAGTCACTGATTAAGAGCTAGTTGTTGAGGCAGTCAGTTGTTTTTAGTCAATCTACCAATGGTTCGTTTGATCTCTCTCTAAAACAACAACAAATGAACATAATTTCTCTAGATTAATTTAATTAATTTGAAATAATTTCATTTTAATATTATAGTTACCAATTCAAAAAAATAAAATAAAAATGGCTTATTTGCTTATCTATTATAGAAAGAACCAATGACTACGAATAGAGTCCTCCGTTGAAAATGAATTTTTTGGCAAAGAGAAGATTTGTAAAATAAATTTCTATAGCAAACAATATTGATTT
The DNA here is from genome assembly GCA_025491095.1 of Brachionus asplanchnoidis. Classification (NCBI taxonomy): domain Eukaryota; kingdom Metazoa; phylum Rotifera; class Eurotatoria; order Ploima; family Brachionidae; genus Brachionus; species Brachionus asplanchnoidis. Next base: position 4,812,297 of record JAILYF010000010.1, on the reverse strand, counting down.
TTTTAGGCACCACTTGTTATTAATATTTAAATTTCCAAATAAAAAAAAATAAAAATAACCTTTTTAATTCTTAACCCAATTTAGAGCAGGTTTGATGGTGTATTTAGATCAATAACAGGAATGATAAATCAATATTGGTTTGTTTTTAATAAACAAAATTAAAAAAGAGAAAAAAAATAGGGATTTTAAAAAATTGAATATTTTGAAAAGCCTTAAGATTGATTTGAGAAAAAGAAATATTTGTCACTATTTTACTCCTAGGCTTAAAATTAAAAAAATTGGACCCAAAAAATTTTCGAGACTGAGTGGTCTTAGCTGAATGAGGTTATTTTTTTTTGTTTAATATAAATTTTGAAAATAATCACAAGTTTCTATTGATTTAATTTGAAAGGCTTTTGTAAAATTTGTGAGACAGTTCAAATTTAACGACGATGACGAAATAAACAAAGCCTAATCAGTAACATTATTAAATTTTTGCTGAAATTTCGAGTCAAGTAATTTTTTGGTTTCGAAATATTTCATTAAAATTTATATTGAATTTTATTCTTGTTCTAAAAATGACTGGTGTTTTTAAGAATTGTTTTTTTTGATTGAGTGACCAGGTCGTTATTAGCTTTCTCAAACAACTGGAGCAACAATAGCACAAGTTTGAATTTGAAAAAATATAAATTACCAAGAGAAAAAAAAGAATTAGAGAGAGAGTTAGATTTTTTGAAATAAAATTAAAAACATAGTATTTATTTTGATTTTTGGCTTTAGTTGATTTTGATCTTTACAAAAGAGTTATGCAAAAGTCATTCAAATCAAGCCTGGAGATTTTATGTCATAACTTTTAATTGATTCTCGCGGCAAATCAATATCTACCAAGGGTTCAAGTACTCAAAATAATTATTATTCAATATTGAGCATTACTTCATGCCGAGGTGAAATTTTATAAAAACTTGATTTTTTTGCTGGAATATTTATTTTGAAAAAATTATATTAAAATAAAAGGGTCAATTTATTTCTCTAAAAAATGAAAGAAAATTTAAATAAATTCGAAATCAAAATAGGAATCAACAGAATAAAAAATTCCATTAAAAATATAAGATTTTATTTAAAATATGATTAGACTTTATTATTTCAAATTTTTAAAATTTTGGAATCGTAGTGAAAAAAAAAATTGTTTTCGAATAAAATTTATTTATCTTTAGAATTCATAGAAAAAAAAATTCTTTTGAAAAAAAAACAACAACAAAATTAAACATAATTCTATCGTTCATTGTAATAGCTCATCAAAATAAATCATAACAAATTCAAATAGCTTTAGCTTTTTAAAAACATAAATACCATTTAAATATAAACACAATTAACTTGTCTATTAAAAGACACTCAGATATCAGGAAAACACATTGAGTAAACTTTTTTTGTAAATCTATTTTAAAAGCTAAATAAACGGGTAAATTTTTTCTGCGTTTTTTAATAGTAATTTTTAGGATTTAAATTATGAAGAAGTAGAATCGCTTGGTACATCCACATTCAATTGCTTTTCATCAGTATTCGATTGTGGATCGTTACCTTGGGCTAAAAATAAATTAAAAAACAATTAATTTATGTTACAATTAATAATTATATGTTGCTAAAACATTTAAAGCGTCAATGCTTTTTGCTTTTTACTTTAATAAAAAGAAACCTTTTTCTTGAAAATTTTCGAAAAAAGCTTCGAAGTATTTATAAAACTAAACAAAAAAGACTAAATATATAAAAAACTACTATTGACATTAAACACTGAGATAGTTCACTTAATTACTTGTAAAACTAAAACATGATGAACTAGACGTAGGGTTATTAGTGTTAGACATATTAGTAGTTGTTATTAGTGATGGTGATGATTTTCCGCAATAACAATCGGACGAATGATGTGAATGTGAACTCGAACTGCGATGAATTTCATCTTTTTTTTCTAAATTAGCTGACTGGCTTAAATTTTGATTTAATGATGGTGATTTAGATGGATCGCTCGATATATTTGAAGAAGAAACAGAGCTGGTTACTTTGGCAGAATTGTGCTCAGAAGAAAGAGCAGACTTTTTGAAGCTAGGCAAATCTTCGGCAGTTAAAACAGATTGTTTCAAATTAGATGAACTAGAGGTTAACACGTTAGCTTCTGGACCCATAGAAGTATTCAGTGGGGATAATTTATTGCAAATATTTTCTCCATGAAATGAGGTTGACGATGTACTGGATGTTGAGCTAGATGTTCTAGAAGTCCGTTTTGAAGCTTTTTTACGACTATAATAAGTAGTATCTAATAGTTCACTACTTTCGTTTTTGGTTTCGATTAGTGGTGGAGTATTTTGACGAATTTTTGCAAAAAAGCTATTGTCGTCTATTTTTACTTTCGTCTTAAGTTCATTTTCAAAAGAATCAGTGGATTTAATAGATGAAGACGATGATGATCGCGATGTAGATAGCTGTTGAATTTGAAGAACTTGTTTTGTGAGTGAACTTGTTGAGCCAATGTTCTTAGGTCGATAGCAAGTAGGTGACTGGATAGGAGAAGTGGTTGCTGAAGCTGATTGACTTTTGGCTTTTTTACTTGATTTATTCAAATCAATACATAAATCGATCTGAGGAGCATCATTTTGTTCATTGCATTTAATTAAAGTAGTTTCGAGTTGATTTACATCAAGTTTTATCTCAGATTTACACAACGGGCTAGATGAAGATTCCTTTTCATTTGTCTCATAAATTGTGTTCAAATCGTTACTTAAAATTACTGTTGAATCAAAAAAGCTATATGTATCATCTTTTATCTCATTTTTTGGATCAATTCTAGAAGAATCTTCGCTATTTTCCATGCATTGCTCCTCAATTTTTTCAAATTCAAGGATAGATGATGTACAAGATTCATTATCCCCTTGTTCTAATTGTTTATTTATTTCGAGAGATGAAGATTGAGAAGATGTATTGGTCATATTGGTCGAAATTGTATTTGCACTTAGACTTTTAATATCGACAGATGCCACGCTTGATGATGAAGATGTCACTGAATCCTGGTTGGGACTATGATTGCCTGCTTGTTCTATTTTGTTTTCATTATCAGAAATATTTATCACCACGTTTGTTTCAATCAAAGGCTGCATGTCTTTAATAAAACTCTGAACATCTTCATATTTTGATTCTTCATTTGATTCTGAAATGATTGTATGTTCAAAATCAGAACAGTTATTTGTATCGTTTAGGGTTGAGTAACTTTCATCGAGATTATTATAAGAATTATTTGGATTTGAGAAAGAGCTAAAATTTGATGAATTAAGAGACTTTAATTTTGAATTTGCAGAATAGAATGAATCAGATGCCGAAATTTGATGCTGAGAATTTGAGTCTTGATCATCGTGAGCAGTTAAGTAATTACTACTGGAGAAAACGTGCTTTGATTCATTAAAGCCAGAAAGAGCGGTGTGATAACTAGCAGGATCAGCTTCACTATCCGATGGTAATGTATCAGATATAAAAGATGAAGTTAAAAGAGGTTTCTTCATATTTTCTAATAATTGACATTCTTCAAAAGCATCAAGCGATTGACTGTTGATCAATTCTGAATCATTTGTTGCATTTATCATCTTAGCATCTAATTTATCTATTTCTTCAGGATCATTATTTGAATCAAGTTTTAGTAGTTCGTTTTCTAGAAAACAATACGAGGATGTATTCTGAGATTTCTCAAATTCTTTTTCTGCTTGTTTCTCTTCTTCCTCATTATATAAATCGGATAATCGTTCATTCACATCCTTATTTTCTACTGAATTACCAACTAATGATTTAATAGCTTTATCGATTACAAAATCACAAATTGTTTTGGCCTCAATATAAATCAGGCGATCAGAATGATCTAATTCAATTATTTGTTCGTCTTCTAATTTATCTTCAATTATTTTTTCTAATTCGTTTGGTGAGCAATCAGAATCTGAATTTTGACTTTTCAACTTATTTATTTGATTAAATGTATTTTCATAATTACTGTTGAGAATTATTTGTTGTAAATTTAATAACTCACTGTCGAAGCAATCAATTGAAATATTTTGAAACGAAGATGTGATATTCGTATTAAAACGTACCTCTTTTGAATTTAATTGATTTGAATTGTCAGAATTATTCACAAATTTTACTTTCATAATTGAAGAATTAATTATATCTGTTTTTTCATGGTCTTCAGAAAATTCATTTAGTTTCTCGATTGATTTTGTAATAATTGAATCAACAATTTGTTTAGCCAATTCCTGATTATTATTTTCAATATTTTCAAAACATATTTCGTGTGAAATTGAATTCTCGATTAATATTTCAGGATCAAACTCTTGATCTGAATTAGGTTCTGAGGTTACATGTTCTAAAACTACTAAAGGTGTATTTAAAAAATATGAAGTTTCTCCTAAATTATGCTTATAATCTGATTCAGACCGATTTTCTGTTGGAATGGTGAATTTTTTTTCTGAATCACATTGTTCCAGTGCATTTGTATTCAATTGCTTTACTTCATCAATCGAATTAATTAAGTGGCGAAATGAATTTATATCTTTCTCTTCATTATTTCCCGAATCTTCAAGTTTATCATTTACATTTATTTGAGCTTGATTTGTTTCATTAAATGCAATATAATCAGTTTCTTTATTTTGGCTTAGTCTTTCAATTATAACTTTTTCTATAGAGTCATTTATTGTTTTTACAACAAGATCCTTTGCCATTTCTGTGTAGTTGATAATTTCTAGTTCATCACTTTGAATTGTTTGTATTTCATTTGTCGGAGTGCTTATCAAAAATGACTGGTCGTCTAGTTCAACACCTTCTTCGGTGACGATATTAAATGTTAGCTCTTCAATTTGAGATGATGAATTAAAAATAGAATCATTCATTACTTCTTTTTCAATCTCAGCATCCTTATTTGGATGCAAAAATATTATTTGTTCTTCCTGAACATTTTCGAAATTTTCTAAACAATCTTCCGTTAACAAAGGCTCTTTATCTTGGTTATAATAATTTTCGCTAACATCTGACACTTTTTCGATTAAATCATCAAATTCGATACTTGATTCATATGTTAGCATATTTTCATTATCATTGTTATCAAGCTCTATTTTTGGTGTTCTTTTAGAGGCTTTCTCTAATTCATCCTGATAAATGATGATATCATCTGTTATATCTTTATTTAATTCTTTCGATTCATTAATGCCATTTTCAAATGATTCATTTGATTCGTCAAAATTTTGCGGATCAAATGATGAGCAAATAATTGATTTTGAAGGATTTTTTGTTTGAATAATTTTTATTTTCATTTGTTGCTGATCATCTGTATCATCATATTCATTATTAATTATCACACTTTCCCTTGATGATCTAGATGAAGCATATGCTTCGTTATCTATTCCAAAAAATCTGTTTGAACCAAATGCTTCTTCTTCGGAAGCAATGTCTAATTGACTCTTTAGCTCTTCATTAGATTGGCTATTTACATTTGATGAAAACAAATATGCTGTTGCGAAAGCCGCGGCGACTTCTTCTTCTGCGTGCTCTGGATCACTCAATTGATTTATTAAGTTATCCACAGCACAATCGTCTAAATTTAAGTCAACTTTTTCCGAATTATCTGCTGAACTTGTCTTGTCAAACGTATCAATACTAGGCTCATTACTCGAAGTAATTCTTTTGTCAAAAAATGATCCTGCTGTATTTTCGACTGGAGTGGGAGTCTGATGATCAAAGCATTCTTTATTATAATAATCGTTTAAAAAATTCGAAGAAATAAAATCAATTTCCTTTGGTCTTTCAATTTTCACTTGTCTATTACATTTGGTATTAAAATTTAAACTTAGAGATGTTTTCATAGGACTTAGATCACTTTTTATATTTTTAATTTCTTCATGTTCAATTAAATGAGCATTGTTTAATTCATTTTGCCTCTCAAGTAAAATAGTGTATTCTTCAATTTGTTCATTTGGGTCAACGTTAGATGGCACTACTAATGATTCCAAAAAGTTTAAGCTCTTTGATATATTTTTTCGATTTAAATCGTCAAAATTTATGCTACTTGAGCTGCTCTTACTCAGATCATTATTTTCATTGTCTAATAAATTTTTTGCCATATTTTCATCGCTTGTAGTCAGTGAATAATGACTACTACTATTAATAGAGCTATTTATGCTATTTACACTTGCACTACTATTACTTATTAATTCCTGATCTACTTGCTGGTCTAGAATCAAAGGTTCACTTGATTCCGACTGATTAATCACTTGTTGGATTGGTATATCAAGAAATACATGTGAATTTTCTAGTTCGATCTTGTTCTCGTCATCAGTTACTTCAGCCTCAGAGGAAATGTAGTAAGCTTCACAGCTTGGTGTAAATCTTTGCTGTTCAATGATTGTAGTTGCTGCCGAGATGTCGTCAGTACTTTGGCATACCACTAGCTGTTCATTTGCATACGAACATATGTCATAAGATGATTCGACTCTTTGCAAATGATCATTTTCGATCAATTGCTCTCTTGATTCAGATACTTTAATTAAATCTATAGTCAAATTGGATCTATCTAATTTGATGTCATTTTCATCAGCTGTAGAGCTAGTAGAGCCATGTATCACAATAGATACACTGTTGTCATTTTTTTCTTCAGCACCCTCCACTTGGACATTTGTTGCTGATTTTTCTCTTTGATTTGTGTCGTCGTTTAAACTCGACGACGATGACGATTCAAATGTCTGATATTGTTTTGTTTGTGACAATTTTTCAATTAAATTTTCTGACTCATTTTGATCAGTATGGTGATACCAGGCCGAGTCTTGATCAAGTTCGGTGTCCTGGTTTTCACAGTGCTCAGCTTGAATTTTGTTTCTCAAAGATGACATTTCGGATGATGAGGATTCGAGTAGACAATCTTTGCCATCATCGTCATTTTCATTTTTGACAAATTCATCAATTTCATCCGAATCTGAATCATAGACTACCTCGTTATCAAATGGCTCAACCATGATTATTTTTTCCATTTCACTGCCGCTTTCTTTGGCCAAATTTTCAATGACTTGTTGAACCATGGGATCTATGGATTGAATTGGATCAATCTCTTCAGCATTACTTTTTTCCTCAATGCTATACTCTTTTCTTATTGAGTCCAACACATTTTGTGTTACTTCACTCACACTTTCAGACATGACCAAACGTTGTTTTAAATTTTCCAACTCTTGCCCAGTGGTCATTAGTTCCTGTTCAATAATAGGTGATTGTTGTTCTATATTTTGAAATTTAGAATTCTCATTCGAATCATAGTCATACGAATTAAATTCAAATTCGCGTAGTTGACTTCGGTCGAGTTTTACAAAAATTTCCTCACAGTCAGCATTGTTGTCATCGTTTAAATTTTTTCGATCGGACCCGGTCTCCGGGTCATGGTCATAGTTGTCATCATATAAATCATCATCATCAAAGTAATCCTCATCGCGGTGAATAGCTAAAAAATTTTATTTATATTATGAAACAAGTACATTTAAGGGTTTATTTGACGAAAATAGATGGCTTGATCGCGTATTCTGTTACCTGACCAGTGTAAACTTTATTTTAAACAAACAAATAGAAGCAAATATGTTCATAAAAGCATTGACGTTATTTTTTTTTTAAATAAATACTTTTAAATTAAATTTTTTTAAAATAAAATCTTTTTAAATTTTTTTTTTTTTAAATTCAATCCTTCATGCGTCGAATGCAAAATGTCAGGCAAGAGATTATAGTTAGACTTTATATTCAATCTACTAACCTTGTTCTACTTCTTCTAGCTGATTTTGTTGATTAATCACAGACTCTCGTATTAGATCTTAGTAAAATAAGGCACATTAGTCACATATTAGCATTAAATCACATTTAAATAAACTAAACTAAAACATCAACACTAAATTAAACTTCCGAGTTCAGAGGCAAAAAAAAAGCATTTCAAAGTTCAATTTCACCCAATAGTACCTTTGATGCTAAGCTTATCTTCATCGTCGTCCGAATTTAAGTTGGACGAATGACTTAGGACAAGATTTTGCCATGTAAATTCATCGTCTGTGTCAAGTTTATTCAATTGTTCGGCTTGGTCCTCTGCAATCATCACATGCTGAATAATGTCGTTTAACAGCTCTGATGTGTTGCTTTTGTTCATGACAGACTCTGAGTCGTCTTCGTCCAAAGTGGACATTTGCTCATGGTCATGAAGGGAAGGGTCTATTTTTCTATTGCAAGTGAAATCTGAGTCAGAATGGTCCAAGTTGTCGTAATAGGATGAATTCAAATTAGAACTTTGGTTAAGTGGTGGTATAAGAGAAGAGAGATGAGAATCAATGACTTTGTCTAATTTTTTGGATGATTTGGGTACAGTGGGACTTCGGACCAGGATTTCATTGTCGCCAGTTCGACTCAGAATATTGCGTTTTATGGCCTCGTACTCGGCATTTATTTTATGTGCATACTCCGGATCGCTGTTCGAGTGTCTCATGGCTTAGAATGGGTCAATTAGTCTTGGTCAGTCATTTTTTTAGGAAGTTAGTTTCATGCTTTTTTTTTAATCTCTCATCAATCGGATTTTAAGTCTAAGACAAACTAAAAACAACGAACACTATGTAAACATCAAACATCGAACAATATCAAAAAAACATTTAGATTAAATTTTATTTAAAATTTTAAATTAACACAAAATTTTAATATTTTAAAAAAATACAGAAAAAAAAAGAAGAAATTTTGAATTTAGAGAGAAAAAAATTGAGAATTGTTAGTCAAACCAAGCATTGTTTTCACAATATTTTGAAAGAGTTCTCTCATTGATTGATGTTAAATTTTCCTAAGTAGAAAAAAAGACTATAATCTACGATCATCTACACAAAATTTTAATTCGAAGCTCTTGATTTTGTTAGTTGTATCAAAAAAGTAAATAATTCGATAAACAAAAAGAAAAAAAAATAGAGAAAATTTTAGAGAAATTTTTCGTTGCAATTAAAGAAAAAAAAAATAGATTAAAAATTTAGTTAAACACAAAACAAAGATAAATAATTTTATTCTAATATTAAATAAACTTTTTAATTAAGTCTACCTTCATTATCGCTAGTTTCTTGTTTGTCTTCAACTAATGAAGTTACTTGAGTTACTTCTAAAATTAAAAAATTTAAATTTTTAAAAAACAAATCAATTGATGCAAAAATAAAAAAATTTCAATCTTAATTCATAGAAATTGTATAAATAGAATTAAACTTAGTTTTAACTTTAAAACTTGAGTGTTAGTTTTCAATAAGTATTAAATCAGCTTTAATTTAAAGGCTTAGATTTCATATTAAATATCAATACTTTGGTAAAATAATAGATAAACAATTAACTTCAAGTGAATATTAATATCTTATTTCTTCTTTAATTTTTTTTATAATCTCAAAATAAAAAATTTAATTTTTTCTGAATGAATCGATCTTTTATTTAAATAAACAATCAAAATTTGAAGGAATTTTTTAAGAATATTCTCAAAATAATTTGTCTAAAATTGTATATAATTACTTTCACCACAGCAATAAGCGCAAAACAATTATTTTTAAATGATTTTAATAGACTTGTTAAATTTTGTTTTTAGTTTCGAAATTTTTCAGATTTTTTTGTCATCGTATTTTTTCATATATTCGAGAATTTAGAATTTTATTTAAAAAAAACAACATATTTTTTTGAACTCTCTAAATTTTGTAAATAATTCTAATCTAAAAATAATGCGGTTCAACGATTAAAGATTATAAAATTAAAAAAAAGTAATTTCAACCTTATAATGAATTATATTAAAACTTGTTTTTTCTCTATGCACTTGTTACGTATTTTTGAATTTTAAAATTTTTGCATCAAATTAAAAAGAGTTTTTTTACAAACCTTCAATATGTTGATTAAAATTATCAAATTGTTTGGCACTTATTCCTTGGATAACAGTATCCACAATAGTCTTAGCCACATAGCCATTTTCTCTTTTATCCATATGCTCCTCGCCAATAATAACAGTGCTTACTAGATCATCGCCATGCTCATTATCACGTTCTAGTTCATCCATTTGCTTATCTATTTGATTTATCAAGCTGCTCAGTTCTATTTGATTCTCTTAAAAATAAATATTTAGAATTTTCAGATTAAAATTATTTGAATTAAGTATTTGACAAGACTCAATAATAAAGTATTAAATTTAAATATTTGAATATCATTCAGACGTGGATTCGATTAAATGACTAAATTAGTTCAGAAACTTAATTTGAATTTTGCTGCAGAACAAGTTTTAGACCTAATCAATAAATTTTTTTAAATATTTCCTAAATTTTCTCCAAAATTAACAACGCCAAATATGTGAGCACTTAAAACTGAACAATTGGGTTCAGTTCATCAAAGTTAATTTTCATAGAAAAATTTTAATGGAAAAAATTGAAAAAATAATTCATAGAAAAATAACCAATTATTTTACTGAATAATAATCACTGGTAATTTTTCATAGTTAATAAATTGATAAAATAATTAATATATTCTAAAAATAAAAATGAAAATAGTAATCGAAAAAAATTAATTTCAGAAATACTCTAAAAGATATTATGTAATCCATACGAATATAAATTAAATCATTTTTTGACCATTTAATGTAAATGTAATTAGCCTTTTATTATTTAATAAATTAATTAATTATATGCAAAAAAAATAAACATTCTATCTTCCTTTTGGTGACAATCTGGTTATATTCTACATTTTTAAGAATAAAGGAAATCTCATAAAGCGTCAGTCGTTGATTAGAAAGCTTATACGGACTTACCGATAAAAAAATAAACAAAGGAAGTCAAATGTTTAAAAATCTAGGAAAAATAAAGCCATTTTTATAATTTTAATAATTTTTTCTTTTTTATCAGCCAAAAACCCTTTTTGTCACACCAATTTGTAATTTTGTCATTCAAATAAATATTTTTATCACACGAATTAGTTTATTTAGTCGGGAAAATAGGGGTTATTTTGTTAGAACAAAATTATTAAGGGGCAAGTATTCAGTTATTTACAGTAGTCAGTTCATTTAATATGACTAGGGATTAAAAATATAAAAGGTGAATCAAGTATGAACATAATTTTATATTTTTAAACCGTTAACAAACATAAATTTGTTTGTTCAAAAATTTTAATAAAACTTTAAATTTTTTTAATCAAATTTCAAAATGTGGTAAGCTTATTAAATTAGAGTAAAGTTATTAAAAAAGCGGTATCTAAAAATTATTCGCTTCAAGTATTTATTCCTGAGTTATCAATTGAATTCAATTTATGACTCTATATGTTTATTCACTGTTTACGAAACTTTATTTTTATGTTTCAAAACAGTTTGCAAAAATAATTTATTTTTTGGTTTTTATGCTTAGTTTTCTTTATTGAAAAAATAATATTTAAATTTATGTTTTAGTTCACTTTTTTAATGATCTAAAAATTAAAAATTTTAGTATATGCTTTTGTTTTTTAGATTCACATTTTAAACGTTTTCTTAATCTCTCTCTTATTAAATACACTGATCTATTGAAATAGTTTTTAAAGAGAAATAAATTATTTTTTGCAACAAAAATTCAGAGTTATTTAAAAGTCACAAGTCTAAAGTCAAGTCCAAGTCTGGACTGCAAAATATATTTTTTTAAATAAAATCCGAACAAGCACTCTAATTTTGGTTACTTTTACTATGACTTGGGACTTTTAAACAACTATGCAAAAATTTGATCTAATTTGTCACCCTCAAAAAGTTTATTATTTATTTATTTGTTTACTGTACCGAGCTAGAGACCCTTCAAATAAAATATAAAAAAAAATTAAATTAAATCTAAATAAAATAAAAATAAAAATAAAGTTTAAAATGTTTAAGCCTTAAAATATATTTTTTTTAATATTGTTATTACTAATTTTTTTAATTTTCTGTGAACTAATTTTTCAACGAATTGATAAATCATCGTTTAATGCCTTTGTAATGTTTACATTAGTACCATTTAGGGTTGGTCGGCCGGTTTTTAATAATCAATCATAAAATAAAACAAGTTTGAATGTAAAACCAGTTTTCGAAACTTTTATTTGATATCGACTTGAATATATTAAATTTAAAAAAATTAAAACTTTTTTTTAAGTTAAAATATATTTTTATAAGTAATTTAATTATCAAAAATATAAAAACTTTCTCTATTGCTTAAAAAAAAGATTTTAATGTTTTTAAATTTAAAAAAATCAAATCGCTTTAAACAAAAGTTTTGATAACAAGTTTTACACTCAAACCGCTTCAAACCGATAACTTGTCTTCGGTCGACCAACCCTAGTACAATTGGGTCCTCGTTAGACATATTTATGTTCCTTCCAGAGTTGTTTAAAAGCAATAAAGTCAAAGTCCAGTCAATTCACTAGACTTGACTTGAAATTTTATATTTTTAAAAAGATTCTTTTGACTTGACTTGAAATTCTTTTTAGAAAAAAAATTCTTTTGCCGTTCCATGTAGTTATTAAGGCGGCCACACGAATTTATTGCCGTTCCATGTAGTTATTAAGGCGGCCACACGAATTTATTGCCGTTCCATGTAGTTATTAAGACGGCCACACGAATTTATTGCCGTTCCATGTAGTTATTAAGGCGGCCATAAGAATTTATTGCCATTCCATGTAGTTATTAAGGCGGCCACACGAATTTATTGCCGTTCCATGCAGTTATTAAGACGGCCACACGAATTTATTGCCGTTCTATGTAGTTATTAAGGCGGCCACACGAATTTATTGCCGTTCCATGTAGTTATTAAGGCGGCCACACGAATTTATTGCCGTTCCATGTAGTTATTAAGGCGGCCATAAGAATTTTTTACCGTTCAGGCAGCCATTTTTATTTTAAAGTCTTTAAAATGACTTTTTTCAGAAAAAAAGATTTCAAATCAAGTCAAAAGACTTAAAAAAAAAATATTCAAGTCAGATCAAATTACTTGACTTTAAAAAATTTTATTTCTGACTTTTGCGCAAGTCTGATTCCTTCTTAACTCATTAAGTAAATGATTAAGTAAATTAACTTTCCAGTGATATCAACAAAGATGTTGTCATATCACAGCCATAAAAAAAATTTTCTGCATTTTCGAAAAAAATTTCAATGCCAAATCCAATCTATCCAATGTTCCTGTCAACCAAAAAAAAATTACCTTTGTGCAAATTGTCCACTAAATCATGCTCATTTTCATTGTCACTATTCTGAGCGGACTCGGACTCTTTCATGATGTCCCGGTCCTCATGGTTGTTGTACAAATCGACTGCCTCTTTCAACCGACTGATCGACGACTCCAGCTGACTTTGATCATCTCCTTGCAACCCGTGCTCACTCAACTTGTTGTTCAGCGACTTTTCCACCGAAAAAATGTTCTCAGTAGACTGTGGCAAAAGGCCAGACAGAGTGTACGAATTGCGCTCAACCAAATCGGCCTCTACGCCCATCTCCTGCAAAGCCTTGCTCAACACGTGTCCGTACGAGGCCGACTGCTCGTCCTGCTGCTGGTCGTTGTATTTGTGCACAAAATAAACGAGCATGTCATAGGTCTGGTTGGCCAGCGAGGCCGACAACAAATTTGGAGAGTTTGACGACAATTTTTTGATCTGGTCGACGTCGTGCTCGGTGAGCTCGAGCAATTTTGCCAAGTTAACCCAATCGAAGGCGTCCACCAAATTGCTCAAGTCGTTGGCCAACAGTCTCAAATTAAATCCGGTCACGTGACCATTGTGGCGGGTGGAGGACGCCTGGCTGAGCAAAGTGGCCGACGAGTCGTTCAAAATAGTGCGCAAATTCAACTGGCCGCGTTCCAAAGTGGCTCGCTTCTTGCTCTCGTCATGCTCGATTTGTTCTCTATTAAAGCTTGGCAAATACACGTCCAGAGTGCACACAGGCTGTGATCGGGTCGCCGAGTCCAGCTTGCTCAAAATGGTGCGCGAGTCCTTCAAAAACACCAATCTGCCATTGACCGCACTCTGCTCGGCGTCCTTGATGCGGACTGTGAACGGCAAGCGATTTTCATAGAACGCCATAAAGTTCATGTTCAACTGGTCACTGGAGCCGCTCAGGCCGCAATTCACACTTGATTTGTTCAAGCTGACAGGGGCTATGTTGCCGCTCATTTCGAGCCACTGCACCCGATTGTCCAACACTTCCACTTCCTTGCTCTTGGCCACCACCACAAAGGCTTCGCGCTGCTCGAGCGTCTTCTCTTCTTTGTCATCAGTGATGCAGTATACACGGAGCTTGGCCTCGTTGTGGTCGTGCCGCTTGGCGTACACCACAAACCGGGCCATGAAGGGCACAGCGATGGCCTCGCGGTACAGCTCGGTGGCCATTTTGGTCGCCTCGGCCACATTTTGACAGTCCATGAGCCAGAAACGGGCCGACACGGTCGTGGTAAACGACACACACTCGTCTATGTAGGAGAGGGGCGTGTGGCCGGTGATGTCCTCCCACTGGGCGGGTGCCAGGCCGCCCGTGATGCTACACAACAAGCGTAGCGAGTATGAGTCGTTTGTGTGCGAGTACGAGTTGAGCATGCCTTTGAATGGCGATTTAGGCAGCGGGATGGTCAGCGTGATGGCCTTGTGGAACTTTCGCCGCCTTGGCTCAATTGTCACGATTGGCGAGACCACAACTCTGTTGCCGAACATTTTGCACACGAGTTCGTGGGCGATCGGCATCGCCTGCAATGACAGCTTGATTTTTTTTTGCAGAGCCTTTTCGGGAAAGACCGCCTGGGCCTTGGGCACAATGGTAGAGCTGATCACGCCGCCTGTTTCGCTGACCGCATGCGTTTCGTGTCTCACCCGAGACACCAGAGCAAAGTACTTGGGAAAGTCGTGGGTGATGATGCGGGTGATGCGCAAGCGACTGCTTGATGAGGCCTGGGACAGGCTGTCGTCGTGGGCTGGCTGGTGGCTGATGGTGTCCGGCTCGTGGTTCTGTGCCGACAGAAGTTCTAAGGTGCAGCCGAGCGCTTCTTCTACGGCGCACTCACTCGCCACTATTGGATGTTCGTGCCACTTTTCGCCGGCGTCACTTCTCAAGATGACTATTTCGCGCTCGCGGCCACGTAGAGACGCGTAGTGCGGAATCTCCAGCACCACTGGTCCCAGGAACTTGCAGCCCTGCGGGCCCATTTCGAGGACGCGCGCTGCCAAAGACTCGCTCTCGTTGAGCGGCGGCGCCACTGATAGTTTTTCTTTGCGCACAAACCGGCATGTTATTCGAGTGGGCATGCTGGCTCGCTTTGGCGGGATTATGACTCGGACGCCGCTGTGTCGGCAGCCTTTCATGGCGCCACCTCTTGCGTCCACCATAAAGCTGATCAGAAAGCTAGGCAACAAAAAAAGATGAGAATGTGTTGCTCGAATTGGACAAGGACAAGAAGACAGTCAAGTTCTACAACTACACACAACAGAAAAGGGCTCAGGGTAGTTTTCGACAAGTTTTTTTTTATGAAAAATTAATTTTGATGGTGGCTTTGGGAGTTTGGGGGATTTTTTATTTTACATTAAAATTTTTTTAGATTTGTCAAAAAAGATTGAATTTGAATTTAATAGAATAGGATTTAATTTTGTTCACTAAAAAATGAATAAAATATATGGAAATGAGGAAAAAAAATTTTTTTTTCCAAAAAACTGAATTAAAATCATGGAAATAATAATAAAAATAATAAAAAGCTAGAGCAAGCGAGCTTGTGGAGATGGCTTACTCGGAAGCCATATATGGTAGCTAATTGTGCAAAAATCGAGAGATAAATTAAGGAACTACAATGAAAGTTACAGAGACGAAACTGAGGTACAAGACGAATACGAGAGATTTTACAGATTGATGTGATTAAGTAGATTAATAGTAATTCAAAAGTATAGTAATTAATAGTAATTAGTCATTAATAAATAAAAAATAAATTAAATAATTGTTCGATAGTATAAAAAACTAAGAAGAGATGAGTAATTACATAAATAGGTACAATTGAGAAGAGAAAGATAAATAGAAAATATTTTACAGAAAATATAGTTACAAATTTAAATAAAGATAGGAAATGAAAAAGACAATTTAAAATAAAATAAAATAAGAAACCTTAAATACAATTTAAGAAATAAAAGCAATTCAATTGTACCAACAACAACCAAAAAAGTTTTGAGAGCTAACTTTTTATGATTTTTTCCCGAAATTAAATAATAATTTTGTTATTGAACGTTTATGTTTATCCTTCAATCATTTTAAAACATCTATTTTTAATAATATAAATATAATTTTTCTTATTATTTTTATTTTTCACAAATTGTTATTAATTTAATAAAATTAATGCTTTCCTTTTTTAACAATTTTTTTATATAAAAATATTTTGATATATTGTATTTTAGTGAATTGTTTATTTTAATTGAAATAAATGAAACGTTAATCAGTCTTTTCAATAGATAAAGGCACTAGCATGTTGATTTACCTTGAAACTTGAAAAAAAACTGAATCAAAAGTATGGAAATGAGGAAAAAAAAAAATTTTTTTACACTAAAAAGCTTAATCGAAAGTAAGGAAATGAAGAATTTTTTTTTCAATTTCAATTAAATTTTAATAGAAGTAAGATCGTCCAATCAACAAAAAAAAAAGAATCAAGTCATCAATTTAATAAAGTATAAAATTAATTGTTTAAGTCACATAAATTATTAAAAAAATTTCAATTATTCTGTGCTACAAATATTTAATTTTGTGCTGTATTAAATTGATTCCAAAATTAACTATTTTCGGCAAATTGAAGTTTATGATCAATTTTTGATGCTCAAAATGATCAAATCAAACTTAAAATATTAAATAAATTGTAATTACTTAATATAATCAGTGCAGAGGTACATTTTTGGATTTAACATACTTTGTTAAATAAAAAGATAAACTCTGCGATATAAAAATGCACATTGCAGAGTGCACTCTATTTAATTGATACTGTTTTAAGTAGATAATTTTTTGCAGACTTTTGCAGATTTTACCATCAGATTTAACAAAGTATGTTAAATCCAAAAATGTACCTCTGCACTGATTATATTAAGTAATTACAATTTATTTAATATTTTAAGTTTGATTTGATCATTTTGAGCATCAAAAATTGATCATAAACTTCAACTTACCATATTTTCTTTGTTGGAAGGCACGCTTTTCCTTATGGTATAATAATTAATAATTTTTTTCGATGTCACAAAAATTATTGAATTTTTTTAAAAAAATTAATTGGAATTATTTAAATCAATGAATAATCAAATGATTGTCTCTTAGGCTTGAATTGATATTTTTCATAATTTCCGGTAATTAGATTTTTTATTTAAAAGATAAAGTAAGCTTGATAGAAGAAATTCGAAATAACTAAGTTTGGTCAAAAGTTAACTTGTCGAAAATTACGGATATCTTTTTTTTTGGTTTCAAACTCTTAAAATGCACACTTTGACTTACTCTTTAACGTGAGCATTAAATTGAGCTCCTGACGAATTTAAATTATCGGCATGACTAGAGAATACACTAAAGTCGATGCTTTTCTGGTATGAACTCGACAAATTTGTAAACGAATTCAAATGTAAGCTAAATACAGTAACAACATTTAACATTTATTTATTTTTATTTTATTGATCTTTATATTTTTTATACACAATTTAATTTTGATAGTTTTTTTGGATTTTTTATGCGTTTAATTACAGTTCTAGGTAATGCATTAAATAAATTAAAATCAATAATTTATCTTTAATAATATATTTTAGGGGCAAAATGTAATTTATTGTATATTTTTATATTTTTACATTTTTACATTTATGAGAGAAAAATAAAAATCTCAAAATAAAAAAACTTAAAAAAAATTTTCATTAAGAAAAGTAATAATAAATTTGCAAATTAATTAAAAGTGATTTTCAAAAAATTATCCTTGGTTTTTAAATTTAAATTTTTCTAAAACTCCTTTTTAAGTAATTGCGAATTTATTATTACTTTTCTTTAATGAAAATTTTTTTAGATTTTTTGATTTTGAGATTTTTTTTTTTCACTCAAAAATGTAAAAATGTAAAAATATAAAAATGTAGAATAATTTTCATTTTGCCATTTTAGGTCGTAGAAAGCGGAAATCATCAAATTGAATATAATGTTTTGAGATTAATTTAAAGTTAATTTTTTAAATCATTATTTTAAATGAAACAATAAATTGATTGAAAATTAAAAGGGAAAATTTTAAATTCTTATTCAGTAGACATTCTTTAAGTATCTAAAAAATAATTTTTCCTTTAATTTTGTCTAAATCTCCTGATTTCTCGACAAAATAGATCATAAGTATATTTGACTTTAAACTTACTAAATTTTTAAGATTAAATTTAATTTAAAAAAATTAAACAAAAATTAAAATTGTGTATAAAAAATAATAGAATTTTTTTCTTTTTTATAACTTGGTTCAAAAAAAGTAAAATGAATTTTGTAACATTTAAATAGACAACATTTAAAAGATCTTTTTTAAAATTTTTCTTACAATTTCCATTCTAACTTCCTGTTAATTAAAAAAAAATTGATAAAATAAATAAACAAAATAAAAAACCTCTGAAAATAACAAATTAAAAATTTTTATTTACCCAGTTGATTTCGGTTTTGATTCAATTGGTATGTTATCAGTTTCATTGAGAAGATTGACGTGTTTGGAACTAGCATATCCGTTGTAAAAACTGCCGTCCATCGACTCGGCCATGGACATATTTCCAAGTGAATTGGCAATGAACTTTTCGGGCTGCAACTTTGCTGGTTGAATATTTGGGCTTTCGGGCCTCAGTTCGTGCTCATTGATGTGATTTTCGTCTTGGTTGGTCACAAGATCCAAATCAGCGTTTAGAGTCGGTGTTTGAGGACTTGGTAGTTTAGTAGAATCGTCACGTTTGGGCGTCTTGGGCGTCAAAGCAATCGAGTCGTCTGCAGCATTGTTCAAATCGGCTTCGTTAGTCAAATACTTGTAGTGTTCAGCATCTCCAAACATGGCTTCATCGCCTTTTATTTTAAAATTAAAATAAATAGGACAAGAATGCTTCAAATAGATGAGGCGAAATGAAAATAGATAAAATAGAGATTTGTTTGAGAGGAAAACACAATTTGAGAGCTTAGTCAGTGATTAATAAGGAAATAATGAATAATTTAACTATTTGAGAGAGTTTGCTCAAGATAAATTATTTTTAATTAATTCTTATCTTATCGAGATAAAGTCTATGTTTTTTGGGAGATAAATTTTTTTTTCTCTCTCTCTCTCTCATTTATTATAAATAATTCACTCCGACTCGTTTACAATTTTGATCGGAGTGTTTCTATTTTTTTATTACAGATAGTAAAATAAATAATCAAAGTGGCTGAGAATATTTACCCATTTCATCTTCGGAGTCGGACATAAATGTCTCTTGCATAGTCTCGGGTGTTTGAACTTTGTATTTTTCTTCAGTGGTCTTAATGGTTGTAGACACAAGTGTTGTCTGAGTGACTTGACGCAATTCTTCTATTACTGATATATAGCCTAGGCGCTGAGCAATAGCCAAAGGAGTTTGACCATTCTTAAATTTTAATTAATAAAAATCTTGAAATTAAAAAAAAAAATTATTTTACATTATTTGTAATATCAGGCGAGGCACCGTGCTCTAAAAGTAATTTGACAATAAGAACGTGTCCCTGTTGAGCTGCACAATGTAGTGCTGTAAATCCGTGCTAATTAAAAAAAAATAGATAATTTAATCAAAATTTATTTTATTTATCAACAAAAAAAAAACAATAATAAAAACAATCCGACACAACTATTTAAATTTTATGCTTATTATTTTAGTTGGTCGTTGAAAAAAGACACGCGTTTAAAAACAAAGATTAATGAGGGCAAAATTGAGTTTATAGAATAATTTTTAAGTTCACAAAAAAAGTGAATAAATTAATATGGAAAATAATCGTGATCGAATGGCTTAAAATAGGCCTGAAATGCAAATTTGAATATGGTTTTTAATTTGATACTATTTTCTCGAAAATAGCTAATATTTAGTTATTTTTTTTTGCTCAAATATTTGATTATGGCTGATTTATTTCTATATTGTTTTTGTTTTAAATTGTTTACGTATTACTTTTTAAGCCTAAAATTTACACTTAAAATATTAAATAATCAATCTATTGATTATTTTGAATTTAACGAAAATATTTGCTTTCAAGTAGCTTTGAAAACTTTAATTTAAAAAATTAATTTTTACCACTACTTGTAGAAAATGATTGTTATCTTTTAAATTTATCTTAATTTCTAATTGTTGATTAAAAAATATTTAATTTTAATAGATAATAAATATTTTAATTTATTATTTAATAGTTCCACTCAGACAGCCGTAAGTTTTAAAATAATTTCTAAAATTTTTTTAAGGACAAGAAAATAGTGATACTGCACAGGTCAGTAAATTAGCCCGAAGTCTTCCAACTCAAAATAAGTCATCATCAAGTCCGATTTAGAAAAAATTAAAAAAGTCTTTAATTTAACTTGATATTATTTTTAACTTAATTCAGTTTTTAAATTAATGAAAACAAATTTTCCAAGCAGATAATCATCTCTGATATTGTATGAATAGACTGACTATCTTTGGTTTTTGCTCAAGTTAACAAATCAAAATTTATTTTCTAATTTAAAATTAATATTTACTTGAATAGTTTAAAATTTCCAAAATTAAGCGATTCAAGTGAACGGTCTAAGTCAAAATAGAATTAAATTTTAGAAAATTTTCAAAATTTTGCTCCTAAAAAATAAAGTAAAATTTCTTCATTTATATTCATTTAATAATTATTTGATTCACACAAAATTCTTAACTCGTTTTTTGAAAATTATTTTTCCCCAATAATTTAAACTAACTTTGCATAAATTGCAATTCAAGGAAAAAATAATAAAATTTATTCATTTAAATTTAAAAAAAAATATGGTTAAGACCCATAATATTGAACGTATCTTAGTTGAAAAAATTTCATTTTTTTTTGTTTGATAAATTGATAGTGAAAAAAGATAACATAAAGTTAAATACTTTGATTTAAACCTAAGAAATACTAAAAATTCAAGGGATACAATAAAATCAAAAGTCTGTTTAACAAGCAAAAATAAAAAATTTAAAAATCACTAAACTTAAAACTAAATTTTGCCATTATTCACAAAACTAAGACCAAACAAAGAAACAAAGCAAAGCAAAGCACAATATCTAATCAACAACGATCCTTATCGATAAAATTTATCTTACTTTCTATAAATTGATAAAATTACAAATTTTTAAATTTAATAAATCATTAAATAATTTTATTTAAACACCAAAAAAAAGCAAAATTAACAATTACCTTAGTGATTATATTAACATCGGCCATGTGTCCCAGTAAAAATTTGACCATGTTAATTTGTCCAAAGTGACATGCCACATGCAACGGAGTGTAACCCGCTTTTGTTTGAGGATCAATGGCAGCATTCATTTTGACAAGAACAGCGGCACAATTTACTTTGTCCTCTTGGGCACACAAATGCAATGGAGTAAGACCATTTTTGGACGAAGCGCCCGACTCTGCCTTGTGGTCCAAGAGTAAACTTGCCATGTCCAAGTGTCCCTCTTGGCAAGCTAGATGCAATGGCGTGAATCCAGCATTGGACTCACAATTGGTATGAGCGTTGTATTCCAATAAAGTGGTGGCTATGTCAAGTTGGTTTTTTTTAGCAGCAATGTGCAATGCTGAATAACCATTTTTGGCCACAATGTGCGGACTTGCGTTGTGTTGCAAAAGCAAGTGAGCTAAACTTGGCCGATTGTAGTGAGTGGCCACATGCAATGGAGTGAGACCATTTTTGCCCTGAATGTCCGGCTGGGCGTCTCTTTGCAGCAAAAGACTAGCTACTTTAATGTTGCCGTATTTGGCCGCAATGTGCAAAGGAGTAAATCCTTTCTTGGTAGTTACATTAAGAGAGGCACCATTTTCAAACAAAATGCTCGCTACTTCCTCTTGGCCCTCTTTGCTAGCAATGTGTAGTGGCGTGTAGCCGTCAGAGGTGGGCGCATCAACAAAAGCGCCGTGTCTCAACAACAAGGCAATTATGTCTGTATTTCCCAGACGAGTGGCAATGTGCAGCGGTGTTTGCTGCTCTTTGGCCTTGGCATCAACAGAAGCTCCGTGTCTGAGCAAAATGCGCACAATGTCTGTCTGATTGGCTCTGGCAGCCAAATGCAATGGGGTTTCGCCGCGAATGGTGGGCACGTTTGGCAACGAACCATGCTGTATCAAGAACACAACTACGTTCATGCATCCCATGAACGATGCCACGTGCAAAGGAGTTAGACCCGACTCAGTGGTAGCCTCTTTGGAAGCGCCGTGTTTGATCAGCAGTTCGATAACTTTGATTCGATTTTTTTTACAAGCAATGTGAAGAGGCGTGAAGCCGTTGAGGGCGCGCGAGTTTACATCAGCTTTGTGGTCGATTAGAAGTTTGGCTATTTTGACGTGGCCACAGTGAGCGGCCACGTGCAATGCGGTCAAAAAGTCACAAGTGGTCTGATCGACAAGTTTGGGCGAATGGTACAGAAGAATGCGGGCCGCTTCCACATGATCGCCCTGCGCAGCCATATGCAAAGCAGTAAGGCCATTTTTTGTCTTAGCATTTATGGGCGCTTGTTTTGCTATTAAGAGCTCTACTACTTCTTCGTGGCCGGATCGGGCCGCACAGTGCAATGGAGTTAGACCGTCACGGGTCTTGGCTTCTATTTTGGCGCCGTTCTCCAGCAGTAAATTTACACTGTTTCCTTTGCCCCATTTTGTGGCAACATGCAAAGGAGTTATGTTTTGCTAATTAAATAAAAAAAAATTATTTTTATATTTTTTTTGATTTTTTTTTCTTTTATTCATATTTTATTGGCTTTTTTAAACACTAGAAGCACCAAAACGAGTCAAAATGACTCGTTTTAATGGAATCTAATGGATAAAAATTTATTATTTGGATAAGTCTATTCAATACTTTATTTTAATTGAGCGAAAATACAAATTTGGCTAAAAAAAAGTATCTTGCAACAATTTTATATTCTAATGAATTCATTTCTTTTTGAGCCAATTCTTCGTCTTTCATGTAAAATACGCAAACTACAATTTTTGCATTTTTTAAAACTTCGTTCAAGCTTATCTTCGTTCAAGTATTAGGATTTGAGTCAGTTTTTTAAAGATTTGTATACTTTTTATTAATATTTTATGACTCATCCATTCATTTTGTAGATAAAGTCAAAATTTTAATTAAAAAGCGAGTCAAATGACTCTTTTTGGTGCTTCTAGTAGTATATACTTGATTTTGGACAAGGGATATTTTTTTTTTATTTGAATTTAGTTAATTTAGAAAGTTATTCTTATTATTATGCTGAAAAAAAAAATTTTGCTCAAATAGCAAAAATTGACTTAGATTTTAGCGGCCAAAAATCGAAAAAGAGTCATTTTGACTTGTTGGTGCTTCTAGTGCTAAAGATATTTGATGGCGATTTATAATTTTTTTATCTAAAATTACTGAAACTTAAGTTAAAAAACCAAAAAAAAATTTTTTTTTTTCTTTAAACTGTTTAACTGATATTATTCTTATTAATTTTTCTAGATCGTATTAAAATTTTAAATTAGACATAATTATACTTAAAAAAAACTAAAAATCAGCAGGCGTTTAAGTCGATTTTGAGCATTTTTTTTAGGCAGAGAGGGATGTTTTGTACAATTAGATTTTTTTTTGAATTAGAGCAATATTTGGATAATTAAGAATATTATAATATGAATTTTGAATAAAGGATAAACAAAAATTTTTAAAAAAATTGAATAAAGAATTAATTTTTTTTAAAATTTAATTAAATATTGAAAAAACTAGCATCAAACTTGATATTTAAAATTAATTAAGCAATTTTATGAAATGTAAGTCATTTTTGTATTTATTTAGAAAAATTGGTGAAAAATCAGTAATATTAGTTATTGAATTAGCACACCCCATATTTAATTGCGGTGAAAATTCAGCACAAATTGGGCAAAAAGATTTCCTTTTAAGAAAAATTAAAATTAATATAGAAATAAATAGGGATAAATACAGAAAAAGAAAAAAATTCGAAAAAATTAAACATTTCTATCACCTTTTAAGTAAAATCTTAAATTTGTTTTTTTTAATAAATCAAATTAATATTCAAGTTAAATCCTATTGATGATTAATTAATGTTCATTTATCTATTGATGTTTAATTAAATGGGTTTTTTGATCCATCAAAAAATTGTTACAGACTTGAAAATTTTTATTTGTTATTTTTGAAGTTTTTTAGAATAAATTTATAAATAAAAGTAAATTTTTCATTAAATATTAAAGTTTTTCCTTTTGAATTATTTAATTAACACACGAATAAACAAATACTTAGCTTTAAAAGATTTTTAAAAAATTTTTAGCCCTTATCAGAATATTTGTGAAAAATTGGTGAAAAATAAATAAAATGGAATTTTAAATTCTTAATTGTTTTCATTGCATAAATTTGTAGTGTATTTTGTTGACTTTTTTGTCTCAATGCCAATATTTTTAATTATTTTTCGCTCTTATTGTTTAAAAGGAAATTTCAAGGAAAGGCAATTTTCTCAAGTACTAACATAATTTCTATTTAAAATTTGTATTAAAAATTTTTCGCAAATTAATTTATTGTTAGTATTTTGTTTGTTTTTGTCTAACTCTTAATTTTCTTTAGCTCTGGCACACCATTAATACTAGAGATGTTATCGTGACATGTTTTAAAAAATTATTGAGTCAAAAAAGATTTATGGTTAAAAATTTCTTAAAATCAAAAGCTCATTTGATGTGACACCAGAATAAAAATTTAGGAAAACTGTTTCCTTCAAAATTTTATCAAATTCAATCATCTATAGATTTATTATAATTTTTAATAAAATTTTGATTAATTGCTCCAAATCAACCAAAAATATAAAGCTTGAATTTAAATTTGAATGCTCAACAAATTTAGTTGCTTATGACTTAAATATTTTTCGTAATATTCTATTTAAAAAAATTTAAAGAAATTTTAATTTCAAAGTGATGCTAAAAATTTTCATATGTATTCAAACGTATCTTAAAATAAAAGAAAAAAATCGTGTGTAAATGAATTTTCATAGAATTTTCCCTCTTACAAAGTGATAAATTTTTAACATTCGAAAGCTTAAAAATTAAATTTTAATGCAATAAAAACTTTTTTATTTTTTTTTAATAGATTCTTGTTTAGATGATGATAAATCGGTAAGTGTGTTTACTAAAGAATTGTTCGAAAAAATAAATTATGATCGTTGAAATTTATGAGTCAAATTTTGATTAATTAAAGGATTCGTTTATTCATTAGGTATTTTATCATAGTATAGAAAATATAGTCTCAGCATGAAATCCTGATTTTTGTTATTATGTAAAAAGAGAAAAAAAGATCAGGCCTTAATTTTAGAATTAACAAAATTTTTTAAATGTCTAAAAATGCTACTGTTGATAATATGCAGCATGCCCAAGATTTTTAACTTTTATTTTTAGCTAAAAGAAACAATAAATATCTCTTTTAACCTGAATTTTTCTATAAATAATTATTTTGTTTTTCAAAATGGTAAAATTTTAATTTCAATGTATAAAAACTTTTGAAAAAAATACCAGCTTTTTATATTCTGGCTATGAAAGAGATAAAATGGCGTGTTTATTTAAGATTCTTATCAAACTATTTGATATAAATCAAAATTTAATATGAAATAAAACCAAACCAATATATTTAATAAATAAAAAATAAACAAAATCAACTTACTCTCGCTTCATAATTTACATTCGCTCCCTTTGAAATCAAATACTTTGCTATTTCGACATTTCCGTAATGAGCCGCTATGTGCAATGGAGTAAATCCGCTCTTAAATAAAAACACATGTAAAAACAATCAAAATATAAAATTCCTAAAAAAACAAACTTTTCCAGCCTGTTCAAACACAAACAACAACACAGACAAGGATTAGGGATAAATAAATAAAATGTAGAGTATTAAAACAACATCAAAAATAACTAAACACACAGAGATAACTCAACTTACTTTAGTGGTACAATTAACCATTCTGGCCTAAACCAGATGAAAAAAAATTAATCTCTGCTAGTTTAATAAATGCTTTTTTAACAAAAAAGAAAAGAATAAAACCTCGGGTGAAAGGTCCATATTCGGATCGTTGCTTAGCAGCAACGCTGCGGCCTTCACGTCATTTTTCTTAGCCGCTATATGCAACGCAGGTAGTCGAATTTTACCGCGTGAATCATTCTCAAGCAAAAGAGCCACAACCTTTTCATGTCCTTGCTGCAAAGCAACTGCCAGCGGTGTAAAGCCGTCTTCAGTCGCCAGACTTTGATTTGCGCTATTAGCAAGCAAAAATCTAACAACTTCTAAATGGTTTTCCTGAGCGGCCATGTAAAGTGGAGTGAAGCCATTCTGGGATCTGCAATCAACATTGGCGCCACTCTTTACCAACAACTCAACTACCGGCTGCTGGCCGGCCAAACTTGCTATATGCAGTGCCGTGTTTCCTTTCTTAGTCGCGGCATTCACATCCGCTTTTTGTTTGAGCAATTCATCGACCACATGAACGTGGCCTTCTTTGCTTGCCAAATGCAGGGCGTTTAGTCCATTCTAAATTTTAAAAAATTTTGTAAAAAATAAATGTTCACTTTTTATTAAGAAAAATAAAAAAAATCTCACTGAATTGCTTGTGTTTATGTCGATGTTTTCTTTTAAATATTCAAGCACTTTGTCCAAGTTGCCGGCTCTGGCCGCGCGTAAAAAGCTCGCATTTGTCTCACTCTAGAAAAAAATTTTTAATTAAATTTTTTTTTGCCAAATTGGATTTAGAATAAGTGAATGAATGGTGTGTACCCAAGACCTGTAAGTGATGACCAATTTATTCATTTCAATGAACTGATAAATAAAAGAAATAAAAAAAAAAGAAATAGATAATGATAGACAAAGATTAATGAGGCTTTATTGTGGCTAGTAAATTAAGTTATTTGATTTATGCCAAGTGAGTGTTCACGGACAGATATTGATTGTTGTATTTGGGAAAAAAAGAATTACCGTGGTTTTGGCTGCTTCTTGATTGACTGGAGAGTTTAAATTTGACATTGCGTCTAGCTCATCGATTTGTTCGCTTTTGTTCGGGTTGGTTTATCAATCTAAATAAAATTAAGTTATATTTGAGTTGAATAGCGTCTAATTTGTAGATACATTAAATTAGAAAATTCCATTTGAAAAGAGCAGATTCCATTTTGAAATTTTCTAAAGAATGTGCGATTCTGTGTAAATCAAAAGAGAAAGAGAGGAAAAATAAATTAAAGAGAGCGGTGTGAGTGCACACAAAAAGTGAGTCTGTAAGTTAAGAATAAATTTTACTTTTTTTTTTTATTAAAAATTTTAATTAAGCAAAAATGAATTAGAAGAAATATGAGCCGGAGCGATTGAACAAAAATATCTTGTTTAAACTGTTCAATTAGCTGGATTCGAGTGAACTTAAAATTGCTCACAAAAAATCTAGAACATTTATTAATATTAACTTATGGATGAGATTTGGATTTGAGGTGAGCGATCATTTTGTCTGATCGATTGACCCAGATAATTATCTCTCGAAGGATCATGAACTATTGTGCTAATTAATTTACTCAGACTAAAATGGCGCTCAAAATCTCTAAACTAAATTGACTAAAGACCAGAAAATAGCGCGTTCAGCTATTAACTAATCTTTTGTTAATGTATTCAACTTTTCTAGCCGGAACACGTCCTTATTAATTTTTAGGCCTTATTAAAAAAAAAGGAAACTATAATTAAAATATTTTTTAGGTTTTATTAGACAGACTCAATTTTATTTTTTAGGTATTTTTACAAATTTAAATTATGCTGTATTCTTTACCTTAATTTTTCGAAAGGAGAGCGCGTGATCTCTAAGCTAGTTACCAGTAAATTACTGGTTATTAATTAAATTAAATAAATTGCTGTTCTCTATGCTCAACTAGCGCCTGCTATAAAACAATTTTTTCTCGAATAGATAATAAAATTTTATAGTCAAAATATTTTACAACTTTTTTTTCTTTTTTGTACAGACCTTAAAAATAAGCAAAGCAATAAAAAAAATGCACTTAACCTAAAGATTTAGAGTTTAAGATGCTAACTGAGTCGGTAAAAGTGAAGTCCAGCGTCCTTCTCTAATCTCTCCTAGTCGCTGAACTTAGCAAAACTAAACTAAAATGATTGTGTCTTGAAATAAAAAAAAAAAGAAAACTAACATTCAACGTTGATACGACACCAAAATATTAATTATGAATTTTTAAAGCTTGTTTTATTTTTGATAAATCTAGATTTATCGATTAATCATAAATTATTCCTTGTTTAATTCAAGCCAAATAAAGAGTAACCTTTAAAGATTACAAATTGTTCCAAAGAACGGACCGCTCATGTCTAATCCAGCTTATCCATTAAATCCATGCTTTGCATAACTCGAAATTTACTTTTCTTAATCTAGGACCAGCAAATTTTGCTTAAATTTATGATGCGGGCAAATTTTTATTATCAAGCTAAAAAAAATTATCCTAAACAAAAAAGATTAAAAATTTAAATGCAGATACATATTTTCATGTGTAGCAAACCATGTAATAGCTAATCCAAGTATTGAGAATCATTCGGAAAAATGCAAATAATTACACAGTTTGAAAGTTTCATATTTTTTTATTTTCTAATACTTTTTGAGCAGTATTTCTGAAAATTTTTATTTTTTATTTTTACAAGTTTTAAAAAAAAATTGCAAAAATATTACACAAAAAGTATTAGAAAATATAAAAACTTTAAAATTATTTACAGTAAACGTTTTTTTTTTTCAAAGCCGCACTAAAAGCCTAGAAACTTGGTTTCGATGCCTCAAAAAAAAATTGAATTTTCAAGAATTAATTGAGAAAAGAATCCTGTCTTCATTGCCTTTTCCTGACTCTAATCGACTTTGCAATGAAGAAATACATTGAAGAGGAACGAACTGGCATTAATTGGGAAATGCATCTGGGTCGTATTGAATACCTTGATTTTGCGGATAATATTGCCTTAATATGTGAAAAAGAGAGCCACATGAATGAGAAAACTGAATGAGAAATCCACCAAGTTCTGTTGGAGATGAAAATCTTAAAATGGGTCGACAGTTTTTCATATCTAGGAAGAGAAATTAGCAAAAATAGAGGTTCCCAAGAAGACATCTGAAACAGATTAATGAAAGCCAGAACTGCATTCTCCAAATTAAGGAATATATGGAAATAGTCTTCTCTTCGACTGAGGACTAAATTACATCTTTATAGTATTATTGTTAAATCTGTTTAGATATATGGATCTGAATAATGGAGAATGATTGATAGTGATCTTCAAAAAGTTAAAGTATTTCATAACAATTGACTGAAAGAGATCTGAAAGAGATGAAACTCACATGGTGACAATCAGAAATTGTTGCTAAGGATAAAATGAAAGGGGACGTGTGGAAGCCTTATACTTCATTGGGATTAGAAGATAAAAAAAGATGAATATAGAAAAGATGATAATCCATGATCACGAAAGTAACTAAATACATAAATTTGAAACTATTTTTTTTGAGGCATTAAAACCAAGGCTTTTGGTGCAGCTTTATAAAACAAATATTTATGGTACATTTTGCCGAGTAATTCTGCATGCAGAAATTTTTGCAGAAATTTGCAAATATAAAAAAATCAGTCAACATTGAATGTTTACTTAAAAACCTTCTTCTTCAATAAAATATAAAATAAAAGATTATTTAATAACCTTCTTTTAAAGATATTTTTTAAGCATGATCATTTATATTTGATCATAAAGTTCAATTTACCATCATGGACTTAGATTAAATCCTAATAAAAGCTTTTAATAAATTCTTTTGTTTTCTAAATTTATGAATCCCGGTCAGTACAAACATACTCACAGCTTTAACCAATGCCCAATGAATTCTCAACTAGATCGTATCATTTTGGATATTAAATACGCGGTTTGATTTAGTCTAGAATTATAAGCAATGCGAATCAAACTCAAATCATCAAGGATTGTATTTAGAATTTTTTTTCCTCTTTTCTGATGAATATAAATTTTTTTCTCTTACAATGTTCGATTAATGATCGAGTTCAATAAGTTTCGATAAATTTAAATATGAATGAAGCTTTAAATTTACAAATGAGCTTATCAACGAAATTTGAGATTTGCCTTACAATTCCAAGTGCCTAATCATGTGAATTTGATTTGGTTCAGACTTTGGCTAAATGATATCCCATATACAAATAAAAGAACTGCTTTCATTTTTCAACTTATCATGTATTAATTAAATTAAATTATTAATTGTAAAAATCTTTGATAAATAAATTAAATTATTGATTTTATTATTATTTTTTCTTTTGTTCGTGTTTTGCCTTTATTGTATAATAACAAATATTTTAAATAATTAAAAATGAATTTCACATTTGAAAACTTGCAAAAATGATCTTTCTTCTATGGTTGAGCTTATTAGTCTGTCAATAAATATTTTTGTTTTTTTTTTCTATATTTCTTTACTTATATTTTACTTATAATAATCATTTTTTTTTCAGATTTTTGGCCAAAAAATTCTTACCTTAGCTTTTTTTTATGTGCATTAGTTGAAAAGGAAGGACTGAGATCCATTTCGTGTCTTCCTAGAAAATATAAATTAAATTTTGAAACGAAAAAAATGGAAACAAATTTTTTTTTTCTCCACTGATTGAACTTTAAATTTTTTATTGATACTATATAACTTGTTTATTTTACATATTTTATCTATTCAAGCCTCATAGGCGAAATTGCATAAAAAATATTTAAAATATGATATTCTTTTTTCGATATATTTAACTATTCAATTGGTTTAATTTTTTGTGTTTAAATTACAAAATGTATCCAATGTTGAAATAGCATTGAAAAAGTGCGATGTTTCAAATATTTTTTTCAGTTTCAAATAAAAAAATAATTTTAAGTTAATATTGTAAGCATTTTCATATTTGAAATTAAAATCTTAAGTGAAATAGAATGAGTTTAATTTTTATTTAGAAATTTGAAAAAAAATACTGAAAACTCTTTATTTTACTTTTAAATAATTTATTTATTTGTTTATCTGTACCTGTACCAACCTTTAGAATAAAAATATATGAAACAAAAAAATTGAAAATAAAGTTAAATAATTTAAAATAATACAAAAAATAAATAAAAAGAAAAAAAAGATAAATAATTCAAATCTAAATGCCATTTAATATTTAATCGTTGTAAAACTCGGTCTAGTCGGATAGGCGAACTAATAGTTCATAAAACCTGAGGACTAGAATTGTTCTAGGAATAGAAGAACCATAGTTCACCTAACAGACTAGATCCGAAAATCTTTGATCTTTTCTTTATAAATGTTGACTTTAGTGATAATTGCCGTTCGTTTGATGCATTTTAACAAAAACTCAATTTATAAAAAATCGAAAACAGAGAGTAGATGGTTTTTTAAACTACAAATATTATCTGAAGGGTCATCATATCAAAAACCTAAAGTCAAAATTTATAAAAAAAACAAAGTTTTTCACGCTTGCAATATTAACTTAAAAATTTTTTTTTATTTGAAACTGAAAAAAATATTTGAAACATCGCACTTTTCCAATGCTATTTCAACATTGGATACATTTTGTAATTCAAACACAAAAAATTAAACCAATTTAATGATCATTTATTTTTTTTCAATTTTCAACCAAAAAATTGTTACTTATGCTTTTTTCTATGTACATTTAATTAAAAGGAAGAACTTGGATCCATTCCTAGAAAATCTGAATTATTTATTATCACGAAAAAAAAATTTTACCACTAATTTAAATTCAAAATTTTAAATGTATTTTAATCGTTTTAAATTTTTATTAGATACAATATAAATTTTTCATTTTTTTATATATATTTTTTGAAGCCTCATAGACGAAATTACATAAAAAAGTAAAAAAAAAAAATTTAAATAAATAGAATTTAAATCAAAATATATATTTAAGTAATTATATCGATAATAATTTCGATTTAGTTCATATAAGAGTCAATTTTGTGAAATAATTGTCTTAGAATTCTGTGAGCTTAAATGATCCTAAATTTTCGACTTAAGTTTACTTAAATTATTGGGTCAATTGATTTTAAAAGGACAGTATTGTCATGTTCTGAATATAAAGGAAATTAAATTAATTTCCAGTCATTGGTGCATGAATAAATGATTATAAACTAGCTTAAAATAAACAGCAAATATTTAGCTCGGATCTAATCAGAGACTCAATTTTTAGATCAAATTTACAAAGTCGGAAATCGTCTTAATAAAAAAATAAAAACTGTAGTAGCATTATTCTTTTGAAAAAAAAACTTGATTAATCGATTTTTTTTTGTTGAAAATACCAAAATAAGCAACCAAACTTAAACACTTCCATGTTTTTTTATCAATCACTTAAAGCCAATTAGAAAATGTTTTTCTGGAAGTATTTTAATGATGATGAACACAAATTTTATAAAATTGATAAGATAATTTAAAATATTTTGATTTTTAATAATGCTAAACTAATCAATTCAGTTTTATACAAATGCAAATTTTATCTGAGTTTTGCTAATACCTTCAAATCAAATTATTTATAAAAATAACAAATTTCATTGATTTGCATTTTTTGCTTCCTTATTATTTATTTATCTGTTTATGAATTTTTTAAATTTAATTCGAGGAAATTGAACCTCAGCGCCTTTCTTCGAAAATTTAAA
The DNA here is from genome assembly GCA_025491095.1 of Brachionus asplanchnoidis. Lineage (NCBI taxonomy): Eukaryota > Metazoa > Rotifera > Eurotatoria > Ploima > Brachionidae > Brachionus > Brachionus asplanchnoidis. The sequence continues at coordinate 4,779,418 of JAILYF010000010.1, read as the reverse complement.
CAATAATTATAAATATTTCTAATTCTTTATTCATAATCATTTATCTGTTTATTTTTAATAAATGGTTTTTTGAATTTTTTCTTCCCCATTTAGAAGTTTAACTTTTTAAATTTTATTTTTCTTGACAAAAATCAGATATATTGAAATCTTCATTTTGAGTTTATCTTATTTTTAATTATTACCAAGATTAATTTTAAGATTCATTAAAATTATATTTTTATTATTAAATTTTCAAAAAAAAAAATTTGCTTATTTTTTTGCAGTGTTTTAACCAAAGCTGTAAATTTTGCTTCAATAATTCAATATAATCTATTTAATACATTAAAACTATAATTATTCATAAACAATACTTTATTTTTTTTAATTAAAAAGGAAAATTTAATTTTCAAAGTTATGATCGGTCGAAAATAACCCAAGATTTATATTATTTTAATTTTAGCCTAGAAAATATGATAATTAGAAAATTTTAGTTCCGAATGTTAAAAAAAAGAAGTCTTAAAAAAAGGAATTTTCAAAAAAAATATTTTACGCAGATAAATTATCTGCTGGTTTGTAGAATATTTCATTTGAAAAAATCCTAATTCTGAATTATGAGTTAATGCCTTGTTTAAATACATAGCTAATTAACAAAAGTTTAAAAACAATGATATCAATATTTTAGAAATTTTTGTTCGAGTTAATTGCTAGTATATTTTTTCAGTCAAGATTCAATGCAATCAGAAAAAAAATTGAATATTAATAGGATCTTTTGAGTAACCAGAAACTAAAAATTGCTCTTAAGATTTCCAATTCAGTTAATGAAAAATTAAAAAATACTTATAACACTTTATTTATAAAAAAAAATAATAATACATAAACGAATAAAAATTAAATAATTTAAGAGAAAAAAATATCTAATTTATTTTCGACCGTATTTGAACCCTTTATTGGTGCTATCAGTGTTTTGATTAGGCAAACTTTTGCCAACTTGCAAAGCAAAGAATCTTCTTTGTCTATTTGATGAATTACTCGAGTATCCTGTAGTGATTAGTTCCAAACACGATTTTTGAACAAAGGTACTCAAAGCATACCATTCTTCTGAATTAATTAGATTTGAACACAAAACTTTGTACAATTCATATGTTTGATCATCACTGTTAGAAATTTCTGGAACAATTTCTAAATCGCTTTGAATCTTATGAGTCAATGGCACTGCCATAATGTCCATTAAAGTGCTTATAAAAAAAATCAATATAAATACTCTTGGAACAACCATTTCTAAAAGCAAATTTAATTTGAATTTTTTTAATCTAAAAAGAATTATTAATAATGTCTGAGTTTCATAAGAATTTATATTAATAAATAAAGTAAACTTCTCTACAGAATTGAGTTTATCTTCAACACGTTTTGAGTCATCCCTAAATCCCAAATGCTTTGAATATTTATTTTAGCTTTCCTTTTTGGGTTGCTTTATTCCCATAACAAATTTTGAAATTGACAATTATTAGATTAAACAAAAATTTTTTGGATGAAAAATTCTTTTTTCAAAATTTTTCATTTTAACTTATCTAAAACGAAAATCTTCTCATTAAAGTTTCGAGTTTTAGCAAACACCTACGTAAAACCATCAAATGTATAGGTATTTCTCCATTTGAAAAATTCAAATTAATTTTTTGATTTATATTTTTCAAAATTAGTTTTTTAATTTCTATTATAAAGACATTTGAGCGAACATAGCTTTAATTGCATAAATGCATAGAAATATTGAAATCTTCAGTTTTTTTTATGTTGTAATTTTTTAAGCTTGAAAATTTAAAATTCTTTTTCGATCTGAGAAAAGAATAAATATGAGTCTATGTCTAGAAATTAGCGCTAAAATATTAAACCAGAATAAAAAGCTTTTACTGAACCGATTGAATAGCTTTGCCACATCAAAAGTCCTAAATTCTGAATTAAATGAGCAAAAAGAACTAGATGATTTGTTCAAGAAGGTAGTTGTAGAGGTCAGAGGACATGATAATGCTGTACTGGAAAGCTATAAAACTTTTGTTCAACAAACCTCGAAAGAATTAGAAATCAACCTTAATGAAATACGAGAACCGGATAGATTTATTGAACGATGGACACTTTTAAAGTCAAGATTTAGCAATCGCAAGCACATGCGTCAATATGAAATGAGAACTTATTTCCGCGAATTTGAATTTAAACATTTAACCGGATCAACATGTGACACTCTTTTGGAATATATACAGCGAAATTTACCTGAAGGAGTTGCAATGCATGTCCATAAAACTAAACTTTGTCAATTACCAGAACATTTCAGCTAAATAACTCAATGAATTTTTTAAAAAAATCTAAATATTTTTTGAACCATTTAAATAAAATTGACTGTCAATTGTTTCTTTAAAAAATATAAGAATTTTTTGCATGATTAAACAATATAAGAAAGAAGGAAAATTTTGAGGCGTTATTAATTCTAAAATTGGACAATACATTTATTGGAAATTAATTTCGTCAATAACACAAAAAAATTTTTCTTTCAGGTAAACGCCATTTAGATGCAATAAAAATAATTCCAAAAACCTTTTTTAGTTGAATAAAATAGCTTTGAAATAATTTTTACTAAATTAATTAGCTTCTTAAAATCATTCAAAGAATTATTAAGGACATTTTTAACGAATTTAAGGATAGATTATTAAAATATTGAGATATCACAAATTTGAAATATCTTTTTAATCTATTATAAGTGACTTTTATTTTCACCTGCTCGAGCAAGAATATCATGGTGCTAATTTTTTGTTTGTCGATTAAATAGATTGAAGACTTAAGATTATTAAAAGTATTAATTTATTCTTAATTGATTATTTTTTTAAATAATTAAAAATATTCAATTAGTTAGAATTATAATTATAAATAAGCATCATCAAAATCATCAAAATTCTGCTCTTTGTAAAAAAATTAATTTATTTTTTAATGATTAAAAAATTGAATATCAAAAAATTAAAATTCATCGTGAGTGATTAAATTTAACATTAAGTTTATCAAATTCAAATTTAGATCTGAAACTAAAAAATCAATTTAATATTTGAATTTTTCACAAATTATTATATTGAATTCAAATTTAGTCAAGTTAAAAAAGCAAGTCTTAAAAAAATCATTATCCATTTATTTCATTAATTATTTATAACAAAAATCTATTTATTAAATTTAAATTCGATTTATTTAATAAACACTCAGATAATCAATTTCCTCATCAATTAATTTTAAAATAAAAGCAAGTCCAAAATTTGTTCATATTTTTTAACAAAAAAATTATCTTTACTTATGGGTCCTATTAAAAAACTGACCCCAAAATTTGTGAATTTTTACTGACCCTCACTTATTTAACAAATCAAAATTATTTTTAAAAATTTTAACATGTTTGATATTCGGAATTTTCTGTTCTTTTTGAACATTGAATTAGTTCTTTTTCCAGAAATTTTATTTTTTTGAAAATTGAATTTTTTTTGTTTCTAAAAACCACACTCCCAATTTAATACGACTGCTCCATGTTCATAATTTAAAGAGCTTTCCAAAAATATGTCTAGTTTCAGTCCAATAAATATAACTTTTGAGATAATTATTATTAATTAGGCAAATTGAAGTTTTAAATCAAGATCAAAAGATCAAAATAAAAATTTTAATATTTTTTTAATAATAGAGAAAAAATTATTTTTTTATAGAGCAATTACTTGACATGTAATGTCAAGTTTATTTTCATATTTAAAATTTTAAAATGTCACTTTTTATTGAAATTTAATAGGTTTAAATATTTTAATTGATTATAATGAAAAGTTAATTTAAAAGACAAAAAAATTTACTGTTTTAAAATTTATAATTTGTTTAAGTGAAAAAATAAAATTATTTTTGCTTGAATGAATGAATATTAAAGTTATAAATTTAAGTTATAATTGAAGTTGAGAATTAACTTAACCTGAATTATTTAAATTATTGATTGTTTTTGTTAAATGAAATAGAGATCCATCATTTTGATGTAAATTTGATTATGAACCATTATTAGACATCACATGTCTAGTAATGTTTAGTATTTATTTCTTAAAAATTATCAAAATTATTAGATTAATTAAGTTTTAAAATTTTAAATGATCGTTTTGATCTTAAAATTTGATCTGAAACTTCAATTTGCCATTAATTAAAGAACCTCAGTAAATTTCGAGAGTTTGAAAATTTTAAAACGACATACTATTCGATTCAGAATTTTCTTAGCTTTTCGCACATGATGTTAGTTTTCTTAATTTCAATTTATTTAAAGCGAAAAAACAAAAATTTACTCTTATTTAAAACTTACTCCCTACTAATTTTATACGACTGAACCATCATTATTTTAATGGCTTATTAAAAAGTAATTAATAGTTTAAATTAATTTGCAAATGTTTAAATTAAATTGATTAAAATATTAATAATTTGATATGTTTATATAAAAGCTAATTGAATTAAACGTCAACAATCAGACTTACTGTAGAAAGTTTTAAATATTAGAATTTAAAATTTATTTATTTTTTCAAAATTTCTTTTGTCAGACACGCTAGTGCAGTCAATTTTATTTATTAAATTCAGTTTTTTTGGAGAAAATATTAAAGAAATTGATAAACGAGTTTTTTTCTAAATTATTAAACTCTAAATAGATAGAAATTACTTTTTTATATTTACATTTTTGAAATTTGACAATCTTCAAATATTATAAATTGAAAAATGTATAAAATATTAATAAACGAGACAGGGAAATCATTTTTATTATCAAATTCTTGAAATAATATTTATTTTCACGAAAAAAATGTGGATCTAGTTGAAATGTCAATAAAAAAAATAAATAAAATTCGCAAACGATTCTTCTTGAATATTTACTGAAGAAAAATGCATATTACTCTGATTTTGCTAGGATTAAGTACCTAGATTTTTATTAATGGAACTTTACCTTAAATAGAACCCTATACCTTAAGGTTAAAATGAGAAAACTTAAAATCGAAAGAGAATTTAATCTTTAAATAAATAAAATTTTTTGGTATTTAAACATATCTAAAAAATTCTAATTTTTTACAAATTTTTTTCCCAGAAAAATGAAGATTGAAATATTTATTGTATCGATAATTTTGAGCGCTGCTTTCTGCGTTCCAGTTGAAAATAATAGAAAAACAAGACAATCACAGTGGCAATGGCAATCAGGAACAGGTCAACAACAAAGCGGTACTGGTAGCCAGCAACAACAACAACCTGGATCTGGTTCTCAATCCCAATGGCAATCAGGAACTGGACAACAACAGCAACAACCTGGATCTGGTTCTCAATGGCAATCCTCTGGAACTGGTCAGTTTCAAACCTTTGCTCCATTGAATTTCAATACTTTTGCTTCTTTTGCTCCTTTTGCTAAACAAGGATCTCAATGGCAATGGCAATCAGGAACTGGACAACAACAAAGCGGAACTGGTAGCCAACAACAACAGCAGCCTGGATCTGGTTCTCAATCACAGTGGCAATCAGGAACTGGACAACAGCAACAATCAAATGGTGGCTCGTACCAAACTTTTGCACCGTTTCCACCAATGAATTTCAACACGTTTGCTCCATTCCCAACATTTGCTCCTTTTCCAACATTTGCACCTATCCAACCAGGTGAGGGTTCAGTTTGGCAATCACAAATAAATAATGGAACACATCAAATTAGTATGTGGAGCAATGGAACCACAATAATTAGACCAAATAATCCCTAAATTTAATTTATAAAATTTTCAAAATTTTTTAAAATAGCTAGCATAATATGAAATAAAAAAATTACTTGAATTTCAAAATATCTTTTTCTTGCGAGTAAACATATAAATAATAGTCTACTTATTCATGAGCAATGAGAATTTGGTAAACATAGTCGTATTGCAGACAATCTTCACTTTCTAATTCAAAAAGAAAGTTTTTAGAATATTTTTCAAAAAAGATCAATTTTTAAATCAGACCAAAGTTTTAATGAGTTAGTTGTATTATTAAAAAATAACCAAAAAAAAAGCAATCATGATCGAATTTTGGATTTGAATCTTTCTCAAAAATTTTAAGGATCTTATCAGAAATCTATATGTAGTTTTGATACCTTACATAGAGTCTGATTCGCAAAGATTTTATAAGACATAGGATCTTATCAGGTATTTTAAAGAGCCTTAAGATATTCTAGCCTGACAGGTGTTTATAGGATTTTTTTGTTAAGATTCCTTTTCGACTTTTGTCAAATCCTAAGAAATTTATTTGATTGAATAAGTATCATTTCAAATATAATTTTTAGAAACAAATACTATTGAAACATATATTTGAAAACTAATTTATTTCAATAAAGAAATGAATATTTAAAATTTAATTGAATCAAAAACTGGGTTGTGAAGCTCGTTTCAATTCGATCTTTTCAATTCAGAAAAACTTGAATAACTTTTTTACTAAAAGAGATAATTTAATTCTATAAAATGCTTAATTATAAGCAAAGGATATGGGGCAATACTTGTTGAATGAAAATGAAATATGAAATATGCCTCAAAAAATTTTTTTTTCAAATATTCTTATTAATTTGAATGTGCTGATTTAGAATTTATGTAATTTAGTTCAATATGATTGAATTTTTCATGCTTTATAATAAATCAAAGTTTTGGCACATTTTAGCCGGGAATCTTTCTTTTTAGTTCTATAAAGTTGCTATGGATACTTATTTTTCCCTGGTAAAAAGTTTTCTTGAACAAATTTCTTTAAGGAATCTGAAAATTAAATTTATATTTTGGTAACTTTTATAGTTTTATCAAAATAAACTAAATTAAAAAAAATAAAAGGTGTTTGTCTTTTAGAGTAAAATATCCCCAACTCAAAAATTTTCAAAGATACTTTTTTTTACTTATTTTTTGTCTCTTAACAATATATTAAAAATGCTAAGACCGGAAACATTCGCTTCATTCCTTTAGATAAGATCAAAATTTAAAAAACGTAATTAATTTGTTTTTTATTTGTAAAAATTAAAAATTTGGATAAAATTATATGTATAAATTTATTTTTTTTTACAATTTAATTTTTAATTAAATTGTTTTTTTTTAAATATATTTTAATATTATCCATGAAATATTTTTTTTTGAAAATACTTAATAAGTTTTGTTAGATTTAAACCTCTTCATTTAAATATTTTATCTTTCTTTTTTTATTCATAATAAATGCTAAAAAACCAGCGGATCAGATAGCTGAAGAAAATGCAACCATTAGCGAAATGAATGAAAGAAATAGAGTAAAAAAAATGTGATTATTTATGGTGTGCCAGAATCAAAGAAAGAGATTTTAGCAGACAAGAAAGCAGAAGATGAAGCAAAAATCAATGAAATTCTATCCACTATTGGAAAAAAGGATATCAACCCAGCGTATTCGAGACGTTTGAGATCTAAAGACCAAAGTAAACCAGGACCAATTCTAGTAGAACTCAAAGAAGAAGCAAACAGAAATCCACTACTATTAGCAGCGAAAAAGTTGAGAGATTCAAATATTTTCAAATCTGTTTATCTTAGTCCAGATTTGACTGAAACCGAAAGAGCTTTAGACTTTGAATTGAGAAAACAAAGAAACGAAGCAAATAATGGTCTTTCACAAGACTCGCCCTTTCGATATGGCATCCGTGGAAATCAGATCGTCAAATTCAATAAGCAATAATCGTTCATCAGAAGCGCCATCACGTGTAGATAGTCTCGAATCTTTGAAATGTATGTATTTAAATGCTACTTCTTTGGACAATAAACTAGATGAATTCAGTGTTGTTATTGAAACATATAGCCCACAAATTGTAGCAGTTAGTGAGACTTGGTTCAAGAGCATCTCAATTACGAACGTTAAAGGATACAATTTGTACAGAAAGGACAGAAGTGATGGACGCAGAGGCGGTTCTGTATGTCTCTACATTGATGAAAAAATCGACTCATTTGAATTAAATGATGCAGATTTTAATTTAAGTAAAATAGAACATATTTGGGTAGTAGTTAATTTTAACTGTGAAAAATATTTAGTTGGCTGTCTTTATAGGCCAAACGATTTTGTTGATATGAACGATTTCGATTTAGTCTTCAAACAAGCTAAAGACTATGTGGTCGAGAGAGGTTATAAGGATCTTCTAATAATGGGTGACTTTAACTTTCCATCAATCATCTGGTCAAATGGCTGTGTGTCAGAAATCTTAAACGAAAATGGACTGGAACATAAATTCAGAGAGACACTAAGCGATACTTTTCTATATCAGCATGTAAATATCCCAAATTTTCAAATGTCAAACGAAAAAGCTGTCAACAGTTTGGATTTGATTTTCACGACTTAGCCTGGCAGTGTGTATGCAATCGATACAAAATTTGTTCTTGGCATCTTTTTCAATTTTGTTTTCAAAAACAAGGTTAGTAAGGAATCATATACCTGTAAAAAATTTATTTATAATAAATCTGACTTTGGAAAAATTTCTCATTTTCTATCAAATATTGATTTGGTGCACCTATTTGAGAATTTAAATATTCAGAAAATGTACAATGAGTTAATTTTCTATGTCAGCTAAGCTAGTAATCGAATCATACCAGTGACGGTTGGCTCTAAAAAGAAAAGTATCTCAAAATCATGGATAAAAATGAACTCAAGGTCTTTATTAGAGATAAAAAGAATCTTAGATATAGGAACTGTTCATCTAACTGGAAGGATATGAATCCATATAGTGATTACAAACGTATCTGTAAATTAGTCTCGTCAGAAATAAAAAGAGCCAGACTAACTTATGAACAGAATTTAGTTGAAAAAGCTAAGAAGAATCCAAAAATATTATACAAATACCTAAATGATCAACAAGTAATCAAAGAATCTATCAAAGCATTAAAAAAGTCAAACAATGAATTAACGCAAGTGCCGAAAGAGATATCAAATCTTCTTAATAAATGTTTTCAAGATGTTTTTGTTATTTAACAAGATGGTGAGCTTCCTCCTTTTGAAGTTGAATTTAATGAAAACTGGTCAGAATATATTGACATTGAGCCTAATGACATTAGTTATGAAATGGTTTTCAAAAAATTACAAGACCTGAATAAAAAAAAATCATGTGGTGTAGACAAGCTTCATCCGTTATTGCTAAAAAACTGTGCAGAAGCCTTTACTGTTCCTTTAACTTTGATTTTCAGAGAATCATTATCGAATAGTCAGCTTCCAATTCAATTCAGATCAGCAAATATTACTCCATTGTATAAAAAAGATGATAAATCAACGGCAAGCAATTATCGTCCTGTGTCTTTGACTTCAATTCCTTGCAAAATTATGGAAAGCAAAATAAGAACCAAAATAGAAGACTATCTTTATAAGAATAATATTATATCTAAAAAACAGGATGGATTTGTTAAGAAAAAGTCATGTACATAAAACTTCTAGATTTCATCTCAATGAGTCTAGACAAAAGTATTCCTGTTGATGTGATTCTGCTAGATTTTGCGAAAGCATTTGATACTGTTCCGCACAATAGCTAAATTGAAAGCGTATGGCTTTGATGGTCTGACACTAAAATGGATTGAAGCTTTCTTGAAAAATAAATGACAACGAGTTATTCAAGGTGAAATTTTGTCGGATTGGGTTGAGATTTTTAGCGGTGTACCACAAGGGTCAGTGATTGGTCCACTATTGTTCGTTTTGTATATAAAAGATCTACCTAAAGGAATAGAGAATGTTGTGAAATTGTATGCAGATGATGCTAAAATTTTCTCGCAAACGGTATTAGAATTAAGCGCCGCGAAACTACATTCAGATTTAGATTTAATTTTCAAGTGGACTCAAGATTGGCTACTTCTCTTCAACACATCAAAATGTGTGGTTATGCATTATGGTCATAAAAACAAAGAATTTCCTTATTTTATTAATGGTAAGCAGTTAGCAACGTCAGATACCGAAAGAGATCTTGGAGTTTTTTTCAATACAAATCTTAAATGGAAAAATCAAGTGATAGAGGCTACAAACAAAGCAAATCAAATGTTAGGTCTCATCAGGAAGTCATTCGCTCGTTTTGATTGTTAGTTATTAAGATCTTTGTATTTAACTTTTGTTAGACCTCTTTTGGAATTTGCGGTGCCTGTATGGTCTCCAATTCTTAAGTCTGACTGTGAGAATGTTAAAAGGATTCAACGCAGAGCTACGAAATTTGTTTCGTCAATTAGAAACAAACCGTATGAAAGCAGATTGAAGGCTTTGAACATTCCAAATCAGGTGGAAAGAAGAAAAAGAGGTGATCTAATTCAATTATACAAGTTCATGCAAGGAATAGAATCGGTTGAAAAAAGCAACAATTTTAATGTCACAAAAACCAAGAGAGAGGTCACTGCCTCAAATATCACAAAGAAATATCGAGGCTCCAACATAGAGAAAACTTTTCTTTCAACAGAACCGCTAACATATGGAACTCGCTGCCAAATGAATTAGTTGAAGCCCCGAATGTTAACAGCTTTTAAGAAGGCATTGATTGCTGGATGAGCAGCAATCAATCACATCAGCTGTCTTAGTGTGCCTTATCAGCACACTCGCTGGCTAGTCAGCTACAGTCGAAACTACTACTACTACTACTAAATCATCTACAGTAAAAAAAACGTTATTTTTTTAAACTGGATAGTAAACCAAGCTTTATTTTTATCTTAGTCAGTCCAGAAAAAGTTTTTATTTAAAACTAATTTTCACTCTTTTCTTCTCTTTTCTTAAAAAAATGACTCTCTATAAATGTGCTATATGCTCGATTTGATTTGATAAGAATTCAAAAGCCTCTGTTATTGCTAATAGGAATAAAATTCGAATTTCTTCTCCTTGGTTAGTCCATTTAATGCAGAAGCGTTCTATTGATCACACCACTTACAAATGAGTCTGTGGAGAATGTCATAGAAACCTTTCTAAAACCTGCAATGATAAACAAAAAAATGAACTTTTTTACGAATTAGCAAATCAAAAAATAACCGAAGATATTGAAACTGTTCCCAGCAATTACAACCAAGAAAACCAAACTCAAGAACCTCGAATATCAACAGAACTTCTATCGGTGGATTTTGCAGCCATTAGTGATGAGAGATTCAAAATTCTTACAGGAGTTACAAAAGAAAATTTTTTGGATATTTATTATTTAATTTCAAAGGCTCAATTTCCTGGCAAAGTTTCGTTAATAAATGCTCTTGGATTTTATATGACAAAATTGAGAACAGGCGTGAGCGCAAAAGAACTTTCAGCATTTTTCCCATTTGCTTCTTATGATCAAATAAAAAGATGTGTTCGCCATGTTAGAGAAATAATAAATAATGAGTTTACATCACTTAACATTGGCTTTAATATAACAAATCGTTATGAAGTAATTGAGACTCATGCTACTACAATGGCGAAAGTTTTATTAAAAGCTGATGAAGATGATGTAATAACAATCTGGGATGCAACTTATATATACATTGAAAAGTCAGCGTCTTACAGTTTTCAAAAAACATCTTTTTCCGAACATAAAAAGCAGTGTTTACTTAAGTTTATGCTGGTTGTAGCAACTGATGGAACAATTATTGATGTTATTGGTCCTTTTCTCTCAAACGGAAAAAATAATGATTCAAATATAATGCAAAATATTTTTTAAAAAAATAGAAGAAGTAGACAATTGGTTTTATCAAGATGATATTTTTGTTGTTGATAGAGGTTTTCGAGACTCTATTAAATACCTTGAAAACAAGCAATACTCACCAAGGATGCCAAGTTATTTACAAGGAAAATTGCAACACACTACGAAAGAAGCAAATTATTCACGAGTAATTACAAAAATTAAATGGGTAGTTGAATCAGCTAATGGTCGAATTAAACGTTGGAAGTATTTCAGCAATGTTGTTTCTAATATAAATATAAAATACTTAGAGCAAGATTTTCGTTTCGTGTGCGCGATTATAAATAAATATAGACCACAACCTGCTCGCTCAAAAGATACAGATAAAATTGTTCTTTATGAGAAGATGCTCAAAAAACCAATGGACGAAAATCTTTTAAAAAGTGAAGTTCAGAAATATTCTAGCCGGATTTCAACAAAAAGAATACTTGATTTAGATCAATTTGAGTTTCCTTAATTAACAGATGAGTATATTAAATCAATTACTTTTGGTGTCTATCAGTTGAAACAGAGCATCTCATACACACTCGAACATATTAACAAAAACGGGGATTATGTGTTTGAATTTTTTGAAGATGATTTTAATTTAATACGAGTCAAAATTAACTCAAGATTTACATCTCAATCAAAGCATAATACATGGGTAAGTACTCTCTAGAGTCTAAACAGGAACCAATATTAGGCTGGTATTGTGACTGCAAGAGCGGATCAAGGGTCTTCGGAGCTTGTGCACATGTAACAAGTGTGCTGTGGTTCATGGGCGTTGAAAAGCATAAACCCGGACAGTTAGATAAAAGAAGAAATCTCCTCTTTAAATTTATTTTGGACTGTGATAAGGATAAATTAGAAAGAGAAGATTAATTGATATTAAATAATGAATGTGATTCTAGTGATGAATAAATAAATGATAAAAAATAATCAAATAACTATACAAATTTTTAATTTTTACAAATAAAAAACAAATTAATTACGTTTTTTAAATTTTGATCTTATCTAAAGGAATGAAGCGAATGTTTCCGGTCTTAGCATTTTTAATATATTGTTAAGAGACAAAAAATAAGTAAAAAAAAGTATCTTTGAAAATTTTTGAGTTGGGGATATTTTACTCTAAAAGACAAACACCTTTTATTTTGTTTAATTTAGTTTATTTTGATAAAACTATAAAAGTTACCAAAATATAAATTTAATTTTCAGATTCCTTAAAGAAATTTGTTCAAGAAAACTTTTTACCAGGGAAAAATAAGTATCCATAGCAACTTTATAGAACTAAAAAGAAAGATTCCCGGCTAAAATGTGCCAAAACTTTGATTTATTATAAAGCATGAAAAATTCAATCATATTGAACTAAATTACATAAATTCTAAATCAGCACATTCAAATTTATAAGAATATTTGAAAAAAAAATTTTTTGAGGCATATTTCATATTTCATTTTCATTCAACAAGTATTGCCCCATATCCTTTGCTTAATGCAGTAAAATAAGCCGGCAAAATACTCTTCATTTTGCACGCCATTAAAAAGAATTCTAATCAAGTGTGCAAGGACATTGCAGAGTTTTTGCAGATATTTATTTTCGGATTAAGCAAAATTGCTTAAACATTAAGCATTTTACAGAACTAAATTATTCCTTTTAGTAAAAAAATTATTGAAATTTTTCTGAATTGAAACGATCGAACTGAAAAGAACTTTACAACCCCATCAAAAACCGAATATAGTAAATATTAAATATTTGAAAAAAAATTAAATTAAATTTTAAAAAAAATCATGAAATAAATGGTTTAATTTTTTTGTGTTTGAATTACAAAATGTATCTAATGTTGAAATAGCATTGATAAAGTGCGATGTTTCAAATATTTTTTCAATTTCAAATGAGAAAATATTTTAAAGTTAATATTGCAAGCATTTTCATATTTTAAATTAAACTGTTTATTGAAATAGAAAGGGTTAAATTTTTATTTGGAAATTTGAAAAAAATATTGAAAATTCTTTTTTAATATTTAAATTATTTATTTATTTATTTACTTATCTGTTCCGAGCTAATGCTCCTTCAGAATAAAAAATAAAGATTATCATTGTTGAAATTTAAATCTTTTTTTTCCCTAATGAATTTAATTAAATTCTAAAATTTAACCGACGCTGCTATCTTCTTCCTGTTTAAGACTTATAGGATCCGATACTGAACTTGATCAAAAAATTATTCTAGATGGATTTTCGGCAAATTGAAGTTTAAGGTTAAATTTTCTGCAAAAACTCTGCAATTGAATCAAATACTTTTTAATGACATGCATTTTACTGCAAAATTGCAGAGTTTTTTCAGAGCCTCATATTTAGCATGTTTGTTGCATTATTTAGCATTTTTCAGAGAGATCTAATCAAATACCATTCAAAAATTATGAAGAAAGTACAATTTGATCTGAATTTTTTGATCCTAAATTTCAAGATGCCCACATTTAATGCTTAAAAAAATAATTAATGAATGCTTAAATCAATTTTTAAATAATAAGTTTTGATCATGATTAAAAATATTGATCAATATACTTACTTTATTTTGTCTAAAATTAAAGTAGACTATTGGCAAAAAATAAAAATTCTTTTAAGTAATTCGGATATAGAGAAGTTGGACAAATCGATCATTAAACTATTTAATTTCTCATTAAAAAAATTTTTTCAAAATTTTTGATTGTTTTTTCTCCAATTTTCATTTTTAATGTTAACTGGTTCGCAAATACCAAAATTGGACCGATATACAACCTACTAAAAATTTGAACATTATCATCAATTAATTTATTAAATAAAAAATTAAATGAAAATTAAAAAAAAAAAATTTTATCTAAACAAAAAAAATAACTTTTTTTTTATTAAATTTTAAAACTAGCGTATTTTAATAAATCTTTTTAAAGCAGTTTTAAACATATTTCTAAAGCCATGACTGAGAGTAATGTAACAAACCGGATTAGTGGCCGAATTAGCCAGTGCCAAACACAAAGCCACAGGATAAATATGCGTTGAAAACAAGCTGCTGATGGTCTCAGACTGTTTGTTCGATGGGTCGGATTTGATCTCATACTGTTCCCAGTAGAAAATAAAATCAATCAATAACGACATGAAATGGTACGGCAACCAGGACACAATGAATAACAAGACTAGAATAATCAACAGTTTTACCACTCTACGACGACTGCGAATCAACTTGTGGATGGCCAATTGGTTTCTGGGTGATTTGATCAGCTGAGATGTTGAATATGGTATGATACGATTATCAGTCTTTTTCTCACTCGCCTTGTCTCTTTTGAGTTTTTTCGAATGCTTTTTTCCATTGTCCAAACCATGTATACTCAAATCATCGGTGGACATTTTTTTTTTCGGCTTCTTGCCACATCGCACCCTTGCACAACAATACTTGTTCACCTCAACGTCATTCAAATTGTTCTCTATCGATGAAGCATCGATTAAAGAATACTCTATTTCCTCTTGATCATGGTGCTTGGCCAGCTCGTTGCACTCTAAATTTTGCACTTGGTCATTGCATCCTTCTTGCTTCCATCTATTGAACGTCTGATGTTCGCGCTTGATCGACTGATAATTCTTTACATTGCTTGTTCTCTTTGACGAAGCATATCTTCTTTTTTTGTACAAACTCCCGCTTTTTAAGCTCGTTCTGCTGCCATTTTTTTCATACAAACTTTTTAACTTCAAATTGCCAAATTTGTAGCGGATGGATGCACCAGAACAGCTCTTGACTGTGGTTTGTTCTCTATTTTCTTTGGAACTTTCACCAAGAGCAACTGTGTTTATAACATTGAAAGAGCGAACAAACGCCTTGTTGATACTTTGGGGCTTTTGTTCGACGGACCACAGCGTCCGGCTTATGTTGATGTAGGCATAGGACATAAAGATAATAGGAAAAATGAAGAGTGAGCAGATTAAGAGGGCCTCGTAGCCCAGTTTGGCCTCGAATTCGGGCCAGCTTTCAAAGCACATGTTAAACTCAAAGTATTCGTATTGGCTCTTTTGAATTTTTCTTTTCTCGTACTTGAACACAATCAGCAGAGGAGACATGATAAAAATTGACAAAATCCATGTGGAAAGAAGGATGATTTTTACCTTGCGGTTGGTGCATATTGAACGGGCTTTCATCGGCTTGTAGATTATGTAATACCGATCAATGCTGATGGCGGTCAGCGTCATTACACTCACGGATAGAGAGACACCTTGAGCAAAGCTGCTAAATCGGCACATAAACTCGCCAAACACCCATTCTTTGGTCATATAGCGGCTGGCTGTCACCGGAACGCATATAAAAATGACCAAGAGATCAGAGACTGCTAGATTGGTGATGAATTTATTTGTCATGGTTTGCATTCGTTTGTACACTAGGACAAAGTAGATAACGATAAAATTTCCAAAAAAGCCTGTTATAAATATGATGGAATAGACTGCTATGTAAAATAGTTCGGTCCATTTATTTCCCACATTGTCAAAATATATATTTGAGTCATGGCTGAGAAATGTTTGATTGGAAACGTTCAATAGGAGAATAAGGTTGATTAGGCTTCCGTCCATTTGCATTCTCTCTTTTTTAAGACATAATTTTTTTTTATAAATCTAAAAAATTGTCTAAAAAAATTGTCTAAAAAATTGTGTGTTAATTTTTTAATAGTGTTTCGCAACAAAAATGAACAAAATCATTTCAAAATTTTGAACAAATTTTATTTTGAAAAAATACATCTCAACATTTCTTATCTCTTCTTTAAAAATTTCACATAAAATTACACATTTTTTGGTAAAATTTTGTTATGACATACAACTAATATAGTTTTTTTAAACAAAATCTTTTAATTCAACAACAATTTGGTTAAATTATTAAATTTTAGTCTTTTCTTATGTCTTCGTAAAATATACATGGTCAATCACACTTTTTACAAATACTCTCTATTTCTTTTGTTCAATATTCGCAAATTACTTTTTTACATTTTGAACAAAAATTTGTCGCTTTATAATTACTACATAAACGAATTTGGACAAATTTTTTATAGTTATTCTTATTTTTTTGTTGAAAAAAAATTATATCCCAATAAAAAAAATTTACTTGGATTTTAGTGGCCAAAAATCGAAAAGAACCATTTGACTCGTTGGTGCTTCTAGTGTTAAGTTAAATTTCATTACAAAATTTTACCAAAAAATGTGTAATTTACTGTATCAAATCATTATCAAAAAATGTTACAAAAACTTCCAAGAGGCACAATTAGAATTAAGAAAACTTCATGAGGTAGAAAAAAACCCTAAAGAGTGTTCAGAATGTGAAGGATTTTATGAAGGTGAGAGAAGTTTAAAATTACACCAGACAAGATCATATAAAAAAAAATTGTAAGGTATTTTTTTTTATTGACTTTTTTACAAAACATATTCTCAAACTTGATTTAATTGTATTCTGGTCACACAATTTCTTGGTTACACTCACATCTTTTCAATTTCAAGTTTATTTTGGTGGTCTCAAAAACGGGAATTACCGGATTGGTCATAAAATTGGTAAGACATAATTTTTTCCTATTATTGTTCTTATTATTTTTTTAAATTATAAAAATTCCAATTAATAAGCTATTAAAATATTATTTAATAATATTTTGCACTACTACGGTAATAATATTTCTTAGAAAATAAAAATTTGTATGAATGAATAAAAAAAATTAACAATATTTTGAAAAGTGAAAGAGGCCAAGACTTTTTTAAATTTTCAAATTAGGGTTAATTTTTGGGTTTTATTTGTTTTAACGAACAATATATGATTCCTATAATTAGGAATTCGGTTTTGATGTTGTTTGTAGAGATTGTTTGATAAAATTACCTTAATCTATTATAAAAAGATTTAATAAAAAGGATCTGACGTCTTTTCTAATCAAAATTGATAATATTCAATTTTTAAGTATAAAAAAGAAAATCTTTTCTGAGTCAAAAATTTTAAAAATGATAGAAGTACGTCCTTTTAAACCAGAGGGTTATTATAAAGCTTAAAATTATAAAAATACATCTTTTCTTCATAAATGATATAATACCTTAAAAAGATATAATTTCTAATAGAGAGTATACTAAAGCCCTCATTGTTAATGGGTCTAAAATAAAATAAAAAGTTTTTCAATAAAAATTCAAATAAGTGCCATTTAAAGAAAAGTTTTTTGTGGTCAAAATTCGATACAACAATTTTGAAAACAAAAAATATCAAAAAATAAATCGATTTTTTTTTGGGATATTTTTATTTTATTTTAATGAAAATTATTAAATTTGGAAACTTTAATATTTAAAAATTTAGTGATTTTAAATATCAACAATAAGATAAAATTAATTAATAATATGATTATTAAAAACAAAAGCTTAACAAACACTTTTCAAAACAGCACGACTGAATGGCAAAGCTTCTATGAACTTAAGCCATAGAAAGGTAGCTCAACTTTTTAATTACTATAATTTCTTTACTAAAACTAGAATTTCAAATCTTGGGACATTTAGGGTTGATCATAATCTTTAATAGTATTAGAAAATTAAATTTTGGAGTTTAATTTAAATTAATTTCAAAAACAAAATTTTCAAAAAAGTCAAAAAGGAAAATTTTTTATCAAAAATTCAAAAAACTTTTGATTCAACAGATAATTATTGTTTAATAAGAATTTAAATTATTAACAAAAAAAGGTTTAAAAAAAATCTTCTATGTTGATATTCATTTTCAAAATCATAATCAGTCATAAACGCCCAAGATTTCTATTTTTTTTTAAATCAACTTCATTATCCTCAATTTTGAATTAGCTCTTTCGTAATATCTAAATATACCCAAAAAACTAACTTTAAATTTAACAAAGTTTAAAAACCTCATTTTCACACTTTTTTTTGTCAGAACATAATGACGTCCCAGCTCAATAAAAACATTATATTCATAATCAGTATTCTCGATATACCCCTAAAGAATTTTTTGTTTGATATAATTAATTTCAATATCGATAATTTTTCTCAGCACCTCTTACAGCCAAATGCAATCAAGGCATACACCTCCAACCATCAAACCAAATTATCACATGAGAAATTAATTTATTTAAATGGAGACTTTGTCCTAAGATACTTAAGTCTGTATCTCATTGGTTTTCTCTAAGATAAAAACAAATTAAATATCACTGACTTAATCTATATACTGAGAATTTAAGCCAAAAAAGTAACAATAAAGTTAAAATATTAAAAAAAAATTGATAGAATGAATTAATTTAATCATTTTAAATTAGATTATTTTAAATTCAGAAAATTTAATATTAACATTTGGCAATTTAATATATTCCTTTTAACTAAAGGAAGCTAATTGAATAAGTGAATTAATTACCTTTTTTAATAAAAGTTTCACATAAAAGTGATGTGCTACGTAAGCTGCAAAATATTGACGTCGTATTTAGATGAGTTTTCATATCGTTATAATTTTTATTTTTGGGTTGTGGTTGTTGAAGCCATTCTAAGTGACTATGTCAATCATGTCAGTATTTCTGAAGATTTTAAAAGTAGTGTTGTTTTTAGGATGATATTCAAATTAACTATAAGAAGAAAATAATAAAGAATTTTTTAGTCTAGTGAATAATCTCTTAATTTATTTGATTTAAATTCTGAAGAACAACGTGCTGTTTATATGATGACTGAGAATTTATGATTAAATCAAAATATATCTGATTATTTAAATTTTGTAGTTGTTTCAACGAGTTCAAATTCGGATGGAAAATTTGTCAAATAAAACAGAAGCTTAAACAAAATCAAAAGCTTCCACTTCAAATAAGCTTATTTAACATGAAAATGTAAACGATGAACTGAGTCAAGGCTATGGACTCCAAAAAAAATGGAAAACAAAAATTTTCTATTTTAAAAATCGTCATTTATTTTAATTTTAAATACGAGAATTTACCATTTTTTTCTTTTTGAAGCTTCTTCCTTCGCAATAAAATAAAAAATTTGCATCAATATTATATAATTACTTTATATTTCTTTTAAACTAAACAAATTATTTTAAAAAAATCTTAGCCATAGAATAAATAAAAAAAAAGTATTCTAGAATACTTTAAAAAAAAACATGTCTACATAATAGTAAAAAGAATAAAACTTTTATCGGAAAATTAAAAAATTTAACAGATTATAATAATAGAGTCTAGTAAACTAAACCCAAAATAAACTAAATAAAATAACATTGTTAGTTTAAAGTTTCTTAAAACTTACTAAGAGGTAGATTATATTTAATTAGGAATTTCGAAAATTTAAAAATAACCATTTTAAAATTATTGCTTATATTTTAGATGCTAATAAAAACTTTTAATGTCATTTAAAAAAAATGTTTCCTTAAAAAAACAAAATAGTTAAGCACTAGAAAAATGTCTTAAAACACTATTGCTTAGAATTTTTAGTAAATAATTCTTAAGTCAGATATATCGGAGAAAATTTAAAAGTAAAATAAAATAAGATTTAATAAATAAAATTGGAATAAAGAATTAATAAAAATAATACTTTTTAAATTTTTTTATTAAATCATTATTTAAAAAAAATTATTTTAAAATTAGGGATGTATCTTATTTGTAGGTACACTTTAGATTTTAATTAGAAATTTCTATATCAGCATGAACATCATTTAATTATTGATAAATTTAAAATCCGGTCTTGCTTAGTACATTTTTCTTGTATTATTTTTTTTAATAATTCAATTAATTTATATGAGCTGAAATCTTTAAGAAAATATTTTTTAAAATGAAAAACGGAAGTGAAATTTTAGTAGATGAAATAAAATTAATAATTTATTTTTTCTACTCAACTACTGAATCTCAATGGAGAACAAATTTCCAAAACCAAAACATTCATAGAATGAACATTCAACTAAGTTATACAATTAAATCAAAACATATTTATTATATAATATTTTTTTCAAAAATAGACTTCCAAGATAAAATAAATTAAAGTCGAATGCAATTTCCATTGAATTCAATCAGCAGTTTTTATTCATGAACAAAAGAATAAGATTTTAAGAAAAAATTTTCAAATTTCTTAATAAAATTATAAATTATTCAAGAATCCTTTTTAAGTGCTAGAAATAATGTTTATATTTTTCAAGTCTGCTTTAAACATTATATTGTTGAAAACAATTGAAGAAAAACTGTAAAAATTCTGGTATAATGTTCAATTTAAAAATAAAAGATTATTGAAAATCCAAATAAGCTCTGGGATTATTAAGGCAATCACTAATGAGGAATTGAAATAAGTCGGAGATTACAATCTAATTTGAAAGAATGAATTTTAATTCAATTCGACTTTTCTTTAAAAAAAAATGCGAAATGAATAAATATAAACAAGTTTTACATGACATTGTGATGGATAAGATACTTGAAGTATTGATTAAAATAATTCGGCGAATTTTTCTGAACTGAATTGTAAATGATTTTTAATCACTTTTTATAAAATATTGCCTAGAGCACCAATAATCATGTAACTTCTAATTAGTTCTTAATTTTCTCATACACATTTCATTGATTTTAACAAACATTGAATTAGATAAATCATCTTACCAAACAAAAAACCGTAAAGTGCTTTAAATCTATCTATGAGACAAGTTGAAAATGCGATAGTTGGGCATAAACTAAAATGTTTATTCCAAATACTGGAAAATCAATTAGTTTGTCTTATTATATTAAACGGATGTGCATATAAAGAATTGAACAGCATCAGATTAATAGAAAACGAGTTTTTCTCTTCATTCAATTCTGACAAACAATAAGAAAATACAAACAAAAAAATCGAAAAAATAATATATAAGCTAAAGACTGTTGATTTAATTAGATTTTAAAATAATTTCCTTTAAATATGTGATTATGTCATTTGATTCCCAAGGGCCGAGTTCTTTTTAAAATTTATGAATAAGTTAAACAACTGCAAATTGATGAAAAAATAATTGAAGATTTTATTTCTTTGACAAGATAAATGCAGAATTTAATATGGTTCATGTGCTCATCCATTCAACCACCCAAACATAGATTACAAGACTCAATTCACATTAAATTAGCTCATTAAATATTTACTTAACTCTTAAAGAATGCTTTTTAATTATTTCAGCTGAAATAATTAAAAAAGCTCCGAGCAACAGTTACAGTACATATCCAATTTTATTTTTGAAACAAATTAAAAGATATTTATTTATGATGATCAACTTGTTTGATTTTCTTTTAAATAGGACAAATATCTGCTTTATTGATTCATGCTATTTATAACTAGTTTTAATAGTGTTTTAAAAAAATGAATTTCACGCTTTTAGGCTTTAAAAATATTGAGTCCTGAAGTTAAAAAAAATAATTTCTCTGATTCTTTCTTACTGAGAATCGTATTGTATTATTTTTTTTATTCGATAAATTGCTAATGAATTGGGCTTACGAAATTTTATAAGTCGATTTAAGATTAAATCTCGTCAGAGATTCTAAAGGGAATCGTTCCACTCGCTGTTCTTCAAATTAATTTGAGCTAAATTGCTCTATAATTAAGATATCATTTTTTAGCACCTACGGAATTCAGCTTTTCGTTTTAATTACAGAATGAAAATTTATCACGAGCAATTTGAATTATTTTAAATATTTATTTAATTTTTCATTTTTCTAAAATGCAAAAATCTATGATTTTAATTATAAAAAAGTGAAATTTTAATTTTAAACAATTAAAATATGTTTGAAAATTTCAAGGAAAAATTCACAATAATGAAAAAAAAATGCTCATCCTAAAATTAAAAATTAAAATCGAGGCCCTAAAATTATAAATGTATAATTTTTTTTAAATATTCTAAAGATTTAAAAAAATGAGGCTTGAAAACAACAAACCAAAATAAACATTAAATTTTAAAAGAAGCTTTTTATTTTTAAAAGGAATGAAATAATTAAATTCTTTTTACAAAACGTTTTTATTTGGTTTGGATTTTAAATTATCTCTGCTCCAAGACACTTTAAGTATATCCTTTATTGGGTTGCATAACTTGAATTATAAAATTTTCTCTTATAGAAATAATCGATCCAATATAGCAAAAACTGCTTAAAACTTACACTAGATGAGTTCGAAAATACGAAGTGATTAAAATTTTTATACAAAAATAATTAAAATTCAAAAATAATATGTCATAAATATCAAAATTTGAAATTAAAATTCTTGTACTGAAATTTGAATCTTTTAATCATGAAATATAATTCATTTATATTTCTTCGTAAAAATGTTTTCAAACGCAAAAAAAAGTACTTTCTAATTGAATTAACTTTGAGAATAAACTTGAGATATACTTCTTTAAAAATTTCATGTAAATTTAGTTTATATTTAATATGTTTGTTAATAAGATTTTCTTTTCACTAATTGTTTTTTTAACAAATTCCAATAAGATAAAAAAATAGATGAAAGCTTTGCGAAATAAAATAAAGAACTTTGTTAATTTGATTTTATTAATCAGATATCCATGATAATTTTGAATTAAATTTAAATTTTTACTAAGAAAATATTTTGATCAAACCCTAGAGACTAGGGTGCACAGAAAACTAGATGAAAATTAAATCAAAAATTTTAATTTTTTTTTCTAAAATAAAAGTATTAATTTTGACAATTTATTTTGTAATTGACAAAATTTCAATAATCCAAGACTTAATTTCAGTTGCTTTTCACTAACCAATTTCAAATAAATTTTTAGAAAAAATCATAATTTAAATTTGCATTTTGCAGCAAAAGACAAAAAATTTCAAAAAAAAAATTAAATAAAATTCGCCATTTTTGCAACAAAACAAATTGATAAATCAGTTTTTGGCTTAAACTGAATTAAAATTTTTCCAAAACTCGTGTTCCAAATTTAGCACACACACACACATTCAATTTTAATTTTAACTTAAGCTAGATTTGATATGTCTGCCCCAGTACAATATAGACTTATTTTACTAATAATGCAAATGCACACCTTTTTTAAATAAGAAAAAAATTGCATGCTTTTCCATTTCTCTTTAAATTTTAGCTTTTGAAGTAAACCAATTGACCACTGTTTAGATAATTGATTGTCTTGTTCGAAAATGGCCGACGATTCAAATGCCAGTGATACCGAAAAAGAGGTTGGTACCACCATCGCCGAGGATTTAGTTGTCACTAAATACAAAATGGCCAGTGAAATAACAAACCGTGTTCTGAAAGAGCTGGTCGAAAAATGCACCCCCAACTCTTCTGCCACTGAATTGTGTTCTCTGGGAGATAAACGATTAGCAGAAGAGACCGAAAAAGTTTTCAAGCAAAAAAAAGACTTGAAAAAAGGCGTCTCGTTTCCCACTTGTTTATCTGTCAACAATTGTATTTGCCACTTTTCTCCTTTGAAAAGTGATCCAGACTACGTGATAAAGGATGGAGATCTAATCAAAGTGTAAATAAATAATTTTATAAAAAAAAATTTAAAATTTAAATTTTTATTCAAAAAAGTGATCTTGGCTGTCACATAGATGGATTCATTGCAGTGGCCGCTCACACATTTGTTGTTGGCGCTTCCAAGGATAACAAGGCCACTGGCCGAAAGGCTGATGCTGTTTTGGCTGCTTACAATGCCGCTGAGGCAGCCTTGCGTTTACTTAAACCAGGCTCAAGTGTAAAAAAATTTACAATTTGTTTTTTTTTTTAATTTAAAACTTTTTCTTAAAGAACTATCAAGTCACTGAAACAATAGATAAAATTTCCGAATCCTATAAATGCAAGCCAGTCGAAGGCATGTTGTCCTATCAATTAGAAAAAGAAGTTATTGATGGAACTAAACGAATTATTCAAAATCCGACCGAATTACAAAAGTAAGAGAATAAAATTCAATTAAATTGAAAATTGATTTTGTTGCCATTGAAGAAAAGAGGGATGTGAAAAATGTGAATTTGCTGTTCACGAAGTTTATGCTTTGGATGTTTTGGTCAGCACTGGTGAAGGCAAACCAAAAGAAAGTGAAGTTAGAACCACTGTTTATAAGAGAAAAAATATAATCTACCAACTTAAAATGAAAACCTCACGAGCATTTTTCAGCGAGGCCGAAAAAAAACACGGCCTGATGCCATTTACGCTGAGATCATTCGAAGACGAGAAAAAAGCTCGCTTGGGTGTTATTGAATGTGCCAAACACGATCTCATGGAACCATATCCAGTTTATTATGAAAAAGAAGGCGAATTTGTTGCCGAATTCAAATACACCGTATTGATTATGCCCAACGGAACTATGAAAATCACTGGTCTGCCAGTTGACTTGGAAGCTTATCAAACAGAGAACCAAATTACCGATGAAAGTCTCAAGGTAAAATTAAGCGCTTTTAGGAAAAAAAAAATTTTTTTAAATTTTTTATCAAGAATCTGCTGCAATCGTCTTTGAACATTAAAAAGAAGAAGAAGAAGAACAAAAAGAAAGGTGATAGTAAAAAAGAAGGTGACGCCGAGAGCGAAGATGAAGAGGAAAAAAAATAAACCAATTTTGATTGAAATTTAAATTATATCCCCATAATAAAACATGTCATTGATTCTCTCAAAATTAAAATTTTTATTTAATTTAAACGTTTTCGAAAAGCAGTAAAAGTAATCAGGGAATCATTGTGGTCAAGGCTTTTGCTTGTTTTCTCTTTCATGTGAGACTCTAGTTTGAGTCTTAGTTGCCCAATTGGTTTTTCCAATTGACTCTTCTTGACTTCAGTTTGCTTTATTGTTGTTTTGTACACATCTACAGTTATATAAGTATTGTCATCTTCTGACTCAGTATAGACTCGATTCACGTCAAACAAAACATTTGGTATCAAGTCACATTTATGATTTGCTAAATTGTTTTGTCCTTTGTGAAGAAAAAAATTTGTTTCTATGGGCTGCGAATTTTTTTTGATCAAATTTAATTTTATGTTTATTTTGGGATCAGAAAGGTCTTTTTGAAAAAAATTAAAAAAAAAAATCTCATTAAAAGTTTTAGTGTACCTTTGATATTTTTCGTAAATTTAGACTTTTCCGAACTTATTTTCTCATTTATTTCTTCTGATATTGAGTCTTGGTACATTTCAAACATTAGATTGGAATCGGGTACAATATTTTTATCACTAAAATCATCTTCTAATTTTGACTCTTCTCCTAATTTGCTCTCATCTATATCGTCTTTGCTTACAGTAGACTCTGATTCAGATTGTGTAATGGCAATTTGGGCATTGAATGTCTTACTATCTGAGTCATAGGTTAAACTGGCCATATTATCTATTATATTGAATAAACTCAACAAAAAAAAAACTTAAAATACTAAAGAATAAAAAAATAAAAATTTAACAAGAAGAATAGTCAAATAAAAAAATAATCTCTAAGCAAAAAAAAATACTAAAGGGGTTGATATGACAGATAGATTTTATTAAAACTAAAAATTATAAATATCTTTAAGTTTTATTATTAAATAACAGTAAATGATGAATCTACATTGTTCCAATAGCTAAAGAAAGCAAAAATGCCAGAGCTACAATAGCGTAACCGGTTTTGTGAATTGTTCTCAGCTCGAGGGCCCTGCCAGTGTCCCAGATTAGATGACGAACGCCATTCAATGCGTGATAACACAACGGAAATGCGAGAATAACTTTGGCAGTGAGCATTAAATGTGGATGGACATTTTCGCGCAAAAATTCCACAACTTGGTCAAATTTTCCGCTCCAAAGAAACGAGCCGAAACCAAAGCCCAAAACAACAGCAGTCATGGCAGCACCAGTGGCTCTGTGCATAATACTCAGATTGGCTGGTAGAGGCAAGCGGTAAATAGTCAAATGAGGAGACATTGGTCTCTTTAATTTGTCATTTTTTTCCCAAAATAATTTTGATTCCTCAGTGGCACTTCTAGCATAGCCATTTGCACGACTAAAATAAACAAATTTGGTTTAGAAAATTTAAGACACATTGCATCATTTACCTTCTTAAAATAGACAAATTTTTGCTATTACGGAACAAGATACGAGTGGCTGGATTAACAATCATTTTGTTGGTAGATATTAGCCTTTATAATTTTTAAATAATAGAATATTTCAATTGAGATATATTTATTAAATTTTTGCTATAACTGGGTGTTACATGGTTAAATTTGCATTGAAGTACTCTATTTTTAAAATTTATTATGTAAAAAAGAACGCTTTGAAATTATCATAAACTTTGGTACAATAAGAATTTTCTCGTTTCTTGCTAAAAAAGCAGCCCTTTAATAAAATAAATTAATTCTTTTCTTTTTATTAATATTGAGATGAGATGCGCGCAAATATTTCATAGATTTGTCAAAAAATTTTCACTCGAATGATCATTTGACTTGAATTGAAAATTAAAATAATTGAACAGAAAATAAGTAAATTATTTTATTTTTAAATTTAATTCAAGACAAAATTTAATCCACGTTCCCCGCTAATCATTTAATTGTATAAAACAGTAAAAAATATCAATTTCGTTGTCCTTTATTCGAAAAAAACTATTTTAAAACTAATTTCAATATCGATTAATATGTCAAAAAATATTTAAATTGTTTTTATAAAGCAAGCTAATAATTCAAAAAATAAAATTGCTGCTGTAAATATATTAAATAACTCAATTTTTGTATTCTAATTCACTTTTAATAAATTAAAGCAATTATTTTAAATGAATCAATAGTTTAGGTCAAAAGATCTACTACAGTCAGTTCTCGTTAATCCGAACAGACTTATTTTCAAGAATTCTCTTCGGACTATCAAAACTTCGGTTAACCGATAATCCGAAGAAACTCAAATTTATAAAAAAAATTGGTTTAACGAAAATTAATTTATTGAAACAAAAGAAAACAATTTATTTTATAATATTATTATAATTACGGATAAAATACTTATTCTTTATTGACAAAATTATCTAAGGTAGCTTGTTTAGCATTAAATTGACAATATTTTAACTTATATGTTAATTTCATTAATAGGCTTAACTCTTCTTCACTTAAACATTCCTTTTCTTGATTAAATTTGAAAAGATTGTCAATTGATTCTACAACGCTACTAAAAGCAACTGGTTTAGTTTCCGGTTCAACTATTTCTTCTAAAACAATATCTTCATTGTCTTTTGATTCATTACGAACAATCGAGACAATATCTTCGTCGGATAAAACTTCGCCAGTAGGTACATCATTATCATAATTTATAAAATTGTCAAAGTTAATAGTTTCATTTTCATTCATAACTTTATTGCCACATTTTGAATTTTCAACGTAAAACAAAAAAATTTCTCTTTTTTGATCAAGAGTTAGCTCTATTTTTTTCCGAGGTGGAGATTTATCAGAAGAAACTGTTTTCGTCATTTTTAATTGTAACAAACAAAAAGAGAGTGAAAATTAATTAAGACAAATTTGTGAACTTAAAAAAAAAAAAAATATCATAACAGTAAAATCAAAGTACAGTTTAAATTACCAAATTTATCTTAACATTTTAGCGAATTTTTTATTCGGATTAGCAAACTCAACAATTTCGGTTTAGCAAGGTTAAATTACATGTATTTTTCACTAAACAGCTTTTTTTTGTAAAATTTCTTCGGTTAATCGCGGTTTTCGGATTATTGAGTTTCGGATTAACGAGATCTGACTGTAGTAAAATTACCAAAAAACTAATTTATTTAAAAATCACAGCTAATTATAAATTTATTTTATTATATAATTGGTTTACTTTAGGACGGGGGGTTTTGACGCATAAATACAAATAATAAAGCATAAAAAATTAAACCATAGCATAATGAAAAAAAAGTTAAGATTTTTTTTTGTTTTTTTTTCTCGCATATTTTTTTTCATTAATGCATAAAAAAATTTTGAAAGCATAAGAATATTTAATTTCAAGCATAAGTAATAAAAAAAAAGATATGAGTGGTATAAACATATTCTTAATTGGACAGTTAAAGATTGGTACAGAGTCATCTTAAATGTCGAGTTCAATTTTTAGGTCTTTAATCGTAAATCAAGAGTAATAGAAATAAAGTTTAAAAATGGGAAGTTTCATCCAAAGTTCTGTATACCAAGGTTACAGAACGGTGGAGGTTCAGGAGGTTGGTATCTGGTGATGTATAATTTTTTATTTTGGTTTTATTTTTATTGATTGAAAACAAAAAAATAAAAATAAAAGAGTAAAATAAAATACGGATGGTTAAAAATCAAAATATTCAACAATTGTTTATTCTGGTCGAAATTCATATTATAGTAAAACTTGTACTTATGTGTATACACCTTTTTAAAGTTGGTGCAACCATGAATCTTTCACCATTCTGCATTCAAGAATTAATTTTAAAATTTTTGAAAAAAAAGCTATTTAATTTTTTTACACCTTGTTCTGTTCTCTTGTACTGAACTTCACAAAACCCGAGGTCGTCCACCTAAACGTAAGGCTAACGTTGAAAGAAATATTTAAGAAACTCAATTTAAAAAAAGACGTGGTCGACCCCCAAAGGCCGAATTAAATTATTTTTGTTTTATGCTATATTATTTTTTTTATGCTTAACTTGCTTTATTTTATGCGAGACTAATTTTTATATGCTTTAATGACACAATCTTTATACGTTACTTAATTTTTTTTGGTTTATGCGCTATTAAATTTTTTTTTATGCTACATTTTTCCTTTACTTTATATATTTTTTAACTGAACTCGAAATCAAAATATATTTTCAATAAATTAAAAAAATTGGATTCCGCTTTTCGTCATAATTTTTTTAAACATCAACATCATTATTTATTAGAAAAATTTAAAATTGACTTGAAAAGTATGGTAAATATTTTAAAAATTAAAAAAAAATTAAAAATCGAGTCGAAATAAAAATTTTTCTAAGAAATAATGCTGCATCAAAAATAAAATTTTAGTATTTTTTTAAAATCGAATAATAAAAATATTCATTTCTTATTTTTTTTCGGTATAATTTGTGATCCTGCACCAAATGCATAATTCAAAAAAATAATTTTTATTTTTATGAGAGAATCTCTATTGTTAATGCTGCATTAAATTAAAAAACTTAACTTTAAACGTGCTCCAAGACTCGAAATACAACTTTGACGCATGCGGTGTAAGTTAAGAATGTTTTAACATGGGCGAGATGGTATTTATTGCCTGCGCCAAAGTTGTGTTTCGGGTTCTGAGGCTGCAATATCGAACGAGGGAATACGTTACAATTATATTTAAAAATTTAATTTTTTATATTATATATTTAACATTAAAGTCAATAAAATTAATATTAAGGAAACAAAATATAAAAAATCTAGTGTATTTTTTTTACTCATTGTTATACATTTTCCATACAATTTTATGATAATAAGATTACATTTTCTATTCTGAAAAGTTAGGTACCGTATTCCCTCGTTCTATTATGCTGCAACATAAGCTAAGCTACCAGCTTTCGTAAAATGCACCAAAGTAAATATCACCCATGCTAAAACATTTTTAATTTGTTATTTTAATTTGCATGTCTTAGCTTGTAGTAAAGCATAATCAGAGAGTATAGAATATACAGGACATTTATTACATTTTATTATATCTAACTCATTGATGTCTTTGATATTTTATTTAGATAAGTGTCGCACAAAAATATTCTTTCAAATATTTTACTTTTAATCTATATTTACTATTTAAAAATATTTACAATTATGTATTATTTTAAATATAAATCAAAGACATAAAAATTCGCGAATATAATTGTTGGCTTAATTTTCCACGCAATATTGTTGAAATCAGCTTCTAGCCGAAAAAATTTAAAATTTTCATCATTTAAAATTTCTGGACAAAAAAAAAGACCCAAATGTTTTGAGCGAAAAAAAGTTTTTAATTTGTTGGTGAATCTACAATTACTTTTTAATTTTATTACATTTTATCAGTCAAAAATATTAAATGTGAATAAAATGAAGTTTTAATCAGTTAAGTATTAAAAATGATATTTTTTAAATAAAATTAATTAATTCGAATTAAAATAATTTTTTTTTGAAAATAAACATTTTCTCAATTTCTGAACTTTAAGTTTTTACAATAAAAATAAATTCTATAAAAATTTTATTATGCTTGGTTTTTATGAGAGGAATAAATTTCGAACAAAATATAGTAAAAAAATTTTAAATTTAAAACAAGCCCTCAAAAGTTAATTAATAAAAATATGTACCAAAATCTTTTGAACTATTTTCTCTCCTATCTTTCATATGTTTGATATTCGCTACAATTCATTAGTTTATAACAAGCCAGTGAGTCGATTAACCACGACTTATTTACACAATCAATATTATTTTGCTTCAGGGTATCAGCTATTTTTTTTGATATTTTTTTGAATTTATCATCAAAAATAACTATTTTAAATTTGCTTGCATCGTCAACGCTAAACTCTTTAGCTTTTCGCTTCACAACTCCTCCATTGAGACAGACTAATTGAGTCAAATCGTCCAAACTGACCGAATCTGCGCTCAAAAATTCTCCTATAAACAAAAATTCATGAGATTCTAGCAAATGCTGTTGGCTAGTTCTTGACTTCAATGGTCCATTGTGCACTCCAAACGACTTGTCACCTCTAATCTCAAATTTGTCCGGTTTTATCATCTGATCCGTATTTATACAATTCAAAATCCATGCTACTGATACGATCCATATTTTTCTGGATATGGCTTTCAAGTATTTATTTGTAACGCCACACAGTAAATTTTTGTCTGCGTCCACAATCAGGTGAGTTGTTTGGTCAGTAACTTCATTTGAAATACCAATTCCGTTTGTCTGGGCATAATTGTTTATGATTGACTTCATTTCGGATGGAAGCAGTGAATACACAAATTCAATCTGATTCTTTGACTTGTTGGTGATGTTAGACAAAGCGGATCGTTTGGTAGGCTCTTCACAAATGGTCTCGTTTTGAACTGAGTAGTGGTCTTTGCAAATATTTTCAATTGCTTGGCAAGCGCTGTCAGTCAAAAGCTGAGTTTCTGTTGATTTCTTTTTTTTTGAACCATTGCTCTGTGTTGGTACCGAGTTGGTTATTTTTGGCATTAAAGACTGATTCAAATTAAATGTAGATTGATCGGCTACACTCTCGTGTGCCAAGCTAACTCCCAGAATATCCTTTGCTAAAGGTATATTTTTTTGACTTTGATTTTGAGTCACATTACTTAACAACATTTGATTTTGATTATAGTTGGTGTTATTAAGGGAATTAAAGAAATATGAGTGATTGTCCAAGTCGATTTTTTTAGATTCGATCATTTGCGGTTTCTGAAATTTTACATGATTTATTTCCTCAACATTTTGCTCATTTATTGAAGCCTCAACTTTCACATCCAATTTTTCAACCAGATCACTCTGCGCCTGAATTGTATCTGGTATGACCATTGATCTTTCGTTTTGCCTTTCATTTTCTTGCTCGAATAAAATGGTGTTGTCATTATTAGCATTGGAAAAAGTTCTATTTCTGGAAGAAGAATTCACAATGGCCTGTACTCTACTTGCTGATTTGGACAGGGTCTCATTGATGTGCTGAATTTCTTCGTCGACCAATTGATTATCCATTTTGACTGGCGTGTCCTCCACAAGAAAGCTTTGATCATCCTGACAAACATAAGTATCTTCAATTAGAGCTGTATTTTTGTTTTTATCAACATTTTGCAAAAAGCTTCCATCATTTGGGTTTTTTTCGCTCTTGGTAAATTCAAGCGCTGGAATTCTTTTGTTTCTGTGTGGCTTTTTTGCACTAGCAGTGTTCAAAAGCTCGGCAAAATTACTCAAAAATGTCAAGCTTCTTCTATTCACTATTTCATTTGATAAAATGAGTTGGCTCTCTTTTTGGTGACGAATAGGTTCAGTGTTTAAAACAAGTGTGTCTAGAATTACAGTTGATTGATTTGGCGGAGAATCAGGTATGGATTGAACACTTGTCTGGCCCAATGAATCAAAATATTCACTCAATATTTCATCTAAAATTTCCGATTCAAGAAGAAGATAAATTTTTTTTATCAAAAAAGCTTCTTTTTTGACAAAATCAATTAGGAATATATCAATGAAGTCATCAGAACTGCATTGAACAGCTTGGTCCCTTGACTCTTTTTTGGAATCAGTATTGGTTCCAATTGAACATGTTGGTTTGATTTTTTTGGCACAATTTAAACAAGTTAAAGCTATGGATTGATTTTTCTGTGACAAATCCGAGTGTGACTGAGTACGTTTTAGACTTTGTTTTGATTTAAGAAATCGAACAGTTTTTTTAGCGGACTCGGTTTGCTTGGGTACTTGATCAATTGGAGGACTAATGTCGATTTGAGGTAGTGGTGGGTCAACAAAATGTGATCCTGCTGATTTTGGCGTTTGAATCACACTATTACGAATTAATTTTGGGGTAGTGTTTGTGGTCAGACATAGGTTACTATCACTTTTGTGTCGCATAGAACTATTGCTAGTATTTTTATTGTTAGATTGATTGGTAAATTTAAGTGGGTCTTAAATTAAAAATGTTTTTGGACAATTTTATACTTCCCAAAATCATAAAATGTAGCCAGTCATATTCATTTTGAAACTAATGGTCTCAATCATATTTCATTATTTTAAGCGATTTTTTTACATTAGAGCTGGTAATTTTTTTTAAATTCTAAGGAAATATTTTAGTGTCATGTCCAATATGTGGTCAAGTTTTCACAACAATAATTATTCGATTATATATGATCAAAAAATGATCACAAAAAATATTTTTTAATCACCAAATAATTTTTTCTATATAAGTAATTTTAAAATATTAAATTTATATTAAATAACAAATTAAAATTTAGCTTTAGCAAAATAAAATTTAATTTCACATCAAAATTAGTGCACCTGTAGAAGCGACCGGTGCAATTATCTTTTTAATTAATAATTAAATTTTAAATTCATTTAAAATTGATCACATTTTTTTGTGAACACACGATCACATAGTCGACATGACCCACATTTTGTTAACAAATTTTAATTATCTTATTTTTAATTTCAAAAGTATTAAAAATATATTTGTCTGATATACTACAGTTTATGATTCGGAGCACTAGCAAAAAATTTATACTAACTAAATTTTTTAATATGTAATTCTTTACAAAAATAGGATTTAGACGGAAATCTAAGCTTAAATTTCTCAACAACTAAAAAATAAATTAAATTATATAAATTTAAATAAACTAACAAAGTAATTTTTTTAAAAAATATTTAAAAAAAAATTTTATGTTCGACTTACAGTCTATTTTGGAGAAATCATGAACATCACTATTGTCTCTATTTTTATCTGTATTTATTTCCGCTTCTTTGATAATTATTTCTTTTTTGTTCGAATCATTTGGATCAGTGCTCAAATCTTCAATAGAACCATCAAAAATTGGAAAGGTTTTTAATTTGCTTTTTGTATTTTCATTTAAATTTTCATCTTGCTTTCTTTCGATTCTAACAATACTAATTGAAGACTTGACAGTGCATTTTGCTTGATTATCATCTAAATTTCTATTAATAGGTGAATCAGCATCTTTGCTAGTTCTTGGCTCATTTTTTTCCAACCATTCATTAACTTTATTAGTAAGAGGAATTTTAATTACTTCATTTAAATTTATTGATTTGTTCGAAATGGGCTGATCATTGGGTATAACTGCTCCGGTAGCAAAGTTATCTTGCCTAGTAGATGTAATGATCGAATTGGTAGAAGTCAATTCATTTTCGTTGGGTTTAACTTTTTTGGAACATGGTTCACTTTCCTCCTAAATCTTAATTGTCTCAATAGTTTAAAATGCATTAATCTCAAATAAAACTTACCGAACTAATGATTCTTTTTTTCTGCCTTGATCTTAGAACTTGAGTGGAAAAATCACTAGACGATTTCGAGTTATTTTTTTCTAGTGGTGTAGGGTAGATTTTTTTTTCAGGAGATTGTACGATTTGGACAGTTCTCATTTCTTTAGCGAATTTTTCTTCAAGATTTTTGGTTTTTATTATGTAGGGGTCCAGTGATGAGAAATGTTTTAGTGAACGTAAGTTGATTGTGTTTTTGCATAATGGACAACTCTGAGTCCGTTTGGATCCAATGTAGTTCTCAATGCATTTGCGGCAAAATGTGTGCTGACAATTAGTGATGACAGCGTCATCGAAAAAGTCCATACTAAATTTAAATAAAATACAAAAATAATTAAAATTTGATCATTTTTTACCATATTGTACACTCGAAGCTTTTTTTCACGAGGTAAATTACTGATGAGAGTTTTTCAAGAATTTTTTTGTCCATTGATTCCATTTGAATTTGATATTTAATGAGTAAAATTAAAAAATATTTATTTAAAAACTTGAATTAAGTTAACATTTTAAAATTTTATAAAATTTAGTACATTAATTGCTAAAAAAAGCACTCTAAAAAATATTTTTCAATCACTTTTTTGGTAATATAATTTAACGGATCAATGCTGATTTAAATTAATTAATTGTTCAGGATTAATTAGAACTAGGAAATTTTATCAATAAAAATAATAATAGATAAATTTAATAAAAAAATAATCAATTTACCAAAATTCAAAATCAAATTTTTAATCAATACATTATCCATTCAGCTCTTCAATCTCATTGTTATTTTTATTAGTATTTAAAAAAATTCATATTTGTGTAAAATTAAGAAAAAAGGCCATTAAGAAATTATTCACTCAGGATTTTAC
Source organism: Brachionus asplanchnoidis (assembly GCA_025491095.1). NCBI lineage: Eukaryota > Metazoa > Rotifera > Eurotatoria > Ploima > Brachionidae > Brachionus > Brachionus asplanchnoidis. The sequence goes on along the minus strand of JAILYF010000010.1, from coordinate 4,744,061 downwards.
AACTATGTCAAATAACTAGATTGAAATTCAAACGCCTTATCTCATGTTTAAAGTTATATAATTTTTAAAAAATGATCAAAATAAATCACTGCATATTAGAATTTTTGTTCTTAAATTTTTAAAGCAATTTATTGATTATTAAATTTTGATTTAAAAAGAATGTTTTAATTTTGATACAATTTATTATTTTTAAAAGAAAAAAAAATTAATATTTATTGTCACATTTACACTCAAAGGTAATTCAGAAATTAAAATAAAGCTCAGTTTTTGATTTAAGCTTATTTCAACAATAAAATAAAAAAATTATTATAAACAGCTTTATTTTTTTAAATTCTAAGAGTAATAGGCAAGTGTATATTAATTTTACTATTTTTTTTACCGTAGAATGGTTAAAAAAAATCCCTTATATTATGCAAAATGGTTATGAGTTTAAGGAATGATAAGGTGATGATGGCTTCTCAGCATAATTTTATGCTGAGGAAATCATAACCATTTTTTTTATACACATTGGCTCCGACCGTATTCATTTAGCAAAATAAGCTTGTAATATGCCTATAGAATATTAATTTCAAAAAAAATTTAAAAAGAAAAACTAAGTGAAGTATTAAGCCAACAAAACAAATTGTATTTTAGATAGGATTTTAATAGCTTAAAATGCTTTATGCGTCGCATGTTAGACTGCATCTGGAATACTTCATAAGTTAGTGGTTTCTATATTTAAAGATGGACATTTTTGTAAAAAGAAGAGCCACAAAAATCCTAGGACAGTTGAAATGGCCTGAAATTACCGAAAAAATGAATTAATTTCAATATTTTTTCTTTCAGTAAACTAAGACCCAATAATGAACAAAAATAGCAAAGCTAGCTAAATTCGATAATTATATTTTTATTAATTTAAAAAAAACTGTCACAATAAATTTAACATCATTTATAATTATTCAAATCTGTCCAAAGGTCTTTCGCTAATATATTTCTGATTGAAAAAATAAAATTTCATTTTCTAGATATATTATCATTTACACTAGAAAAATTTAATTCAAATCATCAGCTGATTTAATTATTTTTTAATTTAAAAAAAAATGTATACCAAAATGATACTACTAATCTTTTTTTAAGCATAAAATTTAAAAACCCGCAAAAAGGAATAAGAGCAATTTCACAATGGGCTCTAATAGAAATAAACTCGAAATTTACTAATTTGGAATAATTTATGGCATAAAAATTAAACATTTGATAAGATTTAGAATAAAAAATTTAACAAACTCCAAAACGTGAACATTAATTATTATATAAAATAAAATAAATGTATAAAATGAAAACAAAAGTGCAATTTAAATAATTTAAAAAAAAAATTAAATTTAAAAAAATGCCCGGTTATGGAAATCTACTAAGATCTTTGTCAAAAAGCACTGAAACGCCAGTAAAAGCTGTTGTCAAAGGTGAAATCCCGAAATGGGTCAATGGCTCGCTTTACCGAAACGGTCCTGGTCGCTTCAAATTCGGCCAAAATACCTATGAGCATTTATTTGACGGACAAGCGTGTGTTCATAAGTTCTCTGTTCAAAATGGTGATGTTCATTACTCAAACAAACTTTTGGAGACCAAATCTTACACCAAAACACTTGAGAACAAAAAGTTGTTTCCAAATTTTGGAAGTGTTGACAAAGGTTCAAACATGTACAGGCGCTTTAAGAATTTTTTCTTCCCGCCTGAAACGTCTGATAATGTCAATGTGAACATCATGCCATATGCTCAAGACCATCTTTATGCATTGACAGAGACTCATCTCATGTGCAAATTGGATCCTAATGGACTAAAAATAAAGCACACAGTTAACATCAAAGATCACTTGCCTTCAGTTCGGTCCTCGATTGCTCATCCTCATATTGAACGAGATGGTACTTGGATAACTATGGGTATAAATCCAAAAGGAAAAAACAAACTCGCTCACTATGAGTTCATAAGATTTAAAGGCGGAAATATGGGTCGACAATCTGAGCATATCTGTCAAAACGCAGAAATAATTGCCAGTGTTCCATCTAGCAACAAAGATGGCTTTTCTTACTTTCACAGTTTTTCTGTTACCGAAAATTATATTGTCTTTCTTGAGCAGTGCATGCAGGTGAATTTTAAGCTCATGATGGAGTCTCTTGTTAAAAATAAGCCCAGATCATCAGCTCTGGTAACTCAAAAAGATAGACCTACTCGAATCCACATCATAAACAAGCACACAGGAGAAATAGTCAACAAAAAGTTTGTCACCGACCCTCAATTTACTTTTCATTACATAAATGCCTATGAAATTGGTGATCAAATACTTTTGGATTTGTCATCTTATGACGCCAGGCATTTTAATGTGGAAAATTTTTCTTATGAAAATATGAGAGATGGTAAATTGATGAACACGGATATGATGAAAGCGTTGGCAAGAAGAGTCAAAATTCCGCTAGCTCAAAACTCAAATGAAAAAGATGAGATTTATTGTGAAATTAAAACAATTAATTCGGACATGGCTTTTGAATTGCCAGTGATAAACTATTGGAGATACAATGGATTACCATACAAATATGTCTACGGAGCCAATCACTACAGCAATCCATTCTCGATTGTAAAAGTCAATATGGAAAATCCCAAAGAAGTGTATGAGGCTAAATATGGCATGGATGGATTTCATGCGCTGCCAAGTGAGCCAATATTTGTGGAAAACCCAGAAGCAAAATGTGAAGATGATGGTGTTCTGCTAGTAATGGTTTTATGTGAGAAAAACGATTTTCTATCGGTTTTAGATGCCAAAGATTTGAAAGAAATTGCCAGAGCTGATATTCCCCAAGAAGTAAAAGGAGCATTTACTTTTCACGGATTTTTTGCTGATCAACTTAACTTTCGTAATTTAGCCTAGATCTATTTAATAAAGTTTTAGTTTAATTTTTTTTACTATTTACAATATTTATCTCTTTTTTTCTCTGAAAAACTATTGTGAATAATTCATAATTGTAATCTTGAAATTTTTGTTATAAAGAGATAAAAATGTTAAATAAATGCTTTATTTGAGAAAGTTTTAGAGTTCATTTTTTTTTCAAATTAAAAACAAATTAAAGCTAACAAATAGAATATTGATTGATAAACTAAACTTGAAGTTAGGTAACAGTGGAAATTTAAAAAAATTATGTCTGATCTTCGGTGTTTTATTTTATTTTTTTAAATCCCTAAAATCAATATTTAAGCGAACGTGATGGCGTCGAAAGACCCAATCTACGTTTTGCTTTTATAATTTTTACGGTAAGTTTTAAAATATAAAATTTTAAAACGAATTGGTTTATGATATACCAAATTTTGCAGCATAATTTTTTTAATAATTATTAGATTTAAAGTTTAATTCGAAAAGTTGGTTCTTGTAAAATAATACTTCTTAGTTGAAATATTATTTTTTAATTAAAGCTCCTGAACTATTCTTGGTTTAGGACTTATTTTGAAAAAAAATCTTATTATGAGACCTTAATCATTTCGTGTGATAATTACACTAGAAGGAAATTTTTATTTCAAAACTATTACATAAAATTTCAATATAATGAAAAAAAAATGTACTTTTTATCTTTAATTAGTATTGCTGGTTTATATACAAACTATTTATTGTTTATACTTTGTGAGCTTAAAAGTTCTTTTAGATTCATAGAAAAATTTGAATTTATTTTTCATGTCAATCATTTACACTGGGACATTTTTAAATCCAAATCAAATTTGAAACATGATGTTTTGTTTTCATTTAATTGAAAGAATAAAATTAAGTTTTTTTTTATCAGTTATTTTTTATTTTTTTTATTGTTTTATTTATGATTTTGAATTGAACATATCATAGATTTCTAGTTTTGAAATTTTCCTTCCTATTTAAAAGTTTCGTTTTGACAAATATTGCGTTTATTTTTTTTTTGAAGAAACACAATTTAATGCCCTATAAAAATAATATTTTTAAGGTTTTATTAAATAAAAGAATTGAAAAAAAAAACAAATAAAAAAACTAATTCTACAGGATTTCTTATTTAGTATTTTATTTTTTCTACTTTCTTTAAATTATAGTTTAGTTAGCTTATCTCTTTAGAAGAATAATTTATTGCATTTTTTATTTTTAATCATCCAGTCTATCAATCAAATTTTGATTTGGAATGAAATAAAACTTTTTTTTAATTTAATTTGATTAAGAAGTAGGCACGAGTCGATTTGAAAGAATTTAATCTGCTTAGTTTATTAGAATTTATTTTTGCTTCATTGATTGATTTATCATGAATAGAAAAATGGGCTCTTTTCCAAATTCGTATGCTTTCAAATTTATTAAATTCTATTTTTTATTGTTATGGTGCTTCTGTTTGTGCCTAATTTTTCGATGACGATTAAGCTCATGTTTATGATGTTATTTTTTTCATGCGATTGAATTATTCAAATCATCACATCAATAGCAAACCTTTTTTTATATGTATATTATTTGAATATTACTCTTTTTATAATAAATATTTTGAAGCGAAATTTATTTTTTATACATTTGATAAGGAATTAAATTTATTTATTTGCCACCTTCAAATTTAATGAAATGATTTGGTTAAGCTTCAGAAAAATGATAAGCAATAATCAGTTTTTTTAGCTTGAAATATTATTGATTTATCTTTCTTTAATATAAAAAGATAAACTACTTATTCAGTTATACGCGATTTAAATAAAATAAATAAAAAATTATTGATAAATTTTTTTTAAAGAGCTTTTTTCAATTAACGATTTTTGGTCATTAATTTTTTTACGATTTTAAGATTAATTAAAATTAGGCTTTATAAAATTAAGAAATTTGATAAAAATCTCCAGGTTTTTCAAGCCCTATTTTTCTTTTTAGTATTTTTTTAGCCTGGATTAGAGCTTCAAAAAATTTGATATTTTTAATTAATTTCAGACTTCCGAATGAAACCAAGTCCATCTATTTTACCGAGCGAATAAAAATTGTCTTCGGAAGTAAAAAACTTTAAAAATTTTAAAACAGATTCAAAACATAATTAGCATAAATTTAATCAAGGATTATTAATAACTATATCGACAGTTTAATACTTTAGAGTAATAAATTAGAATATTATTATTATTTTCATTATTTATTTCAATAATCGCCAGTTAGATGATTCAAAAAATAAAAAATTAAGTTTGTATAAAATCCGAGTAGTGTTTGATATGGAATAAAAAATTTTAGTAAATAAAAGAATCGTGTGACAATTATTACTAATAATTTTGATTTTATTTTTCATTTTCTCTTAAAATTATTTTTCAAGAAAAAGGTGTTTTTAATTCAACACCTAATAGTATTATCTAGGTGATTATACAAAGAACAAATTCAAATCGAAAAATTTTAATTATTTTTGCCATTTCATTATTTCTTCATAAGCTTGGTGAAATTTTTTTTCCAGTAAGAATTCGCTAAGTTTAATTTATTCTAGGCGTAAAATTAGCTCATTTAAATTAGAACTATTAATGCGCCATCTATTGATTTAGGTTCGATATGTTTTAATTTAAAAAAGTAGTATTGATTTTTTTTAATATCAAAAAAATGAGTGTCAATCAAATTTGAATATTTGTTATATTCATAAAAAAATTGTCGCCGAAATATTCTAAATCAGCCTAATTAAAAATTTTCACCATAAAATCGATTTTATAATACTCTATTAAAAAGCAAAATTCTAATAAAAGTATCAAAAATTTGTTTTAAAATTATTATTGTATTTTTCTAATTTGTTAGACTCGATGATCAATCATTCATATATTAAAAATACCACAGTATCAATTTTAAAGTAAAAGGCTATTTGCAGTCTTTATTTATGACTGCTAATTAATCCTCAGCTTGAAACTATTTGCTAATTTATTTCAAGGTTTTGCTGAACGCATCCTTCAGATGAGTTCTGACAAGACATGCACAAAGGAACCAAAATTTCTCTTTTTTATCTCTATCAATAAAATAAAAGAGTACGATATTATCTAACACTCTTTTTGCTTAAACCGGAGCCGAAATTACAATTCTATTTAGGAATTTAAAAATATTTTACATTAATTTTCGGGAATAAAGGAAATATCATCGAAGTTTTTAGTTTTATAGATAAAATTAGCTAAGCCGACAATTTTTTGACAAGAACATGTATATCCTTAGATATTTTAAATCATAAAACATTTATGATACTTAGAACCTGGTAAAAATGCATTCTCTTAAATTTCTATTTTGTTATCAATAATTTCAGCCTTATTTGCAATAAAATTTAAAAAAATAAATAAATTTAAAATAAAAAGATTTTATGTCAAATGGTCATTATTTGTTTTAATAGTAATGAAGTGGAAAAAAAATAAAAAAAATAATTAAATGAGAAAGAAAAACGTTAATAGAAATAAATTTCAATTTGTCGAATAAGAAAAACGAAGCCAAATCATTTTACAAAAATAATTTATCAGACTGATATTATTTTATAAATTCGATTAGAAAACATGAATAAATCATTAATTAGACTTATTAATAGTTTTTTTTTTCTCATTTTCACGACAAATTTAACTTAATTTATTAAACTAGAGATTTTTTATGAAAAAACTAAGTTAAAATTCTTTATAAATAAGGCATTTTTTTGTTGACATTTGAAGATATAATTTTTCTAAAAATAAAACATTTATGGTAAGTCTACTGGAAAGTAATTTAGTTTTTTTTTCATTAAGCTTTACGTTTTTTTGGCATTGATATTTTAATTTTTTTTTGATAATTTAAATTCTCCTTAAGTGTTAAAAGACAATTTATTTAAAGGACATTTGTTTACAAAAAACAATTATCTCTCTTCTTTATATTAAAGATATTTCTCAAGCATAATCCTTTATAAATTTCAATTTTTTAATATATTCTATGAAATCTGAAATAAAATTAAAATAAGATAAAAAAACAACACTTTCATGAATCCAGAATGTCATTATTCCTTTTAAATTGTAAGAGTCAACTAAAAATTTGAATCGATTTACAGGATACGAAGCAAAAAAAGACAAATATTTATTTTAAATCGTTAATTCTTTTTTTGCAATCTAGTTTTCAGCCACAGAGCATACATTTGCATTCATAAATTTCAAAATTTATAAATACGTGCAACAAAGCCAAGTATTAGTTTCAAATTTTTCATTATTTCTCTTCTCCAAGTGGATCTAGAGCAAGTAGATTTAATTCAATTAAACCAAGAGGACCCTAGTCAGATGGAAAGTCTATCGAACGGTGTTAATGGCAGCACAAATGGCAAACTAAAAACCGAGTGGGTCCGTTTGAACATTGGTGGACAGTTCTTTGTCACTACAAAGACCACATTGTGCAAAAACGCCCATTCTTTTTTCTACAAGCTACTTCAGGACGATCCATCGGTGAGCCTGATGACTGATAAAGATGAAACAGGTGCTTACTTGATCGATCGCGACCCACAATATTTTCCGCCGATTCTCAACTACCTTCGACATGGTAAACTGGTCATAGAAAAAAATCTCATCGAAGAAGGTGTCCTGGAAGAGGCCGAATTCTACAACATACAAGAGCTGATTAATTTGGTCAAAGAGAGAATCAAGGAGCGCGACGAGAAAAAGTCCACACAGCAAAACGTCAAACGAGTTTATCGTGTTATTCAATTCAAAGAAACCGAAATAACCCAAATGATGTCAACCATGTCAGATGGATGGAAGTTTGAACAAGTAATTTTTTGGCTCCTAGTGCCGCATTTTAGCCGACGTAAATTTAGTAAATTTTTACAGATCGTAAATGTTGGCTCTCACTATAACTACACAAATGATGACCATTCGGAATATCTTTTAATAGTTTCCAAGGAATATGGTATTCATGAGTACATCAACGAGCTAGATGGTTCGGACAAAAGAAAAGTATTATTTTCTACCCATAAATAAACGGCTTCAAATTCAAATCATAGATAAATGTTGTGTGTTTATGAGTGTTGTATAATGTGCATGCTTTGGTTATGGATTTGTAGCTGTTTATTTTGGATTTAAATTTTTTTATTAATTTTTTTTTTTATTGTATAACTTTTGAAGAAAATAGTTCAACATGTTTAAATTAAATTTTGACATTATTGTGCGCTTTGCTCATCGTCATTTTCTAAATGTGGTCATTTAATATTTATTCTGAGATGGTTCTACGATTTAAAATATAGGTTTATTATCAGTCTTTTGTAAATACTTACTCACACAATCAAATTTATCATTTAAACTGGCAATTGGTGCGCTTTTAGAAATAATTATTTTTTTTTAATTTTTTTTTCTGTATTTTTAATAAAAAAAATTTAAAATTGATTTTTTTAATGGACATGTGGCTAATGATAAACTTAAGTCGATGAAATAATTCAATGAAAGCAAAAGTTTGATTAGAATAAATCCAATCAAGAACATTGATATCCTTAACATAATCTTAATTTTTTGCTTCAGTTTCAAATTCTGCTTATCTAGTCATTTATTAATTTTTAATAATTTTTTTATTGAATTTTTAACCACAGCTAAATAAAACTATAAAAGATTTATCAAAAATATTTATATTGATTAATATAATATATATATATCATTTTTAACTGATTTATATTGATTTTTTAAATTAAAAGAACTATTAAAAATTTTTCTGGGAAAAAAAAGAATAAAAATTGATTCAAATCAATGACAAAGTCAACATGAAATCACTGGTTAGATTCTTGGCAAGACTTAAAAATGTTCTTGGTAATTTTGGTCTTATTATTCCACTAAAATTGAATAGTATCGTCATCAAACGTCATCTTCAAAGTGCTTGAATCGACATTACTAAATAAAAAAATTTCTCTAAACTAATATTTTTTAATCTGTAGCTAATTTTGTAAGTATTTCATAAAATTCCTTTTTTGTTTAAACAGTAAAAACGAATGACTTCGCCAATGCAACCTTTTTTCCTTCAATAAAGCATAAATGTGTATTTAATTTCATTCAAGCTTTTTTCCTCAACCAAATTTCAAGATATTTGTGTCCCAATGTCTATCCGTATTTTTCATAAGAGCTAATTATTTCGTCTTGTGTTTTTTGAAGAGTTTCTGCTTTTTTGTGTCATGTCCCTTCAAATTGATTGATTCCTTATTTAAAATTTCCGATTCATTTTCAAGTGTTTATTATTCTAATGCCACATATCTTTTTATTTTTTTCAATAATTTGACCAGATTTTCTAAACAATTTAAAATGATGATGTCAAGTTGATTTTTATATTTTATTTATTTAATTATTTTAAAAATTTAAACCAATTTTTGTTATTTTTTTCATTGGTAAAATAATAAACTAATAATTTATTTTTTCTTAATTGATTAAAAAATTTATTATAAAAAAGAGAATATTCTACCCAGCACCCAAGTTGGTTTTAGAAAAAATAAAAGAAGTAAGACTTAAACACACAGTTTAGACAAGCTTTAAAAAAATTCTACCAGTAGCAATTTTTTTGCCTTCTACAAATACCTTAGATTTGTATCTTCAACTCGATCGATGCTTAAATTGTTTAGCTAAAAAATAGATCCAAATTTTCACCTTAAATAAAGAATTATAACACGAATCAATATATATTTATTTTAGAAAAAAATAGCAATTTTGAGATACATCAAGATCTCTCACCAACTATTAAGATGAGTTAATCTTGATCCAGTACATCATGCCACTTACTTAACCAAAGATTTAGTTATTGGACCACAGGTTAAAATTGAAATAAGATTAAAGATAAAAATAGTTATAATCAAAAATATTAAAAGCTTTTGTGACAACAAAGGGTAAATCATCAACGAAATCAAATCTACGAAGAGAACGTTTATTAAAGCTGGATTTAGAAAAAAAAATTATCGAGAGTTAAAAATTAATCAGCAAAAAAATTCAACTTAACCTGTTCTCATTTTTCTTAGGTATCAGATTAGACCAGAAATTAAGCTTTTTTTTCCATCTTAATCAAATCAAAACAAGAACAACTATTCCACTCAACACTTTTAACAAAATCAAACGATTAAAATAAAAAATTGTCTATTTTTCAATTTTTGAAAGCTTTTTTTTATATTAACTTAATTTTAGAAAATTTTCAAATTGGCAAATATTAAAACTGCAACGATCTAACTATTTTAATTTTAGTATATATTTTCTTATCGAAATTTACGTATAATGTTCAATAAAAGATCTTTAAATTTAATACATAAACTTATAATTTATAGAATTTTTAGCCTTAGATATTTAAGTAGGAATTTTTACTTTCAGATTGAATTTTTCAACAAAAAAAAATTAGAAAATTACAAATATTTGGAAATTTTTTATAAAAAAATTAACCCTTAACATTCATTCCGATATATTTCTTATTTTTAATTGAATAAATGATTTGCCTAATTTGGTAAATTTTACATAGATTCTGAACGAGTAGATATGTAAAATTCAAATAAATCCATACTGCTATTAGAAGTTATTTTATCCTTAAATCTAATTAAATTTTAAAGAATTAAAATCTAAATTTTTGATAATGCATCAATTCAAGAATAAAATTGTTCATAAAATTGATTAAGAGCTCATTATTCTCAAAAATCATATCAATACAGACTTTTTATAGTTTTTTTTAATAATTGACTTTAAACTGAAATTCAAAAGACCAAAGAATTTTGGAAGAAAAAGCGTTTGGAAATTTTTAAAGAATCTTAAGAAGAATAAAAGTCTAAAATTTCTATTTCTTTGGTAGATTTAGTAACCGAAATATAAATTTGGAAAAAAATTTTTTCGAAGAATCATCTGTTTATCAAAATGTAGTTCGAGAAATATCTAGGCAAGCTAGTCCTTACTTTCAGAAAAATGTCGATTAGTTTCTAATTTTTTAAAGAAATAAAAAAAAAATTAAGAAAAAAAAATTGGATGATTGGAATAAATTAGTTTATCCCCTCACGACAAATCGAACTGCTGGAGAATTAATGATAGGGGAAATGTGTTTAATTGTAAGGAATTCAGAGCACTCAGGAATTTTGCTTAAGCTACAATAACAGTAGAACTCATTTGAGAAGCATTCCATGTTAAAGTTTAGCATCGAATGATCTTTTTAAAAGCGTCCAAGTCTCTTCGGATTGTTTTACATAATATTTAATGAGACAAAAACAATATAGTCTTTTAGAGTTCTAATAAAGTCCTAAAAGATAAGCAATATTTCTGAATAGATACATACCACTCTTTACCTAAGATTGATTTAGATAAGTTCAGTTCTCTGTTTAATCGTATTAAAATATGTGATCAAGAAGATTTTTTTTTACTTTTAGCATAAACATCAAAATATTTAAGTCAAATGTCAAAGTAGAGACGAAGTTTTGTTGGTGATTAAGAAATAAAACACATTTAAATTTTGTTTATAATTTGAAATCTTAAAGTTAACTATAAATTTTTATTTTATTTCAATTTAATTCCATGAAGACAATGAAAAATTCAAAAAAAAAAGAATAAAAACATATGTGGAAAAGTAAAAATAGAATTGAAAAAAGATAAACGACTTTAAAAATAAGGTTAAATACAACAAGGTTTCAATAAAAAACTTTTTTATATTTCGAAGCTAACAATACAAAGAATCATTTCTCTAAAAAATTCCTTGTTTCGTTGGCAAGTATAGATTCTTTAATAAAAAAAAATCAAATAAATTAATAATGATAATAAAAAAGCTAAGAATTCAAGTTTTTTTTAATTTTTTTTTGTATTTTAAAATATAATTTATTTGAATTTTCCTAATTTAATTTGAACATGTTTAACATTGAATAAAATAATTCCAGCTAAAACCAGTGTTTCTTTAAATTTGAAATTATATTTTGATTTTTATAAATAAGTTACCAATTTTTTTTTTTTTTAAATGACGTTTAAATTTAAAAAAAAAATTCAAGCTAAACTTTCAATTTCTAAAAGTTACTGGGTCCGTGTTGTGAATTTCAGTTTAAATTGAACAAAAATATCCCCTTTTCTGAAATATCAAAGTAATAACTAAAAAAAATGAAAAAAAGCAAAAAATTCTATGTTGAACTATTTTTAATTAAATTTTTCCTTTCATCAAAAAGACAAATATAAAGTTAAAAATAAATAAGACTGGAATAGATTATTGATTTGATTGATTTAAAAAAATATTTAATATTTTATTTTGTGAAAAAAAAATCACAATAAAGCATCTTGCGATATTGAATTTTTTTATTTTTTATTTCGATTTTTCAAAAAGGGCATTATATTTTTGTCCAACTTGTTCTAATTTTCATGATACCACTACAGTCAATATTCAAAAATTAACAAAAAAATGATTTTTATATCTAAATAATACAATCAAACTGAAATAAAATTTAAATTTTAAAATAATCTTTAAACAAAATAGAAATTTTTGGATTACATGCTCTAAATTTTTTTGATAAACAAAAAAAATCAACTTCAAATTAACAATTCCACATAAATTGTCTCGGAATATTTTCAGTCCAAAAAAATTATTTACAATTGAATTAAAGTTTTTCAATTATCTTGTCTTGCTAGTCGTAATATCTGATATGTTACTCATTCAGAATATTTTATTCGAGTCAACATAAATTTTGTAGGTCGACAATTATTAAATTGATTTAGAATCCAAAAGCTTTAAATTAGATTAAAATTGTTCAAATGAAGGAAAGCAATGTCGGCAAGCATTTATTCAAAAAAGACTTAATTTCAACTGGCTTTATTTGAAATTTTCGAGTGGCTTTCGAGTTGAAATTTAGATGACCGTGACAATATTATCAAAGTTTAAGCGTATATAAATAAATTGATTTTTTTTATGCATTTGAAAGAATTCGGAAAATTTCAATTAGTTTAATTAGTTAGTTTAGTGTTTATGACGTTGTCCTAGTCAAGCAGGATCCTATTAAGTTTTTAATTTTCTTAATGGAATAAAATTATAGCTTATGAATAAATCAATTGGCAAATTAGGTCGCTCGTGTGGTTTAAAAGCCCTTTTACTAAGATAACTTAAGATTTTAATCTTTGATTTTATTTTCTTAAACTTTGATTAATCTAAAAGCCTTGCTAATAAATTATCTGTTTATTGATTTAGGCCTCGGGCTCAATTGTTCATTTAAGGTAAGCACATATGTCCATTTAATGGCTGTTGTATTGAGCATTTGTCATTAAACAAAAGAGTAAAAGAGCTGCCGCTTTAAATTCTCAGACAATCAAATTGTGGCCCTATTCGGATGAAAATATTCAAATTCAAATTGTTCTAGATTTTTTTTTATCGTTTTTTGTTTTGTTTAAAATTTTCTAGGTTACAAAATTTTAAATTCTGAATTAATTTAATCAAAAACTTGTTCAAAGACCCAAGTAATCTGATCAAGTTTACATGTCTTTTATTTCGTATTTTTGGCCATAAGATTTAAATTTCAAAGCGGTTTTAATTTCGAAAATTTATCTTTGATCAAATTTTGTCTATTTTGGCATTTCAACAGCTAAATTAAACTAGTCAGCTATTGTGTAATTTGGAAATTTATTTTTAATTAATCTTTCAATCGAATTTGAATTCGATTCGGTCAGTAGGGTTTTTATTACAAATCGATTTGTTTTTTTTGGAAATTTTTATTTTTTATTTATTTTAATTTTATATTTTATGGAGGTTAAGGTCCAGGCTATGTCCGAATGCCATATGCCTTCGTTTCAAAGTTTGAAATTAAATTAGATTTTTGAAAAAATTTAGATAAAAATTGGGTTTTAAATATTAAAAAAAAAATAAAATTGAATGAATTTTTTTAAGTAATTTAAGGAACGCTTTTGACCGAGGATTTTTCTTAAAAAAATAATCCTAAAGTCTATAAACTTGGTTTTGAAAAAAAACTTAAAAAACCAATTTAAAATTCGGATTGTAAAGTAATTAGAAAAAAAAATTAGAGCTCGTTTATGTCAAAGAAAACAAAATCGAACAATAAACTCAAATTTATTAATATTTGCATAGAACGATATATATATGGATTTAGATAACATGTTCTGACCCCAAACAAATTCAATTTAATTAGTTTATTATTAATTACTAATTTCAAGGTTTTATTTAAATATATTTATCTAAGACCCGGTCTTCAATATCGGTTCAATCAGCACGATAAATATTTATATCTAAAAACTTGGCTATTAAATAACTCACATGTGCGCCTTTTTTGCTTTGTACTCATTTTTGTTCAAACAACTTTGGCCAAAACAAATGTGCATTCAAAAAGATTCATTCTGTTTCTAATATTTACCATGCTGTTCATCAGTAAACCTATGGTTTCATTAAGTCGTAGTATTTTTTCAGTATTTGTTCTTGTTTGATTTTATTTTTACAGTTCAGAGGCTTTAGTAGTAAAATTTCCATTACCTTTTGCGTCCTGTTCTTGCAAATATATATTTTTTTTTTATTCTTTTTAATTCTTTAAATTTCGCCAAATAGTTTCCACTCTAAATGTATTTCCTTCAGTTAAAATTAAAGTGATAGTTTCCGTGAGAAGTTACAAGTTTTTTTTTTACTTTTTCAAATTAAATGTTTAAACTATTTTAATAAAAATAAGAAAAAGCTTTTTGTTGGCATTGTTTTTTTAATTAACACAAAAGAATTAGCTAATCAAAGAAATTATTTAAATTAGTTTAGATTTTCACTTGAAATCGTAGTGCTGTTGTTTTGCAATCAAGAGCTAGAGAAGGAAATAGATAAAAAATCGATTGAGAAGTGTTTTGCAAATTAGCTGAAATTTAGGCTTTAAAATTGTTTAAGTTTTTCTTGATCTAATTCTTATGTCAATTTTTAATATTAAAAATAATTATCTAAAAAATCTTATTGTTTTTATGTATAAATTACTCACCAGCACAAATCATCACGTTAATCATTTATTTTATTTTTATTTTTTATTTCACATTTTATTTAACTTTTTTTAAATAAGCTATTTAAGAAGTAAATTTTTAAGATTTAATATTTGAAAATATTTTTAACAAAAAGTAAGCCCTTTCAATTTGATTTTTTCGAATAAAAGAAGCTCAAGGCCATTCTGGACTACTCAAAGATGTCCTAATTTAAAAAAGAAAATAAATATTAATTATTTAATTAATTTCTTTAATGAACTCACAATCATGGGGCTAAAAAGAAGATCTAAGCAGTCTGGAATAGATACCAAGGTTATTTTACTATAAAAATAAAAATTTTGTTAACTTTTAAATTAAATTTCAATTTTAAAGATTTTTTTCTATTTTTTTTTTTAATTTTCTTGTATTTTTATGTCAATTCAAATATTTTAAAAAAGAGAAAAAAAATAAATTTAGAGGTAAGAAAAATTTATAATTGAAGTACTCTAATGGTATTAAAGCCAACCAGAAATAAAAAGATGTTTTTTTTTTAACAATTTATACTTTCTTCCAAAATCGAATTTAAATTTAAATCACATCCAAATACTTGATCACTCATATAATATATAAGTTAGTAATAATTAATTTTTTTCTTTCAATTTTTTACTTTTATTTACACTTTTTCCAAAAAAAAAATCATTTTTATTTTTAACAAAAATGTCTTAAAAACTCTATTTTTTTATCAAATAGAGTTTAAAAAGAAAGCATAATGTACCGTAATCCCTAGTTCGATTATGCTGCACCATAAGCTAAGCTACTAGCTTTTGGACCATGCACCAAAGTACATCTAACCCATGCTAAAAAAATTTTTTTCTGCTATTTTAAAATGTATGTCTTAGCTTGTAGTGCAGCATAATCGAACGAGGGAATACGGTATTTGATGAGAATCTCATTAAATAAAAAATAAAAGGACAGGTTTTTGGTAAATTTTTACTTACTTTCAAGATCAAAAGAGTCATCATATCTTTGAGTCCCTCGCCTCATCAAATCATATTCAGAACCTTTATAGTTGAACAAGAAAATCAAGCTTTAAAAATTGTCATTAAAATTAATTTTCATGATTTTTGTTTATTTTTAGATTATATTTTTAAAATCACTAAGGAGGTTTTTTCAAAAAAAATAATAAATAATTAATTTTTTTTTGAATTAAAAGAATTTTCCCATTTGATCTAGTCAAAACCTTTGGCAATTTAAAACACATTCAAAGTAACAAATAAATTATCAAAAGTATTTTCTATTTAACAGTTTAGTTTAGATATCCAAAATTTAAAATTTAATCTATCAAGTGTGAATGTTGGACACAGATAAGAAAACAAAAAAATTAAATAGAATTTTCTATTTAAATAATTTTGATAATTTTTGTTTCAAAATTTTTCCAAATAAGATCGTTTGATCATTTGGCTCGAAAATAAAGAGAAACAAAAAATAATTTTTGATAGTGAAGTATGCTTTTGTTTGAATTATCTATTAGAGATTAAATCGGTAGAATAAATAAAATTTCAAAAAATTTAACTCAGCAACACTTGGATTAATCTTGAAATTTGAGCTCGGCATGTTCAAAGAATTGAATTTAAGAATTTCTTTAAAATCAGACGACGGTGAAAGTCTCTTAGAGATAAGATAAATTGCATTTTAAATTCAAGATTAAAACAAAATGTCAATTGGATGTAAGAGGGTCCATTACACTCAATTAGACAACGGGCAAAGGGGTTGGGAAAAAATGTCGTTGAAAGAGATAAGCCCGGCTTTAATAAAAAAAAGCAAGATAATGCACACACTCACACTCTCTTTAATATATTTCGTGCTAATTCGCTCATATTTAAATGATTAGTTAGTTTGCAAAGCTCAGTTATTAGATGGGCTAGAAGTTTATTGATTTTTGGCTGAAATGGGGCCATAAACTAATTTTATCTTGGCTGAGCGAGATAACAACATGAATCGTGAAGGAAGTTCGAATTAAAGATTAATGAACAAGTAAATAGTGTGTGAGTTAGCATTTTTGAACAAAAAAAGCCTTTTTTTAAAGTAAGTTGAAAAATGGATTTTCAAATGGAAAATGAAAATTACTATTCAAAAATTATGTTACATGATCTTTGAGATAATAATAACAAAAGTTAAAATCAATCTTGGTCTTAAAAATTAATGGTAACAATTTAAATAAAAAGGTTAAATTCTTAGGAATCACATCAGACTCAAAACTTACACTTAGTCCAATTGTAATGTCCCAGTTCTGACTATAGGGATTTAAGCCAAGAAATAAATAAAACACTTTAATTAAGTTAATAGTTTATTAAATGGAATCCAAAGTTATAACAAAAGAGGTAGTGGTTTATATAGTAGCTAGTACATGTGCTTCAGCTGCAGTTAATTCAAGATTAAATAATAAGTAGAGACATGTCAAGACTTGGGTCCTAACACAATGATGGATGAATTAAAAAAGCCCTTTAATTCAAGGCTCAATTTAATTAAATATCTCTTAAATAGAAAATGGGGTCTAAAACCAATTACATTAGGTAATCTTTACAATTCCTTGAGAGGACCAATCTTGGATTATTATTTTTCTTGTTTAAGTTCATTCTCAGAAACTAACATCAAACAAATACAAGTTATTCAGAATTTAGCAGTTCGGTCTAAGATTTGTTTTTTATTTATCTGTTGAAAATTAACCTTCAAAAGGAGAAGTATAAAATTAAGAATCTTAAAATCATAATAAAATAAAAAAAAAGAAGAAGATAAAATAAAAAACTATTAAGAAATAAAGTAAAAAGAATTAAATAATATCATTCTGCATTTATTATATGGGCGCACATTTTTTTAACACATACTCAAAACTTATTAACAAACATGGGTTTTTTTTTAACAAACACCAACTTATTAACGCACATCTTTCCAACGCACTAAAATGTGTCCTAACGAGATAGAAAATATTAAAAAAAAATTTAACGCACAATTAAATGTAAACTTAAATTCATATTTTTAAAATTTTAAATAAACCGATTTTTTTTCAAATGTGCGTTAATATAAAATATATGTGCGTTAAAGTTACTTCAAAAATTTGCGGTAGAAAGTTTTTAATATGTTATTCAGTAAATGTCTGTTTAAAAAAAAAAATTGTGCGACGGAATTTTCGGAATGTAAATTTTTTTTTCTTGTGGTGGTTAGGCACACCCGATCAGTCTATATTGAAGCTATGATATGATACCCTTCAAATATTATGCAGTAAAAGGCCTTCAATAAACTCTAACTACTAACAATCTCAAATTGACTTTTTGAGTTGAGTGAGAGATTTGTCAAGGCAGTATTATTATTTATTTGTTTTATATGTGCCGAGCTAAAGCTCCTTCAGATTAAAAAAAAATTAAGAAAAAAAAATAAAAATAAAAATCAAGATAAAATAATATAAAATGAAGAAAAAATAAGATAAAATTTAAAATAAGTTAAAATATAATATAAAAGAAAGTTAAAATTGATAAATTGTAAGAGGTGACATGAGCAAAATGTTTAAGTATTGAACAGTTCAGGAAATAAAGAAGAAATAGTAAGATAGCAATTACACAATGGAGTTGGGTATTCAACATATCTTGATTCAGATTAAGTCATTCTATATTTTTATTCTGAAGGAGCATTAGCTCGGCACAGATGAACAAATAATAAAGCTCAGTTATTAGATGGTCTAGAAGTTTATTGATTTTTGGCCGAAATGGGGCCATAAACTAATTTTATCTTGGCTGAGCGAGATAACACCATGAATCGTGAAGGAAGTTCGAATTAAAGATTAATGAACAAGTAAATAGCGTGTGAGCTAGCAATTTTGAACAAAAAAAGCTTATCTTAAGATTTTATCGTTGAATGAGGAAATGGATTTTTGTGTTTGGCATTGGAAAAACTTTACAACTATCAATTAGTAGAAGAAAAAAAAATACCGGAAGAAACAAATTGTTATTTTAATGAATATTTTTACAAATCGATAAAAATGTGTTCAGCGGTGTTCAGCATTAAAGTTTATGTTTTTTTAATTATTCCATTTATTATTCTGTTGCCTTTGGACCATTTGTGTCAGTCGTAAAAATCGCCATAAAAAAAATTCAGTGTCGGTAAGAGAAAAGAAGTACGCACACACACACTAAGACACACATTGCGGTTTACGTAATTGCGGCCCCTAAGTAAAAAATTTAATTAAAACTCTAGCTAGCCTTGATAGAAAATAGTTTTTTTTTTTCAAAGGCAAATCGATTTTATAATTAAGTTATATATTCGGAGAGCAAGAGCTTGATTAGAATTCTAAGTTTTCGTCTGTGTTTATTGATTTATTTAATTTAACTTTTTCGCTTCACTACCTCTACACATCGAAAGGATTTCTCTACACAGTTTATGCACTCGCGCTAAATTAGAACAAAGTGATAATAAGGTTCTAAATCAATAAAAAAAACCATTCTTTTGTTATGTGCGCATTCAATTTAGAACAAAATTGAGCTTCGTGTGTCGTTTAGTCGCGTATAAAGATATAAATTCTCTCTACCTTCAAATTCTAAAAAATAGGTTTTTTTTTTTAAATTCAATTAAAAAAAATTATTTGTTTTTTTTCTAAATTTATTTTTTTTGCTCCAAACTTTAAGTTTTGGGAATTTTTTTTCAATTTCAAGCTTAATCAACAGGCTAGTGCCCATGCCTCATGAGGCTGATTAACACTTCATTTGCTAAATTCATTATAAAAATATAAAATGATAAAAAATTCAAAATACACAAAATTATAAAAAAAAAATTGTATAGAGTTATTGATCTATTAGTTATTTGTAAAAATTTAACAGCAACATATTTAAGTTAAATAATTCAAATTTAGAAACAAATAACAAAAGTGAGGACAGAGTTTCTGGAATTTTTTCAAAAGGTCATAACTCTTTCATTTTTTAAAAGTGAAGACTAAAAAATTTTTTTTTTAAAATAGTTTATTCATTATTTAAAATGACTTTGAGTAGTAAAACTCCTTTCACCACTGTATTTTAAGTATTTTTTAAAAATGTTTAAGATTAGTCTAAAATAAGAAAGTTAACACAATTTGAAGGCAAATAAGAAAATTTTGAGATATCATAGGAAGTCAAATATCCATTGGTAGAGCTCGTTAGAGACTTGGCACAACGGGGTCTTGGTTTCAGGGCTCCTTGAGCTTTCAATGAAGACTAATAAAAAGTGGTTTAGAAAGAGAATTTAAAGCTTTACAGAGTTTAGTTTTTATCTCATTACCTTATTTACTGGATTAGTTCATTTATCGGTTCAAGATTTTTTAGAGTAAATGTAAACGTATACTTAAGTTATCAATATCTAATTAATACAGGGGTCCCACAAGGTTAAGTAATAAGTCCACTACTCTTTAGCATTTTTATTAATGACATATCAAAAAGAAATAAAACAAACAGTCAATACTCACTTCTTTTTGTAGATGATTTGGCTACTTTTTTTATTTTCAATAAGAAAGGAAATCTTGAAAATTTTAGAAATAAGTCAAACGATGGCTTTTCAAATGGAAAATGAAGTAATCTGCTGATAACTCATGCTACATGATATTTGCCAAAAATCTAAATGAAAAAATTAAACTTGACCTCAAGATTTAAGGTGATAATTTAAATTGTGAAACAAAAGTAAAATTTTTAGGCATAACCCTAAACTTTTTTCTATTATATGATTTCTTCCAATTTTTTCTATCCGACTTTGACACCTTCCATTAGGGTTTGTATTGATGCTAGGCTGATTTCACGCAAACATTTTTCTATGAGCAGAAGATTGCTTCTCTTCATCAATAAGTATTATTCAGACAAAAAATTTATATTCTGGCCATACTTGGCGAGCTCTTATTACGCAGAAAGTTCATTGGACTTTATGATCGAAAATTCAAGATGGATTCCCCTAAAAATTTGCCTGAGGCCGGATCTATTGAAGATTTTTGGTCAATATTGAAAGGGAAAGACTGCGAGGATGACTTGGAAGCAAAAAAGCTTCATCATTTGAGACTCAGGATACTATAATATCGTGAAATCAGCCTAACATCAACAAAGACCCTAATGGAAGATTGTCAAAAGTCGGATTGACAAAAATTCGAAGAAATGATATAATTTATTTATTTTGATTTAAATAGTGGAAAACAAACAAGGCTGCTCCGAATAGCTTGCGCCTTCTTTTCAGCCCCGTTTTTAATGTCATATGTTTTTTTTCCTGTTAATGTGCAATTTTAAATCATTAAAAGAGGTCTAAAAACACTGTAGAAAAAAATTTAATTTTGATACAAAAAAGATTAAAAAAAAGAAAAAAAAGATGATTCTTTTATAAACATATGAATCTTTTTTAAATCAATTTATAATTCAGATATTATTTTTTTGAAATATTTGATTTGAAATGATAAAATAGAAAAAAATTTGTAAATATACTTTGTGAAGCCTTAAATTCTCTTTATAAATCACATAGCGTATTCTTTTTTCTTTAAAAATGAAGGAGTTATAACCTTTTGAAAATATTCCGGAATTATTGCTCAAAACTGTTAGTGAACATAAATAGGACTTAACTGCAGGAAAAAAAAAGACAAAGGATAAAAAAAATTTTAATCTTTTATTAAGAGAATTTGGTATTTTGGTAATATATTTTATTTTCAGATTCTATTTAAAATTTAGGGGAAAAATATTCTCGACTCCATTTTATACTTTTTAATGTCTTTAAAAAATGATTTAAGCTCTTAGAAAAATTTACCGATTTTCTTTTATTTAATTTTAGAGCATTTGCTCTATTATTTTTACTTTAAAAGGAAAAAATTAAAATCTTATTAGCATTTGGACGAAATAAAGGACTAAGCTACATTCCAATCTGTCTGGGTATTTCCCAAACTAGATTTTAAATTAAAAAAAAAAACAGCAAAGAATTGGAAGTTATAAAAAAAGGTGGAGCAAAATTTTTTTTCAATATAACAAAAAAATTTAATAAAATTGTGATAAAGAGAGAAATATTTATTTTTTTAAAAAATAATCAAGAGATTTATCCAAGACAGTAAAGACTGAGATATTTACATCCTTCTTTGTAAGACCTTATATTTTATATTGGTAAATAATAATTGAACCTCTTGTCAGATTTAATGTTTTTTTGTTTAAATTAAAGCTGGTGAATTTTTTACTATAATTACTGTTAAAAAATTTTTTACAATTTGAATTGAAATTTCAAAAATATATTATATGGTTACGAAATGAAGGAATAATTTTAGTTTTTTTTTATAAGGAAAGAGATAAAAATTATCTTCAGCATTTCAAAATATTATAATTAACAAATAAATAATAGATCTTTGAATTTTTGGTTGCGCTTTGTGAATTACTCGAGTTTAGGGTTATTAGCATCTCATGGGCTGTTATTTCATGATTTTTTTTTCTCTTTTTGAAAAAATTAATGAACAACTGAATTGATCTCTCTTTCATTTTTTAGATTCTTTCATTTCTGGAGATACTAAAAAAATTTAATTTTTTTTACTTGAAAAAAATAGATAAAATTTAGTTAATTTTAAGATTTTTTTTTTCAATTGATGGTAATAAATGTCAAGCTTTGCTATTTTTCAGCCTTTTTCAAGTTAAATTCATATTTTACTCTAATTAATTATTTATTTCAAAAATTAGACCGATGAAATAATAAAAATATAAAAAAGACTTTATTGTACAAAGAAAATTTTTTTCTCAAATTAGAGAAGTAAATTAAGGTTTCATAAACTAGCAAAACAATTTCTAGTTTATGAAATGAGATCATTTGAAGAAGGCATAAGATTTCGATAAACTTAATTTTTTTGATCTATGATTAAAAAAATTCAATAAATAGAATGACAAAAAAATTGTTACTAAGTTGTTCAAATTAAAAAATAAGTTGAAATCAATTAAAAAATTCCGAAATTTAATTTTATCGTTTTTTAGAATTTAAGGCTTCATTTCATTGATCACGACATAAAAAATTAAATTAAAGCTTCAATTTGTTAAGCTAAATCTTTATTTAAAAAAAATTAAATATTTTTAGCGACCTAGGGTCAGCATAAAAGAAAGCTGTAAAATCAACTTTTATTCTTTTCGAAAATAAATTAATTTTTTTTTCAATCATCGTCTGTGTGGTATTTTTGAGACTAATAATAATAATTAAAAAGATGAACCTGTAAGAGATTACTTTATTTTTTTGTTGTGAATGAGTTAATGATTTTTAATTATATATATTTAGAATTAAATTTTGAAAACTCTAGAGCTAGTAGAAGGTGTTAAAATTGTCTTAGAATTAGAATGGTTAGCTCGGTTTCATCTAGAACAAATACAAGCCGAACTTTATTATTGCTTAAATAAGGTAAATACTAAAAAATTTATACTAATGAATAATTAATAGTATGAATGGTGTATTAGGGCCTGAAAGAAAAATAATCGACAATAGTTAAGTTACATAACATAACAATGTGTTGTCTATGTCAAGCTTTTAAGAAATTAAAAACCATTTGTAAAATCGATTTGAGAGGGTTTTTTTTTCTTTCGAATAAAAAGTTTAATAATCAATAGTATTCTAATTATTTAATCTATACACTGAAGTCTTTTTTTGAATATTTTAGCAAAATATTTTTTCTTAAGCTAGGTAAAATTTAAGTTATTCAAATATGAAGAGCAAGTTGTAGATAAAAATTTAAAGTGTTGGGGAAAAGAGAGAACCAAATCATTTTTAGAATTCAAAGAATTTAAAGTGTGTTTATTCTAAATTTAATCGCATTAATAAAAACGTAAATGAAAACTTGTCAAACACTTGAGCTAGGATCGATTTTAAGGTTTTAATTTACTTGAGCAAATACATTATGACATTGTAGAAATGTGTATTGAATTGTTCGAGTGCTTTTTCTGATTGTCAATTAAATTCACTGTTTTACATTGACCCGTTTTTATTTATTTATTCTAATAAAATATGAAAAACGGAAAATTTCATTAGAAAAATATTCTTTTTATATTAAAATTAAGGTACCGATTTAAATGGGCAAATTCTCATTGTTGGACTGTACGAGTGCCGCAACATGTGAATAAATATTTAGAGCAATCAGTCACCGGAGCGAGAAAAGACGACTAATCACCTGTGTATTTGGGATGTTAAACAGTTGTTGAATTTATTGCCTTTAAGATTAGCATTAATTCGGATAGTAATAATTGTACAGGATCGATTTACAAATATTAAAAAGTCAAACAATATTTACCTATCTTATTTTCGTGAAGCTTGTAAAATAACCAACACGATTTTGTTCTACATACTAACAATAGCATCAAAATTCACTCTAAAATGATACCTGTACAGATTCAATTGCACTCATGACCAAATATTATCAAGTCTGTATTTTTTATGAAAAATATTTGAATGTCTTGATAACATAGGACCTAAACATGTGTGGGATTCTTTTAATTTATTAAATGAGTGAAACTTTGAAAAAAATTGGTCAACTTTTTTTATTTTTTTTTTACTTTTGAATATTTTTAAAATTTCTCTTTAAAATTTAAATTTTGATTTTTTTTACAGAATTTTTTAAAAGTTTTAATTCTCCTCAAAAAAGGTAAAATCATCAATAATATAAGTAATTTGAAAAATATTATACCTGCTAGTTTTAATCAAAATCATCTTAATTCTAATTTTTTTAAGCATAACATCTAGAACTTTAGATTATCAATCAAATAATTTAATAACTTTTGTCACGAATTCTTAATGAGAACAAACTGTAACGTAAGCTATCGCTATTGATCATTTTTTTCTTATAGTAGATTAAACTTGGTATCATATTTGACAAACGACTTGTTTTTTTTTTATTTGAAATTAAAACTAACAGAGTGCTACAATCAGTTCTAAAAATTAAGATAAAATTTTTCTTAAGACTGAATGACTATTTATTTTTAAGTGCATTTTTTCCCACATTTAAAAGTTTTTTAAAAATTTATGGTTAAAAAAAATAAGCTTAATCGACTCATAAAATAAAAATTATTTTAAAATTCTTCAAATTAGTCTAATAAAACAATTTAAGAAATAAGCAATTAAATTTTTGTTAAATTTGAGTTTATGGCTCGAGGCAGTTTAAGTAGCGAAAAAAAAACTCAAGGGATTTCTATTCCGCTAAATTCAATAATTAATGTCCCTACAAAAAAAAGATTTTTTGTTGTTAAATTTTTTTAATCAATATAAAAGATGCCTTATCAATAAGCTAAAAATAAATTGATATTGAAAAAAATTTAATAGAATATTTTCGGTCTATTCATCTTTTAGATTTTAACGATTTGGATTTTTTTATTTTAAATTTTTATTAAAAAACCTTCAATTTGACTCGGGCCAAGTATTATTTAAATTATTTTAAAAAATTTTTTTTATTTTTTTCTGGCTAAATAAGACAAAGTCTTTTGAAATACTTATTTATAAATATAAAAACAAAAACTGTATTTTATGTACAAATTTTAAGATAGATTTAAATTTTAAATATTTTTTTTGCAAATTTATTATTGTATCTCTCAATTGAATTGAGAACATATTTAATCAAAAATTTATTTTAGATTAATTGAACTATTGGGATATTCTGGTCTTGTGTTATAAACAAAATTGTTTTATTTCTACTCATGATCCGTAAGTATTGATAAATTTTAGTTTTGAGATTAGAAAGCGTCAGATGGACATGATCGATTAATCAATAATCACTAACTGGCACACAGTTTCGACTAAACTCATGATAAATTTATATCGAAATTTATTAATAACTATTTGGTGAAGTTTGGCTTTTATTTTTTTAGTTAATAAATTTCTGCTTATTTACTTTGTCGGATATTGAAAGTCTAGCTATGATTCGATTTCTAAATTAAATTATCTCACCTATTCTGTTTTATAGCAAGCTTTGATTCAATGCAGTTTGGGCGCAAATTAAATTTTGTTATTTTTTATTAAATTTATTTATGTTCGGTCAAAAATGTTTGATTAAGTGTGACAATACTTCTAGGATTTGTCTAGTCGAATGAATGAAATATTGATTTTTAGCTTTCTCTATTCATTAAAAATAAGTTTTAAATTAAACTTTTTTAATATCCCGATAGTATTAGCAAAAGATTAGCTAAAAATCAACCATTACTTAACTAAATAATAACATCTATCTATTTTTACTAAAAAAAATTTTTCTATGTTCTTTTCTTCGAGTTGCATCAAATTTAAAGTGAACTTTTTTGTCATCAACAATAAACAAAATCAATTTATTTTTTTAATGTGGGAATTCTTTTAAATTTTTTGTAACCAGGAAAACATAAAAAAAAGAAACTCTAAATTTTTAAAATAAACAATAGAAAAATGCATAAGTGTAATACAGCGATGAGTATAAACTCGTGGGATCAAACTTTGTTATCATTTCTCATCGAGTCCCTCAAGACTCAGTCTGACTGTAATCAAAATAGTGTCGATAAACACGAGATCATTTTCACATGTTGCCACACAAATGGTCACTTTCTCAACTCTCTTGGCCATTTAAGTTATATAAGACTATTTTTTTAAACATGTGATTAAATTTCAAATATTATCTGTAATGAAAAAGGGACATTTGTAATGATTTAGCAAATTCTACTAGATCTACTCAAATAACTGCAGTGCATGATTTGATTTAATTAAAACAATCAGCATGTTTTTTTAAACAAATTTAGCATTAATAATAGAATTATATAACAAGAATAACATCAACTTAGAAATCGTTCAAGCAAGTTAAATAAGCTGATAGGGTTGCCACCCGTCGATACTAATTTAAATAAAAATTAGGTACTAGAGTTAAATTAATATGGATTTATTTGCTCGAAGATGAACGTGACTACCAGTAAGAAGATAATTAAGTTTTAGAGAGTTTAAAATTCAAATTTCGCCAAGCAAAGTCAGTTCGGATCGAATGCAATTAATGTGAAATTCGATCAAGGACTGTCGAATTGCTAATTCATGCAAATAAATGTCTAAATAAATAATTCGGAAGTTTATTTTTTTTTTCTCTCTCTCTCTCTATCTCTCTTGCAAAGATTTATAAAACGTCAAAATTTATTTGTACTATCTTTTATAATTATCTATTTACAAAAAATTATTTTTTAGCTTTTTTATTTTTTGGGTTTTTTTTTATCACCTATAAAGTCAAGCTATTTGTTATTTCTATTTAGTTAGTTGCTTTCTTACTCAAACAGTATTTATGGTCAATTTAAACCATGTTTTTGACATTGTCCATAAATGAATTAGAATGACTGGTTTATGAAAATTTTATACTCTGTTAACAAAATGAACAATTTTATTTTCACATTTTTTCCAAATTTTTAACTAATTTTATATTTTTATCATGATCTGAATTGGCGTTTAGTGAATGTAATAATAAAAATAATATTAATAATATTTACCTTGTTAATCAAGCATTGAAGAAAGAATCATTAAGTCAAATTTTCGTCTTGGAACAATAAATTTATTATATTTAAATCCAACTTATAAGGAAGAATTTTATTTATTTAAAATAAAGCAGTTTAAATGGTAAGAATAAATCGTTTTGGGCACAATTAAATAGATTAGTAAATATTAAAAAAAAATTGTTTGATCTCAAGCTAAGTTTTAAAAAATGTGTTGCTTTTTTTTTTTGAAATAATTAAATTTTATCATTAGGCTGAAGAGAAGGAACAAATTTTGTTCCAAACTGCCTGAGTTTATTGGATTAGCTCAATTTGAATGGATTATGTTTCTAAAAGTTGGCAAAGTCTAAAAATCGTGCAAAGTCAATAAGTTTATTTATTTTGTAAATTATTTAATCAATTTGTACTCTAAAATTTTCTTTAGCTATTTTTTCAGCTAAAATTAGGGGATCAGTATGACTGCCTAATAATATCCACAAAAAATGGGAAATTTGGAGCAAAATTTAAAATTTTGGGTGATATTGTAAGAATTTTTGAGTGGCTTTCAAAAATTTAAATAATTTTAGAAAAATCATAATTTAATTTAGAAAAATTTAATTTAATATTGCCAATGAGTCTTAAATAAATAATTAAAAGTTATGCAAGCTATAAGACTCATTTAATGCTTCATTAGGTATTTAGATCGCTCTTGGCTCAAAATACTTTTCGCCTGTTCTCCCAATTCATTAGTCTTCACACTAAACACAATGATGACCATCTAAATCGGGCTGGTAACTGTTTGGTAATTAGTTTCGTGTTCAAATCGTCTCTGATTGTAAACCACTTGACAGTTACGTTAAATTGAGCAAATACTAGTCATAAAATGCTTTATTTGTTCAAGATCAATAAAAGTAGATAAGGCAATAAATGCTGACCATGATTTAATTGATCTCAACTGACCATAAAAATTTATTTCCAATTAATTTAACTTTTGACTAAGGTAATTTGGGTTTTTAAAAGAGAAAATAATTTGATTTTAGCATAAACATTTTAGAGGAAACTAACTCTAGCGAAGATAAACATTTAGCCAACGGTTTATCTTTCGAATGTTCAATAACAAATTACCAACTGAGAGTGATTTGAAGATAATACAATTTTTTGCTTATCTAAGTTCATTTATCATTCAAAACAGTTTTCAATTAACAATCTTTTTATTTTTTTTTCATATTTAAAAAGAATCTAGTAAATTTTAGAATGAAAAAGAAGAATAAAAAAAAATTCCAAAATTCCAAGACAACGTTAAATGTTTGTTTTGTATTCAGGACAGTTAAAATTTGTTTGAAAACTTGACAAATGAACCAACTTGGCACTTTATTCCTGGACAAAAGGATGATTAATGATAAATCAAATTAGACAAGATCCAATATGTTTTTTTTTTGGCTTAGAGTGCTCGGTCAGACTATTCATTCATACTCGATTCGGTCTCATGAAGTCAATAAAATAATTTTTAATTATTTTTCTAACTAATTCGATTATGAATACAATTAAGTTAAGATAAATAATTTTTTTTTTAAAGATAGATCTCCAAATCGAATTGAAATCGGTCAACAGCGATTTAATTAATTCAATACTAGAATTTAGTTCTCTTGTTCTGATTTTCTTCTTTATCTTTTTTTTTTTGTTACAATTACAAAATAAATTCCAAATTAGTTTTTTCTAGTTTATTGTTGAATTAATTAAAAGAAAATATGTTTTTGGCCATTTCTTAATATTTTTTTAATTTACTCGACTTAAAAATTTTACCAAAGGTTTTTGTTGCTAGCCTAATGACTCCATGATTAATCGAGTAATAGATTCTGACTGACCTGTTTAGGGCGATAATTAGACAAGACATTTTGAAGTATTGAAAACAACTCGGGGGCTGTCTATTCATACAAAATCTAAAACATAAGGTTATCGATGATTTATTATCTCTAAAATATCAATCAATGATACTGATTTAGATTCGTGGCATTTCACAATATTAGATAAAGTGTTGATAATACAAAAAAAAATATGCTTTAAAATATAATAATCTCTTCTTTTTTTTTTAATATTTAGATTAGTTAAATCGTTAAATAATAATTCTAGATGCATTAATTAGCAATGGAAAGAAGCGAATCGTTCAACAATTTAAACCCAAATCAAAACAACGATAATGGTAGGATTTAGAAGCGTTTTAAATTGCACGATCAATTTACGCAAGATCATGCAAACATGGACCCTTATTAAATTTCGCTACTAATCGTTTTAAATAGGATTTAACTTTAATAAAATAATTAAACATATGGAATATATTTGCACTTGCATTCATGAATAAAGAAAAAAAAATTGAATATTAAAAACGGGTAATTTAAGATCGACTCAGTTCTTAAATTGGCCCGAATAATTTTTTTTCATCATCTAAAAATAAGTCTAAAATTTTTTTCCAATCCAAAGGTTCTACGGCTTCCAACACTGCCTACAATTTGATATCTTCCATAAACACGAACACCACGCACATTGCCGACTCGACCACAGCATCAGGCTCTTCCTTGACAACATCCACTTCCAACTCGCCCAATAATGACAACCAGCAGCAGACTTACATGGACCATTTAGCCCAGTACAACAAAATTCAGAACACGCTTGCGCGTGGCCAATTCATTGATCCAAGATATGCCAATGCGAGCCAGCTGATTGACAACCAGATGAATATTCTGCCCACTCAGACACAGCTAGCTGGTCAGGCCACCGCTGCATTTCTGGTTCAAACACCGAACGGAAGTGCGCTCTTAATTCCGCCATCGAACAATTTTCACACATTGAACTCTTTTTCCCTCAACAGACAAAACTATTTGACCACCTCGCCTTCGGTGACCAGTGGTACATTTCGGCCCGAGTCAAACCAGTCTCAGAATGTCTACCAGACTATAGATGCGGAAAAAAATGGCTATTTGTACCCCATAGACGGAGCTTATGACTCTGGCACCACATTCACCAATACGTGCTCGACCAGAAGCAAATTTAAGAAAAGTTTACAGCATCAGCAGCAGGCTCATTTGGCCAAGCTGCTCGAAAACTCGCACAACAATGCTCGATCGAACAGCAATGGCTATTTTAGTTCGCCCACCGAGTCCAGTGTGTCCACGCGCAATCGTAGACATCTGAACAATTCCATTTTGGAACGATTTAAATTTGGTGTTAGCAAAAAGCTGGAGAAAAAATGCTCATGGAAATGTTTGAGCTTTTTGTTTCTAGTTGTTATTTTAAATTTATTCTTGTTCACTATTTATCTGACCAGTGAGTAAAATTTTATTTAAATTAAATGTTTTTTGATTAAAATTTTTTTACAATTAAATTTTTTTTTAAATTAAATTTTTTTAATTAAAATTTTTTTTTTTTTACAATTAAAAAAATAGTCATGAAAAAATACAATTTAAATTGGCATCTAAAAAATCAAAATGCCCAGCCGATTCAAATGACTGAAGCAAAGTCTGTCAATTTGATGCTGTTTACAAAAATTGGCGACACCATCGAAGACCAAATAGAGCCAAGTGAGCTGTTTAACATGCAATTCTATCTGGACACATCCGCTTACATAAAATTCAATCTATCCATATCGCGCAAGTCCCAAATTGGCTTTTATGCTGACAAAGGCACGCCACCAACATTCACTAAATTCAAAATTTTCGAAACATTTAACTCAAATTCAGTGATTTCGAGTCAAAAAAAGTCTCTCATCAACACTGGCTTTGTACACTATTTGGAACAAGGTCTATGGTACATATCAATTTTGAATGATAACAAATATTCGATTAAATTTCGACTCAGGACCCAATTTCACTCAAAACTAGTTTCTAATTGTGAAAACAATTGCTTTGGCAAAGGTGAGTGCAACAATGGCAAGTGCCAATGCTTTCCGGGCTACACTGGCTCGGACTGTTCGCAAACAAAGTGTCCTGTATTGTGCAATGGTCATGGAAAATATGAAAATGGCAAATGTAATTGTGAAACTCAATGGCATGGTGACGAATGTGAGACACCCATTGACCAGTGTCAAGTCAAAGACTGTAACCAAAATGGTGAATGCATTAATGGTATTTGCATGTGTTACCAGGGCTACACGGGCACATTTTGCCAGACCAAAGCTTGCAAAGCAGCCGATTGTTCCAATAATGGTGTATGCGTCGATGGAGAGTGCAAATGTTTTTCCAATTATACTGGATCTGATTGTTCACAAGAAGCCAAACTAAAAACAAATTTGTGCTCATCAAACGGAATTTTTAACTATGACACTAAAAGTTGTGAATGCCATAAAAACTGGAAGGGCTCAGATTGCTCTGTTAATCAAAACTGCTTGGACGATGAGTGCTCCAAGTGCAAAAATGGGTGGTCAGGCGTAAATTGTGTGCGCAAAGTTCCTCTATTGTGTGATTCTAGATGCAGTGCTCATGGACTTTGTGTAAATGGTTCATGCAGTTGTTCGCCGGGCTATCAGGGAAGAAATTGTGACATAAATAGCTGTCCGAATGGCTGCAGTTCTCATGGAATATGTGAATCGTTGCCGAGTCACGGCTACCAATGCGCATGTAATCCAGGCTGGACTGGCAAAGCATGTGAGGTGGGAATCGAAATGGTCTGCAATGACGACATTGATAATGATGGCGATGGATTAACTGATTGCATGGACTCGGAATGCTGTGTTTTTGACAATTGTAAACTATCACTGGCGTGTCAGAGTGCGCCTGAGCCCAAAGACCGTCTGTTAAGAAAACAACCACCAAGTTTGACCGCGAGCTTTTTTGACAAGATGCGCTTTTTAATCGAAGATTCAAGTGTTCAGTCGTTTGCCTATTCCAACTCGTTTATTGACAGGTATTTGATTTTTTTGTTTTTTTGCCAAAATCCCTGTCCCTTTAAGTATAGAAAATTTTATATATTTTATAAAATTTTCTCTTGTATTTTCTATTAATCTACTTGTGAGCACTTAATTTTCTATTTTTTTTATTCACACTATTTAGAATAAATCTATTCAATAAAAGGTAAAACAAAAATTAATTCACTTTTAGCTCTTTTAATGTCTATGTGTTTAGCTTAAATGTGTCAAAAAATGCTAAATTGTATAAATGTTTAATTTATTTTAAAAAAAAATAAAAAAAAAATGCAAAATTTTACTAGAAATTATTTAATTATTTTTTGTAGCCAAGTTAGTGTAATAAGAGGCCAAGTCTTGTTCAAAAATGGTCAACCTCTGATCGGAGTTAAGGTCACTTCGTACAAAAATCCAATCTACGGATACACACTGACCAGAAACAATGGAATGTAAGAAAATTATTAATTATGAAATTTTTTTTTTAACTTGATAAAAATTTGAGCAAAATTTCCTAATTAAAACAAAATTTAAGATTTGACATTATGGTAAATGGTGGTGGTTCGATACAGCTTGAATTTAGCCGAAATAGATTGAGAACCCAAGTGATTACCATAAATACAGCATGGAATCAATTTGTTTACATTGAGCCTGTTAAAATGCATTTAAGCGAAGATTTATATGAAGAACAAGACGAACATTTATGTCTGAGCATGATGCTTGTCTCCAAGCCAATGCCTCAATTTAGACCAATTGTTCGAACAAGCTGGAAAGAGATACGCAGCTCGTATGAGACAAGTTCGATTATAGTTCCGGACACAGGGGTGATCCGGTCCGAAATTCAGCTAAATGAACCAAATTTAAAACTAGTCTATTCGAGTAATTTGGTCCAAGGATTCTCGTCCAGTGTTTTCATTCGCTTAACTGGGAGTCAAATCCCCGACGAGCTGCACATAGTTCACTTGGAAATAATTGTCGAAGGAGTCCTGCATACAGAAAAGTTTGATGCCTATCCAAATTTAAAGTATGAATATTCGTGGGACAGACGCAACGCTTATGAGCAAAGAGTGTATGGAATGACATCTGCCAAAGTCAAAGTTGGCTACCAATACGAAGACTGTTCAACAATTGATTGGCAAACACAAATAGTCAAAATAGCCGGCTATGATCTTGGTTCATCTGAAATTGGCAATTGGAATTTGAATATACATCACAGACTAAACACTCAATTGGCAATTTTGCACAAAGGAGATGGTTCCACAATTTATCTAAAAGAAATTCAAAAAACCATCGAACATGTGGTCAAACTGGACTCAGAAGGCGTCTATCTTGACATTAACAAAGATGGCACAATATTTATCGCAGACTCCAATTTTATTTGGATGCTGAACAGCACAGATCAACCAAGACATATTTTTACTCACTTCATGAACAAATTGTACATGACCAGCGATCCAATTGACGGGTTACTTTACCTAAATAATCCTGGTGAAAAAAAAATAATTTCCGTCAAGTCAATGGATAAATTTGTTGAAGAACCAAGGTTTAATTATAGGACAGACCTAGACGGACTCAAGTATCCCAAAGGCCTCGCTTTTGACAACAACAAAAACTTGTTTTTTATTGATAGCAATTCTGTTAAAGTGTCAAGAAATGGCGTGGTAAAAGACATAATTGTCGGTGGCCAAAGAGACAGACCGGTTGAGTGCCGAAAATTTTTTGATCTAGACAAAAAATTTAGTTTGTATTGGCCTACAGTATTGGCCGTAAATCCAATCGACAACTCATTGTACATTCTTGATGACGGAATTGTGTACAAACTTGGTGTGTTTAATACACTGGAAGTGATTGCAGGCAGACCATATTTTTGTGCCGAAGATGATCCAAATTTTGTCAAACTACACAATCCAATAGACATGGCATTTAGTCCTGACGGCGAATTGTTCATCTTGGAAAATGATGCCACCAATAAAATACATCAAGTCAGATTGGTAAAATCAACTGGTCAAATTCAAGTATACTTTGCCAATTTACACAACCCGAAAAGCATTCGAGTGCATCAGAATCGTTCAATTTACATCCTGGAAAGTTCGAATTTAATTCAAATAAAAAATACAGTGGTCAGAGATGAATACACTGGAAAGTATACAGTGGTCAGCACCGAGGCAAAAGAAGCCTATGTTTTCAATCGATTCGGTTTACACTTGAACACGGTGGACTTAAGAAATGGTCAAAGTTTGTACAATTTTACTTATAATGGAAATGCTCTGTATGGAAAATTGATACAAATAAGTGATCAAAATAGAATATTGGTGAATATAAAGCGGGATTTTCATGGTCGAGTGGACATGCTGCAGCTATCTGATCAAATATATCAAGTTAAATTGAACAATTTTAACATGATTCGAAGCCTGACTCAATCTCAGAATACTATTTTGCTAAATTACTTGGGAAATAGTGGACTATTGGCGTCTAGAGTTGAGGCCGAGTCCAAAAATTATTATTTTAAATACGAAAAGTCTGGCAAAGTTAAAGAAATAGTCGAAAATGTTGGAAGCAAAAATATAACATTGGGTTTTGATTATGATTTAACGGAGCAGGGTCTGATCACAGGTGTGATCAGAGCCAATGGTGGTGTGGAAACTTGGCTAACTAATTCATCAGGACTTTTTATTTTTGATTCGAATAAGAAAATTTTAGAGTATAAATACGATTTTAATATAAATTATAAGACTGTTTTATATGACGATTTGATTAGTTTGTTTTGAATGACAAACGGGTTCTAAAGGATCCCGGAGCCGCTTTTTTTTAAATTAGTGTTTATTACCAAAGTATTGTTGTATATTACGGATAAAAATGAGAATTTAAGATAATTTTTTTTTTGACAAAAATATGTAAATTTTTATCACCAATAATTTTTATGTTGTTTTTTAAATAATTTCAATTAATTTTATAAATAAAAATTATATCTGAATAAAAAAAATTATTTCGATTTATAGAATGAAACGAATAGATAAGAAGAAAATAATTTAACTCAAGTCAAGTCTTTGGTTATGTTTCTTTTAAAAATAAGATGTAATTAAAGTCATATTTGGTAATTAATGGTAACGGGGATAAAAAATAAAATAAAGAAGTTTGAATTTCATCTCTTGGTAACACGGCGCTGATGAATAATTAAGAGTAAATTCATTCGATATTATATAAAATTATTAAAAAATCAAATTTTCAAAGTCATTCCCTTAAAGTTCATTTAACACTAGAACGCCCGATTTTTTTTTATACCGTTAACGTCCGCCAGGGGTCTAAAAAACCCCTTTTAAATTTAATGGATAACAAGCAACTAATTATGCTTTATTTATGTATTAAATTATTGAAAAAAAATTATTTTTCATTTACTATTAATTACTTCTTCATTCGTATATAGTAATTAATTAATTAATTATATGCAAAAAAATAATAATTATTTTTAAAAAAAAAATAAAAATATATAAAAGTTTGAGTCTAAAATCTCTTTCCCTCTTCAAAACACTTTTGACATAAAACTGTTGTTTTTTGTTCATTACTACATGGACCACAGCAATATTTTTTACAAGAAAAACATGTAACATTAGTTTTATTTTGATTACATGACCTAATCTGACACTTTTTTTTATCATCATTTGAACACGTTTTTTTCGGTGGTGTTGATTTTGCTGAATTCATGTCAATTGATGCAAGTCTTTTTCTAACAGTCCTAGGAGTCGATGATTGAGCGTTAGATTGCGTTTACTGACTGATACAGAAGCTCTCGGTTGGTTTGTTCAACATAGTCAACTTCCGAATCAAAGTCTTCATTTTCATAATCAGAGTCTCCTGAAGCATCTGAATCTGCATCATTTGTTTTGGTTAGCTGTTCCAAAGCACGTAAAGCTGAAGTCCTTTTTGGCATTTTATAGTTTTTTAAGTTTTTATTATTTTATGCTAGGAATTTATTAATTTTAAGCGATAGAAAAGGTAAAATTTTAAAGGGGTTTAAAAAACCCCCTCCGGGCGTTTATGTATATTTTTTTTTTGACATTAAATTATTATAATTTTTAATTTTCAAAAATAAAATAATAATTAAATTTTGACAAAACTCCTCTTAGAAAAATTTTTATTGACATTTTGAAATCAAAAAGGGGTTTAAAAAAACCCCCGGGCGTTCTAGTGTTAAACTTGTTTCAAACCTTGCTTCAAATATTAAATTTAAAAGATTTCTTAAAATTTAAAACTATGAAAATTGCTTTTTCTGTAAAAATTTTAATAAATAAAAAGATGAATTTTATCCTTAATAAATCAAACCTGCAATTTCAAAAACTAAATGCAATTTAATATTAATTATAAAAAATAAAATTATATTGAGAAATGAATGCAATTTTATTAGAATAGAGGATTTAATTATTTTTAATCATCCTCTCAAATGCAAATTCAAAAAATTATTTCATTGAAAATGTCTACTAATTGTGTAAAAATTTTTTTCTCAAATTTATGAAGAACATGAGAGACTTGGTCATCAATCATTTTCTTTCAACAAAATGGCTGAAGAATTAGTCAAGTTTACACCAGTAAAAAAGATCAACAAAGACTTTTTGCCATATGATCATGAAGATTTATCGATGTTTGTGTCACTGTGTAAAGATTGCATAATTAGAAACTTATGCTTGAATTCAAGTTTTCAAAAGCATGCTGAATTTGGTATAAAATTCTTAAAAAATTTGTACAACTTTTTAAATCAAACGATAGCTTCAGAACAATCACTTGCTCAATCTATCTTTTTAATTCATAATTCAAAGGTTGATTTCCAAACAAATCACAAGTTCATTTATGATGTATTAGAAAAATTTTCATCGATTAAAATCAGTTCTTTAGTTGAACAATATCTGACATAATATTTGACGAGCTGAAATCTTTATTTGGTAAAATAGTTTCCAATTCGTTTGTTCAGCAAACAGTCAATGCTTTAATTGATGAGTTGGCTAAAAAAGACACAGTGAGAAAAAATAATTTGGACTTTGATTATGAGAATCTAAATTTGAAATTCATTAACAGCGAATTTGGCACACTTTATGGTTATGCAGGAAAGAACTCAATTTATGTCAATACAAAACCCTTTATAAAAATATTTTGAAACTCGAAAAAATTTTGAAACTTTTAGCTATGATGAAAAATTAACTACAATCAAGCTAACATTTGTTTGTGTAATTGTCCACGAAATTGCACACGTGGTCTTAAGATACAAGCTAAATGATATGAACAAGTCAAGTCCTTTTTTAAAGACACAGCAAAAAGACGCTGATGAAGGTGTTTTGAACAACATAGCTGAATGTGGCTTGGCGTGTGAAAAGAAGTTCTTTAAAGAAGCAATCGATTGGGTTGTATCAATGCGGAATCAAAATTTAAATTTTGGATATCTAAATCAACTTCTGAAGGATATTGAACAGGGACGAACATTTGATTTTGACACTTCAAAGACCAAATTTGTTACTTTTGATGAGACTCAACTTGTAAGAATGGCTTGTTATTTTAGACCTAAAAAAGAGATTTTTTATTACTAAATTGTAAATTTTTTAATAAAATGAAAAAGAAAATTGATTTTGGTAAATTTAATTTTTATATTTTATATTTTTTATATTTATATTTTTATATTTAATTATATGATGCACAATTGAAAAGGGTAACACCACAAATGAATTTGATCATTTCTTTCGTTAGATCTGTTTCAATAGCCTCTAAAACAAAAGTGTCTAAACTAAAAAACTTTTTCAATCAAAACTTAGATCTTTTGCAAACATAGATAGCTAAGATGCGGTATATCTATATGAGCAGCTTTTTAAAAGGATAACAAAAACTCAAGAATTTTTAATCAATAATTAAATTAATTAAAAATTGTAAAAACAATGTTGTAGTAATAAAAAATCTATATCTTTATTTAGAAAAAGTATCTTAAAAATAATTTCCTTTATAAAAATTAAAAATTTTATTGAATTTAGGATTTGAAATAAGTTCCTTAGTTATGACTTTAATTTATACCTAGGTGAATGAGTTCTCGTCTAAATCGATCTTGTTGTTGACAATAGAGCTTACTATCAAAAGTTTGGCCACTTTTCAAAATGTCTAAATGAACTATACAATGAGTATTCCAGTAGACACAAAATATTAACAATGTACTGAATTTTTTCTTTTTATAAATCTCCAATGTTGCTTTTTTATATTTGAATAAAAATTAAATAAGGAATATATGGAGTGTATATTTAACTGTTAATTAAATAGATAATATCATTTTTAATATATTCAATTTGGAATTGTGGGGTTTTCCTATTTGATTTATTTTAATATTAGCTAATTTCCGTTTTTAATATTCAATATGTAGGGGTTATTAAGGATAATAATTATTTCAAAATAATTCTAAGCAAAAAATTTAAATAAAGAAAAAGCTGATTTATTT
This sequence comes from Brachionus asplanchnoidis, assembly GCA_025491095.1. Classification (NCBI taxonomy): domain Eukaryota; kingdom Metazoa; phylum Rotifera; class Eurotatoria; order Ploima; family Brachionidae; genus Brachionus; species Brachionus asplanchnoidis. Next base: position 4,705,399 of record JAILYF010000010.1, on the reverse strand, counting down.
ATTTTATTTCTGTTAATTTTTATAGAGTTTAGGCTTTAATTACACTTTTCTTATATTGCTGATTTTAATTCATAAATGAGTAATAATTGATTTAGAAAATCTTTAAAAATGATGCTTCTTTTTTTTTAAACAATTTAATTAAAATAATATATAATTTAATTAAAATATGAATTTATAGTCTAAAATATTTTTCATAAAATTTAATATTTAAATAAACACTTAGCTTAAATATAAAAGCAAATAATTAATAAATTAATTTATTATGAGTTTGACATTTAGTGTCTCCTTTAAATTAGGCAAAAAAAATGATTGATTAAAATGACAATCTGATATCAATAAATTCATTAGCTAGAAACCACTTCAATCTATGATTAAGTCTATATTCAGCATTTAAAATAATTAAATAGTGAAAAAAAATCGAATAATAAATATTTAAACAGAAAATTTTTAAAATAAAATCTGAGAAAAACAAAATTTTACATTAAATTTTTTTATTTTTTTTGATTCATTACGGATTCAATTAATCCTCTATCAATAAACAAAAAGAAAAAAATTAATTTTTTTTAATTTTATTAAATTAATGACTTAGGTTATAAGAAGTCTTTTTTGTTCATCTGAATAGAAAAAAAAATTAAAATCTAAATGGAAATTTATAATTGACCACAGTCAGCAACTACAATTTTCTTGGTGGTTTTGCCAGATTGTGAACCATATGATTCGACTTTCTTGACAACATCCATACCTTCAATAACTTGGCCGAAAACAACATGCTTACCATCTAACCATGGGCATGGGACAGTGGTCAAGAAAAATTGACTTCCGTTGGTGTTTGGACCAGCGTTGGCCATAGACAACAAACCTGGGGTGGTGTGTTTGAGTTTAAAGTTTTCGTCCTCAAATTTGTTACCGTAGATTGATTTGCCGCCAGTGCCATTGTGGTTGGTAAAGTCACCTCCTTGACACATAAAGTTTGGAATAACTCTGTGGAAACAGCTATTTTTGAAGCCGAATCCTTTCTCACCAGTGCACAAAGCTCTGAAGTTTTCAGAGGTCTTTGGCACAACATCGGCCTTCAATTCCATGATGATACGACCCAATGGTTGACCATCGGCAGTCAAGTCGAAAAAACATTTTGGGTTAGCCATTCTGATTATTTTAGCTGCTTGTGCTGATAAAGTAAAAAATAAACGCATATAATCTAAATTTAAACGAAATTTATAGGATTTTTAAGAGCCTAAAAAAGATGATAGAAACACCTAATGCTAATGAATCATATGCTTTTTAAATCCAAAGAACTATTGATTTTTACTGATACCATCTACAAAAGTCTTTAGCGCAGTGCATGTACAACCCAAAATAAGTTATGTCATGATTTCTTATTTTTATCCATAGAGACATATTTAGCTTAGAATAAAGAAGAGAAAATGTTCGTTGAGCTTTTAATAATTTGCACGTTTACTAAAATTCTAAAAACAGTTTCACTATAAAACAGTTTTTTTCTTCATATTAAAGCTTTATTTATAGACGCCCCCAATTAACGGGTGTCGTCTAGTAACATGCGCTTCAGTTTTGTTTAAATCACATGATTTAAGACAAGTCAAAAATAATTTCTTAAAATTTTAATTTCAAATTATAATTTTTTAAATTCGTTTGTTTCATTTTTAATATTTTTGATAAAAAAAAATTTTTTTTATAATTTGATTAGATGAACTAACAATTGATTGCAAATTTTTTAATTTTGGTACCATTAATTTGTTTTTTCAATTAAAAAAAAATCTAATTTTAACTGTTAATCAGTTTTGATAAAATATAAATAAATCATTAAAAAATTATTTAACAGCAAATCCAAATGGTTTTATAAAATGTTTTAATGCTTAAAATTTAATAATTTTTCAAATTTTAGGGCAATTTTCAATCAATTAAAAAAAAGATAATTTCATTTTCATAAAAAATTTTGATGTAAGATCGAAAAGAAACTAATTAATTGATGTTTCTTAAATTGATTGTAAAATTATATAAAAATCGAAAATTTTTTTAACTTTAAGCAAAACAATTTATAAAATCACTTTGATCTGCTAAAAACTAATTTTATTTTGATTTATTTATATTTTATCAGAACTGATTCTCTAGTTAAAATTTAGACTTTTAGATTTATTGAAATTTTTTTCTTTTCAATTAAATTTAAAAAAAAATATGAAATATGAAAATATGAAATTTTTTTAAATTATTATTCCATATCTGATTTTAAAAAAATTCAATTTTTATCACAATTTGAATTCTAAGATTCTCTAAATAAGTTGATTTATTTCATTTAAATAATAAATTTAAGAAAAAATCAATTTGGTTTTATTTGTAATTTTTTTTTTAATTTAAAATTTAAGACAAATTTTTTGTTATATATTTTATTTTTTCAGTCTTGCAAGAGACTGTTTTTAATGAGCATAAAATAAATTTTAAACTAGCACATTTTTACCTGCAGATATAGAAAAAAATTGTTCTGTTCAGCTCAAATTGAATGCTTACTAAAAATTTAGTTGAGTTTGTTCTAAAGACGTTTTAAATATGGTAAATAATTTAATATGAAATAAAATTAAAAAAAAACTCTCTTAAATCTTAATTAATCTGCAGAGTCACCGAAAATTCGAGCACCCAAGATGTGGTTCTTTGGGTTTCTTGCCCAAAAAGAGATCGAGAAGAATCCGCGGTAAATGCAAAGCTTTCCCAAAAGATGATCCATCAAAGCCAGTCCATTTGACCGCTTTCATCGGCTACAAAGCTGGCATGACCCATATTGTTCGTGATGTGGACAAGTTGGGCTCCAAATTGAACAAAAAGGAGACTGTCGAGGCTGTGACCATCATCGAGACTCCACCAATGGTCATTGTCGGTGTTGTTGGCTACATACAAACGCCAAAAGGTCTCCGAACCTTCAAGACTGTTTTCGCCGAACATTTGAGCGAAGACTGCCGAAGACGATTCTACAAAAATTGGTAAGTTTAATAAACACAAATCTAATGGTTTATAAAGAATCGCTCCTGAAATATTAAGGCGATAGATAAAGAGTTCCTCTATTCGATGAATATGAGCTCTATAAAATTTTAAATTTTCCTCTCTTGGGCTTTTTGGGCTCATGATGAAGTACTTATAAACCAGCTGTGACTTAACTAGTCATGGTGTCATTAGATTCGTTCGCGTGACCGAACATGGTATCTAAATTCCAATCATCATCAAAGGTACAAGTCCAAAAAGAAGGCTTTCACCAAATATTCCAAAAAGTGGAAGGATGATTTAGGCAAAAAAGAAATCGAAAAAGACTTTGCCAAGATGGCCAAGTACTGCCAAGTCATTCGAGTCATCGCTCACACCCAAGTAGGTTTCTTTTTTTGTTGTCCAAGGGTTTAAATGATGATAATCGGCCTTTGAAGAGGTCACTCGGAGAAAATAATGCCGATATCCCATTATTTGCTGCCTTCCGTCTGATTTACCCATTTAATAAAGTTGAAAAAAAAATTCTAATTTATTTATTTAGATGAAATTGTTGAAAAAAAGACAAAAGAAGGCTCACATTATGGAGATCCAACTGAATGGCGGCTCAGTCGCTGACAAAATCAAGTTTGCTCGTGAACACTTGGAAAAGCAAGTGCCAGTGAGCCAAGTTTTTTCACAAGACGAGATGATTGACTGCATTGGTGTAACCAAGGGTCATGGATACAAGGGTGTTACTTCTAGATGGCACACCAAGAAATTGCCAAGAAAGACCCACAAGGGTTTGAGAAAGGTCGCTTGTATCGGTGCGTGGCATCCAAGCAGAGTATCCTTTACAGTTGCCAGAGCTGGTCAAAAAGGATACCATCACAGAACTGAAATCAACAAGAAAGTATACAGAATTGGTTCGGGTGCAGACAAAGCCAATGCCAAGACTGAGTTCGACCCTGCTGAAAAATCAATCACTCCGATGGTGAGTTAAGCTTCTTTTTTTTTAAATTAAACAAAGCGAATCAATGATGAATACGAGAAGCGTCTAAAGTGACATTTGCGTTGGAGCCAGAAATGGATGAACCCACCAACGCGGTGTTACAGTCATGTTTTAGAACTTACCCGAACGGGTTGTCTGATGATTCGTCAACAAAAAAAAAATTTATTTTTTATTTTTAAAATTATTTATTTTAGGGTGGTTTCCCACAATACGGTATTGTTCGTCAAGATTTTGTTATGGTCAAAGGTTGCATCGTGGGTACCAAGAAGCGTCCAATTACTTTAAGAAAGTCTTTGATCACACAGACCAAGCGTGTTGCCTTCGAAAAGATTGCACTCAAGTTCATCGATACTTCTTCGAAATTCGGTCATGGTCGTTTCCAAACTGCCGAGGAAAAGAAGAGTTTTATGGGTCCAGTGAAAAAGGACAAAATTGCTGCCGAAAAAGCTGCAACCAAAGCCTAAGAACCGTCAAAATAATTAGCGTTTATTTATTTGTATTATTTTTTTTAGAACTATTACAATTAAATAAATGTTGGAAAAAAAATTAAATATATTTTTTCATCTACGGTTATTGACAAAAAAATTCACAGGCTTCACTTTAAATTAGGAGATAAATGATTCCCCACAATTAAAAAACTGTTCCCCACAAATCAAAAACTTTTTAACACAAATCACTACTGAACACAATTTTTTTGTGCCGAATTCAAAAAAAAAATAATTTTTACATATTTAACCAGATAATTGGTTAACACAATTTTTTTGTGGTGATAAAAAATTTGATAAACTTGTTATAATTATTATATAATTCATTCAAATAGTGTTTGTAAAATTAAAAAATTAAATTAAAATCTGTTTTAGGTAAAACCAATTTCCAGCTTATTTTGGACTAACTTTTTTAGGTTTATTAACAAATTCGCCGTTTTCCAGTAGCGTATTTAGGACTAACTGGTGACTACAATAGCCCAACTTAATAAAATATTTGCATTTATTTTTTTTGAATTTTTTAATCTCCGAAAATTCGGAAATTTTCTTTTATTACGTAAAATCATAAGCATTTTATTATCTAAAATATTTAGTGGCAGTTTTTAATAGATATTAAAAAAAATTTCCTTATAACTTTTTTGTGTTGAACAGTTTTAATAATTCATGAAAAAATTTGTGCTTAGAAGTTTTTTTATTTGTGGAGAGCATCTTTTGTCAAGTTATTTTTGTGCTGAAAATTTTTTCATTGTGGGTAAAAGTTTTTGATTTGTGGGTGACAGTTTTTTGTTTGTGGGGAATAGATAGACCCTTAAATTAGTCATGATTATCAATTTAAAATCAAATTAAATAAGTATTAAAAACTGAAATGATATGGCGTTTAAATATGAAGCGTTTTCTATCATGATTGAAATCTGATATATTTTTTAAAAGATTTAATTTAAAGTATAATCAATATTTAAAAAAAAATGAGCATCATTGCTTTGGAGTCTAAATAAAAAGTACCTGTGACAGGATAAGAATAAAATCAATTTTTATTGTAAGTGTTATATTAAAATGGAGGATCTAAAGCATACAGTTGAGGATGCATTTCTTTGTTTTTTTTAATTCTTAAAACCTTAAAATTTGTAAAAAAAATTCACAGTGAAAATCGAAACCTAATTGAAATTTTTGTTTGTCTTTAATGATACAATTAACTCAATAAGTCTTTAATTTGATTTAAATTTTTCTCTTTTTTAAAAACATTCTCAACAAAAAAGTGTATATAAAAATTTTTTTTTATTATGACTGCATATTATGCTAGCTATTTAAATAAATTTCTGAAAATTTTAAAAATTGAACTTAGGGATTATTTGGTCTAATTATTGTGGTTCCATTGCTCCACATACTAATTTGATGTGTTCCATTATTTATTTGTGATTGCCAAACTGAACCCTCACCTGGTTGGATAGGTGCAAATGTTGGAAAAGGAGCAAATGTTGGGAATGGAGCAAACGTGTTGAAATTCATTGGTGGAAATGGTGCAAAAGTTTGGTACGAGCCACCATTTGATTGTTGCTGTTGTCCAGTTCCTGATTGCCACTGTGATTGAGAACCAGATTCAGGCTGCTGTTGTTGTTGGCTACCAGTTCCACTTTGTTGTTGTCCAGTTCCTGATTGCCATTGCCATTGAGATCCTTGTTTAGCAAAAGGAGCAAAAGAAGCAAAAGTATTGAAATTCAATGGAGCAAAGGTTTGAAATTGACCAGTTCCAGAGGATTGCCATTGAGAACCTGATTCAGGTTGTTGTTGTTGTTGGCTACCAGTACCGCTTTGTTGTTGTCCTGTTCCTGATTGCCATTGGGATTGATAACCAGATCCAGGTTGTTGTTGTTGCTGGCTGCCAGTACCGCTTTGTTGTTGTCCAGTTCCTGATTGCCATTGCCACTGTGATTGTCTTTTTTTTCTATTATTTTCAACTGGAACGCAAAAAGCAGCGCTCAAAATTAACGATACAATAAATATTTCTATCTTCATTTTTCTGGGAAAAAATTTTGTAAAAAATTAGAATTTTTTAGACATGTTTAAATACCAAAAAATTTTATTTATTTAAAGATTAAATTCTCTTTCGATTTTATTGTGTCTCATTTTGACTTTAAGGTATAGAGTTCTATTTAAGGTAAAGTTCCAATAATTAAAATCTAGGTACTTAATCCTAGTAAAATCAGAGTAATATGCATTTTTCTTCAGTAAATATTCAAGAAGAATCGCTCTCGGATTTTATTTTTTCTTTTAATTGACATTTTCACTAGCGTCTTGTTTTTAATTCTTTTTGGTAAAATAAATAATATTTGAAGTATTCGGTTAAAAAAATTATTTTCCAGTCTCATTTATTAGAATTAAACTTTTTTATTTTGAATCTTATATTTTTGAAAATTGTCAAATTTCAAGAATTAATATGTATTTAATTAAAGTTTTGTCAATTAAAAAAAAGACACGTTTGTTATTTTTATAATTTTTTTAATTAATATTATCTCAAATAAAATATTTGAATGCAATAAAGAACATTGATTGTACATAAAATTCATGACAAAGAAAGAAATAAAAAATTTCAATAATTAAAACCATCTAAAGTATATTTGGTTAATTGTACCGTTTTTTTCGCATTAACTTAACTATTATTGTGTTTTAAAAGATTGAACCTTTTAAAAAATTTCTTCTCAGAATGATTTCAAAGCTTTACAAATATTTTTTGATTTTGTTTCATACTTTATATATAAAAATTTAAACTTCGTATTAAAAAATTGAAAAATTAATTTAAAAAAAGTAAACAGGATTTAGTTTATTAAGTATTTCATATAAAACATATATATATATATATATGGTATGTTCTATTGTGTTTTATAAGAATTTTAAATACAATTTTGAAAATGTGCGATATAAATGATTTATTTTATTTCAAAAATATTTGGAGAAACTATATATAAGTATACTATTAGGCAATATGTTCTTAATCAAAAATGTTTGAGCATGGGCGAGATTTACTTTAGTTCATGATCCAAAAGTTTGTTTTAGTTTTTGGTGCAGCAAAATTGAATGAAGGAAAACCGTACTTTCAATTTTTTTATTTTAAAATTATTTAAATTTTAGTATTAATCTTTTTATTTTAATTCTAATCAATTTAAAAATTAATAACCTTTTAAATAAATTGTTGTTATTTAATTATATTAATGCAGGGATACTTTTTTGATTTAACATACTTTGTTAAATCTTAAGGTAAAATCTGCAAATGTCTGCAAAAAATTATCCACTAAAAATAGCATTAGTTCGATTATGTGAACTCTGCAATGAGCATTTTGATATTGTAGAGTTTTCCTTTTTATTTAGCATAGAATATTGAATCAAAAAATGTATCTCTGCATTAATTTTACTAAGAAATAATATATTTAATATTTCAAATTTGATTTGATCTTTTTGATCATTAACTTCAAATTGTTCTTAACTTTTTTAATTAACTTTCTCTTTGAGTTTTGTGATTTAAGCTTTATTTGAAATCAAATTTAAATATAGAAAATTAAAATAAAAATTGCTGTTGAATTCAAAATTCATTTTAAATGAATTGGATTAAAAATAACATTTTGTTAAAATTTTAAACTTTATTTTTATTTAACTTTTTATCATTTTAGATATTTAGCTTACTTATTATGCGTGAATCACATTTTTATGTGTCTATTAATCTTTTTTTATTTGTTTTTAATCTTCAAAACTAAAATTACACTCAAAGATCGTATTTTATCTAATCTTTTTATAAAAGGATCTCATATTTCTCAGATTTTCAATTTTTTTTTTTATTTGTATAAATAATAATAATAATAATAATAATATACATAAGCTATAGCAAGACTAGCTTGCGGAGGTTGCCTACTAGGAGGTCACCTATGGTAGCTCCTTGCACATAAAACATAGAAAAGTACTGAAAAAATGAAAAACTGTTTAAAATTTTAGGCCAAAATAAAAGTTAATATTACAGATAGAAAATACTGTAAAATAAAAATTAAATAAATGAGTTTAAAAATTATTTAAAATGTATTATAAATTTAAACAATATTTATTAATATAAAATAAATACAAAATTATCTGATTAAATTATGAAAAAAATATTTCAAATTTCGCTACAAAATCTGTAAAAAATAGATTTAGTTTTAGAGCTATTTTTTTTTATTTTTCAAGGTAAATAAACAGGTAAGTGTCCAGCCATGAAAGATCGATTAACACTTCATTTATTTTATTTTATAAAATAAATATTACATATTAAAAGTAAAAATTTATATAATTGATTTAAAATAAAGATAAAAAAATTATTTAATTGAGCAATACATTGAAATATTTAAATTAAATTTTTGAATTTTTTTTACAAATTCTCATATTTGTGGTGCAGCAAAATTACACGAGGCAAAACTGTACTTTTAATTTTTTTTTTAAACATAATTTAAATTTTAGGCTATATCTTTTTATTGAGTGGTTCAAATGGTAGCGAAATTAAAAAGGAAAATTCTTATTCATTAGAAATTCGGTATGCACATAAAGCACTACAGTCTTTAAAATTTAATTACCGTAAACCCTTGCAAATAAGCGCCCCCAAAATCGTGTCTTTATTGAATTTGAAGAATTAGGCCCTTAGATGATAGAAAATTTTCTTCAAATGAAATATTTTATAAGGATCTAAGCATGCTTTACAAGGAAGCAACATAGATGGAACTAAGCCACTTTTGAGGGGCTTAGTTTTAGGGGGGCACTTATTTGCAAGGGTATACGGTATATATTCTTTATATTCAAATTCAAAATATATGTTTTAATTTTAGAATTGAAAAAATTTTAAAATTTGAATTTCATCTAATTGTTAAATTAAAATAAAAAGCAAATTTTCTGTATAAATAAGCCATGATTAAAAGTTAATTTAATCTTGATATAAAAAACGACAGATTATTACTAGTAAAATTTATAAATACAATATAAGAACTAAATAAAAAATTTCAATTTATTTTAAAATGTCAAATTTTGAATCTGAGCAAGAAAAAGATCAATTTGCTGCTCTATCAGCTGGATTAAACTCTCAAAATGATCTCGAATCAGTGTACATTCTACCCAAGACTTACAATGGAAAGACCGTAACCGATCTCTTTCCGGAATTCAAATACGACTCAGTGCTCAGATTTTCTAAACTTTTTGGAATTGGTCGAACAATTTGTTTACCAAAAACATGGAGAGGAACACGAAAACGCCGTAAGGCTAAATCTGAAAATGACAAAACTTCGGACCAAAAAAACGACCAAGACGATGTATTCCAAATATTCGAGAGTGACTTTGATGTGACCAAAAAGGTAACCGAAAAGCAAACTCCCCCGAACCCTCCTGTGGATCAACCAAAACAAGACCAAGTCAAGCAAGAAGAAGATGATCTTGAGTTTGAACAAAGTGATGAGATAAACTTTCTTAAACCGTACATTATCGATGATGTAAACAAATCGGACAAAGTCGACAATGACAGTGAGTTCAACGAAGCTCATATTAAAAAGCAGTGGGAACAGGGTCCTGGCTCATATTGGTACAAAATGTACAATCTAGATTTTTTGATAGATAAAAAGAAAAAAGAACTAAAAAAATTAAAGAAAAAAAACAAAACTGAAGATGATGACGACGAAGAAGACACAAAGGAAGAAGAAGAGCCGGAATCTAACGAGAACAAAAAGGAACAAGAAGGTCTGCACCTTAAGCTCAACGATTTGGACATAAACAAATTAATAAATGAGGATAAATTTTTGCTCATCAACACTTCCAATTGGGAAAATAATATAATTATTGATCCAAACAATTCCAATAAAATCAACTCAGAAATTGTCAACGAAAGAATTAAATTGGCCAGTTGGGTACCATCGAGCGAGCACCGCACTCTCAGCTCATTTCAGTCAAAAATCCTGGGCAAAAAAACCGACTTCATGAACTTATATAATGATCAATCGGTTCCCAATCCGCAAAATACAAACACAAAATCAAAACAAAATCAGTGGAGTTCAATATTTCCCAATGAAAATTATGATTTGTACTGTGATTGGGAAAAAAATATAATCATTGACCCGGAGAATGATGTTAAGCTGGACGATTTGAAGCCCAAAGAGTTTTTGATCGATCCAAATGATGACAATTTACTGCTAGGGGTGCCTGAGGATGTGGTTGTTGAAAAACCAGTGCAGAAAGAAGAAGAGCCCAAAGAGCACAGGAAATATGAGCGAACTAAGCCTAGCAAAAAGGCTCTTGAAGCAATGGAACATGATCACCACGAAGCAGAGACATCTCAGAATAATGAGCCAAAAAGCATTTGGAATGTTTCTAATGATGAATTTTACAACCCCAAGCAGATTAGCAGTGAACAAGGCGCTCAGAACAGCAAGCATGTGTCGTCTAGTTTGGCAATGCATCATGCCCAATGTGCTCTCGATCTTCATCCACAATTTTTTCCCACACATCTCAGTGTTGGCAAGCTACGAAATTTTCATCGTATGCCACTAAGAAGATTTCAGCCTAGTGAAATAAACTCACTGATTAGCGTTCATAGTTTGCTGAAAAAATTCGGAAAACTTGAGCCTAAACTTGAATTTCCTAAATCGTTTACTCAGCCTCAGCCAATTGCACCCATTGAGATGAATCAGATTAGATCGGTTGGCGATTTGACTGCCACCGACAATTGTCATTTTGTTTTGGCCGAGTATAGCGAACAATATCCGCCTTTGATGATGCAGCCTGGTATGGCCACCAGAGTAAGAAATTTTTACAAGAAAAAGTTCAGTAAAGATGAAGGACCCCAAAATGGAGAGTATGGTGATTTGGTCTATGTAAGTTCAAGTCCGTTTTTGGGCGTGCTAAAACCTGGTGAGAGTCTGCTGGCATTTGAGAATGGTATGTTCAGAGCACCAATATATCGACACAGGATACCATCTCAGGACTTTTTGGTTATTAAAAGCAAATCTTCTGGCTATGTTATTCGAGGTGATATTCAAAATTTGTTTGTTGTCGGACAAGAATGTCCGCTGATTGAAGTACCGGGTCCCAATTCCAAAAGATCAAACTCGTTTTTGAAGGATTTTCTGCAGGCTTATTTGGTTAGGCTTTTTAATGAAAGTCAAGATGTGCCAAAGCGGATCAAAATGGAAGATGTCAAAAAAGCTTTTCCAACTCTACCCGAAAATAGTATTAGAAAACGCTTGAAAATATGCGCAGATTTTAGACGAACTGGTAAGTTAAATCTTAATTTTAGCACCTTCCTAGGACCCCTTTGAATAGATCTTAGATCTGAATAAAGTATTTAAATTAATTAGAAGATGATTAGCAAAGGTAATTAATTCCTCAATTAAAAGATAATTTGAGAATTAATCCTTTTTGCGACGAAATAAAATCATTTAGAGAAAATTTTTTTTAATATTCTTTTAAACTCATTATTTAAAGGTTTTGTTACAAAAACTTACTCTAGAAAAAAGAATTTTAATACTTAATTAACATTATAATCAATTTTTTTGACAGACTAAGTTTTATACGTTTTTTTATTTTATTTTTATTTGTTTTTAATCCTCAGCTTAATTTTAGCACATATTTTTTTTTATGAAATAAAAATAAATTTATATGAATAAATAGTTAAAAGTTAAGCAAAATTGAAGATATAGGCATTTAGCTTAATGTTAAGGAGCTTTTTTGACTGAGGGATTAAATTTGAATTAAAAAATCCGGTAACTTATCAAAGCTAAAAGTAAACTGAAAAAAATAACTATAGCCGAATAAATATTCATATTTACCTTAACTTAAAATTTTTGAAATAAAAATTTGAATTATTAAATATTGATTGCACGAATAAAATTTTAGAAATTTATATTTTTATTGTTTTGGTCAAAATTATTTTTAAAAGGTATTTATGTGCTAAAATAAGGCTGAGGATTAAAAACAAATTAAAAAAAATAAATAAAGTGAAAATAAAAAAACACGTTAAACTTTATTTTTCAAAAAAAATTTTAAATGTTAATCAAATATAAAATTTCTTTTTCCCTTTCAAAATATGTTCTTCACTTTTTTAATTGACTTTCACTTCGATTTTTGTGATCTAAGTTTTTTTTATTAAAAAATTTAGATCTAGAAAATTAGGCAAAATGTTATTTATTGTACATTTTTATATTTTTACATTTTTACATTTTTGAGAGAAGAAAAAAAAATCTCAAAATCAAAAAATCTAAAAAAATTTTCATTCAAGAAAAGTAATGATAAATTCGCAATTACTTAAAAAGGAGTTTTAGAAAAATTTAAATGTAAAAACCAAGGATAATTTTTTGAAAATCCCTTTTAATTAATTGCGAATTTATTATTACTTTTCTTAAATGAAAATTTTTTTAGATTTTTTGATTTTGAGATTTTATTTTCTTCTCTCAAAAATGTAAAAATATAAAAATGTACAATAAATAACATTTTGCCGAAAATTAAATTAAAAATTTCTGTTGAATTTTAAATTCATTTTGATTGAATAAAAACAATTTTTTATTAAAATTTTAGACTTTATATTTATATAACTTTTTATCATTTTAAATAACTTACTTCTTATGCGTGAATCACATTTTTTTTGTGTATGTTAATCTTTTTCTATTTGTTTTTAATCTTCATAACTAAAATTACACTCAAAGATCGTATTTTATCTAATCTTTACTAAATAAAATCTCATATTTCTCAGTTTTTCAAATAATATTTATTTTTTATTTTTTTTAATGAATTTAAAAATATTTAATATGTATTTTATATTAAAAAAACATTCATTAATATAAAACAAATACTAAATTATCTGAAAAAATTAAGAAAAAATAATTCAAATTCTGTAAAAATAGATTAATTCTAATGAAAATTGACAACTTAAAATTTGAAATCTCCAAAAATTATAAGTCTTGAATTCAAATATTCTATGCCTGAAAAATTAATTTTATTACTAAAAATTGGTTTTTTTTTTTAGTATATAACATTATTCTGTGTAAAACTGTGAAATAAAATAAGTAAAATTGATGATAACTCAAAAAATTTTATAAAAATCAAATTTTTCTCTTGAAAGTTAGACTTTTTTGTTAAGTCTGACTTGAAATAACGTAATTTTACATCATTTTATGTTAGCTAACATTTAATACATCCTACATTTGATGTAATTCTGCTTAATCTAACATTATTTGATGTAAAATTACGTAAAATTATGTAATATTCCCCGTTCTGTGGTTTAAAGTAAAACAATGACAATTAAAAAAATCTTAATTTTTTATTTCAACGTAATTATCCGAATTTAGTGACATGTTACTATAGAATCTTTTACATGTTATAACCAGAGTTGTTTAAAAGTCTCAAGTCAAGTCCAAGTCACGACTTTTTTATTTTTAATTTTCATTCAAAAGTCCAAATCAGGACTTTTTTTTTTAATTTTCATTCAAAAGTCCAAGTCCAGGCTTTAAAATTTTGAGTACTGAAGAAGAAATTTATGCTAAAATTTCAAGAAAATTCTGTGAATGGCAAATCTATTGCATTAGACAACCCAAAAGAATAAAAATTTTTTGATATTAAGCCTGATCTAGCAAATTACAAAAAAAAAGTCTGGACTTGGACTTTTTTTTAGTGAGTTGGACTTTTTTTTGGAACTTTTAAAAAACTCTGGTTATAACAGCGTGTCACTAAAATAGAGTACTTTAAGACATGTCACTCAATTCGAATGATTACGTTATTTAAAAAACTTACAATTTAACTGAAAAATCATGACTATTTTTTATAAATAAAACTTTTAAAAGGGGGGGAGGGAGGTTGTTGAGATTCTTTTAACTATTGAAAGGGGTCCCTCTTTGGCTAAGGCGCTGATTCAAAATAATTAATATTTTTTAAATAAAAAATCCAAAATAAATTCAAATTTAAAAAAAAAAATAATAGAAAAAAAATTTATTTATTTAAACCTTAGGTAAATTGGACACAAACTGGTGGATCCTAAAAGAGGACATCCGCTTGCCAACCGATGAAGAAGTCCGAAGTTTGATCGCACCAGAGCAATGTTGCGCCTATTATTCAATGTTGGCTGCCGAGCAGCGTCTCAAGGACGCTGGCTATGGAGAAAAAAACTTCTGGGCCAGTGACGATGACGATGACGAAAATTCCAAAATTGACGACGAAGTCAAGAACGCTCCGTGGCACACGACGCGCGCATACCTGGACGCAATCAAAGGCAAATGTCTACTTCAAATAAATGGAGTAGCAGACCCAACGGGCAGAGGCGAGGGCTTCTCCTACGTGCGCCAGGCCATCAAGAACAAGGAAGAAGAGGAAAAGGACAAGAATAATGACAGTGTTAATTCGCCACAGCCGCAAACCAAGCGCACCGTGACCGGCACTGACGCAGACTTGAGAAAACTTCACCTAAGCCAAGCTAAAGAGCTGCTGGCCAGCTACGGTGTGCCCGAGGCGGACATAAAAAAGCTCAAACGATGGGAAATAATTGACGTGGTGCGCACCATGTCCACTCAAAAGGCCAAAGAGGGCGATGGAGCTGCTCTGTCCAAATTTGCCAGAGGAAACAAGTACTCTCAATCGGACGCCCACGACAAGTTCAAGGACGAGTGTCAGCGTTTGTTCGAGCTGCAAAACAGAAATCTGGCCAGCGAGGAATACTTGTCCACAGACGACTCCGAAGACTTGGACGAAGACTCGGACGTGGACGAAATGGGCAAAAATCTCGAGTCCATGCTGGAGAGCAACCTTAGCAAGGAGAGCAAGAAAAGCGATGACAAGTCATCGTCCGAGCTAAAGGCAATCATTATGAACCAAGCTCATGAGAAAAAGAACGACAGCCAAAAGACAGACCAAAATCCGAACATGCAGAGAATTTTGAAGATAAGTCGCACTTACCGCGACGAACAAACTGGCAAAGAATACACCAAAGTGGAAACAGTGACCAATTCACTGGTGATTGACGCCTATGTCAAAATTCGCACCACCAGAGACGAAGAGTTCATCCAGAAAGCGTTCGCCTTGGACGAGAACGAAAAAGAACAACTGCGCAAGGAAAGACGCAGACTGCAGGAACAGCTGCGGCGCGTCAAGCGCTACGAGGCCCGCAATGGAGAGGAAGGCGCGCCCAAGGTCAGAAAATACAACAAAACTGGCCTGAATCGAAAGTCCAAGCTGGACAACTCGATGCTGTCATCGCCCGAGGCCAAAAAGTTCTTCATCAAGTCATCGCTTCAATATTCGAGTGGCGAAGAGGAAAAGTCACGTGACACTGGCCAACAGCCTCAAAAAAGAAAGTATGTCAAGCGAAAAAAGCAGACTGACCAGCAGCAAAGTGGTGGCGAGGCGGCGCCGACCACCGGCCTTGCCAAGGTAGAAGGCACCAAGCTCATTATACAAAAGAAAGCGATCAAGATGGCACTGAACAGTGATGATGGCGGATCGCCGGCTAAAAAAAAATATCGCAGCAAAAAAGTGAATGACCATGAGAACAAAGTGGACAATTTTGATGCCAATTCGAACACTAGCGAAATGGTCGAGCAGGAAAAGCAAATGCCAAAGATAAAGATCAAACCGGTCAAGCCGGACAGTCAGCCTAGTGAACAGCAGTCAATTGTGTTGACAATACCAAAGGATAAAATAGCTATTGAGACAGAAAATCAAGTGGAAGAGACACAAAAAAAAGTGGTCAATAAAGCAAGTGTGGTGAAAAAACAGCAAAAAACACAACAGCAGCAGCAGCAGCAGCAGCAACAACAACTGTTGATACAAGAGCAATTGCAGCAGATGCAGCAAATGCAGCAGAATCCTCTTGAGATGGCAGCGTTGGCTGCAGCTTCCCAATTTGCTAATTTTTTTGACCAGCAGCAATTTTTGTTAGCTCTGCAGCAGCAGTTGATGCAACAGCAGCCAACACAGCCAGCACAGCCTGCGCAGAGTACCAAATCAACGCCTGCAGCGAGTGGACACCAGCAGCCCAAGAGAAAAGTGAGCACTCAGAATTCATGCGACTATTTGGTCAAGCCGCAGAAAAAAGTGGACAGACGTCATGTCGATCCACTGGTCAGTATGTCAACACTGCTAGAAAACATAATCAACGAGCTAAGAGACTTGCAAGAAGCGCAGCCATTTCTCTTTCCTGTAAATCCAAAAAAAGTGCCAGACTATTACAAGGTGATCAAGGATCCCATCGATTTGCAGAAAATAAGAAAGAAAATCAACGAAAAAATGTACAAAGATCGCGAGTCTTTTTTGAACGACATGCAGCTGTTGATAAACAATAGCAGGATTTACAATGGAAGCAACAGCATCATAACCCAATCAGCTGAGATGATCTATCAGCTCTGTGAGCTCAGGATCAAGGAGAAACAGGATCAGTTTGTCAGACTGGAAAAAGCTATTAACCCTCTGCTTGATGAGAATAGTTTAATTGTGCTCAACTATTTGTTTGATCAATTGTATGAGCAGTTTATAATGCAAGTGGACAATTCTTTTTCGTTTCTAAAACCGGTCAATAAGGCCAAGTACAAGGACTATTATGATATTGTGAAAAATCCCATTGATTTAGAGGCAATTAAACAAGTAAGCCAAATTCACATTTTTTTAATATGTATTAATTCATTTCGATGATGTATTAATTCATTGAAAATTAATTAAAAACAACTAAATTAAATATATTCATAGAATTTTTTTCATACAACTTTAAAGGAAAATATTTTAGAAAAATTAAATCTATTTTTCTGACAATTTTACTTGTTGATCTGACTTTTTAAAAATTTTAGACTCACAAAATACTTTGCTCCCAATTGCTACCTTAATATTTCTTAATTTTTTTCTGTTGCTTCAAAAATTTTTAATTTTCATCTACTCTTTGACTTATTTTTTGGCTTAAATTTATATTAGTACCAAAAAATAATAATACAGAACCAAAAATATTTATCATTAATACCATAAAATAATTATTTAATATCAAAAACCAAAAGTTTTCAAATAAAAACTAGCATAATGTAAGAAAAGAAAAGAAAATTATATTTTTTAAAATCTGGTTCTAATTTATTTTTTGTTAGGTCCAAAGGCATTTATTCTGGTTTGATGATAATTATTTGTCATTTATATTTTTTTTGTATTTTAATAGCGTGCGCTATTAAATATTTAAAAAGGAGAGAGGGAGAGAAAAACAAAAGTTGGTTTATTCTCTAACTTCTTTATTAATCAAACAATAATATAAAAAACAAATATATATATGAAGAAATCCAGCAAGGCCCCAGAAGACCGGGGTCTGCTGGAGGGGGTGTTACATTACTCCCTCGCCGTGGGAGAACGGCTCCCGACGTTCGGGGAGTAAAAATAAAACAAAATAAAATAAAATTAACAATAAAAATAACAAAAAAATAATAATAAAGACAAAAACAAAAATAAAAACCTAATTGTGAGGTTCCTCCGTGATTTGGGCTGCGGGTTTCCTTGAGTTCCTAGCTCTTGCCATCATCGCGGAGAGACCTATTCCTCTACCTCGCACAATTACAGCTCCGAACAGGGTGTCCAGGCGGACACTTTTTTGGGAGTCGGGGTACAGTTCGATTCCCCGACTTGGTGTGGAGACGAACGTGTTTTCGGTTGCCTTCTCCGTCTCCCTGCTGATTGTATTTGTAGGGGTGGCTTCTTCTAACCGGCTCCGATCTGTCCGTTCTTAGGGTCCGTCAATCGGTACTCAACCGTAAATATAACTTTCCGGACCACAAATCATAAGCTGCCCATCGAAGGGAGTGGTCCGGATCATTTGCATGAGCCATTTGTTTTCTTGTATCTTGATCATTGTTATTGTTATGCCTAGCAAATCCTACTTTCCTTTAAGTTAGAATGACGCTTTCTCTTTTCAGAGTCATTCCAATTGTCTTTTTTATTTGAGATGCCAAAAAGATTTTCTAAAAAATCTTTGTTGTCGCAGTCCATTTTTTGAGATTCTATTTCATATTCATAAGCTGCTTTTATTTTTATTTTCTGGTTCAACTAACTTTATTTGTAATTCTTCCAGATTATTATTTAGTTCTTCTAGTTTGTCGCTTTTTTCTCTAACTTTATCCTGCAAATCTAAGATCAGACGATCTTTTTGGAGCACAATACTTTCGAGTCTCTTTTTTTCAATCAATATTTCGTCATCGTTTCGTTTCTTTTGATTTTCTTTATGTGAATTTGATGTTGCTTTTTCTAATGGTGAAATCAAATAGTTGGCTGAATGAGCTGCTGAATTTCTTTGTAACGCTTTTGGTGGAGTGCGATGAACACTTGACGTTTTAGATGCAAACGTATCCGGACTCGTTCCATGGGAGGCAAGCTCATGTCTTCGTCTTCACATTCAGTGGCAGCTGAATATAAACCCGAAGTTGAGCTGGCTGTTGATTTTTTGAATGCTGTTGAAACATTTGTTTTTTTTTGTTTAATTTCTTCCTCTTCTTCTATTTTCCTCATCGAATGCGTCACGAGTTAACTTCTTCAATATGCTTACGTACTGGAACAAATTTTCCTCTGGTCCTTGCGCTCGGTTTACTAGCGCATGCATAGGGTCAAGGTTAGTCTCCTGGCGACTGAAAAGCCTCAGCAACGATTATTTTATTTCTGAGTAGCTTGCGTTAGGCTTGTCTCTTAACAGCAAGTGTTCCAGTTGTTCCAAACAATCTCCATGAAGCAGTTTCAACATAAGGGTTTTCTTACTTGATTCACTTAAATCTGGCGTGTGGCGTTCAAACGTGTTGACCCAGCAAAAAATGTTTTCGCCCGAGTGGAAACGAGGTGGAATTATGTGTTTTTTTTGATACCAATCGCTTGACTTAATCGGTTTTATAATCATTTGTATCAATTCTTTAATACACCAGACCATAAACTTTGCCAGTTCACGTGCAGGTTTACATGTAACCATAAATCCCAAAATTCTTGCCGCCGTTGACATCGATCCTAGCTAAATGAACAGGGTCCATACGAATACGGGCCAGGACAGTGTGTCGAGTTGACTGTAATAGTCACTATAGATAGTCTGAAGTTTTTTAATGAAAAACTGTGGGCTCCACGCAGCTTCTTGGGTCGGATTAAATGGGATATCGGTATCCACGTCGTCGACCATGTGCAATAGTTTCCTATTAATGACATTATCCAGGGCATGGTACAGGGTACCAATCATTATCCACATACTGATTTGCCAAAAACGTGCCACTCTTGAAAATTGCGTGCTATACGTAGAGCTTAGACGTATCTTTATTTTTTACCAGGCGCCAATGTAAAAACTAGGATTTATAATTAAAAGATTAACTTTAGTAAACCCATTTTTATTCAAATTTTTTTAATGTAACAGATTATATAGTGAAAAGAGAAAGCGTCATTCTATCTTAAAGGAAAGTAGGATTTGCTAGGCATAACATTATGAACAGTATTGGGGCGGGCCGCCTTTCTACGATGCGGCACCTGAGGAGCCCACCACGCTCGCGACCACCATTTTCCCAAATCCACTCTTCTACCGCGCTGCGGGTGACGTTGCGCATTGTAGGTCTGGGTTCGGCACGGACCTCGGATAGCACTTGCTGTTCTGAGCAAAGTTGCTGAGACATAGTTTTAAATTTTAAAAGCTTCGAAAATCTGAAATTGAAATCTTTTCTTTCCTTTTTTTTTTTTTAAAAACCTTTTATTTAAAATGTTTTTTATGCAAGTCCTAACGCAATATAGAAAATTCACGACTCGTTCTAGTAAGTAAATAATTTAAATAATAATTTAATAGTTTTTTAATCGCCTTATTGCCCAATTCCATATGTGCCCAAGATGGGCGGCGTGTTCCAGTTGGCACTGGACGACCTCTGCACAAACTTGCATTGCCTGGTCTCATTTTCTTCATCGAAAATTTTCTCTAGATTGATCTCGGTCTGGCACGCCGACTTGAACAATCGAGTAAAATTGATCGCCTTGAGACACTGTTCCTGGCCCTGTTCTTATCCAACTGTGCAGCTCTCCTATGGCATCATCCTCGAGCTGGTCTTCATTGAAATCTGTTTGTTGTAAAACCAGATTATTAATCACTACTCCTGGGTCCCTAGTGCTCTCTTCCTCCACGTCGTTTTCTTCTTCCAACAGCCATCTAGATAGCGCATCCGCGTTCGCGTTCTCATGACCTTTGCGGTATTCAATATCGAACTCGTACATCCGTAGTTCGATCAACCACCTAGTTAACCTTGGCGCTGGGTCCTTAAGGTTTTTTAACCAAACTAAGGGCTTATGGTCTGTAACAAAAGTAAATTTCCTGCCATAGAGATAATCTTGAAATGTTCAATGGCTAACACTATCGCAAACAGTTCCCGCTCAGCCGCCGAATACTTTCTTTGTTTTTCCAATCTTTGTTTACCATCAGTTTTTCCAATTCGAACATATCCACAGGTCCCTTAGGAACCCTGAATTCGAACCTAAACAGACAATCGTCGTCCAAAAAGGTGGCCACACAATTCCACAGATCAGCTTCCATAATTCTGTTGTTTTCAACAAATAATTTGAATCGATTCCACCACGTGCGAATATCTTGCTTCAGTGTGAAAATTGTTGGCTTAAACGACCATTCTTTAGACGGCGCCGAATCTTTCGTTGTTTGAAGTGCAATTGATTTTTGTTCTCCTCCTTGTTGTGTGTATTCGTTAGCACCTTCTTCCGACCCCTAGTGTATGTCGAACAGTTCGGAGTTTTTAAATGGGTTAATTGGCGTGTCCAAATTAGCATCTCGCCTTCTATAATTAGGAAGAAACACATTCTCCTCTAATGTCTCATTAGACTTAGGCTCATTCCACGACTCCCTGAAAGGATTTGTTTGGTGCCATTTGTACACCATTGCATCATCGTCAAAAAAACTCTTTTGTGTTTTGATCGGCTCTAATAAAGATTTTCCCCCGTGTTGTTCCGGCTCAGAACTGCTGTACAAATTTCGACCTGTGTTAGGAAAAGAACGTCCCCGACTATTCCCACTGAATCCTATTTGATCATCATTTCGCCATTTGTTTCTCGGTTCGGTTTTGATCGCTGACTTTTCCAAATAATCTTGGCGAACTTTTTCCGGAGTTCCGTTGAACAACTCATTTGTGTTGGCGAATTGAAGACCAGCATTTTAATTTTTATTCTGACCAGTCCAGAGGTTCAAAATGACTTTAAAAGCACTAGCTACAACAATCATGGTTAAAGCTAGCACAGCTATGCTAAAACACAGCTGAACGAACAAAAACACGTGTTCATCCAACATCGTGTACTTTTTCTTTTTTTCTAAGCTTAACCGCTGCCACCAATTTAATAGCGTGCGATATTAAATATTTAAAAGAGAGATAGGGAGAGAAAAACAAAAGTTGGTTTATTCTCTAACTTCTTTATTAATCAAACAATAATATAAAAAACAAATATATATATATAAAGCTATCCAGCAAGGCCCCAGAAGACCGGGGTATGCTGGAGGGGGTGTAACAGTATTAAAATAATTTATTTTTGGTTCGATTTAATTATTTTTTGGAACTAATATAGATTTAAGCTTTATCTTTTTATTTTTTATTCTTTATATTTTAAATTAAATTTTAATTTAATTTTATTCAACTTTATTTTTATATTTTATTCTGAAGTAGCTTTAGCTCAGTGCAAATAAAAAAAAAACCTATTTTGCTTACTAAATAAACCAATTCCGATGACAAAAATATTCAGACTTGTACAAAAGTCACGAAAAAAAGTCTCAAAAGGTCATTAAAAAGTCAAAGTCAAGACTTTGACTTTAAAAATTTAAAAAGTACAAGTCTTGGCTTTGACTTGTTGGAAAAAATTTAAAAAGTACAAGTCTTGGCTTCAGATTGATGAATATTTAAATATTGAATATGATCTAGATGTTAATTTAAAGACGTTTTGGCAACGAAACAAATCAATTTTCCCCGATTTATATATTTTGGTTTTAAAATATTTATCAATTCCAGCATCATCAGGTCCAATTGAGCGAACATTTTCATATGCTGGCTATATAAACAGACCACATAGATCAAGAATGACAGTAAAAAATTTAGAAAATACAACACTTTTGCGGTGTAATTTTGATCTTTTAAAAATTTAAGTTAAAACTAAATATTTTTTAAATAAAAGTTATCTTTAACTTAAAATAAAAAATTCCTAAAATTCTTAATTACTTTATTTTAATAAAATATATGAAATGAAATAAGTATATGAAATAAAAATATTTTTTATTTAATAATATTTCTTAATCAATAATTAATTTCTTTAAATAAATTTATAAAAACTTTTAAGTTACAAAGTCAAGACTTGTACTTTTTAAATTTTTTCCAACAAGTCAAAGCCAAGACTTGTACTTTTTGCATCTAAATCTAATTAAATATTTTCAAACATGAAAGCATGAGGGCTCTTTGCCGAAACTGACCCGGAGTCTTATATTAAATTTTTCAAATAAAATAAAATATGCTATTTATCACTTATACTGTTTTAAATGCTCAACAAATGATTTTATCTATGGACCAATATATTAGGTTATTTATTTAAATTTATATTTGGACATACTTTATTAATTTGATTTTCCCTTATTCTTAGAATCTCTAAAAATAATAATTAAGCTTCTTTGGTTGTGATTTAAGGATGACTGAAAAGTTGAAGGAAATAGAAAAAAAGTTATCAGGATCTCTATATTTTTTCAAGCGCCCTTTAATGTTATTATCTGAATTTTCGATTGAAATTAATTTTTAAAATTTTTGTTCAAAATGACCAATATTTTTTGAACAATCGATGATATCCAGTAATCATTGAGACCAAAAAAATAAAATTGCTTAAACAATTAATTATTAAATGACATAACTTTAGAATTTTTTCAAACTAATGAGGCATCTTGAAGTTGATGATCAATTCAAAATATCATTTCAATTCAAAAAGTTTATCTTTAGATATTAAAATAAATCTTTGATTTTATTCAAATAATTTTAATGTAATATGCTTTACATGCAATGTAGATTTAGAAAATAAAAAAAAATTATAAAAAAATTTTCTAAATCCATTGAAAAAATCGATTTTCAATTTAGTTAAATGATTTTTTTGTAAAGTTTTGTTTTCATTTTATAACTTACTCTGAATTTTTTTTTTGAATTTCTTTTTTTAAATTTAATTGTGAATCCTAAACACAAATACTTTTGAAATAAAAAATCTCAAATAAACTTAACAAAAAATCAGTTAATACATTTAAATATTAAAATCAATGGACTGAGAAAATATTTTTTATAATTTTTTTTTATTTTCTAAATCTTCATTGCATGTAAAGCATGTTACATTAAAATTATTTGAATTAAATCAAAGATTTAGTTTAATATCTAAAGATAAACTTTTTGAATTGAAATGATATTTTGAATTGATCATCAACTTCAAGATGCCACTAATGATTAATTAAATACAGAGTTGCTTAAAAGTTCTAAAAAAAAGTCCAAGTCCAGACTTTTTTTTTTTAATTTGCTAGATCAGGCTTAATATCAAAAAAATTATATACTTTTGGGTTGTCTAATGCAATAGATTTGCCATTCATAGAATTTTCTTGCAATTTTAGCATAAATTTCTTCTTCAGTATTCAAAATTTTAAAGCCTGGACTTGGACTTTTGAATGAAAATTTAAAAAAAAAGTCTTAACTTGAACTTTTTTTTGAAAAAAAAAGTCGTGACTTGGACTTGACTTGAAACTTGTGACTTTTAAGCAACTCTGATTAAATATATCGGTTTTATTTTTATTTACTTTTGTAATTTTTTTTCAAAAAAATATAAATTTGATTAAATTTTAGAAAATTACAACCAAAAAATACAAATCAAGAGAACACTTTATTAGCGACTTTGAACTTTTGTATTCAAATTGTGTTTTGTATAATGGTTTAAACAACATTTACACTGAAACAGCTCAAAAATTGTTGGACACATGCAAAAATGCCTGTGATATACCTGAGTATAAGGAGAAGTTTCAAAATTTAGAAGACCAGATTGCATTGGCACTTCATGTAAATCAAACACCAATTAGACATGCATCTTCGGTAAGTATGGATGCCTATACCGATAATGAATCAAGTGTAGGAGCTACTGCATCCATTGAAGGCATAGAAACAAATTTAGCGCAAGTGAAAAAACCAAAATCTAATCCGGTAAAAAAAATGCCGGTCAATCAAAATAATCAAAATTTGAATATAATTAAACCGTCTAGTTCGGGTTTACAAGCTAAAAAGAAAAAAGTTTTCCCAATGGGCGAGATAGTTAAGCATAAAAACTCGCCTATATCTGGGTCTGATGCCGAAGTATTTGTTGATGTTGAAAGCATTGATGATCGTGTGAATAGTGAAATAGACTTTTTACCATTCGATGAAAATGCCAATTCTCAAGATTAAAAAACTCATTTTTTTAATTAATAAAAATATTCAATTTTCTTTAAATATAGAATTTATTAAAAATAAACATCCAAATTTAGAAATTTTTATTTTTTTTATTCAAAAGACTAATATTTTGAATTTATGAATCAAGTGGTTTTACAATTTTAGTTCCATTGCTCCACATGCTGATTTGATGAGTACCATTTATTATATGTGATTGCCATACTGCACCTGGTTGTGGATTCAACGGTGTAATTTGCGGAAATGTTGGAAAAGTTGGGAAAGTGGGAAATGTTGGAAAAGTGGGAAATGTTGGAAAAGTTGGGAACGTGGGAAATGTTGGAAAATTTTTACCATTACCCGATTGCCATTGATTATTTCTTTCATTTTTTGTATCTTGTACTGGAAGGCACAAAGCTGTGCTCAAAAAAATTGATAAAATCAATAAATCGAATTTCATTTTGGATTTTATGTAAAAATTTTTTTTATATCAAGCAGTTATATAAAACAGTTGTTTTTATATCAAATGTTTTTTATTTACTAAAAGATTAAATTAAAATCTTTCGATCTATCAATTTTTTTGAACTTTTTGAAACTGAAATGTAACGAAAAAACATGGTTGAGTATGAACCTTGAGTTGAAGAGGAATGCATTTTTTTCTTTCTATTCAAATGCCTAGATTTAGATTTTTTGAAAAAATGTCAACTTCAATTGACATAATATCCAAATTTTATTTGAAAAAAAAATAATTTGATATTTATTAATATTAATCAAAAAGGCATGCATTCCGGCAAAATAAATTTCAAAAACAAGAGTCGTACAAATACAGGGATAACTTTTTAAGCTGAGAAACAAAAGATAAATAGCGCTTGAATTAATTTTTTCAAACTAGCGTTTATTTGGAAGAGAATAATTATTATTTTAATGAATGATTTATGAGAAAAATTAAAAAATATCAATCAATTTTGAGTTAAATACTTAAATATCCACTAGAATATTATTTATTTATTTTATTTTGTTTTTAATTTGGCCATAAGTCTAAGATACTCTAAATATTTGAGCGATTTCGAAAAATTACCAAAACATTACGATTGACATCAATTTAAATAAAAAAAAGCTTGAATTAAAACAAAAATAAGTTTGTTTTATAATTAATACATTAAATTAACTGAAATTTTCAATACTCAAAGGATTTAGCTAGATTTTTATAAATAGTTGATTTACGTCATATCGAATATATCAATAATTTTATTAAAAATTTTTTCATCTCAAAATTGCTTTAAATTTAATTTAAAATTTAATTTTTTTCATAATTTCCAATTAATAGAAAAAAAATCATATTTTTTAACAAATACAACATTTTGGGCTAAAGTATTTTTTTTTTCCAATGTTGATATTGCTTTTATTCTATAAACAAATTTAAGATAAACAGTAAATTTTTAAGTACAAAAATCATTGCAGAAGATTAAATAAATAGTTTTAATTTTTAGCCTAAAAGCTTGAATTTAAGTAAAAACAAGTTTGCATCATTAATTAATGCATTAAATTAACTAAATTATTCAAAACTTAAAAAATGTTGCTAGATTTTGATAAATATTGATTTACGTCATATCTAATTTATTATTTATCAAGATATTAATATAAATTTCTATTTTATTTGTCTATAGACTCAGTATTTTTGTATGTTTATTATTAAATAACTAAAATACCAGAAATCAAACGACTTTAATTTTTGTTGTCACAATTTTTAATATTTATCTAAGGCCTTCATTTTTTACAAGCAGGTTTGAAAAAATTTTAATTTTATGGCATATTTTATTGAAAAATAAAAATCTAAAAACTCTCATCATTTTTTTCTTTTACATTAACTGATTTAATCCTCCTATTAACAAAATATTTAAAAGCAAAAATTATTGACTGAATAATAAACTCAATTAATTCGAAGCCACTTAAAACACTTACTCCAATAAAAAGTACCAAATTACCTCCGATATTACTTATCAAATGATCAAACGAAACTGCTGCTACTTGTTCCAGAACAGAATAATCCAAATCTTCATAAAATATATTAGCTATTAGAGTTGATCGTGAAAAATTTCCCTCATTATAATACTCTTTGAATTTTTCAACAATATTTTTATTATTTTTGATAAAGTCCAAATAGTAGTAAGTTGGATATCTTGAATAAGAAACATGCTTGGCAAACAAAACCGAATCACACGAAGCTGGACACTCATCACAACTAAACCCAGTGATGTAATAATCATTTCTTTTTTCTATCATGCACTTGATAGTGTCCAAATTTTGACATATCGTCACATTTTGGTAAATATTTGGCAAACTACCATCTAAACAGTTGCATTTTTTGAGAATATAATCTTGTAAGCAAAGTTTGAAGCAAATTTTCTGCCTGTAACATGTCATGTTTAGTCTATCGAAAATGGCTCGATAAAACCGAGAATCGAAGCTTTCTCTTGACTTACAATTTTTAATACATTTGCTGTATGGATGTGAAAGTTTATGGTCAAACGATTTCTTAATAGCTACATTGTTCTGAAATCCAGTAGCCAAGTCGATTCCTTCACTGGACATAATTGGAATTGTGCTCTGGTTATGGACCACAATCCGGCCTCCACTGTTTGTAACAAACCTAGTGAGATTAGCCTTGTCCAAGCCAAGATAAAGTTCCAACTTGAGACTCAGATCAGTGCCTTGAAGATTGACTTTTTTTATGGGAACTTCACTTCCATTTATGTCATATCCACTGTTAAATGTGTAGCAATTGACGTAGTCGAAGTCATAAAAGGGAACAAAATCCGAATGATTGCATTTTTTGTCATTAAAGTAGCAGCTCAAAATCATATCTTCAAGAGAAAATCCGATCGAATTTTGGTGAATTTGTCCACCTGCTATCTGTGATTTAACCAAAGTTCTCACCAATTGAGGGTCCGAGTAATTGTTAAGGTTATTTTCGATCAGAATTTTGTCCAATATGTGACCAGACTTGCTCAGATCGAACGGATTTAGATTGCAAAATGTCACCGCTGGAAAATCTTGAGAAGATGCTGAATTTATCTTGAGCGATATGTTAACATTGAATTTTAAATAGCGCAGTATTAGATCCATTATCATTTTAGAACAGCCTGCCAAGCTACCAGCTATACAAATTATCCATAGAATTTTAATTATTTTAAATTTTGTTCGCTTAATGTTAGACAAACCATTGATAGATGATTCAAGTATCCAATTGTTTGTGTAAGCTTTGAAAGTTGACATTTTTAATTTTTTTCTCAAAACAGATTTATTCCGCTGAAAAAATGTAAAATATATAAAATAGCTTTCTAATTAATTAAATGTTCTCAAAGTGAAATCAAATTAATCATTTACTTTTTGATCAAATAAATTTGAAAAGAACAAAATTAAAAATAAAAATTTAGATGTAAGTTTTTTTTTTGAGATATTTGAGAAAATCAATACATGAATAAAAATTGTTTATTTATTTAATCACGTAATAAACTAATGAGTTTATTTTTTTTCGAAAAAAATTCTACCAAAATAAATTAAAAAAATCTCAATTAAAATTTCCAATATTTCCACAAAACTAAGCAAGCTCATTCCAATGAAAAGTCCCAAATTGCCACCAATTGTTCCAAATAGTTCATCCGGTGTCACTTCAGGTATTTCTTTGATAAAACTAGTTGCCAAATCGTCAAAAAAAACATTTATCAAGACAATATTTTTTTGTATGTGATTGTCAGACACAACAGTTGTTTTGGGAAACCGTGTGACCAAATCGGTCTGGTAACGGATGTAATCAGTGTAGTAAGCAGTCGGGTATCTTGACTTTGAAATGGTCAAATGATAATCAACTGAATCGCATTCAATGGGACACTCAGGACAATTGTCCGTATTTTTTAAGTAATTTATTTTACTCTTTGAAACACAGTCCAGAAGACTCAAACTTGCACAGTACTTGATGTTGGAATAAATGCTTGGTAGTTTGGGGTCCACGCAACCACACGATTGCTTAATAAAGCGCTGAAGACACAGCCGAATGCAATTTTTCTGACGGTAACTTGTCATATTCAGAATAGAAAATGTTGCTTTGAAAAATTCTGACTTATGTCCATGAGGCGAATAGATATTTTTGACACACTGGCTGTATGGGTGCTCTAATTTGGTCAAAAATGACCGAGTGATGCCAATATCTGTTTGATAATTTGTGGCCAACTCTTGTCCTTCTGCTTCTATTAAAGGATTAATTGTCTGATTGTGGACAATAACTTTGGCGCCACTTTGTTGCATCCAAATACCTTGACTGAACTCATCGCCTAGAAATAATTCTAGTTTAAATGATCTCTCTGAGCCTGGTTCATTTATTTTTCGAATCGGAACTTTGTTGCCATTCTGGTCATAACCACTGTTAAATGTAAAACAATTGCCATAGTCAAAGTCATACAACCAAACAAAATCACTGGCATTGCATGGAATATTATTGAAAAAGCATCTAAATAGCATGAAATCAATTTCAAAGCCAAATTTGCGGATTTCAGTCCATGACAAATTTTTGTCCGCCAAAATATTTGCTTTTATCAAATATTTGACAGTGTTTGGGTTGATGTTTATTTTTTCTATGTCACTTACATGGGATAAATTGTGCTTTGCCAAGACTTGGTCAATGTAAGTCTGAGAGAAACGCCGGTCCATTGGATTCAAGTTGCATACAGTCACTGCTGGAAAATCTATTGGCGCTCTGTCGACTACGTCTATGTTTATTATCACATCATAAGAAAAATAGGAGACAACAATGTTAACAATTGTGTAAAAACAGTAAATGGAACTTGTAAGCAAACACAAAAACCAGATGAATTTGACCAATTTGTTGTCAGCACGGCTTATGTTAGATATCCCGTGTGTAGTCGAGTAAATGCACCATTCATTAAATTTATTTCTAACCTCATTTTTTACATTTTTCTTCTCATCCATCATTTTTTAATGCGCTGAGTATTAAAAATCAATATTTTTAAGATTTTTATTTTTTTTTCCTTAGACAAATAAAATTTGAAAAAATTTTTCCAAATGAAAATAATTAAGAAATTTTTTAATTTTCTAAATTGCTATTTTTAACTGTGTTTCAAATAAAAATGATCAATTAATTCACTTGTTTAAATTAAATATATTTTGTTTATTTGTTAATAAAAAAATGAAGTTATTTTTTGTTGCCTACTTTTTAATCATCATTTAAGAGTGTTTAGGAAAAAATTCTTAATTTCCTCTAAACAGGCATGTTATTTAATGGTTGTTTCTTTGTTGTATCAATAATTAATCAGTTTTGTGCTTCAGCTAGAAAATCAATTTAAAATTATTTTATTTTATTGCTTTGATTAATCATTTGATAAAAAACACATCTTAAATGTACGGCTATTTTGCTTTAATATTTAAGATTTAATTTTATTTAAAATTAAGTTCAAAACAAATAGTTTAAACAAAATGGAAAACAAATCCCGGCATTTTTCCTTAATAAACACCGGAATTATTTTTAAAATGTTTCCTTTTAAATTTCAAATGCTTTAGATAAACTTTGCTAATAAATCAATGCCTTTTGGAATAATGATGAAAGACCGAATAAATCCTGATAGTTCAAACACGACGGATTTATATGGTGAATTTAAAAATCAAGCAAAAAAATTCGAAGCAGAAAAAAAAGCAGAAATGAAAAAATTTTATGAAAATCGACAAAATTTTATTAAAAAATACTCGAATAATAATTTTCAAATAAAAGAAGTTAATTCAACAAATAAAATAGCCATCTCAACAACAGCATTGGATAACTCTGTTCCAGGAAAAATGAGCTCAATACAAATAGTAAAACAAAAGCTGATCGACTGGGGCTCCAACACCAAGTCCCATGGCATACCAAGCATTATGAGAGTAGAGAACACATTTCTTAAAATAGTTTGGATAATTTGTTTTGTGGCCAGCCTGGGCTATTGTATATACACAATTGTTGGCATCATTCAAACTTTTCTACTATTCGAGGTATTAATTAATCAACAAGTGGTAACAGATAGTCCCATTGAATTTCCAGCAGTGACTGTCTGCAACCTAAATCCATTTGATAGACGAAAAGCTCAAGGTTACATAGACCAAGTGCTAGCAAAGAACAATTTGTCTTATGTAAGTGATGTAAACAAGATTGACAAAAATCCCAGATTGATAAACACCTTGATCAAATCATCCATAATTGGTAATCCAAATCTCAATGCTGAAAATATCGAACAACTAGGCTTTCATATTGATTACATGCTATTGACTTGTTACTTTAATGACATTCCTTGTAACCAGTCTGATTTTGTCTTGACCTATGACTTTGATTTTGTCAACTGTTACACATTCAACAGTGGTTATGACCGCTATGGAAATAAAGTTCCAATAAAACGAATTAACGAAGCAGGAGCAGACCAATCTTTAAAATTGGAGCTGTTTCTTGGATATGATCTGACACAGAGCCAGTATATATTGAACTCTGGTTCCCGTGTTGTCGTGCACAACCAAAGCACCAAACCTATCATCAGCAATGAAGGTATAGACATACCGTCCGGTTTTCAGACAAATATTGGACTAAAGCGATCTTTTTTTCACAAATTAGATACACCCTATAGCAGTTGTGTCAAAAATTCCAGGTCGCCTGATGGCTACCATTCTTTTTTCTTTAAGGCAATATTCAAAAGACTGAACATGAAGGTTTATAGACAAAAAGTTTGCCTCAGGCTTTGTTTACAAGAGTTTATTTTGAATAAATGCAAATGTCTAGATGGTAGTTTGCCAAATATATATCAAAATTGTTCAGTGTGTGAAAGCATATCACGCTTAGAATGCGTTGCCAATTCAAGAGGAGAATATTTTAGCTCAATTAGCTCAAGTTCATGCAGTCAGTGTCCTTTGGAATGTGATTCGTATAGTTTTCAATTGACCACGTCTAGCTCGCGTTATCCTACTCTCTATTACAGAAATTACCTTAGTGAACAGACAGACATTTTGTCCAGGTTTCCGGAAGGCACCGACAAAAATGAGATAACTAAAAGTACTGTTTTGATAAATGTTTTTTATGACGATTTAGCAACTACGTTTACAACTGAAAAAGCAGCTGTGAGTCCAGTGGCACTTCTAGGCAACATCGGAGGCAATCTAGGCCTATTTATTGGAATTAGTTTGCTTACGTTTGTGGAAATAATTGAATTTTTAATTAGTATTTTTTTAATTTGTTTGAAAAAAATTTATCTAAAATAAACAAAAATGAGAAGTCAAAATTAAGATTAAATAAATTTTATTATGTTGAATTTTAATTTGTTTAACTGAATTAATTATCATGGCAATTTTTTCCCTGGAAATTTTTACTAAAAATTTATTTGATATTTTGAACAAATTTATAAACTGATAATTTTCAAATCCAATTATTTTCTTAAATTATTTATTCACAAATTTTAAAATATAAAAGCAAGAATTTGAATAAAAATTCAAATAAAAGAAAATAACAATATAACTCTCAATAATTCTATCAATCAAGTTTGAAAAATTAGTTCAAAATTATAAGAAGCTTAAATAAGGTTAAAGCCTCACAATGAAAAAGTGCTAGAGGTTGTATTGTTTTTTAATTTTAGGAGAAATCGAACTGCTGAATTCTAGGCAACGTCATTTTCTTGGCCTCTTAAAATAAGTTTGGTAACGGGAATTATTAGAACTACTTAAATTTACGAAAAAGACAATTTCTCATGGAAAGTGTTTCATTAATTCAAATCGTTGGTTAAAAAGTTCTTCTAATACATCTTCTAATTTTAAGTTTTTAAATAGACTTAGATTGAAGTAAATTTAAATTATAGAACCTAATGATTATCTTCTGAGTAACTCATGTATTAACGACATGAGTAGAAAATGATAATTTTCATTTTGAAGAAACTCATTTTTCATTTCATTTTTTTTAAATATTATTTTTCATTTTTTTTTTTTAATTCATTCTGTTCATCATTTAATTTTTTTCAAACAATATTTAAACAATTAAGACTTTTCATTTATTACAAAAGGACAAAAATTTAAAACAAGCTTTAATAAGACCCATCGGATCATGATTCATGATGATTCATGATCGGCCACCAAGTTTTTACAACATAAAAATTTTAATTTTACAAATAATTTTTTTTTTATATCCCTTTCAGTTCCTTCTAATTTTTTTCTTATTTTTGTATTATAAATAATGTCCATTGACTCTAAAAACATAAGTTCAATGTGCTACCATAAGTGACCTCCTAGTAGACCGCCTCCGCAAGCTCACTTGTAAGCTTATTATTATTATTAAGAAAATTCAGTATTAAAGTAATTTAACCATAATCTAGGAAAATAATGAATTTAATGAACATATCTTAAAGAAAAAAAATTATGAAAAAAATGAATATATGATAAAATAAACAAAAAAATAAAAATTCAAATATTTTTTATTAATTAATTTAATATGGTATGTTCTATTGTGTTTTATAAAATTTTTAAATACAATTTTGAAAATGCATTGAAAATGTGCTATGGTTGAGACATATTTTATTTTAGAAATATTTAGAGAAAATTTTGCAATTTTGCTATATTGAAATTAAATATAGTGTTTCAAACATAGATTATCTAGTTTTAGATGATTTTTTATGAAATCTTAATTCTAATAAATCATTAATTTATTCAAATAAGCTAAAAATTTAGCTCTAGTTGTTAAAATACTCAGATTAAAATTTTACAATATATTTTTTAGATATTTCTTAAATTAAAAAAAATGGCTAATGGTTATAATTTGAAAAACCTCAACTTTGATCTCTTGATCACATTGCTTTTAAAAAATCTCGATTTTATATCCAAATGATTTTTAATCCTCTGATTAATTTGACATTGGTTCGATTTGATTCTCAGTATTCCTTTAATCGTTACTTAAATTTCATGAATTATATTTAATCAATTAAATTTTTAAATTTTTAGGTAAATTGTGATAGAAATACATTTAATAAGAAAAAGATAACATATTCATTAATTTTTTTATAAATTGAGCTTTAATTAAAAAATTTTTGCTTTAAAGCATTGAGTATAAAATTAAATCAAACCAACTTAAATATAAAGAAAAACTTTAAGCTAGTTAGATTATTGTCTTTTTCATCAAACATAAGATCAAAAATTTTATTTAGAATTATTAAAAACCAAAATCAATTTTTGTCAATTTTTGTTTTTCAAATTTTAGCCATTTTTCAATTTTTGAAAATTAAGAATTATCTAAAAAATTATATTGTATAATTTTTAATCTGAGTATTTTAAGAATTAGAGCTAAATTTTTAACTAATTTGAATAAATTAATAATTTATTAGAATTAAAATTTTTAAAAAAATAAAAATTTCTTAAAAAATCATCTAAAACTAAATAATCTATGTTTGAAACATTATATTTAATTTCAATAGAGCGACATTGTAAAATTTTCTCCAAATATTTCTAAAATAAAATATATCTTAACCATCGCACAATTTCAATGCATTTTCAAAATTGTATTTAAAATTTTTATAAAACACAATAGAACATACCATACAGAAATGAAAATAACTAAAATAATATGATTTTAATTCTATGGTCGATTTTTTTCTTTATTCACTTCCTGTGAAGCATAGGGTCATTTCTTTTTTTTTTCCACTCATGTTGATATTTCGCCTTTACCCTTGCTTCTCCTCATGTCATTCCTATTTCGGTGAGCTCTTTCGTGATTGTTGACCTCCAAACAACTGACTGTCCTATCTTACGTCGCCCTTGAAATTCCCATTGAAGGGCTCTTTTGGGTATTCGCGTTTCTCTCATTCTAAGTAAATGTCAAAGAGATCGCAGTCTTTTATTCTTAATGAATTAACTTAATGGATCTGAATATGTTCTTGTGAATAGGTCAGAGTTTGAAAATGTCTCAAGTCAGTGTATCCCGAGAATCCTCCTCAGGTTTCCAGCATGGAAGACTTTTTCTGACTTCTATCACATTCAAACATTCCCCAACATTCGCTTCCATATATCAGTGTTGATTTTATTACATTATTGAACAGTTTAAGCTATAAATTAAATATTTAATTCGGATTTAATTTTTGATTTTTAAAACTAATTCTAATAAATTAAAGTCATTATTTGATTTATAAAATTCAATTAATTTTATAAGATTTTTATTATTTGCGAAAATTTGTTTACTAGGCTTTAAACAGGCAAGTTTCGGTCTATAGGGAGCCAAAAATTACGCCAAAAAATTTAAATTTTTTATCTAGGATCGTATTGTAGAGTTGATTTTAATTATTTATAATTTAATATATTGTAACTATTTTCCCGGGTTTATATATTTAGAAATACAAGAAAGTAAAATGAACGCTTTTTGAAAAAAAATATACATTGTTCAAAGAAACACTTTTTAATTGAATTAAAATCAAAGACAAAAATGCTTTTATTTAGATTTTAAATCTTACCCGGAAAAAAAGAACGCCATTTTTCGTCAGCGTTTTTTTTTTCAAACATAATTTTTTTCTAAAGCAGAGTTTTGGATAAAAATTTCTTGTGTTCAAATAATTAAAAAAAAATACTTGACAAATTTTTTGATCAACATGGAATTTTTTTGACTTTGCAAATCAGTTAATTTTTTTTACAAAAAAAAACAAAAAAAAATAATAATAAATATTAATAAAATTGTAGAAATTTTTATATAAGCTAAAGCATCTGTCACAAGTCAGAGTTAAAAAGTACAAAATTTTTAGGGATCCTGATGAGATTATTAATTATGCTTTAGCATACTTTCATTAAAGTTAAAAATACGCAAGTGGCAAGTTGTTTCAGTTGATTCAAGCTGTTCAAGCTTGTTTTCAATAAAATACAACATTTAATTTATATAATACGAAGTAAAAGTCTTGATTAAAAATCGCAATTGAATTCCATGAGAATTTAGAAAGAACTATAGTAATTTTTAATTATAGTATTTAGTTCAAAAAAATAATTGCCAAGCTAAACCTTTTCTTTATAATCTTAAAATTTTAGCATTTTTTATTTCAAATCTTGATTTTTGTTAAATCTCTAATAATTTTTTGGATTTTTCAGATTTGGAGCATTGTACTATATAATGTTAATTTTTGTTTAATCTTTTTAGAGAAAATACAATTGAACAAAAACTCACAAAAAATTAAAAAACTTTATTAAATTGTAAAATTTGTTATTTATCATTTAATATTTTTGGATAATTTCCAAATTATCATATTTTAATCAATTTTTTCGATTTAGTTTTTATTCTATTTTATCTCGAAACCATAAAGTTTATAATTTGGATATAAATATATTTTTTAAAGGAATTTTTGAATGAATATCATTAATAAAAAAATCAGGTCGTAGTTCACATAAATTTTGGATAACCTTCATATGTAAAACAGTAAAATATGGATTCTGGTGCAACTATGAATTACTTTCTGGTTCCATGATAGAAGAGGCTGATCCCATAGTAAATTACTTTTAACATGACTATGGGATTCTTCAATAAAATTTTAAAATCAAAATCTTTCGGTTGTTTTATTTAATGATAGTGATATTCATTTTCTGAATTTAAAGTTTTTGAAATTGTCCATTTTTTAACTATATTTGATAGCTAAAATTTCGTGTCTATTTACGATACTTTGGTTTATCCATTTTGGTTATTTTTTTATTTATTCACGAAATTTAAATTTTTTTAAAATTTTTAAATTAAATATTAATAGTTGGAATGAATTAAGTCAAAACAAATTTAAAATATTAAAGTCCAAGTATTTAGTATTCTATATATCAATTAAAAGTTTACTCTTTTAGCTTTAAATGTTCATAAAATTGATTTAATCTTGTTTCCAACTGATCTTAAAATTAATTCATTTTTTTTCAACTTAACTTTAAAAATGATATTTTATCTTAGTATTGAAAAATTGTGTTTAGACATTAAATGAAAACTTAAAGGACCAAAAACAGTCACATTTAATTTGTTTTTTTTTTAGAATTTCGGTTATAATTTTTTCAAATCAGTGTTATTTTTTCGGAAGTATTAGAAATGATTTAATTTATTACCACGTAAATTTAAAAATAATGTAAAAATATGTAAAAAGATTAAATTTTTGAATAACTAAATTTTACTAAATTTATTTCGTTTAGATGAAAATAAAAATTTTAAGTGACTGCGCGTATATAAAAATAAATTTT
Source organism: Brachionus asplanchnoidis (assembly GCA_025491095.1). Classification (NCBI taxonomy): domain Eukaryota; kingdom Metazoa; phylum Rotifera; class Eurotatoria; order Ploima; family Brachionidae; genus Brachionus; species Brachionus asplanchnoidis. The sequence continues at coordinate 4,668,263 of JAILYF010000010.1, read as the reverse complement.
AAATTAAATCAAGATAATAGTCAAAGACACAATTATGATCTATTTTAAAGTGTTGCTATTTTAAAGAGAGAAATAATATAAATTGTTTTTTATTTATTATCTACGTAAATTTATATTTTAACAAGTCGCGGAGGGGGCTGCGCCCCCTCCGCACCTCCCCTGCAATATTTGTTTATCTTGCTTTAGGTTTAGCGTTGATTTTTTTTTAACTTTTTTAATTATCAGCTAGTACAAAGGGTACAAAAGGATATTTGTATAATTATTTCCTATGTAGGTAATTTTGCTATTTTAAAATCAACATTAAAAATTTGACGTTTTTGTTCCCGTATAATTCAATAGAAAGGATTTAACTAAATCTAAGAAAACTAAATCATTTAAAAAATGTGTTTTTGGTCTTGAGAAATTAAGGAAGAATAATGACTCTGGTCAAAATATCCGCAAATAAAAATTTGAAGAAATGATTTGGCTGAATATTTAATTGCATGGCATACTTTTGATACATTGTACAGTTCGCTTGGTTAGCCTGGTACAATTCGCTTGGTTAGCCTGGTACATTTCGCTTGGTTAGCCTGGTACAATTCGCTTGGTTAGCCTGGTACAATTCGCTTGGTTAGCCTGGTACATTTCGCTTGATTAGCCTGGTACATTTCGCTTGGTTAGCCTGGTACAATTCAACTCAATTTAACATTTGATCTTGGAGGCGATAGAGCTGGAGCAGTCAATTTTGTGAAAGCTAGCTTGATTTTTCAATCCATTTATTGATATTGAATTTTTATTTCTAATTAGCGCTTTATTCAATTTAAATAAAGGCCCAACAATTTATTTTTAATAGTAAGAGAAAGACAGTTGTTAAGTCTCTTTCAATTAATTTTTTTATATTAAATGAGAAGCACCGCCCATTCTCGTATACATATCTTTTAACATGGCGAACGGGTTTTGATTAATTTGTCAAATACAACCATGTTAAATTTTTGAAAGTAATTTTATATATATTTATATTAATAATTTGGCTTTGCAATCCTGTGCTACTGTATTGAAAAAAAACCTTAATAACATTTGACTAAAGTAAAAAAGCATTTTCATAGAATCCATTTTAAAAAAAGAATTTTAGCAAACAAATTATTTATCTAATTAATTTCTCATATTATTTAAAATTATTTTCTCAAATTAAAATATTGAATTTTAAACTTGAATATTTAATTAGTAAATTTATTATATCAAGATTTTATTAAAATTAATTCTTAAGAGATATCGGATAAAAATAAAAGAATCAAATATGATAAAAAAATTTTAATAAATTTAGAATTTGGATTCTTTATTCCAATTTTATAAAGAAATTTAATGAGAAAATATTACCTGTATTTCAGAAATAATTACTTTCTGACAAAAATATTGTCAAAAAATAATTACCAGTACGTTAGCCTGGTAGTTTATGACTGAATTAATTTTTTATTGTATAAATATATTTATTCTAAGTAATTAGTCAATTTTTATTTCTTTTTGCTAATTTTTTTTTTTATCGTAAAAAATACTTAGTTAATGACTCAAATAATTTTTTATTGTCTAAATAAACATATAAAAACACTAAACAAAAAACAGTATAAAAAAATTATTGCTTATCTAAACATTTTTTGGCTTTTGCCTTTCGACCAACTTTAGCTTTAGGTACAACAGGATTCTTAATATACTTAATTGGTATTTCAACCAACTTCTGACTCACGGCTAGAGCGATAATATGAAAGCAGTGATAATTTTTTAAATAGTAACAACAAGTACAGTTACTATTGGCCCAGTGATGCGAATTTAATTTAACAATTTTGTGGTTCTTTAATGATTCCATTAAAAATTCAAAAGTTGTTGATTTTAATTTGTCAAATCTCATGTATATAAAATCTTGATTAATAGAATTATTAATTAACATTTACTGATAATCTAGATCTAAGAGTATGAATCAATTTGATTTTCCCATTTTTACTCTCTAATCCATTATCAGTTGAGGTATATTCAAAGCAAACCCTTCATACCAGCCTGAATTTCTACAAAAGATATTTTAAGTCGTTTACACTCATTTTGTAAATCTACAATTTTCCAATTTTGGTCGAATTTTACCATTTTTAACCAACGAGTTAAATGTAAAAATTAATAAGATTAAAATTATTTCTGTTTGAAATTAATGAAATTTAGCAAAAAAAAATTGTTTTGAAAATGAACTAATTATTTTGTTGCATAACTAAATTTATTTTTTATTTAGTTCTGACAAAATTTATATTAATTTTTTTTTTTACAAAAACTAATTAAATTAGACATTAACTAATTATTTGAAAAATACAGATAATTATCATCCGAAATTTAATATTCAAAAATTGTTAAAAAATATAATTGAACGCGACTAGTGCTGACCGGTAAAGTTGGTAAAAATTGTTGCGATCAAAAATTCTGGCTGCCAAATTTTTAAGGCTATTAAATTGATTTTTTATACTTTTTATAAAATTTATTATTTTTTCACCATCTATATATCAATGTTCTGATTTATTCGAATTCATTATTTATTTAACTATTTACTTTTATATTTCTTCTATTTATTTAAAAAATTTAAACTAAATATTCAAAATAAGCTTTGCCTAATAAACAAAGAAATTAACCAACACGATTTAATCGTAAGCTAGAGAGACTAAATTTTTTAAGCAATAGCGTATATTTAAAAATTTTAATTCTCAACTTTTCTGTCACGGAATTCAATTTAAATTCTAATCTAATAAAAGAGAAAATGAAGTTTCTTCTAATTCAGCTAAATTCGAATAATTTGGTGGAAAAATAAATTTAGAAAGGAAGCAAAAATTTGTAACAAGTTTGCTTACCATATTTCTGAAAAAACAGACTGCTCTGTCAACAATTAAGAGTTATAGATTAGTGTTTACCAATAACTAAAACTAAGAGATTGAAAATTTAGAACAAAAATTAAAAAATTAAATACAATTGTTTTAAATATTTAATTCAGATATTTCATTCGTTAAATTCAACTTCTGCAAAAAGTAATGGAATATAAATATCATCCATTTTGAATTCTGTACATCTTTAGAATTAATTTTTTATTTTTCCAGAGGCTGGATTAAGGTACAATTCACATAAAATTTTTTTAAAAATAGAATTTGATTTTATTTTAATACTTGTTTTAGTTCTAAAAATTAAAATTGCCACAAACAGCCGTTTTTTACTTATTTATTTATTTATTTATACATCTTAATTGAGATAAAGCAACTTCAGAGAAGTTAGTCTTTTATTTATATATTTGGTAAAAAATATTTGATAAGATAATTAAGATGACTGTTTCTATAATTTTCTAAAAATAAAATTTGAAGTTAATTAAGTAGAGGATATAAAGTTAAAGTGAAAAACTTTAAAAAATAACAAAAATAAAATTTTGACCAAAATGACCTTTGATATTTTTTTTCAAATTTTTTTAATATTTAGGGTATGAATTTTATTAAACATTGTTTGAATCCTAACTCAAATTTTTATTTTCAGTGCGAAAAAAATAATTCAATAAGACTTTGCTACATTGAATTATTTTTGAAAAACCACTATTCAATCAAATTTTTTTATTGATTGGAATACATTTTTGATCAATGAAAGATAATTAAAATCAAAGTTTTTTACATTATAGTGCTTACTTCTATAAAAATTAAAAAAATTTATAAATTTTTTAGAATTGTTTAAAAAAAAAATAATTTAATTTACCCCATTATTAAATATTTTCTTTGTGAATAACACTTATAATTAAAGTGTTATTTTGAAACTTTCAGTATATATTTTTTAAGAAAAGCATCAAATATTATGTAGATGCAATGTGCAGACTTGTGTTTTTAGAAAAAATACCGTAATGCGAAAAACGACAATTAAATAAAACCAACAAAATCAAATTTTAATGCAATTTTAATTGACATGTCATAAACAAATTTTCTTCTTTTCCAAGAATGCGGATTTAAAAATTTAAATTTTAAAATCGCATTTTACGTGAAAATTTCAGTTTTTAATTTGAGATAAAAATTTCGGAAATTGATGAGCATTTGAAAGATATTTTTAAATTTGAATCCTAACTCAAATTAATTATTTAAACAGTACTTTTTTAGGAAAAATTTATTTTGAAGCATAGCACCATTATCTTGTTGGTTAGCTTTAGAGCCCAATAGCTTGAAGAACGGCATTTTTAAAAATTATATAACTCATACAGAGAGTATGTTTTTTGCTATAGTTCAAGAATAAGAAGTCAACTTTACGACACTCTTCCTAAGTTTTCCAGTTTTTGGGTGTAAAGTTTTCTTAGAAACTATAAGATAGCAATGAATATGAAAAATCAAAAAAATTTCAAAAATTTAACTCTAATAACTTTTCGTGCATAATTAGATTTAAATATTTTTCACCAAAATGCCAAATAAGTCTATGACGTCTTATTAGTTTTTTTTGTCAACTATAAATTGCTAAGGCAAATAAAAGAGAGTAACATTTCTAATAAGAGTAATTACTTTTTTTCCAAAAAATATATGTTAAAAAAAATTATTCAAAAGATTGAAAAATTAATTAGGCAATAATTATTTTGGGATTAGATATTCTTAAAAAATTGTTTAGAAAAATTTAATTAAAAATCCCTTTAATTTGATACTAAGAAAATATTTTGCATTAAATTTTCAAGAAATAGTTTTGAAAAAATAATTTATTTTAAAAAATAAGAGTCACAGTGTTCGAATGTATTACGCAAGTATTTCATTAATTTTTTCTTTAGATGACTAGTTAATAATTAAGAAAAAACTAATGAAAATCGATATATAAAATTCAGAAAAAATGTCATTTGATTCAGGTGAATTTATTCTAGTTGAATGGTCGTTGAACAGAATTTTTACAGTTATTCAAAACTACAAAAATGTAAAGCTTAACGATACAGTTACGTGTAGAGTAAACGATATTAAAGACACCGGAATTGTAGTTTATGTGGGTACAGAGGAAAAATGCAACCAAATTTTGATTAATTTTAATCTTGAAAGATCAAAATTTAAAAAAATGAAAAAGTCTCTGTCCCGAGACACAAAGCTTAATTTACCGGATAATGATTTTTTGAGACGGTCGTCTTTATCTTCTCTCTCTACAATTGATGATAACTCGAACAAGTTTGGCCAAAAATACGCTTCGGCTATTTTTAATTATTTGAGTAATAAAAATGATCAAAACAACCGTAGCTGTTCAAAACTGGATGATATTGATAAGTCAAAGAGTTTATCTTTAGACGAATCAATGCTGAAAAGTTGTCCAAATTGTACCAAGCTGAAACAAGAAATTAACGAGTTAAATAAGAAAATTTTAAAGCTTGAAAAATTGAAAAATATCAGTCCTTTGGTTATAAAATGGTTCGAAGAATTTCAGGATTTGACTAAAATCAATCCAATTGACTCAGTTGAATTAAGCAATTTATCTCTAAATCAGCCTAATAAAAAAACAAATTCTATACCTGAGATTAAAATTGATGATTTATCTTAACTCTTTTTTTATCTAGTCAATTCAATTTTTATTTATAATAAAATTAGCTTAAATTTATATTTTAATGTCAAATAAAACTTGTATATGACAAAACATGGTTATTATTATTGATGTAGAATGGTCTTAAACAGGCTTTCTGTAATGGAATGAAGATAGAAATAATAATCTTGTCCATTTGGATATCATCCAAATGGACAAGATTATGCGAAATATTGATATCTTTAAAAAATTTCGACAAAATCCAATGTTGAAAAAATTATTAGCTACGATCTAAAATACAAAGCCTTTCGAATTTGTCAATATTTTAGCCTAGAATCAAAGATATAAAATTTAATTCAAAAACGATAGAAAAAAGAATGTAAAAATTAATTAACGTCATTTTGAAGTCATATTTTTAGTTAAGACTAACAGAATTAAATGAAAAATCTGATAAAGTATATTTTTTAATAAAGAAATGAGACAACATTTCCAATTAATCTGCGAGGAACGAGCATTTTAGAGAGACATAACGCATAGAGATTTAATACTGCGAGAACAAAATCCGTAAATTCATGACTGAAATTTGAGAAGCGCGTATACATATTAAAATAAATCTTTAATGTTAAATTTCAATCACCATAAATTATTTTCAATTAATAAAAAACTAACTTAACATTTCAATATAGCCAGAGGAAAAAACTAATGTTCATGACACAAAATCAAATTTTTATCCATGCATGTATACACGTGACAATTATTCGATGCGATTATTCAAATAAATAAATTATCGCATATTCCTTTTTGATTTCTTTTTGATTTATCTTTGATTTTATTTGTGTTATATAATAAATAATTTTTTTTAGAAATGATAAGCTTAGATAACTTTGACGACTCAGAGCTACAATCCACAACTAACACACAACACGTCAAAAAAACATAATAACCAGAATCTATAGTAGATGGAAAAAATCCAGAATACTTAGAATTTGACCAAGAACAAATAATCGCTCTAGCAAAACACAACGAAAGCGAAAATAACGTTGACAACAAATATATGTATAGCTAAAGGTCTAGTTAATGGTTCTAATGGAATCATTAAAGACGTTATATTCGAAGCAAATAATCCGAATCCAATGGCTTTGCTTTTTCAATCTGAAAACTACAGTGGTCCAAAATTATTTTATGAAGATGATCACAGAAAAGATTGGAGACCAATTAGTATATATGACTGTTATTCTACTGAAACTAAAGCTTCACGTAAACAATTTCCAATAAAATTAGCGTATGCACTGACGTTTCAAAAAAGTCAAGGAGCAACACTTAAAATAGCTGTTATTGATTTAGGAAAAAGTGAAAAAACATAAGGATTGATTTTTGTAGCTTAGTCGAGATTGTGTAGTTATAAAGACTTCCTTATAATTCCATTCACATTTGAAAAACTTTATAATTTTATTACAAAAATATTTATAAAAAAATTATTTTAAGGCGAATCGTCTTGTTTAGTCCCTCGAGTAAAAGAAGAAGAAAGAATAAAACAAATGGAACTCAAAACGATTTCCGATTATAACAATTTGTTTTGATTTTTTTAAAGATTAATTATCAAATATGATTGAATTTAATTAATTCTAATTTATAAATTAACGTAAATAAATGACGGCACGTTACTCGCTTATTTAACCCGACGGGTCTGTATCTTATCTTTTAAATTTATTTTACATGAATAAAAAATAATGTGATGGCAACGTCGGAAAACTAATTTGAAATAATCTAATTACGTCTTTCAATTCTTAATATTTTATTTAAATGGTTTACTTTTTTACCAAAATATATACTATTAAACAAAAAACATAAAATGGCTTATAAAAAATCATTTATTTATGGGGATCAATTAATGATCAGTATTATTTTTGGATTATTATTTAATCGAGTAATCAGTATTTTTATTAAATGATCAGTACATAAAAATAAAAATGAACAGTAAATAAATAATAAACGATTAGTAAATTACATATAAAAGACCAGAAAAAAGTAAATAAATGACAGTAACAATAATTTTTATGTTATTTAATTAGAAATACTTCTTCATTGTGACAATTGAATAGCAAGTAAAATCCGTCAGGACATTGTTCTTTTCTTTGTTTATCTTTATTGCATCTAAAGTTTCCATTTTGAGTGATATTATCAAAATTGAAAGTGTCTTCGTTATTAAAAAAATCCATTGCAGCTTGTTTTTTTGTGTAAGCATTTTCAATATTCAATTTCGTATTCTTTTCTCTCTTTTCTTCCTTCCTTAAGCTGTACCATTCACCATCTCAATATCATCTTCTGAATCCGAGATGTTAATCGAAATATTTAAAACCATAGCCATTGTCGTAATTTTAATTCTTTTAATTTTACTTTTTAAGTTAATTTTTGATTTTTATTTATAATGCTTATTGTTAAAATCTTGATGTATATATGGATATCAATTACTTTTGACAATTAAAAATTGGTTAATTCAACTGATTACTAATTCTGGCCTTAAAATCAAAGGCTCTCTCTTTTTTTAAATTTATCTCTTTAGTTTTTTAAATCAATCATGTCTGTCTATTTTTTATCAACAAAAACGAAGCCAAAATTACACTTAGCTTTTCCTTGATTTTTAAAAATGGAATCGTCATGGAGTTCAGTACCTTAACTAATTTTATTTTCTCAAAATAGCAGGGTTCAGTTATAATTTAAAAAAAATTTAAAGCCTTTGTTAAATAAAAAAATTTTTATGATAAAATTAATTTTGTGACATTTTTTATTCTACACCTCTTAGATTAGGTGTTTACTATGTCTCTATTTTAATGATTAAAAAGGGAAAATAACATAGAATTTATTTTATCATTGCCAATAATAAAATAAAATTATTTACTGATCAAAAATAATTTTTAATAAATAACCGTAATTAAAATAATGATTATTAAAATAAAAACTTATTATTTAATTAATATACTGATCAGAATATACTGATCATTTTAATAAAAAGATACTGATCATTTAAATAACAACCTTTTCAAATTGTCAGTTTAATATATCTGTTTATGTTCAAAATGTTGTTTTATACTAATTTATATTCAACGTACCAGCATTTTGCCTTGGGTTTCCTACCACGCTTCTTTTTTCAATTTTACTTTTATTAAAATTTTCAAATATTATTAAATAATTTTAACATGTGCAGGTGCTAAATTTAGTTTTATTTAACTTAGACATCTTCTTACATCTATTGAGTAAAATAAATTGATCAAAATTAAATTTTAAATTCTTTATCACTTTCAAATTTAATCATTTAATAAATGTTTATTTGAGCAAGTGACTTTTGATTTGAATAATATTTTTAATATTGAAAAATATTTCATATGTTAAACAATTTTTTTATACATGTTAGTATATTTTAGAAAAATAATTTTTTGTGTGAAAAAAATATTGAATAGAAAGAAATTTGTATTCCCTATTTAAATGTTAATTTCCAAAAAAAAGAGTTTGTTTAAGAGGAATAAAAAAATTTGCCCCAGGAGAGGCTCGAACTCTCGACCTTCGCATCGCTAAACTGTATTTATAAGTACGACGCTCTAACCGACTGAGCTACTCGGGCCACATTTAAAAGACTTTTAAAATTTTTTCATGAATTTTTTCTTAATTATTAAATTGGAGAGAAAAAAATTCGACGAGGAAGGGATTCGAACCCTCGCGTGCAAAACACAATGGATTAGCAGTCCATCGCCTTAACCACTCGGCCACCTCGTCATTATTAATACATTGTTGTTTTTTTTTAAATATTTTTTTATGGCTTTAAATTCTTTTTGGCACTAATTTTACTTTTTTTACCGCCAAAAAATCTCACTTTTCTAAAATTACTACTTGCAAACAAAATAACTTCTTGAACACAAAATCACTTCTTTGATATAAAATTACCTCATTAATATAATATAAAATTATTTTAGATAAAATGATTGATCTTGAAGAGATATTTAATGAATCATCGATCGAAGATAAGAGTTTATCTGCTAGCGAAATAGGCATTGAAATTGACAACAACTTCAATTCTTTTAAATTTTAACATATTTTTAAAATTTTTTTTAATTAAATACTTTTTTTTAAATTTTAACTTATTTTTTTAATTTTGTTTTTTTTAAAAAATCATTTTAATTTTACTTAAGTATTTTTAGACAATAAAAGTATTTTTGTTCCAAGAGAGTTTTTTAGACAAAAAAAGTACCTTAATATCACATGAGTATTTTTAGAATGCAAAGAGAAATTTTAGAAAAATGATGATTTTTGGTGATAGAAAAATTCTAAGCCTATTTTTATTACAATTTAGTTTTTTTTATTAAAATCTTTTTTAATAAAAGCTAATTATTTTATTTTGATACTCGTTTTTTTTCAGTAAAAAAAAAAGTTGAAATACACCCTTAGATTTAAAAAAAATTTGCCCCAGGAGAGGCTCGAACTCTCGACCTTCGCATCGCTAAACTGTAATTATAAGTACGACGCTCTAACCGACTGAGCTACTCGGGCTTCATTTTTATGGAATTGTGAAGTTCAGTTTCAAACGAACTGAAACAAAAAATAAAATTATTTCAAATTATGAATTAATTATTTTTTTGTAATTTCGGAAAAAATTTTAAAACTTTGGTGCTCTTTCTTCTTGTTTCAAAAGTAAAATTTTATTAATCAAGACCAAGTCGTTGTTATTTAAAATCCACTTTGGGTGCATGATAAATAGGAAAATAATTTTTAAGACACAGATTTATATAAATAATTTTTTTATTTTATTCAAAAATATATATGAAAACATAAATTTTTTTTTAAACTCATCCAAATAAAAAAATACCGAATCTGAAAAATATTTATTTTAAATCTCTAGACAAATCTCCGTAATAAATAGAATCAAATTGAAATTTATTTGAATTTTCATTTTTGAAAATGATTTTTTTTTTGATATTCAAATTATTTAAATAATTTGTTCGTGTTTTTGGAAAAGCATGCTGATTTTGACGACGCAAGTGAATAGATGGGTAATATCTTATTATTGACTGGATATTCTTGTTTAGATTTTGGTTTATCGCTGGCAAAATAGTTTGGGAATCTTTTGAAGATATTTTTTTGGACAGAATTGTGAATGAATTCGAAAAAAGAGAGTTTTGGCTTGATTTTGGATAAATGTTTGGTAATGATATAGTGTGTACATTTGGTACTAGAGGAACACGCTTTTCCTTTGGTCCTTTTACAAGATTAGCATCAGATGGACTTAGCAATTTTTCCGATTTATATGACAAATTACTGGAATTTACTGGACTGATGATTGACTTAATATTAAACATTGGTTTTTTTGTATATTTTTTTAAACTTAAGACTGTAATTTAAATCAAAAACTTGATTTGATTTAAGGTTGATATTTTTTGGCTTCGAGAAAAAAATTCTGTTAATTACAAAAAAGGTTCATAAACAAGGTTTTTAATTACCTGTCTTAATTTTATTAGAACCGTTTTTTTTCGCAGAAAATTTAGAGAAGTCTTACAAATTGGATGAAGATTAAGCAGCATAAAAAGTAAAATTAGAAATAATTCTAAATAAAATGGGTGATCTTTAAAATATTTCGAGGCATTTAAATTTTTAATTAAAAATTTTACTAAGTATTTAAAAAAAATAGCTAATAAAAAATATTGCTCTTTCTCGAAAGTTTTCTAATTATGTTTAAATTAATTTTTTTTATCCTAATCCATGATAGAATAGTACTTTATTGGAAATCTCTTCGGACAAATTCTTTTAATTTTTTCAAATTTTAATTATAAAGCAAAAATATTTTGATAAAAGAAAAGTAAAAAAAACTAAAAACAGAAAAAAAATTCGTCCCTAGGTGGATTCGAACCACCAACCTTTCGGTTAACAGCCGAACGCGCTAGCCGATTGCGCCATAGAGACTTCGTTCCACCGAAAAAAGAAAATTCTCTTTAAAGAATTCGAATTAAAAAAAGACCAAAATAAATTTAATTTAAAATAAAGTCGAACTAACTGTCTCTATGGCGCAATCGGCTAGCGCGTTCGGCTGTTAACCGAAAGGTTGGTGGTTCGAATCCACCTAGGGACGATTTTTTTTTCTGTTTTTAGTTTTTTTTACTTTTCTTTTATTAAAATATTTTTTTTATAAAAGAAAAGTAGATAAGAATTTTTTTTCATTATTCTTTATTAAAGTATTTTTTTTTAAATTTAAATTGAAGAAATCGTCTTAAATTTTTTGATTTGTCTTTTTTGAAAGCTCCCTAAATAAATTTTATTGTTGTTAAATTTTAATAGAAGATAAATATTAATCAAAATTTTTTATTCAAGCTTTTAAACGAAAAGAAAAGTTGAGAAGATTTTAACACTTTTCAAATTAAAGTAAATAAAAAAACTAAACAAACCGAAAAATTTGTTTAAAGTTAAATTTTTGGCCTAAATTTTTCATACAACCCAACTTCCTCGGTTTTAATAAAATAAACTAGATAATCTTGGTAAACAAGGAAAAATTTTGGATTATAAAATTTGTACGAGAAAAATTTTAATCCTTTTTTTTATCAAAAACAAATTTTTGAATAAAAAAAATTCGAGTTCATTTTAAACTTGCTTTTACAATGAAACCGAATGATTTGAAAGGCCACCGAGTGGTCAACAACGATCCTTGGGTGATTTTGATTGTTCTAGCTTGTCTAATTATAGTCGCTACAGTTATATCTATAATAATCATTTGTGTTCTATGGAGGCGATACCGAAATAGTCGAATAATATTCGATGAAAGCATGAATACAATGACTTATAATATACCAACTATTAACATGACTCAATGCCAAAAATTGCCAGAATATGAAGTTCAAAGTTTAGACATGTATGTGCCATCAGATGAGAAGGAAGACATGAGCGAATACACGAAGAGAGAGGTGCATTTAATGCAAAGCCAGTTACCAGACAATAGACAAATAACAAACAATGGGTAAATTTATTTAGTAATTTATTCATATATTTGATTTTAATTTTTTTTGTTGGACTTAAAGTTATGATTAAGCATTTTCAAGTAATTCTTTGTGGTTTTTCAAAGCTTTCGCTTTCATTTTCTTCTATTTTTAAATTTACTTAATTTTTAATTTAATATTAAAGTTTAGATTTAGATGATAAACTTAACCTAAACGAGTCAAGTTTTTACAGAAGAGTTATGAATTATACAAAGCTTTACAATTACAATTCAAATAGAAGCTAATAACTTCGGTTTTCTTGTTCATATCTTTATTTTGTTATTTTAAATAAATATATAAAATTTGCCATATTTTTCTTTTGTTTGATACTTGCCTTGGCAACTTCAAATTTTTGTTTTATATAAATTCAAAACATTGAAATAAAAATTCAATAGATTATTTTGATACCTAGTGTCTTTTTTTATATATGCCCATTGGCGTCTATTTATTTTTTTTAAATAAAAAATAAATTGTGTCTGAAATCAATTTTTTTTCTGACTAGGTACAGAATTACTTTTTCATTTTCATGAACATGATACAGAATAGAGTTTCGTTTTATCAAAAATATCTTTGATGCACTCAACCTACATTTTTATCAATATTTCTGGCTCAAAAGAATATGATCTTATAGTTTAAAGCTTATCAGCTAGACCAAAAAAGGTTTAAAATTTAAAATTTAGCTTGAATAAATAAATTAAAAAATCTAGTCAGCCTTAATAATTAATATTTTGTTATGTCCGGTTATCAATTTAAGATCGAAAATCATAAAATAAATTAGATTTCCGCTTTTCGAAGGATTTTTCAATTTCTCAAATTACACAATTTTTAAAATATTACTAATTGATAAATCCTACTGAAATTTTTTTTTATTTTTTCTAACCATCTTATTAAAAGCCACTATTCTAACGCAAGATAAATCCCATTATTAACCATTTTAAATCAATTTTTTGATTAATTAAAAATAACTTGATCCATAAATTACATCCGTGAGTTTCATTCTCCATTTAATAGGATCAATCAGTCGAATTTGTGTCTTTTATTTTATCTTTATTATTCTGTTAAAATTAATTTTTATTTTATTTTTTAAAAAATGACTCTAAAAATAATGAAGAGCGGTGTGATGACGAATAAAATGATTTATCTTAAAAAGTGTTTTATTTTAGACATTTTAAAGGAATATTTAAAGTTTTCAAATTATGTAATATTAAAAAATAGAGGATACTTAAAAAGAAATGTTACGCAATATTAATAGATAGCTAGTTAGATTTTTTTGAAGTTTTTTAAATTTGATAAGAGCGCTTGACTATCGAGTTGTTAATTAAACGCTGCATTGGCATAGCTTTTTAAATTTTAACTTCCCGTGATTTAAACTTTATAAAAATTAAACGTGTAAAGAGGACAGATAATTTAAAAAATTGCGTAATCATTTATTTAGTATCATTTTTTTACATAAATCGTATGACTTTCTATGTAATAACAAAGTCGCATGATTTGTCATTTTACGAATCATAACAATGTAAAATTCGACAATTTCCGGTAAACTTAGAATTTTTGTAAAACTTATGTAGGTTGTTAATTAAAAGTTTTAAGCTCAATTTTAATATCGTTTATAACTACGATTGTTAAATAATGGGCATCGAATTATTTACTTATAAGCAGGAAGTTGCGTTCTACAAATATTTGTCAGTTTTTAAATTTTTTTTAAAGTATTTATGAGTCAAGAAAACTATCAAAAGTTAGATAAAATATTAAGTTCTTATTAAATATCTCTTTGTAATTTAAGTTAGAAATTTAAAATTTAACTTAACTGAAACCTGACTAAGAAACTTAGTTTTTGCATTGTGATATATCATGAAGCTTTAAAAAACCCACTCAATCGGAAATATTTTATTTTTCCTATTTATTTCCTGATAGTTTTTAATAAAATTTACAATTTAAAATCATTAATTTTCTTTCAAAAGGTATATTTAAAATCAAATCTTGAAACTTTTAATTTATCAAAATGAAATCAATCAAAAATTTGATTTTAACAGTTTTTCTGGCAATAATTGTTCTCATAAGTAAATTGAATTTTTTTATGTATTAAGTCTAATTTTTCTTCAAAGATACAGCACCTAATGTTCAATGTGAATCTGATCTGTTGTCTGAGTTACTAGAATCAAACCAGAATTCCAATGGAAAAATTTTGTCCCTGCTAAAAGAAGATTTATTTACAAAAAATAATCGCCGAAGCGCAGATTTGACTTCGCTGATGAAGCTTAAACGAGAGTATAGTCCGCTTCACTGGGAATTGTGCAGAAATGTTAATTGTACCAATATACATAGTAATGGTCAAGTGAGCAAAACATGGCGAATGGCACAATTGGCAGCTTGTTGTCCTTCGTACAGAAAACAGTATTCTCATCATTTAAAAAAAAACTCATTTTAAATCATCTCGAAGAATTTTATTTTACAATTATTTTTTATCACCGAATTTCAGTAAATAATAATTTTTTTTTTGAATATTTTTTTTTAATAAAAATATTTATTAAATACTCTATTTATGGAGCTATTTGGATATTTTTTTCTTGATGTTTAATATGTAATTTATGATTCAAAAAATAAAGCATCATAAAAATTGAATTTTTTAAAGGCTTTTTAATTAGCCTCTTATTATTAAATTTAAAAGATTTTAAAATATTTAAATAAAAAAATTTATTTCGTGGCTTTTAGTTTTTTAATTTATTTATTTATTTTTTGATTTTTGAATAAGAAAAAATTTTAGAATAAAAAAGTTGTTATAAAATTTGATCAATTTTTTGGATTCATTTGTGATAAATCTTGAATTAAAATATAATAGAAATTAAAATTTGAAATACAGATATTTTTTTCTATACTGAACTAACTCAACTACCAAATCTGCTTAAGGAGTTAAAAAATTCTAGGGCTTACGTTATTTGAAAGTATTTCTATGCTAAGCCGGCTAATGCATTTTAGAATGACAGAATTTAATAACTAAATTTCGTTGAAATTCAATTTCATCTTTTATATAATTTGATATTAAATTCTTAAATAAGAAATACGAAAAAAAATTTACAGAGTAAAAACTCCATGTAACAAAATTCTGTATCTTACCAATTATTTTTATCAATATAAAATGATATCATATTATTAATAAATTTTTAAATCATTTTATTGAAAAAAATAACTTATTATAACAAATTCACTTTATAAAAATTTGCACTTTAAAATAATGAGAAACTAATTTACTTTTTATTGATTAAAAAATCAGTGAATAATTACTAAAAGCTAAAATATAAATAAAAAATATACTAAAAATTAACTACTAAAAAAATCTCAAGATATAATTTTGACACTTATTTAGTCATTTCGTATTAAATTATTTACGGTTTCTGCCTCAAAAATTAAATTTATGTTGAACAAGTGATATCTGACAAATTGTGCTTTTGGTTTTAGACTTATTCCTCTATAAAACCAACATATTTCAGATAACCTTTTTATATCTCTAAGCTAGAGGATAAATGAAGATTTAAAATAAAAAATTTGTTTAAAAACTTATTGAGCTTAAAATTTCTAATGGGGTGAAATATTGGAGTTAAAGGATTAATGGGATTTCATTTCTTTTTACCTAAAAAGTATCCGAAATTAAGGGGAATTGAGCCAAATAATCTCAATTATATAGATATTTAATCTTTAATAAAACTATGACTAAATTTTAACATTATAAAAAAGCACATATCCAAAAATTAAAAAACTTTTTATAAGTGTGTATGAACTGCTTTTACAGACTTAAGTAGTCGTTGAAATTTTTGACTTTAAGGTTTATTTATGATGTAACTTGATAACTTATTCCAATACTTTGCGTCCCTATTCATGAATATTTTCCAATTTGCAGGAAATTCGGTTTTTCACAACTCTTTGTTTTCTATTTCAAACTAAAAATATTTGAAAAAAATTGTGTAATTTACCCTAATCAGATACGAGTCAAATTTAAATAAATAAATCTAAATCAATTTGCAAATGAAAAATTCTAGAAAACCTAATCAAAATTTCTAATTATCTTAAATAGTTCGATTAGATCACTTCTCTTTTCAAGTGTACTTAAATTCATCTCTTTTCATAGTTAAAATTTCTCACTCCATTTCTCATGATATTAATCATTTTGGAAACCATTTAAAAAAAATGATAACACTTAACAAATGATCTAGCCGTTTTTTTTTCATATAGAAAAGCTGAAAAGAGCTTCTTTGGACTGATCTCTGAAGCGATTTTAAATAAATAATCAGTTCAAATTTCGCGTCTATTACATTATATGACCATTTAATTCTACTGAATTAAGAGACCAAGACTGGTGACCAATTATTTGACCAGGAAATAAGTGGGCAAAACTTAAATTAAAATAAATTGAAATTTTTTTTATTTTTTTGTGACCAAAAGTGACTAAAATGTAAAATAAGATACTTAAAGATAAAATAGGTGACCAAATTAATTAAATAAATTCAAAAAATGAATCCGAATAAAAAATAGCGTAACTTGTACATGATTTACAGCTTCTAGTAAAATAATTTTCATTTCTTGTTTCTTTTTCTTAAATCAAGAGAATTTCAATTCAAGAAGCTTTGCATTTTGAATTATTACATATTTTTTCTGATTTTAGTAAGCCAATATTCAAATTTCAACAAAATTAGAAACTTTTCTGTATTTTGATATTTTATTTTAGTTCATGTTAATATTTAAAAAGATTTTTTTTGTTTCAAGCAATAAATTTTTATTTTAAGATTTAGACAAACCTTTTTTCAGGATAAATTATTCAATTTTTCATTTAAAAAATACATGTAACTGATATATTTTTCATGTATTTTTTTAAAAAAGGTTTGAACTTATGTTACCAAAAATGTAACCAAACGATGTTTGGGGGTTAATATTCTTTTTGACCTGTTATTTAAACTGTAAGCATTCAAAAAGTTAAACAAGCAATTACGCTCATTGTTTTTTGTGAACCAAATTCTCTAACTCACCCCTTTATTTATTAAAAATATTGACAGAAACAAAAATGCAAAAATGAAAGCAAAATTTTGACAGCATGAAGAAATAAAAGTATTTTTCTATTTTCTTTTAATTTTAAAATAGAGAGAATAAAATATTAGTTTTTAAAAATTCTATTAAATACTTAAAATAAGAAAATCAGTTTAGTAGAAAACTGCAAATTCCACTGCAAAGTACTCAAATGGTTCTCAAAATGTAGAAAATAAATTGTACTAAATTTTATACATGCCAATGGCTAAGGAAATATTTTTTCGTTCTAGATGCAACTCAAAAAAATAAAAAAAATCTTAATTATATTATTAAAAGATCTCTATACATTTCATAAAATTTAACACTCAAAGGCTCGTTTTTATTTTACTTCGTTAAGGACCAAAGGGGTCCAATAAAACCCTTCAATTACGTTTGCTGTTTAGTTAAAAAAATTTGATTTTTTTTTAAATATGATAAAAAAAGTTACAGATTGCAAAAAAATGCAAATCATCATTTTTGTTGTACTTTAAAAAATAATCATGACTTGATTTAAGTACTAATTTATAGTTATTTACAAAAAAATTGATATAAATTTTGATAAAAGAAAAGATTTTTTTACCTCAAAAAATTAATTTGCAAAAATTTAGAATTTAATTGTATTATTTATCAAAAATCATTTATTTATTGAATTTGACTAAAAATTGAGTGCAAATGAAAAAAAATAAAAATACTAATTTGTAGAATTTTTTTCTATACAATTTGATACTGCGAATCGGCATAAAATTATAATTAACTTTTAAATAATTACAATCAAAAACTTCCTATAAAAATTTAAAAAAAAAGACGGTTCAAAAGAATAGAAATTCGGATAATCTAAAAGATTAAACAATTATAACCATCTTTTTTAACACCTTTTAGTTCTTATATACGGTGCTGATTTGATACTAGGGTTTTTGGTTATTTTTCGTAAAAATTACGTAAATTTACCAATTTTTACGTAAATTTTCGAAAAATTACGTAAAATTGCCAAAAATCCTAGTATCAAATCAGCACTGTATCTTCTAATTTTGAGTCAATTGTGCTCTTAAACTACTTAATTTAAATACCTTCCAATCCCTAATGTCCTTTCAAAATAATATTACCAGAAAATCTTTATTTTGGCAAAAATGGGAAAAAAATGTTATTAGCCCACTAAAATGGGAGATCGTGGGTCAGCTAAAAAGTGGAGGTAAAAAGCAAAATGAAATAGCTAAGCTGTTAGGTGTATCTCTTAAATATGTCTCTTCAACTTAAAAACGATATCAAGAAACTGGTACTGTGTCTGGTCGAAGCCGTTCTGGTAGACCTCGGAAGCTAATTTTTAGGGATGAAAATTACATTTTTAAAGAGATTAGAAAATACCCTTCATCGAGCTATCAAAAACTCCCACTGATTTTAATTCTAAGACTCAAGAAGTTAGGATTAGTAAGTATCCTATAATGAGAATTCTAAAAAAATGGTATATAGTCTCATACAGCGGTCAGAAAATCCCTTATAAGCATAGAAGATAGACAAAAACGATATAAGTGATGTAACCAGAGACTTAATTGGACGGTTTAAAAAGGTTTAAAAATGAAAGGTTTCATCCAAAGTTCTGTATACCAAGGTTACAAAACGGTAGAGCTCAGCCGGTATCTGAGGATGCATTTCTAAAAAAGGCACTGGTATATGCAAAATTTATACAGGACGAATTAATCGATTTGTATTCATCAGCATCTTGGAAAAAAATCTTTTACCATCTGTTGAACTCCTATTTGAGACAAATAACCCTTGCATTTTCAACAAGATGGCACTTCGGCACATACCGAGCACTCAGTAAGTGACTGGTTCAAAGAACAGTATATTGAGGTTCTGCCATGGTGTGCCCATTCGCCAGATCTCAACCCAATTGAGAACTTATGGCCATACATGGATGCTAAAATGGTAAACACTAAAGTAACCTCTATAGAGCATTTAAAAGAGGTTTAATATTCAAAGAACTCAAAGAGTGCCACTCTTTGAGTTCTTTGAATCTTAATTCAGATTCAAGACGTTAAAGATTCAGACTGAGTATGTACAAAAATTGATTTAATCTATTCCAAAAAGAGTTTTGGCTTCTAAATGCCGAAGGCGGTCATTTCAAGTATAAAGTTTTATAAATTTCCAAACTTTTGAACCGTTTTTTCTTTAAATTGATTGTATCCATTTTTTTTACTTAATTTTTTTTGGGGAATATGTTTTTGGATTGATGAAAAATAGAAATTTAAAAAAAAAGAGTTTTTTCATTTTCCTTATTATCAGAGTCTTCATATGAATCACATTCAGCATTTGGCTGATTATTTGTTTTCATTTCATCTTCAAAATAAATATTAAAGTCGTCATTTTTCTCAAAATTATTATCATCATCATCAAAGACTACTGATTGTGTATCATTCACTTATCTCAGATGATCAAGCGTTTGGAAAGTGTCTTTTCGTCAAGTTATGGTTCAAAAAAGTGTAATTTAATAAAGTAAATGTTTAATTCAAGTTTTGAAATTTAATGATTAATCAGCTTGTTTTTCAATTTATTTTTTCAAAAAAAATATTATTTCTGGTAGGTCTAAAAAAATCCTCTTGGGCCTTATCGTATAATCTTTTTTTTAACAGCATTTTCAAATTGTAATCAATTATATTATTAATATCTAAAAATTTTTCCAAATTTTAGAATTGATGGAAAAAAAATTTCAAAAATAATTAAATATATTGAGCAGAGCAAAAGAAGTATCAAAAAAAGGCCGAAAATAACCCTAGGACATTTGAGTCTTAAAGAAATGAAACTTGAAAAAATTGGTCATGTAAAATTCAGTACAAAAAAACAGAACTAAATGATAAGAATTGAAAGATTCCTGAAGATTCTCAAGTTCAAAACTATTTCTGTTTATTAACATGGTGCAACATGCTGTCAAATTCTGTCGAACTCTGCAAATTTATCAGAAATTAAAAATCAATATATTCTAAATTAATGCAATTAACAGTGATTTTGCACTTCATAAGCAGACTTATACAGTTGATGTAACTATATGTATATGTTGTGCCATGCTGCATTCACAGAACTAGTTTTGAACTTAAAGAAAAGAAATTTTTAATTCTTATCATTTAGTGCTGTTTGTGCTGCGACTGGGCTGATTTGAATTAGGCAAGTAGTAAGGAATGAGTAAAAGAATAAGCTGGAGATTTGAGTTTTATTTGTCTTACTACTTTAGAGATTTTAGAAAGAAAATCAAAGAACTGAAAACTAAAACTTATGATAAAAGTTAACTATTATTAACTATCTGTTACGATAGTGTTATCACTTCAAGATTGATAACATCATCTACATTCCAATAAAAATAAGAATTTGAATTAAAATTTAAAATCCAAATTAAATTAAAACATAATTTAAATTTCTTTGTAATTTTTTAATTGAAGGTTTTGTGAAATTAAGTACAAAAAGTAAAAAAGAACAGAACAAGATGATAAAAATTGAACAACTTTTTTTATAAGTTCAAAATTTGTTTTTTGAATGCAACATGTTGCAACATAAATAGTTGCATCAATTATCAAAGTCTGCTAAACTCTGTAAATTTAGCAGAAATTACATTTCAGTAAATTCGAGCGTAGTGCATTTTGCAGAGATTTTGCACATCATTAGCAGACTTTGACAGTTAATGAAACTTTGTCAAAGTCGAATCCACGGAACTTATTTTTAACTTTTAGTATAAAAGCTATTTAATTTTGATCAATTTGTTCTGTTCTTTTGTACTGAACTTCACAGAGCCTAACTTGAAAACAGATTATTAAGCACGCTCCATTCCACATATTTCCCTCCGATCCCAGTCAAATCCAATCTAATGTTTCATTGAGGAATAGGTGAAGTTCATCGAAGAATCATCACATAACGCACTGATTTTTCGATGAGACTTTTAAATCCCCAATCAGAATTCATATTTTTGTTAGATACTAAAAATTAATTAAAAAAAATAGGAGTAGTCACTATTTGAACCTTGCATGAACTTTGAATTTATGTTTGAGTAATATTAAGAAAGCATATATGCATTAAAAATTCTATCATTAATTTTTCTTGACTAGGTTTGTAGTTTGTTTCTTTTAAGCAGGCTAGTTGTTAATTTTAAAAACTTGGTAATTCATTGGTTATTTGCTAAGAAAACTAAATTTCTTTTAAGATTCGTCAAAATCGGAGTTATTTAAAAGTCTTAAGTCAAGCCAAAGTCACTGACTTAAAATTAGATTTTGTTTAAAGTCAATCTTATTATATTTAGTAATAGAAATCCTATAAATTTTATTAATTTTTCCCTTCTTGTCGATCAAACATTCAAGTGGCCGCGTTCATGACTGCATGCAACGGTAAAAATTAAAATATAAGTAATTTTCTTAAAAATCTTTGATTTAACTTGACTTAACGATTTTTTAAGCCAAGTAAAAAATTGACTTTAGTGACATTGACTTAAACTTGTGTCTCAAAACCTAGCCTAGCCAAAATTTAATATTACTATATTTAATATTTGTTTAATTTTTTTCCCTGACAAATTAGGCTTAGTTTGATTTATACTCTTTTAATTAAACAAGAGTAAGGGTTAATTTATTAAATAAATAAACAAATTAATTTTTTTAAGGTTAATCTAAATTAATAGAGGAAGGATTTTTCAAAATCGGCTTTGCTTCGGAAAATAGTCAAATGTGAATGGAATCTGGAAAAAATGAGTCTAGAACCGAATCCTATATCCCAATCGAATCGGCTATCGAGGTCAACGATAAACTCTGGTTTAGTTGAGACACATTCAACAATTCAAGTTAACCGTGGTCAAAAAAGCAAAACAAGACGACTATCGAAGCCGGCTTTTATTAGTGGTACACTCCAGAAAATTTGTGGAGAGGCAAGGAGAACTTATAAATTATTGTTACATTTTGAGAATCTATAATCTAAAAAATTTTTTTTTCAGTTTATGTCAATAATATTAGTATAAAACTTTTTTATTGTTAATTTATATAAAAATTGTATATTTAATTTGAAGAGAATAATTAAATTAATTTTGTAATTTTTTGTCAGATTTAAAATTGTTTTTTTTAACATGTTAATTTTGATTTTTTTAACCAGACTTAAATATTTTTTGTATTTTTATCATAAATATAATGTTTATTAAATTAAAAAAAATAATGATGAATAAAGATTTAAAAATTAAATTTTAAATTCATTTTAATTCGATATAAAAAAATTTATAGAAATATATGAAAAACCGATGAAATTTTTATTTTTCATCGATGAAACATAATGAATCTGCTCACTGCTCATCGATGAAAAATCGGTTAAAATTTTTTTTTTTCATTGATGCCACATCAAATTTCAATTGACTGGGATGAAAAAAATCGTTTCCAATTTTTTATTTCCTTCTCCCTTTTCCCCTTTTTGATGATTTAGTATCATAGATTTGTTGTAGTTGTTCCATAAGAGGAATTTCATTGCTATTTTCATTTAAATCATCTGATTTGGTGATTTTGTTTATTATTAAATCTGTTTTTAACGAATCTGAACAAGCACCTTGTTTTATTAGGCTTTAATTCTTTTTAGCACTAATTTTACTTTTTTTATCACCAAAAAATCTCACTTTTCTAAAAATACTTTTTTGAAACAAAATTACTTGCACTAAACAAAATTACTACTTGCAAACAAAATTACTACTTGCAAACAAAATAACTTCTTGCAATCAAAATAACTTCTTGCAAACAAAATAACTTCTTGAATATAAAATTACTTCTTTAATTTAAAATTATTTTAAAAAAATGATTGATCTCGAAGAGACCTTTAGTGAATTATCGATCGAAGATAAGAGTTTATCTGCTAATGAAATAGGCATTGATATTGACAAACAGACCAACAACTCCAATTCTTTTAAATTTTTGCTTTTTTTTTTATTTTTTTTTTTGTTTTTTTATTAATTTAATTTTTTTTTAATTTTTATTTTTTTATTTATTTTTTTTATTTTTTTTTTACTTTTTTTTATAAAAAATCATTTTAATTTTACTTAAGCATTTTTATACAAAAAAAGTATTTTTATTTCACAAGAGTATTTTTAGACAGCAAAAGTATTTTTGTTCCAAGAGAGTTTTTTTAGACAACAAAAGTACATTAATATCACAAGAGCATTTTTAGAATGCAAAGAGAATTTTAAGAAAAATAATGATTCTTGGTGATAGAAAAATTCTAAGCCGTTTTATTATAATAAGGATAAATAAAATTATTGCAGAAAATATTTATTTTATTTTTTAAAAGAAAATTTAGGGGGCACTAAGTGCCTTATTTTCATCCAGAATTCTAGGAATATATCTTTTTAATTAAATTAAATTAAATTGAAGCTTATCAAAAGCGGTTGTGAATTTGTTTTGTGTTGATTTAATTTATTGCACAAAATAGAATGGACTGAATTTTATAAAATCATCAAATTTGTTTTTAAAAAAGTCTTCAGGTTCATTTTTTTTTTAATCAAAAACGATCTTTTGACAAATTAGAATCCATATTTAAATAAGAAAAAAATAAAACAACAATCTATTGGACATATTTTAGTCATTTAAATTTTATTCATTCTAATCTTCTTTTTTTTAATTAAGTCGAAAAAAAAATACGTAAAAAGACAAAATCATCATTGTTTTTTCTTTTGTCACACATTCTCTAGTTAAAATTATTTCAAAAAAAAAAAATAAAAGAGTAAAAAAAAAGCCTATCAACACTATAGAAAAAAAAAGTGTCAATAAAAAGTCGAACATTTTACTAAAGAATACAAAAAATATTTGATTTTTGTTGTTGTCGCCAAATGGAAATTTAATATTTTAGCGCTAATTTTGGGATTATTGTTTCAGGCGAACAAACAAATTAGACTCAAAATTTTCAAAATTTATTGATTTACAAGCTTAATAAAAACAAAAATAAATAAAAAAAAAAAACTATCAGCACCGCAATAATGTAAAACAATCAGACCCAGTCTATTTTTCATCATCTTCATCAATGTTAATCTCCTCATCCTGCTCGAGGTGATCATTTTGGTAATTAAGATCCAAATTGCCCGAATGCCTCGATATAATATGTCTATCCAGATCTCGTTTGCGCACCAATATCTTGGCACAGTAGGGACACCTGTACGGCGTTTCGCCCTGTGAGTGAAGCCGCACATGCTTGTTCAAGTTTGACGGGTCACTAAAAGGCCTCGAGCACACCTTGCACTTGAGCGGCTTGTAGCCAGTGTGGGTTCTCAGGTGAATTTTGAGACCGTACTTCCGATTGTAAACTTTACCACAAAACAAACACACGTGGGTCTTTTTCTGCTTGCCCATCTCGTCGGCCATGTTCAGCTCGACAGTCTGGGTGCCGTCCAGCATGGTTATTTTCCAGTCAACTCCTGTTGTGGCCAGCTGGGCCGGGTCGTGCTTGACAGTGTCGTGGGTGATGGAGACAGGCGACGAGGACGACGAGCGAGAGGACAGGGCCTCGGTCTTTTGTTCGCTCACGCTGCTGAATGTGGAATGGATGTTTTTGAACGAAAAGCTGGACGCAGACGAGCAGCTGGACGACGAGGAGGGCGGCGGCGGCGTAGTCTGCTTCTGCAGCTTCAGTCTCTTGCCGCACATGTCGAACAAAAAGTGGCTCTTGAGCATGTGAGGCTGGTGGAAGTCGAACGAGCAGAATTTGCACCGGCTCGAGCTCATTTCTGCAAAGTGGTCGATTCCAAGTATGCACTTGGCCAGCTCGCTTTCCACCGCCGAGCTGAACCATGCCAAGAGCGGGTCGCCCTTTTGTATGGGCTTGGTGGCCCGGTAGTACAGCATGTTGTTTGTCTGGCTGCGGCACAGCTCCAGATTCTGCTCGCCGCGGTTTCTGGCCGCGTATATGCAGTTGGTCCACTCTTGATAAAGGCCCGGTCCGACAATGCAACCGTTCAGCTCGTGTACCTAGACAAAAAAGAGATTAGGATGTTGTCGCTGCGTGAAACGCGAGCCGTAAAATGCGATTAAATAATGCACTCAACTAAAGTCAGAACTCAAGGCCCACTTGAAAAGATTTAAGCCCATGTAAATCAACACTGTTCACACTTATTCCAACATTGGCCACACAATCTAATAGCACACTTATTTTTGTTTGTTCAAGACGATGATTAATATTAGTTTCAAGTGGGTCTAGGCTATTATATGAGTATTTGCGTTTGGAGTTAATTGTTTTTTCTTTATTTTTCTTTTTTTTTTTAATAGAATTAAAGATTTATATTTGCTGAACAATTTCAAGAGGGGACAGAAAGAAAAATAAATTTCCTACTGATTAGATCAAACACAGGTGAGTCATTGGCCAAGAGTTTTTATTAATGACCCGAGAGCTCTAAGTTGTTTTTGTTGCTGAGTGCATTAATCGGACGATGGAGTGAACTAAAACGTTCAAATATTACTTAATCTTAAGCAAACATTTTGTCTAATACTCTCAATGGGACCGCTGCATTTTACCCTTAATTGATTGAATAAAATTTTTGAATTTATTTTTTTTTTTGAAATCAAATAAAAAATGTGAAAACTTAGTTTAAAAATTCCTGTAATAAAATTAAGAAATTGAGATAAATCTTCTGACAAATTGTAATTGAAATAATTATTTTTTGTATTTCGGTGTACAAATTTAAAAGAATTTAATGAATTTAATTTTAAATTTAAAATTGATATGGCTATGCAAATTTGGGCTAAAAATTTAAAATTTTAGCTGAAACTTATTTAAATTCTCGTCTTTTGAGTGTGACATAAAGATACAAATTTTACTAGATTTAACTAATCTCTTTACAAATAATGGAAAAAAGTTAAAAATTTATTTAAATCAATTTAGTTTTTATAATTATGCCAAAGGTTTAGTTACGCTTAAAACAAGATCCAAAGATTATAATAATATTTTTTTCTCTTTTTTTTTTAAAGAATTTAAAATTTATTTGCCTTTAACTCTCTATTTCTTAATTAAGCTTCTATAAATACTCGAAAGAATTCAAAATTCATTTAAATATATATAATTTGCTTAATGAAATTATGTCGCTTAAAATAAAACCTGAATATCAAACTTTTTTTTAAAAAATATTTATTTTTTTTTCCTTTTAACTGTCTTTTTCCATTAAAGTCTGACAAATATTAAAATACGTAAAAAAATTTATTTATATCATTCAATACCTTGGTGAAATTATTATTATACTTAAGGTTTCTACATTATGTTACGCTGAAAAAAAAACTTAGAAATAAAATAAAATTTAGTTTGTTTTTTAAAAGAATTTTAATTAATATCTTTTAACTGGCTGTTCATTTTTATCAAAATGTTAAAACTCAATTTTTAAATAATATTTGATCTTATCTAAAAAATATTTGATTTTAATACTCAAAGGCCTGGTAGTGTAAAATTTTTCAAATTTTTAAATTCCTTTTTTACTTGCATTTTTTTTAATAAAGATGTTTTTATACCTTATACTTATTTCAATTTGGACATTTTTCATAAATCTTTATTTTTTTATCTTTTAATTAGCAAAAATCCCGATATTTTAACCTGAATTTTACCAATCATTCAATATAGATAGCCATTAATGCTAAGACTTTACCTACAACACTCATTTAGCAGAATTTGAAAAATAAATGAAACAGCTAAAAAGACAGACTTATCACTTCAATAAACTAAAATGGTTATTATTAAAAAATTATTAATTTTTTTAATTAATTGGAAAAAATTCAAATCAAATTAATTTTTTTAGGGCTCTAATGATTAGACTGTAATGCTAAGATTTTAATTTTGATGTAAAAATAAAAAATGGTGTCCATTGAACGCCTTACCATGATTTTTATATGATCGGACTTGTTGTTAATGAATCGTTTGGCGAGCAGTGTGACAGGAACTTCATAGAGCAGGTAGACTTGGGCGTCCATGTTTATGTCGCTACCAGCCGATGTGACAAATTGATTGTGGTAAGCAAACGTTTGACTAAACATAATAGGAATTGGTTTTAGCAAACAATTAATTGCTGAAGTTTCCATCGTTTTGTGTGTCACTTGTACAACTTGTCTAAAAAGTTCAAATAAAAAGGTTTGAAAAAAAGGTTTTTATTTTTTGAAAATTTTAGGTTCGCAAAAAATCAGGATGAGCAAATTTACAGAATCCGTACAAATCGAACAAAATAAAAAAAATATATTTTTTATTGGACCAAAATTAGTAAATGAATTTCATAAAGCTTAATTAGCATCCAATCAGTGTTGATTTGAGCGAATGTAAATTTTGTCAACTGGTCTCTAAGCTATCTTGATTTTGCTCAGATCAAATCGAACAAGATTTTTCGATTCTCACAGCCTTATCTGACTTCCCTTAACCAAAAATTACAGTGAACACAAAGCGCTCTCTAGTCCTAATAACTCGTTTTGACTATTCCAAATCTGAAATTAGCAAAAATGAGTTTCTAAGATTCTTAGATTATTTCTATTTGACTAACTTGAATTGCTGAACACATATTTACCTTATTTGTGTTCGAGTAGTAACAGAATAGATGCATTCAAATAAAACTATCATGATATGAGTAGCATCTTTAAATGCTACGTATTTACCTCTTTAAATCCGAGTTATTTTCTTGTTAAACACTTGAAATGTTAATTTAATAAGTAAAATTGGCTCATCTATCCAAAGTCACCAAAACAAAATTAAAAAAATAGTTTATTCAAATTTTTTTTTTATTAAGACTAAAAAACTCCAGCATAGCATATAATTGTTTTTTAATCATCTGTGCAATTTTAATAATGAGATTTTCTAATTTAAAAAACAACAAATTTAAATTGACTAATTCTTCTTAAAATTTTCCTTATTTGCTTCTTTTTTCAAATGACGGTTTACCAAATTGGGAGATGTCCATTTTTTATATGGCAAGATTTTTTTTCTTTTTTAAATTTTCCAATAAAATATTAAGTAAAAAAAAACCAAAAAAGAATTGGTTTTATCTTTAAAAAAAAAAGCAGGATAAAATTCAATTTCATTCATTTTTATTTTTTATAAAATTAAATCATGTGACAGCTTTTCAGGTTATCTTTTTTAAAATATTGAAATATCTTTAATGAACTCTTTCATATTTTGTCAAAATTTTATATTTTATTTTATATTTATAAGGGAAAAAATTTGGTCAAACCGAGACTTGAAATGTGTCCAAAGAATTCAAGTTCTTCAATTTAAACCATTATACCAAACCTTCTGTTTTTTTTTATAATAAAACTAGTTCTCTTTTGGGCTTTTTTTACTTAAAGTTTTATTGAAAATGTAAAAAAGAAACAAAATTTTGCCATTTTCTCTTCCCAGCTCATTACTTAGATTCTAATTTTTAATAAAAATTTTTTTATTTCGATTTGTTATAAATTTCTAAGAGCAAATTCAATTTAAATATTTCAATTTTAAATATTAATCAGTTAGGCCAAGATTAGAGGCTCAAGATTAATTTAAGTAAAGCATTTTATTGTATCTTAATCATCGCCAATCACCATATCAGGTAAAGAAAAATAAATAAAATTTTATGTT
Organism: Brachionus asplanchnoidis; assembly: GCA_025491095.1. Taxonomy (NCBI): domain Eukaryota; kingdom Metazoa; phylum Rotifera; class Eurotatoria; order Ploima; family Brachionidae; genus Brachionus; species Brachionus asplanchnoidis. The sequence continues at coordinate 4,639,122 of JAILYF010000010.1, read as the reverse complement.
CGATAGCTCACTATTTCCAATGGAACTTTTCTCTAACTTTTGTGGAAATCTTGACCTAAAATCATTATTCCAAACACTTTCTGATAGCCTCATTATGAGAGTAAATACAAAAAGTGTAAAAAAAGTAATAAGTGTAAAAAAAATTAAAAAAATTGTTCGGAGCTATGGTGATCTCTTAAGGACTAGAAAAAGGTGAAAAATTCAGATTTCCCTTTTATTAGAAAAAATGAAAAACACAATAAAAACTAAAATAAAATATTTTAAAAATTAGACAATTAAATATTTGTTATTTTTATTCATCCTAAGTTGATTTCATCAGAACAACTGTTTTCTAGTACCGGACATTGTGTATGGGACTTGCGTAAAAAAATAAATGTAAAAAATGAAAGAAACGTTGTGTTGATTTGTCAAAATCTGTCATAATTTTAGTATCCAAATCGAATCCAAACTAAATTTTTTTGATACAATTATTTTTTATTTTTTTGTTATTTTTAAATATTAATTCAAATGAGATTAAATTTTTTATCAAATAAATTAATTTTCAATTATTTTTTCAGATTTATTTAAATTCAAATGCTATATCCTAATTTTCATTCGGAAAGCTATTTATTCAATCAGATCGAATATGCACATTCGATTTCATCACCATGAGTTTCAAAGTATCACCAAAAATTAACTTTTAAATTTTTAAATAATACCAACTTACTTCGTCATAAATACTCAAGAAGCTGGGTAAGTAATTTGTTAAGCATATAAAATAAATGTAAAATTAGTAAAAAATTATATTAATAAAAAGTTTCCAGTATAAAAAAAACAAGCAAATAAACCAATTAAAAAAAAATAAGTTAAATTTACTAATTTTTTGTATTTTTTAATCGGCTTTTGGCAGGCCTTTTTTAAACTGTTTAAGTTGAATCATCGTTTGCTCTATATAAAACTTCTAAAGTTTAATGAATCAAAATTTATTTTGTCATATCCAAATTTGATTAAATTTTAAAAAAAGTTTTCATATATTAAGTAATGTCAGAAGAATGTTAGCTAAAGAAATCAAAAGAAAATTATCACAAAAATACTGAAATTTATTGTATTTATTGAGTGTTTTTTTATTATATAAAATGAGGCAATAATTGGTGGTTTATGTATTTACCTAAAGAATTTTCTTTAAAAGATCCTTTTTTCATCATAGCCTTAAAAAAAGCGCTCCTAAAATTAAAATTTAGAACCTTGACTAGATATAAATAAAAATTTCTTTATATAATATATTTTGTGTAGATCCAAAAATACTTTAAAGACAAACAACATAGATAAAACAATGTTGGTTCACTTTTAATAAATGAGCGCTTATTTTCAAGGGTATATGGTAAAATCTGTTCCTTAACTTTCTACTTTTTAAATTAGAATCATATTTTAAAGATTGGCATTAATGGAAACCACTAGATTGTATACTTTTGAGTTTGTCTAAAATTTTAAGTCCTAACAACACTAAATTTATGCAATTGAGTACGTATATTAAAATTTGAAATATTTTGTGCGAACTGAAATATTGGTCTTCATTAAAGGTCGGATCAGAGCGAAATTTGATAAATTAGTTAACTCAATGACATAATTTTGTTAATGAAGTATCTAGCACTTAAAGGTCGATAGGGTTTTTTTGACTTTTTTCTACCAATTTTTTTACTTTTTTTTTGCAGGCAAATAAAAATATTTTGAAATAAAAAAATATTTTTTTGATTAAAGATTTTATTTAAGTATAAAATTTAAAAATGATTAGAATTTATTGAATATAATACAAAGATAAGAAGCAACAAAAGGGGTCGAAAAAACTTTTCCGGTTTAAATTTTTGAATTTTTTATTTTTATATTCGTTCTAATAATTTAGAAACAATAAAATTTTAAACTATACTTTCTATTTTGTTCATTTCATTATTTTTCAGGTAAAAAATTATTTGACAAAAACTTAAATATTTAGACCAAAATGAACAGTTTTTTTCATTGTTTTATTTCAGCGAATTTAGCATTTAAAATTATTTTTTAATCTAAATAAAAGCTATTTAAATAAAAAGGTCCATATTTGATATATAAAAAACTGTTTTTAAACTCAGATTACTTACAAACTAAGTTTGAAATTTTCATTTTTTTTCTAAAGACTGTTAAGTTAAAATAGAACATTATATATTTAGATAAAAAATGTTAGATTATCACCAAATTCATCAAGCAAAAAAAAGACACGAACATTTTAGATAAGTTTTATGCAATTAAAATTCAATTAAAAAAAACATGAAAAAGAATATTGTGTATGGAAGCCATTTAACGGCTTTATAAAATCATCAAATAATTTTTAATATATTTTAATATTCAATAATTTAAAAATAAGCTATTTCCTAGAATTCAACCATGTATTTTATATTATTTTAAAATATTTTATAATTAATTTTTAAAATAAAAGAAAAACAACGCTCCAGCTCCAGCTAAAACTCTGGGGTAACCCAAAAATTTATAAGTCGAATTATTTTTTAATTTTTTTTATTAAATTTTAAAGAATTAATTTCAAAAACTTTTACATTTCTATTTAACGAGATAAAAAAAAAAAAATTGAAAATCTTTTATATTAACATTAATTTTCGAAAAATTTAGGATGTTAAATTTAATTTTTAAGTGACCAAAGTTAATGAAAAGATCTACTAAGACAGTTGATTATAAGTTCTAAAAATGTAAGGTTTTCAAAATAAAAATTTATTTAAATTACACAATTTATTTAACAATTGGAAAGAAAAAATTAAAAGAAATAATTAAAAAAAAATTAAATTTTGTGAGTACGTTTTGAGCTTAGCAATTTTTTTCTTTGTGCCATTAAAACACTTAAATTTTCAAAACATTCTTCTTCAGATATATTTTTTTATATTTTACAAAATCAACATTTAAAGTACCATATGGAACATCTTCAGTCATTGTAAACAACATATAGTAATAGTTACGATTTCGTCTGAATTGTCGCGATACTTTCTTCCTGATTTAGTTTTACTTTTTCCCTACAACTTTGACAAAGTAAATTTCTTTGTTTTTGGTTTCAATAAGTCAAAAACACCAAGGCTTATTTGAACCGCAACTATATGGACACAATCAGTTTTTTTCATCACACGTACAAGTCGTTTTAGGATTCATTCTAACCATAAATACATTGTTATTTTCATTTCTAATATTAAAAGTCCCTGTGAGCAAAACCTTTTAGCTCGCATCAATATTAAGCTTACTTGGATTGAATTAGATTCCGGTTTTGTTTCTGGTGTTGTATTTTTTTTGTGGTAAAATTTCAATTGTAAGTTAAAGTTCAATTTTTTTCAATCCGGATCCATGTTTAAGGGTACGAAAAAAATCCGTAAAATCGATCCGTGTTTTAGGTACCTAATCCGGCGATCCGGATCCGTGTTTTAGGGATAACTGATGATTAATAAAATTCTTAAAATTGTCTACCTATTTGATTTTTTTTCCATTTATTCAGAATTAATGATTTTTGAATCATTAAGCTTTTTCTTTTTTTTAAACATTTGACTTAATTTCTGACATTAGATTTGTAAAGCTAAGTCTTACAAGAGAAATTTTAGTAAATTTGCAGCATTAATTTTCTTTATCTCTCCTCATACGTCATATGCCTGAGATGATGTATTGATTTCGTAGCCCTTCTTTGTACCAATTCAAGACACTGGATATCCTTGCTATTGTAAGGACACCTCGCTTATACAGCATAATTCCAAATGTGGTTTTACATAAGTCTTGTAAAATGAGCTGAGCATTTTGACATCCATTGATTTAAATGTTTTGTGAATTGTTGCAAGTGCTGTGTTGCCCCTCATAGCTGCTAGCCAACATTTATCGTCCCGCATAAGATTGGACTTCATCAGAATGGATATTCTGCATGATTCGACTTGATCATCATTTTTTTTTATCATCAGCTACTCGCATAATCTTGCATTTGTTAAAATTGAAGATCATTCGCCACTCACTCAGCTGCCCATTCGACCAATTTATTCAAGGCATCTTGCAGCATCTTTCTGTCAAGCTTGTTCTTGATAATTGCTATTAGTTTGCTATCATCGGCGAACAACTTACAAAAGTGATGTAGCTTTTCTGGCATATCATTAATATATATTAAGAAAAGTAGTGGTCTCAAAACTAACCCTTGTGGAACACCACTTTCTACCTTCTTCCACTCTGACAAGTATTCGCCCATAACTCTTCTTTGATGCCTATCTAAAAAAAAGCTTGTAAGCCAATCAAGAATAAAGCCATCAAAACCATAGGCTTTCAATTTGTACAAGGTGGCACCGTATCAAACGCCTTTGCAAAGTCAAACATCACCAGTATGACCGAAAAGCCACGGTTTGTTCCTTTTGTTACTATATCAATAGTTTCAAACAAGTTCATTAGGCACGATTTGACTCTAATTAAGCCATGTTGGTGGATAAATTGTTCCCTATTTTTCTAAAACTTTTTTCTAGATCTTTAAACTGAATGGTATAAAAAAAAGAAAGATTTTGTAAAATTTATTTATTTTTATTAGTTTATTTTGAAGAAAAAGCTTTAATCTAAAAGTTTTAAAAACACTAAAAATTTATTTAAATTAAAAAAAACTTATTTATCAAAGGCCCAAAATTCATAGGCAGTTGATTTAATTATTCTGTCTCTTACAACAAAGGCTGTAAACGAAGACACACAATTGCCAATAAAATATTCACTTTTCATCAATATAGCCAGATCAATAACTGGCAACCAAGGATCATGGTGAACTAAATTTAACTCTAAATCCCTTTTGGCAAAGTAATTTCTAATTTCATGTATCATTGGATTCTTGTCTGTGGCTATGTAAATATTTTTAACGCTTCGATTTAATTTTTTGATCAATACATCATCCAACTTTTTCAATATTAATTCATTGCTTGGAAAACATAAATTTTTATTTAATTCTATATTTGTAACATCTAAGCATTGAGGGGATGACATAAAGGTGTCATATTGTTCCACATTTTGACATGCATTTGACCAATCTATTCCATTTCTTAAATGAATTCCAACAAATTTCTCCTCGTTAAAGTATTTTTTAATCAAATCTTGACTTTCTTCATCTATCTTATTTGACCATACTAAGTACTTTTGATTTGGTCGATCTTGTTTTTGTACCGGATAGGAAGCTGGTGCACCTCTGAAGGCCAAAACAGGATATTTGGATGCCGGAAATTGTATTCTCCATTGGTCATAATCATCAAAACTTAAAATAAAATTAACACTCTTTGGAAATTGATCAACTCCTAGTTCGGTCCAAAAATTTTCCATTGGATTTCCATCTTTCAGTTTACATTCTTTATTCGGTTCATATGACCAGCAAAAACCGATGCGATCTTTTTCAGTCCAATATTCAGGAGCAATAAATTTCATAAAATCTTCAGCTGATATAACTCGGTGGTACTTTTCGAGATCTTCGAGTTTAAACCATTCATTAAAAGGAATATTTTTGTATGTTCTGAAAGGTGGCACAACCAAAGTACGATTTAGATGTTTAGCAAACGACATTGAGCCTAAAAGGTGATCAGCCTGATTGCCAAAACGACCCATGCACAGACAAAAAAATACATAACCATTGGGATCGTATTGGTATGAGGAAACAATGGTTGTCAAACTGATAAATAAAAATATTATCATTTTTGTAAAACGTCAAATGGCCGATTTAATCCTTATATTTTCATAAAATATTTTTTAGTGAAAGTAATATCGGTTGACATGTGACTAATTTGCAATGTAAAGCTATCCGAATATTTAAACTGACAGTCAATCGGTCTTAAATTTAAGTTAAAAATTTATTATCGATTTTTTCTACTTCATTTAAGCTTGAACCATTTAAACCATTAATATTTTATTCTAATTAATTAATAAATAAGATTTTATTAATCAAACAAAAAAAGTTTAATCAAACTTTTTTTAGAAAAATTGAAAAAAATATTTTCTAAATAAGACTCATACGAGTCAAAACTACAGCACTATCTTAATTTGAGTCATTATTTCTTTACATTATCGATTTATTAGTAGTATTTTTTTTTATTTAAATTGAAGTTATTTTTATTAGTTATTCTTATTTTCATTTCAATTGAAAAACGAAAAAAAAAAAAAAAAAAAAAAAAAAAAATGAATAATAATTTTGTTGAATTAAAAAAAAAAAAAAAAAAAAAAAAAAATTAACGTTCTCTTATATATTTATTTAGATACTATCTTATTTCTTGTCCTATTTTTTCGTTAACTTTTTTGTTTAAACCTACCTCATTTCAAATTTTTTAAACTTAAATTTATTACCTTAATTATATTTCTTACTTCTAAAATGCTGTCTATAAAGTAGTACATTTACTTCTATAAAGACTTGGACGAAAAAAGCCAAATCCAATAAATAAATAAATAAACAGAGTTGCATCTACTTGGAACAACAGTCAACGACAGTCAACGCTCCAACCCTTAACAGCTTCAAGGCCCGCCTCGACATACATCTTGCCCGAAAGAACACCACCACCACCTAAACCTCAACGACCAACCATGGCCCAGTCAGTGAGACGGTGAGTCGAAGGCCTGGCAATCCCCAGAAGCGTTTACGCTAGGACTAGGGTTGCCTTAGCTAGAAAACTCATCGTCCCACACTCCTTCTTGCCAAACGCAAAACCAGTCATCATAGCGATTCAAGTTGTTTTGGATTGCTCGCAGGGTGATTCCCTGCTATGACTCAATTTATTATTATTATTATTATTAAGTTTTTTTTTAATAAACCGGATTTTTAGGCATTTTTATTAAATTGCTAAAAATGAATCAAAATTTTCAAATTAAATTATAAAATTTACTTCTTATTAATAGATTGTCTATAGAAATAATGACTTTTAACACTTGACTTATTTACCCTTGACTATTTTTTCTTAATAAATTAGTGAAAATAAAAAATTCAATTTTCTTAATAGATACTTTTTGGTGAAAATTTATGGACTTTAATTTTATTTTGATTAATAAATTTAAAAAAGTGAGTTAACAATTTGTTCAGAATTTTGTTCGATTTCTTATTCTGCAAAATAAATTGGGAATTAGAGGCTAAACCAAGGATGAGATACAAAAAAAGTAAACTCTAAAAATTTTTGAAATGAATACTAAATCACCAGATTTTTTAAACTAAAAGAATTCAAATCTTTTGAATCTTTGGTGCTTATCTTTGAGAGAAGGTATCCGAAAAAAAATTGTTTATCACCTCTGAAAAATTGGCTTTTCTAGATTTCCATATATTCAGATAAAGAATTTGTGGTAGAAAAAGTCAAATACATATAATGCATATTGACCTGCGTGAACCTTAAAAAAAGATAATTAAAAGAATTTTATTTTAATATTTAAAGTAAGCCAAAAAGTAATTATTATTTTAATTTTGGTGATTTTCTGATGACTAAATTTTTTATTTTTTTAATAATTGTAATTTAATAGACCATCAAGAGCTTCTTTATGTTGAATATTGAAAATTTTGATAAATTTTGAATTTAAGTTGTTGTTTGCTGATAAATTTTCCTATTTTAGAAATGAGTAGAAAAATTTCCAAGCTTCATTCAATTTACATGAGGCTATTAAATTTATTCTAGACCTCCTTGTATCTAAATTGAAAATTTGCTTTAATAATATATTGAAAAATTTTTTTTTAAGGGTTCCTGTAATTCAGAACTTTTCAGTTTCAATATCTTCGAAATAGCCATTACATCCAAAATTTATTATATATTCTGAAAAAAATTTTGATCTAAGTTTTTTTTAATGTTTTATTTAATTTCAAAATCATTTTGAAATTTGAAAAATACCAAAAAAGTTAAAATGAAATTTATACAAAGTTAATTTACTATTTAAGTTATACGAGTTCAAATCTTGATTATAATAGAAAACATCATTAATCCAAGGTACCTCAAAAAATCAATGTTTACTGTGAGCACAGTGTGGGTGCAAGCATTATCAACAAGAATTTAAATATTCGATCATGATTATTTAAAAATTAATTAAAAAATATCAAGAAAATTTCACACTTTTTTATGAATAATTTAGAATTATACGCAGATAATTCAGATAATTGTGTCTGGTTGCGTTTGCTCGTTTGCTCTTTTATATCCAAATCAAACGAAAGCTTCAAGGTGGCTTTGGATAAGTTCACTAGCTTCTTGAAAACACCACACTGCCACAAAGCACTGAGCTCAGACGTTCTACTTGTTAGAATGTAGTAGCAATAACTGCTAATAACTAACATATCAAAAGCCAAATGATAAGATTAACAATAAATATTTTAATGGTGGAATGGAATAATATAGATTTGTTTTAAAAGCTGGTAGAATAATTTTAATAATTAAATGCTATGAGTTTCTGATCATTTTTTTCATCAGTTCAATTATTAATTTAATTACAACATTTCCTTTCTCTACCAAAATTTGATTTTAAATTAATTTATTGCCATAATATCGATGATCTATATATATCAGCTAAAACTTATTTAAAATTTCGATATCTTCTAAATATATTTTAAATCGACATAAAACAGAATCTGTGAATGTATTCAATTGACTCAAATCAATTCAAAGGATTTTTCTAAAAAATTATGAAATATTACATTTTATAGCAAATTTGCAATACTATGCTAATTATTCGAAATCCTCCGAAAATTGCACCTCATTTTTAGTTAGTTAAAGAAATTTTCAGACTTTGAAGAATTGCTTAAAATATAGCATTCTAACAAGTTAATTTTAATTTTTTTAATTATTTTAATTGATCTAAGGATCTATTAAATAAGATAAACTCTTAGTATCCCTATGAAATAAATATTTAGCATCGTAGAAAATTTTGTTCATAGCATCCTTAAAAAATATTTCTGAAAAATTTGAATAGCTTAAATTTTCAAAGCAACGGTATTTAAAATTAAAATTATTTTCAAGCATTTTGGAATTTAATTTTTCCTAAAATAAAATTTGAGCAAAAAAAATTTGATACTACAAAATACTTCAAAAATTATTGATTCAATATTAAATTAACAAATTTTAAATTTTCAAAACTATTCCTCAAACAATAAAATAAGCTCTTGAATTTCATTTTAAATTTCATTAATTACATTTTATTATGAACACAATCATCAATGAGCTAATAGTTACAAAAAAATTTCTAAATTTATACTAAAATTGCAAAATATAAAATATTCATAAATTATTTTGAATACGAAAATAATTTTATTATTAATTTCTTTTTGTTAAAAAATAATTTAGCTTTTTTAGCAAAAGATGAAAAAAATTGTTTTATTCTGTTAAATTGCGCAATGACCAAGAATCAAAAGCCCAAAAAAAAAAACAAATCGTCAAGCTATCTGAACGATGACGATAACTACGTATCCTTTTCAAAACAACTAGAAAAGTTAAGTTTAGAACTTCGAGATATAACCGGTGATGGCAATTGTTGTTTCCGAGCTCTCTCGGATCAAATGGAAGGAAATGAATCCCAACACTTGGTTTACAGAAAACAAGTTTGTCAATTCATCCGTCAGAACAGAGCTGAATTTGAGCCTTTTATAGCTGCCCTGATCGAGGAAGAAGACGGGCCCAAGAAGCCGAGTAAACTAGATTCATTTGAGCAATATCTAAAAAACATGGAACAGGCCGGAACATACGCAGACAATTTGTGTCTGGTTGCGTTTGCTCGTTTGAACCAGTTGAATATAAATATACACCAGATTGGTTTGCCAATTTGGACCATAAGTGGAGTGAACACACATTTAAATCGTTCAGTCAGAGAACTTCATTTGTCATATCATAACGGTGAACATTATTCAAGTATCAGACCTCTAGGAGACAAATCAAAAATGCCTACAAATATATTTTTTAAATCAGAAGCAAAAATTTATAATTCTTTTATTAATAATTTACAAGATTGGAATTTGAATGATCCAGATGAGCTAAATGACAAGGTAGAACAAGTTATGAGAATTACTAATTCGTGTGATGAGGAGTCCATTCGACAAAAATTGGCCGAATTCGATTGGGATGTTGAATTGACCATAAATTATTTTTTGTCTACTAATTTAGACTCTAAGACAAAATGCAAGAATAAAAAAGACAAAAAAGCTGAGAAAAAACAAAAACAAATGGAACGACAGCGGAATAAATTTATTGAAGAAAAAGTAAAAAATAATATCGAGTCATCTGTTCCATCCACAACGAACTCTTCTTCAAATTTAACATTGTCTAATATCCAAACACAGGCTATTTAAAATTTAAAAAAATTTTTTTTTAATTTCAAGAAAATTGAATAGCCATTTTTTTAAATAAAAAATTTTATTTATATTAAATCTTAAATTTGTATAAAGAAAGCCACAAAATATTTTATAAAGTAAGTATATCAGATTTACGCTTAAGAACGTAAAAAAATCTTTTTTATCTGAATAATTATCCATCAATATTTGTTTGAATATTAACAAGAGTAATTTTTTAAAATGGTTTCATTAAATAATAAAACATTACACTTCATCTTATCAGAAATTTTAGAATTATTTTAAATAAATTTTCTCTTTTTTGAAGCATTTTAAGTGGTTTTTCAACATAAATTATTGTTTTTTTTAGGGGATCTAACTCAAATCGAATAGGGTTTAATTTTTTTAATAATCAACTAGAATTTGAAATTTAAGAATATTTTAATTATCTAATAAATATTCTTAATTATCTAATAATCATTTTAAAAGATGCCATTTTTTAAAATGATGCAAGAAAGTATTTCGATTTTCGATGAAATAGCTCAATTAACTAAAATTTAATTCGTAAGTTGAATTCAATTTGCTATCTAATTGTAATTTGTACATTTTTTGTGTTTTATGTAATTTTTTTTTTATTCCATTTGTTACTTGCTTCATTATAAAATTGAAAAAATGAAAAATAAAAAGATTCCTATATAATCTTCGATTTGAGTTTTTATTTTACCAAAATTAATTTTTCAAATTTAATTAAGCAAAAAACAAAACAACATTAGAATTAGTATAAGTAGCTACTGAAGTTTAGTGTTCTATGTTAGCGAAAATTTTCGCTCAGACATTAAGGCTATAGAAGTCTTTAATAATGTTAAGTTTGTTTCAAATTTTGAGGTTAGGCTTTTTTTTAATATTTTTTTGAAAACTTTAATATTTATACTTTGTACGCTTTGTTTTTTGCTTTTTTGTAAATTCTGAAGATACTGCATTATTTCTGCTATCATTGTGAAAAATAAACTAAATATTAAACTGACATTAATTTTATTTATTTTTTATTTTTCTAATTTATTGTTGAAAGTTTTATTTTAATATGTGATACAAGCTGCATGAAATAAATGTCTTAATTATTAAACCGTTATTTGATCGGTAATTCAAATGAAAATAAACGAACAGACCTTTTGTTTTAATAAAATAAAGTATTTTATAGATTTCAAAATAATCCAAAAAGTAATACTTTAATTTGTTTCATTATTTAATTGTTAACTTTAAAAAATTCTTTCAAAATATCTGATATTTTTAAAAATTGAAATTTTAATTTTTCTTTATTTAATTTCGTAATTGTTTTTAGAAATTTTAATCCTTGACTTAAACGAAACCAGGAAAAAAAAAGTTACCAATAACAAGTTATCATTACATTTGATGCCAGAATATTCACATCAATAAATTTTTAGAATTTTTTTAATATTAACCATTAAAATATGTGTTTTTAATTGTTTAAATTGGTGTTTACTTACTTGTTATTATTTCAACATAGTCTGGTTTAATGTTGTTTTCTTAGAAGATAAAAATATTTTAACTTTTATTAACAAAGATTGATATTTGGGGTTTCTAAATTAAAATTGCTTAATTTAAGATCCTACAGATGTTGTTATGTTAACAAATTTGATAAATAATTCAGCAAGAAAACTGATTCACCGAAAATTTGGAACTACTGTAAAATTTTCAAGCAGCAAGCATCGATCTAATGTTAAGCCACCACCACAAATTCCTCTAATGTGCTGCGGATCCGGATGCAACAACTGCATTTGGATTCAGTACGCCGAAGAATTGGTCAAGTACTACGAATCGCGAGGCGAAAAAAAAGAAAAAGCTTTGCGTGACGCCCTGGTTGAAATACAAAAAATCGAAGATGTAAATCTACGTGACTTTTTAACTATGGAAATAAAATTAAAATTAAAATGAATAAAATTAGTAAAAAAAAATTATCTTTATTTACAAAACAATTAATCTTTTAAATTTTAGAAGCGTTTTCTCTTGAGTAGATCCGGTTTCCAGTTGATCGGATGGGTCTCCTCAGTCTTTAAAATTTCATAAAATAATTAAAAATTTTCAAACTAAAATTAAAACTAAAATTACCGCTGTTTCGTCTTCCTTATAAATTTTGATGGTCTTGTCCGCCTCACCAGTAAGCAAACGACTACCAGAGTGATCAAAAGCAAGGGAAAAAATGCCCGTCTCTGAATCAATTGAACCAGGTTGCGGAATTGTCTGAATCTTTTGAAAATTATATCCAGTCATCCAGTCCCACATGTACATACTTCCATTATCAGCTGCAGACACCAGCACATTATCCGAATTACTAGCTAGTGCATTTAAAACTGCATTATGCCCGCTTAGGTTCTGAATAAATTCAGCGTTTGGCAATTTCCATTCTTTTATGTTGTCAGGCGATGCCGATGCCATACTCATTAATTTTGGATGCAAAGTAATCGCTCTGACACTCTTTTTATGATTAGTCAGTGTACACATTGTCTTTCCGGCAACTATGTCCCAACACCTAATTGTCGAGTCATGACTACCTGTTATTATTTGCGGGTCTATATCTTGGCATTTTACAGTAGCCACTGTATTTGTATGAGCATCCAATGAATGTATTTGAACTTTAGTCCTCATGTCCCACATTCTGGCCACATTGTCTCGACCAGCACTAACCAAAATATCCAATGATGGATGCAGAGCCAGCGCGTAACAAGCACTTAAGTGTCCATGGTAATGTCTGATTACTTTATTGCATTCCAAATCCCAGCATTTTACTTGCTTGTCTTCACCACATGAAAATAAATAAGGATGTCTATTACTTACACACACGCCACGGACTGTGCTCACATGGCCAGTTAACGAAAGCTTTAGATTTCCGGAGGCCAAGTCCCAAATTTTTATTATTCGATCTGAGCCACCAGTAACAAACCATTCATTGCTTGGATCAATATCAATGCATCTAACCCAGCCCATGTGGCCACTAATGACTCGGTAGAGTTTCCATGGAGCGTGCCATTGAGGCTTAGGCATCGAGATTGTATTTCGGCGATGGGCCATCGCTGTTTGATTAGAAGCAAATAGGCTTAGAGCTTTTGAATCTGATTTTTGTTCGATTGGTCGAGATGATGGAAAGACAGGAGCTGGTCTTGGTTCAGGCTCATTCTCAATTTCCTCAAAAGATTCTTGATTTTCACCCTGGGTTTCTGGGTTCATTGGTATTTCGTCACTGGTCTGTTTTGTTTTTCGCTGACGATCTTCTTTTGGCATATCCAAAACTAATCCATAATCATCTTTTGCCTTGATATTCCTTCTCAATTCGAGGCTCTTTTCATCTATTTCAATAGGGTTGCTGTAATCAGACAAAAACATGTCATGAGTTCGTTTTAGTGAACGAAATACCAATGTATGCACGGAATGCTTTGGAATATCTGTGTCCGTCATTCTAAGCCTGATTAAAGTTAAGTCAAAAAATTTTATTTAAAATAATCAGCCGAGTTAAGTGCTGATTTTTTACAATATAAATACATTTATTAAAATTGACAATTTATTATGAAATTAAAGAAAATAGAATGTTTTGGAATTATGTTTAGGCATTGGCAAATGGGTTTTGTATTTCTTCCATGCCGTCTTGAGGTGATATTAGAATGACACTAGTTCCGCGGCATACTACTAGACCCAAGACTCGAGTTTCGTTGGTCATTTTATACGGATCATCCATGTCTCTCATATATTCAATGGTTGAGTCGAGTACAATGTTTAATAAAGGATCGAAGCCTTTTAACACTCCACTGACTTCTCTTCCACCGCTAAATTTAACTCTTATTTTTTTGTCCAAATATTTTCCCAGATCCAAAATTGTTTCTTTCTTTTTTTTGTCCTGATGCTTTTCGGCCATTATAGATGGATATTTTTTTCTTTTAATTTTATTTATTTTATTATGGAACCGAGCATCTTGTTTTATTTAATTTTTTAAATTTAAAATATAAAACTCAAAGCCAACTTGACATTTTTTCTGTAATAAAAAAAACCAGCACAGATTTTAGAAAATCAAGATGTAATTCAAAAATCAAGTCAAGAGATTAATGTCTTTTATTGGAAAATCCACAAATTGCTTACATAAAAATACTTTTTGAATTAGCTTTGACATAAAATATTTTATTGAATTTTCAAACCATATATTTAAGTTAAATTTAAGCTTTTTGTTGATTACATCTTTTAATAATTTGTAATTACATCCTTTAATTATTTGGTCGCTTGATTGATATTAGATCTTAAACTCTATGGATGATCATTCAAATGACCCAAAAATTCTCGAACTAATAATTCACATATTGAATTTTATAGAAACAACATCTATTTGAAAAGATAAAGACCATTTCAATATTTGATCACTCTATGAAAAAGTATTGTGAAAAATTCATTTATTAATAAGGTTAATTGTTAAATATTTATCTTTTAAATGCTTTTTTTTTAAAATAAATTTGTCAATAAATATACCAAAAAAAACTTGGTAACATTTAACAATTAATTTTTCAATTAAATAAAATCTAAATTAAATTTTTTTTTTTAAATTTTAGCTTAAATCGTTTATCTAATTAATTAAATTAAAATTTACAAGAAAATATAGAAAAAAAGCCTAATTTATCAAGACAAAAATAGTAAAACTTAACAAAAACTTTAATTTAAATGCAATAAATTTTTAAAATTCTTAACGAAATAATTCAAATAAATTTTCACTTCTAGCTGAAAATGGTCACCAAAATTCAAATAGCTGGTAAACTAAAGTTTTATTCTAAGCCTTATGGTCGTCAATGGAAATGGCGCTACCAAGTCCATGGTCACATGATCGAACCAAAAATTAAAGTACCAAAAGGGCTCGAAAACGCAAAGATAATAGATCCTTTACATCCAGAGACGATTCCAAAAATCGATCTACCAAAATGGACACCACCTAGACGCCATCCCTTATTAGAACCATTCTTTCCCCAATTATCTATAAAAGATAATCCAAACTATCATGAAACTCCTATTAAAATGTTTGATAACAGCACAAAATTGCATGCTGGCATAGACCAAGTTTGTCTCTTGACAAAAACTCAGCCTGTCAAAGGAATACCATCAATAATTAGAAATTCTACCCATGGCCAAGACTTGACATCACAGGTATTTAAAATAAAATAAAATAAAATTTTTCTAAATATTTTATCTAAAATTTTAAGGATGAAATGGTCAAAAATTATTTAAAACAATCGTTGGCCTTTAATCCATCTAAAGAGCCGTGTCCTAGCCTAAAAATCCCCAATGATCCAAAATTTGTAATTGGAAAACAATATGGAACACCACATAAGAGACAAATGTTTATTTTATTAAACAATTTAATACGTCTATCGAACACCAATTTATTTAAAAAAAATTATACTTCACTACTAACTAGGGAAGTATTGGAAAATTGCGATCTTGATACCATAATTAACCGCGGTGGTGAACACATTTCTATCAAAAGAAATTTTGATTTTTGCTTACTTAGTAAATCCAGCCTGCCCACAATTGTTTTTGGTCAAGACTTGGAAAAAACCAGCGCATATGAATTCATTAACATGTATCCAATATTTCCTACAATAGATCTCAATGATCAGCATATTTACAATTTGGAAAAAAATTGTTTAATTAATAATCGGTCGGATTTAAATGGAAAAATTGTCCAAACAATAATTAATATTAATGATGATGATTTTACGAATGAACAAGACGTCTCTAGGCTGATAATGCTTCTTTTCGGAACTGCGTATGCCCAGGCCAACATGATGAAACTCCCGGTAAACCAAGACGGGTTACTACAAAAGCCTTTAGTCGTCAATGGAATATCAGTGACAAATCAACGCTTTAACTATGCTACTTTCCAATTGAATACACTAAATTTAAAAGATAATAAAGGAATAAAAAATATTGTTTTTTACGACGACCAAGGTCAAAATGAGATATACATGAATAGACCAACTGTGGACAATTTGCCTTATCCAACTCAAAAAAACATTCAACGCCTTGCATTGAGAAATTTACAGTACAACCCGGAAGTGTTCCAAAAATTTCTAGCTTATTTTAGCTTTGGATCTAAATAAAATTAAAAAAAATTTGATTACTTCCTAATTATTTAGAATAAATGACAGAGAAATTTTTTTTTTACATTTATTAAAAAAATTTGAAATTAAATTAAAAAAATTGTCTAACCAAAAAAAATTAGTAAACTAATAGTTTTCAACTAGTTTATTGTGAACGTACATAAGACTCTTGAAATATTTGACAGTTTTAACTTTAAGTTCCAAAGTAGCTTCTTCATCACAAATAAAAATGCTCTTTGGATGCTGTTGAAAAGCACTTACAGTCCACATATGATTCACACCTTCTTCAATGGCCATGTGCAATGCCAAAGCTTTGGCAGAGCCAGTTATCAAAATCATAACTTCCCTGGCGTCCATTACAGTTCCGACTCCAACAGTGAGAGCATTGGTTGGCACTTTGGATATGTCATTTCCAAAAAATCTAGCATTAGCCAAAATAGTGTCATGCGCTAGAGTTTTGATGCGAGTTCGTGAGACTAAACTTGATCCAGGCTCATTGAATGCAATATGACCATCAGGACCAATTCCGCCAACAAAAAGTTCAATTCCTCCAGATAATCTTATTTGTTCCTCAAATTCATCACATTCTTTTTTCAAATCAGATGCATTTCCATCCAATATGTGAACATTATTTGGATCAATATCAATATGCTTGAAGAAGTTTTCGAACATGAATGAATGATATGACTCAGGATGATCTCTTGGCAAGCCAACATACTCGTCCATATTGAACGTCTTGACATACTTGAATGACAATTCACCTTTTTTGTAGAATTCAATTAATTCTCTGTAAGTGCCAAGAGGTGTACCACCCGTAGGCAAGCCAAGCACAAAGTATTTGTCAGCTGAAGGCGCGAATTGTAAAATTCTACGCTTAATATACCGGGCAGCCCATTTGCTTACTCCGTCGTAATCATCTAAAATAACTAGTCTCATTTTTTTGATCCCTAATAGAAAAAATTTGATTTTTCTTTTTTATAAATATATATTTGTGTCACAGTGTCTTAAATCAAGAAAAAATGAACATAGTATTGTTTTTTTGTTGATAAAAATGCATCGTACGATTTACTTTGTCTTAATTATATTCACCTTTAAAAGAATTTGGAAATAATTTACTAATTCTTTTAGAATGTCTATGAAAACCTTAATAAATGTTCATATTAATTTTAATATCATATATATTTTTATGTCTTTTCAACTCTTCAAAAAGGTACATAAAAAAGTAACCTTTTAATATTAATTAATTTGTAAAGCATATTGAAAAAACTTTGGTATATTTTAAAAAAGATTACTTGAATGTCCTCATTTAATGTAAGGAAATAGCATTTACAAAATATAAAGTAAATTAATTGATACAAAAAGTTAAATTTTTTTTAATCTTTTTTTCATATAATTTTTAGTTTTAAAAAATGTTAATTTTAATTTTTTATAATAAAGAAATAAATTTGATTTATTTTTTTAGTATTACATATAATATGTCAATGGATTCCAATGTTATTTAATTTTTTGGTTTCATTTGAAGGCTTCAATTCAATCATTGCAAATTTTTGATCTTGTTGAGATCAATTAAAATCGTTAAATTTAAAAATTAATTTTGTTCTTATGTTATTAAATTTTTTCAAGTTTTCTTGCTCTCTTCAAATGATAAAGATAACAATTACCCTTTTTAACACAAATCAGATAACTGAATAAAAAATTTAGAGATTAAAAAGGTAAAAAACATTTTCAAAGTTTTAATGAGGATACTTCATAAACATTTTAAAAGAATATCTTATAATAAAAAAATACTTGTAAAAACTTTAAAAAAAAAAATACGGGTATAAATCATAAAAATTATTATTTATGATAGCCTTATCACTAGTGTGCCTGCTTAAAAAATATTGTCTTATTCATAATATTAATATATTCTTTAAAAAAAAAACCGAATCTTTAAATCAAAACTTTAAACCTGGAACCCATTAACTTAGATATTATTTTTTTTAAATTAGCTTAGATATTACTCATAATTCTAATGGTAATTTTTTCTTAATAATTTTCTATTTAAAATTGAATAGCTGCTTTAACCTTTTCCAATGCTTAATCAATACATCATATTCTATTTTATTAATTTTTATTAAAAAAAGAATTATATTAAATGAAACTATGAATAAAACTAAAAGAACAAAATATTATTTTAATGAAACCTAATTAATAAATTTAGATTTTTTCTATAATAAATTATCCTCTTTTTAAATTCTGTTTTTACTAAATCCTTTTTTACTTTTCATGCTATTCATGGCGTTTATATTGAAATAAAAAAAATCAAAATTAAAAAATTCAGAGTTAAAATTTATTTTCATTTAGCAATTTTATAAAACTTAATTAAAAATTAGTTTTAAATTTTGATCAACTTTATCGTTTATAATAAAATTTACTCTTAGTAAATTATACACATCTTGTCTATTTTTAAAAAGGTAAGCTGATAATTTTCCCGGAATATTCTCATATATTTCAATATTAAATATTTTTGTTAGATAATTAATATCTTTAATAGATTGATTATAATCAGACTGATTAATTGATTCAATTTCTCCTAAATTATATCCGAAATCAGTCTGATCAAAATCAACTTTTAAATTTTTAAAGATATAAGTTTGTCTTTTGTATGATATATTTGCGTTGCATTTAAAATCCAAAAATTGAATTAAGCTCTCTAAATCTTTATTGGATTTTTCTATATCAAAGTGGGTTCTAATAAATTCACAAATGGAATCTTTATCATTCAGCTCGTAGTAGGATTCGGATTGATTGATGAGATTGTTACCCGACGGATATTTGAGTTGCCAATATGATCTCTTTTCGCCAATAATTCTCAATCGTAGTAAAAAATTATTCAAAAGCATAAAATTTGAGTTTATGTCATAGTATTGGTCATTTATGCTTTTTTTCTCAAATTTTTTTGCTCCAATTTGCATAAGTTTTTGATCTAACTGGTCCGCTGCTTTAAACCAGAATTTTCTCTCAATCTCTATTTTATCTTATATTAAAAACGTAATTATACAAAAAAAATAATTCAATATCAATTTTTTTTTTTTTAGAATTCCGATTTATTTCTGAGAAGAAATTAAAATATCAAGCATTAAAATTTAAAAATTGTTTACCTTTAGAACTATTGTATATTTGAACGCTAAAAATCCTATTGTAATTGGATCTGAAATTAGAGATAGTCTTTGCAATTTTAAGTGGATACATTAAGCTTGAAGATTTTTTGATTTTTTCAAAATTTTTCAAATTTTTTTCAAATTTTCAAAACATTTTTTATGCAAATAAAAAAAAATAATTGAAAAATTTTTAAATGCGCAAAAAAATAATTTCACATTTATTTGATTAAAAATAATCTAAATTGATCAGTAAACATGTTTAAAATAAAATTTACAGCTAACATTTATTATCATACACTTGTTGAATTCGTATAAATATATTTAAAAATTTTTTTAAATACCTCATATTTGAAAATGTTAGAATTTATAGAAATTTTTGCAGTTTTTTCCACGATAGGGACTTCCCTTTGTTTAATCAGCATTTTTATTTTTAAACAAAAGCTGAAAATAAAAAACAAAATCATACCTATATCGGTAAATTACCATTTTTCACGCCAATGCAACTACAAATGTGGGTTTTGTTTTCATACTCAAAAGAATTCTAACATAGTGACTCTACAAGAAGCTAAATTAGGACTAAAAAAGCTCAAAGATTCAGGCATGAGAAAAATTAATTTTGCCGGTGGTGAACCATTTTTGTTTCCAAAATTCTTAGCAGAACTTTGCCGATACTGTAAAGTAGATCTAAAGCTAGAAAGCGTTTCGATTATTTCAAATGGAAGCTTAATAAAAGAAGACTGGTTGCGCGCGAACCATTACTTTATTGATATCCTAGGAATTTCTTGTGATTCATTTCAAGAGGATGTGAACATTAAAATTGGTCGTGGAAATGGGAAGCAAATTGAGAATATTTTTAGAATTCGTGAATTATGTCACGTTTTTAATATAAAATTTAAATTGAATACTGTAGTTTGTAAATACAATTTCAAAGAGGATATGAATGATTTTATTGATAGATTGCAGCCTTTTAGATGGAAGTGTTTTCAAGTTTTGATAGTTAAAACTGAGAACGATGGAAATAATAATTCTCTAAGAAATGCGAATGAATTTTTGATCTCTAAAGAAGAATATGATGATTTTATAAAACGGCATAAAGGACAAAAATGCTTAATTGTAGAGTCAAATTCAATAATGAAATCGTCTTATCTTATTTTGGATGAGTTTATGAGATTTTTGGACAAAGGCGATGATGATACTTATGTGATAAGCGATTCGATTCTGGATGTAAGTGTGAACAAAGCTTTGAGCCAAATAAAATGGGACCAGAACTCTTTCAAAGCCAGACAAGGCGAATACAATTGGTCAAATTCGAGTTTTAATACTTCGACAATGTCTTGTACTTCTCAAGACAAAAATTTAGAATGGTAAGAAATATTTTCTAAATTTTTAAAGATTTTTATTTAAAATTAAATTCATTTTACTTCAATAAATATTTAGTCTATTTTTTTTGAATAAGTGTATTAAACCTTGAAGATTGCTTTCTAATTATACGGAAAAAATTAAAATATGAAACTTCTTACACTTGGATCAAAATAATTATCACACAATAATTATCACGACCGCTTTGAGGGGCATCCCTGCGAGAAATCTCGCTTCTCGGTCTTTTACTTCTACTACATAGTTAAATATTATAAGTTGAACAGTGTTGATCATTGAAATTACCATTTTTTACGTTTTTTTACGTATATTTACGAAAATTTCCGTAAATTTACAGCAGCAGTAAATTTAATATTATTTAATATTTTTAGTGAAAAAAGAACGATTGTTTTTAATGTATTCTTAATTATAGTGATTTTACAATTTCTTACTGAATTTTATTTTAAAAATTAAACAAAAAAGAATTATATTGGAATAAATACGGTCATCTGGGATAAAAAAGAATTGTCACACAAATTGAATAGAACCGATTTTCTCAGGCTATTTTATTGTGATTTTATTCTTCAATAGTCACAATTAATTATGGTATTTTTGCATTTTTTTTAATTAATTAATAATTATATAATTAATAAAAAACTTTCCCATGCTATTCAGCAGGATGATTGGGGGACACTCATCTCCTTTTAGAGCTCCGGTATCGATCCGACACAGAGGTTACTACATCTTCTAGGCCTCATTTTTTTTTGAAAGCCAAAAATTGCATGAGTGTCTATTCATTCACAAGTTTTTGAATTAATTCATTTTTGAATTTGTTTATTTTGAAATTTTTTTGTACAAGAACTTTTTTTTATATTTTTAGAGTGAAAAATTAGAAAAATAGTGATATCTTTTAATGATTAAATTCAAGTTATTTTGTGTGTATAATCATGGCCATTCACACAGTGTTTTCATGAACGTTCACTTTCATAATTTTTACAAGAGTTTTCATTTTCTTTTACAAATTTTCATAATTTTTAAGTCAAAAATTGGATATTTATTTGAAAATATTTGGATTCTAAATTAAATTTTAATTTTTATGATAAATCAAATTAAAAAACGTTGTAATTCAAGGTTAAATTTAATAAAAATTTTTTCAAGCAAAACATGGGTCTAAATCTTAAAACTTTAAGAAACCTTTATCAATCTTTAGTTGGATCCATTTTGGCTTATACTTTCCCATGTCTTAACTCATTCTCAGAAACTAATATTAAAATACAGGCTATTCAAAATCCAGTAGTTCGGTCTATTCTATAACTAAAATACAATACTCCTTCCAGCATTTTACATCACGAGGCCTTGAATAAACTTAAATTAATAGCAGTCACGAATAGACTTTTTGAGGTGAGTTAGAGTATGTTCGGGCAAGACTGAGTCATTCTTTTACATTGAGAATATAAAGCGGTATTCGAATCAAGATGTATTGAATACCCGACACCATTGTGTAACTGTTACCATAGCATTTCTTCTTTCTTTCCCGAAACGTTCACTGCCTAAACATGCAGCAACAATGATTACATCATTTCAATTTTATTTATTATCTTTTTCTATATTATATTTTAATTGATTTTTTTAAATATTTTTCTTACATTTTATTTTTAATGTTTCTCAGATTTAAAAATTAAATGATATAAATTATTTTTAAAAATTTTCAAATATTCATTTTGAGAAAATATTTCTTGTACTACGAAAATAATTACTTTTTGTCGAAAATTTTGTTGAAAATATTTTTTTTTTGTTGAGAATGATTACCTCAAATTAAATAATAATTAAATTGACGAAAATAATTAGATTTTGTTTATTTTTGTATATAATAATTAATAAATTAGCAATTTATAAAAAAAAATTTAAGAAAAACAAATTATTGACGAACTAAGCACTTTTTGGCCTTGGCCGGTCTGCCAGCCTTAGGTTTCGGAGCGATTGGAATATCATTATACTTCAATGGCATAGTAGTTAATTTTTGATAGACCACCAAAGCTTTAATTTGGAAACAATAATAATTTTTAAAAAAGAAAATACAACTTCATCTACTATTTGGCCAGTTTAATCTTTCCAAATTTACTTTGCTTAAGCCTCTTTGTAAAAAAACTAATTTATCAAAACTTAAATCTTTATCCAATTCTAACTTATTAAATCTTGAATTAATAAAGTCTAAAATTAGGAAAGAAGATTGAGATTTATCTAATGAAATAAAATTATCTAAATTCCCTATTTTTTTTTCATAAGCGAGAAAAAAATTTCCAACTTTGAACTGAAAACGTAACTGAATTCACAAACACTTTTTCTTTTAATGTATCCAATGACCAGTTGCTGAGCATATGAGTTAAATTAAGAATGTAAATCCGACTTACGGCCAGCATAAGAAATTTTGAAAACTTTTCGAAAATAGTTTATTTATTTTTTCAAACAAAAACTTATTATTTTCAAAGTACTGGTAATTAAGGTTCATTCATTTTTTAATTAAATAATATACAGCAGTGATTTGAAATGAGGATTTACATAAATTTTCCTAAACTAACCATATTTTAGGGAAAATGATAAAACTCTAAAAAATTTCCATAACTTTAAAAAAGGAATTTGCGATTAATTGCATTATTTTTCGTAAAATATCGTTAGTTAAGAAAAATTTATAAATATCCTCATTTCAAATCAATGCTATAATTAATATTTTTAGGTTGAAGAATTTTTTGTCCATCTTTTTTTTTTGACAAATTAAAGAAAGTAGGTTGTTCCTAAATTAAGGATACGGAACAACGGAACCGGAATTTAAGGTTACTAAATCACCGAATTAGCCCTCCGGAACTGGGCCCTAAATTACTGAACCGGAACCTTTTAAAGTTCAGAACAAAGGATACGGAATTAAACACTTTTAGAATAAATTATGAATTTTTTTATATAAAAACAAAAGTTTTTTTTTCAAAATTTTTTATTGTTGTTTTTGATAAGCTAAAAATAGAACAGTTGTAATCTTTTATAAGCTAAAATTTAGGAGAAACCTTTTTTTTCGATCAATTAATAACTAAACACATAATGAATATTAAAATCTCAATTATATTTTTAAATTTTAACGATTTTTAATACAATTAAATTCTTGAATTTAAAATGTATCAAATTTAGATCTAAACCTAAAATTTTATTTAATTTGGCGATCCAAAAATTACAGGATAAAATACAACTTAAATTTTATTTCTTTATAAATATTCTAATTACTGTGTTTAAAAAGAATAAATATTATTTTTCTCTATAAAAAATTTTATTTTACTTTTATTTAAATTTTTCCTTTATGTTCAAAATTAATATTACTTTATTTAATAAAATTAAAAATATCTGTCACCCAAAGCTCAGTAACTTATCATTCTTCTTCAGTAATTTGACTGGTTTTTCCTGCTTCTTATTCCGTATCCTTTGTTCCGAACTTTAGAAGGTTCCGATTCCGTAATTTAGGGACCGTTTCCGGAGGACTGAATCCGTGTTTTAGTTATCTTAAATTCCGGTTCCGTATTTTAGTAAATTCCGGTTCCGTTGTTCTGTTTCCGTAATTTTGGAACAACCAAGAAAGTATTAAGCGTTCCAAGTACACAATAGATCATACACCATTAAATTATTATTGAAATACTTTCTTACTTCGTTTTTTTAATATGATTTTAATTCAATTTCTACAAACTCGTTTTTTTTCTATTTCCCACCTTAATATTCTCTTGGATACCAAATAATAAAATTATCTAAGTAAATAATTTTCAGCAAAAATGAATGTCAAAAACATTAAAGTAAACTATGTGATCTGTAGAAAACAGGGGAAAAGTCTCCAAGTGCGTGGCCGAGGTAAGAAGTTAAACAAATTAAATTGACTATATTCTAAAAATTTTAAAAAATAATCAATAATATTTAATTTTTAAATCTGATAAGCACACTTTAACTGGGCCGTCATAATTACTACCTGGAACGGTAAAAAAGAATATTTGGCCGGACATAAAAGATATAGTGAAAAAGTTAAAAAAAATGTTTTATAATTTTTTTCCTTTTTCAAAAATTCAAAAAGAATTTTTTTTTTCACTGAATTTTACAATAATTTTCGGTAATTTACGAAAAATACCCTTTTTTAGATTAATATATTTTACGGTAAATATGGTAAAATATCGTGAATTTACCATAATTTACGTAAAATATGGTGAATTCAAGGTATCGTAGCAGCACTGTAATTTGAATTAAAGACGATTATTCTATAAAAGTCTAGTGACAAAAAATTAATAGTGACAAGAAAACGTGGTGATACTAGTGTGAAACCTCAGTACTACTTATTTTAAATCTTCTTTTAAACATTCAGAAATTTAAGATTTTAGTTTTTTTACTTTAAAATTTGTATCAATTCTGACATTGATATATTTATTTATTGAATTAAATTGAATTTACTTCCTTAAGGAGAAATAAAATAATTAAAAATTTAAATAAAGTTTCAAAAAAAATATAAAAATAAAATACAAAATAAAAGAAAAAAAAAAAAAAAATTGTGAAATTTATAATATCACAAAAGTGCTGATTGAGAAGTAAATAATTTTATAAATTTGGATGTAGAAAATAGATAGAAAAATAAGTAATGAAATTTTTCTTTTTTTTTGAATCTTGAGCATATATTAGCCTGTTGAAAATCGTCTAGGTTTTATAAGATCGTTTAAATTGTTCATATAATTCTTAAATCTTATGTTATTTAAACAAATCTTCAAGAGTCCGATTTTGAGTTGACTTTTATTATTAAGTAGATAATTAAGATTTGTGTCAAAGTGTTGTAATATACGTTTTATGCCAGACTCAAAGGATACAGAGGACGATGGATGAATGTGGATTATATAGCTTTTCTTAAATGACAAGATAGAAAAAATTTAATAATCTAAATTATTATTATTAGTCAAGATTGAAAATAAAAGTAGAGTAATATTAGGTTAAGTATATACTGAAAATGAAGTATTGTAACCACATAAGGAAAACAGAAGTTCTCAAATTATAATTCCTAAATCAGGATCTTATTTCTGAGTATAATTTATTAAAATAAAATGCAGAGGAAAAATTGATTCAAGCTTTAGAAAAAAAAATATCGATTCTTCTAATTCTTTGCTACGAAGCTAATTCGAGACCATTATTAGATCTAAAATGGTAACTACTCGCCAAAAAAGACGCCTGGAAGCTCAGCGTAAAATTATTCAACATTTTGAAGAAAAAATTCCCTATTTTACAGACATTTTTGATGAACGAACATTTTACATCTCATTTGCATGCCTAGTCGTCGTTTGTGTCATAGCAGCCATTGTTCTATCTGTTTGCTGCAGAGTGACAATTCGCGACGCCGATGAAATTGCTCGCGAAAAAGAAAAACGAAAGCGGCTTAAACAACAAAAGCTAGCCGAGAAAATAATTCGAAAAAAATTGGACAAAGCCGGCTTAGACCCAAATGTGGACATGAAAAAAATTGAACGCTTGAAAGATTTATTGGAAAAATTGGAAAAGGAAAAACAGCAAAATGAAAGCGAATTCGAGTTTGAAAAAGATATTTAAATTTTTTTGAATAAAAAAATTTTAAAAAATTTTTAAATTTTTTTGTTTATTTTTTCTGTTCCTCTTTGCTATTATTTTGATATTTAAACCTCGTATAAATCGTCATCATTAAGATCATAGTTTAAATTCGATACTCTTGGTCGGCTTGGTGTCACACCTGAACGACGTCTTGTGTTCATTACCAACTTTCCATGTCCTTGTGAAGCTTGTTTTTGTTCAGGTGTTGTCTTGGATTGATTGAATTTTTTTTCTTCAACTAAATTTTTAGAATTGGTATCCAATTTTTTAGCTTCTGGCTTTCTAGCTCCACTCACATAAAATACATTCTGCACATCAGTCTCAATTGAATACACATCAAAATTAAAACTAAAAGATCGAATTAACTCGCTTGAATTGCTTGGGCTTTTTGCCATGAGTCTGCCTGGATCAAGACCAATGCCTTTTTGGTGAATATCCCAAAATTTGACTGTCTTATCCAATCCACCACTGCATAAAACTTCACTGTTTTCATCAAATTTAAGTCCATGAACAATATTAGTGTGTCCTTTTAGTTCTTTAAGCATTCCTCCGGATCTAAGGTCCCAGACCTTAATTTTTTGATCCTCTCCTGCTGATGCCAAATAATTTCCGTCTGGAGAAAATGCCAGTGAAAATATTCGGCTACGGTGTCCGGAGAACAAGCGAACAAATTCACTTGTTTGAACTGACCAGAGCCTCACTGTTTTGTCATTGGACCCAGTGGCTAAATACAAACCATTAGGGTGAAACTTAACACAATTTACATCTGATTGATGTCCACAATAAACTCTCAAAGGATACAATCTGTCAAATGACCAAAGACAGGCTTTTCCGTCTTTAGAACAAGTAGAGAATAAATTCAGTTGTGAAAATGTTTCTACATCCCATACAGGGTAAGTGTGAGCTGAATATGAGCATACCGGGTACAATGATGGCTCGTCTTTGATCTTCCACAAATACGAAAAACCATCTTGACCGCATGATATTAAAAATTTTGAATCGTGGGTGAATTTTGACTTAAAAACTGCGCCCGAATGACCACATAATGCCTGTGTGTCTTGTCTTTTTAACTTACTGTCCGAAATTTTAAGAGATCTGTTTAATTTGTGTAAATTGATGACAGAATTTTCGTTGCTGAATGACAGGTATTCAATATTGGGCGATAGTGATGATGAGGTTATTTCATTAGAGTGGTCATTTGTGAAAAAATAGCAAGCGCCGGTGATTTGAGATGGCTGAGAGCGGATTTTTTGGAAACAATCGGACAAAGTTTTTTTGTTTAATGACCCAGCTGCTTCCTCTGATTCAAAATCAATTTTTTCACTTTTTATCACTTCGATTCTTTCAATCTGCTCCTCGGGACACTCATAATCCAGATCAAAATTTACCTGAAAATTTAAGTTAATCAAATTCAACAGTAGGTGAGATTTTGATGTATTTAAATAATTTAAAAGTTGGTTCCATTCTTTTTCATTTATTTGAATTCGGCATTTATTTTCATACCATTTCTTGAATTGAATTAAATGAGTCAAATGAATACAATTAAAAACTTAACTTTTTACATTTACAATTTCTGATTTGGTCAAGTCTTTATTTTCGGCAAAATTTTTTAAGCTTTCAAGTAAAATTTCTTGTTCTTTGTCTAAATTTATATTTTTTTTCAACTCTTCAGAATATTTTCTTTAAAAAATTAAATTTTTCAAATTTATTTTTCTAGAATTTTAACTAATTGTTACTTAATAAAACTTTTGCAATCATTTACTTCTACTAAAGTGATGTCTATACATATGTATACAAAACAGGCAAATAAAATTATATCTTTGTGAGATTTTTCGATCAAATTTTGTTCATTTAGAAGAAAATTATTTAATTTTTCGAATTGGTCGAAAAGCTCGGTAGGATTCCAGACTGAATTGAGAGAAAATGAGTAATAGTCGTTTATAGATGATTCAATTAGGCTTAGATCACTCAAAGCCAATAAATTCATGTCAATTGCTGAGTTATTAATAATTTTCGAATCAGCCAAAATTGATCTCTGGCTGGTAATATTCCGATGTCTTACATGATCTTGAATTGTACGCTGTATTTCTTCGGATTTTATTCTTTTCATTTTTTTATCTAAATTATTAAAGTAAAACAGCTGATTTTGGTTGAAAAAAATGAGGCACAACTCTCAAAAAAATTCTTTTTTTTGACTTAATTTTAAATTTAATTTTTATTTTAATTTAACTTTTGTCTATTTTAATGTATTTCAAAAACAAGTTCATTCAAAATTTATAATGTTTTTCTTCGCCATTTAAAGTGTTTCTTGGATACTGTTTGGGAGCCTTGGAAAATATAAAAATTATTTGTCATTACAATTTTCTTTAAATAGCTTACTAGAGGTACAAAACATTTTTTGTCCCATAGAAAAAGATTTAGACCAATGTAAACAAAGCCGCCGAAGGCAAACCAGAATAATATTTGAGAAAAACTAACTCTTGTCTTTGCTAAGGTGACTTTGTCTGCAGTTATCTGCTCTTGAGTCACATTGATCGGTTCACCATAGTTCCTTTTTAAAAAGGGATCATCGTAATCACCCCAGTCTGATTTCATATCTGTAGAAATGGATCCTAAATTTGGATAATCACCAAATCCGAAACCATTGTCAGGGTAAGGTTGGTAGTCTTCGGGTCTAATAAAATTAAATTTTAAACAAAAAATTTTCTTCATAACCAATGTTATGTTACTTTAGACCATATTTTTTGGCTGCAGCTTTTCTCTCAGCTTCTGTTTTTGGATACGGACCTGGCTTGAAGTCTTTGCCAAATACCAACGCTGGTTTTGAGCATGAAAACGCACGAGCTTGATTGAACAAGATCGATGAACGAACCAATGATAAGCGATTCATTTCTAATTAAATAAATTATTGAAATTAAATTTGTTTAAAGACTCTTTAGATATTGTATTGCTTTACATTCAGAGGGTAATTATCATGAAAAAATCTAAATTTGAGCAAAATTAACTATAAATTTATTTTAAGCTTGCCATAACAATCAGAATTTTCGTTTTTAAACAAAAATGCTTTTATTTTTATTTTATCTAAATTTTTTAGGTAAAAATAAATTTTAACATCTAAAATTTTTTTACCGATAAACTTTTAGTTGATCCTGAAAGCAAAAGATACTTTTTGTTAAAAAGAAGTCAACCTATTTTTTTTAAATAGATATACTTGCGGAATTTACCTCATATGGTAAGCGAAATATATACAATATAAGAAGTAAAAAAAAAATAAAGTTTTTATAGCTATTAATTGAGAAATCTTTTAAAAAAAATTTATTTTCAAATTAATTAGATTTTGTGATTAGCGAATAATCTTTATATATTGTCAAGTATGGTAATGCATCGATAAATAAAAAAATATTAAGATAATTGTCAAATACTCAATATCATCCCATGAATAAATTAAGGTTCAGGTCTTATTCATAATTAATAATAATAAAAAAAATAATAAGTACGGCTGCTTTTTATAGCAACTAATCATGGTTTTTCAAGAACCTATGGTATAATATAATTTAATTAAATAATAGTCGGAGAACAAAATAAATGATTTGAATAAAAAAAAAGACATGTAGAAAGATACAGTGGAAAAGAGTAGATTAGATATCTAAGGTTATTAAAGGTAAAATTGTTCATTTTTAAAGTGATTTAGACAATGGGCGGGGAATTTGTTCCATGTGGAGGCAACTATTGGTAGAAAGGACGCACTGTCTGCGGTTGGATAAAAAAGCTATGACCCAGTTAATGGGGTTCAATGGGATGATAGGATTAAGAATGGGGACTTCAGTTTATTGAGAAGGTAGGATCTTATCAAGACTCTTTAAGCGAATCCGTTAGTTTTATGCAAAATTCTGTTATAAAGATCAGTACAGGGTCCTAATAGAAATTAATTCAGATTTCTTAGAGAAAGGAGGATCTTAAAAGATCTTGTCTGATAAAAAAGATCAGGTTTATATACAATTTGTTAATAGCTTTAAAAGGTTTATTAAAAAAAATAAAATTTAATAATGTATTTTGTATTTAAAAATTAGAGACTTTTGAAAAAATTAATTTCAGCTAAAAATAAATTTCGAAAACCAAAGCAATAATTTCCGATACTAGAATATACTTTATAATATTAAAACTTGAAAAAAAATAAGAACTTTTTGAAGAATCCTAATAAAATTAAGAGGTGATCTTAATATTCTAAGGATTCTTAAAAATATCTTGACTTGATCTTGAAAATGAAATATTAAGTTGTAGTGTGGATCTTCTCAAATTTTTTAAAATTCTTGATTTTTTCCTAAAATTATGTATAAAAAGGTCATTAGTCTTTTCAGAAACTAAAATTTAATCATTGGACAGCTATAGAAAGAAAATATTGAAATTACTAGAAAAGATATAAGAAAATATATTTTGGTAAATTTTGATTCAAATTATGATTTTATGTTTTGCTCATTGATTTTTTAGTTAAGCATGGTCAATTTTTAGAGTAAAATTTTCCTTTTGATATTAGCATTAAAAAATTTTATTTTCTTTAAAGACAATTGTCCAAAGTTAAGATTTTTCACTATTTTTAAATACCGAATAATATGTTAGAAAATAAGTTATTTTTTTAAAGTTCTGAATGAGCGTTGATATTTAATTAATGTTAAATCAAAATTTTTAAATGGATATTTGAAAAAGTTTATTTTTCTAATGATCAAGTAAGATAATTTAACAAAAATAATGTATTTTATTCAAATATTAATAAAAAATTTTTTTGTGATAATTTATTGGACCGTTTTCAGTTAATTTTTGATTTCTTAAATGTGTATTGTGTCCACTAAAAGTTACTTTAAGAATAATACTAAAAAAATTAATTTTTCCTAAATAAATATATATATTTATTAATAATTTTGATTAAAAATCCTTTTGACTTAGAGACAAACAATAATAATGACTAATTAATTACATCAAGATCTTTTTTAAAATATTTCTTAATTTCCTATTATATTTATAAGAAGCTTCTGATAGCTGGAAGTCAAGGCGCATTGCTTGTGAACGCAGTTCTGATATAACTATCACATCCTCACTATTGCTGACCATCATGTCTGGTCCTACAGCTTGTATTCTGTAAATGCCATCGCTAAGTAGCCTCCAATATTCACCATTTTCATTAGTTGTCACGTGATGCTTTATTAATTCAAAATCCCCGAACACCAGGTTCTGCTTTCCGACAATTATCTTGGCATTCGACACTGGCTTACCATCATAATCAAGAACAAATCCTTTGATTCCAGTGTGCGATTTCCAGATAAACTCATACAAAGAGTGCATATTGTCTTTCCAGTATTGTTTAAGCTGCTTTCCTGGCGGAAACTTGTCACAACCAAGTTCTATAGTAAGCTCAAAGCAATTTGAGGCTAGATAATTAAAATCTTGCATTCCACCGCATACTGGATACCAATTTGCGCCATTTGTAATTCCCTTGTCAAAGTCATCACCGATCATGTCACACTTTTTTCTCTTTTTGTCTGTCATGTTAGCATGGTTGCGGGCATAAAACGATGCAATGTGAGTAAAAAATTCATCGTCTGGTGTAGGTGAATATTTAGTTTCATGATCACTTGAGTCATCGTACGGATAGTTGACCACCAAGTCACCGCCATGAAAATTGGCCGATAGTATAAAGTCATTGTTCACTATCCAGTTGGCAACGGCAATGGTTTCATTTTGGTAAGGCTTCATGTTACAGTCCAGATGCTTGTTGTTGATTTCAAAAGAGGCTTCGGTCAAAAGATGGTCAAATTTGTTCTTATGGTCCCGGTTGTATTTGTATTCATATTTGTCCAAGTCGGGAAAATTTCTGTTCAAATCAACATTTTTAAAGTTGGTTCGTCCAACTAGCCAGTCGGTGACGCCCACTTCTTTAAGCATTTGTTCCATAGTGGTAAATTTGGCCGGTTTTTGGACAGTCCATTTTTTGAATTCATTCAAAACAGCCATGTTCCAACCATCTGGATTCATGGTTGGCAACAGATGAATTCTGGTAGTTTCAACTAGTTTTACCACATCAGGGTTATTGTCGAGATAAAGGTCACATAGTTGCTGAGCAAGTTCGACCAGCAGTTCTCGACCAATAACTTCGTTGCCGTGCATATTTGCCACATACTTGAATTCAGGCTCCAGTGGCTCATGTTTTTTCGGTTGATCCGAAAAAACTATTACTCTCAAGTGGGTGTTGTTGGCTGATTTGCGGTCTAGATCATATATGTGAGTAATATGCGGGCATTTTTTGTGGATATTGGACAAAATTTCAAAAATTTGCTCATTTGTATGATGATTGTCTAGGTGAATTGACTCTGGGGATAAAACAGGCTCAATCGAATAGCTATTTATTGCGGCCAGATAAAAAAAGATACCTAATACTCTTATTAGCATTTTTTTCGAAAGAGTTAAAATCTAGTAATAACAACAAAATTCATCATTTATAAAGAAATAAAAAAAAACATAATACAAATTATAATAATAAATTTGAATGAAATATTGATTTTTAAAAAAAATTAACAAATTCAAAACAAAAACCTACGTAAATTATTTTATTGAATGTGATTTTTTTTTAATTTTCTTATTTACTGGTGTTGAATTTTTTTCCTCAATATATTAAATGTTATTTTATTTATTTGTTGTCATCAAACATCAAATATTTTAATCTACAATCCGAAAAAATATGCTTTTTTTAAATCTCTCATATTTCCATTTTAGATTCTGGCTACATTTATTTCCTAAATTTTTATAATATGAAAAAAATATCAAAAAAAAAATTAAAAAGAGCATTGGCTTATGCTTAGTTTGTACCAAACAAAATTACTTATAACTTTTACTATCTAAGTATATTGAGTTACCAAAATTTTAAGAAAAAAATTACTTGAATTTTTCATTTCATGAATAATTGATCTTATGGCAACAAAAGAAGTTAAAAAATTGTGCTGAAATATTATTTTCTTAGTTTGTGATCTTTTTTGCTGCAACTAAGCAAAAAATGAATACAGATGTATGAGTTCAGAAGAATAAAGAATTAATCAAATAATCGAAAAATGTTACATAGGAGAAAACCTAAAAAGATAAAAAATTTAATATTTAATTGGTTTTTGCCAATGTTTTTAATATTTTCCGAATTAAATTTATTTCGAAACTATAAAGGTTTTGTGAAATTCAATACAAAGAAACAGAACAAAATGATAAGAAACCTGATAAATTTTTTCTAGTAGTGCAACATTAGTGCTGTGAATTAACATGTTGTAGCAAATACAGTTGCATTATTGACCAAATTCTGGTAAAATTTAGCAGAAATTAAATTTAAATAAATTTTAGGAATTTTAGAGATTTGTATACTTTTATATATTTGTATATTTGTATCATTTACTTTTATAGTTTATGCAACCTAAAATTTTGTACCATGTAAACATAACTAATTTTGTAATTATAGAAAAAAAGTTTAATTTTTTTTCTTTTTGTTCTTTTTTTTGTACAGAATTTCACAAACCCAGTAAAAATCTCAAGTCAAATATTAAACAGATTCTAAGAAAAAAAATAAGTTATTCGTTTAATTTTGAAATCTAAGTCCATTTTTATAACCCTGACATTCAGTTAAGCTTCGTTGATTACCTTACACAAATAGATAGTTTTTAGGATAAGCACATTTTTTGACGATCTGTTCTAAAACTGAAAAAGGTCTAAAGTTTGCCAAAAACACCTAGAATAACCTAATAACAAAAAAATTTTCTATTTAAAATTAAAAAAAAAAGCAAGAAAAAATTAAAAAATTTTTAAACGTTTTTTTATTAAATAATATTGGATTTGTAAGTAGCTGTATTAAAAAAAATTCAAAATAAACTAAAAATATAATTATTGCTTTTTGGAAAAAAAAAATTTCTCTATTTCAAAGCTTGGTTGGCCTCTTCGACATTTAAACGACTAATAATAGCCGAATAGGTTTTGCTTTCCAGCATTTTGTCCGACACACCTTGAAGTTCAAAAAAGTTGCGAATTTTCTTTAAAAATAAAATAAAAATTAAACTCATTTTTATTTGATTTTAAAAATTACTTTAACAATCAATGTTAAACAAGCAAGCTGATACGGATGTAAGCTTATTTCTAAGCGTTCAGACAGCCAGCTATAGACCATATTTATTTGCTCATTATACCATTGTTCAAATGCTCCCAAAATAAACAGCTCGTCATTTATTTTCTGTCGTAGAACATCCAAATTTAGCCCAATAAATGTCACATACGACTGTCCCAATTCGTTAACAGGTTTCTAAGCCAACAAAAGTTAAAAATTAAAAATAAAATTTAAAAAATAAATTTACTGTTAGGGATAAAATTGATGAAATAAAAGTTCCCTCATCGTATCTGGAGAGCTTTTTGAGCAAACCGTCTAAAACGCTTAGAAGTTTGGCCACCAATTGTTTGTTCATTTCAATCAATGACTTTTCAAGAACTTCATCGATTTTGGCATGGTACCGATTTAAATCTCCACTATTTAGTCCACATAGCTTTAAAGCTTGTACTTTGCAGTCTATCACCACATTTACCATGACACAGCACTCTTGTGGAAAAACGTAATCGGTCCCAGTCGTCAATAGAATGATTCCTTTTTTTGTCCAACTATCAAAATGTTTCATTACTCGGCCACTGCACGCTTCGATCATATCGGCGGCCATTTGTTTCAACCGGTTTTCTAGATGTTCGGCAAAGTCATCATCAGGCCAATGAAGGTCTTTGATGAAGGATTGCAAGGCGTCTAACTTCCAGAGCATGTCTTCGGATGTTGCACAACCTTGGCCACGATTTTTCCAATTTTCCTTTTCAAAACCTTTGTGGATTGATTGGCCTATAGAAGACTCCATTAAGTCAACATAGCGGACCACTAAAGGTGCAAATGCCAATTGTAGATGCTTATGAAATCGACCATCGTTAAGTGATGCTTTAAAAAAATTTATTTTTAGATTTTCTAAAGCTATTCACAGTGATTTTAGAGAATTTTAAATTTTGTCATAGAAAATTTTAAACACAATCAAAGCTGTGAATTAGAGAATTTTTTTTCAAATTTTATATAAATTTAACAATTTCAAAATTTTTATTTTCTTATTTGTAAATCGGCTTTTTTATCCTAAACTAAGTATTCTAAATCTAAAATTAACACAATCAAATGACTTTTAAATTGATGATAAAATTAAAATATTTAGAATTAGAATAAAAGTGAAATTTTTCTAGTTTCAAAAAGTATAAATTAAATATTAATTCAATCCAAAATCCGGACAACCCTTTGGAATAAAATGCGGACTTAGGCTAAAGTTGAAGATTACAATTAAAGAAATAATTGGATTTAAATTTATTAAAAATAAAACACTAATTTAGAAATAATTTAAATTAATGATTTTAATTGAATTAAATTATTTTTTATTAAATTAAAATCTTTTTCTTTTTCTCTTTAGTGTTATTTTTTAGATTTGTGACATTGACACTTTATAAAATCGAACAAAATATCAAAGGTCTCTTTAGCTGACAATGATAATTCTTTTGTTTGTGCAAATTTCAATTTTGGTGAATTTTTCAATTAAAAAAATTCTTATTTTTAAAATTTTAGTGCAAGTTTGAAAAAATGTAAATTTTTTTAAGTAATTTTAAGGATGCGGAAATTTGAGTATTAAAAAAACTGTTTAGTTTAAAAAAAAAATCATGTACGCATTTTGAGATAGCTTTTAATATTTTGTTCGATAAATTTTGATTTTTAAGATAAACTCTATTTTGATTGGTTGGATGTTAGAATTTAGGAAATAAATGATATAAACGCCTCAAAGAAATCTACAATACAAAGGATAAAATATTAATTATTAATTTTAGCTAATATTTATCTAATCTACAGCATAATAGAATCCCTAAGCCAGGACTTCGCCACCGAACCCCCTTTTGTTTTTAATTTAATGATTAAAATAACCAAATGCTACAGATAGTACAAAAAGGAAAATTTTTTTAATAGTTAAATTTCATTGTCTATCCATAAGATAAAAATAGAATAAGCAGCATTATTTATGAAGTAAACCGGTTTGACTTAATAATTCACAAATCGTAAATAAACAGAATTCTTTTTCTTTTTTTTCTATCAAAATTTATTTTCTTATTTTTGGACTTAACAAAAAAATTAATTGGTTTCTTAGCCATATTCTATGCAATTTTAATATTTTAATTATTTTAAATTTAAGAAATTTTATTATAATATTTTATTTTCAACACAATTTTTTCTCGTTTGACGAGAAAATTGAGATAGTGGTCACTTTTGGTCTCAGTGAAGAATAAATAAATAAATAAATAAAAGATGCATTTTTAAAAAGAGAAATGTGCTGGAATCTCGAAACATACTTTTAATTTGGATTATTTGCTTTGTTAATAAAATAAAATAAATTAATAAAATTAAAAAAGAAATTAATAAAATGTTAGCGGCTAAATGAACTTGTTAGTTCGTAGCTAACTTTACACTCCTTAGTTATGATTCCCTAGTTATTATTTATATTAACTACTGTAATTGGTGGCTTAGAGATATAATACCAAAGTATGTATATAAAAAGAAGATTTTATTTGGTAAATTTGCGCGGAACTTTAGAGTTATAATAAAGAGCTTTAAACACAAAACTTTTGTTTTCACTATTTTCAATGAATTCTGATAGGCAAGTAAGCCTACAACATAATGGCGCTGCGACTAAAAGAACCGCGGAAGAAAGTATACAACATTAAGAGGGAAGTAAAAACAAATGAACAAAGTGGAGGAAGAGACTAGGTACTAATTCTGATTAGAATTAGAAAGAAAAGAGTCCAATGCTATTCTTTATGTTCAACCTCCAAGATTTTGTCTCTAATAGGATAGAAATGAATGCTGATGATTCAATGTTAAGTTTAGGAAAGAAAGAAGTTTCAGAAATATTTGAAAATATTTTGTTAGCTTGATTTTTCATCGATTTTACAAGCAATACCATATCACGTTGAATACACCGGTTCTCGTCCTTGCATACATTTTGGGAGCAGAAAATTTCCAACAACCAGCTCAAATTTACAATTAAATGCACTCTAGACTCTAATTTTTGTCTTAAAATTTTACCAAAATCCAGAAACATCTATTCGAATAAGTTTGTCAGACTCTGATTTACTTGAGCTACAGAGCCCACTAGTTATTGGCGGAATTCACCCAAACAAAAGGTCATTCTACGGACACCATCCGTCGACCAGAAATACACCAACTAACTTTCAATCAGTCATGCTTGGCAATGGCTATGAGTGCTGAATTTTAGATCTAGATTGAAATGGTTAGAGTGATAATTTGATATCTTACTGCCTTGGAGGGCGTTAGCGGATAAAATACAAATGTACCCAAGATGTACGTTCGCCAATGACAAATCAGTGTGACATTGGCTAGTGCTCGAATGAAGGAATATTCATCGAAGGTTGGAATAGATTTGAGTGTGACTGGTCGTCTACTGGATTCACTGGTCTGAAATCAACATGCTACAATCTCAGATTTTGAAAATGATCTAAATATTCGGATAATTTTTGAGCCTGAATGGGTCAGTAAAGCTTAGTATATTTTGTTAAGATTTAAAACTTAACGACATGCAATCGAATTGAATAAGCTTTAGAAAATACTCACATAAAACTTTAGATGAAAATAGGAGATTCTGAATGTATTTAAAAAAAGTATTAAACATGGCCTGTGTGACAATCAGTGGCATACTATGAAAATAAGCCGAGAAGGCAATCAAGAAATTCTACAAGTGGATAACGATGAGCCCGCAACACAAAATGATAGAATTTGCTTAGATTCATCAAGAACCATTTGAACCTCAACAAAAATAATAATGCATACCTATATTTAAGAAAGTGTTTGACCGTATTAATAATATGATGAATTAATGAAAGCAATTTGGTAAGATACTTGGATGCGTGTGAGACCATGAGTAATGCAACTTCAATTTGTTCCGACAAATTGAAAACAATATTATGATATGAGGCTATACCAAAATGCCAAAATATTGTTTTTCATATGGTAAAGAAAAAGAATTCAATAAAAGAGTCATAGATGCACACGGTGAATTGAATTTAAAATGTTTTATAATATGGAATAACATTCCATTTTCTTTATCATATTTTTATCTTTTTCTGTTTTTTTATTTGGCAATCTTATAATTGAATAGAGACTGGGGGAAGTCTCAGAATAGACTTAGAGTTGTGCCGCAATAAGAGAATGGTAATTCGATTGCTTCAGCAGTGGATACTATTTTCTGCTTAGCATGAGGCTCTCCACATAGAAGCCGAAGTTTATAGCTTCAGTTAAAGGTTATCAATATATTTCTTGGAACTTGTGAAAGATATTGCAGAGGAAAGGGAAGTTCTTGGTATGGTGAAATGAGTCACCAAGGTGTACTGAGACCCTGTTCGCACTCTAGAATGCGCTGAAGTTCCTTAGACTCTATTTAATTAAATTGACCAAATATTCATTTAGATTTTATTTTTTTAACTTTCTTTTTTTTTTTTTTCTTTGTTTAAAACTAATGATTTTATATTTGTAAAATCAGTGACAATTAGTTTAGTACCTGAATTGATAAGATCAAGTAAGTAATACGAATTATATTAGGATTTGGAATTGGTAGTTTTTAAGGCTATGATAAGATGACAAAGATTTGAGATAAAGATTTAACTAGTTGATTTTTAGCAATGGAAGCAAGAAATCTGATCATTCACAATGAATCAAAAAGAAGATTCTTGGTTGAGTTTCGTAGAGTATAGTTGAACTGATGTTTGATATTTAACAAACGCCATGCAAAGCAATGAGGACATTGCTTATCGACCGGGGGAAGTGTGTTAACGTGTGAAAATATGTTTAATTTGGACTCTATTGTATTTCCTTAGTGATTCTTAATTTAGTATCTTAGTATTGTTTTAATACTTAAGAGTTATGTTATATTCTGTTGTTGTTGTTGTATTTTCAATTTTAATTGTGGTAGCAATAATGGAAATATAACTTGTCTTGGACATTGGAATTAGGTTTAGATTTAAGTGTTGTAAGGAAGAATTTTAAGCTTTTCTATGTAGGACCTGATTTCTAGACATTAAGTTATAAAAAAAAAAGAAAAAAAAAAAAACAAAGAAATTTTACTTAAAATGCGGACATTGACTGTGCATTGGAAGGAGATGATTAAGATAAAAATGATTAGGTTACATTGACGAGAATAGGAAATATTTTAAAGGCTCAGTTTACTCAAAATGCTAATGAAGCAGTTCAATTAGCTGATATTTTGCCATTATTTGGATTATTGTCTTTCGTTCAGCCAGAAGAACCTAACGCAATAAGCTTAGAATATTATTTTGTCCGGTTGTTAATTAGAAACCTAGGATTTGTTTAAATAATCTACTGAGGCCCCTTTAGAGCTTAATAACAATAAAACAAAAATGATTGAGGAAGTAATTGATACAAATTTAGAAGAAAATAAAGATCGTTTTTTTTGTAATATTTTTTAACTGTTTTTATTAAAAATTCGATATGGACAAATCGTGGTCAATAATAGCCAGAAAAATAGTCATCAATCAAGAAACTCAAAACAAGTTCTGCTATTTGGTAAAAATAAAGTCATGTTGTCACAACTTGTTACTTCTGACTTTATGGGATGACCAAAGTTGGCTGGAAGATTCAGACAAACGGTTGACCGGACAGTTAATTAAAGAATTTGAAAAAAAATTACTCAGAAACAACCTAAGAGGTTCTCGAGAGCCAAATAAAGAAGAAAGTATTGAATACTGCGGTAAGATAATTGATGAATTATATAATAATGATTCAAACCAAATTAGAGTAGCCTACGAAGAGTACGAATGGCTAATGTGAAAATACGACCCGGTACATGAATACTTCAACCAGTAAGAAAATGATAACGGATTTGATCAATGTTTTAAAAAAAAAAAAAAAAAAAAAAAAAAAAAAAAATTAAGATAAGATAAGAAAGCCATTAATTTAAGTTGAAACAAACTAGGAAGATACTCAGTAGCCGTAATAGAGCATGGGTATGCGCCCCGGTAGTGGATCACGATCGGCTGCTTTCTCGAAGAGGGATCGCCAGGCGTCCCACAAAAAACCGGTGACGGAATGTAATACCCCAATCCTCGAGATTGGACTGCACCCGTAGTAGACGCAGATAAAACTGGTTTTGTGATTAAACCAATATGTCTTCGATGAGGACGTCGAATATAACAAGGGGGAGTGTGTTAGCGGCTAAATGAACTTGTTAGTTCGTAGCTAACTTTACACTCCTTAGTTATGATTCCCTAGTTATTATTTATATTAACTACTGTAATTGGTGGCTTAGAGATATAATACCAAAGTATGTATATAAAAAGAAGATTTTATTTGGTATATTTGCGCGGAACTTTAGAGTTATAATAAAGAGCTTTAAACACAAAACTTTTGTTTTCACTATTTTCAATGAATTCTGATAGGCAAGTAAGCCTACAACAAAAATATTTCATAATATATAAAGAAGATATTTCTAATAAAATTTTTGCCGCTAACAATATGTTTCTGATAAATTATTTTACCCAAATTTTTTTTATAGGTCTAAACTTGGAAATTTTATTCTAAAAAATCACTTTATTTATTATTTTTACTTACGATGATTTCTCAAGTAGTCATTTAACAATTGAAATAGTGGAAAACTATCCCAACTGTCAGGAGCCTGTTGTTCAAGTACATGGTCCATGTCAACTGCAAAAAGCGACCAAAATATCTCTTCATGTTCGACGAGTAATTCACAAAACCAAGCAAACGACTTAAAAAAAATTCAAAATAAAATTTTTATATATTTAAAAAAGGCATTTAGAGCATTAGTTATTTTTGTTAGACAATAGCTTTTAATACCTGAATGCTATCTTGTTTATAATTTTTTCTAGGATATGATTTATATTTAAATTTTTCAGAAAGCATAAAATTTAAATATTTGGATCGATTAGCCGAATCGTAACTATAAATTTTTTCATTTGGATTAAAGTTAAAATCAGAATGATTACTAAATTTGTGGCGATGCTTGAGAATTCTTTTAAACAGGATTCGGCTCTCTTCTCTAAAACTGAAATTATTCTGACTCTTTATTTTGTGTCTCTCAAATAAATAAATCATTTTTTTATATCTATTATCAATTTTTTTGTACTTTTTACCATCAATGGGCAATCTATAATTACTGGGCAATAGGAAATCTAGACTATTTAAATCAATCTAGTCAATGTATTAAAACAATCTTTGTCAAAAAGAGTAGTGAAAAACTTACCTCTGAATGGTGTTCTTCGTTCTGTTGGAGCAAATCGATGCAAAGTTCAGCCAAATGGATCAAATCTTCGACCTTCTTTTTTGGAGTTGTGTCCGTATTATATAAACTGTCTGCAAAAAATAAATCCATTTACAAAAAGGTTCGTAAATAAATAAATTACATTTAGAGGGTGAAGATAGATTGATTTCTCCTTTACTTTTTTGAATAAAGTAACTATATAAGAGGTAACGTTTAATGCAAGCATGTAAGTACATAAAAAAAAGTGCAATGAACATTTAAACATTTAATTTAAATATTAAATAATTTTACCGTTTTCATCTAGTTTATGTTTGTCGCCTGTTAAAAAAATTAAAAATTATTTTTTTTGGGCAAAATTTTCTAACAAAAATAAACAAAGTACAAGTTCAGTATTAAAAATGAAAAATCAGCTACATTAAGCATTGTCTTGCTCATTTATTTAAAATATTTCAAACTTTAATCTTGATATTGAAAAAAAAACCTATAAACAGATCAAAAGTTTTTTTTAACAATTAAAATATAAATTTACAAAATACTTCTTTTACGACAGAATACTAAAAATACAAAATATTTATTTTGCCATTTTCTTAACTAAAATTCACATCAGTTTTTGAATGAATGAAATTTTCAAAAAAGTCGAAAATAGAAATTTATGAAATTAATTTTTTTATACTATTTAGTTCTTATAAAATATTTTTTTTTCGATAAATTTAATCCTTGAAGCTAATGTTTGAAAAAAATATTAAATGTAAAAAAAAATTTAATTAGGATAAAGTCAAAGAATATTATTCTGAAGTATTAAAACATATCATTTGGATTCTACAATAATTTCGGAATTAATTTTAAATTTTAAATGTGTTTAATGATGAGTCTAGTTTTTATTAAATAAAGATTGAATATTTTCATCAAACTTATTCTATAATATTAT
The DNA here is from genome assembly GCA_025491095.1 of Brachionus asplanchnoidis. Taxonomy (NCBI): domain Eukaryota; kingdom Metazoa; phylum Rotifera; class Eurotatoria; order Ploima; family Brachionidae; genus Brachionus; species Brachionus asplanchnoidis. The sequence continues at coordinate 4,596,268 of JAILYF010000010.1, read as the reverse complement.
CATACTTTATTTATATTAAATGGTCTTTATTTTTTAAGCTTTTTAAAATTCTCTTAGTCATTTATCATAAGTAGTAACTTAAATAAGAACAAATTTTTTAACCGAATTGAACTAAAATCAATTTTTTTTTTAAGATTTGAATTGAAATCTAGAATACGTCAAAGTAAGGATAAATTACAATTTTTTATTAAATTAAAGCTTTCAAATTTAATCAGAACATTTTTAAATACGTAATTGAATTTCATCGCAGATTTTTAGATTTTCATGAAATTTCAAAGCTTTATTTTAAAAATTTTGAAAAGGGATTATAATTTGTAAAAAAATGCATTGAAATTTAATTGCGCATTTAAAATATTTTGATCTAATTTGAAAAATGAAATTTGATTAAAAATTTTACTTTGCCCAAGTTTAATTCTTATTCAGTGGAAACTTGCAATTTATAGCTAAATAGCTTTCAATATACTTTTCATATTTAAAAATTACCATTTAATTTAACTAAAATACAATCAATCTGATAAATATTAAAATTTCTGAATAACTCGACACTCTGAATTTGGCTAATTAATCAATTATTAAAAGAAATTTATCGAATACTAGTATATCTTTAATTTTTCTCTTAACGATTTTGAGTTGACTCAATTTTTTTGAATTAAATCATTTTGAAGTACATCTTAATATTTAATTTTTTAAAAGTCTTCATGTATTTCAAAAAAAAACATGAAGTGAAAAAAATTAAAGTAAATCTAAAACCTAATACCTGTAGTCACCTGCTCATTTTTTAAACAAAAATTAACTAGTAGATGCTATTGATTAAGAATTTAGAACTTATTAAAAAATTTGTTCTAAACGGTTAAGTAAATTTTTTGAATAAAAACTGAAAAAAAATTAAAGAATTTTAACTTTTAATGACTGAATTATATTTTTTAATGAAAAGTACTGAACAATTTAAATAACCTTCAACCTTAAATTTTAAAATTCATTTTTTCAATTAGATTTTTAATATTTAAATTTTTGCAAATTTCATTAAGAATTTTATTTGTCTGTATTTTTAGCAAAATAAAAAGCAAAGTTGACTTTAAGTCACAAGTCTTGAGTCAAGTCAAATCAATGACTTTTTATTGAAAAAAAAAATTAAATCATGATTTGAATTAAGCCTTGGCGTCTTTGACTTAAACTTGTAGCTTAAAAGCAAGTCGGATAAAAAGATTGAGTTAGGAAAACCTAACCAAGAACATTTTCATTTAAACTCTAGTTGATTAATAATTTACTGAAACATATAACTATTAAAACAAAAACTCAACACTTAAATCCAACTATTAATTAAATACTAGGAAAAGCTCAGGAGAATTTCTCTTAAAAGACCATAAATTTGATAAAAGAATACAAATTTACCTTCGACTTTGGCCACTTGTGACAAACGTGTATAATTAACCAATGCAGCATTTTCCAGACATTTTCTTATCACAGCTTTAACTTCATCTGGCGTAACTGGAGTCACTATATCTTTCATCAATACTCTTTCCAAAAGCGACAGTGTTTGCTTCAAAGCACCTTCGGGTCGTCCGAACGGAAAACAAAATCTAAAATGGGTTATTTGATATTCTAATAAATTTCGTAGTCTTTCTTTTATTTCATCAAATTTGACTTTTTCTTCATTGGTCACAGTGCCAATTCCATCAGGTCGGTTTCCGTGCACGTGACACGCACAAAAAGCAAACGAATAATGCAATAAGGTCGGATCTATGATATTTCCTTGTTCAGCACGATCTAATAAATCGCTCAAATAGCACAAGTGTCGATAGCATCCTCTCACACCATAGCGAGCTTGGTACTCATCGAGCACAAATATTTGACCGGGACTGAACCAACCAAGGCAACAAAACTGGTCATTTAATCTAAAGTCCAAAGTGGCTGTTTGAAATATTTTAAATAAATCATTATGGTTAAAAGTTGATGGGTCCGCTTGGATAAAATCTTCCATTCCATGTTTACGAGCACGATCTGCATCTTTAAAAATTATTGTTTATTTTTTTTCAATTTTTTTTTTGATAATTTTACCGCCCTGTTCCCGAGCCACCAAGTTTGAGTTTGAACTAGGAGGTGTTGGTTTGTGAGATTGTCCAGTGGCTCTGTACAATGCTTGAATCCAAAGCTGTCGTTCGGCTTCTTCATCAGTGGCAAAGCAGACGTTGTCGCCTTCTTTGACTGCATTGAAAAAAAATCTACCACCAAGGGCCTTTAGCTCCGGGTCCGTATCAGCATAGTCAACTGTAAAATTATCCAAAGTCATTAGCTCACGGGGTTCAGACTTTTTTTCCATGTAACTGCATAAAACAAATGTATATTGTGATACTTGGACCAAACAAAGGTATCTTTTTTTCCATTTTTTCCACACATTTTTGCCTAAACAATAGCACCAACCGCACATTTTTAAATTTCCTGGTTTATCTATGCGAACGGTTAGCTTGATTTTTAGCTCGTCTTGAAACTTGGAATTGCTTTTGTCCATGACGTACCAAGTAGCAGCGCGAGTAAAGTTCGGATCAGGTCTGAGCACAACTCTGCCGAGTTCTTTGTTATCTTGGAGGATATTTTGAGTTTCCATGCATAGTTTTACTTTTATAATTGGTAATGGCTGATGGGTCTTGAAATCGCCCGAAGTGTCCCAAATGGGTCTAGATGCTTCGGCTTGATCGGTTTGTAATTTGGAGTGACCCTGAACTTCCATGACACAAAATACAATCCGATTTGGTGGCAAAGACTTTAGACCCTTTACTTCCATTACCACCACTTCAATTTGAAAGTTTAAAACAACATCGCTTTTGGACAAGCACGGCTCGTTTTCGTCATGATGATGATGATTGTCCGACTTGGCCTGAGTTCGTTTCAATCGCAACTTTGACTCGGAAGCACCAACTGGTTGATTGTCCAAATGATTCATTAAAAGACTTATTGATTGCTTTAACTCTTCGATATAAGTACTCTCCATGTTTTTATGTACAAATTTTGGCATAAGACCATTTTGCTGGAATTTTAAAATTTAATTAATTAATCAATTACAAGAAAAAAAGGTTAGGAAAAATAAAATAAAAATTTATTTTAGACTCTTTTTTTTATTTAAATATTACAGATATTTTGAGCAAACCTTGTTATAATGAATTTTTATCAAATTCAACAAAAATTTTAGTGAAAAATAACCTGAAAATAATGAAGGTAATAAATAATTAAATAATATTGATTTGAACAAAGGACGAGATTTTTAATTTTTGGCTAATTCATTTATTGATATAATAAATTCTTAAAATTTTAATTGCATTTTTGAAATTTGGAAATTTTTTTTCTTTTTGGCTTTGTATAAATTTTTCAAAACAAGTCTAAAAAACTTTTTCGGATCAAAATCTTAAGTAGAATTAAAAAAAATCATGATTTTATCTCTGTTAAAAATTTAAAATTTTTGTCCATGAATTTTAAAAAAATATGCTTAAACCATTAAAAAGCATAAACATATTATTTTTACTTAAGTAAGTCGTCAATTTTAAACTAAAAAAAATTACCTTTTTTTAATTAAACTTACTTCTTTAGAGATTAAATCAAATAAGATATTATTTTCTCATGAAAAAATAAGAGTTAATTTGAAAATCTTAAACTCTAATTTTCTACCTTTAATACTCTACTTTTAATAATCTGCTTAATATTTTTAAAATCTCTTTAGCTGCTTGCTTTTAAAGACACTAAGTCAATGAACGACAAAAAAATTTTAGATTTGTTATAAATTGTGCAAATTAAAATTAAATTGTAGATCATATAATTAATTTATAAGTTTATTATATGAAAAATTCTACAAATATGCAAACATTAAATAATATTTCCAAATATTTCAATAAGCTGAATTTAGTAGCTAATTTTAATCTCCCAGCTTATGTTTTTAAATTACGACTTTTAGGCTAAAAGAATACATTTTTGAGTTTAAATAAAATCAATAATTCGCTAACTAAAAGATTGTGATTTATTAAAATTTTTAAAAAATTGTTTTTTTTTTAAATCTTTTGAAAATTCAATAAGTTTCTGAAATATGGCCTTCTAAAAAACCTGTATTCAAAACCACATATTTAACAGTTTGCATTTAAATTTAGATGTTTTTGATTCTATACAAAATAAATGGCTAGAAATTGTTAATGTAACTAAAATTACTTTGATAATCACTACAATAAATTTACATTATAAAAATACTTAAAAAAATTAAAACAACTTTTTATTAATAATCAACTTTTTTGATTTAAAAAAAATTCTCTTCATTTAAAAATCTTTTTTGATATAATTGAAATTTTTCTCGAATTTTAATATAATTTTTTCACCGAATTCTAAATTGATCGATTTGGAAAGTGAATCAGATAGCAGTTTTATTTTAGAATATATTCTAGAGAAATTGCAAGATATACACCAAAGAGAAAGAAAAAGGTGCCGAGTATTTTAAAGTTTAAATGCTATTTTAAGATATTTAAATTTTTTTTTCGAACCAAAAAAAAATTTTTCTACATTGAAAAAGTTATTTTTAATTGATAAAGGTTTTTTATTTTGAAAAAATATTTTAAATATAAAAAGTAGTGTTATCTTAATAAAATCATTTCCAAGGATTAAATTTATTTTTTAAAGATATAAGTAAATTTATGCAGATGAAGTTAAATTAGTGATAAAAAAAGGTGTAGGCCAAAATGAATGCGATTTTATGTATGTTTATCTTCATTCTTAGTTTCGATTACATTTCTAAATAATTGTAAAAAAAATTTCATCCATAGATTGTTGACTCCTACCACAATCAATGTATCGTATAGATGTTTTTTGTAAAAAAATTGTTAATTTCTAATTAAATCAAAATTTAAGATTAAATGTTTTAAGTAAGCTTGTACAACCAACTTTTTATTAACAAATTCATTTATAACACTCTTAATTATTTAAAAAAAACAAAAAAAATTATTAACTTTCCTCAAACTCTATTTTTCCTAGCCAAATATTGTTAAATAAATACAAGTTAATTTATTAAGAAAATAAAAAAGTAAAAAATTAAAATTACTTTTTGAATATTTTCGGTTTGTTTCATGCGGCTATCGAGCTCACGACGAATAGTAGCCGCTTGTTCATCGCCATTATCAAGTTGAGCTGCGTTGAATATTAGCTGATGCTCGAATTTTTTGATACCCAGAATATTCTGGAATAGATCGTACAATTGTTCTTTGGTCAAAATGCATTCTGACGACATCGAATTGTTGGATAGATTCAAATTTCTAGAATGACGTCTACTAGCGATTGCATTGCTCACACTATTCTCTTCATTGTACTTGAAAATTATATCAAACTTTGCCATCCAAGAGGACAGAACTGTTTCTTTGCTCAGGCCATCTATTTCAGGCAAACTTCGCACTCTCTTTTCAATATTGTTCTTAAAAACATCGCGGAAATCCGATGCCGAACAACTTCCCGTGTTCACCATTTTGGTAATTCGATCAGATTTTAAAAAAACTTCATAATAACTGCGCACAGCATTGGTAAATGCTTCATCTGCTTCCAAATTGCTCATTTTATTCTGTAAAAACAAATCAAAGTTGTCTTTTATGCTTTGCAGTTGTTGCTTGGTTATTTTCATTTGGCGCCGAACCATATCAGTTGGCTGTTTGGCAATGAACGGATACGCAATGCATCGACACACAAACACGTATATTTGCAGTCTTTTCTTGTGCATTTCGGCTTCTTTCAAAGCTTCATTCTGCTGAGCGACAAGAGCCGCCTGGTTCTGCAGCTCTTCCAAGTTTTGTGCATTTTTTTTATTTTTTCGTGCCGCGCTCAACATGGTGCCGTCACTGTCATCATTCTGGCTTTGGTTGTCCAAATCATTCCGATACAGCTGATTTTCCTCGGCTTCTTCATCACTGGTTTGGTTCAATAGATTGTTTGGGTGGGCGTAGTGGGCCTCGTAGTTGTATTCACTGTTGTCATCACTTTCATCATCGACCACTCGGTCGTTCAGACTGCTTGAAAACGAGGCTGTGTCGCCGGGTTTGCGCGGCAATTGTCGGCCCGGTACGCCTTTCCGCCGTGGGGAACTCTTCGGTGTGTGCACGTTGCCAGGACTGAGGGTATTACCACCAATTGTGCTTGCACTTGAATTGCTCTTAAAGCTGGAATTCCGAAATGATGATTGATTGCGGTTGTTTTGTCGGCTAAAATTGTCGGTTTCGTTGCTGGTCGAAAATGAGCTGCGCAAACTGTTGGCATCTCCGTTTATGCTCAGGCTGGATAAACCATTTATTGTTGGATTGTATGGCGATTTAGTCTGGTCCCGGTTTGGCTGTGCGGAGCGCGAACCTGGCAAAAACGGAGATTTGTTCTGAGGTTGAGATTTTTTTCGATCGTAATCTTCGTCGTCGCTAGACGATGTCGCGAGCATCGTCCCAAATGTTTTCTATTAATATTCTTAATTCACTTTATCTATAAATAAAATATCTAATTTTAATCTTAAAAAAAAAATTAATTTTTTTTTAATTTAATTAATTTTTTCAGAGTTGTTTAAAAGTCCCAAAAAAAGTCCAAGTCTTAAAAAAAAAAAGTCCTAGTCTGGACTTTTTTTTTTAATTTGCTAGATCAGGCTTAATATCTAAAAATCTAAATACTCTTGGGTTGTCTAATGCAATAGATTTGCCATATATCAGAATTTTCTTGCAATTTTAGCATAAATTTTTCCTTCAGTATTCAAAATTTTAATGACTGGACTTGGACTTTTGAATAAAAATTAAAAAAAAGTTTAAACTCCGGACTTGGACTTGACTTGAAACTTGTGACTTTTAAGCAACTCTGTGATAAATACTCATCAGTTTTCTCGGAATAAAACTTTTTATTTTTAATACTGATAAAAAGAATGAAATAAATTGCCAAGTTTGAGGATTATTTTTTTAAGGTTTAGAATTTGGAGATATTGAATTTTGATTTGGTTTTAAATTTCGATATTCGATTTCATTAATTTCGATCTAAAATTAAATGGCTATGCAGATGTCTCTGAAATTAATGGTACCAAATTGTGAACACTCTAGAGCTATTGGAATATTTACTTTACTCTTAACATAAGGATATTGGTGCAATTAAAACTAAACCTTCTTTAACAATATGAAAAATTAAATGGATTTCAAGAGAACATTATTTAAATAAAAAATAAAAATATTAATTAAGATTTTATTTTTTATGTTTATTTTACTCAAATGTAAAAATTGTCAAACAATAATACGAATTTGTTTATTTTGCAATCTTTCTTTCAATTTTTTTAAAACATCATTCAATACAAGTTTAAATGAAATGATTGATTGAGTTTTTTTTAATTGAATATTTATTGAAAAAACCTTATGTCACAAATGAGACTCAAAATCTTGGAATTTAAAACAAATTTTCTAGATGAAGATAAGAAATAGAAACTTATGTAATTTATGAATAACATATATTGGGTTTCATTTTAATTTACTCTGTCAATTTTTGCGAAAATAAATTTGGAATTTTTATCATTTAATATTCAAATATTTAACCAGAGAAAGCTTGTTCCTATTTTAAGACAAATTTTTGCATTTAAGCCAAATCTAGATAAATATTTGAATTTTGCTTCTCATTGGAAAATTTACATTTCTTTTTTTATTTAATGGCTATTGGTTATCCCAGTTACCAACCATCTATGAAACCATCTTTATACTTTGAAATAAACAGTGTAAACATTTATTTACGACAAAAATCACTTTTCAATTAGAAATATTATTCAACTGGCCTCAAATTCCCTACATACTTAAATTAATTGAGCTCTTGTGGTTAAATGGTAAATACATCAATTTCTAAAGAAGTGAATAGGGGGTTAAATTTACATTCCATTCTCTGCCTAAATTGAATTTATTGAATTTATGAAATTGAAAAATAAAAAAAACTTATTAATTCAAAATATTTAAAAAAGCAATAGGGTTTAACACTTCCAGGTAGCTTCTAGACAAAACGGATCTTTAAAAATTGTGACTGAGCATGTAATTTGCAGATTTTATGTCGCTTCTTTATCACGAATGATTAAAATTAAAAAATTTGTTGCGCTCTGTTGCTAAATTAAAGTCATGATGCTAGAACATCAGCAAACACCATAATTAATTGAAATATTTAAAGATGAAAATAATTGAATAGTTAAAATGATTAGAAAAAAAAATCTCAAAATTAAAACCTAAAAAAAATAATTATATCTTGCTGTACGTATTTTTTTAAATAGGTAAGTAATCAAGTCTCAAATAAAAAAATCAATAATGAACCTTGAAAGCTTTACTGACTGACAATATTAAACTATGGAAACATGAAAATAATAAAGTTAATTTTTAGCCATTTTTAGATAACTGCTTAGTTTGACGTAAATTTTAAAATAAATCATCTTTTAAAAAAGTTACTTTTAATGTGTGACTAAAAAATGAAATTTTTTGATGTCATTTAAATTTATCTCTTGGATTGAAAAATCGATTTTTGCATTTTTGACACGTAAATCGGTAAAACTGTTTTGCTCTCAGTCAAGTTCGTTCCTAAACTTATCTATTCACAAAACTTAATTTAGGAAATAATTCATCTACAATTATACCAAGGATTAAACTTAGATTATGAATGAAAAAAAAACTTTCGGAAATAAATGCGAGTTGCCAAAAAAGTGTCAATAAATTACTTGTAGTCATTTTTTAAAATCGAAATTCATAAATAGTTGTCCCGATGCTTCCAAAGTAACTCTAACATAAATAATCATAAATGATTCCATTGCAAGCTCATTTGAAAGCAGAAAAAAAAATCAATAATTTCAAATTATGATTATTTATTATAATAGTGATGGAATCTTTTAATTTGCAGCAAAACTCTATTTTAGGTTAAAGATGACATTCTATTAAGATGAGATTAGATAAAAAAAATATTTACATTATATCCTAAATTTACATAATTCCGATTGTGTTACTCAATTAATGATTTAAAGATTTGGCTTCCGGAATCAAATGACAAAAATAGATTTAATAAAAATTAAATATTTAATCAAATGCAAAACATTTGACTTAGCAAGTCTTTTTTCAAGCGGAATCTATCTCTAAATCCTTCAAGCTAAAATAATTTTATAAAGATTTTTAGTTGTCAAATAATTAGTTAATCAAATATTGAAAAGAGGATCTAATAGTGATATTTGACATCATGATCGGAAATTATAAAATCTTTATAATGCGCATGAATGCTTCTATTTTGCTCTGGTTAAAACTAATGCTCTAAATCTATTAAAAAAATTTACTTAATAAATCATTTTAAAATTTACTGACTTTATTTTCAAAATTTTCTTCAAATGAACAAAAAATTTTACAAATAAGAATTGCTTTTTCATAATTTGAAACAAACGAGTTATTTTATAAGTGTCCCTAGAGAACCGCTTGCCTCGATATGCGTTCACGAGAAGTCTAATTAAGGCACATTAAAATTGTTTGCCTATTTCGAGAAAATTATCAAAAAATTTAGTTACATACACCTTTTCTAAAATTTAAATATCTTTATCGATTAGTTGATAAATTATTACGTAAACATAAAAGCTCAACAATCAAGTTTGTTTGTCTTGTAGAATTTTGATGACTAAATTTTTGTTAAATTTTTGCATTTAATTAGGAGAAAACAATAAATTCTACTCGGAACTTAATTCGGATGCGCCTTGTTTGAATCTAAAATGCCAGTTTTTTAGATTAATTCAGTTAATAATTAGATGTAATAATAATAATAATAATAATAATAATAAAAGCTACAGCAGACTAACTGCGGAGCATTAGGCAATTTAGATCAATTATATGATTTCTAATATTTATTTATATTGATTAACTTAAAAAAGTACATCTCTGACTGGTAGACATTTAATTTTAAACTGAATTTTAAAACGAACTTTTTGTTGTTTTTATTCTGAAGGTTAACCAAATGGGTAAAATAAATGAATTCTTCAAAATAATTTTTTATTTTGACATGATAAAATTTGATTAATAAATATACTTTGAAAATAAATAAAAATTCATTTAATAGAATTGTCATTTTTCTTTTAAAAATCAACTGAGCAAAATTTCTAGAATAAAAATGATTAATAGAAAATTTTTTTAGATCATTTTAAACAATCTAAAATAAATGTATTTTTTTCAATTATTCATCTTTTAATTTGAGTCTAAATGAATATTGGGAATAGAGTAAAAAAATACATCTCAAAAACAAACAAGAATTTTCCTGACTCAAGAATAGAAAAGCTATAATGTGAGATTCAAATAATAATAACTAAATGTGAACTTTTTATATTATATTTTAAAATTTTTGTCCAATATGTAATTACTATTAACTGTTCATAGAAAAAATTCATTTAATTATAATTTTATCAAAATCAGTTTGCAAAATTTTCTAATTTAGCTTTAAAAATCTAAGGTTATTTTAAAAGCATAAACAGAAATCCAATTAATTTTGTATCTGTTATCATTAAAATTTTATTATTAGAAATCTCAAAAAAAGGAAAATCATTAATTTAATTATATTAATTCATATCAAATTTATTTATGTGTTTTTATATTCTATATTAAGAAATCGAATTTGAAAAAAGTCAAAATGTTTTTTTATTTTCAAGTGCAATTAAGGCTTTGAGAAACTAAATTTGAAACTTTTTTTAAACAATCTCTTTATTCGAAATTATCATATATTCTTATATTAATTTACTACAATCTTTCTACCATTTATTTAAAAAAGAATCAAAAAGTTTTAATTTTATTTTTAAATAAAATAAAAATATTAAATACCAGTTAAAAAAATTTCTCAATTAAGAAAATCAAATCAAAAATTTCTTAATTAGTTTTAACCTAAATATTGAAAAATAGAGAATTTTAAAATAATTGATTTAGTAGATAAATAAAAATGATAATAAAAAAGATGGTAGACTTGAAAAAAAATATAAATTATTTCAAATTTTAAAAATATGATTTTTTTTAAGTCTAAATCTTGCAAATTGCTTTTAGAATACTTTTGATTAGTAACAATCTAAAACTCCAAAAAACCAAAATCCTACTGGCGTCTGCTATTTGGTTGATGGTGCTCTAAAAAGTTTGAATCATTTTTTTAGGGTATATTTTCATATTTTTATTTTTCATTTTTTTTATGATTCTTTGGTTCAATGACTAGAAATATCTCAAGCTTCAAATAATGTTGATCGTTCTTATCTAAAAGAATTTAGAAATTTTTCTAACTCGGACAATAAGCTTAAAATTTTTCATCTCAATATCAATTCAATTCTTGGTAATATATTTGAAATGAATGAAATTCTAAATAGTCGTATGTTTGACATTGTTTGTTTTAGTGAATCTAAACTCGATCAAACAATACCAAATTCGTTTTTAAATAACAATTATTATTCAAAAATAAGATTAGACAGGAATAGACATGGAGGCAGCCTGCTTGTATTCATATAAAACTCCTTGAAAGTTACCCGTACTTTTCTTCATGATGCTGCGGAACTAGTTTTCTTTCAACTTAAGCTTCATGATCAATGCTTAAATTTTGTGTATTGTTATCGTTCACCAATTTCAAATGAAACTCAATTTCTTGATGATATTGAAGATTTCGTTCAATCATTAAATCTAAATGATCCTTTATTTGTTTTTGGTGATCTTAACTGTGACCCATCAAAAAAGCTGAATAATAATTTTAAAAATTTTATTGATAATAATGACTTGGTCAATTTTTTTTATCAACTCACAAGAGTATGTTCTAGATTTCATGAAAAGATGAATCAATATTTGCAATCAGAATCAGTCATTGATCTTTTTTTGCATAATGCTGATCTTGTTGATGAAACATGTGTTATTGACTGTCCATTTAGTGACCACAAATTTGTTTTAGCTAAATTAACAGTTGCTAAACTGAAATTTAAACAGAAGACTATTTTATGTAGAAACCATTCTCTAGTGAATACGGAAAACATTTGTACTCAGATAGATGAAATTGATTGGAGTGGATTTATCTAGCAATGCTTATTATGAAAATAAAATTAGAAAATAATTTTCAAAGACCTGTTAAATCATTCTTAAAAATAAAAGTTTTCAAAAAACACGATCATCTAAAGCCCAAAAGCGGCTTTGTAAATTTTTGAATAAAGAACAAGAACAAAAATTTTAAAATGAGACAACTTTTTGACTATGGGTCTAAATACTGTTTTTCAAAATGTATCAGCTGATACAAATTTTGTAACACCCTAATTTAGTCCTTGCAAAAACTCTGCAAGTCTGCAAAGACTAAATGTACTATAAAATCGTTAAAATTAAATTGCAGAATTATTGCAGAGACTAAATTTGGGTGGTGTAAAGTTTGATTCAGTTGATACACTTTGCAGAAGAATATTTAGACTCATTGTAAAATTTTTTTTCTTGTTCATTGTTACAAAATTCACTATGCCAAAAAAGCTCGAAAAATTTTTGCCTGAATATCAAATATTAAATTTCAGTTATTAAATTATTAAATCAAGTTAAAAAAATAATGACAATGATGTTAAATAACAAAGAAAAAAACAGATCCAGATAATAAGGATGCAGTCAATTGCCGGAAGGTTTCATTCTGACAGACATGTTGATATTTATGTATTAAAGGCTATATTACGACATGATAAGGCGTTCGTTTTTCAATAAGACAATGGCTCTGTGAAAAAGTCTGATTTTTAAAAAAATCTTTTCAAGGACTAAATATTTAAGTTTTATATTGACCAATGAACAGCTTAATAAGAAATATTGGAAATTATATAAATAATTTAAATCTAACCATCACATTGTCTTTTAGAAAAATTATTTTTAATTATCACCTTAACGAATATTTTAAGAAGATTTTACATAAATATAAATTATTTTAATACGATGATCTGTTCAAATAATATACTTAAAAAACATAAAATCTTCCCATGTTTTTATAAAATGAAAAAATTGAAAGTCCTCCCAGATATTGAAACGTCAAATTTTGAGCTTGATTATTGTAACATCGTTAAAGTAAGATATTGACATTAAAAAATTGAATTAACTAAGTGGATCTAAAGCTTAGAACATTTATTCTGGGAAAAATAGCCAAATTAGTTTTTAAAAAAGCAAAGAAAAATAGCTTGAAAATATTTTCTATAACTTGGGTCTGATAATCTTGATTTTCCAATAAATAAAGTTATACAATCATTAGACATTTAAAAAAACGAAACAACATATCCTTATTATTCTTAACTCTTTCATAGGTTTTTTATTTCATTTTTAAATGTTTTTAAGTAAGTTTATTTTGAGCAATGCATCCTTGTGACTACCATATTTATTTATTTGTTTTCTGTACCGAGCTAGAGCTCCTTCAGAATAAATTTAAAAAAAAAAAAAAAAAAAATAAAAATAAAATTAAAGTTAATAAAATGAGATAAAAATTAAAAAAAAAAGTAAAATAAGCTAAATAAATGAAATTTCAGAAGACATGATTTGGAATAGATTGTTACATGTGTTACAGCTTTTATTTTTTTTTTTTTTTTTTTTTATATTTATTGAGTTAGGTAAAAATCTTTTTTTTTTTTTTTTTTTTTTTTTTTTAATATATTATAAGTCAGGAAAAAAAGAAGAAATTACTAGGTAGCAATTACACAATGGAGTTGGATATTCGATATATCTTGATCCGAAACCTTCTCTGTATTCTTCCACTAGTCTGACGACCAGTGGAACAGAATGACTCAATCCTGCCCTGACATATCTCTCACTCAACTCAAAAAGTCTATTTGAAATTGTTTCGAGATTAAGTTTATTGAAGGCCTCTTGGTGTATAATATTGGAAGGGGTATCATATTTTAGCTTCAAAATAGATCGAACTGCTGAATTTTGAATAACTTGTATTTTTTTGATGTTAGTTTCTGAGAATGAATTTAAACAAGGAAAAGAATAATCCAAAATTGATCCTATTAAGGATTTGTAAAGATTACCTAATATTTTGGGTTTTAGACCCCATTTTTTATTTGAAAGATATTTTATTAAGTTAAGCCTTGAATTACAACGCTCTTTTAATTCATCCACCATTGGACTAAAAGTAAGTTTTGAATCTAATGTTATTCCTAAGAATTTAACTTTTTCCTCTTTATTTAAATTACTATTATTAATTTTAAGGTCAAGATTAAATTTAACTTTAGTTTTTTTCTCAAAGATCATATAACATGATTTCTCAATAGAAATTTTCATTTTCCATTTGAAAAGCCATATTTCAACTTCTTTTAGATACTTATTAATCACTTTTTCAAGATTTTCTATCTTTTTAAAAGTAAAAAAGGTAGCCAAATCATCTGCAAAAAGAAGAGAGTATTGGCAGTTTGTTTTGTTTCTTTTTGGTATATCATTTATAAAAATGCTAAAAAGAAGCGGACTAATTACTGACCCTTGTGGAACTCCTGCTTTAATAGGGTATTGATCACTTAGATGACCATTTATATTTACTTTAAAAGATCTGAAGTGCAGAAATGATCTTATCCAGTAGATAAGATAAGGTGGTAGATTTATTTTTATTAGCTTGTAAATTAGTCCATCATGCCAAATTTTATCGAAAGCTTTAGAAATGTCAAAATATAGACAACATACCCTCTTCTTTCTATTAAAGGACTCTGAAACTTTTTGAATAAGAAAGTAAAGATTATCTGCAGTGCGTCTATGTTTTCTAAATCCTGATTGTTCTTGAATAAGTAGACTATTGTTCTCTAGAAAATTATATATTCTTGTGAAGATGATGCGTTCAAGTAACTTTCCAAGGCAACTTGTCATACTAATTGGACGATAGTTATTAGGATCTTGGGTGGGAGATGATTTCTTGGGGATCATGGTTATACTTGCTATTTTCCAAGCTTTTGGCACTTGACCTAGTTCCAAACTCCTGTTAAAAAGAATACTTAGTTCAATTAAAGTTTCTTTAGGTAAATTTTTTAACATTAGGTTGTGGATTTGATCTAATCCAGAGCCTGCTTCTTCTTTTAATTTTTTTAAAGCATTTCTTATTTCCAAAAGAGTAATAGGCTCGTCCAAGTTATTTTGTACCTTATTTTTTAAGAAATCTGTAATGGTTTGTGATATTTCAGAACTATCCTCTGATTCAACAAGATCTAGATGAGGACTAAAAGTTGAGGCCAAGATATTTCCAAAGATTTTTCCTTTATCTATATCTGTCTTAAACTCAACACCATCTTTGAGTAATGATGGTATCTGTTTTGAACATTTCTTAGATCTGAACTTATTTATTTTTTTCCAGAAAGGCCTGCTTAATAAAGTATTCTTTCCCATTTTATTTATAAAATCTTGCCAGTTTTGGTTCCAAAATTCTTTAAGAGCTAGACGTAACTCAGATGTAAGCTTATTAAAAATTATCTTTGAAGAAGGACACCTGGTTTTTTGGAAAAATCTTCTAATTTTTCTTCGTTCTTTTATTAATAAGACAATGTTTTTTGGTAAGCTTGATTTAAAAGACTTTTGAGTGTAAGCTGGAATACTTTTTTGGGTAGCATTAACGATCTTTTCTGAAATGTGTTTATTTATGTCATCAATGTTTGTAAAAGAACTTATATGTTGATTTGTTGACTTCAGTAAATTTCGGTAAAGTCCCCAATTTGCTTTTTTAAAATTAAGACTAGTTTTCAAGGGTTCAACTGTAATTAAATATTCAGCTGATATACATGTTTGAATTGGAAAGTGATCACTTAACATATCATGGTCTATAAGAACTTTGAAGTCAAGGACCTTATCCGATAGTGATGACGGTATTAGGAATAGATCAAGGACTTCAAAGTGATCAGTTTTAAATCTATTATATGTTGGTGTTATGTCATTGATTGCAGAAAGATTGAGCTTGCTAAAAATTTCCTCCAAGATTAAACCATTTTCATTTTCTCCCAAACAACCTAAACTTTTAGATTTCGCATTGAAATCACCCCCTATTATAAATTTTCCACATCTACTTGAGATTTCTAAGAAAAGTTTAAAAGGAAGTACAGTATTTGGTGGATTATAAAGGCTAAAAATAAAAAATTGAGTATTTTTTAGATACACTTTAATACAAAGAAGCTCTGCACTAAACTCATCAAATGAGTAATCTTGTTTAAATTCAATACCGTCTCTTACCAACATAGCTATTCCTCCACCATATCTATTTCGGGCCTTAACTAATGAAGTGTAATCTTTAAAATTAAAGTAAAAGTTCGAATCATTCGTGTTTATTTTTATTTCATTTAGGAGAAGTATGTCAGGACATTTTTGAGTTAAAAATTCTTCTAAAAGTTGAATCCTACTTGGTAAATGGAAACAATTCCAGTGTGTAATTACTAACCTTGTTTTATTAAGTGGTTTTGTTCTTGAAATAGATTTATTTGTCTTCTTGTTCATTCCTTCCAGCACGTTTCTCCTGCTCCATTATTTGAACTCTTCTCACTGTTATTGCTTGGTTTTGCTACCAGATCTGCTGTTTGTTTTTGTTGGTCAAACGAGCTTGAATTTGTCTCATTGTGTACGGGCAGAGTGATCTGTGAAGAGTACTTGCTGTTCCCATCTTCTATTTCAGCATCGTCGTTTGACTCAATAGAATATTCTACTTCTGCTTCGGAGCCACTCATTACTTCCCGTACACTATCGTCGTTCTTTGCTTGTTTGTTATGATTTTCACTCTGATCATTTGAATTTAAGCTTGTGTCATTAAATGTTCGTTTGTAAAATTTGTTAGATTTTCCTAGGACTGTCATGTTATCATTTTTACTTAAACTGAAATCGGCTATCAAAGAGGCAATTGTTGGCGCTTCATTTTGATTAGTAGCATCTACTTCACTTTCTGTTATAATTTTGTTGTCAAAATTTTCCTCATCTTCGTCATCTAAATCAATATATCTTTTTTGAGAAATTATTTTAGCCATTGAACACTTGTCTGATGAGTGACCAGCTCGATTACACTTGGAACAAACGGCATTTTTGCTCGGGCAGTCAAAAACTTTGTGACCAGTTTGCTTGCAGTAGAGACAACGAGTCTCGCCGATCTGGAAGACGTTTACAGGATTGCCATCAATCTGAGTTTGCTCCACCAAGTTGATTAGAAGGTTTTTATATAACGGATTTCTTGAAACGTTTATCTTGATTTTTGCACGAAATGTACCCTTAGAAATGTGTTTGAATTCTTCTTCTTGGAAATATTCCTCGTAAATTTTTTCGATCTCTTCATGCCCAACGCCTTTTGAGATGATATGCTTTGCAATTTTTTCTGCGGAAAAATTTGGTTTTAGACCAACGAATTTAAAGGCAAAGGATTTGTAGGTAGCTTCCGGATATTGTGCGTCTTCAATTGTACATTGTTTGTCATTTATTGATATTTTATGTCCAATTAGAGATGCGAAGTTGTATGTTTCACTGAATGAAATTAGCCAGATATTTCTCTTTGTGGTGGTTACTGTTTTTATAAAAGGTATTATTGATCCATTGTCGATTTTCTTCAAGCTATTCAGAATGGTCAAGCGATTCACAATGTCCAATCTGTTTTTTGAGACTCTTATTCTAATCGCATTTTTGCAGACGGTCAGAAAAGAGTCGTCTGAGTTATCGGTTGACATGAGACCCAAAAAACTTTTTTAATTTATGTGTTTTTTATGTTAATCAAGCAAAAATTCACTTGTGCTTTTCCTTTCCTGACTTTTGGCTTACGTGTGCTTATTTCGAATTTGAATTTTGAATTTGCAAGTTTTTAAATATTTCTACCATAATCTAATGACTTATATTTAAATGAGCATTAATTTAATTGATTTGAGCATTAATTTAATTGATTTGAACAATAATAATATTTAGCATTAATTTCTTTGAAACAACATTAATTATATTGGACAAGCTTTAATTATTTTAAACGTGCATTTATTATATCAAACATGCATTAATTAAATTTTTTGAACATTATAAATTTGCAGTTAACATTAATTTTAAAAAATTTACATTAATTAAAAAAAAAACAACATTAATTGCTTAACAGTGCTACCATTAAGTACTTTTATTTAAATTAATAAATGCTTGCTTATATATAATTTAATGCTAAATAAATGATAAATTAATGCTCAATTAGAGATATTTTAATGATTTTAATTTACTGCCAATACCCTAAAAAATTAATGCTCATTCAGTATTTTTTTAATGTTCAGTTAAATACAAGCCTAATCTAATAATTATAATCACATGCATTGAGATCAGGGGAATTGGGATATTATTTGTTTTTTTGGTGAACTTTTCTGATTATATTGATTTTGTTTTTTGTAAACTATGACTGTATGTGGTTAAAATTTCAATTAAGTTTAAATTAAAGTTTTTTTTAATTTGAGAGAAAAAAACTTAAATGAAATTAATATTTATTTTAGTTATTTTTAATAAGTAAGGATTAAAAAAGCCAAAAAGCATAAAAAATGTTATTAATTGAAAAATTAATTTGTTAATTATTAAGTTAACTGGTCAAGTATTTTTACTTTACTATTTTAACCTTAAAAAGGTCATTTTATAGTATCGTTGCAATACTGTTTTAGTTTTTTAATATTCATATATTTATCTTAAAAAATAAATTATCCCAATTGCAGTCGATAAATCAAATTTTGTTTTTTTTTAATTTTTCAATTTGAGTAATTCAAAGTATTTTTTTAGACTTTTAACTTTGATATCAAACATAAAGTTGATCTTCTTAACAATTTGCTGAATCAAACTCTGAATTTTTTCCATTTTTTTTGAAAAAATTCAGAGTTTGAAAAAAAACATTTAATTGAGCTTGATATCCACTTTCTATTTTTCTTTATTTGATAATATTTTGAAATCAGTCGATAAAAACATAATATAAATAAAAAGATTAATCTTTTTTTTTAGAAAGCTAGTAAAGATTTGCTGGAATTGAAATGAACGATTTAATTGATCTTAATTTTTTTGAGTTTTTCAAAAAAGTCGAAATGTTGAGAAAAAGTAAAAAGGTAACTTACCTTTTCTCAGGATTTCGAATTTTGTGACTTTTTCATTATAAGCTAGCTAACTAATTATTTATTTTTTTATTTTAAATTTAAAAGTAATTTTTAATAGACGCTGTTGGAACTCAGTCCTCCCATTTAGCCTAGTGTTTGAAATAACATAATGTTAGAGATTATTTTTGGATCAAAAAAAAAATAAAATGATATGAATATGAAATCAGTTTTAGTCATTTATCTTAACGCAAATAAAGCTTTGGATATTCATTGTAATGATTTTAAGTAATATATCATTTATAAATATTGACTTGGATATTATAAAATTATGTTTAAATGAATTTAGAAAACTAATAATAAAAAGAAATCTTATTTCTTCCTCTAAATATCAAAAAAGTTTTTATCAAAGTTTTTATTCTTTTATTTTAACATGTTTTTAAAATGATTATAGTGAATAATATAACGTGTTTTTAAGATAATTTATTTAATTCTTTGTTGATTTAAGTTTTTTTTCTTTTTTTTTTAAATTAAAATAATTAAAAAGATAACCTCAATTTTTTGCTAAGATTTTTTGTTGCTAGCTAGAATTTATTGCTCTAATGTCAAAATTTCTCATTTAAATTTCGTGATTTTAAAAGATTATTTTAATGTGCATAACATTCACCTGATAGATTATTCCAAGTTTAAATCAAATTAGTGAAACTAGAACAAGTTTCTGTTTGAAACCTAAGACCAAAGATGAATTTAATTAATTTAAATTAACCGACTTCTGACCATGAGCCCATTTCTAGATATTTTCGCTAGCAACTTTAAGATACTTGAAATAGAATCAAGATTAAATTAAATTGTTTTAAATAAAATTGTATCAAATTTTTTAAACTTTATTAATTAAAAAACAATAGAATAAAAAAGTTATTTAGCGATCACGAGATTTCAAAATACATTAAGGAAAATTAATGAATAAACTTTTTAATAATTCTTTTCTCGTGATAAAAATTCTAATAAAAAGGTTTATTAAAGAAAAACATTTAATTAAAAGTTAATTTATAATCTGTCTCTACTTTTGCTAATTTTTTATGTGTATTACCTAATTACATTTGCAGGGCTTTAAGCTCGCATTCTAAATTAAATTAAATTTATATTTTTTAATTAAATTTTTCTTCATTCAACGAGATTAATTTTTTTAAGATTTGTTAAAATGTTAAATAAACATACACACTCATTTCGGAATTGTAAAAAGTCCTTTAATCAAAACTATTCCTCTGCAATTACTTATTACGAATTACTTGAGTTGGAAAAAGAAAAAAATGAAGCTCAATCAGTCAAAGTAAAGATAAAGCGAAATTTTCCAATTGCGCCTGATGGATTTATTCCAAATTCTGTGGTTAGAAAATTTTTCCGAATATTCGATGAAAAAGTATCCGAGAAAAAAATCTGGAAACTGAAATGGGTAATTTTATCCTTTTTTAAAAAATAAAAACATTATCATCATTTTAACAGAGACCTTCAGAGGAAAAAAGCCAAAGTTCATTTATTAACAATGAAATTGACACAAATTTCAACTACGAAATCAGCTCCGAAGAAGAAGAGTCGGAAGACTGTTCAAAAACAAAAATAGCTTGTAAATATAATAAAGTTTTAAAGTCTTTTTATTATTTTTTTTTCAGATGAAGATCCGGACGCAATTTTAAAAGAATTTTACAATAGGCTTAAAATTTACGAATGGTTCAAGTCTAATTTGGATCTAAGTATCAACAGTTTAATTAAATTTTTAGTAAATAAGCTAATTGAGCGTGATTCGTCTAATCATTCTGACATAGCGTCATTGCTGCTTGAGATAAGAAAGTAATGAATTTAAAAAAATGTAAAAAACTTTGTCAATTAATACAAGGTTTTATAGTAATTAAATTAAATCTAAATATTTTTATCTTTTAGTAAATTAAAGTTAAATAAAGAGCAATTGCATTGGATTCAAAGTCAACTCGAAGAAGAACTTGACGCAACTGATTTGGATATTCTTGTAGATAATATAAAATTATTACCAAGCTTTTGCTCCGAGAATTTTACCATTGATAACCAATTGATGAATATAATAACATCAAATAGCTATCCAGACAATGTCAAATTTGCTGCATTTGAATCATTAAGTTCTATTACTAAACTAGAAAATCAGGAAGTTCAATTCGCCCTAAACTATGTTAAAAAATTGACGGTAAACCCTTTTTTAAGTATTTAGGTATTATCAAATTAAAAAAGAAGAAAAAAATATTTTACTAATTTATGAAAATTCATTGTTAACACAAGTTTTAAGAAAATATTTTCATTATTCTCAGATGGCTAAATTCAATATTTAATTAAAATGCATTTAATTTTCTTTTCAAATAAAAAATCCATTAGCATTCTCGTTCAAAAAAAATTTAATTCTAATTAAAATCATATTCTTAAAATTTATAGATTTATAGATTTGATATGGACTTATTATTTATTTTAGATTTCGAAACTAAAAAAAATTGAAAAAAAGCTTAGGAAATATTTTGAAATTGCATATAAATAGTTAAGTATTAAAATAAATTGAGGTAAAAAAGATTTTTTTCTTTCAACATTTATTAGATGAGAAATGAAAAGTTATTTTTTGTGTTCATTTAGAGGTGTCTTTTTTGTTAATTTTCATCTGCATTAGATTTAAAATTTAAATAAAAGATTTAAAATAAAACATTTGAATTAGATATTATTTAATTTATTTTTTCCAGAATCCAAAGTACAAAAAACTGAATCGATTTCGTTTGGGTAAATTTATAGAAGAAATCGAGATTGAAAATCAGCTAGAGTTTGAACGAAAAAATCGAATTTTTAATGTGGAGGATGAGACCGATAGCGAGATATTCAAGAATTTACAGCGTGAGGACTGGATTCCGCAAAGTGTCAAAGATGATCTTAAAACCTTGAAAGATTACTTAGAATACTTGTTAAAATCATTGCGAACAGTAAAATCAAAAATATTTTACGAAAAGCTTTGCAATTATTTAAAGTCTTTATTTGAGTAAGTATTTTAAAATTTTATCTTAATTTTTATTAAAACTATACTTTAAACTTTTATTAAGTGAATTTAGATTAATTAACACACATTGGGAGACTGAGATTGTAAATGGATTGATTAATAACAACATGGATGTTAAAGCTCCGGATCAACTGAGAGTTATAGACATAGAAAATTTGGACAAATATCTATCTGTTACTGAAAACAAAGAAATACATGAAAATATTCTAACTGAATTGTTAAGATCTGCTACTTTTGAAAAAAATCGAAAGCAGACAATGATTACAGCAAAGTCAATATTGGAAAGATATATATCCCCTGGGGATTTGAATGAACTGATTAAATTTTGCTCATCTAAAAATTTCATTCTTTCTTGGTCGGATGCTTTGGCAAATTATAAATCAAGACCTGATTTAACATTGGATGAATTTAAAGACTTGAGAGGATCAGGCGTTGTTTTAAGGGATATAAAATCGGCAATTAGGTCTCGATCTGCATCAAAAAAAACTAAAAGCAAATCTAAAGAGAAAAAAGAAAAAAATCTGGACGAAAAAATTGAAAAAAAGAAAAAAAAGAATGGTAAAGAGCCTAAAGATGTTGAAAAGAAAGTTAAAGAACCAACAAGTAATTTTTGGTTTACATTTTTTCTATGAACAGAGGAAAGTATAACAAGAATTCTTTTTTTTCATTTTTTGAATTTCGATTCTTTAAAATGTGATTTTTATGACCATCCTTATTTCCTAAACAAGACGGACGGATATTAGATAAACGAAAAAAAATATTAAATAGCATAAATAATTTGAGTTACACATAAATGAAAAATATTTTATTTAAAAAGAAAAAAATCACATAAAAAAAAATCCTTAAAAACTTTACGCTTCCTAGACTGACTTTAATTAAAAAATTTGTCCTCATGTAATTCTTTTAAATTTTTTGACGCAATTTATAAGTTTATTTGCTCTAAATACAAAAATATTATGCGTTTTTATCTTTTATAAATAAATTTTGGTCGACTTGTGTGATTTTTAACTGTTTTAAGATTTTTTTTAATCAGAAAATTAAATTTCTTATGTTTAATTATCATTTTTGAAATTTTATTTTAGCATTTATGTATTTTTCACTTTTTAGAAAGTTAATTTTGAGATAATATTTTATGTTTTGTTTTTATTATTTACTTTTTTATGTTTTTTTTTATTTTTCGACCAAACAAGACTGGTCACCCAATCAATGCTTGCATAAAATTTGGCTTAAATCTATCACCAAAAATCATTATTTTTCTTAAATTTCTCTTTTATTTCTAAATATACTCTTATTAAATAAAACTGCTCTTTTTAGGCTTGCTTCTTCTTTAAGAAAATCTCTTTTCTCAACAATTTAAACAAGTTAATAAAGCCATGATCATGATCATATTGGTTTTTTAGCATATTGAAATTTAGATTTTCATCAATACTTATTATTATTATTTATTTCATTAAATTTAACGCTTGTCTTGGCAATTTAAAAAAAAATCGATTAAAAATAAAAAAAAGTTTTTAATGGAATTTCCCAAGCTATTTTCATCAATAAATGGAAATGCATTTGAGTTGGACATTTCGAATTAATGAAAAATTTATAATTTTCGTTAGTAAAGAATATTTTAAATTTTCCATTCAATTTTTGTTTCTATGAGTTTCAATCATTCATTTTAAGCAATTTTGTTTCAAAAATGTATTTTTATAAAAGTGAAATTTTCGGTGATAAAAATAGAAAAAATAGTGCTAAAAAAATTTTTAAGTCATTAAATTTGATATTATATGAATAATAAATCATTACGGAATTTAAATTTTAAACATGTATTTTTTATATTTTAATTTTTTATAAGTTTTAAAGGAAAAAACTGCTCCCAAAAAAGTTAACTCAGATAGACCGAAAACAAAAAAACTGGACCAAACCGAAAAAAGTGCTATCAAGTCTTTTAAAAACAGAACAGATGAAGTTCAGAATGAGTTTAGAGAGGTAAAAACAAATTTGAATAATCGATTGAAAGAAAAAGAAAATCAAAATGGTAACAAAACTTTCAAAAAAGTGGAACATCCACAAAATATGCTTAAGAAAAGTGTGTCCGATCTTTTGCCCACAAACCAAAAAACATGGGATTTGTATAGAGCCCAGAAAAAACTTGAAGAAAATCGTCTCAGGAGTAAAAAACAAGAAAGTAATCAACTAAATAAAACAATTACTAATGATTCCAAAGAAAATATGGATACATTGCATAATGAAAATGGCAATAATATAAGATTGGATAAATCATTTACTAATGATCCCATAGAAATTGTGGAAAATGTGGACACATTGGATAATGAAAATGAGAAAAATATAAAACTTGAAAAATCATTTACTAATGATCCCATAGAAAATGTGGACATACTGCATAATGAAAATGACAAAAATATAAAATTAGATAAATCAATAACTTCATATTCAATTGATAAATTAGAAAACATAAGTCAATTGATCGAATTTGAAAATGAGTCTGATAATGACTATGAAGAAGTAGCTGATGATAGACACCAAGAGGAATATGAATTTAAAACAATTAAAATGTTTTCATCCGATAAAAAAGATTATGAAAATAATTTGAATAAAGATTCAAAATTTGACCGCGAGAATACGGATCAAATTTTAAATGAGCTAAAAAAAACTAAAAATTCAAAAGATATTCTAGCTGGAATCACTAAACGAGTTGTATTAGCAGATACTGAACAACTAAAAAAATTAAATAAAGATTTTATTCGAAGATATAATTCGATTGATACAAGCAATGACGAAAAGGGTCACATAATGGATCCATTGGATCTAAAGTCTAATTATGGAAACTTCAAATTCAGAAGATCTAATCAGAATAAAAAAACTCGCGAAATTGAATACAATCAATTATTGGAGTGTTTAAGTAAAATCCAAAATAATTATTTAATTTTAATTTTAATATTTTTTAGTAATTAGAGGCCTCGATTTGCATAAACATTATGAAAGATTGTTGCCCCAAAGTTCATTTATCAAAGAAGAATCTTTTGTTCCGGTGCCTTATTTTAAAGATTTTTTGGTCGTCCACTCTTATAATACAAAAATGCCTCTTAGACAAAGCACACATTTAGATCGAAGTTCATCTAAAACACCTAATACCCCGGCTAATTCTAATTTTGAGTCACTTGGTACAAATTCTAGTGAAACAGTGCCCAATAATATTTACCCCATTAGAAAGATAAATAATAGACATTTGAGAAAACAGCAAAATTTTGTAAGAAATATTGGCAAAGTCGGTGATCTTGAACTCAATCATTTATTTCTAATAAATAAATGTAAGACTAAACAAGCAACTTAATTTTTTTTAATTTAATTTTTTTTTTAATTTCAAGTGCTCATTTCTTATGATGCCCATAATTTAAATCATTTTTACAGAACCA
Source organism: Brachionus asplanchnoidis (assembly GCA_025491095.1). Classification (NCBI taxonomy): domain Eukaryota; kingdom Metazoa; phylum Rotifera; class Eurotatoria; order Ploima; family Brachionidae; genus Brachionus; species Brachionus asplanchnoidis. The sequence continues at coordinate 4,570,755 of JAILYF010000010.1, read as the reverse complement.
TAAATTCAAGTCTGAAAAATTATCTTGATCGTTTGCATTCTCGAATTCCGCAGAGAATAGTGCCTTTAATTTGGAATGATCCCGTAATGCAAAAGCTAGCAATGGTGATAAGTTCGTCTAAAAAGTTCAAAGAAAAAATTGGAAATAAAAAGTTTAGACATGAATCTCCAAAAAGCGGAAATTTTCTCACAAATACGAAACTAGACCTTCATAAGTCTCTTAATATTCATTTGACACCATTACATCAGAGACAGTACAAATAAAAATAAAGCAATTTTTTGAAAACTAAATTTATGATTTAAATCTTTAAAAATCTAGCAGGAAAAAAATTGCTTTAGATTTTTCATTTTTTTTTAATTTGTCAACTAATTTTTTTTTTATTTTAGAACAAGTCAATTTAAACCATGTGTTAACCAAATATCAAAATTGAGTGCTTATAAGAGTGTTCTTAATTCTTGGCCTATATTCAAATCAGAAGACACAATGCGTAATAGAGCTCTTAAAAGGCGACTTTATCATCAATTGCTGAACATGAAACATGACTATATGAAACTTCAATGGAGATATATGTTGAATGCAACTAAAACTGATGAAATGCAAGCACAAACCAGCCGCTTATTTCTTCCCCCTTTAAGTGTTAAATCGCATCTCTATTATCCACCAGGAAGCATATGAAAAAAAAAATTTCCTAATTTTGTAATTTAGAAGAATTATTTTGAACTAATTTTATTTTATATCAATAATAAAATTTATTCTTAAAACAAGAATCTCGATCTAAGTTTGAAACTTGAATTTTTGAGATTATTGATGCCCTAAAAGAAGGAATAAAATTAATTGTAAAATTTATTTTTTATTTTTTATATTTATTAATAATGGCTGGCAGATGGGCAAGTAAATTCCGATAAGTCATATCAGACAATTTTAACTAAATGAAATAAGACAATTGGTTTTTGAAAATCAAATTTTTGAAATTTAATTTTAGTATTATTATCAAAAATGCTCTCAGAACAGACACGTCTATAGTAACATCTAGATTTTTAATAAATAAATCTACTAAAATCTCTTTTTATAAAATTAAATCATTTTTTAATTTGCAATATATTTCAAAAAAATTTTAATCAAATATTTGTTTGAAATTTAAGAGAAACGGTTTGGTTTAATGTGTTTTTTGGTTTTTCCTGATTTGAATTCGATTAGAATTTTATGCTTTTAATTTTTTAAAGGAAAAAATTTGGTCAAACTAAGAATTGAGCTGTGGTCAAAGAATTTAAGCTCTTCAATTTAAACCATTACACCAAACTATTTATTAACCATAAAAACTATCAAATGATTTAATTTTATTTGAATTTAAGCGGGTTTTGAATTAAATAAAAATATTTTTCTTAGATAATTTATTAAAAATAAATTTTTAAATATTATTCAAAAAATAACTTGATAATTACTTTTAATTTTAAGTCAAATTTATAATTTGAATATTTGCCGTTCCATGTAGTTATTGTTGCGGCCTAGATAAAATCAAAGTCACTAGAATTTAAGTTTTTTAAATAGTATTTGAAAATTTATTTTTAATAGATTATTTAAATGTGAACGCTAACTAACTACGGGCCAACAACCGCCCGCCAAAAATGGAACAGGTTCTTAGACCGCCCTTTTAGATTTAAACGATTGCTAAATGGGCCAACAATTAATTTAAAACTTTTAAATTTTTTTAGAAAATTGTAAATTTTCTGTAGACATTTGGAAATTTTTTTTAAAAATAAATAATTGAGAATCTAAATAAAAAAACAGCTTGTTGAAAAAAAAATTTTTTTCTAATTTTTTTTTGAGTCAGATATAAAATTTGTCAAAATGGGTGATTTTCTATCAAATTATGTATTTGGTTTAGGGTTTAAATCTCAGATATTTTTATTTTATATTTAAATCACCTTTTTTCATTAGGTCTCAAAAATGTTCAACGAATCTGCTTAGGAAAAAAATTTTTACATTTCTATTTTAGGCGGACTTTTTAAAGGGGTGAATTTTTGCGCGTATAATATATTTTAATAACTAAAATATGTAATCAAATAACTAAAATACTGAATTTGGAACTAAATAAAAACATTTTATTTTATTTTTGTAATTAATGTCAATTACGTTTAAATTTATCACTTTTCTAATTTGTTAATACATAATTGATTGAAATGAAACTTTTATACAACAAAAAAAAACAAAAATTAAATATTAATTAATCTGATAATGTTCAATAAAAATTTCCGCTTTTTATCTTTCTTGCTTCTTTTATCAAATTAACTCTTCACCATTTATATACAAATGTAACCTTATCCCATAGATCCTGTCCATAAGTCTTGTAACATTGTCTTCACTAAATATAATAAGGAAAATATTGACTTAAATTTAAAAATATATGAAAATAAAATTGAGAGTAAAAAGGAAATCAAGTTCTTAGGTATAAAATTTGATTCAAAATTAACCTTTACCCCAATGGTTGATGAAATAAAACAGCGTTGTAGTTCACGGTTGAACTTAATAAAAATATTGTCAAACAAAAAATGGGGTCTTAATTATTACACACTAGGAAACCTATATAAATCTTTAATCGGATCTATAATTGATTACTCTTTTCCGTGTCTGAATTCATTTTCGGAGACAAACAATAAAAAAAAAAAAAAAAAAAAAAAAAAAAAAAAAAAAAAAAAATTCAAAATTGTCGTTTGGCTTAGCAAGTTTGAAAAATCAAATTTAATTAATAGCGTCATCACGTGTTAAAAAACCGTTGAAAGTTGTGTGTTGGCAATGTCGCTCAACAAAACAAACCAAAACCAACGGTGGATATTTAAAAATTCGGTCAAGCTAAATCTGAAGAGGTTAGACAAACCGATTAGCCATAAGGTCTTATTTGGTGCACTGGATATCGTACTAAACCAGGTGGAAAATGATGCGATCACATCTGTCTACAATTTTTCTTCAAACAAAGTATGGATAATCGAGTTTAATGCTGCTTTAAATGTTCCCCAAATCTTCGATCGTGAAATCAATATTAATGGAACCAATTTCAGGCTTGAAGATGCAAATAAAGTCCCGGATCTCAGAAGGTATTGTACTTTTCGATTTCACTTTTTGCCCTCTGATTTCGAGAATCATAGACTTGAAACTTTTTTTAACGCTGTTCGGATTGATGGTCTTAAGATTGAAAGCATCACTGAAGAAAAATATAAAGATAGACCGGAGAGGAAAAATGGTGTCAGAAGAGTAAGAATATCATTTCCAAAAGAAGTTGAGAACATTATTGGAAGCTTGTCAGGCCCTACAATAATGTATGGTTTAAAGTGTCTTGTGTCAATTGTTGGACAAAAGCAGAAATGCTATTTTTGTGATGAAGAAGGGCACAACATAGCGAAATGCCCTGTCAAAGAAAAACTATGCGAAAAGTGTCATCAGAAAGGACACTTAACACAAAAATGCTCCATTGCTGAAAAGCTAAAGTCGCTTGAGAGGAAAAAGATTGACTACAATGATCTTTACATTGACCAAGAAGAAACCCAATCAATAATTGAAGCTGACCAAAAAGACAATGATGAAAATATGATGCCAAAAACGCCTGGATATCAGCCATCAAATCTCAATGACGTAATGTCACAAATTAGTCCTCAAGACCTCAAAACTTCAGTGTTAGAAGACAGTTTGGTAAGCCGTTTAAACGATCTTCTACCAATAAGTCAGAGACCTGTCAATGTCCTCTCAAATGATCAGAATGAGACTGAAGCTTTTTTCCAAACAAAAAATCAAATCAAGAGATTTTCCGAATCTGATCCAAATGAAAAAGAATTCACCGAAAACGAATCAAAGAAGCCATTAGTTGTCTTAGAAAATGAAAATGACAACACCTTCGAGTCTGATTCAAACAGTTCAACAACTGAATGTACAAGTCAAGTAGATCAATCATCCAGTGAAGTTGTTCAGCAAACTTCCAGTCAAAACAGCTTTGAAGAAGATTTAGAATGAACAAGAAGACAAATAAATCAATTTTTAGAACAAAACCTCTTATTAAAACAAGGTTAGTAATTACACACTGGAATTGTCTTCATTTACCTAGTAGGGTTCACCTCTTAGACAATTTTTTAGCTCAAAAATGTCCCGACATTGTTTTGCTCAATGAATTAAAGATAGATTTGAGTGAGGCAAATATTTATCTTGATTTTCAAAATTATCAGTTCTTAACAAAACCACGCAACAAGTACGGAGGAGGAGTAGCCATTTTAATTAAAGAAGGAATCGAATTTATACAAGATTTTTCTTACGAGGAATTCAATTCCGAACTCCTTTGTATAAAAATGAACTTAGGAAAGAATAATGAATTGTTTGTATTTAGTCTTTATAATCCACCCAATGTGCTTCTGAACTTTGAGTTTTTTAAAACAGTTAATAAAACATGTAGAAACTACATTTTAGGTGGTGATCTAAACGCTAGAACAAAGCAAATAGGCTGCGTAGGGGAAAATGAAAACGGGATAATATTAGAAAGAATAATCAACGAGTTAGACTTTTCAGTAATCAATGATAAGCATCCTACTTTCAATATTTTTAATAAGAATTACTTTGAAATTCTTGACCTTTTTTTAGTTTCATCTTCATTAATTGACAAAATTACCGACTTCAGTGTCTTAAATAGTCAAGACATGACTAGTGACCATTTCCCAATCGAAGCATCGATTTCTATTGGCTATCAATTAGAAAATAAATCTGCAGCTAAAAAGTTTAACTATAAGAAAGCAAACTGGCAATTATTCAGCGAGATTTTAAATTCTCAAATAGTGAATGTCACTGAAAGTTCCATCACAATAGATCAACTAAATGATAAAATAACAGAAAAAATTATTTCTGCTTCACATAAAAGCATTCCATATCTTTCACAGAAAATCTACAAAACGAGTCTTCCGCCAAACATTGTTAATTTGATAAAAGAACGTAGGAAAGTAAGAAGAAATTACCAGAAAACTCGCTGTAAAAAGCTCAAGCAAAAATTTAATCAACTTACATCTGAGTTAAGGGCCCCTTTAAAAAAATTCTGGAATCAAAATTGGTTTGATTTTATTGAGAAGATGGGAAAAAACCCACTGACAAGTAGACCTTTTTGGAAAAAAATAAATAAATTTAGAACAAAAAAAGGATCAAATTTAATTCCTAAATTGATTTTAAATGAAAGGGAATTCAAAACTAATGAAGAAAAGGGAAAATGCTTTGGAGAACTCTTATCTTCAATATTTAGTCCTAATTCTGATTTAATTGATACTGAGAAAGATATCGAAATACTAAATTCTAACTCTGTTTTCTTTAGGAATTATAACCAGTCTAATTTTAATGATCCAATTTGCTTAAATGAATTAATTATGGCTTTAAAGAGATTAAAAAATGAAGCGGCATCAGGACCTGACCAAATTCATAATTTAATGTTAAAAAACTTACCTAGAAATTCATTAATAGAAATCATAGAACTTTTTAATTTATCTCTTCGAGAAGGTAGAGTCCCGAAAGCGTGGAAAACATCTTACATTACTATGATTCAAAAAAAGGCCTCTACTTTACAAGATCCTTTAAATTATAGACCAATTAGTATAACGAGTTGTTTAGGAAAGCTACTGGAACGCATAGTATATTCAAGATTATACAATTTTTTGGAACAAAATTCACTCCTTATCCAGGAGCAATCTGGATTTAGGAAACACCGGCGAACAGCAGATAATCTTTTCTTCTTAATTCAAAAAATTGTGGAATCATTTAATAGAAAAAAAAGAGTTTGCGGCCTTTTTTTTGATATTTCTAAAGCCTTTGATAGGGTTTGGCATGAAGGTTTACTTTTTAAATTGATTAAAATAAATCCACCTCATTACTTGACTAACTGGATAAAATCCTTTTTAGACTCTAGGACATTTAAGGTAAATGTGAATGACCATTTGAGCGAAGAATATCAAATAACTGCAGGTGTTCCTCAAGGCTCAGTAATTAGTCCTCTTTTATTTAGTATATACATTAATGACATCCCTAAAAGAAACAAAACAAATAATGAATACTCTCTGCTTTTCGCAGATGATCTAGTTACATTCTTCATTTATAACAAAAAGGGGAACCTAGAAAATAAGATCAATAAATACCTCAACGAACTAGAACAATGGCTTATTAAGTGGAAAATGAAGATATCAGTTGAAAAGTCGTGTTCAGTAGTCTTTTCTAGGTACAAAAAAGAGAGTGATAATCTTAACTTAAAAATTTATGGAAACAGAATAGAGAGACAAAAAGAAATCAAGTTTCTTGGTATTAAATTTGATTCTAAATTAAACTTTAATATACTGGTAGATGAAATTAAAGAGCGCTGCAATAAAAGGCTAAATATTATTAAGATATTGTCAAACAAAAAATGGGGTCTTAATCAGAACACACTAGGAAATCTATATAAATCTTTAGTCGGATCAATTTTAGACTATTCTTTTCCTTGCTTAAATTCATTTTCAGAAAATAATATCAAAAAACTACAAGCAATTCAGAATACAGCAGTCAGATCTATTCTTAAGTTAAAATATGATACTCCCTCCAACATCGTACATCATGAGGCTTTTAATAAACTAAAATTACTAACAGTCTCGAATCGGCTTTTTGAATTGAGTGAGAGATATGTTGGGACAGGACTGAGTCATTCTATTCCATTGGTTGTAAGACTGGTGAAGGAATACAAAGAAGGTTTCGAATCAAGATATATTGACTACCCAACTCCATTGTGTAATTGCTACCTTACTATTTCTTCTTTTTTTCCTGAAACTTGAACTATTTAAACATGAGCCACATGTAACAATCTTTTCCAATTTTATATATTCTTAATTTTCATTTATTTAGCTTATTTACTTTTTTTTTAATTCTTTTTTTTTTTTTTTTTTTTTTTTTTTTATCTTATTTTATTAACTTTAATTTTATTTTTATTTTATTTTATTTCATTTTTATTTTATTTTTTAATTTTTAACTTATTCTGAAGGAGCTCTAGCTCGGTACAGAAAACAAATAAATAAATAAAACAAATAAATAATCCCATAGATCCTGTCCATAAGTCTTGTAACATTGTCTTCACTAAATATAATAAGGAAAATATTGACTTAAATTTAAAAATATATGAAAATAAAATTGAGAGTAAAAAGGAAATCAAGTTCTTAGGTATAAAAGAACAATACTCTATTTGCATTGAAATTTGGACCTTTTACTATTAATTAAGGAAAAACGAGTTCATAAAGAATTATATATTAAATGAAAGGTGCTGGACTCATCTTTCGGCAAAATTATTTAATTTTTTTGATTTCCAAATAAAAATGTCAATTTTGGCAAAAAGAAAATGTCTTTTTTTACAAAATAAACTTTAAAAATGAATTTGCAACGATTATTTTTTAGCTAAAAAATATAAATGCTTTTTTTTCCTTTCAAAAACTGTTCATTATACAGTAATTTTTTTTAATTTCCAACCACAACTACATTTTAAATATGTATTCAGATTTGACTTATTGATTTTAATTTTGCTAGTCCAAATATCTAATCAATTGGTGCTGTGAAATTCAAATATACATCGAAAAAATATATAAAAATATTTCCTTTTTTGATAAGTTAAAATTAAATTAAATAAAATTGGTCAGGTCGGTATGGTGAACCATAGTTCACTTATTATGAGAAAAATTCTTTTTCTCGGGTTTAGTGAACTATTTGCTCACCGTTCCTAAATTAATAATATAGGTAATATTTAAAAATATAAATAAAATGACATAATTTGAGAGATGGAAGAAATTGAGTATAAGCTGAGTAATTCATTTTATAAAAAATGTCCACACATTTTTTGTATTAAGAAAATAATTAATAATAAACTATTTTTTGTTTTTACTTTTTATTATTCGCCAAATAGTGTACATTCTTTTGAACATTTTTTTTAATATCTAAAAGAGATGTTGACAATTTATTACAGGGGATGATCTTAATGCAGTTGAAGCACATATTTAGTATAACATTTAGTTAAGCTTTCGAATCTACTTAGCTCTTCAAACCAAAAGTTAAGGTTTCTTAACTAATATCGATGATTAAATCTCATAAAATATCATTAATATTGCTAAAGAAGTGTTCTACTGAAACCATAAAAATCTTTTGTTCACCTAATTAAAAAATTGTTCACATTATCCAATTTTAGTTCACCTTTCCGTAAAAGCAAATATTAAGTAAACTAAAAGTTCACAAAACCCGAGAACAAAAATTGTTCACATAATTAGTGAAATATGGTCACCTAGCCTACTAGACTTAATAAAATAAGCATACAAAAATATTGTAACAAAATGCAAAATATTTTTTTTTAATTTTTTCAATTTTCTCATATAAAAAAAGACAGCAAGATAAAATATCATTAGTATTTCAAATGATTTTTTGTTTAATTTATTAAATAAATAAAATAAAAAATTAAAGATTTTTTTTTGAAAAAAAATGTGCAAAAAATGCATGTTGGAGTTTTTTTTAAAATAATTATTATTTTAGTTAATCTGATTTATCAGAAAAGAAAGTAATTAAGATCAATTTATATTTGAATTTTAAAAACCTAATAAATTAATAAATAAATAACCTTTTTTCAATTTTTACGACTAGAATTAATTATTTTAAATAATTAATTGAAGATTAATTTTATAAGTTTATATTTAAGTTTTACAATTATTTAAGACTATTATTCTTACTAAATAATTTTTTTTTAGCAAAAATATATTTTTTATACAAAAATAATGTTTTTAATATTGATCCCATTCTGATGCGTGATAAAAAATGAATTTTAACTTTTTAGAACAAAAATTAGTTTTTATACAAAAAAAATGATTTTCATTCCAAATATTGCTTAAAAAGCTACATGTTTTGATTTTAATTTAGACTGTATTTTTTGAAAATAATTTCTTATCTTGAGGAAAAATTATCCTTATTTGAACAAAAATTATCTTTTATAAAAAATGTTGATTTTCAATCCAAAAATTGCTAAAGAAACTCATGTTTCAATTTTAGTTTAGACTGTTTTTTTGGAAAATAATTTCTTATCTTGAGGAAAAATTGTTTTTTTTTTTTTTTTAAATGATCTTTTTTGTAGCAAAAATAATCTTTAAGGATTAAAATGACTTTTTTTGAAATAAGCTAAATGAAAAATGATATGTTGAAATAAATAGAGGTATGAAGAATTAGCTTGCTAAGCCTATTCTTATGTTTAGGAAGATTGAAAGAAGTTCTCTCTTTTATTCAATCCTTTATTTCTATTTTTCTAAAAAGGAATACATGCATAGATTGCGATCTATGATCGCTTATATATAAAAAATTGGATTCGAGTCTTCGAGGGATGGTGACGTCGGTTAGTCCGAACATCACATCTCCAGGGGACTTTTGAATCTAACGTAATCCTTCTCCGCGCACTGCGTGCTTGATTTCAAATCTGTCCACCGGTTTGTCTATACGCGATGATTTCCTTTGTTGTTGCGGGAAGGGATGGTTTGGACTTGGCGGGGCAGGACGTGATGTTTCGTGGCTTGACGTTTGCGATTGTCTGCTTTCTGCCTCAGCGTACGATGCCGTCGAGGTGTGTGTTCTCGGTGTTGCAGTGGGTGCCAACGAATCGTTGCTAGGTGCTTCGACTGCATCTATGTATCGGCATCGTGCGCTTGCGCTTCTGCCATTTCGACTGCGGGTTCCCCTTTGGGCTGGTATTTTGGCAGACGGCAATGGTTAGGGCGCATGAAAAGAAGGTCGGCTGGTGCGGCCTTCGTTGATGAATGTGGCGTTGATCGATAGCTGCGTAGGAATGCGTTTAATTCCAATCTAAAGTTGTAGCCACTAAAAAACGAATTGCGTACTATTTTGTTTATGTTGCGCATGAAGTTTTCGCTCTGTCCGTTGGCCTGCGGGTGTAGCGGGGTTATCCGGCGGTGCTTTATGCCGTGGCATTTACAAAATTCGGCGAACTCGTAGCTTGTGAATGGCGTTCCATTGTCTGTTTTGATCTCCTCAGGAATGCCAAATTCTGAGAAGATCTTGTCTAGCGACTCAATTGTGTATTTTGCGTTTGTTGTCACGACTTCGTTTTCGACCGGAAAACGCGTTGATTCGTCGTTAACTACAAGCAAGTAGTGACTATTCGCTAGGGGACCGTAGAAGTCGAGTGACAATTTTGACCATGGCTCCGATGGCATTTTGGTCATTTGAAGTGGTTGGGGACTATTGCCTTTTGATGAGAGTTGGCATTGGGGGCAATCTGATACCATCGCCTCGACTGCTTTGCTCATGTGTGGGAACCACACTCGCTCGCGTAACAGCTTCGTCGTTTTGACTATGCCTTGATGTCCTTCGTGTGCTATGCGCAATATTCGCTGCTGCAATCCTGCTGGGATAACTACGCACAGGCCTCTCAGTACCATACCGTTCTCCGCTACTGAGAACTCGTGATTATTTGCCATGTATGGCTCCATTTCTTTTGAGCGGTCCCTGTGGCCCAACCGGATTAGTTCGGTTAGCCTCTGGAGCAGGACGTCTTGATTAGTAGCCTCCACGAGTTCGCTGGTCGTGATTGCTCGTGGGGTAGACGATGCTGCTACGAAGTTGATCATTTGCTCCGCTTGCATGGTCTGTCTATTTGTTTCAGGATATTCGTACCAACTGATTGGGTTTCTCGACAGATAGTCGGCCATATTGTCCGTTCCAGGCTTGTGATTGACGACGAAATCGTAATCCATGAGTCGTATAAGAAAACGGGCAAATCGAACCGGTGGTTTTGCGTTTGGGTTGCGGAGGATTAGCTCGACTGCTTTGCAGTCTGTTGCTAGTGTGAATTCGCACCCAATCAGTTAGTAGCGGAAACGCTCGCAGCTTAGAACTACTGCAAGTGCTTCGCGTTCTACTTGCGAGTATCTCCGCTCGATATCAGATAGCAACTGACTCCAGCAAGCTACTACGTGCCGCTGTTTATCCTTAGGGCTGACTTGGAAGAGCACGGCGCCAACACCAACTGGGCTAGCGTCGACTTCGAGGTATGTTTGCCACTCTCGCTTGAAATAGCCCATTGCTTTGGTTACAATACCGTTTTTGATTTGGTTTAGCGCCTGTGTGTGTACGTCTTTCCAGTCTAGTTTGGCGTTTGGCTTTGTATCACACACCAAATCCCACAGGGGTTTCGCCATCGAAGCCAACTTTGGAATGTGCTTTCCGCAGAAAACCGCGAGTCCCAAAAAACTACGTAGCTCAGATGGGGTCGACGACTCCTTTGCCTCCTTCAATGATTTGATCTTTGCGTCGGTCAACGACACGCCACTTGCTGAAAACTTAAGTCCGAAGAACTCGAGCTCTTTCTTGCGGAACTCACACTTTTCCGGGTTAGCGGTGAGTCCGACGCTAACTAAGCGATCAAGGAGCCTAAATAGGTTGTCGTCATGCTCTTCCACTGTTGAGCCCCACACGAAAATGTCATCGACTAGGTTTTTTACACCCTTCAAACCTTCCAACGCCTTCTCGATTTCGTGTTGGAAGATTTCACTTGCGCAACACACTCCCATGGATAGCCTCTTGTATCTCATCAGTCCAAGGGGGGTCCGAAAGGTGGTTATGTTTCGGCTGTCTTTGTGCAGGACGAGCTGATGAAATCCGCCACGGAAATCGAGTTTGGACATGAATGCTGCACCATTCAGCTGGTCCGCTAGGCACTCAATCGTGGGCGTATTGTGTCGTGTTCTTCAAATTGCCTTATTCGCCTTCTTGGAATTGATAGTGATCCGAATCTCGCTGGGTTGACTCGGCTTAGGTACGATGATCATTTCGGATACCCACTCGGTCGGGCCAGTCGCCTCTTCGATGATGTCATCTTCTATCATGCGGGTCAACTCGGCTTCCACTTTGTCGCGAAGGTGGTATGGGATTCGTCGAACTGGTTCGTAAACGGGTTTAATATTCTTGTCGATGTGGAACTTTAGTTCGACGCCTTTGAGTTTGCCTATACGTCCCGTGAAAAGGCTAGGGTACTTGCTTCGTATCTTATTGGCAAACTCATCGGTCTCTGACAGTGCGTATGTCAACTGGACGAGTCCCAGCTGAACGCACGACTTGAATCCGAGTAGATTGTCGCGAACGCCTTCGAAAACCACAAAATCGCACACTGCGCTGCGTCCGTTGGCTTTTATGGTTGTTCTGAAACTGCCGATCGACTGGATCGGACTCTTGCCGTCAAATGAGTACGCTGCCAGCTGACAGGGAGACAATTTGGGTTTGTTTGGTAAACTTTCGAACGTTTCCCTGCTCATTGCGTTGATTGATGCTTGTGTGTCGACTCCAAGATTAACTCTTGCTTGATTAACGTCGACTAAAATGCGCGGACAGCCTTGGTTGTTTAGGTGCACGCTGCTTTTTACCGCAAATACGTTGTAGAGGGCGTTGCGATGTGCCTCGTATTGTTGGCTTGGCTGTACTTTGGCTTCAACTGGCTGTGGTACGCTCCTTAGTTGGTTGAGTTTGTGTCGCGGTCTGCTGATGCTTGAATGTTTGCTTGAATTAATTTGGGCTTTGCTGTTTTTGGAGCGGCAAACCTGACCGAAGTGGTTCTTCTTGCCGCAAGCTGAGCATGTCTTGCCTGCTGCTGGGCAGCTCTCGCCTTTTGGGTGGGCCTTGTAACCGCAGTTGCTGCATGGTTGACTTCGCTGGAATTGGTACGCTGATTCAAGCTTGGTTTGCCGCAGTGGACCGGTGAATGCTGCTGCTATTTCTCGTGAGTCAGCTTTTGCTATTTCGATGTCGCGTGCGTAGCTGTAGAGCGTTTTCAGGTCCACTTTGGACGCCATTGCCTTTTCTAGAACACGGACGTCTTGTGCTCCATTCGCTAACTGGAGTCTAATCTCATCGTCCAACTTGCCGCCAAATTCGCAATCAGCTGCCAATGTTCGTAACCTAATAACGAATGCCTCGACGCCTTCGCCCGCGCGCTGTTTCATCTGCCGGAAAGCTATGATCAGCTTGTCCGTATTCTGAGCGGCTTGAAAGTGCGCCTCGAGGATAGCATTGACCGCTTCAATTTTGGTCTCGTTCTCTGCGATCGCTTGACAGATGAGGTCGATGCCGTCACCTGCAAGGTTCTTAAAAGTGGCCAGTTTGAGCGCGTCGTCGCTAATTTTAGCTGCTGTGCAGAAGTTGGTAAATTTTCTGTACCAATTCTTCCAGCTCGCGTAGTTGCCAGATCCATCTATCTCCACTTGGAATTGATGTGGAGCGTTTAGAATGGCTTGTGGAGCGGACATTTCTATTTTAATTTTCTTTTGTTCCTCGTCGCCAATGAAGAATTAGCTTGCTAAGCCTATTCTTATGTTTAGGAAGATTGAAAGAAGTTCTCTCTTTTATTCAATCCTTTATTTCTATTTTTCTAAAAAGGAATACATGCATAGATTGCGATCTATGATCGCTTATATATAAAAAAATGGATTCGAGTCTTCGAGGGATGGTGACGTCGGTTAGTCCGTACATCACAGAGGTAAGGCATGTTTGAATTTTTAAAGTTCAGGAAAAATGAAGAAATTACTTGTTAGCAATTACTCAATGGAGTTTGATATTCGATATATCTTGATTCGAATATCCAACGAATATTTTTCTTCCATAGTTTCATCTTTGCATTTTGGTTTTTCAAGAGCCTGCTTTTTATATAAAGATTTTATAATTTATATAATTGGTATAATTTTATCAAATAAAATAAAGCTTTTTTCAATTAAGATTTTTCAAAAATTATTTTAAAATAAAAAAAAAATGTAAAATGTAAAAAAAATAATTATTCCAGAAAAAAAATTAGTGACTTAACTAAAAAATAGGTGACAAAATTCTTGTCACTTAATCCATCTCTAAAAATTAGGGGTCCAGTCTTGATGTGATATAGGTAAGATACACTGGACAAAAATATGTAATCAACTGGTCAACTATGACTAAAGACACGATATTGGTTTAGATTTTATTAATGAAAAAATTTTCTTTTATTAGCAAAAATGAACTTTTTTTGAGCATTAAGCAATATTTTGAATTAAAACTAATATTTTTGTAGTAAAAATAAATTTTTATTCAAAAAGATAATTTTTATTCAAAAAAATAATTTTTCTTCTAGATAAGAAATTATTTTGTAAATAATTTTTTTCTCTAAAAAGAACAATTTCAGATAAAATAAGGATTTATTTTTAAAGAACATTCCAAAATAGAATCCAAAATTGAAAAATGTTGTTTTTTTAGCAATATTCGAAATAAATATTAATTAATTTGCATAATAAATAATATTTCCTCTAAATGAAAGATGATTTTTAAAAAAAAAAGAACATTTTTGCTTAAAAAAAGATCATTTTTTCTCCAAAATAATAATTTTTGCAAAATAAAAGATGATTTTCGCTCAAAAAAAGATAATTTTTTCTCAATAATAACAATTTTTGTAAAATAAAAGATGATTTTTGCAAAATAAAAGATGATTTCTTCTCAAAAATTATAATTTTTGCAAAATGAAAGATCATTTTTGCCTTAAAAAAGATCATTTTTGCTTGAAAATGGTAATTTTTGCTAAATAAAAGATGATTTCTTCTCAAAAATTATAATTATTGCTCAAAAAAAAATAATTTTTGCTTTAAAAAAGATGATTTTTTCTCAAAAATAATAATTTCTTCAAAATAAAAGATGTTTTTTACTCGAAAAAAGATCATTTCTTCGCAAAAATTATAATTTTTTCTTAATAAAAGATGATTTTTGCCCTAAAAAAGATCATTTTTGCTTGAAAATGATAATTTTTGCAAAATAAAAGATGATTTTTGCTCAAAAGAAGATCATTTTTGCTTGAAAATGATAATTTTTGCTTTAAAAAAGATCATTTTTTCTAATAAATAATAATTTTTGCAAATGAAAAGATGATTTTTTCTCAAAAAAAGACCATTTTTTCTCAAAAATAATAATTTTTGCTTCAAAAAAGATGATTTTTTCTCAAAAATAATAATTTCTGCAAAATAAAAGATGTTTTTTGTTCGAAAAAAGATCATTTCTTAGCAAAAATAATAATTTTTGCTAAAAGAAAGATGATTTTCGCTCAAAAAAAGATCATTTTTGCTTGAAAATGATGATTTTTGCCCAAAAAAAGATAATTTTTCTTAAAAAAAAATCATTTTTGATAATTTAAGAATTATTTTTTTCAAATTCAGGATTAATATATTTTTATAGAAAATAGTACGTGTTGTAAATAAGAATTATTTTATACTTTTTTGCTAATTTTTACCCCGCTTCATTACTTAAAACCTTAGGCCTCATTTTTAAGATTCAACCTTCAAGTAAGCATAGTTATTAAGTTTTGACCCCGTATTATTGTAAGTTTTTATTTATTTCTTGTGACTAAACAAAACATGAAAACTGCATTTTTATTCAAGATTTGCAATGAGTACAATATTAAACGATATATTTTTTTTTGGTTAAAAAAATATATTTTTGTTATAATATTTGCTCCAAAAAACTTAATTTTTGCTGAAAAAGGTCATTTCTATTCAAATAAGAACCCTTTTGCTGATAATAAGATATTTTTCCAAAAAAAAAGTTAAAATTCATTTTTTATCACGCATCAGAATGGGATCAATATTAAAAACATTATTTTTGTATAAAAAATATATTTTTGCTAAAAAAAAATTATTTAGTAAGAATAATAGTCTTAAATAATTGTAAAACTTAAATAAAAACTTATAAAATTAATCTTCAATTAATTATTTAAAATAATTAATTCTAGTCGTAAAAATTGAAAAAAGGTTATTTATTTATTAATTTATTAGGTTTTTAAAATTCAAATATAAATTGATCTTAATTACTTTCTTTTCTGATAAATCAGATTAACTAAAATAAAAATTATTTTAAAAAAAACTCCAACATGCATTTTTTGCACATTTTTTTTCAAAAAAAAATCTTTAATTTTTTATTTTATTTATTTAATAAATTAAACAAAAAATCATTTGAAATACTAATGATATTTTATCTTGCTGTCTTTTTTTATATGAGAAAATTGAAAAAATTAAAAAAAAATATTTTGCATTTTGTTACAATATTTTTGTATGCTTATTTTATTAAGTCTAGTAGGCTAGGTGACCATATTTCACTAATTATGTGAACAATTTTTGTTCTCGGGTTTTGTGAACTTTTAGTTTACTTAATATTTGCTTTTACGGAAAGGTGAACTAAAATTGGATAATGTGAACAATTTTTTAATTAGGTGAACAAAAGATTTTTATGGTTTCAGTAGAACACTTCTTTAGCAATATTAATGATATTTTATGAGATTTAATCATCGATATTAGTTAAGAAACCTTAACTTTTGGTTTGAAGAGCTAAGTAGATTCGAAAGCTTAACTAAATGTTATACTAAATATGTGCTTCAACTGCATTAAGATCATCCCCTGTAATAAATTGTCAACATCTCTTTTAGATATTAAAAAAAATGTTCAAAAGAATGTACACTATTTGGCGAATAATAAAAAGTAAAAACAAAAAATAGTTTATTATTAATTATTTTCTTAATACAAAAAATGTGTGGACATTTTTTATAAAATGAATTACTCAGCTTATACTCAATTTCTTCCATCTCTCAAATTATGTCATTTTATTTATATTTTTAAATATTACCTATATTATTAATTTAGGAACGGTGAGCAAATAGTTCACTAAACCCGAGAAAAAGAATTTTTCTCATAATAAGTGAACTATGGTTCACCATACCGACCTGACCAATTTTATTTAATTTAATTTTAACTTATCAAAAAAGGAAATATTTTTATATATTTTTTCGATGTATATTTGAATTTCACAGCACCAATTGATTAGATATTTGGACTAGCAAAATTAAAATCAATAAGTCAAATCTGAATACATATTTAAAATGTAGTTGTGGTTGGAAATTAAAAAAAATTACTGTATAATGAACAGTTTTTGAAAGGAAAAAAAAGCATTTATATTTTTTAGCTAAAAAATAATCGTTGCAAATTCATTTGTAAAGTTTAATTTTTAAAAAAAAACATTTTCTTTTTGCCAAAATTGACATTTTTATTTGGAAATCAAAAAAATTAAATAATTTTGCCCAAAGATGAGTCCAACACCTTTCATTTAACATATAATTCTAAATGAACTCGTTTTTCCTTAATTAATAGTAAAAGGTCCAAATTTCAATGCAAATAGAGTATTGTTCTTTGATTCAAAATTAACCTTTACCCCAATGGTTGATGAAATAAAACAGCGTTGTAGTTCACGGTTGAACTTAATAAAAATATTGTCAAACAAAAAATGGGGTCTTAATTATTACACACTAGGAAACCTATATAAATCTTTAATCGGATCTATAATTGATTACTCTTTTCCGTGTCTGAATTCATTTTCGGAGACAAACATTAAAAAAATTCAAGTATTACAAAACTCAACAATTCGTTTTATACTTAAACTAAAATATGATACTCCTTCTAATATTCTGCATCATGAGGCCTCTAATAAACTTAAATTCTTAACTGTCTCGAATCGACTTTTTGAATTAAGCGAAAGATATGTAGCGGGAGGACTGCGTCATTCTGTTCAATTGGTTATCAAGCTGGTTGATGAATATAAAGCGGGTTTTGAATCAAGGTATGTTGAATACCCGACTCCATTGTGTAATTGCTACCTTACTATTTCTTCTTTTTTTTCCTGAGTCATCAAATATTTAAAAATATGTACTCTGTTACTCTCTATCAAAACTTATCTAATTTTAATTATTAATTTTAATAATTATCTGCTTTTTTACTTTTACTATTTTTATTTTATTTTTTTCTTAATTTTTATTTTCATTTTATTTAACTTTATTTTAATTTTTTTTTTTTTTTTTTTATTTAATCTGAAGGAGCTTTAGCTCGGTACAGATATACAAATAAATAAAATAAATCCAAAATTAAAAAAAATGTCCTTAATCGAAGAAATCCCCAATAACATTTCTCAAGATCAGGTTTTTGAACCTAATTCAAAGAGAAAAATTAGAGGAAAAGGTAAAACTTATTTTCCTTTCTGTAGTTTTCTTTCTTTGGAGAATGCTAAAGAATGCCTAGATCGAGAATTTGAAGGAAATAACTGGACTATAAAAAGAGCGACCGAAACATTGCAAGCAGATGTAATATGGTATCAATGTACAAAATGTACTATTCGACTTAAAATTGTCCCCTATTTGGAAAGCAACGACGCAGTCATGATAGAAATGACTAAAGAGAATCATGAGCACAGTGATTGGGAGTCACGTAAAACATACTCAGTAATTAGAGAACCAGCAAGAAGCAAGATTATAGAATACGAGAAAATGAGTAAGTATTTTTGTAAAAACAAGTTTTTTTAAATTTTCATTAATGATTGCTTTTAAGATATAAAGCCAGCTACAATCATCGACATGTTACAAGAAGAAAGAATCGAGTGTCCGAGCATTGGCCAACTTAATAACTTTTTATCAAATTTGAGACGTAATCAGCATGGATCCAAAAGCATGACAATGAGTGAATTGGTCGATTTTGTTACCCCAAGATTACAAATGCCCTTAGATGTTGACCAACCGTTCATAGCAGGATATGAATATGACGCTCCAAACATCGAAAAAAGATGGTTTAGATTCAGTCGAAAATGTTGAAGGAGTCGATTAAGTAAGTATTTTAAATTTTTTTAAAAATAAGCGCGGAAGACCAGCCGGATCAAAAAACAAAAAAAAAATAAATTAAGTATTTTTTTTGTATTTAAAAAATATATTTTGATTATATTTTTATTTTTTTGTTCTAATTAGTTAATTTGTGTTACTTTTTTCTAAAAAATAATATTAAATAAATAAATTTGTTCTAAATTCAGTATTATAGTTTTTTTTTTGCATAAAATAAACACAGGTAATAATTATATGCCGAATTTTTGGACTAATTCGGTTAATAGGGTATCACGCCATTAGCGCCAAAATTCACCCAATAACTGCCAAAATTCTCACAATAAACCTAGATAAAAACTCATTTAACCCATATTAACCTTTTTAGAAATACATGACCACCCCATCTGGAGGATTTTCAGGGCTAACCGTTTGAAAAAATTGGCCAATTGGATTAACAGGATTAACCAAATTACCCCTCACTCCATTAACCCCAGAAGCTAACAGAGTGACCCAAAAATTTCGGACTAAATGTGTGATTAAATTTCGCGTTTTCTATCTTTACTGGGTCTTTAGGAAAATTATCAAAAAAAAAGGTGACCCGGTTAGGTCGTCTTACTATATTAAAAAAAACAATTAAATGAAAGTAAAATAACATAAATAATATTAAATAAAAGTTGGATAAAATAAAATAAAAATAAAGTTAAAAACGATATGTTGAAATAGAGAGACAAAATAAGTTACCTTGAAAAAAGAAAAGAAAAAAGTCTTATTTAAAACGCTTGATTTTTTTAATTTCATTAATTATTATTCATTTTTTTTATTTGTCTTTTGTAAAATATATTATTTTTATAACTAAAAAAACAAAATAGATAGAGCATATTGAACTTAATTTGGTAAAAAATTCAAGAAAATATGTTCAAAAATTCTCTTAAATTTTTTTATTAATTAAACAAACTAAAAATTTTATTTTTATTTTTCCTTGAAGCTTGTTAATTTTGTAAATAATTTTTTTTGCTGTAATAAAAATCAAGTTGGTTTTGCAATTTATTTTAAAATAAAAAACAGAAACTTTCGAACAAAAAGGAAATAGAGAACATCTTCTAACATAATCTAATCAAATTCAATTTTAAACTGTTAAAAAATTTCCAAAAATAAAAATTTAATTGAAAGCTAATTTTTTTAATTTATGCACTAGAATCTCAAATAAAAAAATAAAATAAATCATTTGATTGATGATTATTATCCTAAATAAAATCGATGTGGCTATTCAACAAAACCCCAAATTCATAATCCTATTTATCTTATCTGAACCTATACAAAAATCGAGTGGAAAAATAAAAATCTCTTGAATTTTCATATTTTTTTTCAAATTTGCATTCATACGAATGCATGCAAAATACTCTAATCTTGATACGTTCTTAGTTTTTGCTTGTTCAATTCGAAAATCATAATGTTGACGTGTTATATTTAAATTTCATACTTCTATTTTTTAGAAATTTTTCAAATTTTTCCTTAGTATAGAACACAAAATTGTCATTTATTTCCAAAGTAAATACTTTTCTGTTCGTAATGCAGCCTAACTATCAGCCGATGCCAAATCAAGCGTCTCAGAACGAAATGGCATCTGTCGCAGCTCAGTACAACAAACCAGCCATGAATCCAGCATTTATGCCACCTCCAATGTCTGCGTTCCAAAGACCACCACAATCAAACCAGCCACCACAGACAAATCCGGCTCTGGTCCGACCTCCAGCCGATCTTTCCCACCAAATATCCAATTTATCCTTGAATCAGCCAGCTGGCACAGCTTCTCAAAATTTCTACCAACAACCACCGTCAATGCCAAGACCACCAATGGGCCAGCTTCCCAATGGACACCCTCAGCCACCGGCTTCTTTCAATCGGCCACCTGGCTCTCAGCAAACTCTGCAAAATTCTGCGCCTCAGCCATCTAATAATTACAATAGACCCCCTTCGCTCCCATCATCCCAACAGCAAAATCCAGCTTTCTCATCTCAGCCATCTCCATCACCAATTAATTTCTCCTCACAACCTCCTACAATGTCACAGCCTCCATCTATGGCACAACCACCACATATGTCACATCCACCACATATGTCACAGCCACCATCTATGGCACAACCACCACATATGCCACAACCTCCATCAATGTCACAACCTCCATCAATGTCACAACCTCCATCAATGTCACAACCTCCATCAATGTCACAACCTCCATCAATGTCACAACCTCCATCAATGTCACAACCTCCATCAATGTCGCAACCTCCATCAATGTCACAACCTCCATCAATGTCACAACCTCCATCAATGTCACAGCCTCCACATATGTCACAGCCTCCACATATGTCACAACCTCCATCAATGTCACAACCTCCATCAATGTCACAACCTCCATCAATGTCACAACCTCCATCAATGTCACAACCTCCATCAATGTCACAAGCTCCATTAATGACACAGCCACCACCTATGGGCTATAACCAAGCGTTTAGTCAACCACCATCAAATGGCTTGCCCCAACAAGGAATGGGCCTCAATTATGCATCACCACCAGGTCAGTCTGGTGCGTTTGTTCCACAAAATGCAGGCACAAGTGGCTATCAGAACCAAGTTGGTATGTATGGTGCGAATAATGCAGCCACAGGTGGCTACCAGCCTCCAGGTGGATACAACCAGGGGCCATATGGGGGCGGAATGAGACCGCCAGTGCCAGGTCAGACCCCTCAGCCGATGTATGAACAGCAACAGGCGCAGCAAAAAATGGACATGGATCAAATACCAAATCCTATTGAAGTGATGCAGGCAAATGAGAGCAAATTTGGCGGGCAATTTTTCGAGACAAATGAGAGTGGCAAAATGCCGCCATTGACCACAACCAACTTTACATGCAAAGACATGGGCAATTGTAATCCAAGATTTATTCGCTCGAGCATGTACTCAGTGCCGAATAATGCGGACTTGCTCAAACAATCAAAGCTGCCACTAGTTCTGAGCCTGACACCTTTTGCCGAATTGGCCGAGGGAGAAAGCGAGCCGCCTGTAAGCGACATGGCCGAGATGGGACCGGTCAGATGCAAGCGATGCAAGGCCTACATGTGTCCGTTCATGCAGTTTGTGGACAATGGCAAAAAGTTTCAGTGTCCATTTTGCGAAGACATTACCCAAGTGAGCCAAGAGTACTTCAACCATTTGGACCACATGGGCAAACGAGTGGACACGTACGAACGAGCCGAGCTGTGCTGCGGCTCCTACGAATTCACGGCCACCAAGGACTATTGCCGCAATCAAAGCCTACCTCAAAGTCCAGCCATCATATTCATGATTGACGTGTCCGTGAACAGCATACGCAGCGGTCTGCTCCACGTTCTCTGTCCTTACATCAAGGACGTCCTCTTGCCCAATTTGCCGCGTGACTCGCTCAACCCCGCAGCCTCTCAATCGGAGCTCAGAGTCGGCTTTGTCACCTATGACAAAGAGCTGCACTTCTACAATCTAAAAAGCTCGCTGGCTGCGCCACAAATGATGATTGTGAGCGACGTCGACGAAGTATTTGTGCCCATACTGGACGGCTTTCTCGTTCGATTGAGCGAGTCGCGCGCTGTCATCGAAAATTTGCTCGACTCGCTGCCATCTATGTTCCAGGAGAACAAAGAAACAGAGATAGTGCTCGGGCCTGTGGTCGAGGCGGGCATCGATGCGCTCAGATCGGCCAATCTGGCAGGAAAATTGTTCATCTTTCACACAAATTTGCCAAATTGTGTTGCCCCGGGCCAATTGAAGATGAGAGATGACAAAAAGTTGCTCGCCACAGAAAAAGAAAAGCTTCTTTTGTCGCCCCAAAATGACTACTATGCTCAGCTGGGCAAAAAATGTGTGGAGAATGGATGCACCATTGATCTGTTTGTGATGCCCAATCAATACTGTGATCTGGCCACGCTGAGCGATTTGACGCGCAAGACCAGCGGTCAGATCTACAAGTATGACTTTTTCATGGCCGACACCCATGGTCAGCGTTTGTGCGAGGACTTGAAGTATGCTGTGGACAAAACGGTGGCTTTTGACGCTGTCATGAAGGTCAGGACTAGCACAGGCATGAGGCCGGTGGACTATATTGGCAATTTTGGCATGTATGGCAACGACATTGAGCTGGCTGGCGTGAACAAGCAGACTTCGCTGGCCGTCGAGCTCAAGCACGATGACAAGCTGAACGAAAATGCCAAGGTGTACATCCAGGCGGCTTTGTTGTACACGTCGTTGTCTGGCCAGCGCAGGATCCGCGTCCACAATCTGAGCCTCAATGTTTGCACTCAATACTCGCAAGTGTATTCGACTTGTGAACTTGATTGTTTGGTTAATTACATGGCTAAATTGGCATGCAGATCGATCACAGTGTCGACGCCAAAGTCCATCAGAGAAAATCTTGTTAACCAAGTGTCACACATTTTGGCTACCTATCGCAAAAATTGCACCAATTCGCCAGCCAAAGGTCAGTTCATTCTGCCCGAGACCCTCAAATTACTTCCCGTATTTTCGAACAGTTTGCTTAAATCGGACGCCATTTCTGGCTCTCAAACAGTCACCACTGACGAACGAGCATATTTAATGTATCGGCTAATGTCCATGGATATCAAGTCAACTTATTATTACTTCTATCCCAGAGTCCTACAAGTGGTAAGTGCATTTTGTTCATTTTCTTTCTTCTAAATGTATATTTATTTGGGGCATCATTAGGAAAATTACTCTTATTTGTTTTGTTTTCTTTATTTTTTAATCTCTTCTCACAATTTTTTTTTAATCTAAAATTAATATTTGAAATTTAAATCTTAATTTTTTAAGTTAAAAAATTTTAGTGCTAAATTATTTATTTGTTTTATTGCTCGAAAAATTTTCTCTAATTTGTTCGAAATAATATTTATAATAATAATAATAATAATAATAATAATAATAATAATAATAATAATAATAATGATAATAATAATAATAATAATAAGCTACGGCAAGCAAGCTTGAAAAAATATGGAAAATAAAATTAAAAAAGAAACTAAATAAAAATAAAAATATAGAATTTAAATAATAATTTAGTTATTTTTATTGGCTGACCGTTTTTTTTTGTCACCAAAATCTATTCCATTAAACAAAAAATGCTTATGTCTTAAAAAAATCATCCATTAATTTAGTTGAATTTATCAGTTTAATATATCTTTTAGTGTACATAATGTTGTTTTTTAATTCTAATTTATATTCTCTACGTATCAGCCTTTTGCCTCTGGTTTCCTACCACGATTCTTTTCGAAACAAATATTTTAAAATAGATTTAAATCAGTTTAGTTTTTACTGCGAACAGCTACAATATATTTACAAAAATTTCCAAATAATTTTTCCAAATATTAAATTTTTCAAATATTATTAAACAATTTTCACGTGTGCAGGTGCTAAATTTTGCTTTATTTAAGTTTGCCATCTTTATTCATCTATTGAGGACGTTAATTTGATCAAAAAAAATTTAAAATACTTTCGAATTCAATCATTTTATAAATGATTATAAGAGCATAAGTGACTTTTTTGTAATTAAAAGTGTTTGAATGTGAAACAATTTTTCTATGTATGTAAATATATTTTAGAAACATATTTTTTGTTTGGTGTAAAAATACAATAGTTAGAAAAAGAAATTATTCCAATTTCTATTGCTTTATATAAATAAATAAATATTGTTAAAAAATTTAATCTATATTTTGAAGTTGCAAATTAATTTTTAAGTCAATTCTTAAAATTCATATAGATTTAAAAAATAAAAAATCTTATTTCAAGCAGTAAGACTTACAAATCAAACATTTCGGGTATAAAATTAGGCAGTTTCATTTACATGCCTGCACTATTTATAATTTTTCTAATTTTAAGTCTCTTTTATTTTTTCCCATCATGTACTGAATTTAATTGAATTTTATAGTTTTTATAAATTAGTTGACTTTTCAAGGTGATTCATGAATTGAATTAATTAAAGTAGAATAAATTTATTAATTTTTTGATTTAGTTTGAAAATTTTGTTTTTATTTAACATTTAAAAAGTCGAAAAATAAAATTTATGATTTTGTAAAATTGTTAATTATTGAACAAGTCTATAGTCTAAATATTTAAAAAATAAATTAAATAAGTTTTAAATACAAAAAGATTTTTTTCTTATTTTTAAATGCATATTGTATTTCTCTAGTCTTTTATGTTTCTTATAGTTAGAAGAAAGCAAAAAATTATTTCATTAATTTTCTTAGAAAAATTTTAGAGACTTGAATTAAATCAATTTTAAGTTACTTTTCAAGGGAAAATAACAAATTGATTTATAACAAAATTAAAATTCATATCTTTGAAAAGGTTTACATTATTGTGAAAATTAAACTGTACAACAAATAGCTTGAGGATACCTTACTGGTTAGAGTTTATGTCAAATATAATTAAAATGGATTTTATAAATTAAATTAAAATGATTAAAATTTTACTTTATTGAAATATTTTTATTTTCTGTGATTTCCGTTTTAATAATTTGATTTTTTAAATTTAGTGTTAATTAAAAAGATTAATTTAAGTCTTTAGATTTAATGATAAAATATGGTTTGGGAAATTATCTTAAATTTTTTTATTTTAGCATGACTTAGAATCAGAAGATGAAATGCCAAGTCCAATTCGTTGCATTTACGAAAGATTGAAAGATGATGGTATATATTTACTTGAAAATGGACTGTGTATGTATCTTTGGATTGGCGCCAATGTTCAGTCAAATTTGATACAAAATCTTTTCGGTGTTTCGGCTATACAGCAGTTAAATGTTGAAAAAGTAAACTTTTTAAATTAGTTTGATAAAAGGTAATTTTATTTTAATTAAAAGGCAAAAATATTGGAGATCGATACTCAAATATCGGTTAATCTTCGTTCTTTAATCAACAAAATAAATCAAGAGCGAAAATCTAGTTTAAAAGTAAATTTTAAAAAACTTAATTTTTTAAAAATTTACATTTTTATTTAAAGTTAACTGTTGCCCGTAAAGGAGATAGTTTGGAGTTTTTCTTTAAAAATTTACTTGTCGAAGACAAAGGCACTAGCCCAAATAGTATGTCATATGTAGAGTATTTATACCATTTGCACAGAGAAATAAAAAATATTTTGAGCTAAATATGTTAAATTATTAATGTTTTTTCTTAATAAGTTTATGATCAGAGTGAATTGGCTTGAGTTGACATTAACCACTTTTTGTTTTTTTACTCTGAATTTGAAAGACAGTTTAGAATGAAGCGTGATTTATTAATTTTTAGTCTTTTTAAATAAAAATATTTTATTCTCTATGAAAAATAAAATCGGTTTTTAACTAATATTTTTTTTATGAATTAGCTTTTTCTCTCTCAAGATTATTGAGAATAATGAAAAATTTATATACTCAAAATAAATAACAGTTTTGTTATTATTTTTGTTTAAACTGAAATAATAAAATATAAAATACAAAACTAATGATAAATACAAGATTAATTAATAAATTACCGTAAACTCGAGACCATTATCTTGAAACTATGTCAAAATTTGGATCTATTCCATACGGAACTAATACCATCGAAACCACAGCCAAATCCCAAATTTCAATAACTTCCAATATCGAAATTTGTTAAAATCAATTAACACCAAAGAAACGTGGCAGAAAAAGGCTACCTCGTGACGAAAATGGTAAAATTAATAGGCAAAATAAAAAATAAATGTTTTTATATAGTTCTTTTTGGCTATTAAATCAATTTTTTTTAATTTTAAATTTAATTTTAATCTTTAATCGAATTTAACTTTTACTCTTAAAATAAATACAAAAATTAGAAAAAAGTTTATTCTAAAAAAAAATAAAAAAATTTTATAATATGGTTTCGATGGTATTAGTTCCGTATGGAATAGACCCAAATTTTGACATAGTTCCAAGAGTAATGGTAACGAGTTTACGGTAATTATTGTTAATATTTAGTTTAATATCAAATTTTTTTAATCAAGACATACAATTAAGAAAAATAACTTTAAAAAATTAAAAAAAAAAACAAAAACAAACAAATATTATTAATGACAAATATTTTCAAAAATTAAAAGATTTAAAAAATTGATTAAGATAATTTTAAAACAAAAGATTTCGTCAGATGTAAAAAATCCATTAATCTGTATCGTTTAATACCATTTCTATCAACAATCCAGCAAATAAAATTTGCTCTTGAATCAATTATAATTGATAGTGCAAATATAATTGATAATTCTCTATACTACCAAAAATTAAAATTACTATAATCCTAACTATCTTTAAGTCGGTAAAAGGCCAAAATAAATCAAAAAAATATTAATTTAAAGCAGTATTTTTTACTGTTGATTTACCATTTGGATTAAACTTTTCTAGATTTTTTTTTTTTAAATTTTAAGTAAAATAAATAAAAATGATTTTGAAAAAAAAGACTTTAAATTTTTTAACAGTTGGCAATATGAAAATTTTTTAATTTCAGTTTTAATAAAAGTTTTTGGAAAAAAAACGAATCAAAGGAAATTAACTCCAAGACATAAAAATGTGTGAGTCAATAAAATAAAAATTAAATTAGATAGACAATCAAAATGAATAAAAGAAAAAATATGAAAGATAAAAAATTATACTAAAAAAATTTAACAAAGTTGGATAATATTTTCTTATTTCTTATATTCATCTAAAAAAAAAAGATATATTAACTTTGATTAAAAAATTATTTACACTCGAAATGATTGAAAAAGATATGATTTAAAAGAGTTAATTTATTTTTATAAAAATCATGTTTTTTGTTATGAACAAAATTCGTCTTGAAAATTAATTAGATTTTATCAAAAGTTGAATCTTTAAAATAATCGAATTAATATTAAATTTTTAAAAAAACAAAATTTTTTAATTAAAAACTGAATATAACAAATATTTGCTTTAATACTAAAAAAAACAATAATGTAATCTGTTTACAAGCAATTCAAAGACAGAGCATTTAGGGACACTCTTAAAGACATCGATCCAATTTTTCCAAGATTACTCTTTGCTTTCAGTTTGCATAATAATTTGAGCCAATTTACAATCTGATCTGACAAGCCAAGAGCAACAAGATTGGCCGGCAGTAAATCATGCACAACAATGTCGAAAGCCAAGTCAAAAAACCAATACTTAAAAATACCGATTAAAGTTTCAGTGATTAAGTCCAGGCTTTCTAGAGATTAAACGAAGAAAATGTCGTGTTATTCTTTAGAAAGAAATTCATTGACTTTCAAGTGGGTTATAATTTTGTCACGGTTTAGCTTTTCCGTAATCCCACCTTATATCGAGTTAAAGGGTAAATTACAGTAGTTGATGGGATCAATTTTCAAGTCTTTTTTGAATATTTGTGTGGCATTGGCTTTTTTCCATAAGATTTGGACAGGATTCTCATTGTACGATTAGATGAAAAGAAATGACAGAACAAGACATAGCAGTATGGTGAATCACTTAATAACTTTGGGGTAAAACAGATCAAATAAAATTGATTTACAGCTAAAGACGTCACTTGGATGACTTGTGTCTTGTAAGATAGTTATTGCTGGTTTCTTACAATTAAAATGATAAAAGCGTTGTAGAAGGATTTGTTAAGACAGTTTGTAATATTTACTTCATTCACCAGTTGCTTACTGTTGCTGTCCAATAGGTCCCTAATCAAATTCATTTATTTTGATCGTTGATATGCGAGTAAAGAAGCTTTGGATTGAATTTAAATTACCCAGCAATTTACTTTTCCTAACATTTTTTGACACTGCCTCTGCAACTAATTTTTTTTTATTCGTAGATTTTTTTTTAAAACGGTTCGCAAGACATGAGTACTGCTTTTAGACGCCATCCTAAATTTATTAATATGTTTACTTTATTTAACTTCTTTATTTGAAATTTGGTTACCAATTTTATACTTTTATACCAATTTGGTACAGACTTTTTAAGCCTAAATTAGTTCGAGAAGCGATACGTTAGGACGAGCTTGACAACCAACTCGTTGTTTTTATTTAAGGAAATATTCCTAAATTTCTTCTGTGATTGAGTTATTGAGCCAAGCGTCAACAAGTCAATGAAGTAAAGTTATGTGTTCATATCAACATTATTTCCTTTCATGTAGATTCTTTTAAGTCCAGGTTCTGGAAATGGAAGTGAAGTATCTAAGTAGTAGTCTAACTAAAGGGTATTGTGCAGTACGTTGGGACAGCTGAGACAAGGAGCAATGCTGGCATGAAAAATTCTAGATGGGTAATCAAAATTTACAAGATGCAGGATAATGGTTGCAAGGGGCGGGAGAAGAAAAAGTTTTAAAGGTAGTTAAAGTTAAGGCTAGGAAAATATAGATAGTCTTTCCAAATATTGATTTTTTTAAATTTTCTGCTCTTATCTAAAAAATTAATTATTTATTATTTAAATTTGGAGAAACAAAAAATTGGCTGGACATTTTTGGAATTAAGTTTGGTATAAGAATAAAATAAAAGTCATTATTGTATAAATTAAATAAAACCATTAAAATTTTTCTCATTTTTTTATCTTCTATTTATTTTATTTTACTCAGGAATATAAAACAACTAATAAATGCACGACTCAAGTGAGAATCAATTAGTCTATTATTTAGCAAACAATGGTGCAAATTGGTTCTTGCTTTTCTTTACAGCTCTACTTTTGATTCGACTAGTGGACATTTCAAGTAAGTCGAACATTTTTCAATTAAATTTTTTTAATTTGTAAATTTTTTATTTATTTTTTATTCTTTTTAAATTTTGTTTAAAAATTTACTTGGTGTTTTGTAACCAAGCTAATTAACAATTAAAAAGTAAACTGCTACTGTTTTACAGTTTCAAACAGACTATGTCTTATTTAACTATTGTATAATAAAATAATAATAATAATAATAATTTTGCTTTAATTTTGTATAAATTTGACAAAAATAAATTTTAAATTTTCATAATTCATAAAAACAGATTTAAAACGGTCAAATATTTAGCTAATAATTAACAACCTGGTGTTACCATTTTTCTTTTATTTTCTAAAAAAATATCTGTGTTTAATTTTTTCTGATGATTGAAATGACGAACAAAAAGATTTACAAATAAAAAAATCTGATTCTAAAATTTTGTGGCATACTGTAAAGAATAAATTTCTAGAAGAAGTGTAACAAAATTGAAATCTAGTCAACATGTTTATTTATTTAATTTAATTAATTAGACTGAAGGTTGATACCCATTCTATACAACCTGTATGTTGCCCAAAGTATGAGTTAAATTAGATATAATTAAGGTCAAATATTTAAAACATCTTCTTCCAGTGCACTGGTCCATATCGATTATGCATATCATTCCTTCCGATGTTAATTTGTAATTTATTTTATAAGGAATAAATAATTAAATAATTAAAATCAAAATCCATTGTTTCAACCAAAAATAAACATTACTGAAATTGTGCTTCTAATGAAACTCTGATTATTTTACAATAGACGTTATTTTACCACATTGACATGATGATATGATGCTAAGTAGGACTAAAACACATAAATTTTGAAGGGTTTTTAAATCCTTTTTTGACACATGGTAAATACATGCTAAACTTTGAATTTTGAATTAATAAATTTTATTTGATTTTAATCAGAAAGGACTCTGTTTTCCTTTTGGAAACAATTGACATCGGGAAATTTCATACTTCCATTACAAAAAGCAAAAAATTAAAAACTTTTGTTCTAATTCTCAAAAACTTGTTCTGTAACTGAAACAATTTTTTTCCTTCTGGCATTGGAAGTTTTGTGTGAAATTTCACAAATATGAAACAATTTAAATTTAAATTTCTTTTTTTTATAAAAAATAATTTAAAAATTTTGATTTAGATTATTTCTAATTATGCAGAATCTTTGCATGATTCTTGGTGATTTCTTTCTAACTAATGGAGAGGTAGACGGATGGGAATTTGAGATTATTGTTAATATATTAGAAAGAGCACTTGTCAATTTACTCATTGCTCATTTGATACGACATTCTTATTAGAGATAAAAGAATTACTGATTTAAGTTCTTGCACCAAGTCTAAATCCTCAAAGGTTGACAGTATGACATTCGCTAACTCCTTAATCACTTATATTTTCATGTTTTACTTTTTTTAAATTAAAGCGTTTTATATTTAGTTTGACCGAATTTGAATGATTAATTTTGGATTATTTTTTAATTTGGCCGTCAAAATGTTAAAGTCTTATGAAAATAAGTTGATAAATTTTGGACCGAAAAAAATGCAATTTCAAAATTCAATAACTAAAAATAAACTAAATTTCAGAAAAATACACCTCTATCTTTATGGCTTGATAATGATTTTTTTATGAAAATAAAATTTTCATATCTGTTTATTTTAATTTCAAAAACAAAGCATTCATTCCAAATATATGTCTCTATAAGTATCTAGAATATTAAACGATAAAAGAATAGCTGATACATAAAAAAAAAAATTTTCAAAAATTTATCGAAAATTTGAGCAACAATGGACTCATTTTTGACAATCATTATTTTATTGATTTTGATTGCGCTTCTAATTTACCTATATCTAAAATTATCAAAAAAAAATGCAGCAAGATTTCGAACAAGACGTAAAAGTAAGAGCTTATTTATCAGCTAATTAATTTAAATTGTAACTCAAGGATGGGGCAGATTTCAAAACCATGGAAATACTCAACCCCAAGTTTATGTAATTGATCCTAATCCTATACAAAGACCTCTGCCAAATGAAGATTTGCCTCCGGCTTACGATATAGTCATAAACCAATCTAAATAAATTTTAAAAATTATTTTACTTTCTTTTGGTGACAAATAAATAACTTTCCAGTGTTATGATTAATTTTAATTAGAGAAGAAGTTATCAATCTTGTTGAATTTTTTTTACCTGAATAGAAAAATTTTATTGCTAAACTTAAATTATGTCAGCGAATTTTTTATCTCGAGATAATGCTAATAAAAAAATTCAAATTTTTGTTTTATTCAAATTTTATTTAAATTAAAAAAAAATAATAATTTATAAAATAAGGCTATGGACGATTTTGAAGATTTTCTTCCCTTTCTATTAATTTTTTTCGCATTAGTTTTTCTAGTAATTATAATACTTGTTATTATTTACTTGAGAAGAAAAAGACAAAGACAATCGAATTCCCAAAGATTAGATAGTAA
Source organism: Brachionus asplanchnoidis (assembly GCA_025491095.1). Lineage (NCBI taxonomy): Eukaryota > Metazoa > Rotifera > Eurotatoria > Ploima > Brachionidae > Brachionus > Brachionus asplanchnoidis. The sequence goes on along the minus strand of JAILYF010000010.1, from coordinate 4,538,820 downwards.
GCGAATTTAAAAATCGTAACTTAGTGCATAATATTTTTACATAATTTAAAATTTTGAAATATTTATTAAATTAAAGGATGGACAATAACCCATAGAAATACTCAAAACCAGCCAAGAGTCATTTTAACTCCAGTTCCGCAACAAAATACCAAAAACAAGCAAGCACAACCATCTGAAATTCATGAGGACCATCCTCCTTCTTATGATGAAATTATTAATAATTCATAGACTTATCTTTTAGTTCTTAACTGTAATGATTTATCAGTTAACTACAAAAAAATATTATGAATCATCTTCAAGAATTTAATAAATTATAAAAATACAGCTATATCTTTTTTTTTAAATTATATGATTTTATAGTTTTAAAATTCGAAATTTTTTCTTAGTAAAAAACTTAAAATGGAATTTTTATTAAATTCAGAGCAGAGCAGTAGACTTTCCCAAGTTAATGGCAAGTAAGTATTTTTTATAAATTAATACCAAAATAATCACAAATTTAATTTTAGTGGATTTGATTATTTAAGTTTAATTCTTGTGATATTAAATTTATTTCTATTTTTTATTTCATTGATTTTGTGGTTTGTTCTTGTTAGAGAAAGAAGAAAGATCACTCATCTTATAAAATATCGTAAAATTTTTCATTCTTAATTTTTTTAATTAAAATTATTGATTAAGGTTCACGATCAAATGGCAATTTTTCCCAGAATGTCATGCAAAACAGAATAATTACACGCACTGAAAGAACTGATCAAATACAGTTATATCCTAGATTATCACAATTCACAAATTCGACATTACCCCCCTCTTATGATCAAATTTTTAATCAACAAAATGAGCATCAAACAAATATCTAATAAATAAATTATAATATCTTTTTTTATTAACGAATTAAGAATTTTTTTATTAAATCAAGTCAATAAATGTTTTAATATTTTTTAGCCTATCATTTAGGAATGGTCGCTCACAAGAAATTTTGAATTCTGGTATAACTAGTTATGACCAAATCAATGTTCATTTTTACCTAGTTCAAATTTCTTTAATTTTAATTTTTCTACAATACGCTTTTTAAACCTATTGTCTTGATGCCAGAGAAACATTAAAGCAAGATTGAGAAAGATCACTTGAGGGTAAGAAATCTAACCTTAATAATCTGAGTCCGTCCTCTCTTAACTCTAAATCTGAAGGTGATCTCAATGAATATTTTATAATTATTAACTAACTATTATTAAGATGTGCTAGCTGGAATATTCCAAATTAATTATCAAGTTCATTGAAAATTTAAGATTTTCTGTAATTCTTGTCAAGCTAGATGTCGATTATGTAATCGAGATTCTTAAGGTTTAAAGGGTTTGTACCAAAATTTCAGAAAGACAAGCTGTGGTGTCACTGCTTCAAATATCATAAAGAAATTTCGAGGCTGCAACATAAAGATAACTTTTTTTTCAACAGAACCGCTAGCATATGGAACTCGCTGCTGAATAAGTTAGTTGAAGCAACTAATTAAACACTATAAAAGCAGGCACTGAATACTTGATGAACATCAACTAATCACATCAGCTGTCTTAGTGTGCCTAGTCAGCACAACCGCTGGCTGGACAGCTTCAGTAAAATCTTTAATTAATAATAATCAGAGAAAAGCAAAAAATCCTTTAAAAAAATATATACTCTAAAATATGCTCCAAAGTACAAAAAACTAAATCAAATCAGATTCTGGGTGGTCCCTAAAATCGGAATCCGAAAATCTGGCACCGGATTTTCTCAGACTTAACTGCTGATTTTTTGACAGGCGGATTCTTGACTACTAAAACCCGGTCTCGGATTCAATATTACTAAAATACGGATCTGGATCATAAATATTTTAAAAAATTTAAGATTATTTCTATAGTGCCCCAAATGATAAACCGTTGTTTAGCCAAAACACTTATTACAAATTTTCAAAATATGTTTTCTATAGTAATTTTTTATGCTGAATTCAAATTTCAGCTTAGTTTTTGTACCGGATCAATAGCTTTTGAGAAACAACTGTTTAATTTTTATCATTTTTTGCTATTTTTTAAATTGAATTTAAAAAACAAAATAATTTCTCCCATAACCAAAAATTTCAAAATTATATAGTATTAGAAATAAATTTTAATAATAAAAGACCATTTTTGAATGTGATCTTGCACTATACCGTTTCATTATTCTCTATTTTAACCTTAAAATTCCCTATTTTTATAATCTTTAAAACTTTATTTCTCCTTTGTTTTTATTAATAAATCAAAAAATTCAGCATAATTAGAAAAAATAGTCCATCCTTTATAAAAGTCAGCATTTATTTTTTTTAAATAACTGTTTGTTTTTTTATTATCGACGATCGAAAAAAAATGGTATTTTTATAGAAAAAAATTACAAACTAAAAGGTATTTTAAAGTAAACTAGAGGAGATTCTTCTAAAACAACTTGTTTTACAAGATTAAAATATTTTTCATTGAATGAAAAATATTTTAATCTTGATTAGCTAGATGATACAAACACAATATGGTACATTCAGGATCAGAAAACTGAAGCTTACCCAAAAACAGTCTAAAAAAATCCTTAATTTTTTGATTTTCAGTCTAAGTCATGGCAAACAATTTTTTTATTTAATTTTTAAAAGTTCGTAATTTTATAGATATATGAGGTCCAAAAATCATGAATACTTTGTATTTTTATTGATTAAAGTGACGATTATGAACAAAAAATTAAAACTATATTGTTTCTAGGTTACTAGTGATAGAGATTAATAAGAGTTGACTCAAAAATGTTAAACTCTCTGATAATTAGATATTATTGAGAGGTTATAGACAAGAAATCTAATATGAAACTTAAATAAAGAAAAATATCACAAATAAACATAAATAAACCTGGCTTGGATTTTTGTATTAAAAGTACTAGAATGCACGACAGAATAACTAAATTTAGCTTAAAATTTTTATAGTGACCAAAATCATAATCGGGAGTTGAAATTAAATTTTTTAAATTTTTAAAAATTTTAAATATATAGTATTTTTTATGCTGATTTCAAATTTTGACTTAGTTTTTGCATCGCATCTTTAGTTTATGTAAAAAATTCGAGTTTATTTTGATCATTTTTTGTCTTTATTTGAATTAAATAAAAAAAAATTTCAAACTAAATTATATTTACTGTAAATACATAGATTCTTCAATTCTTTAAAAATTTTGAATTTTTTTAGACCATTTACCTTTTGATCCTACAAAAATTATCATCAAATTACGGTTATAAGGTTATATTTTGTCCTTGTTTCATTGTGAGTTAAACCCTATTGAAGGACTTTGGTGTGATCTCAAGTCATATGTTAGAAAAAATAATGACCAAGACTTTAATAAACTTATGAGATTGATTGAAGAAGGCCTTAAGCGTTTTAAAGCCAAAAATTTGAATATTAAACTATGGAAAAGGTTTTGGAACGCTTTTAGAAATGTATCAAAACGGATCAAATTATCTGGAAGTCTTAACTCAATTATTTGGAGCAAAATCAAGCAGTAATATTCAAACGCATAAAAAAACAAAGATTTTAACACAAAAATAAATTAAAAAACATATTTTTAACATTAAACCATCGTTAAAACTTATTAATAGTAGAAAAAATTTAATAAAACTAGAAAATCTTAAAAATCTTTAAAAATATGGCTTATTTTTAGAAGTTTTTCTATAAATAAGAATAAAAATATTAAGTTGAGTCGTGTTGGCGGAATAAATTTTAATGATAAAAAATCTGAAATTTTTTTATTTTTTTATTTTTTCCATTATTAAAATGGTCTATATATCAACATCTCACATAAAAAAATACTTTTCTTAGGTAATTTGATGCGAACTTTCATAAAAAAATAAAAAAAAATTACTGGTCTATGTTAACCGATAAAATCTGAAATAATGTTAAAAAAAAACCGGCTCCTCATTCATAGATTTAAGACTTAATCCAATAAAAATTTTGATGAAAAATTTAAATAATTCGTCATGAAAAACCCTATAATAATGTTTTTTTTAATTTTTAAAGCTTTCTGACTAACTACGGTTTATCATATGGGGCTCTATAATACATCATTTTAAATTATAATTTAGATATGAATCGGAAATTTGTAAAATACGGAATTTAATAAATTTACGAACTCATGCGTAAATTAAAAAAAAAAAAGACAAAAAATGCACTTTTCAAAATTTACTGTTTTATTCAGAGTTATAGTAATTTCATAGAAAATTCTAGTAGATTACTAAAACTAAGCGTAAATTTATATAATAAGACAAAGCAAAAAAAAAGTTTAAGAAAATTACTAAAAATACACGTAAATAAAGAAAAAAAGTATTTATTTATTTCAGCATTTGTGATTCGATCAGTCAGATCTTGAGTTGCATCAAAGGTTGGCTACTCGACAAGTGCATCGATTATTCATATACTTTCCAGTGCAGTTGCAACGGCTATTTCCCGGGCCACCACCCACTGATAACTCATTGACAGCTTGTCTGATTCCTTTGACTGATTTATCTGTACTTATATTCAGAACCAGAATATTATCTGTTACTAAGTTGAAATAATTTCTTGCAAATAATTTGGAAAAAACTCCGGCCTCGAAAGCAAATTCATAAAGCCTTTTGGTAAAGTCAATGTCGATTTTTTGTCAAATTAGAATCGGGGATTCAACACTGGGAATAAGCAAAACTACAAAATCACTAAAAGATGCTTCAGGATTTCTTCTTCTTGTCCTCTTTTAATCCCCTTGTCTTTCTTGATTAACTCTTCCAGGATCTCTAATACACACAATACATACGAAAAACTAAATGCAATCGAGTATGGTTCAGAAAAGCCCAAAATAGATATTCTCTCGGCAATTTATAAAATCAAACGTGCATGGGATGGTGTTTCGGCATTAACAATCCAAAGATGTTTTCGAAAAGCTGGTTTCAAGGGCGATTTTTTATTTGGTGATTCATTGAGTGGATGTGAAGAAAACGACGAATTTAATGATATATCTTCGTTTGAAAAAAAGTTAAACTTTGACAAATATGCTTATGTTTCAATCGACTCAAATTTTCCTGCACGCGGCTTATTATCAGATGTTGAGATCATCAGTTCAGTTAACAATAAAGCACAAAATGATGACAGTGATTCTGATGTCGAAGAAATCGAAAAACCTAAAAAACCTGTTATAAGCTCAAAAGAAGCTATCGATAAAATTAATGATTTAAAAGATTTTTTTTTGAATAAAAACCAAGATTTCTCAAAAATAGTTGATTTTTTGTTTAATATTGAAAATGTTGTGATTGAAAAATGTAATACCAAACAAACAACTATTAAAGATTTTGTAAAAAAACAATAATTTTGTATTTTTTTTCCTTTTTTATTTATTTTTTTACCAATAAACATTTTGAAAAAAAAAATTTTTTTGCCCATCTTTTTCAATGCAATTTCGATATAACGAGCAACGAAATTTCCGCCCAACTTGCTCGTTATATCGAGGAATGACTGTACCAAGAAGAGTATTAGCTGCTTCTTCAATTGCTTTTAGACATTTTTCAGGCTGTTCCTCGAGAACTTCAATCGTAAATAACTTCGTAAGGGACTAAATATTTTATTGGTATAAATATTTTTTTAATTTTTCTCGTTTTTTGATAATTTTTTTTGTTTCGCCGATAGTATTGACATCATAATCTCTTGAAATGTTATACTCATGTGGAGACTTTGTTTGGTTTTTACTTTTGGAAGTTTCAATTTTTACGAAAAAATCTTGGTACTCGCCAATCTCAATAAAAGTGTTTGTATTTTTTTCCGAATTTTTCTTTGTGTATTCTGTTATTCTCAACTTCCAACCATTGAAATAATTATTACTATTAAAATGGTTTTTTATTTTACTCAAATTTTTTTACAGTACTAAATATTGAATTTAGAAAATTACTAAAGAGGTGTTATAACCCAAATTTAATGTCATATTAAATTTGAGTTATAAACAGTTACAATATTATTTTCTAATTAATGATTTGGTCATAATTTTTCTTATATAAATGCTTGTTTTTCACTTATTAGTTTCAGATTCCAATTTATTTCAAATAAAGATTTATCCATAAATAGTTTCTTCTTTAATTGTTTGGTCTCTCAACCACAGCATAGTGGGAGTTATTAAACTAATACTCGTATATGTACAAAAAGATAATAAACAAAAACCACGTTTATTACAGTGTAAAAGGGAAATTGCAAATTAACTTGATCATACGTAACTTTACCTCATTTGAACATATGCCGAACCTCAATTGACTTGGGCCGAATTCCGAGAGCTCTCCAAGTTCGGCTCTTCTTGATTGCCTTTTTTTGGGAGCGAATTATTTTAGCCTGGTTTAATTGAGCATTACTAAATCAGCACAGGTAAAACTAATTATTAATTAATTTTCTAACGAATAGGTATTTTAAATCTCTTTAATTCTTTCATATAAAATAATAAAAGCAGTTTTTCGTTTATATTTAACTTCAGTCTCTAATCTTAATAATTCAGATTTATTTTTTTTGTACCGCTCTAAATTCATCAACAAGTGCCTTAAGGACTCATATTGCTCTTAATTAATATCAGTCTCTAACTTAATTTTTTGAAAAATAAATTCTGCATCACTAGGAGCAATAAATGCTTTAACTTGAGTTTAAAATTTTTCTGTAAACAGGGAATTTATACGGAACACTTAGTTTAAGTTCTTGTATTTTTCTCCAGTTATCCTGATTATAATGAAAAAAACATCCATAAAATTTACTTGAAGTAAAGTAAAGTGGACATTCTATTTCAGCAAAACCTTTAGTTTGCTGGAATGTCTTTCTACTCTTTCCAGTCAGACTTCTCAAGTCCAATTTTGGACTCGATTCAAATCGTGCTAACTTAAAACGGATAAAAAAATCTAGCGATTTTAAAAAATGTCATTCACGATTGCCTACCACAAAAAAAACTTGCTTAACTTAGCAACTGCTCCTAAAAAATGCATCGTTCCGAATTTATTCTCAGCAGTGTCCTCGTTTTTATTTTGATCCAATTGAGCTCTAAGCCAAAAAAATAAATCATGAATAATCTCATAGACTCATGGAGTTGAATAATCAGGATCTTCGAATTTTAACAATGCAAATTTAAAGCGATCACATTTCATGGCAACGAATTTAAAGTACTCCTTAATATCAACTAACTTAAAGATATTTCAAAGTTTTATTAAAGCAAAATTTACTTTTTTTCAGAGATTTCTTCCTCAATTAAAATCTTGATTAAATTAAAATTTTTTGCAACATATTTAAAACCTTAAAACAAGTATTCAAACGTGTCACAACTGGCGAAGGAAAAAGAACTGGATTATCGACCCCATTTGTTTTTAAAATGATCAATTAAAAATTAAAATTTAAGTTTTTTTTTTCAAATAACTTTTGAACTTTAAGTTATAAAAAATGATTACAAACTCATTAAAATCAGTTTTTATTGTTGTTTTAAAATAAAGTATTAAACATATATAATACCTAATTAAAAAAATTAGAGGCAAAGTTCTTTTTTTGAGTATACATCCTGTAGAAAGCCTTTTTATGTTAAAACTTGAAACAATGAGATTTTTTTATTTTCTTAATATTAATAGTTTAAAAAAATATACGTTAAAAAATTGTTTATCATCAGTCTGTATAAAAATTTTATTTATACTAAAAAAACTTTAAAAATTCCTTTTTTAAGACTCGTTTGTTTATCAATTCGACTTGAATATGTCAAGCCAACTCATACCACCAAACCGGAGCCAAATTGATAAAAAATAAAAGAGGTAGACCAAAAATAGAAATAGATGCTCTGCTACTTGATTTAATAAAAGATTTGTTTATAATTAAATGCATCCATTTTTCAATTTTTCATACTTAAAAATAAATTGTTTATTATTTAAATAAAATTAAACAGTATTTTTCTATTATTAAATTGCTAAATATTGATTATTTAACAAATTTTTAATTATTTTAAATTTTTTAATTGTTTATTTTTTAATTAAAAAATATGTTTTGTATTTTAAATTATTGTCTTATTTATGTTAAGTAATTTATGCTTGCTTAAATTTTAAATTTTATTCTTTTTAATTTTTTATATTTCTATCTTGTAGAAATTAGAATGTTTTGCCAAAAAAGTTTTGAATTAATAAAGCAACTGGACTCTAATTTCAACAGTACGCACGAATTAAGTCCTTTTAATGAAGATAATGTGCGATACACGTTTGAGGAATGCAAGACTCTGTTCGCCCAGAACCAAATCGACGTTCAACCAGTTCTACAAGGCGACAACTCAAATTTACCAACTATTCAGATGAGACATGCAGCTCTACAACGTAACAAACGTTGTCTTCTTACATATGTATACACTCGAATGAATTGGATCGCATCTTTGCGATTCGAATTGGCTACCATGGTGGCACCCAAGCACATTAAGTCAAGCATGTCCGATTTAGAAGTAATATGGTTTCAGAAATACTCAAAAACACTGGCTAACTACATGAAATCATTGTCCCAAGCAACTCAAGTCAATTCAGGATTTGTCTATCCAATCGATCTCACTCAATACACAAAACCACCAAAATCTTTGTTCATTCATGTCAGATGTTTGAAAGACTATGGTGAATTTGAGCTTTCTGATGGCCATTTGGTCTCATTGCTTAAAGACAGTCAACACTATCTTCTAGCTAGTGATGTACAAGACCTAATCAAACAAGGCATTCTTGAACATATAGACTAGAAATTAATTTTTTTATTTAAATTTAATTTTTTTTCTTAAATTGTAATATTTTGTAATAAAACACTAGATTCTTCTTTTTTTTTTTGAAAAATAATTCAAGCGAAGTAACAAGCGCTTTAGTTGGATTAAATTAAAGTATTTTAAGATTTGGTTTAGAGAAAAAAATGGCTAAACATCATCCGGATTTGATTTTTTGCCGAAAACAACCGGGAGTGGCTATTGGACGTTTGTGTGAAAAATGTGATGGAAAATGTGTAATTTGTGACTCGTATGTGAGACCATCCACACTGGTTCGAATATGTGATGAGTGTAACTATGGATCCTATCAGGGGCGGTGTGTAATTTGCGGTGGTCCGGGTATTTCGGACGCTTACTATTGCAGAGAGTGCACCATTTTAGAAAAAGACGTAAGAAATAATTCAGCCCAAAATTTAAAAGATTATTTTTTTTAATTTAAGAGAGATGGTTGTCCGAAGATTGTCAATTTGGGAAGTGCCAAAACAGATTTGTATTATGAGCGGAAAAAATACGGCTTTAAAAAGACTAAATAGTTTTTTTTTATGTTTAATATTGTTTATATAAAAAGATAATTAAAAAATACATGTAAAATAAAATTAAATTTGAGTGTCCAAATTAATTATTAAGGTTTTAATTGTGTTTATTTTAGTTTGAAGTTTGTAAATTGGTTCCATCGATCTGCTTAAGTCAGCAGCCTTTTTACGCAGCTCGGATTCCTCGGCTACACACTTTTCTACCGAGTCACATGTCTCCTGGATTGTGTCGTGGCACGTTTGCATATTGCAAACACTCGCGGCAGATATTTGATTTAGAGACAGTTGAATGTGTTTGTTTAGTTTGTAGAATTCTTTGGCAATGAGACATGCTTCTCGCTCGATGTCTGCCAAAGCGGCTGGGTTAAGGTCAGGGGGCTTTTTGCCATGTTTAAGCGAACTTTCTTCACTCATTTTTGATAATTTTTTTTTTTAAATTACCTTTATATTTTTTCAAATTTTTTTTAATAATAATTACATAATTTATTCTAAGTCAAACTACTGACTAAATTTTAATTTAACAAATATAAAATGATAAAAAAATTTATTAAATCAAATTTAGTACAATTTAGAGTTTATACACTGAAAAAGTTAATCTAAATAAAAACTGTCGATCGTAAGCTGTTATTTTTAGAGACCGCCTCTTAAGGCCAAGACCAAATGGAGAACAGATCCACCGGTTATTTTGTAGTCTTGGACGGTTTTTTCATCATTCCTAATGGAGAATTTTTTTAAAAAATTTAAAAGAAAATTTTTAAAATGGTTACATTTGTTTTCCGCTAAAAATTAAGCGCTGTTGAGGCGGCGGAATACCTTCTTTTTCCTCGACTCTTTCTTTTATACGTTCTACTTTATCTGTGGGTTCAATGTCTATTTCAATCTTTGGAAAAAAAAAGTCAAATCTAATTTTAAGAAAAATGCTAAATTCACTTCTTTTCCGGTCAATGTTTTCACTTTAATGAGCATTTTATTGTCGTAATGGCTTTTAAAATTTCAATTGAAAGAATATTTTTAAATCTATTAATGTTAACCGATAGCTGTATTTGAAAAATGTATGCTTTCAAATTTGCTTTTGTGTATAAAATGCAAAATAAATGTAATATTTAATGTACTATAGTCAAAGTTGTCTTTATTTTTTATTAAACAAAAATTCTAAAAGTTGGTAATAATAATTTTTATTAGTTTATACTGCGATGGTTTTGACAATCAATGGCTTTTATATAAAAATGGTTTTATTATAATAGAAAGTAAATTAATATTTTACATAAGATTACGTAAAATATTTTGGTATACATCAGATTTTGGCAACACTCAATAATTTTGCTTTAAATGATTAAATTCTATTTGAATCAAAAAGTTCATCTTTTAAAAAAAAGCAAATATAAAGAAATTTTTTAAATATGAAATATAAACTTTTTGGACTAAGACAAAGAGATAAGCTTGAATTGCAGAAGTTCTTGAAATATCAACATGATGAAATCGGATAAGGCAACATTTTTCTCCTGTAACATGTGGCTATCCTCAGTCCTTTTACGTATTGCTTGTTCCTAGTGTTCTTAATGATGGTAATGTTTCTTTTTAGAGATAAAATTTTTATTATTTTAAAGAAACAAATATACTTAGATTAAATACAATATATTTTTTAGTAAAGTATAAATTACAAAATTAAATATTTTACTTTAATCGTAAAAGTTAGGTTTTTATTCACATTTGATTGTTCAAAATTCAAAAGAATATTTGAAAGGAGAGCATTAAAAAAAATACAAAATTAAAGATGTAAATTTAAAGTGTAAAATTTTAATTAATCTAATAAATCATCCTTTAGGTTATTTGGTTAAAAAAAACCATCTAAGCTACAATGAATGAGTTCTTTATTTTCAATTTAAAGTTTAAAATTAGTTCAAGGCTAACTTTTGAAGTCTAAAATGAGTAAAAGGCTACAAAAAAATTTTTAAGGAAAAAAAGATTTATGAATGATCATAATATTTGTCATCGAAAAGCGATATGAAATTCCTAGAATAAAATTCTGAAATTGTAAGATAAAGGTTTCTAGATTAAAGAATTGAATTTTTTTTTATTTAACAAGTAAATTTAAAATTTTGACACCTAAATGACAAATAATTTACTCTGTGATTTTATAATAAAGTTTTTAATAAAATTAGATTTTGTAAATAATATTTATTTCACATTAATAAAAAAAATTAAGTAAAAAATTTAAACATTTAAGAAACATATCTTATTTTCCGTATCCAAAGCTAGATCCCCAACTAGATCCATAGCTAGAACTTTGACTTGAGCCATAACTACCAAAACCTCCATAATTCGAGGAGCTACTTGAACCCCAGTTTGATCCATAGCTATTACCGAAGAATTGTCTTACTTTTCGTATATTTGGGTTGCTAATAACCAAAAGGCCAAATAAATCAACATCTTGGCTATCACCAAGCAAATTCTGCTGAACACTTACTCTGTGAATTTCCTGCACATTTTTAAAAAAACTTAACATTCGTGTAAAGCACTCTTTATCTGTAATTCGAATACCAGCATCGGTATCACTCAATGAATAATACAAACTCATATTTACAATTTCTCCATCTACTTTAATACTGTTTAATAAATAAACAGTAAAGTCGAGTACTCTTGGATAAAGAGATATTTTCACTGACTCTGAGACATTGTTTAATGCACCCATTCCAAATATTTGCATTGGAAGAACAGTCAAATTGACAATGTTAGAGAAGGCATCACACTCAACACTTTCTACTTGGTACTGGCAGCTTAAAACATTCTTGGAGAACGTGCAATTTACAGCAGTATCATTCGATTCATTTGAAATGGACTCATTTGGTAGAGAAAAGCTTAGTCCAATTAATAAGCTTAGAAGAGCAAGTGATATAAGAGTGTTCATTTTTCCAAAGAGTAAATGCTTCTAATATTTTAAAGAAAAATAATTTTAATTTATATTGATTCACTTTCAATTTAAGCATGCATTTTTTGTGTATTTTTTAAGCTTTGAAATTTAAAAGACCCATTTGTTTATTCTCTTCAAAATAGTATAGAATAAAAATATATAAAACAACTAATTTGATAATTTGACTAGATCAAATACAGCAAAATTGACTCTTTAAATTTTTTTTTAAAATCAAGCTGAAATCAAGCTTTTAATTTATTTTTTATTTTTAGTCGAATTCGAATTTTATTTAAACACTAAAAAACAAGTGTTTAATCATTTATTTAAAAATTTTAAACTAATGTAGATTTTTTTATACTCATAAAATAAAACAGATAGTTGGATTCTTATTTTCTTTTTATTTCATAAAAAAAATATAAATTAAATCACAGCTAAACAAGGGGATATTTAAGCGTTCAAATGATGATATTTTGATTCTTTGAATTCTTACAAAATTTTCAAAAAATTTAAAGAATTGTATCTATTAAACTTGACTCTATAATTAAAAACATAAACATGAATATAAACAGAGAAATAAAATTTGAATTTTGCAAGAAGATTTAATCTATCAAGTTAAGCGGAAATTTTTTTATTATAAATAAATTTTATGAATTTATTGTTTTTTAACTGTTAATAGATTAGTTGCAAGCTTCTTTGAATTTTAGAAGGTTATATTTTGTTCAGAGTTGTTTAAAAGTCACAAGTCTCAAGTCAAGTCCAAGTCCGGACTTTTTATTTATTTTTCTTCCAAGTCCAAGTGCGGACTTTAAAATTTAAAAAAAAAGTCCAAGTCATGACTTGAATTTCTGGATTTTTTCCAAGAAGTTTTTAAAATTTTTGACCCAAAGAAAGCGAAAACTAAATAAAATTGAGAATTTATTTTAAAAAAAAATTCAGTCGTAGATTTAAACTTGACTTAAGACTTGAAACTTTAAAAAAAAATCTGTTTAAATTTTAAAAATTTTTAATGAATTTTTTGTGTAAACATTGACAAGGCAAGAAATTAAAAAAATTAAAATAAATTAAAAAAAAAATAAAAAATAAATAAAAGAAATCAAAAAAAATTTTAATTTTTTTTCTATTAAACTGGGTCAAATAAATAGCATCGGAAATCCATCAGTCAGAATCAAGGACAAAATCAAAATTCTGCCGTTCCAGGAGGTTATAATGGAGGCCAAGAAAGTGTTGGACTTTTTTAAAAAAAAATATTTTAAAGTCTGGAATTATACTTTTGAAAAATAATTAAAAAATAAAAGTCCGGACTTTGATCAAAAAAAAAAAATTTAAAGTTCCCACTAGGCCTTTTTTTTTAATGACTTGGATTTTTTTTTGGGACTTTAAAACAACTCTAATTTTGTTTAAATTCATTTCAATTGTGGTAATAAAATTTGATAATTAAAACTAGATATTTTTCACATTTTTTTTTACTTATTTATTTAACAAAAATAACTAAAACTTATTAACAGTTAACATAAATTTTAGGTTTTTTTATAGTTTTTCATTGAAATTAAGAAAAATAATTTTCTCAAAAATGAAATTTTTTTAGTCACCAAATCCACATAAGAAATATACAAGTAAATAAACCAAATACAAGTAAATTGCAAATTAACACGTTTTGGAAATTTAATTAAGCGTAAAAATTGAGTAAGATCCAAAATATATTTTAACAAGAATAAAAAAATTCAAAAAGAATTAATTTTAAAATTAATCTCTTTAAGAGTTCTATTGGATATTCTTAGTTTAATAAAATTAAAAATCATTAAAATTTATTCAGGAATTTATTCTAATTAATTGTATCATCAAAACTAACAAATTCGCAAGTTAAGGGCTCAATTTCAGGTTCGTCAGAGTCATTTATTTTGTTTTCGTTTAAAAATTTGGTCAATTTACAACTAATTTTTTTCGAAATAAATGAAAAATTTAACTTTTCGAATAATATTTTTGAATTATTTTCATTAATGTTATCTCTAACTGTATTTAGAAATTTACGGATATCTTTTGGAAGAATCAGGTTTTTATGAGATGAATGCATTTTTTCAGGTAAAAGTTTTCGGAATAAAATCTTAGTTGTTTTGTCTTTAAATCTTTCCACAAAATTCATCCTGGTAAACTCATCATCAAATATTGTTTTTCCTATTTTTAAACTGGATTCGTTTTTAAAAAACTCATACTCTGAACAAATATAAAATATTTTATCTGATTTCTCCATTAAATCAGCTCTTTCACATATTCTAGTATTGATTGTCATTATTTTTATATTTATTCTCTTGAAAATTCCCTTGATTAAAAAGAAAGTTAGCTTAATTTTAAAAAATTTTTAAATTTACTGATAAAATGTCACAAAATTGTTGTGTTATTTGTTTTAAATTGCTTCCACTTCTAGCAGACACATAAAAAAGTATTTTTTTTTGAGAATATGATTCAATTATTTTTTTTTGAGATTTTTTTAAACTAAAAGTCATAAAAAATATGATCGACAAAATACTTAGAATTATTAGTATAAGAAAAATTGTCGAAATACGCACAAATTCATTTTGACACTCGAAAAATCCTAAAGGAAACTTTAAATCTTCTAAATTGAATTCCAAATTTACATAAGAAAAATAAAAACCGGGAAAATAAGACACATTTGATCTAGTGATATTTAAAATTGAATCAAAAATATATTTTTTTTGCGAACAATTTCCAGTTTGATTCGAGTCAAAATAAGCTAACAACTTTTTGTCCCAAACTGTTGCACCATTTGAATCATGATATTGTACTTCTACTAAATAATGTCTTTTCTTGGTAATGCTAATTCCATCAATTTTAATTGAAGACATCAAATAGGGAATTTTTTTCTCAGCTACCAATTCTAAATTAACTGAATAAAATTTAAACATGTCCAAATCTACAGCGTAGCATTTGGGACTGAAAATTCGAAAAATTCGAAACAAAAAATAATTCTTCACAAAATTTCCACTTTTTGCCTCATTAAATTCACTCAGTAATTTGATAAAAATAATATTTGTATCGAATTTTACACAAAAACTTGAAATTGGTTCAAATGATTTGTCCAAAATGTGTTTGTTTTGAAATCTATTGATCACTGGAAGACCGTCAAAAACTGTTTTGCTTCCGAAATAAGCTGAAAAATGATGCGTACATTCAGTAGATCGATTTTTTTCTATAAATAAATACCGGTTAACCCCAGCATTACATGGTATGCATTTATTTTGACAAGAACATTCTCCCATTGGAGATTTATAACATTTGTTTGATTTGGAAGCTCTTAGCTTTTGATCATAAACAAATGTTTCATTAGACTGAAAAATCTTAAAAACTAAACCATTCGCATAAGCTTCTTTAAATTTTGAAGTAAAATTAAGATATTTTTCTTTGTAAATTTCATATAGATATCCATCAACGAACTCAAAATCGCTATTTATACGATGCGCTATAACTAAATAGGCTTTTTTCTCATTAGAATAAAATCTTTTTATGCAAGTTGAATTTTTAAAGTCACCATCGCACATGTTTGTATTATTTTCAGCAAAAATTGTTGCATTTGAATTTATTTTTAGTAGACCAATTTGCTGCTTTATCTTGCTGGGAAAGGTACAAATTATATTATGTTGACACTCACCAACAGTGTTAAACGAAACTTTTGCCACAAAAAATGCATAATTTTTATGATTTATGCTCATATCTGGATCTTTAATTCTCAATTCCAAATCTGTCTAAATTAAAAAAAAAAAAATTTTTAGATATTTTTAAAATTTTAATTACTATTGAATGACTTTGTTTTAGTGACCTAATTTGAACGCAGCTTGTTTTATTTTCATAATTTTCAAATTTTATTTCATAATCTTTAAAAAAGTATCAAAAATTTCAAGAATAATTAATCAAATTTTTACTTTTCGAGTGAGTTATATTAAAACTTAATGAAACCAAAAATGCCAGTCCATAATCGTCACTTTCGAAAAGCATCATGTTCGATTGAAAATCTATATTTACGAATTCAGTTCCGGACACTTCCAGGCATTCTAAATTAATTACTGAATAAATATTTGATCTTATTCTAGTCTTTTTAAAAATCACCTTTTGATTCAATTAAAAAATCAGAGGATTGAACAAATTCTGGCGCGAAAAAATTTTTAAAATTTGAATTTTGTTTTACTAAGAGCTCGATTTGGTGCTGATTATCGAATAAACTAATCACATGGGAACTACAGAAGCGATTAATAATGAAAATGAATATCATAAATTCCAGCATTATCAAAAAATTAAAAAATCTTTTTTTTTCATGTGAAGTTAAAAGTTGCTTTCTATAATGTAATATGAAGTGAAGATAACAAGTTTTTTTTACCGATAAATTTTTTTTTTCATGATTTTTAAATGAAGTTTTAATTAGATTTCCTGACTTTATTATTAATTTATTGTCATTTGCTTATTGGTTAATGACAAAATTTTTTTGGAAAATTTCAATTGAATTTCAGAAAATGAAATTTTTTTTTAAACAAAAATAATCTACATCATTCATTCATTTTATCTAATCTTATCCAACTGCTATTTAATAAAGATTAATTTATTCATACAGTATGTTGCAAAAGTTTAGAAATTGATTATTTTATTTATCTTAAATTGTTTATTTGTTGTATTTTACGAAAAAGTGAGTGCAAAAGAAAAAAAATAAAAGCACTAATTTGCAGATTTTTTTTTCTCTACAACTTGATATATGACACTCGGCATAAAAATATTATCAACTTTTAAATAAAAAAAAACTTTTAAATAATATCAACTTTTAATTATTTACACTTTTATCTTTATTAGCTATCTTTTATGTTAAGAAGCAGTTTTCTTACCGCTATATGAGACTCTAAGCCTTTTTTTTTAAAAGTTGATATTATTTAAAAGTTTTTTTTTATTTAAAAGTTGATAATATTTTTATGCCGAGTGTCATATATCAAGTTGTAGAGAAAAAAAAAATCTGCAAATTAGTGCTTTTATTTTTTTTCTTTTGCACTCACTTTTTCGTAAAATACAACAAATAAACAATTTAAGATAAATAAAATAATCAATTTCTAAACTTTTGCAACATACTGTATAGTTTTGTAAATTTTTCAATTATTTCTTTGACACCCTCTTTTGCGCTGTCTACTGACCAGAATCCAGTTAAGTAGTCAAATAATCACAGGGGCTTAACGGCCGAACTTAGACTGGATGCTTTTTGACAACCTACTATAAATTTTCTAATCACGTTCTTGGTTGACTTCAAATACTTATTTTTAGATTCAGAATTTTATCTCTTTCCCGAGGAGCTGTTGAGAATTCTAGTATACGCTGTTTTCTTTGTATTCGAGTTTTCTTTAATGACCTTATCGCGCTTATTGCCATTCTGTACAAATTCAGGTTCAAACGAGTAGTGCTCATCACCCTCCGCGATTCTCACTTCTTGTGGATAATTGAAAATGTTAATTTCGAAGCCTAGTTTGTCCGCTTAGTATCTTTTTGAGTTCGGCATTTTCTCTTTTTTAGATCCTCGGCATGTTCTTATTTACGTTTGTTTGATGCCTTCAGTATTCTAACTTCATTTACTAAGACATTTACTTCATGCTCCAAGCTGCTTCTTTTATCTCCATAGTGGTCAGTGTTAGGGTTGTCAACAATGACCGATTCATTCATCGACTTGTTTCCTGGGTTAGTTTTAATCACTTCCAGTGTTTCGTTGTTTGGTGGTTTATCAACTATAGTTGATAAGAATCAAACGTCAGACGCCATTTGCTTGCAAATTTGTCTGTTTTGAATCTGAATATCTTTCATTAGATCAGATTTTCCGATTATGTTTAAAGCCAATTTCACTCTCATGTTATTCAATTGCTCTTTTTTGTCAGGATTAGGATTCGGTTCTCCAACAAAATTTTGCCATGAATTCATCTTTCGTCTTTTGAATAATCTCATTTGATGCCGAGATCAACTTTTAATAGAAAAAATTCGAACGAAAGAATTGTTCAAGGCTAGATAAAAATTGTTGCCCAGTATTCGGATCCTTTTTCTTGTCTAAAAGGCTAAGGAAATCAGGGATACGGCGAACATTTACAATTTAATTTCTTAATCTAAAGTTTTTAAATGTGGTTTAAATAAGCTTTTTCGTTTAAAGTATTAGATTAGTCTCATGAATTTTTGTTACGTGTTTCTTTAACTTTTATTATGTTTTAATTGACTTATTAATAAAGTGAAAAAGAAAAAACATCAATTTTGCATTCTATCGTGTATTTTTATTTAAAAAAAAATAAAAAATTTTGGTTTTAATCAAAAAATTAAGAAAAAAATAGCCAAAAAAATGATCAAGAATCTTTTAAATCTTATAACATAATATATGAAAAAACAAATTTATGGGTTAAGTAACATATTAAAAAATTTAATCATGTTTATCCTTCATTCACTTTTTGCAGTGATGCCACGATACGGTGAATTTGTGTGTTCGGTTAATTTTGGTAAAAATGTGTGAAAAATGGTAATAATCATCAAAAAAAAAGGAAAAAAAAGGATTCTTTTTGAGGTTTAATTCAACTTAATGGCAATTTAAATAAAATTCTTATATACAATAATCAAGATTATATTAATCAAAATTTAATTATTTTAAGGTCTTTAATTTAATATTTCGTCTTTTAAAAGAAATTGATCATGAGAAAAGTGCGATATTTCAAATTA
The DNA here is from genome assembly GCA_025491095.1 of Brachionus asplanchnoidis. NCBI lineage: Eukaryota > Metazoa > Rotifera > Eurotatoria > Ploima > Brachionidae > Brachionus > Brachionus asplanchnoidis. The sequence continues at coordinate 4,519,866 of JAILYF010000010.1, read as the reverse complement.
ATTTTTTTTTTTAAAATTAATGGGAGTAACTTTTGTAATTGTATTACACTAAAATTAAATAGATAATATAGAGCGTTGAATATTTATTTTTTATAGTTTTAAAACAAAAATTATTAATTTTTTTTTAAACATCAAGAAAAAATTTTTCTTTATAATTATACTAAATATATAAATTATTATCAAAAATTTAACATGGTTGTACTGGACAAAAAATTCAAAACCCGTTCGCCATGTTAAAAAATATGTATGCGAGAATGTGCGGTTCTTCGAATTATGTTATAAAACAAGTTTTGAAAACGACATGACAATAGTCCTAGTCTTAATATTAAAAATGAAGTGCCGCGCCTTTAAATCAAATGAATAAAGCGCCAATTTTTTTTTCAGATATTTTCCAATAAATCAGACTTATAATTCATTTTCAAATTTGAATATTGAAAGAATTTTAAAATTTTGTTGAAAATATTAAAAAATTTAATGAACAAGAGAAGGAATAAATAGAATTTTTTGTAAATTTTAAGCAATCTTTGATATGTTAAAAAAAACAATTAATAGATTATTCTCGCGAAAATTTGTATCTTTAACGGTAGAAAAATAAAATTAATAATTATTAAATAAATAAATAATTTTTAATTTAAGTTCATTAGTTTTTTAAAAAACAAAATGACAACATAATGTTATAGGAGATATCCGATTATCAAACTTTTATTCAAAAAAATGATCCAGTAAGAATCGATCTTATACAAAAGGCTTCATACAAAAAAATGAATTTTGGTTACGAAAAATTCAATATTCCTTTTTCAAAATTTTATTCTATTGATGAGAAATTCAAGGATGATCTTATTAGATCAGTGGATTTGGAAAATATTTGTAGTAAATCTATTTTATGTGATGATATTGATGTGGATTTAGATAGTTTTATTAGAAAAAATGAAAAAGGATCCGAAAAGATTGAATTTGCAGTGGATGCGAGATTAAATGCTGGTGATACACTTGATACAACTATTTCAACATTTCGTATTAGCAAAAAGGCTTAAGTGTCTGAGACTCGAAGATCTACTCGAAAGAAATTATTTTACTAATTTGACTACTAATTATTATCAAAAATTATGTTTGTATTTTTTATTCAATGATTAAATCAATTTTGAAAAAAAATAATAATAATAATATATAAAGGCTACAGAAAGACTAGCCTGAAGAATTGGCATTCTAAGAGGTCATGGTAGCTCCTTGAACATAACATATAGAAAAATACTGATAGAAGAGGGCGAAAGGTGGCAAGAATCGTGATCCAGCGTTTTATTTGTCAGACTAGAAGGACAAGAAGAAGACGGACGAGACAGAGACGAATAGAAATATTTGGTTGAATAAACAGAATTGGGGCGATCCATCAAGCTGTCACCTACGGCTGAACCACCACAACAACTATGATATTTATTATTAAAACAAAAACACAAATTAGATATAAAAAAATCACGAAAGTAGCAAAAATAACTTATAGCAAGTAATTTACGTAAAATATGGTGAATTAACCGTATCATAAAAGCACAATTCTTCTAAATGGCCTGAAAAATTTCCTCTAATTATTTAAATAAATAAAGAAAAAATTTAGTAAAATAATCTTTATGCACCATATTTTATTGTTAGATTTGACTTAATTTGACCTAATATTGATATTTAGTAATTAATTTTTTGATTAATTTGTATTCTAAAAATATGTTTTTGTATTTAAAATTATAGATATTTTATTTATTGTGTCAGTTAATTATTTTTATTGGAGCATACTATGTTAATAGAGCCACTCTTTAATTTATAATGATATATTATATAAAAAAACATAAAAACGCCAGAAATAAAAACACAGAGCTTTATTCAGGAAACGGTTAATCAAATTGTTAGACTGGCAAATAAATTAAAGATTTATGAAATTTGATAAAAAATCATGAAATTCAATTTGATGCTGATTAGATCTTTTTAAGAAGAACTTTGCTTAATAAATTAAAAAAATCAAAATAAATTAAAGAAAAAAATTTTTTTTAATAAGTTATATGATGAGATTGTATAAAACTTTCAATCAAGTCAAGTTGACTTGACTTAAAAAAAAAATTTTAAGTCATAACTTTGACTTAAATTTTTGTAACTTAGACTTAAAACTGTGACTTAAAAACAAATCTGTTTAAATTTAATTTTTTTCTTAAATTTTAATATTTTGTAATAAAACACTAGATTCTTCTCTATTTTTTTTTAAAATAATTCAAGCGAAGTAACAAGCGCTTTAGTTGGATTAATTTAAAATATTTTATGATTCGGTGTAGAGTAATGAATGGCTAAGCATCATCCGGATATGATTTTTTTAAATTTGATTTGATTTGATTTGGATTTGATTTGATTTTGAAAACTTTTATTCTTTTAAGAAAAAAATATATTTAGATTAAATAAAATTTTTTTTTTGTAAATTATAAATTACAAAATTAAATAATTTATTTTAATCGTAAAAGTTAGGTTTTAGATTCAAAAGAATATTTGAAAGGAGAGCATTAAAAAATTAGTGATGGGAGTTTTCTCTTTAGTTTAGTTAACTAATTTTTAGTCGACTAGTTTTTAGTTAACTAAATTTTAGTCGGCTTATTTTTAGCTAACTAAAATTTAGCCAACTAGCTTTTAGCTAACTAATTTTTAGTCGACTTGTTTTTAGCTAACTAAAATTTAGCCAACTAGCTTTTAGCTAACTAATTTTTAGTCGACTAGTTTTTAGTTAACTAAAATTTAGTCGACTTGTTTTTAGTTAACTAAAATTTAGTCGACTAGGTTTTAGTTAACTTATTTTTAGTCGACTAAATTTTAGTTAACTAAAAACTGGCCGACTAAATTTTAGTTAACTTATTTTTAGTCAACTTAACTAAAATTTATAACTAAAGTTTTATTTTTAAATTCAAATTTTTTAGGGAAAATTTTTTCTGATATTTTTAATTAAGACTTAATCTTAAAATAAATTTATATTATTATTTTTTTGTTTATTATTTTAAATGGCTTTGAGTAGTAAAACTCCTTTCACCATTGTAATTTAAGTATTTCTGAAATTGTTTAAAGATCCGAAATGTTAAAAGAATTCGAACAAAAATTAATTAATTAAAAATCTAACTCATTTACTAAACTTTTTGTTAATTCAATTTTTATACTTTTATTCGGTTTTGTTTTTATTCACTTTTTTATTCTCTTATCTCTATGATTCAATTTTATTTGTCCATGGGACTTAAACTTTAACTAAATAAAATTAAATAAATAAAAATAAATTTTGTTTTTTTATTTGGCTTTGTGTTTTACTCACTTTTTATTCAATAAAAAAAATTGCCAAACAATTCACTTTTTTTAACAATCAGTCTCATTGTCTCATTCAAATAATAATTCAATACAATTCAATTAATTTTTTATTGAATTGGTTAAAAATTAAAGAGTAAACAGGTTAATAATTAAAATTCTTATCCTATCAATCAACCAATAGAATATAGAAAGATAAAAACTAGAATTTCCGTTAATGATTCTTTTAGGCTTAACTTAATAAAATCTGTTTTTTTCCCTATCCCCTTATATCTTGCTTACCCCACAATTTCCCGCTAAACCTAAATTGTCTCACTAAGATATCTCAATCCTCCCACTAAAACTATTTTTTACTTAATATAATACTAGTCCCAAAGATATCTGATTCGCAAATAAATCTGCTAATTTCACATTTTTTGTACTCTTTGTCTAACTAATTCGACTAAACTAAAATTTAGTCGACTAAAAATAAGTTAACTAAAAACCAGTCGACTAAATTTTAGTTAACTAAAAACTGGTCGACTGAATTTTAGTTAACTAAAAACTAGTCGACTAAAAATTAGTTAGCTAAAAGCTAGTTGGCTAAATTTTAGTTAGCTAAAAATTAGCCGACTAAAATTTAGGTAGCTAAAAACAAGTCGACTAAAAATAAGTTAACTAAAAACTAGTCGACTAAAAATTAGTTAACTAAAAATAAGTGAACTAAAAATTAGTCGGCTAAAAATTAGTTAACTAAAAATTAGTCGACTTATTTTTAGCCGACTAAACTAAATTAGTTAAGTTAAGACCCATCACTATAAAAAATCACAAAATTAAAAATTCAAATTTAAGGTGTAAAATTTTCATTAAACTAATAAATAATCCTTTAGGGAATTTGTTAAAAAAAAATCTAATCTTTAATGAATGAGTTCTATATTTTCAATTTGTATTGTGTAAGTTTTAGACAGTTTAAAATTAGTTCAAGTTTGACTTTTGAAATCTAATATGAATGTAAGGCTACAATAATATTTTTAAGGAAAAATAGATAAACGAATTTTATAATAAAGCATTTAATAAAATTTGATTTTGTAAATAATATTTGTTTCACATTAATAAAAAAAATTAAGTAAAAAATTTAAACAATTCAGAAACATATCTTATTTTCCGTATCCAAAGCTAGATCCCCATCTAGATCCCCAGCTAGAACTTTGACTTGAGCCATAACCACCAAAACCTCCATAATTCGAGGAGCTACTTGAACCCCAGTTTGATCCATAGCTATTACCGAAGAATTGTCTTACTTTTCGTATATTTGGGTTGCTAATAACCAAAAGGCCAAATAAATCAACATCTTGGCTATCACCAAGCAAATTCTGTTGAACACTTACTCTGTGAATTTCCTGCACATTTTTAAAAAAACTTAGCATTCGTGCAAAGCACTCTTTATCTGTTATGCGAACACCAGCATCGGTGTCACTCAATGAATAATACAAACTCATATTTACAATTTCTCCATCTACTTTAATACTGTTTAGTAAATAAACAGGCAAGTCGAGTACTCTTGGATAAAGAGATATTTTCACTGACTCTGAGACATTGTTTAATGCACCCATTCCAAATATTTGCATTGGAAGAACAGTCAAATTGACAATGTTAGAGAAGGCATCACACTCAACACTTTCTATTTGGTACTGGCAACATAAAACATTCTTGGAGAACGTGCAATTCACAGCAGTATCATTCGATTCATTCGAAATGGACTCATTTGGTAGAGAAAAACTTAGTCCAATTAATAAGCTTAAACAAAGAGCAAGTGATATAAGAGTGTTCATTTTTCCAAAGAGTAAATGCTTCTAATTTTTTAAAGAAAAATAATTTTAATTTATATTGATTCACTTTCAATTTAAGCATGCATTTTTTGTGTATTTTTTAAGCTTTGAAATTTAAAAGACCCATTTGTTTATTCTCTTCAAAATAGTATAGAATAAAAATATTTAAAACAACTAATTTGATAATTTGACTTGATCAAATACAGCAAAATTGACTATTGAAAATTTTTTTGCAAATTCTTCAAGCTGAAATCAAGCTTTTAATTTTTTTTCTATTTTTAGTCGAATTTGAATTTTCTTTAAACACTAAAAAACAAGTGTTTAATCATTTATTTAAAAATTTTAAACTAATGTAGATTTTTTTATACTCATAAAATAAAACAGATAGTTGGATTCTTATTTTCTTTTTATTTCATAAAAAAACATAAATTAAATCACAGCTAAACAAGGGGATATTTAAGTGTTCAAATGATGATATTTTGATTCTTTGAATTCTTACATAATTTTTAAAAAATTCAAAGAATTGTATCTATTAAACTGGACACTTTAATTAAAAACATAGACATTAATATAAACAGAGAAATAAAATTTAAATTTTGCAAGAAGATTTAAGTTAAGTTAAGCGGAAATTTTTTTATAATAAATAAATTTTATGAATTTATTAGTTTTAAACTGTATCTAGATTAGTTGCAAGCTTATTTATATTTTAGTATTTTATTTAAATTTTTTTTAATTGTTTAAATAAAATTTGATAAATAAAACTAGATATTTTTTCAAATTTTTTTTCGATGTTTTCACGCTTTTTTTTACGTATTTATTTACAAAAAATAACTTAAACTTTTTATTTAACGATCATAAATTTGAGGCTTTTTTAAAGTTTTTCACTGAAATTAAGAAAAAGAAATTTCTCAGAAATGAAATTTTTTTTGTCACCAATTCCATATTAGAAATATCTAAGAAAATAACAAAGCAAGTAAACCAGATCCAAGTAAATAAAAAATTTACACGTTTTGGAAATTTAATTTAGCGTAAAAATTGAGTAAGATCCAAAATATATTTTAACAAGAATAAAAAAATTCAAAAAGAATTAATTTTAAAATTAATCTCTTTAAGAGTTCTATTGGATATTCTTAGTTAAAAAAATTAAAAATCATTAAAATTTATTCAGGAATTTATTCTAATTAATTGTATCATCAAAACTAACAAATTCGCAAGTTAAGGGCTCAATTTCAGGTTCTTCAGAGTCATTTATTTTGTTTTCGTTTAAAAATTTGGTCAATTTACAACTAATTTTTTTCGAAATAAATGAAAAATTTAACTTTTCGAATAATATTTTTGAATTATTTTCATTAATGTTATCTCTAACTGTATTTAGAAATTTACGGATATCTTTTGGAAGAATCAGGTTTTTATGAGATGAATGCATTTTTTCAGGTAAAAGTTTTCGGAATAAAATCTTAGTTGTTTTGTCTTTAAATCTTTCCACAAAATTCATCCTGGTAAACTCATCATCAAATATTGTTTTTCCTATTTTTAAACTGGATTCGTTTTTAAAAAACTCATACTCTGAACAAATATAAAATATTTTATCTGATTTCTCCATTAAATCAGCTCTTTCACATATTCTAGTATTGATTGTCATTATTTTTATATTTATTCTCTTGAAAATTCCCTTGATTAAAAAAAAGTTAGCTTAATTTAAAAAATTTGTTAAATTTACTGATAAAATATCACAAAATTGTTGTGTTATTTGTTTTAAATTGCTTCCACTTCTAGCAGACACATAAAAAAGTATTTTTTTTTGAGAATATGATTCAATTATTTTTTTTTGAGATTTTTTTAAACTAAAAGTCATAAAAAATATGATCGACAAAAAACTTAGAATTATTAGTATAAGAAAAATTGTCGAAATACGCACAAATTCATTTTGACACTCGAAAAATCCTAAAGGAAACTTTAAATCTTCTAATTTGAATTCCATATAATTATATTTTTTTAATTTATATATATAATTATATAATTTAATATAATTTTTATATAATATATAATTTTTTTGCGAACAATTTCCAGTTTGATTCGAGTCAAAATAAGCCAATAACTTTTTGTCCCAAACTGTTGCACCATTTGAATCATGATATTGTACTTCTACTAAATAATGTCTTTTCTTGGTAATGCTAGTTTCATCAATTTTAATTGAGGACATCAAATAGGGAATTTTTTCTCAGCTACCAATTCTAAATTACTATTATTATTATTTATTTCATAAATTACGCCACACTCGGCGATGTTTGAATTAAAATAAAGAAAAAATAAAAAAGTATATAAAAAAAAACAATACAATAAAAATTTGAATGAAATAGAAATTACATGTATGTTTCATTCCAGAATTAAATTAAATATGCACCGTTTGAGAATTTCTATTTTTACAGTAAAAAATAAATAAAAGGTACAATTAGATTCAATTTAATTTATCAATTTAAGAAAAAAATAATTGTATTTAAATCTGTACATAATTTACATAATTCATAATTTTTACAAGTAAAAAAAAAAACGTAGAATTAAAAGAAAGCAGAAAAAAATATTTATATACAGTTCGAATCAAAATTTATGTTAAAATCGGCAGTAGTTGTATCGGCAGCATTTGCTTGGATCTCAAAGGCTTTGTTGAGTTCTTTTAATTCATTGAATTTTTCGAATTCAATGAATTAATTCTATATTAGCCAATTCTAAATTAACTGAATAAAATTTAAAAATGTCCAAATCGACAGCGTAGCATTTGGGACTAAAAATTCGAAAAATTCGAAACAAAAAATAATTCTTTACAAAATTTCCACTTTTTGTCACATTAAATTCACTCAGTAATTTAATAAAAATAATATCTGTATCGAATTTTACACAAAAACTTGAAATTGGTTCAAATGATTTGTCCAAAATGTGTTTGTTTTGAAATCTATTGATCACTGGAAGACCGTCAAAAACTGTTTTGCTTCCGAAATAAGCTGAAAAATGCTCCGTACATTCAGTAGATCGTTTTTTTTCTATAAATAAATACCGGCCCTGCATTACATACTCTTTTCTGATTGTTTAGGTTTTTCCTCGTCGCCAGATGTAGTTTTTAGGGTAAGAGTTAGTTACAAGAACTTCGTTTGTACGGTTTCATTAAGCAAAGTCTGAAATAAATATTGAAAACAGCCGTTCTAGTGCCGATGTAAATAGTGTTGATAAATACAAATAGATGCAAATAGAGAAAGCTTGGCAAAAAGATTAAACAGCAAATTATAGATAGTTAAGTGATGTAAATAGGATGTATATATACTGGCTTTGGTAAGCTTATATTTAGCGTCAGGGTGGTGACGTTGCAACTGTATATATTGAAATAAGATGACGTGTTAAATACAAGTTAGAGCTGTATCTGTAAATAAGTAAATAGTTTTATTTTGTTAAACCAAAGTATGCTCTTGTGGTTGCTACACCACACTGCTACGATACGGTGAATTTGAGTTTCGGTGTATTTTTGTGAAAAGTGTGAAAAATGGTAAAAATCAACAAAAAAGAAAAATGGATTAAATTATTTTTGAGACTTAATTCAACTTTATTGCAATTTAAATTGAATTAATATGTACAATATATCAAGAAAAAACTTAGAAATTCCTATAGAATCATTCTTTTGGAATTTCTAAGTTTTAAATAATTAAAATTTAATTATTTTAAGGTTTTTAATTTAATTTTTCGTCTTTTAATAGAAATTGATCATGAGAAAAGTGCGATATTTCAAATTAATTTTTTTTAAGAAAATAAATGGGAGTAACTTTTGTAATTGTACTACACTAAAATTAAATAGAAAATATAAAGAGTGTAGAATATTTATTATTTATAGTTTTAAAACAAAAATCATTAAATTATTTTTGAAAATCAAGAAAAAATTTTTTTTTATTAAAGATAAAAATTTCATGTTTTTTCTAATTTCCTATTTTGATTACAATAAATATTATGCTTAAAAATGGCTAATCAAAATAATCTTACGTTTTGTTTCTTCAAAAAAATTAGATTTTTAAATTTTAATAATTAATTAATATTCCTTATACTTTAACTTGGTTAAGTATTTCAAATCCTTAAAAAATAACAATCATCAAAGAATTAATGATGAAAAACAACACATTTTTCACATAAGCCAAAATTTCTTTGTTCGTCGTTGATCAAGCATTTAATGCCACTTGATATTTATTTTATATCTTTTTTTCATGTAAAAATAAAGCTACCATCATGTAATTTACACCAAGTCGTTTTTTTTGGTTTCCCAGGTGATAGTGATGAATAAATACATTTATCACTGCCTTATAAATTTAAAGACTTTTGATATCTTAACTACCAATAAAAAACACCTAGTTTTTTACTTTTCTTTTGTATCTTAATTTTATTTTATTTAATTTGATTCTGTTTTTTGTATTTTATTCAGAAGGAACTGTAACTCAGTTCAGATAAACAATTAAAATATAAATATCTTGAAGTTTAAAAAAATTTAGTATAATAATAAATTTAATTTCCTTTTTTTTCTGATTTTTACCATTTTTCACTTTTTTTTACAAAAATTAACTGAAATTTACGTTAATTGTGGTCAAAAAAATTTTTTTTTCATGAAAATTGATTGTTTTCGAGAAATTTTGTAATTTTTTTTTCACTGAATTTTACATTAATTATAGGAAATTAACGATAATTATCTTTATTTTACGATAAATATCGTATTTTAGATTACCATATTTTACGTTGAATAAGCCAAAATATCGTGAATTTACCGTAATTTACGTAAAATATGGTGAGTTAACCGTATCATAGGAGCACAATTCTTCAGATGGCCTGAAGAATTTCTTTTAATTACTTAAATAAATAAGGACAAAATTTAGTAAAATAATCTTTATGTACAAAAAGCTGCTATATTTTATTATAGCAGCTTTTTGTACATATATTGTATATAATATTTTGTAATTAATTTTATGATTAATTTGTATTCTAAAAATATGTTTTTGTATTTAAAATTATGGATATTTTATTCATTGTGTGAGTAAATTCTTTTATATTGGAGCATACTATGTTAATAGAGCCACTCTTTGATTTTTTGTATTTTATTATATAACAAAACATTAAAACGTCAGAAATAAAAACACAGAGCTCTACCCACGAAACGGTTAATCAAATCGTTTGTCTGGCACATCAGATAATTTATTTTTGAAGGTTAATTATTTTATTTTATAATAAAATATAAGAAATTCAATTTTAATTAAACGGAAAGATAAATCCGTACCAATCCTACAATTTTCAGGAAATTTAGGATAGAAAAATCAATAAATCCATTCGAAATGAAAATAAAATAGTGAATTAATTAAAATTCAATTTGCTACTGATTAGTGCTTATTAAAAAAATTTAAATTATTTATTTTATTAAAAAAAAATTATTTGAATAAATTGAATAAAAGATTTTGAATTTCAAGAAATTTTTAATAGAAATAATTTAAAAAAATATCATAAGGTTCATTTGACTGATATTTTATCTTTAATTAAAACAAATTAAGGTAAAAGGTTTTAGTTGATGTATTTAAAAAGAATATTTAGTATATATCAGCTTAAAATTTATAAAATTTTATTCAGGCAATCTGAATTAAAAAGATATTGTTAGAAAGAGTTAAGTTATTTGCTAATAAGAAATCAATATTTAAGACTATTTTTTAAATACAAAAACGAGATTTTTTTCTGAAATTTATAATGAGTAATGGATTTCAATTATAAGTTCTTATTCCTAAAAAAAAATAAAATAAGTGCATTTTGTAATAGAATTAAATTTAATAAAAAAGGACTATTATTTATATAAAATTAAAAAGCGATTCTTGGAAAAAAAAAGACAAAGAAGAAATCTTAATTTTAATCGAAATTCTATTTCAAATAATCACTATTATTCCGAGTAATTCTAAAAAAAATTAAAAAAAAAAAAATAATTCTTCTAATTCTACTAGGTTAAACCTAGCTTATGAGCAGAGAAAAAAGAAGTTCTTTTTTCTCCAAAACATCTAAATAAAAAAAAATTCAATATTTGATAAAATTTATCCATTGTAAAGAAAATAAAGATCCTTTGTAAAAAGCAAAATTTGTTTCTTTTGAAGTTTAACATAAGTGATTTTTTTGATATTTTTGAATTTTCATCAAACAGCTTAAAATAAAGCCAGACTCATGTTAACTTTTCTTGAACTGCTGTCTCTATAAAATAAGTTTCTTTTATGATTTATAAATTTAGAAGCAACTTTTTTTAAAAATATGCACACTCTTTTTACAGTTGTTGTTTTGAGCTTAGCAATTGGACTAAGCTTTTCTCTACCAAAAGAGTCCATTTCGAATGTATCGAATGATACTGCTGTAAATTGCACGTTTTCCAAAAATGTTTTAAGTTGCCAGTACCAAGAAGAAAGTGTTGAATGTGATGCCTTCTCTAACATTGTCAATTTGACTGTTCTTCCAATGCAAATATTTGGAATGGGTGCATTAAACAATGTCTCAGAGTCAGTGAAAATATCTCTTTATCCAAGAGTACTCGACTTGCCTGTTTATTTACTAAACAGTATTAAAGTAGATGGAGAAATTGTAAATATGAGTTTATATTATTCATTGAGTGACACCGATGCTGGTGTTCGCATAACAGATAAAGAGTGCTTTGCACGAATGTTAAGTTTTTTTAAAAATGTGCAGGAAATTCACAGAGTAAGTGTTCAACAGAATTTGCTTGGTGATAGCCAAGATGTTGATTTATTTGGACTTTTGGTTATTAGCAACCCAGATATACGAAAAGTAAGACTAATTCTTGGTTCAAATCCTAATACTTGGAGCCCAACAAGCTACTCAAATAATGGAGGATATGGTGGCTATGGCTCAAGTTCTAGTTATGGATCTAGTTGGGGATCTAACTATAGATACGGCAAATAAAAAATTTTCTAAATTGTTTAAATTTTTACTTAATTTTTTTTATTAATGTGAAATAAATATCATTTACAAAATCAAATTTTATTAAAAACTTTATTATAAAATCACAGAGCAAATGATTTGTAATTTAAGTGTCTATATTTTAAATTTTCTTATTAAATCAAAAAATTAAATTCTATTTTCTTGAATCCTTTATCATACCAAAGTTCTATTTATGTATTTGTACTTGTATATAATTGAGGATTTTAAAAATCAGATCTTTTCGCTATTAAAATTTTTTCAAATCAATTTTTCATTAATTAATTTTTAAAAGAGATTTATATTAAAATTTTATCATTTTCAAATTTATTTGATATAAAAAATTAGTACAGTTAAATTAAATTTAAATTTATTCATCAATACAACTTCAATAAACAAATAGCCATTTGCTCTAATCATTTTAAAAAGAATTCTGATATTTGTCGCTTGTTGTTTGCCCTAGTCGATTTCTTCACTAAATTCCTTCAATAAAATTTTAGCTACCTGAAAGTTAAATTTCAACAAAAATTAATAAATCAATAAGAAATTTTAATAGTAAACCTTGACAAATAAAAATTTATTTTACTCCTAAAATTTTCTTAAAGCGTTAGTAAAATATTTCTGAAAATACATAAAATTAAAATCTGTTTTCGATCAATCAAAGTTTTCAGCACTGATTTTTTACTCGAAGTTCCAGAGCTATACTTGAACAGCCAGCAAGGAAACTCAAACAATGGTGGTGATAATGTTTTTACATGTTTTAGAGCCATTAAAAAGTGAAGCATAGGTTTTGCATAAGAATTTCCCCAAAAATTAAAAAAAAATGAATGATTAACTTATTTTGGGTCGCTTATTTTGAATGACAACATATCTATAAGTTCACATTTAAACTTAGTAAATAAATACAATGACACATACAAAAATGGAATTTATTTTCCCCATTATTAAAACCATTCACCAACAATCTATTTTAAAAACTCTAAGTAATTTATTTTTAAATTGAAGTCGAAAAATTTTTAAAAAAGACTGTTTAATATTTTTAAGTCTAAAAAAATCTAATTCTTTATTTCAAAAGTAGCTTCTTTAATTATTTCATATTTTACTTTTTGAATGAAAAACATCCTTTTTACTTTTCAATCTTTGTCTAATAGAATTTTTTTATGAAGGGTGTCAAAGTCATTTTTGAATAAAATTATTTAATTTAAAAAAAAAGGTCCTGATTGATTAAAAACAATTTTTTTATAGCAAACTGGACAAATTCAGAGTTGTATCTTTCGTAATAAAAAAAAAAAACAAGAATGATATTTGTTTTCAAACATTAAGTTAATTTTTTTAAGTGATATGAAAAAAAAAATTAATAAAAAGAAAAGATACATTAAACTTTTGTGGTCTACCGGGTTATGTTATCAGCTGATAACATATTTACATTACATTTAATTATTATAATTTTAAAGAAAATTTTTAATCAAAGTTTTTGTTTTAGCTTTGTAGTTTTTGAAGAAAAATATACATTTTTTAAAATAATTTTTGTAATGATAACTAAATTTTTCAATTTTGATAACATTTTTTGTTATCCTCATGATAACAAAACCGGAAGTGACCAGTTTGTGATGGTAGGATGTCGAAACAAAAAGAAGCGACTTTTACAACTCTTAAGAGCTATGCTTAGATAACCTCTAAGCTCCAGTTTAAACTATTACTAATTGTTTGTCATAGTTTAAATAAATAAAAAAAATTCTGAAAAAGTTAAGAAGCGCTTGATTTTTTTCGCCTCTATTTTGATTTGAACTGTAATAGAATAAGGTAAGATTATTTTTTGAGACAATTTTTTTGTTTAATTATTTATTCTCTTAGATCATATTTAAAAAATCTAGATTGAAATGACAATTTATTTATTTATTATTCTAATTAGACAAATAGGGTCTTGCCTGTTATGTGAACTAGGGGCTCATGTAATATGTGACCTGATGACTCATGTCAGTTTGGTGATCGGATATTTTTTTTTCGGGTCACATAAGTTTGGGTCACACATTATATGACCATAATTTTCTTTCTTTATTTTTTTATTTTAAACCAAAATATTTTTGTGACCCATCAATATTTCGAAATAATGAAAAAAATGACTCAAAATATATAGTTTAATAAGTTGTACATTGAGAACACCACCACCATAAAAGGTCATTTTTAGCATTTTTCCCACGCTTTCGTTCCTTCAATTCCATCTTTTTACCATTTTTCAAACAGGAATCATTTGTACAGTTTTGAATTGGTAAAATTAGCCCTAACGAAACAAAATAATTGAATAATTCGAGATTTTCTTTTTCTTTCATTTTGGTGACCCATCAGAATACTTTTGTGACCCATTGAAATATTTTGGTGACCCAAAAATTTGTAAATTTTTGGTATCGATGGTCAAATAACGTGTGACCCAAACTTATGTGACCCGAAAAAAAAATATCCGGTCACCAAACTGACATGAGTAATCATGTCACATATTACATGACCCCCTTGGTCACATAACAAGCAAGACCCGAATACAATCCTAATCATTCAATTTCTTTAATTGTGAAAAAGTTAAGAAACGGTTAAGAGTTTTCTTATTTTTTCTTAGCGAAATGCGCAATCAGTCAAAAATATATCTTATCTCGGACCCATTAATAAAATCTTTTGACATAATTTAATAATAACATCTTTTTTAAAACCAAGAAGTCCATTCAAATTCAAAAACGATGTTCTTTTTTTAACAGGACAGCATAGGAGCTATTATTCTTCACCAAAATGGAAGTAACTTTAAGTTTGTTAATCATAAAATAAACATACACTTAACTTTTTATTAAATAAAGAAAATTTCTAAATTATTTTAAAAGCAATTTACTTTAAAATGTCATATATAGTTTCGACTAAAATTTTCATTTCCTCTAATTCAAATCTTAATCCGATTGTTTGTGCTTTGAATTTCAAATAAATTTCAAAAGAAGAAAAAAAGAAATCTGATTATAAACGATAATTCTTTTTCAAGTTATCAGTTACCACAAGTGATTCAAAATAAATATTAAAGTTAAAATTCTTATTCCAATAATTCTTTTTTTGATCAAAAACTTCAATAAATTTAAATAAAAAAAAATTCAATTTTTTATAAAATTTATCCATTGTAAAGAAAATAAAGATCATTTGTAAAAAGCAAAATTTTTTAATTCTTTATAAAATTTATCCATTGTAAAGAAAATAAAGATCCTTTGTAAAAAGCAAAATTTGTTTCTTTTGAAGTTTAACATAAGTGATTTTTTTGATATTTTTGAATTTTCATCAAACAGCTTAAAATAAAGCCAGACTCATGTTAACTTTTCTTGAACTGTTGTCACTATAAAATAAGTTTCTTTTATGATTTATAAATTTAGAAGCAACTTTTTTTAAAAATATGCACACTCTTTTTACAGTTGTTGTTTTGAGCTTAGCAATTGGACTAAGCTTTTCTCTACCAAAAGAGTCCATTTCGAATGTATCAAATGATACTGCTGTAAATTGCACGTTTTCCAAAAATGTTTTAAGTTGCCAGTACCAAGAAGAAAGTGTTGAATGTGATGCCTTCTCTAACATTGTCAATTTGACTGTTCTTCCAATGCAAATATTTGGAATGGGTGCATTAAACAATGTCTCAGAGTCAGTGAAAATATCTCTTTATCCAAGAGTACTCGACTTGCCTGTTTATTTACTAAACAGTATTAAAGTAGATGGAGAAATTGTAAATATGAGTTTGTATTATTCATTGAGTGACACCGATGCTGGTGTTCGCATAACAGATAAAGAGTGCTTTGCACGAATGCTAAGATTTTTTAAAAATGTGCAGGAAATTCACAGAGTAAGTGTTCAGCAGAATTTGCTTGGTGATAGCCAAAATGTTGATTTATTTGGACTTTTGGTTATTAGCAACCCAGATATACGAAAAGTAAGATACTTTTTTGGTGGCTATGGATCAGGATGGGGCCGTGGTTTTGGATCTGGATGGGGCCGTGGCTTTGGATCTGGATGGGGTCGTGGCTACGGATTTGGATGGAATCGTGGCTTTGGATCTGGATGGGGTCGTGGCTTTGGATCAGGATGGGGTCGCCGTTGGGGATAAAGAGGTTTATGAAAATTTGTCTATAGATCTTTTTGATTATCTTTTTTTAGAATAATGTTTAATAAAAATGGACTTTTTGTATTCAATTTTTTTAATTAATAATTTGCTATAAGTTGTAAATGAAATTTTTAATAGTAATAAACACTTATTTTGCCAAAAATACTAATTATTAAGGGAATATTATTTAAATTGGAGAGATTATATAATTATTCACTAAATAAAAAATCATTGTTACAGACAGTTTTGATAGCATATTGCTAATTTTTATTTAGATTTTTTTTTTCAAATCTGAAAATTGGAGTTTCTGGTAAGACTTAGCTTAGTTTTTTTCCAATCAACTATCAAGCATTTCGTTTCTGTAGACTTTTATGAGTTTTACCCAACCCCAGAGATAATGAGATAAATGAATTTTTTGATTTTTTGATAATAAGATAAATGAAGTTCAGAAAATGAATCATAATTCGAAAATAAAAATAAACAAACTAGACTTTAAAGAAAAATTTCTGAGGCTTCTATACTCTTATCATTCAATACCCAAGAAAATCAAATTGGTAATTATTGGTAAATGGAGCGACGCTGGTATTTGCCGTGTCGTCTCCTTAGTGCTGGAATCAACTTTACTAAATTAAAAAAATTTAACAATTAATTTTTTATTAAATTTTAGTCAATCTTGTAAGGATTTGGAAAAATCATTAAGATTCATTTTCACTTTAAGAGCTAAAAGCAATGATTTCGTTAATGCTACCGTCACTCTGTTTTCCAATACTATTAATTATTATTATTCATTTCAATTGCCTCTAATTTGGTGACGTGAAAATTAAAAATTAAATAAATTCTAAATGCATTTAGAATTTTTACAATAAGTGAAAATGATTTCATGATTACTTCATGAGGTAATTATTTTATAAATAAATATTTTAAATTGTTTAATTTTATTATTTTTCTTTTTTTAATTTTCTCAAAAATTAATAATTAGTTTTATTTATATAAAATACTAATATACTATCTCAAGAGATAGAATCTCAATCAAAGTGTGGAACAAACGATGAATACTCGATAAATTCAAAATTTTGTGGATTTGAAGTCTTTTTCCGAATGTCAAATTAATCTGTATGTAAATATGCGATTTGAAAAATAATAGGGTCTAATTAAAAACATGAGTCTGGTAATTACAAACGAACTATATATGGGTAAAAATGATCGATCTATCGATAGTCTACGGTCTTATTAAAAACATATTCGTGAGGATCAGGATTTTTAAAAGAATTTTTAAGTGTGGGTTTTTTTACCAAATTGATTTGAATTTTTAATTTCATTATCATTATCACTTTTATCTTTTAAAATTAATGAAGTTCTCAAATTATTTTTTAATAAAAAAAAAATTAAATTTCGATTTGATTTGAATGGAGAGAATTTTTTCATAATTATCTGAAAATTTCATAGCAATATTTCACAAATTTTCATATATAAATCAAATCCTAAATTTACTATTAAAATAATATTTCTTTAAACTTTTGTTAAAAAAATATTTCATACCTGTTCGTTTTTTTACCTCTAAGAATTTTTTGCACCTATTTTAATTTAAAACACTTCATTTAGATTACAATTGCATAACTTCTTTAGATTCATTATTTCCGATTATCACAAATCATTTTTGACATGGCACCATTAATCTTTCACATTTTATTTACAACATGAAAAAATAAATTATCAATTTTGCATTATATTGTGTATTTTGTCTAAAATAAAAAATCAAAAAATTTTGCCACAAACAATTGTCCTTTTTTAAAAAAAAAAGTCAAAAAAATTTGATCAAGTATCCTTTAAATCCTACAACTTGAGAATAAAATTTTTCTCCAAGTGATTTGTTTTCTTAGATACCTGAACACAACTGCTAAACAATCGAAACACACGAAAATACATAACATAATTTAGCTTTATTATGTGAAGTTTTATTATTTAAAAAACAATATTGTTTGTCAACCACAGACTTACATATAAAAGTGCTCTTAACCTGAAATCTTAAAATAAAAAGAAAAAAAAAATTTCGAAAATTGTTTATTAAATAAATAAATAAAATCTTGTAAAATCTGAAAATAAAAAACTTCGTTGATTAATTAAATTGCTACGCTACACCATTAGTACAAATGGGCTGAACTCTTGTTCATTGAACTGGCGACCGATTGCCTATCTTCCTCACTAATCTTCTTTCTCACAATAATCGGACTAGAGTCCGGCAATGGAGGCGCAATGGGAATACCAGTTTCCCGGTCTGTCTCGACCAACTCTTTGCTCTCATAAACTTCATTTTCATCTAAAAAATTCTTGTTCAATTCACTAAAATTTAATTTATCCGCTTGGGGCTCTAGCTTGTCCAGTTTTTTGATATAATCATTGATGTCATCGGGCGAGTCCAGCTGATTGTTGGTGCCAATGCTGATCGCGTCTGTCTGAATATTAATCTCATGCGAGGACAAGAACGCCTCGCTCTCATGCTTCTTGTTCAGCGAGCTGAACCGCGATCTTGTCTCCTTGGACTCTATGGAATCTCTTTTAGCAGATTGTTGGAATTGGACTGGTGGCGGAAATTCGGCCACTTCCACTGCCTCCTTGTCCTCATACTTAACATCAATGATGCTCACATTGGACCTGTTCGGACTGCGCTCTCTATGAACTGCCAAAATTTCATCAGTGTCCGGATCTTTAATGACTCTTTTAATAAAATCTCTCTCAGTTAAGTCATTTTCATTTATTTTGTGGAACTCGGGCCGGTCCACAAAAGCCTTGGTCCTGATATTCGAAGCCAGCAGTCTTTCATAGGCATTTAAATAGCTGTCGTTCAAGCTGGAGTAGTTAAGCTCCCTTTTCCAGTCATATTTAGGCTCATAATTCCAATCATTGTCCGAGTTGGTTATTTTCCTCAGTCCGTCCCAGTCAACAGTCTTAATTTCGTTGGTAGTTTGCCACTCGACCCGCTCGCCACCATCCATAAAATTGTTCTCATAGGCAAAATTGACCCTTCCAATGGGCTGAGTCAACGAGCCTGTGTACTTTTTGCTTATGTTTCTGTTCGGTTTTTCCAGACTAAACTCTTTCACTGTTTCGTATTTGATGGGGGTAGCGGGTCTTTGGTCCGCGTGGCTCATGATCTCAAAAACAGGCCGGTTGAGCGATCCGTCATAGGAGTAGGTGGTTTGCTGGAGAGGTTTTGGCGCAGTGGTCGAATACCGCATGGTATACTGCTGTTCTGGTCTGGGTGGCGGCTTTTCTATGTTCAGGTGAAGCTCAAACGTGGACAGTTTGGGCTTAGATGTAGAATAGACTGAGTGCATGTCGTCCACCATTACCGTGTTGTTCAGAGGCTCGCTTTTCACATCGGCATAGGCCGACTTGCCACCACCTGAATAGTACAGGTCGGTTTGGTTGGACAAAATTATTTCTCGCTTTTTTAAGAAAAAAAATTTATTAAGCCCAAACATTACAGGTAAAAAGGTGTTCAAAGAAAAAATAAAAATTTAATACTTCTTTAAATTTTCTTTTCTTGACATATCTAGCTCGGCAACAGTAGCGTACGAGGCATAGAATTGCGATCAGCTCAACAAGTATGAATCCAACCATACCCCATATAATGAGCTGTGTAGGTATACTGAGAAAAATGCTTTGAATTTATCTGGCTACATTTAGAAAAACAAAAAAGAATACTTGGATCTATTAGAAGTGTCTGTTTTTTGAGATGTAGTCGGAATGTCAGCTACTGGTCCGGGACCACTCGAACTTGCCATTCTACCAAATTGATTGATTCAGTATGCTTGGTTATTTTTGTTTTTTTTTGTTGAAATTTAAGATTTTATATTAGACATACTCTCGACGCTCTGCTTATTCTCCTATTCAATTCTGAAAAACAAAAACAATAATAAGAAACCAGTTAAGTAACAAGAAATGACCCTTTTATTGTTTGAAAATAATTAGTTAGTAAAATAACTTGAATATCTATTGCACAAAAGCATCTTAATTAAATTTGACTATGGGTGCTCTAGGGCGTTGAATTTTTTTAAAATTTAACTAATTAAAAATATCTGAATAATTTTTTGTTTACTATGCTTGTGGTCACTTACACTAGCGTGGCTATTTAAAATTTTTCAAAGTAAAATTCTAAAATTCGAACTTAATTGCCAAAGTGGCATGAATATGCTGATGGTTCGGGAAAATGCCGATGATTGTAGTTACAAAATTTGTCACTGTTTACCTGACACTTTGAAAGCAAATTTACAATTTTCTTCAAAATCTGTGTTTTAAATATCGAAACAAATACAAAATCAAGTCCCAGCTCAGATCCAAATGTGTTACATAATATTAAAAATAATAATATAAAACAACAACGAGAAATAATAGCGAACTGTTTTATTTTTCATTCTCATTTTTTATGCCATTGAAATTTTTCACTTATTATTTATTACTTAACGTGATTTAAAATTTATAAATTATGTCTTAGCAATTACCTAGAAAAAAAAATCAATAATTTAATAGTAATTACTTCTATATAGTGGTTTAATTGTTTACAATTTGGTAACTAACTTAGAGAGACCAAAGCATTTTTGCACAATCAAGAGAAATCGATGAAAAATTTGCTATTTTTTAGGCTCTAGAAGAAACCAATGCTTGTTCATCTAGTCAATTTTAAACAAAAATTTCTTAAAAAAATATAAGATTCAAATTTTTAGAGAAAGATTTAAAAATTAATTCTTAAAATCAAAACAGAAAATAATTTGTACTTGAGAAAAAACATAAATTTTAATTTTAATTTATTTTTTGAAACAATGATCTGGTTTAAAATTTGTACTTTTACTAAATGATTGACGTTTATTAAAGATTTATTCTTAAAGTTTTTTAATATTCTGATGAAATTGAATATTTTTTCCAAAGTTTATTTAAAATTAAATCAGCTCTTAAAAATTTGTTAGATTTAGATTTTATTAAAAAAAATATCAAATATGAATTGAGAGATTTGTTAAATTTTTAAATTAGATAAGAGATAAAAACTTCATATTCCATGTTTAAAAGACCAATATGAATAATATTGAGTAAAAATAGAGTTAAATAGAGTTAAAGTCTTTCAAGCATATTCGAGAACAATTTTCGTCGAATGCTCTCACTTTTTTAAATCAACAAATGTTTAAAATTCCTACAAAAAAAAACCCTAAGAAAATATTCCAAAAGGTTATCTGAAAGACTTCAATGTAAACTAATTTTGAATAATTAACAATTAGTTAAATCTTTAAACAATTCAGCTCTCTATTGTTCTAGGTATTATTTGTTCTATTTTAGACCTTTTATTAGAATAACACTTAAATGACTTTCTTTTATGGTTATAAATTGCTGACTGAGTTAGTAATTTCAATTTATGATTTAAGTTACTTTTAGATTAATCTTTTTTGGAATTTTAAGTGACAAAAAATTCAATTCCCAGCCAAACGATTAAATTAGCAATTAAGAAATGAAAAAAAAAAACAAGGTAAAAATTATGAAAATATGTTCTATTAAATTTAAAAAAATTAAATCCTTTGTCAAAAATCAAATTGTTTTAATTCTTAATTTTATTGACAAAAAAAAATAAAAAAATAAATAAATATTTTAGCCATTCAAATCTTGAAGCTCGTCTACAAACAAAAAAATATTGCTTAGTTTGCAAACCCTTAACTTTTCTGTTCAAATAAATTCGAAAAAAAATTTTTTGTTCCCAAACAATTTACTTTTAAGATTTGAATCTCAAAATTAAAAATAAAATATTTAACTGAGATTACATTTTGTTTGCAATTCAAAAGAAATATTCAAATAGTAATCATTATCAGAATGTGTGCCTAAGATAATTTTCATTTTTAACTAAATAATAATTTTTTAAATTAAAAATAATAAGACAACAGTTTTTTTTTACTATTTAGAAGCTGTAATTTCTAAATCAGTGATCGGTTGTTTATTTGGATAGATATGTTAGGTCCAGGTTAAACCGAGATTAGTCGCCTATTTAAATACCTAAAATCAAAATAATGTCAAAAGTTTTGATTGAAAATTTTAAGAAGGTAATAATAAATTTTGAGATATTTTAAAATTAGTTTGGCCTAATTTTAATTGTTTAAGATGGTAAAATTTCCGCTAAAAAACGAATCATCAAGAAACTCAATTTTCAGCTAATTTAAATTTTCTAGAGAAAAATTTAAGTTGAATAACTAGGAAGCTGATTAAGTTCTATACAATTTTCAACAAGCAATTACAAACAAATGAGTTCGGAAACCCTCGGCAACATATACTTAAACTTTGTTTAAGTTTGTAAAATTTCTTGACAAAATAAAAAAACCAAATTTACGAAAATAAATTTTTTTTAGTTTTACAATAAATTAAAATGTCATTAAACTAGAAATTCGTTAGACAGCAATTTTCGTAGCAATAGAATTATTTAAATTAGAAAGTTGTTCACACCATTTTTGTAAAGCATTATACCGTGATTCGTCACCTTGAGCATTTTTTTCCAATTCCAAAACTTGATTTACTTGGTCAATCCGGCCTTTGATAGTGCTTCAAATTTTTTATTTTTTTTAAATTTATTTATATTCTTTAAGGGAAATTTATGCCTTACTTGTCCAAGATGCATACTATCAACAAATCTTCAACTTCTTCGGCATCGATATTCAGTTCCTATTTTAATTTATTTTTAATTTTTTATAAAATCAAATGTTGATTTTACTTGTGCAATGAAAGGTATATGAATTTTGGTATATGGTTTGATTAGTTTGATCAAAACTTGAGTTCTAATATTTCTTAACAAGTCTTCTATGTGCTCTCTAATAAAAGTATCTTCCATTATACTCTGATTTTGTTTCAAAATAAGCTCAAATTCGTTTATATCATTATTTTGATAGGCACTTAAAAAAATAAAGATTTTTTTTTTTAATTTAATTTGAAAATTTCTTACCTGACTAAATTTGTAATAGCTAAAATTTCTGGATCGTTTTTGTACGGTTTTGCTTCTTGAGAATCAAAAGGGTTTATGGCCGATTTCATGAGCATATTGGCCAAAACCAAATATTTAAGACAAGTAGTCCGACGTGGGCTACCTGATTCATCGTAGTTTTTGAATGCCTCAAAAAAATCAGTGTGTGCTTGTTCGTATTCCTGTTCTCTGAGATGCATCTTACCACCACATTCTCTGATTACACCCATGATTAATGGATGCGGAATGGCAGATTTTATGTGCAGCGATTGTTCATACAGTTGTTTTTGTTTTTTATGATTTTTTTGAGCTGTATACATTTGAATTTCAAGAGCATATACTTCTAACAATTGGGTTCCTTTTTTCAAATCATCTTCACCATCATCTGTCTTGATTATAATATTAATAGCTAAGATATTCTCAATAAAATATTTGAAATACTTGACAAGATTTGTGCAGTTCTTTTAGAACTTTGCCAAGTTTAATGTATTCCTCATTATCAAAGTAAAGTTTTCCGAGCTTGAGCTTGGTTTTGAACCAAAGCCGATCGTTTTTTGTCTCTTTAAGAGCCAGTAATGTTGTTTCGTAAAAATTTTGTAATAGATCCATCTTAATAGATTTGAATAAATAATTAAAGAATGATTGTTTAAAAAAAAATCAGTAAATAAATAGTCTACATCTCCCCAAACCTAAGAAATCCATTAAAATTATTATTTGAAAATTAATAAAATAAAATAAAATTATTTTAATATAATAAAATATCAAAATCCTTAATAAAATTAGCAGAATAATTATCTCAAAAAAATTATATGTCATTTAATTGATCAATTGAATTATTTATGCATGATAGATAGATAATCCGAACTAATCAAGAACTGTGGTCATAAAAATAAAGTTTATATAATTTTGTTATAATTTATTTTTTGAATTTTTATTTATTTTCAAGCTATATGTCGGGTTTGGTAGTAACAAAACCAAAATAATATTTTTGTGTAAAGTCACACAAGTTATAAGTCGTAGTCTAAATTTTATTTTTAACATTTATTTACAAGAATGAATTTTAATAGGTAGATTACAAAAGTGAAATAATTTTTATTATTTATTTTTCCTTCTTTGACTTCTAATTGTTATCTAAAAATCAAATAAATATCCTACTGAATTTAATTTTTCTGCTTTAGTTAAAAATTATGAAGCATTTTTCTAAAAATTTTCATCTGATATTTTAAAAAAGTTATGTCAAAATTTTTATAATTCAAATTAAAATTACCTAAGAAACATTTTTTAAATTAATCGGTTGATTAAAAAATAATTTAATTTAAAACTATGAAGATTAAATATTAAACTCTTTTTAATATTAATTAAAGATAAATATATAAATAATTTTCCTTAAAAAAAATACCAACCTGCTTAGATGTTGAAATATAATCAAGTATAGAATTGATCGATCGCTCTGAGTAGTTTCGGACAACAGCACTTTTAATATAAGTCAATAGCTCCTTGTATCTTTTCATCATTTCATTAAATTTTCCCTTTCATGATATTAAATCAAAAACAAATAAATTCTTTTGGTTAAAACTCACAAGTTTAAAGTAAAGTTTTATCATTTGTTTAAGTGCCCGGAAACCCCATTCACCTTTTTCTTGTTCTAGATCTAGAACTCGACTAAAACTTTCTAATGCAGCATTTGGATCATCCTCTTTCAAAGCCTTGGAATTATAGTACTGATTTTCCAAATCGACATCGGGCTCTGAAGCCGACTCGGACGAATATACCAACTCGTTCGGGTCATAGTCATCTTCCATTATATCTTCACAATCAGACATTTTCCAAGAATAAAAATTAAAAATATTTAAAAATAAAAAGAATTAACAAAAAATTTGCTTTTTATATAAGCGCCTTCTAATTTCTAAATTGCAAATAAAAGTTAAAATTTTTCTAAATTTTTTTAAATAAATTTAATTCAAATAAATTCTAAATGAATCAAATGAAGAATTTAAGTTTTTAGCATGGATCCAATAAATTTGTCAATTAAAGCTGCTCAAGAGAAAAAAATTTCCGAATCTCGGGATTTTTTTGAACAATTAGTCTTAGACTATCCGACTTGTGGTCGCTTCTGGAGAGTATTTATCGAGCAAGAACTAAAAGCAAGAAATTTTGAACAAGTCGAAAATTTATTTCAGAGATGTGTAATCAGAGTTTTAAATGTTGATCTTTGGCGAACTTATTTAAATTATGTACGGGACATAAAATCAAAATTACCAAACTTCAAGTCAGTATAGAACAAAATTTCATCCTGAATAAAATAGATAATATTTTTTTCTTAGAGAAAAAACTGCTCAGGCATACAATTTTGCTTTGGAAAAAATTGGACTTGATGTTAACTCTTACAGTATTTGGAATGATTATGTCAGCTTTTTAAAATCAGTGTAAAATATTTTGAAATTAAAAAAAAATTTCATTTTATTTTAAAAATTCAAGTGAAGCCGCTGGCTCTTTTGCAGAAAATCAAAAAATAATGGCTATTCGTAAAGTGTATCAAAAAGGTGTTATGAATCCGATGATAAATGTCGACCAATTTTGGAAAGACTATTGTGCATTTGAGAATGTAAAATATAAAAAATCAATTAAAAAAAAAATAATATAATTTAATTAAAGCAAATAAATCCCTTGATCGCCAAAAGAATGATTGATGATCGTAGTCGAGAGTTTATGACAGTGAGAAAAATTTCAAAAGAATACGAAAATGTGACTAGACATTTGGACCGCAGTTCACCGTGTTTCCCATCACAGGGAACTGTGGAGGAAATGAAGCAGAAAGCTTATTGGAAAAAGTATATAGAATGGGAAAAGAGCAATCCACTGAAAACCGATGATTTAGCTGTTGTAGCTAAACGGGTGATGTACGCATATGAGCAATGTTTGTTATCTTTAGCTAACCATCCAGATATATATTTTGAAGCCACTAGTTATTTACAGAATATAAGCTCGCTAATGGAAGAGAAAAGCGATGCTGTTTTGTCCAAATTTTATGCTAGTGAAGCTATTAATATTTACGAAAGAGCTATCAATGGTTTTATGAAAAAAAATCCTCTTATCTATTTTGCCTATTGTGATTTTGAGGAAGTAAATAAAATTTTTTTTTTTGATGAAACTCTATCCTGTAAATGTTTTTTTTTGATTATCCGAAAATACTTCTCAAGTTCGCTTAAATACGGTAGTTTAAGAATTTACAAATTTTTATTGAAAATGTTTTCACAAAAAATGAAAATTTTAAAAATCAGTAAAAGATTAATAATCTTATTTTGTGATTCGAAAAAACTGTTCAATTTAATTATTTTCTATTTAATTTAATATTTAATTAATTTAATCAATTCAATTCAAAATTCTTATTTTTAAAAAAAGACTTCAAAAATTCAACGAAAAGTAAGTATTATATTCAAGTAATCATGTTAAGTTTGTGATTTTTGTCACATAATTTATGGTTTTGTCACATTTATTTGTGCTTTGAATTGATTTTTCAAGAAAAAACATTTTTGTAAAAATTAATTTATAATTTCTATAGAAAAAGTATTTTAAGGAAAATTTATCATGTGTATGAATTTATTTTTATAGAATAATAATGTGTGGTTATTTTGGTAGAAAAAAAAGTTAAAAATATTTTAGACTGTAAGAAATAATACAAAAAATATAAATTATAGCTGAGATGAATTAGTTTAAGGTGTTGTTGCTTGTTTTATAATTTTTGAAATAAATTAGTCTCAGAAATAAATGTAAATAATTTTTATTAATTTAATTAAATTAAATCTCAAAAAAAATATGGGGGCATATTTCTTTATAACAGTCTTCTGTGAAAAGTTTTGTTATTTAATTAATTTTGCATGAATTTATATTTTTATTTATTTATTTCAATGAACGCCTTAAAGGTGATTTAGAATATCATCGCTTCAGTAGAACAATTCAGAAAGACATTTAGTTCATAATTTAGGCTTTATTTCTTGGAAGAATAAAGCTAATTTTCAAAGTTACCTTTAAGGTTATTTTAAAAAAAACTTAAATCCTTTCATCATAAAAATCACAATAGAAAGTCGATAAATTAATTATTAAAAAGTCTTATTAAGAAAATGAGAGAAGTATTTTTGAACTTAAGTATCAAATTATAATTAAAAAATATAAAAAATTATTTAATCTGGTAATTTTTTGAATACATATTGAAGAAAAGTTTGTTTAAAAAAAACGTTTCAAGATGAAGAAAACCGTTTTTTAAATATTTACCAATTTTTTACTTAGAGTCGGCTAAATTATGCTAAGTGTAAGGAAATATACGAAAAATTTTTGGAAATAAAAGATATTGATCCGTCCTTGTGTTACATACAATATATGCGCTTTTTGCGTAGAGTAGAGGGTATTCGCTCAGCTAGACAAATTTTTAAAAAAGCTCGTGACGATCCTCGTATTTCGTATCATGTCTATGTAGCTGCCGCCTTCATGGAATATTTTTGTACTAAGGACAAAAATATTGCATATAAAATATTTCAACTTGGATCAAATAAATTCGACCATATTTCCGATTATGTTCTTTCTTTTATTGAATTAGCAAAACATATTAATGGTAGAATTTTTTTCTTTTTTAATTTAATTTTTTTTAATCAATTTTGTTTTAAGAGAATAATACAAGTAGAAATTTGTTTGAAAAAACTCTCAAAGAAGGAAAAATTCCGAAAGAAAAAACAGGGTAAGTTTAAATTTTAAGTTTAAAAATCAAGAATAGTTTAAAGAATTTTATTCATATTTTTAATGAATAAATTCGACTTAATTAATATATTTGAGTTGAAAAAATTGAGTTCACCTTATTTTGAGAATAAATTAAAAAAGATCAAGAAAATTTTGATTGAAAACAAAGTCTATGAATCTTTAAAAAATCTAAGTCTTCTTTCTTCTAATTTTTCAAATTAAGAATTTTTTATTTTAATTTCAGAAAAAAGTAAATTATGAAATTTTATTCAAATTTTCTTAACAAAAAGAATAAACAATAATAAATTGGAACATTTTAACTCCATTCTATCGAGAAAGTTTTTATTGAACAATATTTTTTTTTTAAAGTTTTTTACAAATTATTAATCGTTCAAAAACTTTTTGAACAAGTCTGTATTGCATACAGATCACAAGTCAAGTCATGAATTTAATTTTTTGTTGAAAATTAAAGTGTACAATTCATGACTTCATCGTGGTCA
This sequence comes from Brachionus asplanchnoidis, assembly GCA_025491095.1. Taxonomy (NCBI): domain Eukaryota; kingdom Metazoa; phylum Rotifera; class Eurotatoria; order Ploima; family Brachionidae; genus Brachionus; species Brachionus asplanchnoidis. The sequence continues at coordinate 4,491,426 of JAILYF010000010.1, read as the reverse complement.
AATTAAATAAAAAATTTATAATAAAAATCAATGTGAAAAAAAGTCAGACTATGTTTTTTAAAAACTTAATATTTCGTGTCGAGCAGTATAAAATAGAAAAAAAATTTTCTGATTGTCGAAAAAGTTAATTTTTTTTAAATTTTCTTAGTGATATTTGGACCGAATGGCTTCAATTTGAAAATAATGTTGGTAAATATGAAAATATAATAAATGTTGAGAAAGCTCGTTTGTCCATCAATGATGAAGATTCAGCAAATATGGACACTAGAGATACAAAATTGCTAATAGACAGATTTAAGTTTATGAATTTGTATCCATGTTCAAGAATAGAGTTAAAATCAATTGGCTATAAGGATTTGAATAATAACTATTCGGTAAATTTAACTCCGGCCAATAAACCAGGTGAATCGTTGACCGGTAATTTGGCTACAGCGAATTCGACAGCAGCAAAGTCCATTTCAAAAGAAAAAGGCTATTCTAAAGACGAAGTGATTTCTAGTAGAGTATTAGAAACATGTTTGAGTGCTAACCCTTTCACTGGTGCAATAGTAACCCGACCAAAGTATCCTGAACCTGACACGTCCAAAATGTATCCATTTAAACAAAGCAGAGAAAATATAACTGCTTTACAACCAGTGCCAGGTGGTGGATTGTTTTTATTTCCATCGATTTTTGCTGAAACTATTAAGCGACTTCCTCCGCCGGGTAATTTCCATGGACCCTATGTTTCTATTGATGAATTTTTGGCTCATTTTCAAGCACTTAATATTCCTAGTGATTTTCAAACATTTTATAAAAATTACGTTTCCAACCGTAATGATGTCAAGCGTGATGAAGATGTTGAGCGCCCAACTGGATATATGGATATTTACAAGCAACGACATCAAAAAAGAATGATAAAATGATATTTGTAAAATGATCTTCTACTTTTTTTGATCTTTAAAATACATTTAAATTAATTGAGTAAAATTAATAAGAATAAATTTTTCAATCAATCATCAATCAGAGATTGTTTGTTGTTTTACTTTTACCGCTTTTATTGAAATAATTATAAATAATTTATCGATTTTGTATGAATTTGTGGTTTACTTAAAATAAAATTAGTAAGCAAAGAGGATTTTTCAACATAAGGTTAGAGAAGTTGGTAATTAAAATAAGATAAACTCAGTCAGAATTTTATTTTTTAAGCTTTGAATTTCTATGATAATGGTTTTAAGAAAGAGTCGATTAACTATTTGAAAGTTTGAAAAAATTTAAAATTTTGATTTAACAATCAGGAATAATTATTAAAGCCTACAATTTAATTTTAGGATAAAGGATAGCAAAAATGCCTCAATTTTGTTGCACATTAATAAAAAATTGAATTCAAATTATGAATTTGGTACATGGAAAATTAAATCTAAATTTAAATTACTTTTGTTTAAAAATTCTTTTTAGTTTCAAAGGCTTAATCTTTAAAATAAATTATCAAATGTCTATTTCAGTAGTTTGGCATACCAATCAATTTCAGTTGAAATGTTTTATTGAATTTTTAGAATTTCTGCTATATATGTCTATCATTTTATGATGGTCCAGTTATTTTCATTTATAATTGCATTCGGACTTAAAATTATCATTTTCTTTTATTAATTTTTATGTTTAATTTTAAAATCAATTATTTTTAGAGTAATTCACTAATTTCCGGATTATTTTTTTTATTTCAGTTTTTATTATTTTTTTTTTCAAAATTTCGGTTTTAATGTAAACCTATATGATTTATAATTAAAAATCTAAAATAAATTTCTCTTAGTTGAAAAAAAAATATTTCCAAGATTTGTTCAGGAATAAACCAACAAAATTTTATTAAAATTATTAATGGATAGTTTGCCTGATATTGTGATCAAAACAATTAATATAGGAAATTCAATTGAATTTTTTTATTAAAAAATATAAACACTGAAAAGTCCTTCTTTTTTTTTAAGTCACTTAAAATCGATTAATAATTTGGAGTTTAATACAACAGCATTGGAATTATGTTTTTATTTTTGTAAAGAATATAAGTTTATTTGTACAAGGAATCAAAATCATTAATGAGTAATATTTAAATTTAGTTTTTTTTTAGTTTCTTTAAAAAAAAAGAAATAAAAATAATCTTTATTATCGTGTCTAAAGTAAAAAAAATTCTAAGGTAATAATGCGTTTTTCAAAACTTAACTGAATCATTTTGAAAATAAAAAATCATTAATTTTGTAATTTTTAATATTTAAAAATTTTGATCTTAAAATCATAATCATAATCATAATTTTATTGTGAATAAGAAATTAATATTTTATGAACAAAATGGAATGCTAAATCCGAAATAATTAGGATCTATGAATAAAATGATTTAGTGTTCCCAGGAGTGATATTTGATATTTAAAAACCACCATTTTCGAAAAATTAAATATTTTCACTTAAGAGAGTGCATTTCATGACCTGAACAAAATATTTGATCCATTACTAAAAACAATTTTCAATTATAGTCTTTTAAATTTAGTCTAAAACTGAATTTGAAATGGCTTGAGAAAAAAAGTTAATAAAAATTTGGATTTTGTTTTAATAGAATTTTTTTATTTCCTTATCATTTTAAGTTGTCATGACAATAAGCATAATTATCTTAGAGCTAATCTTGATTGATTTTATTTATCGGTGTTAAAACAGCTTTTGGTTTGTAATTTCCAGAAGCTCTAAAATAAAATTTTAATTAAAAAAATTTAAAAAGGTTCTTAGCTTTTTTTTTCTAAATTTCGTAAGTTTTATTAATTATTTTCTTCTAAGTATTCAACAAGCTAAAAACAATCGTCTAGACGATGACTTAATACTCTTCAGTGCCCGTTCGTGTCTAAATAACACGATATCCGATAAAATATCGCATTTAATTTCGGTTCATTAAGCTTTTTAAATGGACACTATATTAATTTCAAATAGTGTGTTTTAAGGTAAATTCGGCCAAGTTCCTTGATTTTTGACAAATGAAATCAATCGATCCAAATGTTTTTTTAATTAGGATGTGATTTTAAAAAAAATATCCAAAAATCAATAATCTGCAGATGCTCCCAATTCATTTGAAAAAGTTTAATTCATTGGAAATATTTTTAAATACGTGAGAGGTATTTATCGATTGAGAATTTATTTGACATTTAATTTGACAGCTTCATTATCGATTTTAGTCTCGAATAAGCTAAATTTTGTCCACATTCAATTAAAAAAATAAGATACGAAACATAACGCTTGACTAAAAGGTGAAGCTGCATATATCCCAATAGGCTAAAAAATATGAATTATTCAGCTTAATTAAAAAAAAGACACTGATTAATTTAAATTTTACAGATAGATTTTAAAATAATAGATGTAATTAATTGTTGTCAAAATGGTATTTAAATCGGGAAATAAATCAAATGCTTAGGATTTTAGTAAATTTTTTTAATTTCATTTTTGTTTTAATTATTTTTGATACTTCTTCTGTTTCTGAATTTAATTAAAATTGTTTTCTGGTAGAATTTTTTCACAACAGATACCATATATCAAATATTTCACAAACTTTTTTTTCCTAAGTTTGAAAGATCACATGAATTAATCAACCGTAAATTAAATATAAATAATTGTAGCCCTGTATTTAACTAAAAGTTATTTTAATTTTTTTAATTCTTCCCAAAAATAGTTCTGACACTTAAATAATTAATTCTTTCTGTAAATTCAAAAAAATTTTAGTCTTGCTAAAATTACCTTGAAGCTAAAATTTAAATTTTGCTGGTTATTTCGATAGTAAGTTTATTTTAGAAAATTTCTAAAATTTTTATTGAAATTATAATTCAATGGTTTTGGGTCATACTTTTATTTGATATATTTTTTAATCATTATATTTAGACTTAAGCTTAAATGATAGGATTGGCTAATCTCTTCAAATAATCTATTCACATTTTTTTTCTTTTTCACATTGATATGGGAAAATTTAATATTCAAAATACATGACAAAATTTTTGTTTCACTTGTGATCGAATTATGAACGCAAATTTAACTAGAAATTCATTGTGTTGTCAGCTTTGAAAATAAGTATTTTAAGAGAAAGTAATGAAAAACTTAAATAAAAATAGAAAATAATAGCCTGTCGAAAAATGTTAATTCAACTATTTGAGGGCTTAAACATTAGCGAAGAGTAAGGATTATTCAAATCTAAAAATCCTCTAAAAAAATAAATAACAAACTATTGTAAGAAATTTATATAAATTAAAGAGTTGATTAGAATTTTTTTAATTTAATTTATAAAAAATTTAATTTTCGAACGGAAAGTATTTTTAAAACTCATACTTATTTTTTTAATTAATTTTTATTTATAAATTTTTTAAGAGTAGTTCAAAGGTTTGTTAAGATTTTTGAAGTCTAATCTTAAATAAATGAAAAATATTGAGCTTTTTGTCTAATTATTTTGCTTCTTTTTTTTGAATATTATTCATGAATAAAATTAGAAGAAAATTATAAAAATAAAAAATTTAAAACCTCTTCAAATCTTCGAGTTTAAGGGAGTAACTAATTCAACTAAAATAAATTTTTGTGTCTTTTAGTGCTTTTGATAAAAACTGTCAAGAGAAAACACCCTTTCGGTTTCCGGTACAAATAATTAAAATTAATTGTAAATATTTTAAAATTAAGAATAGGATTTCAGAAAATATTTGAATTTGATTTATGTGACAAACTCATTTTTAAATTTGATGAATGCATCACAGTTGGAACTCAATAGGAAAATATTCTAAAATTTTAGCTGAGCGATTCGAGCTTCTCAAATTCAAAAAATTTTCAGTTTGATAGTCCAGATTTTATTCATTTACTGCTCGAAAAATAATTATAAATATTAAAAAAGTTTTATAAAAACCACTTTTTTGTAGTGTTAACACTTCGAAATTGGGATTTATTTATTTTAGGTTAAGGACTTAATTTATAAGATAGTGGAAAAAAATTGGGTAGTTTTTCTAGGATTTTTAAAAACAGTACTGTCGAGTGTGAGAGACCAATTTAGAGTCAATAGTTTAGAAAAAATAGCCAGTATCAAGTAAGTTTTCTTTTTGTTTTAGTTCAATCAGTCATACAAAAATTCATTTATTTTTTCTCATATGTCCTACATATCTGAATATTTTTAAATAGTGCGAAAATAAGCCGCAACTTGAGCCGAATCTAAACTAACCCAAAACTCTATGCTTCATTTCTAGCTTCATTTCTATGAGGGCTTCGTCCTCTGGTTATTTTTCTATTTTTCTTAGATCTAAAACAAAAAATTAAAGTTTAATTTTGAAAGATAATTATTAATTGTTTACGGTTAATTATTTATTAATCTATTTTTGTATTTCCTAAAGTGAAAAATAGCCAAAATAAGGAAGAAAAGATTGCTTTATGAATTCTTTTTTATACTGTGAAATTAAATTTGTCTGACTCAGATTAAAGCTAAATCTCAACAGATTAGGAATTCATTTAGTGACAAATATTTTATTCTAAATAAAAAGCATTGATATTTACGCAAAATCCAAAATGCAATCAATTATAGACATAAAAAATTTTTGTTAATAATTTTCAGACAATCTAAACGCATGAAAATTTTTGTTAGCTTTAATCCCTTTAAGAAATGTTTTTTTAATTTAAATTTAAGTTAACCCTCATATTTTTGATCATTGTATTTGGTAAATATAAAATAATTTTTTTCATAGCAAAAATATAAAATTAAAATAAATTAAAATTTTTTTAAGAAACATTTTTTAAAAGGTCAAACTCTAGAAACTCTAGAAAGTATTTAAAGAATGGTATCATTAGAACAAAAATATAAGCATATTTACAATTAGGATTAATATTTTCTCGCATGATCTATTTAAATTTCTAAAATGCCCGAACATAGTATAGTTATATTTATTTGATAATTTTAAATTTTTCTAAGCTTATTAAATAGTTTGTTCGTGCATGGTGATTTCTTTAATCTTTAATCAAACTTTTGATTTTTATTATTCTTCGATTTAAACGTGTTAAGAGTTTTAGTATTAAAAAATATAATTTTTTTTTTTTATTTTCAATAAATTTCAAAGCTGGTTAAAATTAATTTTTCATCTTCATGCCTTTAATATTATTTTGAATCATTTTTTTAATATTCAAATCAGACTATTAATTTAAATATTAAAAAAATTATTAAATTGCTGTTTTATGTTGAAGTTAAGAAATATCTGAATGTTTAAGCTGCATTGGTATTTTTTTTGTCTTTAAACAAATAAATATTTTCAAGAATTATTCTAGCTAAAATCATATGTTTAATTTATTTAAACTCTATAGGGTCATATTTATAATTACTAAAAGCAAAATGTATAAAAAAGAGCTGTAGCGGTTTTTGTTTTGGCTCGAGTTGAAATTTAAAGCGTAAATAGTCGGACATAGGCACCATAATCCACAGTTAATAAAGATTGTTTAAACCATATTTTTAGCAAAATTTTTGTTTGTTTGAGTAATCTCTAATAAAATTTTGCGAAACCTTTAAAGAGTCCTGATTAGTTAAATTCAAAATTGATTTAATTTTCTAGCTTCAAATTTATAAAATTATATGGTCCGATCCGTGAGGGTCTAGTTCAGTTTATTTTATTAAGCAAAAATTTGATCCTAATTTTTTTTTTATCTAATGAACAGAACATTTTTTCTGTATAAAAATTCCAACCATCATATTCGAGAAAAGTTGTTCAAGAGAATGCATTTTTTTTTTATAGTTAATAAATGACGACCTTTCCTTAAAATTTTTTTTTCGCCCCAGATAAAAATTTCACACAAGCTAAATAAATATAAATTTCATAATTAAAATTATTTTTTTATTAAAAATTCATCAAGTTTTGGATTCAAATGATAGATTGTCCAAAACAACAACAAAAAAACACGGTATCAAATGATAATTTTATGATTATTTTTCCCAAATTTGATCAATGCATTATTTTAATGTTTTTAAAACGATAGATTTTATCTTCTACACAGCTTTTCTAATAAGAGAGAGAGAGATAGTGGCAGGAATTTTTGGGATTTAGATTAAGAGAGCGCTCAAAATTTTAAAATATTTTATTAAAATCAAAATGGTAAAGAAGGAAAGACAGGCAGTCCGAAAGCATTTACCTCATTAAATGATATTTAAACTCGACTTCAAATGATAATTTTATGAATTTGGCTATGAGTCGTTAAGAATAAAAATGAGCCATGAGAACATAAATACTCATTGAGAACACGAAATACAATTGTTCTAGAGCAATTATTATAATTTTTGTTGCATAAGACCCGGCATAAAATGCTGTTTTTATATGCTGTTTTTTTTATGAACAAAATCTGAGTTTGATATTAGCAACAAATTGGGGTGGTACGCGAGTGGTCACCTAATTGTTTGTTTTTTCATGATGAACTATCAGATGGCTTAGCCACAATGTACAAATCAAGATTGAGAGAAAATCTAATTAATGGACAAACTTGTTTATTTGGCTCGACCTATTGGTAATTAAAGGATTAACCGAGACGGATAAAACGTTTTATGGTGTACACAAGCTTAGTGAAAAATCTAAACTCTCAGTTTTATCTATTTTCGATTCTAGATCATGTGCAGCTCTTACGAATAGATAAACGAAACTTAGTATAAACGATATTTTAGTCAAAATAAAGAGCTCTTTGAGTTTAGGATTTCAAGCGAAATTAGGCGAACTGCAAATTTTAAATTATGCTCTAAATATCGATTTATGCTCGTAACAATCGCTGGTAAATGTCTCTTAAGGTGGTTTCAAACAAATTTGTTCACTTATTGTTAGATGCTGAATTTGAGCTAAAAATTTGCTTGATGGATTAGCAAAGCTGTTCTATATGCATCAAACTCTAATCATTATACACTTTCTTAATTACTTTTTCTAAGCTAAATAATTATTATTATTCAAAAAGGTTACGGAAAGATACTAGAGTCAGGAGAATGCAATAGTCAAAGAGGTCAAACATTTTAAAATTAGTTTAGATTTAAGCTTTTGGAACTATTTTTGTTTCCAAAAAAGAAATTCAGAATAGGATTTGAGGATTATTTTTTTAGACATGTTGTTCTTTAATTTTTTGTTGTGTTGCATTGAATTGATAAATTTTTTTTTTAATAGGAGAACACTTTTTATCTTGTATAAACAGGTGTTTTTTACGGATATTTTTTTTTTGGTATTTTTAGTTTTTTTGATTATACATTATCATTTTTTATTTTATTCAATTTTTAAATCAAATGAGGACTAAAACGAAGACATAATGCCCTTTCGAAAAGTACCTCAAGAAAAAAATTTTTCAACACTTTTCTTAAAGTATTACTGAAACATTTATTCATTTAAATCAAATTAACATCCATAAGGAGAAGTAAAGTATAATTAAATACAAACAAAAATTAGAAAAGGAAAACGAAACAGCTATTGTTAAATCCTCATTTGGACTAGAAGAAATGTAGCTTTACATTAATTAACAAAAATTTTTATAATAGCTTTCAATTTTTTAAAATCTTATTTTTTAAATTAAAAACAGTTCCTTTTCCTAAATATTTAATAAATTAAATGAATAAATATGATGGTATCCACGTTTAAAGTGGTTATGTTTTAATAGGGTGGCCAAATTTGAAAAACTGTTACATTTCCTTCATTTTAAAAGATATTTTCTAAAAAAATGTATGGACATTTATTTTTCTCTTAAGGCTTGATTACGACTAATGAGGTCAAAAGTCTTGAATTAGTAATTCGGCAAAGACGATTATAAAGGTCCTTAGTATACCCTAAGGGTTACCTATTTTCAATATTCGATTCAGTTCAAGCATAGATGAGAATATTTTCAGAATTTTAGGATATACATTTGGACATGACACAATTAACACCAGGGGCAAATGGGTGACCACAAAAATTTGAGGATAATGGGCGACTATTTTGGAAGTTTTCGAACAAAATGGATGCGAAATATTCGATAAAAAAGGCACCCAGTTAGACTTTGTTACCATACATTTGATATATTAATTTTATAAATTCAATAAAGTGTGATCAATAAGATAAATAGTGTTTTCATTATATAAAATATTTGTCAGCTATTGTAGATTTGAATGAGATAATTTTTTTTTTTGCTTTTTTCTTGATGAAGGATGATTGAATTTGTTGTTTATAAGAGCCAGATTTAAAAGTTAGGATTTGGTCAATTTTTGTCAGTGCTTTGCATGCAGTCGGAGCTGAGACATAGGGAAGAGTTTTGTTTTAAGGGATAGAAACTTTTTATTGTAACAAGAATAAAACTAAGTTTTTTAGCAAAAACAACAATATATATACTTTGGTTGAGAAACAAGCATAAAGAACATTGTTTTAATTTTCTTTTAAGCAAAGCATCTGGGAATAGGTCTAGTACAATGGGACGAATGCATGTTTTATAGTAATTTAATTCACTAGTAATTTTTTGTTAGTTATTTTATTGAGTTCACTTATAAAATTTCACTCAATTTAAAAAAATCTTTTAATTTAAACTTCACAGCAATCAGCACTCGTAAAATAAATCAATGAATATCCTGAAGATTTAAGTGAAAAAAAGACAAAAAAGAAGTCTACTCGTGATATTTTTTTCTGACCTTGATGCAGTGCATGATTGCGACATTTTAAGAAAATATTCCTAGGTGGCCAAGTCAAAGGGTGGTCTCTTTTCTTCTCAATTTGTAGACTTTGACTAAATCTACGAACTGAAAAGATAAAGTAATGGCCCAACCAGATCTTAAAAAAAGACAAAACAAAGCAGTAAAGTAATTACTTTTTTTAGCATTTAATGGCCTATAAATAAAGCACCCAAAAATAAAATTTATTTTTTTTTTGTTTTTTCATTAGACAATATTTTTACGAGCTAATTGAAGCTTAGAGCAAACAGGGACAAAAATAAAAGTAAACAATCATAGTTTTTATTTATTTGTTTGTAAGGTATGATCTCAGTGGGTTTTGTAAAGACACGAAACAGAGACCAAGGTGTGCTCCGAGTTTAAATGTCAAGTTTAATTTAAATAATTTCGTTTGCATAAAATCTTAGATTTTTAATATTTTTTATTGTTGTTTAACTGAGTCAAGCATTTAGCTAATTTAGACAAGACGAATTTTATTTTGGCAAAGAAAGAAAGTTTTGGGCTATTTTAACCAAGAGCTTAGGGTAAGGTCGAGTTTGGAAATATCAAAGAAAAAAAAATCTATTAATTATTGCGACTAATCAACCGTGTTTTTTGTTGGGTCTAATTTAGATGAAATTTTAGATGATCTCAAGCGTTTGAAGAAGAAAAAGCCGACAACAACACAAAAAAAAGCAGTTAAAATTTTAGTGTGCCAAAATGACTAACAATATAAACGATTCAGTGCATGTTGACGAAATGAGTCAAGAGGGTGCACAGTGTACACAGTCAAGTCAACAAGTAAGCACTCCGAATAAGGAGGCCAAGCTGAAGGAAAAGGAGGATCGAATACGAATTCTTCGAGAGAGACAGGAGTTGGAGATAGAGAAGCGGAAGCGAGAAATCGAAGAAAACCTAAAGCGAAAGCAAGAGCTGAGGGAAAAGCAAATGCTAGAGAGAAAGAAGCGTTTGGACGAAATGAAAAGCAAAGAGATGGAGAAGAGACACGCAGTCGAAGAAAGAAGAAAGCAGCGAGACGAAATGACTCGACAGCGTATGAGCGAAATGCTACGAAAGGATCAAGAGCGCGAAATACAGCGAGTAGAGCTTGCCAAGCTTTCGTCAAAATTTAGTGGCGACAAGGCCAAAGCTCGTGAAACCACTGCAAATCAAGTAGTGGCGTCTTTGAACGACGCCAATTCAAATCTTTCCTCCTCATTACTTGTTTCTTCTTCGTCAAATACAAGTACTAATCTAAATTCGTATAACAAATCTCAATCGGTCTACAATTTAAGTCACAAAAATTCATTACACAAGTAATTTATTATTATTATTATTATTTGAATATTTGGGTTTTAATTTATATTCAGTTCTTGACTTTAATAGAGTATCATTAGAGAACTTTAAAAAGGTTCAAAAATCATTTTTCTCGTCCTCATTCTTAATTGGGAAAATTAGTATAATTACTTCATCTCTTAAAGCCGTTATGTATAAAATTTATTGTTTATCACAATTTACGCATGGCCTGGGAATAGTAACACTTAAAAAAACAACGATTAATATATTAAATATTAATCAATACAGTTTAATTAGACTAATGTTCAACCTTCGTTCTACTTGCCACATGCCGGCTGTCTTAAAAATTCTTAAGATTTTAAAATTTGATCAACTTTATCTTTTTTCAAAACTGTCATTTATTGAGACAATAAGATTTAATTCATTAGCATCTAGTATTTTTGAGTGCATTAAACAAAACGTAGCTATTTGTACATCAAAGTCAAATAACTCTATTGAAACAGATATTCAACTTTTGATTAACCAGATTTTCCTTTACTTTTAAACAATATAAGTAAGTATAAAAAGGAGTTAAAAGGGCATTTTTTTATTAGTGATGGCATTTCTGACTTTGTCAAAATGTGTCTAGAAAACTTAAAATTTAAAGATTATCGTTTATTTTTAAATGAATTGTTTAGGCCTAAATGAATTTCATAACTTAAGGTCCACTAAGTTCAATACATACTATTTTCCTCTCCATTTTCTTACAATTGTAATATTTTTTTATATTTTTATTAAGTGGTGATTTGATAACAGTGTTTTACGAAAAATTACTTAAAATACCGTAAATTAACCAAATTTTACCACATTTTACGTAAATTAACATAAAATCCGAAAAGTGAAAAAGAGCAATTTTACGAAAAATTACGTATATTATCAGGATTTTACGATAATTTTGGTAAAATTTGGTAAAATTCAAAATTCAAAATTTTTGAAAAAATGTCTTTTTTTTCCAAAAATCGAAAATTTAGGAAAGTTATTTTTTTATTACGATTTTAAAAATAACTTTTTTAAACCAATTTACGTTAATTTACGTAAAATGTGGTAAAATTTGGTTAATTTACGTAATTTACTTTAAGTAATTTTTCGTAAAATACTGTTATCAAAACACCACTGTATATATGTTTTTTTTATTTTATTTCCATCAGTAATTTATAAATTTTTATTCTGTCATACTTATTTTTGCACTAATTAATTGAGCAAATTGAATTTTTGTTCCTCTAAATCAATCATATTCCGTTTATCAGCAAAGTTTATTCAAATTAATTGTTTAAAAATAACATAAAATTAAAAAAATTTTTTTCGTGTTTGTTCAATCTTCTTTTTTGATGGGCGCATCTTTATTAATATTATTTTTTTTGATACAATATACGCAAAATATTTGACGAAAATTTTCTGAATCTGAAAAGCTAAATAGAATGATATTTCAATAAATTCTTTGAATTTTAAATTAATTATAAGCTGCTTTGAAATTATCTGATCATGTCGATTATGCGATCATATGTTAGCAAAAAAACGTGATCATAGACATCTTGTCCAAAAATGATCATTTATCATGATCACATTTTTTGATAAAAAAGGCCAAAAAGATTAAAATTGGAAGAGGAATTTAAAATAATTTTTTTAGTTGCAAAACTTAGTTATATTTTTGAGTATTTAAGAAAAAATGTTTTTTAATCTCAATTTATAAATCAAGTTTATAAAAATTAAATTAAATATACTTTTCTGTCTTCATATATTCACCACAAATGGCAGCTAATTCAGCTTCTTCGCTTGCTTTTCCCGGTGCAAAGATTCTGATCTAAATATTCACTTTATTTAAAAAAAAATTTTCTTTGCTTTAATTAATTATACTTTATTTTTTCTTAACTCAACATAATTAAATATTTTAAAATTGCTTTTATAGAAAAAATTATTTTGTGATCTTTTTTTGATCAAATAAGTCTAAACAATATTTTTGAACTGATACTCAATCTCACATTTTTTTTGCCAAGAACGCTTGATCACCCAGTTAAAGGTAAAAAGATAAGGTCCCTTCTTGTTATCGGGTCTTCTAGTTAAGTCCATGACCAAAAAATCTTCCTTTATTCTGTTTTTCTTCCAAAATCAGCTTCATCACTCTTCTTTGGACTCATTCAATAATGTTTATGTAAGCTTTCGTTTAAGGATTCCAAATATTCACACAGTTTTCAGGATGTACTCTCACAAGTCCGGTGTGTAGAAGCCTTTGCATACGAACAAATTCCTAATTTAACCTACTACTCTATTGGCTTAAAAAGTCGTAAATGAACACTTTGTTCCATTTACACCACTAAAAATCTGCTCTTATTTGGACACTGAATAAATATTAATAAAAAAGCTTTTTAGATTTTTAAGGCCTTGAAGGCTAAAAAATTGAGTTCAAATACTTTGTACTATTTAGCAGTTATTTTGTTGTTTTGGCCAGCAATTTTTAAACTTTTTTAATTAATTAAAGTTATATTTAATATAACATAGTATAATACAAAAAAGATTACAAATAATAACAAAAAAGTGGGTCTTAGTTTCATCAGTGTTGTGCTTATTTTCAAATCCAGACTCAAATTCAAAAGGAAGACTATCTTTTGAGGACTTCGTGATTGAACGTAATAATTCACCGAAATGTCCCAGGGTTTATTCAAATGATCGACTTTAGTTTAACTCGAAAGTTAAAATCCTCCACAAGAAGCAAAAAAGGAAAACAAATATTTATTGATTAAATTAAACTTTTAGTTGTGTCATTAATTTTAAACAAAATTTTAAATGAAAATTTGAAATAATAAATCTAAATAATTCAAACCATAAATTTTGTTAGCATTATAAGTTAAATTTAGAAAAATGAATAATTTGAAATGAAAATCTGATAATTTTTAAAATCATGTAAACATTTTGTTAAATAAATTAAAAAATTTATGATTTTTAAGATAAATTTATCGAAAAAATGTCTTTTCATTAATAATTAAGTGATTGCATTTTAAATAAAATAATAAGATGTCACAAAATTAAATTCGCAATTTTAACTTCCGGAATTAGTGAGTTACTTGAAAATTTTATGTCAAAATAATTTGATCATTAGTCTGAATATATCAAATTTACAGAAGATAGATTCAAAAATTTGGCGTCAATGACAAAACCATTGTAATTTTAAATTTTTGGTAGGCATTGGTTACCCTAAAAAAACTTGTATAATTTTTGAAATTGAAGTACCCAAAATTGTACATTTAACAATAAATTTTCACTAATCAAAAATACTTTATTCAATTTCTAAGTTTTCTTCATTTATTATTTATTATTATTTTAATCATTGCATCACCAGATTTCGAACTATTAAGTAAGCAATTGGCTGAGTCACTTGGTGCCTTAATAATATTACGATTGGACTTTTTTACTTTGCTTACAAAGATATTTTTTTCGCTACTAATCAAATTAATACTTAGTACAAATATTTTTTAGTAAGCCATACTAATCAAAAGCTCAAAAATAAATAGGTAAATATCTCATTGTGTAATTAATTAATTAAATTCTAAATTTAACCAACTCCTTATTTGTACAAAATAGCCAAGAAAAAAGACAAGTTTATCATCAATTTATGAATTTCGAAAGCGTTTTTTGTTACTTCATAATTTATCTAGAAATTTTAATTTCAATTTTAAGTTTGCTTTTAATTAACAACTACTAATTAAAATTGTTTATTTAAATGCTGCCAAATTACATAAAACAATAAATAAATACAAAAAAAATTATTAATTTATATTTGGCTTTCGGAAAAATGAGTTTGGTAAGCAATTTAAAAGAAAAAAAAAGTGGAAAAAAAAAACATCAATTATAAATGATTTATTGGCTAAATGAAGCATAGAGAGAAAAATTCAGTTTTTTCATATTTCCAGATTTTCAAAGTCTAAAAATAAAATTGACATAATTTCAAAAAAAATTATAATTTTGTGAGTATGGGTTTTAGATTGGGAATAGGCGAATATGTTTATTTTTTGTTAAGACCTCTTTGACTCAATCAAATAGGCCCTTTTAAACTTTTCCAGATTAGCGTGTCTTTTGACTAAAAATCATCCAAAATATTTCGAACAGCTTTAGATTTAGTCTTTATTTTGACGATCTGCTGCGTGTAAGTTTCGAGCTTTATTTTCCACACGCTCAAGCATGCTTGCATCACGTACAAAATAGCTACTAGTGTTTGTGAGCGGGTATTGAACAGTGTTCAGTTGTTGAGCAATGACGCTGCTATTAAGAACTGCACTGTGTCTTAGGGCCAAGTGCTTTGGGGCTCAGCATTCATCGATAAGGCTTCGGACTGGGCAAAATTAGAAATTCTAATCAGTTAAGTGAGAAGATAGAATGATCAGCCAGACTGCTTGCTCGATGAATGAATGGGGCTTAGGTAGTCAATTTATTCAGTGCGTAATTATCATAATGAACAACTTTTTAAAACAAGGAAATCTAGGATATTCTGCTCACTATTTGCTTCGCATTTGAACAAAATTTTAATTGTTTAACTTTAAGCAACACATTTCAAGACGCGAACAATCAAAGCAAACGATCCAATTCAAGTCTTGCCAAACACAACAAACCAAGCAGTGGTAAGTACACTTTTTGCTATGTATTTAGTTTGCCTTTAGTTTTTGTTGACCGAGTCAGATTTTTTGTCTTTTTTTTTGTTGTTTTTGTTGCTGTTGTGTGGCTGTTTAACTAACTGTTTGTAATAAAGACTCGCGACGTGCTGTCACCAAGCCCAGTAAGACGGCAATGTTTAAATCGTACCAGAATTTAAACAATTCAGTGGCGCCGGCGTCCAAGGCGGCAAAAAATGGTAATTAAATACAAGCACTTTGATTTAACTCTTTATTCACATAACGTTGCTTATCTGACTCACTAACTTTGGGTGTTTTGTAGCTTTGATGTTTGGTGGCATTGTGAATTATGGAACACAGAACAAAAACTTTAAAATGAATTAACTTTTTTACCATGAGTTTAAGAATTTTTCTGCAAAAAAGTATCAGCTGAAGGAAACTTTGTAGCGACTAAATTAATTTTCTGCAAAAACTCTGCAAAGCATTAAATGAATTAGGAAAATAATTGAAATTAATTTGCAGAGTTATTGCAGCGACTAAATTTGGGTGATACAAAGTATGTGTCAGCTGATACAAACTTTAAGCCACCCAAATTTTGCCTCTGCAAAGCTCTACAAGTCTGCAGAGTACCAAAAGTATTAGAAAATAATTAAAATTTATTTACAGATGTATTGCAGAAACTAAATTTGAGTGGTACAAAGTATGGGCATTGTGAATTTTGGAACAAAGAACATAAACAAAAATTTTAAAATGAAAAAACTTTTTTAATGTGAGTCTAAAAATTTTTCTGCAAAATGTATCGGCTGATAAAATTTTTGTACCACACAAATTAAGTCTAAATGAATTTGAAAATCAAAAAAATTAAATTGCAGAGACTTAATTTGGGTCATACAAAATTTTTTATCACCTGATACATTTTGCAGAACAATTTTTAGACTCACATTAAAAAAGTTATTTCATTTTAAAATTTTTGTTTATGTTCTTTGTTCCAAAATTCACAATGCCCAAAGTATGTATCAGCTCATACATTTTGCAGAACAATTTCCAGACTCAAAGTAAAAAATTTATGTCATTCTGAGATTTTTGTTTTTGCTCTTTGTTCCAAAATTGACTATGCCATGTTTGGTGTCGTTGGTTGCTCTATGTTAACATTTTCCTGATTACTTAATTGTGTTTAATTGATTGTTTAATTTAAAAGAATGCTTAAACACGATCTACGAAAATGTTACGGAGCAGCAGCGTCACACTGCTTGTCGTTTAGCTCATAGAAGCCAAATGTGCAAATTTAATAGCTCTAAAAATAATTATATTTATGTAAATTTAGCTAGTAGAAATAAGTATCGCTCCACAGCCGTAGCCTCAACTACATCTGCTACTAGTAGTCGAACTGGTTCTTGCTATTGGCAGGGACCGCCAGCTCATTTTATGCTACCAACACATGCTATTCACTGTAGATCTAGTCAAAGCATCGAACGGTGTCCCAGAGCTTGCAAAGGTAACCCAATTGTCTTTCTCACTGTGTCTCTATGTCTGTCTTCCATTTCTCGCACATTTTCCAGTGGTTACTTAAGCAGCGTTTAACCTGTTTGCGGCGTTGATTCAAAAACGTAATGCTACTAGGAAAATAGCTTTAGCGTTTCTTTTTTTTTTGCTGGTTTTTAAAGTCTAAAAAAGATTCTGTAAATTTTATCAGTTCATACTGATTAAATTATGACTAAGTGTATCATAAAAATTCAGATTTTGTAGAAAATAATTTTTTTTTAATTTGCTGATTTAAGAGTAAGCCAAGAAAAATGTTGGAGAATTATAATTTTTTATTTTAAATTTAAATTGATTATTCTAATTTTCTAATTTAAGCAAAAAAAATATTTTTAAATTTTAAATTGATTGCACTGTAGATTTTAGATTTTTTAACTTCAAAAAACATGCTTTTAATTTTGGAAAAAAAAATTGTATTACACGTATTGCATTCGAAATGATGAAATTTGACATTTAAAATATTTTGAGCTTATTTGAAATTTTTAAATTTGATCATAAATTTTATTATGCTTGAAAAAAACAAAACTGAACAGTTTTAACAAGAGTATTTTATTTCTTTGATAAATTAGAATTGAAGATAAACTAAAAAATTGCATCATTTTATATTAAGTATTTTTTTGTAATAAATCAAATCAATATCCAATTTCAATCTTAAATATTTTTATCTTTTTGTGATTAAAAAATATTTGGTTCGATCATTTAATATTGGGAACATTTATTTAATCTTACGATCAAATTGAATTAATTTAAACAAAAGCAAAATATTTGGTTAAATTAATTATTATGTAATAAATGCAATTCAATTTTAAATAATGGATAAGTTTAATAAATTAAAAACAAAAATACCAATTTTTTTTAATCAGACGATTACCATAGCAAGGCTATGGTTAAAAAAAATTCAAAATCTTTAAATTATTAAAAATAATTGACAATTTGATGATTAATTATAAACAATTATCAAGTAGAGATAAATATATTTAATAAATGTTCTGCTAGTTAATAAAAAAATTTCCATTCCTGTAATAAAATTTAATAAATTAATGCTATAGTTGTTTCAAAGTGAAAGGTCTTAAATCAAGTCCGGACTTGGACTTTAAATAAAGAGACTTTGACTTAAACCAGGCCGCTTTAATAGCTACTTGGAACGGAAAAAGATCATTCATCAGTCATTATCACAACCACATGAATTTTTGCCGCTCCAAGCAGTTATTGTGCAGGCCTTGTTTAAATCGAATCATTAAAATTATAATCCTAGCTAGAATTTAAAAAAAAATTAAGGTCCGGACTTAGACTTGTCTTTGATAAACAACTCTGATTAATGCTACCATAATAAATGAATTAATTAGAACCCTTTTTTTTTAATTTAAAAATAATTAAACTTCTACAAATAAAATTCTTCATTTGATTAAAAATAAAAAGTCAATTTTATTTTAAGTTTTAACCGTGATACTTTACAAAAACTAAAAAAAAATTTTTTTCAACAAATAAATTAGCTGTGTAATAATTTTTTAGCTCGAAAAAATTTTTTTCACAAAACTGATTAAATTGGTTGAAAAAAAATGATTTTTGAATTTTTTTAATTTTTTTAAGTGTCACGATTAAAACTTAAAATCAATGTGAAATTTTATTTTTAATCAAATGAAGAATTTGATTTTTTTAGTCGTTTTAAAATAAAAATCCAAATCGATTTTAAGTTTAAACCGTGACACTTTAAAAACAACTAAAAAAAAGAACAAAAAAAAATTTTTTTTTTCAATTAAATAAATTAGCTTTTATCTCCAAAATTTTTTTTTCAGAAAACTGATAAAATTTATTGAAAAAGAACGATTTTTTGTTTTTTTTTTTAGTTTTTTTAAAAGTGTAGAAATGAAGAATTTGATTTTTTAGTCGCTTAAAAATAAAAAAAAACAAATCGATTCTAAATTTAAACCGTGACACTTAAAAAAAAAAACAAAAAATCATTTTTTCCAACAAATGAACTGGCTTAACAATAAATTTTTAGCCCAACAAAAAAAATTTCTCACATAGCTGATCAAATTTGCAGAATCATATTTTTACTTAAAGAATTCAAAAAAAAAAAAAAGAAGAGCTAGAGCCGCTTTTCTTTTAGTACTATATGTTTAAAAAAATCAAAAAAAAAATAATCGAAAACGCCCGCTCGCTAATATCATAACTAAATTTCTATTTTAGCAATGAGTGTTGAGCCAACTAGTTCAGTGAGCGAGCCTCAGCCAGCCAAACATTCTTCAAAAACCTTGCCAGCTCACCTCCAGTCATTCGTCAACCGATTGTCGATGCCCAAAAAGAGCCAGCCAACCGAGTCGAGCACAGCTCGCTCGTCCACGCCCCAGCCAACACCCGATGACACACTTTTAGTATCGAAAAAGAGCGGCACCAAGCCGCCTGCCAAGCAACAACAAATCGACTCGGCCACCACCATCAAAAAAACAAAGCCCAAACCAACGAACAGAAAGCCCATCGATTCAAAAACCCTCACCAAAAAGTCCAAGATGACCAACTCACAGAGCATGAACGTGATCAACCAACCGAATGGACACTCGGTCAAGGCAGCTGTGTCCACTTGCAATTTGAGCGAGGAGAGAAGGCCAAGTGAGAACGGCCTGTGCGAGAACAAGGAAGAAGAAGAGCGGGCGTGCAGCGTTGACCCTTCTAAGTCTGTTCAATCTTCTTCTTCGTCGAGTGGCAAGACCCAAGAAGAAGAAGAGTACAAACGAAAGTTAGAAGAGAAGAGACGAGAAGCGCGCGAAAAAGCGGCTAGGGAGGCCGAGCTGGAGCGAGAGCGGTTGGAGGCGTTGAGGCTCGAAGAAGAGGAGAAGAGGCGCCAGGAAGAAGAGGAACAGATGCAGTTGATCCGGTTGGCCCGAGAGCAAGAAGAAGAACGGCTCAGAGTGGCAATACAGCAGGAGCAAGAGAGACGCGACAAAGAGGAAAATGAGAGAAGAGTGAAAGAAGAGGCCGAGCGAAAGGCCAGATTGGATGCAGAGAGACAAGAGCGCGAGAGAGTGGAGAAGGCGCGCAAAGACGAAGAAGAACGTCTTGAGCGCAAGAAAAAAGTGGACATGATCATGAGAAGAGTTCAGAATAAAGACGAGAACGGATCGTCAAATGATCTAGTCAAGTCAAACTCAAATCTTAATTTGTTGATGACCACGTCCAACAATGATTTGTCCAATGTGCTCGGCACACACAACCACACATCCAGCATGACCACAAGCATGATTGAGCATGGTGGCTCGAGTGAGTCAAAAATTAAGACACCATTGTTGCAGAGCATTCTGAGCAAGACTCGCTTAAATACTATATTGAATAAATACGCAGATGATCCTGTGCTGAGCTCGTCCACTTTGTCTTTGATTGCTCAAAATGGTTCGCAGAAAAGTCAACAAGGAAAAAGTGGGGAAAAGGTTGACTTTGATCTGCAGCTAAATGAGGTTAATGTGGAGGTGAATGAGGCCGAGTGTCCGCCGTCGACTGAATCAAATAGTTCAGCGTCGTCGG
The DNA here is from genome assembly GCA_025491095.1 of Brachionus asplanchnoidis. Lineage (NCBI taxonomy): Eukaryota > Metazoa > Rotifera > Eurotatoria > Ploima > Brachionidae > Brachionus > Brachionus asplanchnoidis. Next base: position 4,470,783 of record JAILYF010000010.1, on the reverse strand, counting down.
CTTCGTCGCCAGTCTCCACGACATCTGCTGAACATAACGATTTGAATCATCAGGACGATTTGTCTCTGTCACCAGCCAATGAGCCAATTACTGCCTAGAATTTTTGATTTAGACACTCGCGATTCTTTTATGTTTAAATTTTCCAAGCAAAACAAACTAATTTTTCTTAATTTATTTTTAACTGTACTTTTTTTTTTTTCAACTTATTATTTCTTTTTTTTTTCTTTTTTTCTTTTTAGAAATTTTGTCACTCATTTGACAGGAACACTAGACGATTTTAATTGTTTTGAATTGTCCGGCACACTTTGTCGGCCATTAATTCTTGATTGTTTTTTCATTTATTCTGGGTTTCTTCTTCTTTTCTGGTTCATTTGATAAAAATGAAAATTTATTCTAAATTTAATTTGAATAAAGACTTTTTCTTAGTAATTTTATGTTCAACATCCCAAGGCATAATAAATTTAAATTAACAATTAAAGTCAACTGGTTTCTTTAAGTTTTTCGAGCTCATATCTTTCTCAGGTTTTTTACCAGATCTACCAGCAACAACAACTAAAAATTAAAATCCAGCACCTAATTTTTAATAAAGAAAAATAATCTATTTTATTTAATTAATCACTTTATTACGAAAATCCGATTTAAAGAACTGCTAAAACATAACACTAAAAAATCTTTTTGTAACAATTTAAAAAAAAAACCAAATAAAAATTTAGTAATATTTAATTATTGTTTGTTCAAATATTCTAACTGAATTTATCAAAATTGAATGAAAATAAAGTCTTAATATAAATATATTGCTTCGTTTGATAAGAAATTTAATTTTAAGAAATTTACCTATGTGTCAATGATAGCTTGACCGCACGTAGAATACTCTCAGAAAAAGAAACAAGAAACATAATAGCCGAACAAAAAATTGATGCTGAAATCGAGGAGCAACAGGATCAAATTAAAAAGTAAAAAGTAATCGGTTAAAAGATGAATTCGATAGAATAAAATGTTAAAAAATTACTTCCTTAATGAAAAAAGGCGATGATTTTAATGTAATTATATCAGACTTGTATAAAAAACAGGAAAAAAAGTCTGAACAAGTCAAAAACAAGTCAATTTTTTTTTTCAAAAAATAACAATTCTTGACGGCAACCTGAAATTCTTAAAATAAAAAATTTAATGATTTCACAAATTGTATTCAAAACTTTGCAATCGATTTTAAGCAACTCATGTGACATCATCTCCTAACTAAAAAATGGAGGAGTCCATCTCTGTGAAGCATTGATTAACTTTGGACTATGGGAGACAATGATTCTGTTGTAAAATCACTGTTTTGAATTTACAAAATTGAGTGAATTTTTATGTCATTTCTGTTACTGGTGGATACTTCGATAAGGCTATGGGACTGTAAAAATTTACAATTTATTGATTCATATTAATTAATAAGTTAATATTTAAAAATTTAATTTTATCTAAATCAAAATAAGAGAGAATGTAATGTATTTCTTTATAAAAGGTAAATAAACTTAATTAAAATACAAGATTCAAAAATAGAGCAATATCAATAACAAAAAAAAACGATCGACTATGCATCTAGGTCTTCAAATTTATTCATTCAATTTTTTAAATTTTTAGATTGATTAACATTTTTTTGATTTTTTTAATATCGACTTTAAATAAATTAAGTAATTAAATAAATTAATTAAAAAACTAATTTTTTTATAAAATGCCCGAATTAATATGAAAAATAAAGGGTACACCATTGTAGGGTAGGTTCTTGAACTAAAACATATTCTCGAATACATTTACACAATGAAGCCATTGAAAATAATAAACTAATTAATAAAATAATGGAGAATTCTAATTCAAACTTACTTTGATAGAGGTGTTTGGCCTTTAGCAAATGATTAAAATTATAAAAGAAAATTTTTAGTCAAAATTTTGAACCTGCTGCAAAGTGAATCACTTCAATTTAAATTTATTCTGGTATTTTTTTTGCAAATGATTGTTCAATGAATTTTGATTTTTATTAATAAGTAAAAGAAGATGAAATAATAATAATTTATAAAAATTAAGGAGAAAAACTTGGCAACTTGAAGTTCATGATCATGATCAAATGATCAAAATTTAATAGATTATAATCTTAATAAAAATGTTCAAATTAGCTTTTTTTAATATTTTTTAAGTTAAACATAAGATGTTTATTATTTTAATTGAAAAAAAACTTTTTTTTCAATTAAAATAATAAACATCTTTCTATAATAAACAACGAATCATTTTTTTCTGATTGATTTTTTATTGATTTGTCTAAAATCTTTATTTGAAAAGTTTAAAGAAAAATTTAAAATCCATATTTAGGTATCCAAATTATGATATTTTAATACTGATAAAAATATATTACGGCGAAAAAAAGTTAAATTTTGTCTTTCAAAATTTCAAAATATTGATTAAGATATTAATTTACTTTAGATAAAAATTCATATTGGTTTCTATCTAAGCATAGATTAAACAAATCATGTTTAATAAAGTTTAGTAATTTTTTATTAGAAAATTGAAAAAAAGTACCCTTTTATTTAAATCAACAACTAAAAAATTTGATTTGAAATTTAAATTTGATCACGAACTTCAATTTTCCATTCTTGACTTGTTTCAAAAATTTAAAAATTGCAAGTTAATATTTTTTATTCATTTTAAAATTTGAATTGAAAAATATAAAAAACTATAATTTTTTTTATTCAGGAAAATATACAATTATTAGTCTTAATTTATTTTTCAATATAAAAATTGAAACAAAATTTTTTAAACAATGCACATTATCGTTAAATTCTTTTAAAGTGAATTTATGAATAAAAAACAAAATAATATTTAATTAAAAGAAACTTTAGAAATAAATTAAAAACAAGGGTCTTCAAGACGTTCTTTATTTTTCTTATTTTCTTGGCAAGTCAAAGTTTTTATTTTCACTTGACTTGTCACTTTTATAAAAGTCTGAATTTTATTTAATATTGAAAATTACAAAATTGAATATTTTTTTCAAACTTCCAACGGACGGAAATCAGATTAACATAAAAAGAGAAAAAACACATAAAAAAGTTTCGTAATCTTTGAATTACACATAAAATTGTATTTTAAATCCTAAATTAAGTCATAAAAATGAAAAAACATATAAAAATAATTCAAATTAATCCGTAAATTCAGAAAATAAACAGTCCTTATTTATAATTATAGAATATTTTATCAGACCTTTTTAATTTTTCGACTCATTATTTCATGTTTATTTAATCAAAATACAAACTTATACAGTCGACCCTCGATAATTCGGAATGATTTGGACCGAAAAAAAACATTCCGGATTAAGTTTTCCGGATTAGATTTTATCGGAATTTAATTTTTTTTCTTAATTATCCGGATTAGTGCAATATTGTTTTATGAATTTATTTATCTATTCGTTAACTGTACCGAGCTCAAGCACCTTCAGAATAAAAGTAAAAATTAAAAATTAGGTTAAGTAAAATTAAAAATTCAAAAGTTAAGTAAAATAAATCAAGAAATAAAAATATGAAAAAAGTTTGTGAGAATTAAATAACCTGGAATTAAAATAGACATATTGAAACATGATGAAGTTTTCGATACGTGAAGCACATATTTACAGTTTTATTTGAAATTTTAACAAAAAATTTTTGGAGCAAAAATCAATTTTTAACGAAATAAGAAATTAGCGATTGATTTAAATTAGGAAAATTTTGAGATGCTAAGCTTTGGATACTTAGCACATCTATCTATTTAATCATTTATATTTTCTAAATTAATGTAACGATCTTTATTTTCTAAAATTCTCTTATAGTTTAGATCGGAATTCTAATTTTATATTTTTATGAAAACTTAATAATTACCGTATTTCCTCAAATAAAATAAAGTTCGGTCATCAAAGGGTTTCTTTTATTTGAAAATTTTTCACTTCAAAAAAGTAACTCAAATAGAAGAAATTTTTCCGTTTTTTTTCTTCTAATAGAAACAAAAAAATGCATGTTTTACATGACAAATGACTGGTGAGTTTTCTTTTAATCGAGACTCATTTTTTGAGAAAAACAATTCAAATAAACGCAAATTTTCACTTGAAATGATGATCCACTTGAAAATCAATTAATTTCTTTCAAAGAAGCAACATTAAAGAATCCTCTGCAAAAGAAAGACATTACATGGCATTTCTACGCTCAAGAGAAGGAGAAAAGATGAGGCAATTCAACTTTTAAAAATTGTTAGCAAACAGAGTATTGTTCAACTTTACTGATCCCATCATAGCTTTAAGCAGTGATCAACCATCGACATATCCAAGTATAAACCTAGACTCAAGAAGCAACTCTGTTTGTCAAGGTCCAGACAAATGGTCTTCACTTACAGAGAAGCATCTTTGTGGAATTTTATTACTACTATAGTCGAAATAACCATAGGTTATTCTTCTTCAACTAATTCTCTTATCAGATTAATTAGTCACTTTCATTTCATTTCAAAATTGAATAAGAAAATTCTACGTAAATTTTTGGCTTTATCTGAATGTGATCCGATCTCAGCTTATAGAGGATTTAAAAAACAATTGCATTATTTAAATGTAAAAGATTTATTGATCATTTAAAAAATGCATGATTTAATAAAATTGATACTCATTTTATATATCTTTAAAAGTTAATAACTCCTAGGTAATTAAAATAGTCATTGAGAAAAACGCTGATCAGTCAGGTTATTAATAATTGCATTGAAGTTGATTTTGAATTTACCTTTTTTTTCGTGAAATAAAAAAAATATGTAAAATTAAGTTAAGTCTCGCAAAACCCTTTATCACAGCAAAACTGTATTAAAAATTTATTTATAAAAATTATTGTGCTGATTTGATCATTAAAAATAATTATTTTTTCATTAAATTTAGGGGATCTTTTACAATTTTATTTAAAAAATGAATTTTTATTCATTTTTTTTTTTAAAAATAACTCTAAAATTTTATACTGAATTTTACGTGAATTAAGTAAAATTTAAAATTAGAAAAAATAGAATTTTAACTTTCCGTATAGTGAAAATTGCAAGAATTTTGATAATTATTTGTTAGCCTAACAAATTTTTAGCTCTTTAAGTCAAATAATCATCAAAGATAGCATAATGTGTACAAATTCTCTCCAAAATGAAAAAATAATCATGCTTAAATTGCACAGTTATCTGGAGCTTTTTTCACTTAATGCAGAAATGGTAGTAATAATATTTATACTGAATTTAATAAACCTAATCTTTAGTAATTTGTTACCTGAACCAGAATCAATTTTTTAAAACGCAAATTATATAGATACTAGCTAACTCATTTAATTTTAATCTAAATGCACAAAGATACGGTTTTAACTATTTAACTTTGTTATTTATTTAAAGTTGCCTTCAGAAATTTAGGTAAATTTGCTAAAAACTTGGTATATAGTACGACAGCCTAATTATTTTATGTGTGAACTGGATGACAATTTTTAAATTAGCTTAGAAAATTGTAAATTTTCTGTAGGTATTGGGAATTTTTTTCTGAAAAATAAATAATTGGGTGTCCAGAAAATCTAAAAAAAAAAACAGCTTGTTGAACGAAATTTTTTTTTCTAATTTTTTATTGAGTCATAATAAAATTAGTCAAAATGGGTGATTTTTTATCAAATTATGTATTTTAAAAACTCCTCAATTGGTCTTTTTTTTGGAGAAATCTCATAAAAGTATACTTGCTTATCCGAACCCCTTGATTCTTAGAATCAAAATCAGTGGCGAGTTTTTGATAGCTAGATGTATGGTCTTTTCTAATCTCTCTAAAAATGTAATTTCTATCTCTAAAAGTTAGCTTCCGAGGTCTACCAGAACGGCTTCGATCAGAGACAGAACCAGTCTCTTCATATCGTTTCTTAGTTGAAGAGACACATTTTGGAGATACACCTAACAACTTGGCTATTTCGATTTGCTTTTTATCTCAAATTTTTAGCAGACCCACAATCTACCATTTTTGAGGGCTAGACACATTTTTTTCACCCATTTTTTGCCAAATTAAAGATTTTTTGGTAATGTTATTTAGAGACCAATTGAGGAGTTGGAGAGTTTTTAAATTAAACAGTTAAAGAGCAAAATTTACTCAATATTAAAAGTTATTTAAGAATTAATCATTAAGTTGTGAAAAAAGGTTGCAATGATTGCTAAAACATTTGGATTACCCGAATTTCTAAACTTTTGCACCGACTTTTTTTTTTATTTTTTAGATGAAGTTTTTTCATTATAAATATTTAAAAGTTGATTATATTTTTATACCGAGTGTCATATATCAAATTGTAGAGAAAAAAAAATTCTACAAATTAGTGCTTTTATTTTATTTTTTTTGCACTCAATTTTTCGTTAAATACAACAAATAAACAATTTAAGATAAATAAAATAATCAATTTCTGAACTTTTGCAACATACTGTATATTATGCTTTTTTATATCAATTCAGCTATCGCATAGGGCTTCAAATAAAAAATTAGGCAAAAAAAATTTATTTTTATAAAAATTTTATTAATTGATAATTTTATAAATTGTTTAAAATTAAAAACACAAAATCTTGTATTTACAAACCATGTTTGGCTTAAGAACGACTTCTGGATCTAAAAAATTAAGTGTTAACCGCTGAATTCAAAGCGCCATTAGTCCATACTTATCTCGTTGCTTTCGCCTTGAGCTCCGGTCGTCCTCCTTTCGGCTTCTTGATCTCGATCTAGACCTACTTCTCGATCCAGGGCTTGGTCTTCGCTCAAACGATCTTTAATCATACAAATAATTTATAGAATGATAGTAAAGAGATGGATGCTTTGTTTCAAAAGATGATGAAGAATAATGCAGAGGGTGGAGATGAAACAAGGTATTCTGTTCAGATGATAATTTAGTAGAAGATTTAATGGGTTTTTAGATGACTAAACAGATGAGTAAAGTCCTGCAAAAATTTATTTATAGTTCTTGATGAAGAAAGTTATGTTATGAGAACCAACCTGGAACGCCTTCTCCTTGGTGGGCCGCCTCGACGGAACGGTCCTTTTGGGCGACTCTTTCCATGAGATATCTCCACTCTCACTCTTGAACCACACAGCAATCTAAAATAAAAATAAAATAAAAATCTTGACTAAATAGTTCTTAAACTTGGTTTTTGTGTCACCTTCCGTCAAGAGCTTTTACTGCATCTTCGGCATCACGGCGGTCCTCAAACTCAATGAAAGCAAATCCGTGAGGATTGCGGGCCACAAACACATTCGTCAATTTGCCGTAATCGCCAAAAGCTCTCTCTATTTCTTCTTTGGATGCGTTTCGTGGCAAACCACCAACGTAAACTTTGCAGTCGATTGGACCTGTATGTCTTGACATTTCGTACTCTTCGTTGAAATTTTTAATGGATTCTTTTTGTATCGATTTTATACTATTGAGATTTTTTCATGGAGTCTGAACTATTTTTTGTTTTCAATCGATTTTTTTGTCGAATAATTTTTAATCAAATAGACTTTTTTTTTGTCTTTAGATAAATTTTTTTGATTTAATTAATTAATTGAAAAATAAAATTCTGTATTTTGTTTATTTATTTAATTAAAGTTTTATTTGTGAAATTAAATATTTAGAATTGAATTTAAACTTTGAAAAAATTTGAAATGAAAAATACCAATTTAGATAAAACAAAATTCATGGCAATTTCTTAATATCTATGAATGGTTTTTATTTTGTCGTATGATTTAGTCAGATAAACTTTTAGAAAACAAATGTGATAATTTTTTTTATTCACTTATTAAAAATTTTATTTGTCCACTCTAATATTTATCTTAAGATATTTACAAAATTTTAATCATAGAAAATTTAATTCTTTTTAGCATAATTAATTATTGAAAAATTTGCTCATGATTGCTCAGAGAAAATTGAAAAAATATTTATTCTAATGATTAAAAACTAAAAGAAACTAATTCAATATAAAAAATTTAATTTTTAAAATTAACGTCACAACATAACAAAAATTTAGTTGGGAAACGGGCAAAAAATTAAAACCAACTTAAAATTGGAATTAATTTTTTTGGAAAAAAAATTGAAACTTATATTAATCAAATGAATTAATTAAATATTAAATAATAAAAAAATTAAATATTTTAGTTTTTAAAATCTAATCTTGAAGTTGATGATCAATTAAAAAATTAATTTCAATTTAAACTGTTTATCTTAAGATATTGATATTTGTATTTGAATTCAATTTTTAAATACGGATTCTTGATGTAATTACTTTTCAAATAAAAAAAATTTCGATCCAATTCTTATTTATTTATTTATTCATTCAATGAACGCCTTGTAGGCTTTGTAAAAAAATAAAATAAAATAATTAAACAATTAGGATAAAAAAAATTGTAAGACAAAAAAGTGTACTATTCCATAGCGAATTTTAAATGTTCATAAATTTCTTTACTAAAAAAAAACATTTTTTGTTAAAATAAAATAAAAAAATTTCTCAAAACAGAAAAATAAAGAAACAGTTAAAAAAAACAATTAAAAAAATCTCTCTTTTTTCTCATATTCCAAATCATCAAAGCTATCAAAAAATCTTCTTAAAAAAAGAATAGCTTTTTACGTCAAACATGAACCAATATAGTTTCAAGGGTATGAGGAAATAAAGCAACAGCCTCAATGCTAAGAAAAAATCAAAATAACAAACTTTTATTACTTTTTTATTATTAGAAATAAAATAAAATTTAACTACAAACTAAAAATTATTACGCTTTTACTATAATTAATTTTTATTTTTAATTCAAATTGGAAAATTCTTAAAAGAATATTTTATTAATTTTATAAATAAAATTGAATTTAGAATTCAATATTAAAAATAAAATGTGATATCATTCAAAATTTTTTTATTGATGATTTTTTTCTTATTTCTGATATATTTATAAAAGAATGCATTGCGAAAAAATCTCTGACTGGAAGAAAATGTGAGCCTACAGCGTCGATGTGAGGAAAAAAAATAAAAAAAGCTCTAATTACTTTTTTGTTTTTATAAGTTGACAAAATTAAAAAAAAAATTAATCAATTAAACATGCCTAATTTATATATTAGTCACATAATATGTGACCAGTAATAAAAAATTTAAAATTAATTTTTTTTATGTTATTTATAATTGGACATATAGTACAGTCACTGTGTAGACATCTCAATTCTTGGAAATTGTTCCAACTCTTATTCAGTTGGGAAACGTGTCGTCGATTTTCTTAAATTCTTCAGAAAAAATATGACCATCTTTACTTGGAATATGTGGAAACGTGATGTCTTGAACAGGAGCTCAATTTTACTTTATTATGAAAATGATAGAGATCCATAGACATAATCATTTAAAAAAAAATTTGAAATTTAAAACTTAAATATATAAAAAAATTGAAATCTTTAAATACTTTTAATTTTAGTATCTTAGCTATGAGTGCTTTTTTATTTTAGAATTAGTTAAATATATAATATGTACAAACGTATAATTAGTGAAGATGTACAGTATGCAATGAATTTATGTTAAAAATAAATAGTTAAGAAAACTTTTCTTCACTATATCTATTAATTTTCGGAGTTGTGAATTTCTTTTACAAATTGGACAAAAATTATTAATTTTTTGATAAATTAAAACTAAAGTTAATAAAAAATATTAGAAAAAATACAGAAACCTACTTTGTTGCACCTTTTTTACCTAAATAAAATTTTTATTTTATTTTTTTAGTAAATCAAATCAATAATCTATTTAAATCTTATTAATGCTTTTATTTTGGTCTTTATTTACATAAGAAAAATTATTTTTTGTAAAAAAGTGCAAGAGTATGTCACAATATGTTGCAGTATTTATTCTAATATAATTATTTTATAACTTTAATTTCAATTAATCAAAATATGAAGACTTTTTGTTAAATTTTAATTTGAAATTCACGATGCCAAATTTTCATAATTTAATAATTCATTATATTTACCGAATTTTTAACAAACTTAAATTCAAACATTTCTACATTTTTTTTTATTTTCAATTAATTTTATAATTTTAGTATAAAATATAATGAAGATTTTTTAAAGACATGGGCACATTCCTGTTGATTAGCTTTTTAACTTAATTTTAAGAATTTATTAAGAAAGTCAAAAACTATATTCGTCTCCAAGAGATCTCATCAAGATTTTTTACTAATATTTCTCTGAATTTCTCAAAGAGAACGCCTACGAGAATTTTCACATGTTTTTACATTGGAAATAATTCTTTCACATCTCCTTATTTTAGCATTCAATGTGAATTGCATCAAAACTTGCAGCACAAAATAAATCAGCAAGCAACTTGAATTTTTTTTGAATAACCAATATCTAGTTAGTTGATTTTTAAAATTTTAAACAAAAAATTTAATTTAAAATAATATATTTTTTAACAAAAAAAAACATGCAGACGCTGAATGACCTGATATAAAATATGAAAATTTGAATGAACATAATAAATGGCACACATCAGAGGGTTCTATGGTGTAATGGTTATCACTCTGGACTCTGAATCCAGCAATCCGAGTTCAAGTCTCGGTAGAACCTTAAATTTTTGTTTTCATTCTTTCAACAAAAAAAAAAGCCAAAAATTCTGCACCACCACATCGAGCATATAAATAAAGTAACAATCAACAAGTTAAAATTGAAAAAATAGTGACTAAAAAGTTATTATAATTTTAATATTTTATATAAGTAAGTATGTCGAGAAATTCAGGTCCTGTAGATTGCAAAGTTTATGTTGGAGGTCTCACTCGGAACGCATCTAAAGACGAAATCGAAAAAGAATTTAGCAGGTACGGAAAATTAACAAATATTTTTGTTGCACGAAATCCGCCGGGCTTTGCCTTTGTTGAGTTTGATGACCCCCGAGACGCCGCTGATGCCGTCAAGGCCTTGGATGGCCGCATGATTTGTGGTGTCAGAGCCAGAGTAGAACTTTCGCATGGTAAAAGCCGTAAACCAAGACGTGGAAGATCTAGGTAAATATAATACGACTTCGCGAATCCCTAGTCGATCATCAACTATTCATCATCACTTACTCATCTTCTCCTAACTTAATCTCATCTCTTCATCAAAGTAAGTCCAACTTAAGGGACGCTGCTGAACATTTTAATTTTCTTTTTCTATATTTTTTTGCAAAATCAAAATTTTAATTTTTTTTTCTAATAAAGAAGTCCAGTTAGAAGACGAAAGTCTTATTCAAGGAGTCGAAGTTCATCTAGAAATAAGTACAAACGAAGAGAACGCAGCGAAGATGAACGCAGTTTGTCGCCGAAAAAAAATCGAAATCGATCTAAATCGCAGTCAAGGTCTCGTTCGCGTTCTCGATCCCGGTCCAGGACTCGATCAAGATCATAGATTTTTTTCTTATTTTTCTAAAATAAAAAAAGCTTGATGCGGACCACCAGGCAATTAATTGGCTTGAATCAAATTAATAACAAATATTGACTCAAAAAAATATTTTTATTAATCAAAATTGATAAAATAAATAAAAATTAAGTGTTTGATTTTTCAATTCTTATCCTTTTAATATGACCCAAAGAAAATAGATAGTTGAACCTCAACTATCTGTTTAGATCTCATTTATGTTCATTTTAAAGTCTTGTCAAAAAGTTTTTTAAGTTCTTTGTCTTTTTGTCTTTTTATGACTGAACATTAGAAGTACCAAGCATTTTTTTGTATTTTTTAACCCAGAATATTTGTAAAAAAAAATTATTTTAATCTGAAAAATCTGATCAAAAGATATGAGGTTATAAAATTTTTCAAATTTCAAATTTAAGCCAGAGTCGAACTTTTGCATGTTAAAAGCCGTAAACCAAGACGTGGAAGATCTAGGTAAATATAATACGACTTCACATAAATATAATACGAAGTAAATATAATACCAAATTTTTATCTCAATTTCCTTGGTAAAGATTCAATTCACTGAATTTTTTTTTGAAGTGATAAAATTACCGCAAACTCGTGTTGAACACTCTAAGATTAAAGCCCGAAACCAATCTTTGTTCTTCTAGAGTTAATTAAATAGTTTCTATGTTTCTTTACGATTCATATAAAAAGCTTAAATTTGACTATTTTCAATTTCGAAATTAACTCTACAATTTTTTAATTTATTATTTTTTTTACTAAAATTACTGAAACTTTAACTAAAATTACTTAAAAAAAAATTTTTTTCCTAAATTTGCATAACTGATATTATTCTTATTAATTTTTCTAAATCGCATTAAAATTATAAATTAAACATAGTTATACTTTAAAAAAAACTTAAAATTAGCAAATAGACGTTTAAGTCGACTTTTAGCATTTTGTTAAGCCAGAGAAGGACTTTTGTACAATTAGAATTTATTTTTGAATTAAAACTTTGGATAACTAAGAATATTATGGTATGAATTTCGATTAAAAATGAGAGTTCAGAAATCTGATTTCTAATTAAGATCTCAATAATTCTTTGCTTATTACAATTCGGTACTAAATTTTTATAGCGGTAAAAGATAAACAAAAATTTTAAAAAGGTTAAATAAAAAATTAATTTTTTTTAATTTAATTAAATATTGAAAAAACTAGCATCAAACTTGATTTTTAAAATTAATTCACATTTTTAAATAAATTAAGAGATTTAATGAAATATAAGTCATTTTTATATTCATCTAGGAAAATTGGTAAAAAAATCAGTAATTTTAGTTAATGAATTAGAACACACCTTTTTTTTTGAAAGTAAAGACAATTTTTTTGCTAGAGTAAAAGCTGAATTTGGGCTTTATTTTTTGGAAAACCAAATTCAGGGTATTTTCTAGCTAAATCAATTTAAATTGTTACTATGTAATTAGTTCAAAAAGAACAAAGGTTGGATTTGGGCTTTACTCTTAGAGTCCTCAACACGAGTTTACGGTAAGAAATATAATTCATAGAAAATTAATCGTAGACTTTTTTTCAGAAAAATTGTCTCTCATAAGTTTTCTTAGACAAAAAATAAAAAAAAAATATGAGTTCTTATTTAACTACAGTAAACGAAAATTCTAATTGAATAATAAATAATTTCAAGAGTTAATAAAACGTAAATACAGTACTGCACAAAAGTTTAGACGCACAAGTTATTTTCATACGTTTATTTCGTCAGAAATAAAAATACTAAATTTTGTTTGTAGATTTAAAATTTATAAAAATCTAAAAACAATTTTAATTAATTTAAGTAAGTGTTTTCTTCTAAATATTCTATTAGAGTTTGTTACGTAATTGCTATGAAAAAAAATTCTTTGAGTATATTTCTATGAAATATTTTTCTATCAAAATTTTTTCTTTGAGTTTTATTTTAATTATTTTCTATGAATTAATTTTTCTAAAAATTGATATATCACCATTTAGTAGTGATGAAATCAAATATGCTTATTCGAACCGATATTCGAATAAGTAGCATTTCGAATGAAAATTAGGTTTGAATTTAATTTTTGAATAAAATTTTTTTTGAATTATTTACTTGAAAATTAATTTATTTAAATTAAAAATTGAATCTACAAGATATTCGAATTAATATTTGAAAATATAAAATTTTTGGATCAAAAATTGAATATAATAAATATTCAATTTAATATTTGAAAATAAAAATGAATCAAAAAAATAATTGATCGGAAAAAATTTAATTAAAAAAAAATTCATCTAATTATTCAAATTTAAATTCGATTTGAATACTAAAAGTGTGCCAGATTTTCATCAGTCAACACAACTCTTCTAACATTTTCTGGATTACAATAGTCCCATCCATCTTACCAGGTACCAAAAAATAGCTGTTCTGATTTAACCAACGCTACAAGAGTACAAAAAACTAAATTTTCAAATACTTAATTTTTCAAATATTCTATTCAAATTTTAATACCTTTAAATTATTAGTTGAATTTATCTAAAATTCAAGTTGTTTTTTAAATTAAAGTTAAATTCGAATTTTAATTTAAATAAAGACAGTAATAAAGACAGACATAAAAGGGGCTTTTCCATTCCAGACTTTGTTCTAAGATGTTCCTAAGTGCAAATATCTGGTTTATGCATCTCCTTGCTCCTCTAAATCCTGCTTGTCTTTCTCTAAATATTACATCCAAAGCGTTCTTGATTCTTTCCAGAATTATGCTTCTGAACGCTTTGCTATTGATAGCAGTGTTATTATTCACAAATTGTCACAGATTATTTTTTTGCCTTTCCTAGGGAGCTTAACTATTAGGTCTTTTGACTAAATAATACATTTTCAAAAAATTATTAATTTTAGATAAAGTTTTTAAAGGACAATGCCGAATCTTTATTCAAACTTGGCCTAAAAATTATGACCAAGAATAGAAGTAGTAGTAGTAGTTCTTGCTGATAAATAAGTTCTTGCTGCGAGACCTAACATGTAGAGTGTCTGAGCCCATCACCACCGATTGGTCGTGTGGAGCTGTAGCAGCCGATTCCATTGAACTTATCTAAAGCTATTTTAAAATTAGCGACTGACTTAGATTTCACCACATTTTCTGGCAACTTATTCCAATGAGGAACTACTCTGTTTGAGAAAAATACATGTCTGGCGCTTACTGCAGCTGCGAAATCGTTTCTAATTTGAGCTGGGAAACTTTCCCTCTGGACTTTGATGCTATTTTCTCTCATTGCCCCGACATGATTCTTTTTTCTGATCTATTCACTAGATTCTTGATATCTTCTTCAAATCTCTATTCATTGACATACTGCATCCAAATCTTTCTGTTACATCGCTCTCTCATAAACTTTATTAACTATGCCGAGTATTTTTGAGTCATCTGCAAACAATTCCATTCTATTTGAAACGCAATTCCATTCTATTGTTTTTAAACGTAGGTCATTTATGTGTAGAACAAATAGTAGGGGTCCAAGTTCACACCCTTGCCGAACTCCACTCAGTACCTCTGAGCATCTAGAAACTCCATCACCAAGATCAACTCGCTGAGTTCTCATCCTCAAAAAGTCTTCGAACCACCTTACTATTTTCTCACCTAACCAATAATCACGTAGTTTATGAAGTAGTCGTTGATGCGGTACAGTATCAAAAGCCTTTGAGAAGTCTAACAGTATTTCATTATGTTACCTTTTGAGTAGTGATCATATCAAAGTTTCAAGTAGGTTTGTAACACATTCTTTCTTTGGAACAAATTCATGTTGACTTCTAATTAAAAGATTAATCTCTTGCAGGTATAACATTAGTCGTTCCCTGACAACACCTTCCATGCAAACTTTACATGCAACTGAAGAAAGTAATATAATGCTTGAATAAGTTACAGCTTTTTTGAAGAAATTGTTTTATTTTAGTAGAATTGATATAAGTAAAAATTAACTGCGACTCAAAACAATTCGAGTTAGGACTTTGGCACTTTCTTGCAATCACACAAGTTTCAATAACATAAACCAATTATTAAGCCTTTCTATGAAAAAGTTACATGAAATTGCTTTTTAAATAAATAATTCAAAAAATATTTATTTGATCAGTTCTTCTTTTTCTCTCGTATCTTCTTTTAAGTAATATTTAAAAAAAAGTAAATAATATTTTCCTTTTCCTATTTGCCATCTTTTATTTTTTTGTTTCTTGAACTGTCCAACACTCAAATCTTTTCTATCTATATAGATATAGTTAGTTATATTGAAATAGTAGAGAGTTACAGGATAAATATTTTTAAATACAGTCAATCTCGTTATAACGAACTACTTGGGCGGAAAATTCGGAATTCGTTATATCGAAATTCCCATATAAAATAATAGGGACAAAAAAAATCTTAACCAAATTTTATTGATTAAAAAATTTAAAATAAAAATGAGAAAAAAAAACAAAGAGTTAATTTTTTTAAAAAAGATTGTTGTTTGGTAAAGCTACTTTCATTTACTTTACATTACTACTTTCAATATTAAATAATAAATTTATTACATTTGAATTATCAACTTTTTTTTTAAAAAAATATTGTTTCAGTTCATTTATTTTATCGATTGCTTCTTTTGAGTTTATCACTTCTTCACTGCGTTTTTAAGACCGCATCTTGAATACTGTCTGGAATCCTTTGCGAAAGAAAGACATTAATGCTGGAAAAAGTCCAACGTTGAGCTACCAAACTAGTGCCTGGTCTCACAAATCTCAATTATCTCTCAAGATTAGCAAAAATTGATATCCCTACGCTTAAAAGAGGTGATGCTATCCAACTTTTCAAAATTGTCAGTAAACAGAGCATTGTTCACCTGCATGCCTTCGCAGATTAAGTCCAAACTTCAAAAATCAATCACTCATCGATAAATCTACGTAGAAAACCAAGACTCAGGAAGCAACTCTGCTTGTCAAAAACCTAGATAAAACTTCTTCACGAACAGAGTAGCTTCCTTATGGATCGAGCTACCGGACACTGTCGTTTCTGCAACATCATAAAATGCATTCAAAGACAAGTTTGACAAATTCAGATCTCAGCAATTGGCGGTAAATGAAACTACTATAGTCGAATAATCCATTGGTTATTCTTCTTCATCTGATTCTCATATCAGATTGTAGTCTCTCCTTCATATCATATCACTTGTTTTTTTGCATCTTGTTGCTCTTCAATTACTGTATCACTGTCTTGCTCTACTGAATTGTTTGTTGCTATTGAATCGACGATTTCTGCCCCTGAGAGAATTCAGCGCGTAGCTAAGTTGCTATCGATTGACACATAGGCAAATTTATCGAAATCTAGTTTCTTCTCAAAGGATGCAATTTCTTTATACTGATCCTCTTTCGAAACTTTAGCGTCGTTTGGGTTAAACTAAATAGTAGAAATTGTAGAAGCATTAACGTTATATTCTTTGGCCAGCTTTGAAGTGGTTATTTTTTGCTCAGTTTGTTTTTTTATAATTTCTATCTTGACTTCAAGAGAGATACATTTTCTCTTTTTGCAAACTTGCTTTTCATTCATTTTTACCGATTAGAATTTTGAGATAAACAATAAGTTGTTTTCAAGTATTTATTTACTATTTTTTATTATCAAGGTGTTAATTAACGGATGTCATTTTTTTAAAATTCGTTATATAAAGATTATTTTTTTAAAGAAAAGTGTTACTCGTTTTTTTTATTAGTTCGTTATATCGGGATTTCGTTATAAAGAGGTTCGTTGTATAGTATGTATAGAAAATTTAGAACCAAATTTTTTTTTATACAAGGTTTGTTTCTTGAAAGCCGTGTGGCTAAATAATAAAATAAAAGGATATTTTTTTTTGAAATTTTAAAAAAAAAAATTTTTTATCGGAAAAGTTCAAAAGCTAGGATCAAAAATAAAATCGAAGTAAAAAAACCGCAAAAAAAAAAGAATTGAAATTTTTTAACAAAAAAAATCACTACAAAATCTAGAGCATTTATTTTTTAACATTTAAAATGCCCACCCTTAGCTTTAATACACTCACCGACACGTTTTGGCATAGATCCAGTCACGTTTTTTACTACTTCACTAGGAATTTTCAACCATTCATCAAAAATAACGCTTTTTAAATGCTCTAACTATTTTGTGGTCAATAACTTTAAATTTTCTAATGGATTGAGATCAGGTGATCTTGGGCACCAGGGGAGAACTTTTATTTGTTTTTCTTGAAACCAATCTCGAACGGAATGAGCAGTATGTGCACTAGCGTTATCCTGTTGAAAAATCCAGTCTTGACTTTGATCAAAAAATATCTTGGCTATAAGTTATTTTCCAGAGTTTCCATGTACACAAATTGATTAATTCTGCCTGTATAAATGGAGAAGCATCCAGTACCTTTATAATTAATACCAAATACCAACCGAACCTCCACCAAACAATAAACAAAACTTGGGGTGATACTTTTCGTTTGCAAAACGTTTTACAAACACTCTAGATATTTTGTTTAATACTTCGAAATTAGACTCGTCACTAAAAACAACTTTTGACCAGTCATTAACATTCATCTTTGTCGTTCTTTGCACCATTTGAGCCTTTTCGATCGATCCAATACAGTCAAAAGAGGTTTTTTTATTGCAGTATACGACTGTATTTTTTTGTTTAATAGAACTTTTCTTACAGTGTCTTTACTAA
This sequence comes from Brachionus asplanchnoidis, assembly GCA_025491095.1. Taxonomy (NCBI): domain Eukaryota; kingdom Metazoa; phylum Rotifera; class Eurotatoria; order Ploima; family Brachionidae; genus Brachionus; species Brachionus asplanchnoidis. The sequence continues at coordinate 4,452,686 of JAILYF010000010.1, read as the reverse complement.
CAGTAATATTTGGAAATTTAGAACTAAAATCAGAGGCTAGCTGTCTATAGCTTGTTGTAGGATTGATTCTGACCTTTCTAAAAATGTACGACTCATCTCGACTGGTAAGCTTTCGGGGTCTACCATACCTTGGTAATTCTTTGACCACGGATGTATTTACATAATTGCGCTTTGTTGTAATCACACATCTTCTCGAAACTCTTACTAGATCAGCTATTTTTTTTGAGATTTGGTCTTATCCTTCAATAGACCAATTATTTGCCAACTTTGAGCCTCAGATACTTTTTTTTTGCCCATTTATATGGGAAAAATGCCAAAATGGTACAACTCAATAAAATGACCGATTTTAAAATCCAAAAATAATAAATCAAACGTAAAAAGTGCAAGCAAACAGCATGAAAAGACATTCAAAGCATTGTGTTCTAAAAAAAAAATGGCCAGGGAAATAATTGTTCTAAACTTTGTAGACTATTTTTTTTTTGTTCGATTTTATCTGTTTTTTTTTTAAATAGGTTCTGGAGTGTTCAGAAATTTTTTTTTAACAATCTATATATCAAAAGAAAGCTAATAAAATTATCTTTAATATGTTATAGTTAACATTATTTGTAAATATATTAAAATTTTAGATTTTTACTCCTTAATATTTTTTTTATAAATTTTTTAGTAATGTTCTAGACTTTCTAGACATACTGTATCAAAGAAAATTAGCAATCTTTTTCCTTTATAAAAAATCGGTTCCTGGATTCTTATTCGTAATAAAGGGGATTTCGTTATATGGGGGTTCGTTATACGGAGGATCGACTGTAATTGATTATTATTCATAATTATTAATAATTCATCATATTCTTTAATTAATGTTTTAATAGATATATTGTAAAAACGCCATTAATTTATAATACAACATTACACGAATTATTCATTATGTATAAAAAAAAAAGGAATTAAAAAAATATAATAACTCAAAATAAGAAATCTTTAATGATTATTACAATAAACATCTAAAATAAAAGTTAAACTACTGTTTACAATGATATGGAATCTCTATTTAATATTATTTGATTGATCGACCCGCAATGACTGGGTAATAAATGCGGTGTAGAAGATCAACTCGAAATGGTAAGCCTTCGCTCAAAAAAAGTACTGGAAAAAGAGATGAGCCTCCTCAATTATTTTATTGTACATCATGGAACAAATTAATAGATCTTCTTTGGCCCCAAAGCGTTAAAGCTTTTAGATACCTCTAAATATTTCAAAACTTTCATTTAAATTTCTAGTTTTATAGTTACAGTATGAAGTATTTAGTCACTTAGTATAAATTATTTTTTCAATGAATACGGCTAGCACAATATTTAGTAAAGTGCGAGCTCCAAAGATGACTTAACCAAGTCGAAAAATAAACAAATTAGACATTAAATATAATTTTTTTCAAAGTTAGTTTATTTAAAAAAAAAATAAAATTTTCGCATGACTTTGACATTTTTTAGAGAAAAAAAGACGCTTTATTGTTTAACTCTAAAAGATAAAAAAAAAAACATTACCTTGAAAAGAAATCAAAACTTCGATCTACTAATCAAAATGAAACATACTAGAATCTCCAATTTTATTGATTAATAAAATGTAATATTGATAAAATATCAACTAGATATTTTTATCTAAAATGAATGAAAATTGTCCAACATCAATTTTAACAGTAAACTAAAATTCAAGTTTTAGAGAAGAAAAAAATGAAATTAATTTAGTAATCGTGTTCATGCTCAGCATCATATCCTTGGCCATTTTGCACAGATAAATCTCCAGTTCTCTTTCTTCGCGCCAAAATTTGTTCAGGTGACACTTTATTTCTGTCATAAGCTTGTCCGATCAAGGCCATAAAATCAATAAAAAACTTTGTGAAATTAAAATAAACACTTCCGTGTTCGCTAGTCGAATAGTCCATTGGAAAGGTGTGATGATAATTGTGGAAGCCTTCGCCAATTGCACCCATGCTAACAAACAAGTTTTCAGCGGGATTTATTTTCTTGTCATACGGTCTCATGCCCCACATGTGAGCAAAGCTGTTCACAAACCATGTAAAGTGAAGTGTGACTATATATCTCAATATGGCAGGTACAAAATAAGCATTTGTCCACGACTCATTCCATAAATACACCGGAATCACAGTGGGCAAGACAAAGCAAGTCAAAATGGCCAATGTGCGGTAGTACTTCTTCTGAAAAGCCACTACTGGATCAGCCAACAAATCTCCGAGAGGAATACGTGATCCTTTCTGGATCACATCGGGATGTTTTTTCATCATTAGCCAGCCCATGTGAGAGAAGAAAAATCCTCGGTTAGCATTATGGGGATCAGCGTTTGTTTCTGCATGTTTGTGGTGCACTCTGTGATCGCGACTCCATTCAAAAATCGAGTTCTGCAAGGCCAATGTTTGGAATACACCAAGAAGAATGCGCAATGGAAGCTTGGCTTTATAAGTCTTGTGTGACCACAATCGGTGCGCACCGGCAGTGATTCCCAACGCTCCACACACATACAAAAAATAAGCTTAAATAAAAATTAAATTTTTTTTTTCCTTAAATTTAATTTTTTCATACCAAAGATTAAAGTTTGAATTTTTGAATAGAAAGACAAGTATAAGCCGTAGAGGGCTCCCATATGAAGAAAAACAAATATGGCTACATTTCTCCATCGAATTGGAAGGTCGATTTTTTCCTCTTTCTCTACTTGATTGGTCTGACCTTGAGTGCTTGTCTTTTGGAGAGTGTCTATTTTTTCAGGCACATCGAAACCATCAATTCTAGGCGCCATTTTTTTTTTTTGCTCTAAAAATTAAAATGTTCTTTAAAATCGAATGATTTGGCTTTATGAATATAAATTTGATCACTATTTTACAGCATGCTTTAGCTATATACATAAAACGGAATATATTATGTTTTAAATCCAAAGAGGGCTCTATGTGACATGAAGAAATTTTTAAAATTTTTACTTCGCTTTCATTAGATAAAATACAATTTTTTGAAGTAAATTTTTGAAATTTTTCAATTTTTCATGATTGCTAGCTAGAAAAAAATCATACGATTTATTCATTTATGTAACTTTCTCTATTGAGAAATAATGCGATTTAAATATTAAAAACACTCTATATTTAGATATAATAAATGCTTATATAGAAAGGTTTAAAGATCAACTAAATTTAAATAGGCTAAACAATCAAGCTTTGCATACATTATGCTTTTCTTATAATCTAAAGCTATTTTGTCTTAATGTCTAAAGTCAATGGTCCGTAAAACCATCTTTAAAAAATTTTTCACAAAAATTAAATATAGAAAATCTTAAATTTAAAATTCAATTTTTTATGCCTAAAACTGATGAATATAAAATATTTTTTAATGCTTCAACAAAATTTTTTGTTATTTATAGTCAGGCAAATGCTTAAAATTATAAGACCATAATTAATAGTAAACGAATTTTTGGTACTCAAAAATCGAACCATTTTTTAAACAAATGGTCTGATTTAAGCTTGCTAGAAAAAATCAAAATAAAAAAAAAATTTGACTTTTCTTTTCCTTACATTTAATTCAATTAACAAATCCATCCAAAAACAAAAATATTTAAATTCCAAAATCTTTATTTAATAAAATAAATTTATCATTTTTTTAACAATATTTTATTCTAGTAAAACTTGCTTTTATTTAAAAAGATAAGTTATTTGAGAAATCATATTTTATCAAAATGTCCTAGATAAATTATGGGTATCTTATGAATTTTACTTGGAAAATACGAACTTTCCAAATTTTGATTATTGGAGACAATTATTTAATTTTTTATGAAAAAATGTGTAAGAAAAAAAAAGTTAATTTTATATAACTATTAATTTTATTGCTCACGCCAAAACAAAAGTCAAGCCTTTTGTAAAAAAATAAATTAGGCCACTGCAGATTTAGCTAAATAGGTGTTGTTAATGCCGTTCCTTAAGACTATGTTGTTCTATAAATTTTCATTTAAAAATAAATTAAATAAAAAGGAAAAATTTTTGTTATTTTTTTAAATATTTCTTGTTTAAAAAAAATTTGTATTTTGTTGATATTTTTTTTTTAAATAAAACCCTTTTTTAACAATTTAAAATTAACCTTTATTCTTCTTACTAAAAATAAGAAAGACGATCTTGTTTTTGATAATTACATTTTTATAAAAGTCTAATGTATCTTAATCATTCTAATTAAGAATTAATTTTTATTATTAGTATTTTTAAAAACAAGTTGAATAATGTTGGAATTTTTTTAAACTTTTATCAAGATTCACACTCGATCTTTTAAAAAATTAAAGTAGTAATTAATTTGGATTTAATAAATAATATATCATATACTAATTTTCTTACATATTACAAAAAAAAATTTTGACGACTTGTACCAAATTTATTTTTTCCTTAATTTAAATTTCTGTTTTTTTTGTTTTTTAATAAAGAATTAAGATTTCGTCCATTTTAATTATTGTGATACAAATAAAAAATAATTTTTTTCATTCAAGTGTTAAAGTAAAAATTCTTAAAAATATAAACGACTTTTAACTAAAATGATTTTTTAACTTTTAAGCATAAGAAAGAGAAATGAGAATGATTTCCTAGAAAAGGTGTAAGTAAAGGTATATTTTATTTAATATTTTTCTCATGATAAATATGATTTTAAAGATCTGCCTGTTTCTTTGTCTAAAACAGTATTCTGAATCATGTGTATTTTTCGATTTTTTTCCTAGAATAAAAAATATGATTAAAATACAAAAAATTTGATAAAATATTGCATGACATGAACTTTTTTAATTTTAGCTATTAATCGAATCCCATACTGTTCTAAGCGATTTTGAAACTAATTAAAATTGTTTATAATTTTAACTTTTGAGTGAAATAAAATAAAAATAAAATTCCAACAATTAAAATTATCTAATGTTTAGATATTTTTCAAGTTACTTTATCGGATTTTGATATTCTACTATGAATTAATATTTCTGCGCAAAAAGCTTGCTTGTTATCTGTACTCAACTATAATTTGATAACTTATGCTCGAATAAAATGAATATTTAAAAATAGAAATGATTTATTTAAAAATATTGGAGTTTAAATAAGGAAAGCAGAAATTTAAGCTTGGCTTAATTTTTTTCACTAAATATATTAATCTAAAAAGCATATTAATTTTGATGATTTTTGAATAAAAGATTATCTTGAAAAATAAATTTTTTTGTCTGTTTAATATTTGTCTAATAATTATGAATTAAATTTTTTGAAGATTTTAAACTCATTTAAAGATAAATAAATAACTGAACTAAATGCCATTATTGTTTCCCATGAACATTTAAAATTGAGAATTTAGAAAGTTAGTTGCATGAGCTTTGCTTATCTCAATATCTGATTTGCAAATGTTGATAGCACATATAATTTCGTTATACAAAATGGAAAAAGTTTATTATCTAATCTTAATACGCAATACAATAAAAAACAAATGGCACACATCAGAGGGTTCTATGGTGTAATGGTTATCACTCTGGACTCTGAATCCAGCAATCCGAGTTCAAGTCTCGGTAGAACCTTAAATTTTTGTTTTCATTCTTCCAAAAATAAAAAAGCCTAAAATATAATTTAAAATTTAAAATTTAAATTTTTTTTATTTAATTTCCCTTTCAATCAAACTTAAGTATTTGTTGATACTGAAAAATGCTTAGACAATTTACTTAAATTTTTAAGCACATTGGAAAAATTTTTTTTTTAAGAAAAAGTTAAAAAAAATAAGACGAAGCAATAAAAATCTTCAAATCTTTCCAATTCTAAATCGACTAGAAATGTTTGAGATTCTTTTTCGTATTGTGAAACAAATTTAAAAAATGCCAGTTTTGTTTGGGAACTAAACATGAATAAAATAATTTAAAAAATAAAATGGCTATTTATTCTTTTTGTTTTTTAATTTCTGATTGCATAACTAAAAATTAGAAACCAAGAAATAATTTTTCGTAATTTTCCTTACAAATTTTATTTGTGATTAATTTTCTATTGCGTGATAAATTCTCAACTCTCTTTTTATTTTTCATGAGTTTGAATATAAATAATTGAATTTAAATAAAATTTTTTTAGAAATCAAAATATTGAATCAAATGATCCTGAACAAGAGTTATTTTGCAATGTGATAAAAATAAAGATGAAGAAGCTTAGTTAATTTAATTTAAAAATAAATTTCTCAATTGTTTTTTTTTGTAAAAAAAAATATTTTATTCATCATCTAAAAAGATTAAATCAAATATTTAAGCTCAGATTAAAATTAGTTTATAAAACACAGACGAATTTTTATCGGAATTTAATAATTTTATTAAAATTTAGGTTTCATAAAAGATTGTTTTTTATGTTTCGAAAAACTAAATTACAATTTTATGCTTCCCTTTAAAAAAAAAATCTTTTATCTAATAAATTTTAAAAAGATATTTTTATATTTTTACCAGCCTTACCATTATTACTTAAAAAAATAATCGTTTTTATTCTATCAAGTAATTTTCTAAATTAGCGATTAAAGTCATGATTTAAAATAAAAATTGAAAAATGAGAAATTGTTTTTATATTTGATTAGTTAAATTTATTTCGAGCAAAAAAAAAATTATCTTCTAAAGAGAGAAAACGACGATTTTTTTTGTTTCAACTCTTCTTCTTGCTTTTTACGGTCAGCTTCAGATTCCTAAATCAAAATTTAATAAACAAAAAATTAAAAAAAAAAATTAAATTACCGCTAATTTAATTTGATTTAATTTGAAACTTCCGAGTGGATCTAATTCTGAATTATAGTAATCTAACACATCTCTCACATCAGCGACTCCACTTGAAGCAATCACTAATTAAAAAAAAAATTTTTTTAAGTTTTATTAAATTTTTTCAAAAACTACTTTTCAAAAATGAAGCAAGATGAATCAAATCAGCATCATTTTCATCTCCTTCCCATTTTTTGAGTCTATGCAAAGCATTTCTTGGCTGAAATTGATATGCCTTATCATCCCAATCAATCACTATTATTTTACTTAAATCTCTGTTCATGTAGCTCAAGTCTTTGATGTAACTATTATCTCTAAACTTGGTACTCTCTCTGAACAATTTGTGATGAATATTTTGTTGGGGATCTAATGATGAAGCGATTGGGGCTCCAGACAAAAATGGTTCTCTAGTGAACAAAACTACCTCAAAAGTTGGATACTTGACTTGTTCAATGAAATAATCCAGACCAGGACGTTTCTTATACCTCCATCCAGTACTAAACTTAAATAAAAAATTTTAGAGAAAAAGAGGATATTTCAAAAAAAAATACTGTCCACTCCGGATGAAGAAGAATACCGCTCATTTCAATGACCAATGTGTACGGTGGTTGGTAATAAGGAGGCTGGATGGGATCTGGTAAAAGCTTTTCAGTCGAAGGCTCTTTTAGTGCTTCGTAATATTCCATGACTGATTTGAATGCACGCTGCGGATATTGAAAGAAAATGGACACTTAAATTTTGTTAATTATTTTAAAGATTTTAGATATATTTTTTTTTACTATCTGAAAATTCATCTCTTAAGGGCTTATTGTTTTCGTCTAGCTTTGGTGAACCCCAGTAAACCAGCACATAAATTAATGATCCTCCAAATAAGGTTCCGAAAAAAGTCAAAGAAAATTTCCAAGCGTGTTCACGGCTAAACATTTTGGCAAACTTGGATTCGTTTTCTTTTTGGTCGTTTTTTTTGTCATTTTTTTGGTCATTTGGTGTCTCTTCCTGTGCATCTTGCCCCACAGTTTTATTCATTATATTTTGTAAGTCATCGGAAAGAATTGATTTGGAGGCTTGCTGAGACGGAATAATTTTTTGAGTATCTTTATTGTTGAGAAGAAAAGCGGTGTGAATTTTGTGGCCCTTGGCAATGGGTGCAAGAACTTTGAAATTTTTGTTTAAAGTTGACAGATTAAAATTTTGATTTAGAGTCGGTAAATTTCGGACAAAAAGTCGACTCAAACAATTCGCTTTGGATAACATTTTAAACCTAAATGAACAAATGCCGAGTGTAAATTTTGAAGAATAGGAATTTTAAAAAATTAAAAAAAAATAAACACTAAAATCAACTTAACATTTTATTTAATTTGTAATATTTCAAAATGTTCTTTTAGGAATACCGACATATAAAATCTAAAAAAAATAAAATAAAATAAAATTTAATCTAAAATGAAAAAATCAAGCTTTGATTGATTCAATTTTTTTTTCCAACTCGACTAAATATGGATGGTCAGCACTAAGCAAAAATTTTCCTTGCTCCAGAGCCTTTTCAAAATATTCAATTGATTTTTCATTTTGACCATTTAGTCTATAAATTTGGGCCAGATTTTCATAAGAAGTAGCGACATGTGGATGGAACTCAGGCAAAGTTTTTTGCTTAATTTCCAAAGCTTGCTCATGAAATTCAATGGCTTTGTCTAGCTGTTCATTTTCTTTGTAAGCAATACCGATATTGTCCAAAGAAGTGACAATTTCCGCGTGGTCTTGATGAAGCTCTTTCTTTCTGATCTCTAATGATTTTAGATGGTATTGCAAGGCTTGTTCAGGTTTGTGCAAAAACACACAAACTAATCCAACGTTGTTGTACGAAGTGGCCACTTGAACATTCGGCTCGGGAAAAATGCGTTCTCGCATTTCCAAAGATTGGACATGGAACTCAAAAGCTTTTTGTGGCTCGTTGAGGTCCGAATATACCATGCCGATGTAATCAAGAATATTGGCCACGTCTTCATTGTCTCCCGGTAATTCTTCTTGAAGAGTTTCAAGAGTCTTCATGTAATAGTCCAAGGCACGTTTGGGCTCTTCCAAATTTTTGAATGAACGGTTCTCGGCTGATTCTTGGTCCATTTTTAAGTTTGCTTTCAAGTTTTTTGAATAGTTTGACTCAAGTGGTTATTTTGTGTTGAATATTTATACATATGGTATTTCCTAATTACGCATCCAATTGAGTTTATATTTTTTCTTGATATAAAAAATTTAATTTTGTTGATGAGTATTCAACCATGAAATGACTTATCTAATTATTCTAATGACGTGAAGTAATTCGTTTTAAAATTGTATCTTGATGACGCAAAATAGTTAAGAAAATTATTAGTAATAAAGGTATCGATGAGCAAGATTTATTATTGAATTTTAAATATTTAAACTAAAAAGATTGTTCAAAGGTGTTTTGGTTTTGAAATTAAAAAAAATTAAATCTTTTCTCCAAAACATTCGGTTATGGGATAATTTATTTTTAAGTGAAAACAACTAATTAATTTAAATTTAAATTTGAAGATATTTTTCATCAAGTTTTTAATTGATTATTTACTGGTAATTGGAAAAAGATGGCTAATTATTTTTTATTTATTTAAGTTGTATTTTTTTGAAGTTTGTTTAAAGACAAAAAAAAATTTATTTTTAATTTATTCAGAATATTATTTTTTAATGTTAGAAAATTGTTACGAGTAAGTTTTTGAAATAAAATTATTCTTAAAGATCTGTTTTTTCATTTTCTTTTTATAATTTAGAGGTTGTACTTATAATGAAATGGAAAACTATTAATAACTTTGTATACGTACTTGATTTAACTGCATCTAGCTACCATAGATGTCTCTCTAGTAAGAACTGTATTGAACTAATAAAGATTTTTATGATAAAAATAATTATTTTAGCCTATGTTTAAAAAAAACACATTATTAATGGTTTTTGGACATAAAAATTGATAAATAAAATAAAAAAGTTTCATTAAAATCAAGGACCCAAATTTTTAATTATATACCACAAACAAAAATATATATATCAAATACAGGAAATATATTTAGACATTTAAAAAAAGAAAATATTTTTTTAAACACACAAAAATATTTTTTGCGATATTTTCGCTCCATATTGTTGATTTTATTTTTTTTTAAGTGTGTAAATAATTTGGGTTAAAATTTTTAAATGAAATGAAATCTATAGTGAAGATGAGTTTACAATATAGTGAAGGTCTTTATTTCAGAGGTTTTTATCTCATTTACGTTTTTGGCAAATTGGTAAACATTTTTATTTGTAAGATATTTATTAGAGATTTTACCTACTAGTTTCCGCAATGATGTTCTTTCAAATTTTTTTTTCTTAGTTAGTATTTTTAAAAAAACTTCTTCAGGAGCAACTTTAATTATATTCAAATTTTATTTTCTATTTGAGGCTATTTCTTAGATAAGAAGATGTCCAAGATATAGTTTGAACTGCTGTTTGATCTGTTTATCTATTTTTATCCCCGAAGTAGTAATAAAATGAAATAAAGGTTGATTATTGAACGTTTGCCAGGCTTATTAATTCAAAATCAAATTGATTGTTTTTATTAAAACAAAACATTTTGGTTGGAAAAAAATGTTATTTTTTTTCTAAATAATAATTGTTTTTTATTTCAAAAAATAAATAAAGGGTTAACTAAAGTCTTCTTATTGGTCTTAAAATTGAAAAAAAAAATTCAAAATTTCAAGTTTAATTTATTTCTTTTAGTAAAATTATTTTGTTTTGAAACTATCCTAATAACGGTAAATAGTTAAATATTATTTTGTATAAAAATGACTGAATTAATTTTTTAATTTTGCATATTAGAATACTTTTAAAATACTTCTAATTAACTCAAATTTAATTATTTTAGATTTTAATTTTTCATTATGTTTTTTAAAAATAAGAATCGTTTCAATCAAACCTTGAAAAAATTACAAAAATAAAATCGTTTTTCATTAATTAGACTTTGATAATGAAGCAACATGAAAACAAATTTTGTCCACTAAATTCAAGACATTAAAATTTGTTTTAATTAATACAGGAAAAATAAAATATATCAAAATATTGGGTTATAAAATTATCTAATAGAATATTAATATTTTGAAATGTCAGGGACTTTACTTGACTTAAAATTTTTTTTTTCAAAGTTAAGTCATTTGACTTGACTTGACTTAGGATGACTTGAATTATTTTTGGGAAAGTCAATAAAAAACGGGTAACAAGCATCTAATCCTAATTATGATTCTTTAAATTTTAATGTTATGATATTAAAAAATTTATTAGATGATTTTTTTTATCGAATTCCTTTGAAAACACAAATTAAATTTTTTGAAATTCAGTCAAGTCATTCTAAGTCAAGTCAAGTCAAATGACTTTACTTTACAAAAAAATTCTTAAGTCAAGTCAAATCTTTGACTTTACCAAAAAATGACTTAAAAATGACTTTAATTTTTGACTGACGCACAAGTCTGCAAATCACCTCTATAAATTTAAATATATTTTTTTAATTATTTCTTTTCTAAATTATGACACTTTATTTAAAAACGTAAACGAATTAGAATAATTAGATTGAAAATGAGATTTTAAACGCTTCTTGGAAGTTTAACATCTTCCCAGAGCAGAAATATTTAAGAAAAAATAGCAAAAAAAATTATTTTAGAATTTTTAAGACATTTTTTTTAATCACTTTCGCTTGAATCCGAACTAGAATCGCTGGTAGAGTAAGTTACACTAGTGTCATTATCGGTTAATTCATCACTTTCATCACTGCTAGATTCTTCATTGAATTGTTCATTCGGCTCAAAAAAATAACTAAAATCATATTTTGGCACTGTTGGATTGATATAACTACTCAAATCATGTCGAAACTGTATCACTATTTTTTTCTCTTCGTTACTGGAAATTAAATTCAACAAACCTTTGTTACACAATTTTAATTCAGAATTTTTTTCATAAGTGACATTATTTTTCGAAAAGCTTGCCAAAAAATTTTTCGATCGTTGATCTTCAAAGCAAACTACCAATTTTAAATCACAAAACCACAGACATTCAACTTTTTCGTACAAATAAATAAAATCATTTTTTTCATTGAAATAAAATTTCAATCTACCAAAACTATCTAAAATTAATCTATATTTTCCATTAATTGATTGAATACCTTGATTTTTATTCAAACATTCGCCAGGCTTAAGACAACATTTTAGCTTAATAAAATCATGCAACTTTGAATTTCTGATTTTGTTTTTTAGTTTGATTAAATCTAAATTATTTAAATTAAAAATTGATCTTATTTGATTTCGGCATAAAATTTTAAGACTCTGAGGCGATGGCTTAAGACATAATACTTGAAATTTTGAATCTAAAATTTTAATTTCTTGTTTCACGGAAGTAATTAATTTAAAATCGTGTGTGCTTAATTTTCCGATTAGATTTACATTTTTGCCAACTGTCCGGCCCACATAGAGAACGCTCTCGTTCACAGTGTCATAGCCCACTCTGAGTGCATTATCCGGAAGCTTTGATTCAAAATTGGACCATTCGAAACAATTTGAATTTGGAAAATTTAACAAAGCAAACGAATCAAGTTGATAAACTTTATTTAAATGGCAAATATCCAATTTATGTATGGACTTTTTAGCTTGGCCGATTTGGTCAGTGATGCAGTTTGATGAACTCAATTTAGAGCGAGTCTTACCAATAAGGATCAATTCACCATGCTGGCTAAGGCCGTGCGGGAACTTTTCAGATAAGTTATTTTTGCTTAAGTTATTTAGACAAGTCTCTCTGGTCCAAATGCAAGGTTCATAGCTCAAAATTGGGCTAGAATTGTAGCAGCACGATTCGATGATTTCTAAAAGGCTCATTTTAAATTTATTTAAATTATAAATTTAAGGTTTGGAATAATATCTTCTATTTCCATGACAACACAATATTTTTTAAATAATTTAAAATTTCAAGTTATTTTTTTGCTGAAAAAAAAATATGTCGACTAGTAAAATTAATAAACCTTATGGTACTGAGGATTATGATCGAGATGCTCTAACTAATGTCCAACATTCGAAAACGAATGCAAAAAAAATTGATTTAAGAATTGAAAACGAAAAATACTTGAGAGAGCATCCTGAAATTACTCTTTTAATAAATGACTTTCTAAAGTAAGTTTATTTTTTGCTTCAGATGTTATATTTAAATTAAAATTTTTGTTTTATTTAGACAAGCTTATTTGAATAAGCCCGAAAATGTCCAAGAATTTGCAGCTGGTAAGTTTTATTTTAAAAAAGATTCTTGTCGGATTCTTGTATGTTTCATAGTTGTCTATTTTTAAAATTAATTTTTTTTTAAATCTGAATTTTTAAAAATTAATTTAAAGAATTTTTTATTTAATTAAATCTTACATTCAATTTGGGAGAAAATATTGAAAAAAAAATAATGAGATTAAATTGGCATTGTTTATGTCGAAAATTTTTTTCAACAACTTCATTTATTAAGATTATTCAGCTATTTCCGGTATTAAGAAACTCTAATTTGTACAAAAATAAATTTTATTCAAATATATCTAGTAAGTCAAAAATTTGAAGAAGTTTTAGAACAGCACATATTTTTTAAATTTTCAATTTTCTTATAAACAAGTAAATTTTATTTTTTTAAAGAATCGAAAATGAGCTGTTTAGTGAAATTCAGTGACAAAAACAAAATTATAAGTAATTGAATAACTTTTGTTTAGAAATTAGTTCTATGAATGCAACATTTTTAAAAAAAATTATTCAATTTCTTATCATTTTGTTCTGTACTTTCGTACTGAATTTCATTAAACCAAATAAATGTAAATAGTTATAATAATTAAATTTAAGGTTTATTATAGAAAAAAATTTCTATTAACGAAATTTTCTTATATCGGTGTTAACCGGAAAATAAATTATCATTTTCAAAAATTTGATTTTAAAAAGTTAACAAAAAAAGTTTAAATTCCAATTTCTTTTATTTATGAAAAAAATATCAGAAAATATACACTAGAAGCACCAACGAGTCAAAATGACTCTTTTTCGATTTAATATCTCTTAAATTTAAATTATTTTACTAATATTAATGTGAAATTTTTTTTCAATTAAAAAAGTTAAATTTCGAAAAATTAATAAAAGATTATTTTTTTCGCAAAATCATACATTCACTTCTAGAAGCACCAAAGTGGGTCAATGACTCATTTTAATTTTTCAGTTGAATTAATTAATTTTTACGAATTTTAATTAATGAATTAAGTTTTGAAATTAAAAATTATGTATTTGGCTAAAAAATCAATGAATTAGTCATAAAATATTGATAAATTAAAGGTCCACTATAGCGGGGCTACGTTAGTCGTTCTGCTTTGTTAATTTAGTTAAACTAAATTGACCGTAGAATATTAACTATCATTATTAAATCTTTTAAAAACTGAAAGATCAAAATATCAAAAAATATGGTTTGAGTATTTTAGGTAAAAGATGTAGAATGAGTTCAACAAGAATTGAATTCAATAATAGAATAGAATTGAAGTCAATTTTTTGCTCGATACTTTTAATTAGCTAATTTCTTATTTTCCTTCGATTAAAATTAAGTTTTGAATAGATGTATTCATATAATAAATTTTTATCAGTTATTTTTTCATAAAACGAGTCATCATAATGTCTCGCTTTAGTATTGAGAAATTTTGCTGCTTCTAGTGTTAATAAGTAAATTCTTTAAAGTATTTTATTTATCTAAAAATTAAAGATTGATTATCATGATTTCTATTCAAAATATAAATTGGTTTTGACATTAAATTTTAATTTCATGATTTTGGTTAAAAATCGAATTTTTTTTTCAATTTTAAATAATTGAAGTATACTGTTTCAAATAGTGAATATTTAAATTGATAATATTAAAGTGTCTTAAACTAATTTTATTAAATTGGGTATGTCATTTATGTTTAATTTATCAAGGCAGGAAGCGTCAGAAACAAAAAAATATATTTTTTAGCCTTGTTTTCTACTCGATTTTATAGTATAAAACTGTCAGATACATGAAAATAATACGATGCCTAGATTGTTAAAAGTAAAGCAATTTTTTGAATCATTAGAATTTTATCTATCACCTTTAAAGGAAAAAAAAAAAAGTTAACTATTTTTTTATGTAGGAGCTTTAGCTCTGTACAGATTAAAAAAATAATAAATAAAAAAAAAGTATTTTATTAGTTTAAATTTAATTTAAAAAAATTGAAAAGAAAAAAAAAACTATTTTCGGATCTAATATCGATGAAGAGTGTGATAACGCATCAATTTGGATCAGTTATCATTGTTTTTTTAGAGAAAATAGCAATAATAAATCATAATTAAGTAAAATAAATTAAAAAATTAAAATTAGCTGATTTTATCTCATCGGTATTCGGTTTCGATGAAAAATGGATTAATTTATGAAGAGTTATCGATGAACATCGATGTTACAATAAGAATAGTAGAATGGGAATATATTCTAATGGAATCAAATTGATAATAAAAGTTAGAAAAATTTTAATTTTATTTTAAATCAGCGTTTTAACTATTAAGATTGGCATCATTTTTTTTGTTTGAGAAGCATATGTAAATTTTTTGCTTGAACTTTTAAAGACTGTGAAATATTTTTAAATTCACTCTGTTCAATTCCAGAAATCCTTGACTATTTTTTTTATAGAAAATCATTAATGAACAATGTAAAATATAATATTTTGAAGAAACCCAATGGTACCCAATAAATCATTAATACTTTACAAAGAGTCTTATATTCTTAAATCCTCTGTAATCAATATTTGAAAGCAATTTTAAAGACTTTTTGCAGATTTAAGGTTTTCAATGATATATTTTACCAAGTTTATTTATGATTTAAAAAAAAAATTTGTTTATGTTTTTTCGAAATGAACCGAGCAATTTGTAAAATATTTCTTGATTCAATTTTTAATTCACATAAATTAAAACTAGCTGATTCACACAAGTATTCAATGGAAAAATGCTCGAATGAAAAATAGCTCTAATGGAAAATTGTGTTTATCTTTACTACATTTTTTTTCAAGATCCTTAAATGATAGCATCATGCTCGTATCTAAATAAAAAAAGCTTTTCTGAGCAGACTAATAAATTTTTTACCGGATCACGTGAATATAAATCTAGTGCTTTTAAGAAATAGCTTAGTTTAATAATTAAAAAAGATTAAAAGAAAAGTTAAAAACACACAATCTAACCTAGATTTAAATTTATAAAAAAATATAGTATTGTAATTTTATAAAAATGGATTTAATTTTTTAATTTAAATAATTTGAACAAAAATTCTTTTTTATCTTTAAAAGTAATGATTTTTCAAAAAATGATTATCAAAACCTTGAAAAGAAAAATGGATTCATTAATCTATAAAACTTGGTTAAATTCAATAGTAGGAACAATTTTTGCTACTTATAAGTTTTGAAAATCATTATTTTATCACCTGTTTTGTCACATTCAGTCTAATGTAAAAGTTAAATTCAAATTATGTATATTTTTTTGACCAATTTGACTATTCATCTAAGTTGATCCGAACCGAAAAGCCTTATATTTCTTTTAATAATTATAATCAATTGACTCCATTTTTAATTTATATATCAAATAAAATTTTAATCTATTTTGATTTTATAATTTTTTAGCTGTCGACTAATTTATTGAATTCAATTGAAGTTTTATCTATTGATCTGAAATTTAATATTTTAAAGATGCTTCTAAATAATTTTTAAAAAATATAAAAAACTGGAATAAATTTAATAACATTTAATGCTGGAATTAAATTTTATACTTAAAAGAATGCTTATATTTTATAGATTATAATTTATGCATTATACCTTATTAGAACTCATTAAAATTTATTTCATTAATTTAATTTTAATTTCTTTTTATCTTTTTTATTGAATTATCTTTGATCATGATCATTAGAATTTGATCATAAGCTTCTCGTTAGATAATTTCCTCGAGGATTTTAATTTAAAAATTACAATTTTTTTTAATTTTTATTTTTTAAAAGAATATTTTACAGAACGTGAATTGAGAGATAGAATTAATAATTTACTCAAAGAAAAAGAAAGACAATTCGAAATCAATAAACTTGTTCAACAAATGAAAACACAAGATTTAAATAAAAATTAATTTCTTTTTTTTATATTTAATAAACATTTTTGGGAAACTTTCAATTTAACTTTTCCTTCACTGTTTTGTCCAAGATACCAAGACGTAATTTAGTTCTTGATCAAATCGGTAAGGATTTTTTCAATTGTCAAATTTGCGATTGATTGAGAAAAATACAATTTTTCAATGCGCTGCCCACCGACAGTTTTAAGCATTGGTAAAACGAGAAGGAGTTTGCCAAATCTGTTAGGTGGCATTGAATGTGAATTTATGTGCTGGGAGAGCATTAATTGTGCTTGGTCTTGCAAGTTCTCAATTGCTTGCGCGTCTCTGAGACCTCTAATCTCTTTATAAACAGATTATTAAAAACAATTCTAATTGAAAAATATAATTATTTACCTGATTTAAACAAGACAATTGCTTTCAAAAATGCAAACTCATTTGGATCGATATTGAGCATTTTAAATTTCGAAAAAACTTCGCTCATTAGTTTAATATTGCTTTTGTCATCAACATAATCATTTGCAGTCAGAAACGGATTTGCTTCTAATGGTAACGAAATTTGTAATGCGGACAATAAAAATATTTCTGACCAAGACTCTTCCAATAGTATAATCTTAATTAAAAAATAAATTAATTTTAATTAAAAATTTTTTTAAAAAATTCTCAAAGCCTGGTTTCTGGAATTGTATAATTAAAATAAAATTTCAATACTAAATTTAGAATTTTTATCTGTTTCTGGTGGTCAAAATCTTGTTCTGAAAATACAATAAATAACAATAATTTTTCTTGCATATAATCATATATGTGTTGATTAATTAGCAAAGCTCCTGATAGTGGTTAAGAATAAAAAGGAAAATTTTCTTTTTTGTACTTAAAGTTTTTTAAGAAATTAAAGAAAAGGTTAAAAATTCTCTTAATGATTGATCAAGGGAAATAAAATAGCCCAAATTAACAAAAAATTCTAAAAAACCTTTTAATATTGATTAATCCTTTAAAAAAAAAAAATTTTAAATGTTCAATTATTTTAATTGATATATTTTTGACACTTATAAATTTGATGCCGATTCAAAAAAATTAAATTATTAAAAGTATTTAATATTTTTTTTTCCAAAAACAAGGAAATTGAATTTTATTACTCTTTTTTTCTGATTTCGGCATCAATTTACACTCATTAATTAAAATTTTAAAATTTTTAAATACAAAATTTTAGCTACATAGAGACAAGGATGGTCGATCGAACCTCTAAAATTAAATTATTTTCTGTTCAGAAACAAATGCTCAAGACTTATTTAAATATAAAAATTTATGACCAATCTTTTGTTTCAGATAAATAATAGTTGTTCATATAATTAATTAATAATTGTTTATGTCAAAAAGAATAAGTTCAATTAGTCACAAAATTGATAAGCCTTGAAAATGTTTTTCCAAAATTTTTTGATTTTTTTACAGTTAATCTTACAATACGAAAAAAAGAGTTAAATCCAATTCCTTTTGCTTTAGATCAGAATTTAAATTAAGCTTTACAGTACTTCTACGCCAATGAGATTATACGTGAATTTACGTAAATTAACGATATTTGATGCATATTTACGTAAAAAAACTAATAATACGCATTTTTACGTAAAGATATTTTTGTAAATTAATGTTTATTGACGCAATTATGCGATAATTTCCCTAATTTTAAGTAAATTTACCCATTTTACTGTAAATTCTAAAAGGACCAAAAAAGCTGCTGTTTATCTTATTTTTCTTGCAATTTTTAAAATAAACGTTTTTTTAATTTTTTGCAAAATGAGTAAATTTACGTAAAATTACGGAAATTATCGTATAATTGCGTCAATAAACGTTAATTTACAAAAGTATCTTTGCGTAAAAATGTCTACTATTACTTTTTTTATGTAAATATACAATTATCGTTAATTTACGTAAATTCAAGTAAAATCATCATGGCGTAGCAATACTGTATATGTGAAAACAATTAAGGTTTAAGTTAATCACCAAATTTCTAAATAAAAATAATTCAATTGTATTACAATTTTAAGTCTTTAGTAATTCCAATGGAACTCAGTTACCTTAAATGGGATTTCAGTTACCATAGATGGGATCCTACTGTTTCCCATCTTCGCAAGTCTAGCTTGCTAGCTTGTTGTAACTTATATTATTATTATTATTAACTCAATATATTTATTTTGTTATTAAACGCTTAATAAAGTACCAAAAATTGTTATTTATAATACCAAAAAAATGTTTAATAAAACGTTATTATTTGTTATTAATTTTTCGCATTTACAAACATTTTTATTTTTTGAATTTTCTTTAAAAAAAGGTGGCTAGTCAGTTGTAAAAATTTGGGGACTATTTTTTTTAAAAGTGTTAAAATAAATTTAGATTTCGCAAAAAAAAACTAGTGAGTAAATTATAATAAAAATTAAACTAAACTGCTTAAATTAAATGGTAGCTTTAATCTAGAATTATTTTAAAAATATAAATTAAAATTCATTTGAAAGTTCGATTTAAACATATTAATTATTATTATTTAAAATAGATTGACTTTTTTTAATAATTTGAATATAAAAGTGTAATTTTATGTAGTTTGAATGGTTGTAATTATTTTCGTATTCTATTGAAATTGCCAGCAAATAAAAGTTCATAAATACTAATTAAAATTAAATTCTAAAAACTGGTACATAATTATTTTTAATTTATATGAATCAAAAGTAAGATTAAGAATGTTTTCTTTGCAAATGCGTTTTTCGATTAACGGAACCTAACTTTCTCTTATTTCTTTCCTGAAACGTTCAATACTTAAATATGTATTACTTGTCAATACTCGAATTTTTCTAACTTGGCATAAATTTTCTATTTTTTGCGTAAATTTACGTAAAAAATGATTGCAAAAGTAAATATTTAATTTAATTATCGATACGACGATTATATTTACTGTCATATGGAAATTTTATTATTCATTTGACGGGTTGATATTCACCCTTTTATTAACTCTTGAAATAGTATTTTTTCCTCAAATACAATTTTGATTTTTTTCTTTATTTAAACAAAATTTTTAATATTTTAATATTTTGTCAATTTTTTATTCAAAATTAAAAAATTACGAGATTATTATTCTGGAAAAAGTCCTTTAATTAATTTTTCTATTAAATCTTTATTATTCCCTTAAAAAAATTCTACAAATTGAACGTTCACTAGTATTACTATTAGAATACTAAAATTAAAATATTAAAATTATTTTTAATTTAATTTATTTTTTTATATTCTTTAACCAATATTTGCTATATTTTAAGTGAAATTCAGTTAAAAATTGTAGAATTACTTAGAGAAATAAGAGGAAAGGGGTGAATTTTTTTAATAAAATTGCAAAAAAATCTTTCTTTTTTGAGCATTAATTATTCTGCCATAATTCCACGTGAATTCACGTAACAAAAATTTAAATTCCAATGACCAAATCAATAGTGTATTATACTCATACTTTTATTTGTATCTCAACTAGGCGGCGGTGAAGTTTGGAGCAAAAAAACTTAGAACAAAGCAAAATTTTTTTTTAAATAAAATAAATAAATTTAAATATAAAGTTAAAAACACTTAACAATTAGTACTGTTTCTATCAATATTATTATTATTATAAAATAATCTGCAATATTCGATCTTTCCTTTTAAATTTAAAGAATTTTATTTTCTTTTGCTTTTGTTTACGTTTAACAAATTATGTTTAAAAATTTTGAGCATTTATTTTTAAAATAATTGCTAAAAATTTAAATAAAACTGGTATTAAATTCTATAAAACATATTTTGCTACAGTTTTTGCTTCAAATTTCACCACCACCTCAACTAGTACAGATAAACAAAAAAATAAAGTTAAAAAAAATCGCAATAAATCGGCAAACATTCTTGGCATTTTTATCACGTTTTTCCCACTACCACATATCATTTACTAAAATTCAAACAACTAAAGGTTAGACAATCTAGCGAAGAAACAAAAAAAGGCGGAAAATTTCCCTAGTCGGAAACCTTTGAGCATAAATTGAGTAATCTCTGCCATCATCATCCTCTAAAATACTATTTACCAAAAGATTACGCCATGTAAAAGCTCAAAAAACTTAAATTTTTTCTTAAAAAACAAATTAAAAAACACCGCAAACAAATCTTCCTATCCTCATCATTTATTTGCACACATGTGACAACATATTTTCTCTAATTCAACCTATCACAATGATAACTAAAAAACAAAAAAAAAACAAAATATCCAAAACACATTTTTGCCCATCTAATCTTCGAGCAAACAACCTTTGATTTGAGAGCCAAAATCAATTTAAATTTAAATTAATTACTTGATCTCGTAGAGGAAGCGCGGCAAATGAAGGTAATGATTTGCACCATTTTATTGACATGAGCAAAACTCTAGCTGACGTTTCCTGCAGCGAATTGTCCACACTCGCCACAGGACTGTGCACACGGCTCGCCTTTTCTCTTTGCCTCTCTTCGCCATCCACAGCTTTTCTCTTCTGACCACCAAAGCCACTACCAGCGCCACATTTGCTCTTTCTCTTCCTCTCCTCCCTGCACTCGTCCTCATCGGACGCCGCACTCACACTCATCAGGCGCTCGTCGTCGTGCAGCACCGACACAGTCGCGCCGTCCTTCACATAGGCCACCAGCGAGTCCGGCTTCACTTGCGAGGTGTTGCGCGGCTGCCGCTCGTTCTGCACAGCGTCCTTGTTCATTCCCATGCGCAGACACTTTTTGAGTCGACACGCTTGACACTGGTTTCGATGCGCCTTGTCAATCACGCAATTTCCAGTGCCCGCTTGACACCTGTAGATCAGTTTGCGTCTCACCGACCGCTTGAAGAAGCCACTGCAGCCGTTGCACGCCAGGATGCCGTAGTGCTTGCCCGACGACACATCGCCGCACACCACGCACGTCAGCGAGCTCGCGGCCGTGCCGGCGTCAGTGTCGTCCATTTTTTTGTCTTCGTCGTACTCGTCGTGCTCCTCGGCGGTCGAGTACGGGCCGCAGCTGACGGTGGACGCGTACTTGGCCATGTTGGCAAAGTAGCTGTGCGGCACGGCGAACGGCGGACTCGGGCTCATCAAGTTGCCGTACATGGAGCCCAGGCTGGCCGCGATCAGACGCAAATTGGGCTGCTTCTGCAGCGAGTGCTGCATGTTCACAAAGTAGTCGTGTGGTGTGATCAGTGGTGGCGGCTTGAAATGGGACATGGGGGCGTTTATCAAATTGTCTATGTGCAGAGAGTCGGTTTTTTTGACCGGCGTGTGCCGATTGGGTGATGAGCAGTCCGAGTTCGAGTTCAAATAAGAGGACTCGATTGAATGAGGTGATATTTGCAGTTGATGATCGTCGCTTTCGTCTGACTTCGATGATACTGAGCCAATCAAATTTTCTAATTAGAAAATAAAAATTTTTCATTAGTCAAAAATTAACAGATCAATTGAAATGAACAAAAAAAATTTTTTTTTTTTTTCATTGGAAGAAGACTAGTGCACTTTAAGCTAGATTTTTTGTTTTTTTAATTAATTTTGCTTGATTGCAGCAAAATTGATTTTTTTTTTTCATTCTCAATTGTGTGAAATTTCAATTGTCATCTATCTATGTTTTAGACACTTGTTCACCAAATTGTAACACTTTGACTAGGAAATTAAAGATTGTTGCTTTTGATGTCATTGTGTTTGGAAAATTTTTTTTTGTTGTTGCACAAGATTTGAAAGCAAAATGGAAATTAAAAAATAAAAACTTACCATTTTTGATGTCACCAATTGAGTCGTTAAATACATCCATGATGAAATTTTTGTTTATTTGGTTCTAAATTAAAATAAAAAAGAATAAAATAAAAAAGCGTTTAATTTAAACAAAAAAAAAAGAAAATTTTTGCTAGAAAAAGAATTGTCACAAACAACAACACAACAAAAAAAAATATTTTTCATTTTTTATCTCTTTTATTTAAAATAAATAACAAGTTGAGTGAAAAAAAGGGATTGGCTCATGAGCGGGATTAGAGCGGAGCCAATGGGATTTTTCGATTGTGATTGTTGACAAATCAAGTGAATTGAAGGCGGTGTCTGCGCAATTGAACAAGCCAAAACTGATCCCCGTATTTTTATCTTGTCTTCTGGTTAATTAAATTAATTAATTAAATAGTTGTTAAGTTTTGAAATTTGAAACGTAAATCTTCGGCTCAGATCAATGGATTATCTCTAGTAGGCCTGTGCACTTGTGTGTGCCTAGGCCTGCAGCCTATTTTGGAGCGAACGTGAGCTATTTTAATCCAAATGAGCTGAGCTATTTTTTTTTCTTAAATTAAATTGAGTGTTAATCACCTTTTTAAACTATCTTATTTGTAAATATAATATTTTAAGATTCATAAACACTCTTCCTTAACTTCAACTCTCGTTCGTTTAGTGTGTCAACCACTCTTTAATTAATAAACAAAATATTTTCGTGGATAACAATAGATACGTATTTGCAGTATTAGAATTTAAATTTTAATTTTTTTTTGTTTGTTTTTATCTTGCTCGATTTAATTCATTCAAAAAAAGTCATGCTCTCGTCCTCACTCAATGGGGCACTCTCTTCTATAGACCAAGCACTCACTTTACCATTCCATGCATTTTCCTCTCACAGCATCAGACAAAAAAAGTACCCACAAACACAAAAAAAATTTAGAATGAGTCTTGGAAAATGTATATACTTGTCCCTTCCTTTCAGTCACATCTTAAGCCAGATTGGGTTAAATTAAATTTAAGCTTCAGAAGTGAATGTGGAAAGAAAAATAATTGTCTAAAAAAAAATTTTTTTTTCTCCTTATTCGCTCCTTGTGGAGTACATGATAATTATTTTCGATTTTTTGTCTTAGTTTTTGATTTCTTTGTAACTAGTTTTATCCTTTGATGGTCGGTCATTTTTATTTTTATTTTTCAGATTTAAAGAAAAAAAACTTAACTTTTGTGAATTAAACTATTTTTTATATTTATTATATTTCTATGTAAAACATCGCCAAGCCTGGCGTAATTTTTAAAATAAATTAAATTAAATTAAAATTAACCCTTGGCGAAACCTAAGTGTTGATGGTCCCTATCATCCACTAGCACTATTATCTTACCAATTCCCAATTTTCCTACCAGATAATTTGAACCAGTGACCTTTTGCTTACTTTGTTGCTGAAAAGCGGATGATTAAACCATTACACCAATGAAATAAATGATGAATATTTGATGTACAAATCTCTAGAATCATTATATTCTGGACAACTGAAGGAAATAGATTTGCAGGAAGACCAAAGATCACCTAGAAGGGAATAGTCCAAAGAAATGTATCTCATATGGAAACATGCAGAAATTGCTATCAAGCATAGGTTAGAATGGAGAGAATATTTGGATGTGTCATGGATCTCAAAGAGTTGAAATTAGAAAGAAGAGGAATGATGCATATTAACCCATCATATCAATAATTAAATTAAAGTTATTTATTTATTAATAGTTTAATAATTAACATTAACTAAAACATACTTGAATGCCTAAATCAGGTCTTCTCCCCGGACCGTTTTTAATTTTCATATGTCGATATAATTATTGATATGACTGCTTTATATTTTACCAAAAATAAACTCATTATGTAAAAATTAAAGATGATTTTTAATAAGAAAATTTTATTAAATAATTTAAGCGATTAAATTAATCTGATCATTCAAAGCTAAGTAACTTTCTCTGATCGTTGAATCATTAACTGATTTTAAGTTGGACTAAAAATAAAAATAATCATCCTAAAAGAAATAATAAAATTATTCAAAACTCATTTCAGCCAAAATTGAATTTTTATTTTTTTAATATTTTTTTTTCTAAATTTTACTTACACTGTATCGTGATTAGAGGGCTTAAACAAAGGCTAAAGCCATTTTGGACAACCATAAGAAAACTCAAATTTTTTTATTCAATAATAAATATAAAAAATTAACATCCAGAAAAAAATCCAAATTTTGCCTTCTAACTCGGCATCCTCCTCTCCTCCTTATCAAGTGCATAGGACTTTGAAAATTGCAGAAGCCTTTTCTTCTGTGTTGATTGTTCAGGGAATTATAAAATACAAAAACTAAATTTGGTTTTAAATTTTTATATGGTGTCGGATTTAATTAGAAAATGCAAGTGGTTTAAATAACATTGAATATGATGCTCTAGCTGTAGAGGAAGATAAGCTAAAAAATATGATTGATGAATAACCGGGTCTCAGTTAGACCTCAACTCTAAAGATCCATTTATGACCAAATTATTGATTTAAAATTTAACAAAAATAAAAAAAAAACTCTGGTACTGAAACAAAGACCCAAAAGATCTACGTCGTTCTGTATATGACTGATCATCTTGCATCTAAATTATTTTTAAAATTAAAAATTTTTTAAAAAACAAATAATTAATCTAATTCAATTGGATTAATTATTTGTTTTTTATTTATCCTCAAAAGGCATTAAATTTTTATATTTTTTTGTAAAAAATTTACTCTGAACAAATTAATAATTATTAAATATAATTAAATGAAACTTGATTATATTTATTTACTATTTATCTTTTTTCTAATTCTTTTTATTTTTCATTGTAATAAATAATTAAAAAATAAATTACACCACTTAGATACTTAATTAGTGTTAACTAAGGAAAACATATCCAAGTCTAAATGAGCCAAGTGAATGATGTGTTCAAACTGAAATCCCATTTGTTTTGAATGCATTGTCGCTTTGAGCCGCATAAACAAAAAAGTAATTGGTTTTTTAATCTTTAAATATGAAAAGAAATTGGAGAAAATTTCATATAAATTTATAGTCATTTGATTTGTTGTTTAATTTAAGCATAAAATATTTTTTTTCTAAAATAATTATCAAAAAGACTTTTTCTCTATTTTTAAATAATAATTTATGCAACAAAATAAAATTATTAATTTTTGTTAAAATCTTTAAAAAAAAATGCACTCAATTACTGATAAATTTATTAATTTTAGCCTTAAAAGTTATTTAATTGAAAAAAATTGAATCTAAAAAACAATATTTCCTCCATTGAACTCACATATCTTTATTCCTCAAATTCTCTTAACATCATTTTAAATATGCAAGAGAAGTTATAAACACCAATCAACATGACTAGTTACTCAAATACAAAAATTATCCAGGGGAATGAGTGATCAGTAATTGAGATCACTCGATGAATTCGCCACTCTGAAATTAAAAAAAAAACTCAAAATGATAAAAATAATTTGACAGAGAAAATAAAATTTATTTAATGTTTTACTGATTTTTTTTAGAAAAAAAATTATTTTTTAATGACGATCTCCGGAAAATTTTAATACTAACAAAAGCAGTATTATCAATCAAAGAAATTTTAAACAAAAAATAAAATAGTTTTAGTTATATAACAAAAACTTTTTTATTTTTTCATGGACTTGAAAAAACCTTTCCATACTGTCTAAAAAATCAAAGAACAGAATTTATTCAATGACTTCTGTTTGTGAACATCAACTAATCCCGATCAATTTAATTTTTAAATCATTTTAAATTTACAAAAAAAATATTTTTGATTTACAAGAAAAAAAAAGTTGGTTTAAACCTAGCTAACTTATACTAGTGACTGCTCCACTGATACATACAACAAAGCAAATATCTAATTATTATTCAACACAAAAAGCTTAGAACAAAAATTCTTCTATTAAGCATGTCTTATTATTCATCGCATGAAAAATATTTTTTACGATCAATAAACCTAAAAAAAAATTTTCTAAAAAAATTCTCCTCTAAAATTTTCTCCATGCCCATTTGAGACTATTTAAAACAAAAAAATAAAATTAAAATTTTAGATAAAGAAAATCGAAAATATTTTTAGAACTCTTTTTTACTTTTTTAATTTTTTTTTCCAAAATTTCAAAATAATTTTTCCAATTAAAAAATTCAATTGTCAAAATTAAGCTTCAATCTTTTTCGTGTTCAAATTAAAAACTAAAGATTGCAAACAAGTTCTTTAGCACAACAACTGATAATAAATAAAAGGCAGTTTTTCCAAGTGCTGTCTGAACATCCATCACCTTTTTCTGATACATTATTTTCTTGATAAAATCTGAAACAGATTCAGTAAAAATATAACTAAAACTTTTTTTTGTTGGCAAACTTTATTGCCAATGGTTGTTCAAAAGATACGCCAAAGCGTATATCTAATTATCATTCGAAAAGAACACAATACCTGAGAAGAAAGACTATCTACTAAATTACTCAAAGCATGTTTTATTAAAAAAATATTTGTAAACGGAAATAAATTTCACTAATCTATATGTTAAAAGCACTGTTGCCGTTTAGCAATTTATGTTTGTTGTTGTTTGTGTATTGATTGGCTAGAATTAATTAGTCTTATTGCAGAATGATGAATCAAATGATGAAAATGATGTTTGAAAATTTCTGATAAATCACAAACATAAGGACACTCAATAACACTTGACTAGGTGCAGATCTATGAATTTAATTTATGATGTGCATATTAAGAGACCAAATTGGCAATGCTCGATTGATCTATTGATTTTCACTTGAACGCTCTTGCAAATTGAAACTGAGATTAAAGCCAAACTGCACAAATAAAAAAAAGAAATAGATAAACCAAAATAGAATAGAGGCAAACTTGGCACAATAACTTGAGATTGAAATTTGTTTAATTATCAAGTTATTTTATTTATTTATTTAAATTAATTTCTCTGTATATAAATAAATATATATTTTTTTCTTTTTTTTTTTTGAAAGGCAAATATGCAGATTAAAGAATGAAAATTAATTTTAATTAAAATTCATCAAGTGCAAATTTGTTCGAATGCTTGAGTCGTTTCTCTTTCTTTTTGTCAAAGTATTTTGGGCTTAAAAAGTTCAATTGGCTTTCGTATTCTCTTCATTTTCTTCAATTAACTCAAATCTTCTTGATGATCATGAAACTTTAAAAAGAAAATAAAAAACTTTTAATTTATTGATCACACTCAATTATTTAGACACACGAAATTTTTGATGCTCTGACTGATGGCAGTTGCTTTAGTTCAGCTGACGGCTAATTCTCTCGCATGCTCAAGTATCAGCTTAAATTGTGGCCCAAGTAACCAAAATAACTTTGTATTGTTTAATCTTGAATTCGTGTTAGCTTGGATTTAAAATTTTAACAAGCGAAATTCGAGTCTTTTGAATGAAAAATTAAAAACTGCGCTTGTTGTTGTTCCATTTGCTGAAGCGACTAATAGAACTTTATCCTAAGAGCATGTAACTCTAGAAACAATATCGTTTATCATTTATAACAAGTCACGCGAACAGCGCTGAAGATAAAATCACGTTTTAATTAAATTTTTGTTTTCAGTGTCTTTTTTGTTTGACTAAAGATTTGATTTTTAGCCCAAGGCAATCAAATAGTTAAATTTCAAATATTACACCTAGGAAATGTATGAAATAGAGTTTTTGGAATTTAAAAATAATCTTTTTTTTGTTCGAGTCAAATCTAAATGAAGCTCTCAATTTCGCAAATAAAGTGTTGACAACAAAAAAATTACTTAAAAATTAAATTGATATTGTGTTTCAATGTAAAATTTTTAGTATTTTTCTGAGATTTATTTTCAAATGATAAAAAGAAAAATAATAGATAGTCAAAATTTTAGATTTAATTTGTTTGTCAACAAGAAGAAGAATTTTTTGATTTTGGTATTTTTTTTTAAACAAAAATGAGTGAATTAATTTTGAAAAATGTTTTTCGCATAAAAAATGTGACTTTTATTATCATTTCTGTCAATACTTGTCCTAAGTTCAAATTAAATTAATAGAAAATTATGATTGAATAGACTATTTACTTTTATAAATCTATTGATATTAAAATTTTTGAGCAAACATTTGTTTAAATTTTTAATTTTCTGATACATGCACATATTTTCTATACTGCCAACGAAAAGTCTCATTTTGTTAAGGTATCAGAAATCACAATTAAAAAAACAAAATTTTATAAAAAAAAATAAAATAAAGAATTTAATTTTTCGGACAAATGACTCAATTAATTATCTTTAAACAATAAATTATTCATGAAATTACTCTAACTTAGAGCTAACAATTTATTGAATATATTTAAGACGCTAATTATAAGCGTCTTTCTTCTATTTGAGGTATTTTGGTAGATAATTTTTAATTTTTTTACTTTCTCTTTCATTTTTTTAAAATAATTTTGAACATTAATAATAATTACAAATCACTGATTTTTTTATTATAAAATTAATGTTTAATTAATTTGACTATTTTATACTGAATTTTACGTAAATTTATGGTAAATTTTCGTCAAAAAATTCAAAATAATAATTGAGACAAAAATAAAATTGTTTTAAATAACAAAAAAGTATTCCAATTTTACTGAAAAAATATCTAAACGATTTAAAACTTTTTAAATTTTACACTAGTGAAAATATATTTAAGTTCCACAATGAAATAATTCATAGCTTCATATTTGGGGTTTAGTGAAATCTTCTGAAGTTGCCACATAAATTTTTGTTTAAAAGCTTAAAATGAAAAAAGATTAATAAATTATTTTTAAAGATTTTTTGACAAAAATTCAACAAAAATTTGCATATAATTCAGTAAAAAAAATAAAACAATTATAGATTCAAATGATCGTATCAATACTGTAAATAAGGCAAATATTAAAATTTTTACATTTTCTGAAACTTTTGTCCCATATTTCAGAAAATTAATTTTTTACATTTTTTCCTAAATAAATTGAGGATATTACAAATAATACTTATCCCACCTTAATTTGGAGACATTTGGAGTTTGTATTTACTATTCAGAATAAAATTTATGTTTCTCAGAAAAAAAATTCTTCTAAAAAATCAGAAATCGTTTTATTTTAGTAATGTAAATTTGTTTTGAGAAAGGTAAAAAAAATATTTAAAATAATAAATAACATAAATAATTAACAAATAAAAAATAATATCTAAAGATTTTCAAAAAATTTAACCATATTTAACAAAATTCATTTAATAGCAGAATTAACATTATGTCAAATTTTAAAAATACTGTTAACTATTGTTCAAATTACAGACATTAACGTTATTCAGTTTATTTAGTTCAAATTGAAATTTCTAAATAATTTTAATTAAATATTCTTTTGTAAAATTAGAAGTTTCATTCCAATTTTACTCATGAATCCTTTTTAAAGAATATAAAAATTTTATTCCAGTTCTCATGAAATTCTAAAATCTGAAGTCATATTACACATATTGGATCAAATAAAATACAATATCCTTCAAAATCATACATTTAACTCAAAATTTCTTTGATTTTAAAGTTTTTTAAAAAAATTAAATCTTTTACATTGCAAAAATTTAGTGAGAACAGTTTCAGAACGAACAAAGCGAGCTTCGATTAGAACGCTTTGGTTGCAGCTGTTGAGAGAAACCCTAAACTAAGTGCTGGTGAATTATCAAATGACCTTAAGACGTCATGTTTATTGAAGAACCTAGCAAACGCCTTCCAGTTGTTCCACAGTATTTTAAATCTTTCTTGCTTAACATTTTTTTAGAAAAATCATTACTAAATCTCAGAATATGATCTTTTTCAGAATTATAATAATCAGAATCAATGATCTGGATCCATTCTTAATAGCTTAAACGCCTCATAAAATAGCATATTTTAATAAAAAGGTAATGTTGTGTTTTTGGTGGAATTTCCAAAAAGTAATTAACTTTGAACTTGTACCAAATGGTCATGGTATAAATGCAGAATTATTCTGTGAATTTTCGTCTTTTTATAAAGACGCAATCAAAAAATTTTATATTTAAAAAAAATACGAAATTTTCCTTGAATATTATTATTTTAATTTCTATATATTATTAAATAAAGTTAAATCGTTATTAATCTTGTTATTAATTTGATTTTTTTCGTTAAATTTAGAAAATTAA
Source organism: Brachionus asplanchnoidis (assembly GCA_025491095.1). NCBI lineage: Eukaryota > Metazoa > Rotifera > Eurotatoria > Ploima > Brachionidae > Brachionus > Brachionus asplanchnoidis. The sequence continues at coordinate 4,421,772 of JAILYF010000010.1, read as the reverse complement.
TTTTAATTCACAAATAAAAAATACTAATTTTTTAATTTTCTCTTCCGTAAATTTCTAATATAGAAAAAAGGATTTTTTTCAGTATAACATTAATATTTTAATAGCATTTAAATTTTATTTAAATAAAATTTTCAAAATAAAATTCGATTTTTTTATTTCGAAAATGCAGGATTAGTTACTAAATAACTTCGATTTGCCTTAGTAACTAAAAATATAAATAAATAAATAATCGATATAAGGTTGATTAAAATTTTACTGATACTTCAAATTAAAAGAAGAAAGATTTGTTTTAAAATAAATTAAATATGATAAATCTCAGATTAGCATTAATATCAATTTATTGATAATTCAAAAGAGAATTGAGCATTTCTTGAGTAATAGGCCAATATTCGCCAGTGTTTTGTTGAGCCTCAAATTCTTCTTGTGTAATTGATGGCTGTTTAATCAATTGTTTTTTGTGTCCATCAAGAAATAGCTTTTTCTCATTATATCTGGTACTTGTAATAACATCTTGGTCGTCATCTTGCTCATCTTCAATTTTTTCTCTACTTGAATCTTTTAATTCAAGCTCTTTTAATTTCATTAGAGTCATTTTCAAAGCGCTTTGTGGTCTCACTTTTTTAATTAAAAATCTGATTTAAATTTTGAAAATTTTGGAAAAAATACCACTGTCTAGTTGATCCAAGTCAACATCCATAATACTATTTAATTCCAAATTTTCATTATCCAAAAACTGATTAGTAATAACATCACGAACAAATTTGACTTCCTGATTATTGCATTCAAACAAGTAGGACATAAGTTGGATATTTTCTTGCTCTAACTCGGACACATATTTTCTTAAATTTTCCAAATCATTTCTAAACAAATCTAACTAAAAAATTAATTTTTTTTTTAATTTTTAAATCAAAAAAGTAAATTATGTGACCAACTTTATCTTTAGTCCATTCGTTTTCTTTAGACTTTTCTACAGAATCCTTATCTAAAAACTTAAGACATTTTTCGGCAACCACTTTATTTTTTCTTTCAATGATGTTCTCGGTATTTTTCATTATTTCATTGACTGTGTCCGTGATGTTGTTTCTTAGAGTAGCTTTTAAATAAAATTTGTGAAAAAATAAAAATAAAGCTATATTATGATAACCAAGTCTAACAGGATGCTCTATCATATTTCGAATAATTCGAATCCATTTTGTTCGAAAACTTCAAAAATAGTCACCCCTTTACCCCTATGGTTAATTGTGTAAGGTCCAAAGGTATATCCTAAAATATCCTAATATCATAAAATTCTGAAAATATTCTTATATATACTTGAACACAGAGTTGTTTAAAAGTCACAAGTCCCAAGTCAAGTCCAAGTCAGAACTTTTTTTTAAATTTTTTTTTAAGTTAAGTCAAAACTTTGAATCTGACTTTTCACCATTTTGACTTTATACTTTGACTTTTGACCAACTCTGCTACTTACACTTACATAAAAATAAAAATCCGAACTTTTCTTAGACTTGTTTTTAAGAAACAAGTTTAATTCAAAGTCATGACTAAAATTTATTTTTTAAGTCAAAATTAATATTTTAGTTCTGGATCTTTTCCGTTCCAAGTGGTAATTATGGAGACCAAGCAAGTGTCGGACTTTTTTTTTTTTAATTTAAGTCTTTGACTCGGACTTTAAAAAAAAAGTCCGGACTTGGACTTTTTTTTTAATGACTTAGACTTTTTTTTGGGACTTATATACAACTCTACTTGAAAATGTGCTGAATCGAATAGTGAAAATAGTTAAGACCTTAAATTATACCAAGGACCTTTAAAATCGTTTTTAGCCGAATTACTAATTCGATACTTTTTCACTTCATTTGACGTAATCAAACTTTAAGAAAGAAAAAGTTAAATTTTTTAAAAAATATATTACACATATCATTTGATTCCTCTCTTCGAGTTCTTCGTGTTAACATATTTTTTTAGAAAATATCTTTTAAATGAAGGAGATATAGCAGTTTTTCAAATTTGGCCACCCTATTAATACATAACCCCTTTAGACGTCGTTACCTTTTTAAATTAAAAATAAAAATTACACGAAATTATTTCATAATTTTCACTCATATCGGCTAGTTCTTTTTTGAGCAAATAAATTTGTGTGTCCAGATCCTTGGTGCCTTGGTTTTTGAAATTATTCCAATATCTAAGTGCTTGCTTTGATTGGGAAATTTCCTTATCTGTATTTTTAATTTCTTTTTTAATTTCAACTAATTCTTTGTTAAGTGAACTTTTAAATGACCAAAGATTCTTAAGTTCAGTGATTACGTCATCGCGTTCACAACGTGGCTGAGAGTTCAACTGATGAGTAAATGTTTTGTACTCGGCCATAGCCTTGTGAATATTTTGTTGTCTTGTTTGGTTCAAGCGGTCTGTTCGCTCTTTTAGGAAAAAATTTCTTTCGACCAGTTTGTTCAGCTCTTCGTTGGCATCTTTTAGCTCTTTATCTTTTAAACTTATTTTGTATCCGGTTATTGCTTGAAAATAGTTGACTTTTGAGTCTTTGGATTTCTTGGACTTTTCTTTTGGCATTTTAGACTTTAACTGAAGGCTTACTTTATTTTTGTTTTATGTATGAATTAAACCAAATTATGCATACCTGAATCGGTTGCTAGCTAATTTTTATTTTTCAAAATGACAAAAATATTTTTGCTGCTAAAATTTCTAATCAGGTTTTGATTAAACATACAAAGGACAATTAAATTTTTTTTTCACATTGAAATATTTGCAGATTAATTTATAAAAATGAACAGAATAGCTAGGACGATAGAATTAATTACCTTTTTAAGAGAAAAATTAGTTATTTTTTTGGGGGTAATTGTCATTTTATATTAACTTATTTTATAGAAAGTTTAATTTGAGAAAAGTTTAAGAAACTTAATTAGAGAAAATTAATTTGAGTAATTTAATTAAAGAAAATTTTTGGCAACTTACATATTTTAAAATTTCATGCTTCTGGTTTTCAAACCGATTTAAGAGCTGGTTCAGACCTTCTAGACGTCGAACTTTCATATAGTCCAAAAATGTTTTGAAAAAAATAATGATTATAAAAAAAAATTTGTATTGATTTGACATTTATTTGGAAAATATTTTCTCAATTTAATAAGTTTTTTTTTAAATAAAAAGCAAAAAGAAAAAACCCTCTAATACCCAAGTCACTCCATTTGCCAACACTTACTTGCATTTTCAAAAATTTTATTAAAATTTTCTAAAGACAATCTAAAATTCTTAATTAATGAACCACTCACCATCATTCTAAAATAAATTTTAATCAAATTAATTCAAAATTTTAGATTACTTGAGTTTATTTTAAAAAAAAAATTAGAAACCTCACATTTACGGATAGATGGTATCTTGCTTTTATTAGTAATATATTTAGTAATTTGCTGTAAACTTAACTCTGCTTTTGGAATAATGAGCATGGATTTAGAGCTGGGCAGTCATATATCAGACGGCACTTAGCTAATATCATATAAGCTAATTCAACTTTGCCATGATATAATTCTTAGGTCTTCTTTCTATCTATGTCATCAAGAAATCGCAAATAATTCACCTAAAAAATCTTCTACCATCATTTCAAGTCTTAGAAATTGATCTTTTTATAATTTAGCTGATTTTAGCTGATAAAAAACTTTGTTACATTAAAAAAAAACTAATGTTACTGACAAGACATACATATGTTATTATTATTTATTGATTCAAAATCACATTGAAAAAATTTAAATTTGATAAAAAAGAAAATAAATAAAAATAAAATTTCAGTATAGTTTAAAAAGATTATAAAATATCACATTTAAATAAATATATGTGAAAATGATACTCAATTTGTTAATAAATAAGTCTTCGGGTTTGATCAAGAATTGATAAAAACCTTACTTTTTCAAAATTTGCTAATAGCATCTCATTATTTGCAAATAAAAAATTATTCTTAAAATTATTTTAAAAGACATTTAAATCTGTTAAAATTTGAAACTTTTAAAAAAATCATTTGGCCATATATTGATAATTGCTCCACTCTTATGTGTTATTTTTCAAATGATGCAATAATTAGACTGGCAAAAAGTTGAGAATATGTTCCTATATTTCTGAATATTGAGCGATTTATGACATCTCTAAAAATCTGTAATATTACGTAAATTTACGTTTCTTTACATATAAAACTTAATTTTACGATAAATTTATTACAGATTTTCAGAGATGCCATAAATTGCCCGATTTTGGCTCTCTATGAATATTTCCATTAAGAATTAGATTTTCCAGTTTCCAAAAAATAAAAATTTCATAATTTTACGTTTAAAAACTCAATTTAAAAAAACTTTGTAAAATAAATTTTAAATTCGTAATAATTTTATTTTAAAAAAAGTCAAGCTCTAGTTCATCACTATTTCTGTCTTTAGTCTTTAAAACTGCAGCGTTAAAAATGAAGGATTAAACTTTGAAAATTCGCTTCGGCACATGCTCAAAAAATTTAAATCTTTAAAAAGAAGAAATGAGGACAAATGTAGATCTTTACACAGACACGATGCTTTGTCTTAAAAATTTGCTCGACTTAACAGAAAAACAAATTGATGCCGATCTGTCGAAAAAAATAAAAAATCATCCAAAACTATTAACAAGAATAAAAAGATTACAAACAAGCAAAAAAATAAAATTCATTAAATATGAATTTATTTTTAGCTTAGATCATTTTTTCCAGAATCCAAAATTAAATTTTGTCCGACTCAAGGCCGAGCACACTAATTGGACTTTGAGTACAATTTTCCGCATTAATTTTTTTGACATTTTTAACTCAATTCTTATCTATTCAAAATCTAAAACCCAACAGAATGATAAAAAATTCGAGCCAAAAAATGTCTACCTATCTGTCGGAAGTCAAGATCCCGAAACTGACTTAATATGTCCGGCTCAAATATTGAAATCTGAGCCCGTAGTAAACAACTTCGACGATTTTGTCTTCAAAACTCCTTATCAAATCGTACCATTTATTGAATCAACGCAAGAATTTTCCTATTTGGCACCAACACAATTTTTTTGCTATGATCCAATTGACGAAATTGGTAGTTCTCAAAATTTTTCATTTAATACCCAAAATAGCTATGAACATGATATAATTGAGACCCAAGTTTTGGAAGATGATTCAGCAGCTTGTTTTACCAGCGATAATTCAAAACCAAAATTGATCAAAAAAAAATCAAGTGACAAAATTTTAGAGCGAAAATTTATAAATTTTAACCCAAATTACAACCATTTAAATTCAGATATGAGTGAAGCCGGTTTTTTTTCAAGTCAGCCTGTCCGAAGTCAAGCCATTTGCCAAAAGATATCCACTCAATTGTCTCTTAATTTAACTCCTGCTAAACCGGTTAAAAAAAAGTCATTTATTACTATCGGTCTTTCCAAAAAACAAAAAATTAAAAAACATTTGCACAATATTTAGTTGACCTGAATCAGGTTGTATTTTTTGATATAATTTTGTAAGCAAAGTTTAATAATAAATAAATTAAATAAATTTTCCTTTAACATTTTTTCTTATTTTAATTGACAAAAATTTGAATTAAAGTGGTCAAAAAATAAATTTTATTCATTTAAACTCGGTAATCTAAAAGCCAAATTTTGCTTTAAATTAAGTGCTTATTTTTTTTCTTTTAAAACTGTTTCGATCAGTTTTGGATCAGATATTTTTACGATTTTTTCTGGACTAGGCGGTAAAAACGGGGTTTGAAAGTCATGTTGGCAGTTGGCATACGCCATTCCTAGCCCGATGCCACTACCGAAAATTACTGGCCATGGACGTCCTTAAAAAAATTTATAATAAATTAAATTTTTTATTTTTTAAGACTTACTTCTGAACATTACTACCGAAAAAATGACGCCGAGTCCAATTCCAGAGCCAACTTTAATCAGAGTGTCTTGCAAGCAACGGTCCCATTTTTGACCAAGTTCCAACTCAGATTGGGTTAGTACAACTTTTTTTGAATCAGACATTATTTCAAAAATTTCAAATAAGACCCAAATTTTTAATTTAATTCACGTTCATAAAAGTATAGAGTAAAGTTGCAAGCAAAATTATTGTAAGTTTAATTTTGATATTTTTATTTTTGGATAAAATTATTGGCGTTAGTTAAAAAAAGAAAATTTTGCATTCATAAAATATTTTTCGATTAATTTGAAAAATGGAAGATTTTGGCAAAAAAATGGAACAAGTTGTTCCAGTGCAAACACCACTCACCTACAATTTTGCCTGGGTTAATTCACATGGTGGTCGACGATGTGAAATTTTCGAAAAACAATGGCTAGACTGTGCCTCCAAATTGGGTCTGTACAAGGCTGAAAAAGTATGCAAATTTGAGCTGCAAGATTTGAAAGAGTGCGAGCGAATGGACATTGCATACAAGCGTTACATGCGAATGCAAGAAGAGAGACAGAAAAAAGGTTTACCGTATCAAGATCCGCCACCATACGATACTCTACCATACCAGAAATTCAAAACTCCTGTTTTTTAAACAAAAGAAAATTTGCTTTTGGTCATTAGACTTAATAAATTAATAATTATTGTCAAGATAAATAAATAAAAATGGATAATTAAAATTATTTTATTCTATTTGGAAAATTTCATTTTATTCTGGGCATTTGAATTTTTAATATATTTATTTATTTCTTTTTAGAAAAATAATTAATGTGAAATGAAAAAACTGAAAGTTTTTAAAACATAAATGAAATTAATATTTAAATTCTGTTATGGTCATTTTAAATTTAATTATAATCTTTCTTGTATTCTTGATTCAAATTTTAGAATTATAAATATTACAATTTATTTACTTTAAAAAAAAATTTATGCAAAAAGTTATCAAAATTTTTTCAGTTTTCTTAGTAAAAAAATTGGAAATATTTGAAGAACTAAGTAAAATAATTGACAAGTCGGAGATTCCGGACTTTTTTATGTTTTTATTATTTTTTTTTTTGTTAATTTTATTCTCAAATGTTAAATTAACAACAATGCTTGTTGTTAATTTGATATTAGAAAAAAAATTATTTTCCATCTTTGCAAACGTCAAACAACACTAATTGTGAAAAAGTTAATAATTCTTTTCAGATTAATTCAATCATTTTTGTAAATTTATCTGAATTTTTAATGAAAAAAATTTTTTTTCAAGTTATTGGACTAAATTTTATCATGTGATAAATTTTAACTTTTTACGAAAATTTTCATTCAAATTAACAATATTTGAGGCTAAATTCAACAATCAATCTTTGTACCTTAATATTTTTTATTTGTTACACTTTTTGATGCAAAAATTAAAAACAAAGATATTTTTTAAAATCTGACCATCAGCGTTATCTAAACATTTTTTTTAGTCTTGATTTTTTAAAAAAGACATCAGTTAAATTAATGGGTTTAAATTTTCTAAATTTGGTCTGCTTTCTAGTTTCTTTATAGGAATCAAAAGAATTAATGAAAACGGATTTGTATAAAATTTCAATTCTATATCTATGAGCCTAAAATTAAAAAAAACAAAGTCATAAAATTTTCTTTGCTTAATTTTTCAAGTTGAAAAAAGCATGTTTTCACCAAAATCGAAGATCGTGCTTTAGAATTTTTGTTGAAAATTTTGTTTGATCTAAAATTCTAATCTTCATATGGTCAGGCATCATAGCATGTGAGAAGAAGTGTGCAGCTTTTAAGCTTTTATTCAAATATTCTTTCAATAGACAAAAAATTATAGGCTTATTAGTACAGTATAAATACAGCTGTCTTTTCATTTTACAACAATCATAATAAAAAAAAAAGAAAAAAAGTTACAATGAATAAATCCAACCATCCTTCCATTTTACCATACATCCCATACCAGTTAGTGTAGAATCAATACCCACAAATGCAGTATCAACAATATTTTAAACCTCCAAACCAATATTACAATTTTTTTAATTGTTTATTCTACCCGTATGCACTAGATACAAAAATCAAAAAATATAAAATTTCAATATTTCCAACTAAAATTGATATCGACAGAAGTTTATATAGAGATAACCGGTTTCCCTATAACAATAAATAACCATGCTAGTTATTTATTCAAAAAAAAACATAAAATTGTAAATAAATAATAACTTTCAACAAAATTTAATTCAGTAAATGAAACATATTTTATTTTTTAGGAAAAATTAAAAATTTTATACATATTTATACTAAAATATTCAAACTATTAAAGAACAAAAAGCAAAAATATTCTGACATTAAATTGGACTATCATTAATTTTAAATTTGATTAAGAAGTAATAGTAAATAAAAGAAAAGAAAAATTTTTTGAAAATATTTTGAATTTGATTAAATATTTTTCTTAAAAAATTCCCAAGTCCAATTTTTTCTAATTGTGTTCATAGCACATTAATTTTGAATAATTTCACTTTTTTAAGATATTGTCAGCAATTTCAATGTTATTTTTATCCTTTTTTCACTAGTTCATCTTGATTTTCAATAAACAAAGTGAATTTTTTTCTAAATTTTTAATTGAACGCCTGTTATTGATGGCAATGTTAAATTTTAGTACACGTAAAACGTAACAACTTTATTTTTGTTTTTACAAAAAGGATTCTGTAAACAGTACAATATTGTTCAAATTTGTACAAAGGAATTATGAGGTCTGCCAAAACTCTACAATTTTCTGTAAAATGCACGCCATCAGAAAATACTTGATTAGAATATGCAATAAATTGCAGAGTATTTTCTATTTAACTATGATATGATAAAGAACAATTTTTACTAAGTTAAACGTAAGCTACAACACTTTTTTATTTCACAGTAAAAAGTTGAATTGAAACAAACTATATTTCCCAAATAAAAGGCATCTTGAAGTTGATGATCAATTCAAAATATCATTTCAATTCAAAAAGTTTATCTTTAGATATTAAAATAAATCTTTGATTTAATTTAAATAGGTTTAATGTAACATGCTTTGCATGCAATGTAGATTTAGAAAATAAAAAAAAATTGTTAAAACATTTTCTCAGTCCATTGATAAAATCGATTTTCAATTTAGTTAACTGATTTTTTGGAAAGTTTTGTTTATCATTTTTTAACTTATTTTGAATTTTTTTTTAATTGTGAACGTTAAACACAAATACTTTTGAAATAAAAAATTTCAAATAAATTTTACAAAAAATCAGTTAATACATTTAAATATTAAAATCGACTATCAATGGACTGAGAAAATGTTTTTTCATTTTTTTTTTATTTTCGAAATCTACATTACATGTAAAGCATGTTACATTACAATTATTTAAATTAAATCAAAGATTAAGTTTAATATCTTAGGATAAACTTTTTGAATTGAAATGATATTTTGAATTGATCATCAACTCTAAGATGCCAAATAAAAGAACTGAAATGTATTTATTTTTAACATTTTGGATCAATTTATAATTGTATTATTATAAGAAAATATTTTAAAATTTAAAATTAAACTGAATGGTCATTTAGTTTTTGAAATTAAAATTTTCTATTTTTGATTTTGAAAAATAAAATTTCAAAGGAAAAGAAAATGATTTTCTTCGAAATTTATAGCTTTTATTCAGATAAAAAAATTAAATTTTGTTTTTTGTAGAATTAAAATTGCTTGCCCAAGCATTCACGTTCATAACAATCTCCCACTGGATAATACTCCGGCAATCGGTTAACATCCGTACAAATAACTAACTGTCTCCCTTTTGATTTATTTTTAAGTTTTAAATTAACTTCCACATAAAAAGCCATGTATTTTTCATTTAAATCACTTCTGTTCACAATATATTTATGCTTGAATTCAGTTGAAGAACTCGAAATTTTCACCCTCGCTATCAAACCTGATTTCCATAAAATTCTTCTATTTTTGATTTCTAATTTATCATCAAGATACGAATTCCTAAAGTCTATAGATTTATTTGACAAAGATAATGCAAAAAATCCGCGTACATCATACGATTGAAACATTTTAAGGTCGCTAAGATGGATCCAAATTTGTCCAGTGTCTTTGTCATTGACAAATTTCCAGCGAAATTTTGGCAATGCTCGATCAGTAACCGAATGCTTCAAAAATAATATTTAAACTTAATTAAAATTAAAAAAATCAAATACTCTTGAATTTAAACTTAAAAAATTGTTTATATTAATAAAAATTCTGTTTATTTGATTTCCTAAATCATTGTCTGCATTTGGTACTCTTCTTATAAATGAATGCTTGGAATGTATGCGCAATTCATTCCAAAAAAATCTCATATTCTCAATCATTGAATATTCACTGCTAGTAGATGAGATAAGATAAATATTTTTGTTCATGTAGCGATGCAAATAAGCTAAAAAAATAATTTTTAATTATCTAATTAAACCAAAATGATTATTTGATAATTACAATAGGGGTCTACTAATTGACCAAGCTGGTAAATATTTACTTCATCAATAAATATAGAAAGGCCAGCGATTAGATAGAACCTGAATGCATACGAATAGCCACCACCTAGACTTTTGTATTGACTATGGAAGCTCTAGAACATTAAAAAAAATTTTGATTATATTTTTTCAATTTTGAAAGGATTTTAAAATAAGATGACTTTTGGAACTGTTAATTAATTCAATTTTATTTCGGTTTGAAATTTCTAGTTTAAAAATGGTCCTGTATAACAAAATTACTAATTAAAATAGATCATAAAGACAAAAGTAAGAAATCTAAAAATATTAATATTTTATTTAATCATTTATATTTCTTGTGATAATTAAAATTAATTTTTAATGTAGAATTTAATCAGACATATTTTATTCCATTTTGTTTCATCATCAAAGTTAAGAAGCTCAATTTTGTCAATTTAAATTAATGAAAATAAATTCTATTTATTGCAATTTTTGGAAGGTTTGTATAAAAATTCACAATGACAAATTTAATAATAATAATAATAAAATTAATAAAAAGCTACATCAGACTAACTGCGGAGCAATTCTAAATGTCGCCTTGCTATGGTAGCTATTTGATTTTAAAATATATCTTTATAGATAAATTTAAAATTATGCTAACAAGAAATAATTATTTTCTTTTGTTTCATATAGTTACCTGAATTTGAATTTAAATTTTCGTTTGTGAAAACTTCCTGACACAAAGACTTATATTTTATAAAAGTGAATAATATTATTTCTAAAATGACAAAACTTATGAAGATTCGTTTACTTTTTTTAAAATCAGTAACCGATCAAATAATATTTTTACAGAAATTTAAACTTTAAATAAATAACCCAATTCTTATGGCGGTTTATTCTTTTTGTATTTAAATATCTGATTTCATCACTATAAATACCGCATAAAAAAATTATTAATTAAAAATTATGTCCAAACAAATTTGCATGATAAATTATCAGCTCTCTTTTTATTTTTTTTTGAGTTTAAAACTGAGAAAAAAATATCGAAATAAAAAATGTATTTTTTAAAAATCAAAATATTGAATTAAATGATCTTGAACAAGAATTAACTATTTCGCGAATGTGATAACAATCAAGATGAAGAAGCTCAGTATATTTATTTTCCTAAGATAAATGTATTTTTCCAAGACATTTGAATTTTTAAAATTATTTATTAAATCAAATTAAAATTTCACTTTTTATTTATTTCGATAAAATTTTGTTTTTAAACTAAATCCGAAAACAAAAATTAAAAAAAGACCACAGCTTGGAATGCAATACAATTGTACTTTTTTTATTTTTTTTAAAATAATTATTTAAGAAAATTGAGCTAAATCTGAAATTTTGATGATAATTAATAATATTAAATTGAATAAGAATTTTTAAAATGTTATTTATAAATAAAAAACCAGAGTTGTTTAAAAGTCAATTCCAAGTTCTGACTCTGACTTAAATTAAGCCGCAACAATAAATACCTGGAACGGCACAAAATTCATGTGGTCATGACTGCATGGAACGGAAAAATTCAAATATTAATTTAAACTTAAAAATGACTTGATTTTTAAGTCAAAATCATAGAAATTAAAGTCCAGACTTAGACTATAATTTTAATGACTTTGACTTTAATTTGTGACTTTTAAGCAACTCTGTAAAAAATAAAATCATTAAGTAAAAAAATCAGAAATAAGACTTATTAAAAATTAACATGTATACTTTAATTCATTAAAATTTAAAAAATTTACTTTATGCCAATTTAATAGATCAAAATTAATCGGTATAATACCGACTACTCTATCGTCTATTGCTCCTATAAGCCATGCAGTCCATCCTCGTTTACCATGACCTGAAACAATAATTTTTTCCGTAAATTGAATATCTTTACTCTTCAAAAAATCAAACAGAACATCGAATCCTCGTTTAACCGACTTAAAAAAAAATTATTAAAAATTCTCACTTAGATTAGTTTAACTACTTTTGTCATGGGAAATTGCAGAGGTGTATAGTTGAATGTATCATTGGGAAAATAGGATTTTAAAAATATGTACATATGGAAGGTCCATGCAACCAATTCATCCTCCATTTTTTCTTTTCGATTCGGGTCTGTGGCAAACTGAAGCGGTTGATTGGGAACTTGTTTCATAATCACTGTAATGCACCTACAATTAATTGCCAAAAGGGTTACCCGATTTTCGTATACACTCTCCTGATTTATTTGATCCATTCGTCCTGAATCTATAAAAAAGAAAACTGGTCTGCTTGAATTTAAATTTCTGGGTACATTGATAATCATTTCATGAGTCCAATAAGGCACATTTGGATCAAGTAAAAGTCCAAGCTCTTGAAAAATTAATATAAAATTATTCTTATTAAAATTTTATGTTTACTTTCAAACCAAGCGCATGTGGTCAAGTTAATGTGATATTTGGTCAAGAAGTTTTCTTTAACAATCTTTACCTGGTCATATCTTAGTACATTTAAATCTGTATCATCGAAAACAAAGTCCTCCAAAGGGGTGGCTTCATTTAACCCAAAAATAAAAACTAAGATTAAAATTTCTTTCATTTTTATTCTTTTTTAAAATGAATCTATAGAAATAAGAAAACCAGGAATGTTCAATCAATTAATCATTCAGTCATTTTAATTTTAAAAAATAAAATCAATTTTCATTTTAGAATTTATGTCTCATTTTAGTTTCAATTTTAAAAAAAATTTACATCATAGTTTTTAATTTTTTAAAGTAAATTTAATGACATCTCTATAAAATACATTAAGGATTAAGCAATTAGGTAAAATTTTCAAGTCATTTTTATTTAAGCATTTTAAATTTTATTAATTATTAAATTAACCTTTCTAAATTGGAGCAGCTGATTAAGTATTGATAAGCAACTCATCTCCTTTTCCAGTACCTTTAAACACTACAGAGATATTTTGAAGATTTTTCCACCTTCAGCGTGTTTTGAACGCTAGATCCTCTGCTTAAATGACAAAAACACAAACCATTCGGCTATAATGAAGGTAAAACATAATTTTGAATCAAAGGTTACTTTCAAAAATTTAACTATAATCTTACAATTAAACTTTAAATTGAATTTTTTTTAATTTTTGAAAGCATTTTAGTTTTTTAATATATTTTCGAGATTTTAATTTTTATTGAAAGCATAAAAAAATAGTCAATCGTCTTTAAAAAGTAGAGATATTGTTTGTTTGTTTTTTTGTAACATTATCATTATAAAATAATTAATAAAAGTGATTATGGTAATTATGGGTTTCTTGTTGTTGTAGAATATTGACCAACATAACTTTAAACCGTATCCGTAGGAAAAATAAAAATCACACTCTGCACTTATTTTATGAAAAATTATTAAATTATTTTTTTTGTTACTTCTTTATTAATAAATTTACTTAAAATTTAAAAAATAATACAAATAATAACGAAAAAATAATTAATCATCATAATTGCTTTTAAAAATAATTATTTTAAATTGTTCCGAATAATTTTTTCAAATTTATTCACAAAATGAATGCGTTAGTAATCGATCTTTTGTTGTCACTTCCAATATGAATTGAATATCTTCGTTGTTTAATATTTTTTGTTGCTCCTCTTAATTTGCTGATGCTTTAATCAAGACAATTTAAGATGATTTTGTTGATAGGATTTTTTTCTGGTAATGACTTAAATTTTTTTTTATTTAAAAAGAAATTTGGTTAAAGTTTAATGAATTACAAAAATTATGCCAGTTTTTCAAGTCTCATCTTTTAAATACTCAAATTTTACTAATAATATTAAATTAAAGATTTTTTAAAATTTAGAGCCTCAAATACTGATTAATAAAAAAACGAAATTTTAATCAACTTAACATTTTGTTATATGCATTGATTTAAAATATTTAAATTATTATTGAGTCAAGAAACTTCAATTTCTTTGCGGCAACGTTTTTATACTTCAATTAAAAATGGCTGAATCAACATCAACAGGCGAATCAAACAAACAAAAAGACACTAAATTACTCTATTTGTCTGATACATATAAATTTGAAGCTGAGAGTATATTACTCTGCTCCGGTACCGATACCAAAGGCACTTTTTTAGTTCTGAATGAGACCATTTTTTATCCTCAAGGCGGTGGTCAGCCGTCAGATGTTGGTACAATAGAGGCAGATAATAAAACTTTAAATGTCCACTTTGTATCGTTTAATAACGGAATAGTACAGCACTATGTTGAAGAAAATGTAGAGAATTTGAATTATAAAAGTTTATGTAAGATGAAAATAGATTCAGAGCGAAGACTTAAGAACGCAAAATCTCATACTGGTGGTCATCTTTTAGCGGGAATAGTAGAAAAGATAGCCCCTGAATTAATCGGTATTAAGGGTCATCATTTCCCTGAAGGTCCATATGTTGAATTTAAAGGCAAACTATCTAGTTTTACCACAAACGAGTTCACAGACAAGGTAACTGAATTGGTTAAAGAGAATATTGATGCTAATCGGATTGTTAGTGCAAGAGAAATTGATCCATTAGAACTTAGTAATTTACGCAATATAGAGTATCAATTGCAAGAAGGTAAAAAAGCAAGAGTAGTTCAAATTGACGACTTTGAACCAGTGCCATGTGGTGGAACTCATTTGAAAAATTTGGGCGAAATAAAAAATTTTAATATTAGAAAAATACAATTTCCGAAAGAAAATACAAAAATTGGTTATATCTGTGGATAAATTTTTTAAAAAAGATAAATATTTTTAGTTATGATAAATTAATTCTTATTTATTTTTAATTAAAAATATTAAATTAGCTAATAAAAATTTCATGACTTAGAAAAATAATTCTCTCTAAAAAATTTTTATTTTTTCAAAGAAATAAAAAAAATATGGTTTTCTTTAAATTGAAAATTAAATAATAAAATAAAAGTCAGTCTTGTTTCATTTAATACCATATAAGTTAAAATTTGACAAAATCAGTCTTTTTTTTTATTTTTTTTTAACATTATTGTTTAATCTTTTTCGAAAAATTTTAATTAAGATACTTGAATAAATTAAATCTTTAATTATATCAGCATAAAAACATATTTTTTTTTCACATTTTTAACTAGTATTGTCATATTCATCCAATTCTCTATCTTTGCTCTGAAGAGATTTAATTGATTCGATTAGATTCTATTGTTCTTTTAGTACATTTAAAATTTTTTCGAATATTAAAATTATTTTCAATTTATATTTTCTTTTTTTAAGGTTAATTTTGGAACTCTTCCGGCTGAAATTGGTGATATCGACTAATGTTTGCTAATCAACCAGAATGGTATTCGGTTTCACTTTGAATTATTAAATTATTATGTTCTTTTATGAAAATTTAATATTTTAAATAATTATATTTTTTTTTTTCCTTCCAATACCTTCGTTAAACTTATTTAAATAAACTTATTTTTTTTAATTGAAATTAGCAAAAAAATTTTAAAAATAAATAAAGAAAATATTTAACTTGATGTCTATACTATTTATGCTTGAAATTTTTTTAATTTGTATTTTTGCATTCAAAATGATCATTTTGATTTAATTATTTCTTTATATTTTTCTCTTTTTTTAAAGAGATCAATTTGAGATAGAATTTTAGTATGAAATGACAGTTTAAATTTAAAATCAATCTAAAAATTAATGAGCAAGTGATATCCAGAGTTGTTTAAAAGTCTCAAGTCAAGTCCGAGTCCGGACTTTTTTTTCAAAGGTCCAATTCAAAGGCTTTTATTTTTATTGGGACTTTAATATGGGACTTTTAAACAATCTGGTTTTACCTCAATCCGTTTATTGAAAGAGAGGTTAAGTTTATGTTTGATAAAATTAGCTAAGCTTCGTTTAATTAAGTTAATTTATATAGCCTTAAATTTATATTATATTTAATTTTTTTTTATTTAAAACAAATAATAAATATTTTTTGAGAATTAATTTTTTTAATATAATTAAAATAAGCTCAATTAAGAGAAAATTTTTCTTATTAAATATTTATGTAATATAACTCAGAGTTTAAAGGTAAAAAAATTGCGCTAATACTTCTCAAATAAAACAAATTTATATAATTTTTTAAATTAGCTTAAATAGTTTTAATTAACCTTTCGTAAAACAATCATGACTCTGCGTAAATACTCGAGCCCGAAATTAGTACCTACAATTGTCCATTAATCTCAAAACTTGGCCGGTCAATAAAACTAAGGATCATGTTGATCAAATTCTTTATTTTAGCAAATTTACTCTAGAAGCTGATTTAGGATATGAGGATTAAGACTGAAATGCGATTTTGAACAAATTCATTTTGTTGACTATTTAGATTCATAAACACAAATTGACATGATAACATACTTTTTTCAAATTTTTATTTGATTTTGATTAAAAATTGTAGCAAAATAAAATCAAATAAAATTTGACCGCGTATATAAACCACTTGTTTAAATTTAGTTCTTTTTTAAATTTACTAATGGATGAGTTGAGCAAAATTTTTAGCCAAGATTACAACACATTGTACGAAGACTGGGACGATCAAAACTATGTGGTGAATGGCGATACGCCGGTAAAACTTTTCGGCAATCTAAAAATATGGGAACTGGCCGGATTTTTTTTAATCACAGTCATGTTTTTGGGTAAAATTATTTTTTATAAAATTTTTTTGTTATCTTAATTTTTAATTTTCATTAAGTTTTGGTTATTTTTTTGTTAATTAAATTCAGTAGAAGACTAAGTCTTGGCAAGAATGATCTTGAAGACTTGGAAAATTTGTACAAATACTCGAAGACAGGAAGATCGCTAAGAGAAACTGATAAAAAAATATTTCACATCACCAGACAAGTTTGCTTTTTGACAAGCGAGCTGAAAAAATCGAAAAAAATGGCCTTGGAACAAAAACAAAAGAAGGAAGTTGTGCTCATACCGGAAGCTAAAGTTATACTTGATAAAGAGCTTCTAAAAAATCCACACTCATTTGCTTAATTTTTTAATTGAATAAATTTTAAAAGAAAATTATTTTTATAAATTTTTTTATTTTACAACTTGGTTAGATAAATCGAATTGGTTTAAATTTACAATTTTAATTTGTCAATTAAATAGTATTTTGAATTTATTTCAAAATGATCCATCCTCATCTCCGCTCTCCCGGATATCGGGTAGATCTAGATCATCGAAATCGTCAATGAACCTTTCGTCCAAATCACTCTGTAAATTAAGCGACATCAAAGTTGAACCTGTGGGCACATGTATTTCACTGTAGGCCATAATTTCATTATAGACTGGACAGCGTCCACGGCCGTGACAAATTTGGCAAGAGTGTTTTTTACCCGAACGAAAGTTGGGGTCATTAACACGGTTGATTATGTACTTTGGAAAACAGTCCATTTGACAAGTGAAGCATTTAGAGCTTCGTCCAAACTGAATTTTACCCCTTAGAATTAAAATAATTAAAAGCAAAAAAAAAAGATTATTTTCTTACAAAAATGAATTTTCGCAAACCATGCATTCAAAATAGCCACATCCTGAAAAAATAAATAAAAATAGGGGAAATTTTTTTCTTTTAAAAATTTACCAAACTCAAGATCAGTGGGTATGGGGTCATATTTAACATAGCATTTTTTGCACCGGGACACTTGCTTGCACACACGCACTCTTGTCCACCATGATTTGTAGCACTGTTTACAACTAAATTGTCTCACTACAGTCATCGGGTTGCCATCATAGCCTTTCATTTGACGAAACAGAGCCTTGAATAGAAGAAGTTAGACATTTTTTTGAAAATTTTTTCCTCATTACATTTGTCTGATTAGTGTTGAATCTTTTAAGCTCAATGGAATTGGTTGGCGGAGGCCGTCGAACAGCATCAGCGTAGCTCATCATATTCAAAAAATTTAAGCTCTAGATTTTTTTTATGAACGCAGTTTGCTTTAAAAATATGATTAATTTAGAAATGAGGCAGTCAAGAAAATTTAAAATAGCTATTAAGAATACACTCAGTAATCAAGAAAATAAGCGCTTAACTTATTCTTAAGCGATGGTGTGTTTGCTAGTGTAGCACTAGGCCAGGGTGGCCGAGTGGTTAAGGCGTTGGACTTAAGATCCAATTCACGAATGTGAGCATGGGTTCGATCCCCATTCCTGGCAGATTTTTTTACAGTTTTTTTTTCAATTTTTTTTTTCAATTTTATTTTCAATTTTTTAGATTTTATCAAGGTAAAAATTTTTTTAGGCTATTTGAAGGTATAAATTAACACCGAAATTAGAGTATCGATGTTGCGATGCAATAAAATAACAAGAGAAATTTAAATTCATAAATAAATTCAAAATTTTAAATTAACATTACGTCAATGATTCTAGTAATTCTTAATTGCTGCTGGATTTAGATAAAATAATGTCAACTTGCTTTTATCGACGATGTGATTATTTTTTTATTAAAATTTTTTAAAGGTAACAACAAAAGAAAATAAAATAAAAATTTTAATAAAAAATTCCTAGTCTTTATTTCATTCACTCACTAAGCATACTTTTGAAATTATTATCGAGCTATAAAAAAAAACTTAAAAATACTTTCGTAAAATTTATAATAAATACACATAATTTAGCTTCAAACTTTTTCGCCGACTTGCTTTTTCTCTCTTGTAACCATTCCCTTCCATGATGTAAACAATATTTTTTTTAATAATTTAAATAGTGCAACTATTTCAACTTAAAAAGATTTAGAATTTAGAATTTGGCTAAAAAAATTTCCTATGCAGATAATTAAATGGAAAAAAGAAGTTACTCGGACCCCGATTTAACCAGCGTAAACCAGACAAGAAAGAATTTGAAAAGCGCCCGCTTAAACAAAATAAATCAATCGCTACGTCTCAAAGGTGAAATAAATTTTCAACTCAATGACACCTTTACGTTCGATCCTCAGAAATACATCGAAAATGCCAAGCTTGAAGTCATTGACAATGAGGCCGATAACGAAAAACCACCACCGTACACTAGTCTGTCAGATGGAAACAAAATAAAAAAATTCAAAAGTGAAACTGATCTGAAATCTATTGAAATTTCAGTAATTTCCTTCGAAAAATTGAAAATTCAGCACAAAAAAAAGAAAAAACGACCCAGCTTACAAGCCAAACAAGGCTATGGTTCAATTGTTGAGCGTTTAATTGGTGGCATTTTTTCAATTTCATGTCTTTTTCCCAAAAAAATAAACTTTTCTAATCATCATCAACAAAATATTGCACATGAAGACTTAGATTTACAGGATTTTTTAGGCAGAGGTGCTCAGGGATCTGTCTACAGGGCCATTTACAAGAATGACGAGGTGGCAGTCAAGATAGTTGAATCAAAAGAAGATGCTGATGTTCAACATTTGATGAAGTTAGATCACAAAAATTTAGTCAAATTCAAAGGAACTGCAATAAATGGAGAAAAAAAATTTTTTGGTATTATCATGGAATTTTGTCCCAATAAGTCCTTGTACGAGTTTCTTAATCATCAAATTCTACTTGAGCCATCTAGGATAATTGAAATGGCTAAACAGATTACTGACGGAATGAGTTATTTACATGAGAAAAAAATCATTCATAGAGATCTCAAATCACCAAAGTAAAAAACAAATCTAATAAATTTTTTTCTTAATTTATTGTTTTATTTTTTAATTTAGTATTTTGCTTGCCGAGAATAATGTTTTAAAAATCACCGATTTTGGAGCTTGTAAAGACATTTCGGACGAAAAGACAGAGAAGTCCTTTAAAGGGACAGGTAAGTTCAAATTTTTTTTGTTAAAACAAAGTCCAGAGATTTTGTACACTAAAATAAACTAATAAGTAGGAATTTTGAAATAAAAAATAACCAAAAATTCAAACCATAGTGCAATGTCATTGGCGTTTTCCTTAATTTTAAGTTTTCATTTAAAATAAGGTCTTTTTGAATCAAAACATAATTGACTATAATCTTTTAAAAATATGATCAAATTAGCCTTTTTAATTTTTTTTAAAATTAAACATAAGATATTTACTATTTTAATTTAAAGAAACAAAACTTTTTTTTTGAATTGATTCTTTTAAAATCTTTATTTGAAAACTTTAAAGACAATTTTAAAATCCATATTAAAGTACATCCAAATTATGGCTTTAAATGATATTTTAATATCCATTAAAATATATTACGTTGAAACAAAGTTAAATTTTAATTTTGTATTGCAAAATTTCAAAATATTGATTGAGATTTTATTTCTGATAAAAATTCATTTAATTTTCTATTTAATTAACGATTAAACAAATCATGTTTAATAAAGTTTAGTTATTTTTTATTAAAAATTTTATAAAAAATACCTCTTTAATTAGATCAAAAACTAAAAATTTTGATTTGAAATTTACATTTGATCATGAACTTCAATTGGCCGGCAAATAACGTTATTTTAAGTAATTTCACGTAACTAAAAAAAGAAAAAGTGCATTTTTTATTGAAAGAAAAAAGATATAATCATTTCTTAGCTTTCATTTAAAATTTTACAAAATTATTTTTTTCTCCAATTTGAATTAGTTTCAATTAATTTAACATTAATTGTGTAAAATTAATAACCCTGTAGTGATTTTAACAAAAAATCTCTTTGATCTTCGATAACTGGGAATTTTCGCTAATCCTCCAAAGACGAGTAAATAAATAGTTGTTACATTGATTTTTAACTGTCTTTCTGATATCCCCATTTGAATTTACATTTTTTTAAAATAAATTTAGTCATATTCAATTTTTGGAAATGCTCTTTATCAATTTCTTACTATTAATCTAATGTAAATTTAAATATGTCCTTGATTTCTTTAAATCTTGTAAAATTATTTAATCAATTTTCTAAATTTAAAAAAAAATTAATAATTATTTAAAAAAAAACAAAATACCAAATATTTTTATGTCTTGTTTAACCATGTTCTCTTATTGTTATATTTTACAAAAAAATATTACAATGCCATTATTAAATCCACTCTAAGCGATAAAATTCAAAACAAGAAAATGAAAAAAAAATATAGGCACTGGAAAATTTCATGCTCAGTATAAAAATGTGAGAATTTTTTTTAAGATTCAAAGATTCAAAAATTATTTTTTAGTGACATTAAAATATCATTTTTTTCACCTAATTTCACTTAAAGAACTACCATAAAAAAAGATATTTTCAGATTTTTAAATATTTTATTGATGTTTTTTCATTTATGAAATCTTACAATTCCAAAGGCTGATTGACTGTTGAAATGACTCTAGTATGCTATCATTAAAATAAGAAAATTTTATCGATCTATTTTTTAAACCGTTGTTAAAAAATAAAAAATAATTGTGTAATTTTAGATGATTTAATTTAAAATTATCTTTAATTCGATCGAAATTTGTTATTCATTTAGTTGAAGAGAAATATTATTTTCAACAATATTTTTTTTTATAGTTTTGTCACTATTAAAAAAATTAGTTACCATTCAATATTTTTTTGAAAATATTATAAATTTTTTGCCTATTTAAAAGACTGACTAAAATCGATACCCCAAATTTTTAATAAAAGAATATAAAAAAAGATTTTACATTAAAATAAAAATTAAAAATTATTTCAATTATAAAATAAACAAATTTGTCACTTTGACACTTTTTTTTTCGGAATATTAATTCAGAATCAAAAAATTAATCAGCCAAACTAAATCCCAAAAAAATCCTTGAGATAAACGTAGTTCGAACTGAGTCATTAAATCTTTTTTTTTATAAATGTATTAAAAGCTATTTATTTTTTGCCACCATGATTCGAGGTGCAATAAACGAAGAAGACGATAGAAGTATAGACCTGGCCTGGCCTTTTATATGTGGCAAAAACTAAATATTTTGGAGTCATTTAAAAAATTTGTGTTTTTTTATTTATTTGGTGCTAATTTATAAAATAGTATTTTATTTAGGATTTTTTCAAATTTATTTTTAGTATTTTTCTAATAAATTTTTGGTAAAAACTTAATTATTTTGGAGTGTTTTATTTTAAAATATCACCAAAAAAAATAAAAAATATAAAAAAAATAAAATTTCGTTGTACTAAACTATTTCTTTTTTATCTAAGTTTATTGGATGGCTCCTGAGCTGATACGAAATGAGAACTATTCGGAAAAAGTTGATATCTACTCTTTTGGTGTTGTTTTTTGGGAATTATTGACATGTGAAAAACCATATAACAACTTGGACCCAAAATCAGTAATGTTCGGTGTTGGCAAGAACAAAATCCGTCTCCAGATACCCAATTTTGTGCCAGATGGTATAAAAATTCTACTTATCCAATGTTTTGGCAAGGCCAAAAATCGTCCAAATTTCAAAACAATAAGCAAGCATCTGGACATATTTTGCCAGAACGAAGACATAATTCAGCTAGACAAAGAATTCGAGGAAAACAAAACCGCTTGGAAAGAGGACATTGGTCGAACTTGTCGAAACTTTTTAAACAACGTAGATCCCTACGAACTACAGAATCAAATTGAAACAAAATCAAAAGAATTAGATTGCTTGAAAAAGAAAGAGTCCAGAATCATGGCCGAGATAGACAAGAGAACTGAAGTTTGCAATAAATTCTTTTTCAGGCTGCAAGCTATTTCCCTCGAGTTGGACCAGCGCGAAGAAAATATCATTTGCCGCGAGAAAAAATTGAATATTCAACCGGAAAAAAGAATGATCAAGCCCTTGTTAAAGCAACTATTTAAGAATGAGTCAAACAAAATTCGAACATTTAATTTGCCAAAAAAATCTAAGAATCTTTGGCTCAACAAATGTTTGGATGCACAAAGTTTGATCATAAAAAATTCTGACATTTTCTACTACATGAACAAATGCAGACGATTTAAACTCACTCGAAATTACGGACTTAATTTATATGACTGTGTACATATTAAACTGATCTTAAAATTCAATCTGGATTCGAAAATATTTTTCAACATTCTAAATGAGAAAAATCTGCGTGAAAATAGTCGGTTGCATTTTTTGAATTTTAAAAGTCGAGAGCTAAAAAAATTAAGTAAAAAAATGCCCTGTTATCTAAAAGATAAGTTTAAGGAAAGAATAAATTTGTTTTTTATTTTTCAAAGACATAAAGTAATTAAAATTTAAAAATTATTTTAACATTTTATTTATTCAATTTTTGAAGGTTTTCAATGATTTGTATGAGCTACGACAAAGACCGAGTTTATTCGACCTATAATTCACTTTTTTGCGAAAGAATTAAGATTTTTTTGATTTATTTTCCGGAAAATCCAGACTTTTAATTCCAAGTAATTTATAGAGGCAAACAGTGCTGAAAAATGGTTGCTTTTTATCCGTCGATTTTATAAGATTTGTAGTGAGAGAAATTTAATTAAATTTTTATTAATTTTTTTTAACTTTAATTTTAAAAATCAAAAAATTAAATTTTTAAATTTTTTATTGTTAATTTTCTACTAAAGTTTTAATTAAAAATTAATTTGCCAAATGAATGCTTGGTCAATTATTTTGTAAAAAAAAATTAAAAAAAAAAATTTTAAACCAAAAATAAATTTTATCGTATTATTTTTTTTCTTTACTTTAAAATGGGCAGACGAAAAATTTAACTTATATTTTAGATTTAACTCCGTAATAAAACCGTAAATCCTACTTTAAAATATAAATTTAATATCTAATTTCTAAAATTAAAGAAATGGTTCAAAATCAAAGCAAAATAATAATGATAATAAATTGGCCAATAATAAAAGCATTTTTTAATTTTAAATTGAAAGTCTATTCATTTAGTTTTTTTTTTATTATAATTTCTTTAAATTTTAAGAGTATTAACATTTAACAGGAAAATTTAAGCTTTATCTGCCCAATTCAGAATATTCGTTAAAAATCGAAATAGATAATTTTGCGCTTTGTTATTTAGTTAATAATAGAATAAAATTAAATTAATAGCATAAATTCTGAAAAGTTGATTTAAAAAGCTGATTTTATCAAAAGTAAGGTAGCAAAATTATTATTTTCTTTAGACAATCCTCGCTTAAGTAGAATCTGATGAAGTTTATCTAAATAATTTTGTGGAATCTTTGATGAACAAAACAATATTTGTTCAATTTAAGTAGCCAGTGGTAGGCTTCACATATATTTTTTAAAGCAAAATTTATTTTTTTCATATTTTTATTAAATTTATATAATGCTTTTCTAATTAAAATTTTATTTATAGTTTTTTATTTATAGTACCTATAATGATTGTTTTTTTAACGCTGTGCTAAAAGCCCACAAACTAAGTTTAACTGCCTCGAAAAAAATTGAATTTTCAAGCCTTGATGTAGTAAAAATGGAAATCTTTGATCACGAAAGCCGAAATTTTCAATTTTTTTTGTTCGAAAAAACTAAAATTTTAAGTAAAATACTAAAACTAAAAAACTTAAATTTTTGATCAAATTTCGTTTTTCAAATTTGATCAGAAAATTTTTTAAACGCGTCTAATATATTGCATTAACAAAAATAATTAAAAAAAACAAAAATACTGAAGTTAGTGTCAATTTTATTGAGTATAATCTATAATAATATTAATTTTCAATTATAATTGAACTAGTGTCTATTTTAATTTTTGAAACTCTGATTTTTTTAAAACGAAACCATTATTATTAAATCAAACCAAATATGCTTTGATAAAAAAAAATTATCGAAATCAGCAAGAATTTCGTTTTTTTTTTCAAAATATATCTTTTAAAAATGTTTGCTTGATTAAGCAAACTGGCAATTATTCAGCGAGATTTTAAATTCTCAAATAAGTGAATATCACTGAAAGTTCCCTCATAATAGATCAACTAAATGATAAATTATAGAAAAAATTATTTCTGCTTCACATAAAAGCATTCCATATCTTTCTCAAAAAATCTACAAAACGAGTCTTGCGCCGAGCATTGTTAATTTGATAAAAGAACGTAGGAAAGTAAGAAGAAACTACTGAATCGCTGTCAAAAGCTCAAGCAAAAATTAATCAACTTACATTCATTTTTTCATTCGAGTTAAAGTCTTCTTTAAAAAATTCTGGAATCAATATTGGTTTGATTTTATTGAGAAGATGGGAAAAAACCCACTGACAAGTAGACCTTTTTGAAAAAAATGAATAAATTTAGAACAAAAAAAGGATAAAATATAATTCCTAATTTGATTTTAAATGAAAAGGAATTGAAAACTAATGAAGAGCAGGGAAAATGCTTCGGAGAACTCTTATATTCAATATTTAGTACTAATTCTGATTTAATTGATCCTGAGAAAGATATCGAAATACTAAATTCTAACTCTGATTTCTTTAGAAGTTATAACCAGTGTAATTTTAATGATCCAATTTACTTAAATGAATTAATTATAGATTTAAAAAGATTGAAAAATGAAGCGGCATCAGGACCTGACCAAATTCATAATTTAATGTTAAAAAACTTACCTAGAAATTCATTAATAGAAATCATAGAACTTTTTAATTTATTTCTTCGAGAAGGTGATCTAATTCAATTATATAAGTTCATGCATGGAATAGAATTGGTTGAAAAAAGCAACAATTTTAATGTCACAAAAAACCAAGGAAGAGGTCACTGCCACAAATATCACAAAGAAATTTCGAGGCTCCAACATAGAGATAACTTTTTCTTCAAAAGAACCGCTAACATATGGAACTCGCTGCCAAATGAATTAGTTGAAGCCCCCAATGTTAACAGCTTAAATCAGGCATTGATTGCTGGATGAACAGCAATTAATCACATCAGCTGTCTTAGTGTGCCTTATCAGCACACTCGCTGGCTAGCCAGCTACAGTCAAAACTACTACTACTACTACTACAAAGGTAGAGTCCCTAAAGCGTGGAAAACATCGATCATTACTATGATTCAAAAAAAGGCCTCTACTTTACAAGATCCTTTAAATTATAGACCAATTTGAATAACGAGTTGTTTAGGAAAGTTACTGGAACGCTTAGTATATTCAAGACTAACGGGTATTCAATAATAAATGACCGTTTTTGTCTAATAGAAAAAAAATGTGTTCCAGTCGGTCAAAATGGCTGAAATTTTATACACATAAACTAACACCTTTCTTGTCTAAGAAATGGGTGTTATTAACTTTCCACCTCTAGTTAAACGGGAACGGTGCCAAATCACCTAAACCTACTTTTGACCAAAAATGTCCTCGAAGGTTTGAATTTTACCAATTTTTGATATACACATATTCTGATGTGAAATTTTAAGCTGATTAAAATGAGCCATAAATCATTTCTCTATCATGTTCCGTTCGAAAAATATCCTTAAAAAACCGCCAAAAAATGACCAATTTGTAAAATTCCAAAAAAATGCTGTTTTTGATTCTTTTTGATATAACTTTCTATAGAAACATTCGATCCAAATAAAATTTTACACAATCATAGATGACTAAATAAGCTTTAAATAAACATATTAAATTTGTAGGTATCACTTTTGGTTTGACCAAGGAGTTATGAATCGACCAAAATTTGGTATCTCATTTTTATGAATGTATTGATCTGAAAGCTTAAAGTAAAATATCTAAAAAGTATACTTAAATGAAAGCTAAATAAATCTTGTTTCTAAAAATATATAGGACTAAAAGGTGGCACTTTTGATCTTTGAAAAAAAATCAACTAAATTATGCTTTAATATAAAAATTTTAAAAATTTTTATTTTTGATTTTTAACTTATTTTAAACCTTTAAAATACATTTTTTTTCATCAATTATTAAAGAAAAAAATTATTTTTTTATATTTATTTATTATCAATGAAAAATTTTGATTTGTTTATGACAATAACATCCTTTAGCTTCCTCAATCTTTCTTACTCTACTGGTAAAAGAATCAATGGCTTTTTTGATTTCTTCAGTCGGTATTTTACTAATTGCTCTCTTTACTTCTTCTATAAATGTATCACGATTAGAAAACTTATTGCAATTCATTCTTGTGACCACTGCGTTCCAAAAGTAAAAGTCGCATGGATTTAGGTCAGGTGAATTGGGTGGCCATTTATCTTTTTTTATAAATTTATAGAGATTATTCTCACAATATCTCTAGCTGATTTTTGCTGTGTGAGGTGATGCACCATCTTGCTGAAAAAGCCACTTTGTCCCTCCGAATAATTCATTCCCTTGTCTCTTGGCAAATGGTAAAATTCTCCTCTTATAATATTTTGAATCAATTGTATCCCCTTTTTTTTTTTAAATTTTAGCCAAATTTAATTCAAATTTAATTAATTCAAATTTTTTTAAACTAAATTCATGATAGATTGTAATTTATACAAACTCACCTTGTTCAATAAAATAAGCGCTTGTCGCACAATGGACGTTTCGAAGATGGATAAAAGAATTCAAAGACTCTGGTAAGCTTCAAAATTCGAAAAAACCTGGTAGACCTCGTTCAGCTGTTACCGTTTCAAATAAAAAGAAAGGTCGTGTCATAATACTCAAAAATTTTACGACACGAATAGTCAGTAAAAAGTTGAATATTTCGGTCGGTTCTGTTGTTACTATTCGTAAAGAATTAAAACTCAAAGTATTTGCTTTTAAAATTTTTAAAATCAAAAAAATTTAATTATTAGATTTCAGGCTTATAAAAAGAGGAAAATTCCGCTTATGACTGAGTCACATGTTAAAAGAAGGCTCAATTTTGCTCAATATTGGCGTAAAGCTAGTTCAACTGAGTTCAAAAATCTGCCAATTATGTTTTCAGATGAAAAGAAATTTACTGTTGATGGTGGATTAAATAAACAGAATCTAAGAGTTTACGCGATTTCTCGAGATGTAGCTGACAAAAATGGAGGTACTTTGATTAATTTAACCAAATTAATTAAGATAATTATTAATAAAAGGACTTAATGGTGTATCAAAAAACCCTCTGTTCGTAATGGTTTGGATCGGTTTGACTAAACATTGTGCGACAAGCGCTTATTTTGTTGAACAAGGTGAGTTTTTATAAATTACAATCTATCATGAATTTAGTTTAAAAAAATTTGAATTAATTAAATTTGAATTAAATTTGGCTAAAATTTAAAAAAAAAAAGGGGATACAATTGATTCAAAATATTATCAGAGGAGAATTTTACCATTTGCCAAGAGAAAAGGGAATGAATTGTTCGGAGGGACAAAGTGGCTTTTTCAGCAAGATGGTGCATCACCTCACACAGCAAAAATCAGCCAGAGATATTGGATCGAAGATCATGCTTGTTATGAATTCCAATTTGTGGAATTTTTGGAATTTTACAAATTGGTCATTTTTTGGCGGTTTTTTAAGGATATTTTTCGAACGGAACATGATAGAGAAATGATTTATGGCTCATTTTAATCAGCTTAAAATTTCACATCAGAATATGTGTATATCAAAAATTGGTAAAATTCAAACCTTCGAGGACATTTTTGGTCAAAAGTAGGTTTAGGTGATTTGGCACCGTTCCCGTTTAACTAGAGGTGGAAAGTTAATAACACCCATTTCTTAGACAAGAAAGGTGTTAGTTTATGTGTATAAAATTTCAGCCATTTTGACCGACTGGAACACATTTTTTTTCTATTAGACAAAAACGGTCATTTATTATTGAACACCCGTTATACAATTTTTTTGAGCAAAATTCACTCTCATCTATCCAGCAGCAATCTGGATTTAGGAAACACCGGCGAACATCAGATAATTTCCTCTTTTTAATTCAAAAAATTTTGGAATCATTCAATAGAAAAAAAAGAGTCTGCGGCCTTTTTTTTGATATTTCTAAAGCCTTTGATAGGGTTTGGCATGAAGGTTTACTTTTTAAATTGGTTAAGATAAATCCACCTAATTACTTGACTAACTGGATTAGATTTTATTAAGACTCTAGGAAATTTAAGGTAAATGTGAATAACCATCTGAGCGAAGAATATCAAATAACTGCAGGTGTTCCTCAAGGCTCAGTAATTAGTCCTCTTTTATTTAGTATATATATTAATGACATATACGTTGGGACAGGACTGAGTCATTCTTTTCCATTTTTTGTAAGACTGGTGAAGGAATACAAAGAAGGTTTCGAATCAAGATATATTGAATACCCAACTTCATTGTGTAATTGCTACCTTATTACCTCTTATTTTCCTGAAACTTGAACTATTTTAACATGTGCCACATGTAACAATCTATTCTAATTTATGTCTTCTTAACTTTCATTTATTTAGCTTATTTAATTTATTTTGATTCTTTTTTTTATCTCATTTTATTAACTTTAATTTTATTTTTATTTTATTTATTTAATTTTTTAATTTATTTTGAAGGAGATCTAGCTCGGTACAGAAAACAAATAAAATAAATAACTTTGCTTATAATGATCAAAAATGTCCGTTATCGAAGAAATCCCCAACATTATATCTGAAGTCAACATTGACAATGCTCAATATTTAAGCAAAAAATGCGAGGAAAAGGAAAAATTTATCTACTTTTTTGCTCATTTATCACTCTTGAAAAATGCCAACAGCATTTTTCTCAAAATTTTGATGGGATTATGTGAACAGCTAACTGTACCACAGAAAATTTTGGTGTTTTGTCTTCCAAAAATAACAGCAAATGCTTTGTCGAGGCAATCTAACGTAACACAAAAAATATCGGATTTTGGCATTAGAAGTTGCGAGGGGTCAGATTCTGATTCAAGTATTAATGACGAAGCGACACCACAAAAAAAAACCAAGACATGAAACAAAAAATCGAGACCGACCAGTATTTTCCAAAAATAAAACTAAAAATATTTTTGTAATAAAATAATTTTTTTTGTAACTCAAACAATAAAAATATACTAATTCTATTATTTTTGATATATTTTATATAGTTTAGATTAAATAAAATTGTTACTTTCATCAGTATTTTTTTTAATCAGTATCTTTAATAATAATAATAATTATAATAAGGGGTCATTTATCCTTAACTGTTTGACGTTAGGGACGAGATTTTG
The DNA here is from genome assembly GCA_025491095.1 of Brachionus asplanchnoidis. NCBI lineage: Eukaryota > Metazoa > Rotifera > Eurotatoria > Ploima > Brachionidae > Brachionus > Brachionus asplanchnoidis. The sequence continues at coordinate 4,391,398 of JAILYF010000010.1, read as the reverse complement.
ATTCGCCATTCTCACGATTCTTCGATTCATTCAGTCTTTTTGTCCAGACAATTCCAGCTCTCTCACAATCCTCTCTCAAGCAGTCCGTCCACTCTCTTTCTGGTCTTCCTCTTTCACGCTTTCCAGTTAAAATATCACCAAATAGAACAATTCTTGGTAAATGTGTGTCCAACATTCGTCGTACATGCCCTGCCCATTAGAGCCTTATTGTTCTGAAGATTTTATCAAGCGAATCAGTTTTTGTTTGACTGTAGAGCTTTTGTTCTGTCAATCCAATTCTTCGAGGACCCACTATCTGCATCAAACGTCTTCTGTGAAAACTACTTAGTTTTTGATAGTCAGAAGGACTGTATGTCCAACACTCTGCACCGTAAATGGTAGTTTCCTTTACTGTAGCTAAATAAATCTTACTTTTAGTTCTAATACTAATTTCCGGTTTGTTCCATATTGATTTCAAGCACTGAAATCTGTAAGCTCCAAGTCCTATTCTTCTCTGGATCTCAGTACTAGATTTCGAATCGTTTGTTACACGACATTCCAGGTATATAAAATGGTCAACTTGTTCAACCTCTTCACCCCTGATTCTCAGAGTCTCGTGTACTGCATCTTTAACATTAATTCATCTTTTTTGTCTTCTTGATGCTGATCTTAAGTACCCACTTTAGCATTGTCACATCAAGGCGTTTCATACATTCGGACAGAGCCTTTTCATTTTCGTATAACAGTACTAAGTCATCTGCGTAAAGAAGTGCTATAATGCGCTGTTTCCCAGCCACTTTCGTGGCCAGCACTATTTTACCATATTAAATTTGAAAAGATGCCTTGAAATTTAATTGCGCATTCAAAATTTTATAAATTTTTGATCAAATTTGAAGAATTTAATTTTATCAAAAATATTACTTTGCCTTTTTTTGAGGCATCAAAACCAAATTCTTCGGCAAAGATTTACCGTAATTAAAAATTTAATTTAATCTCAAACAATAAAATATTTTTAAAAAAAAACAACTATTTTTACGCTTCCATTAGCAACTAATAAAATTAAAAAAAATATTATTATTATTAAAAATCCTCGTTCAAGCTAATCTGATGAACACAGTAAATTAAATAGAGGTACAATCGATCTTTTTTATTCTATTAATAAATTTCACCAATATGCTTTTTTATTGAGAATGTCAACATTATCAGATTTTTTAAAAAACAGTTAGAATTTTTACTTTAAAATTTTTTATTAATAAATAAATTCAATTTTATAATAAAAATAACTAATCTACTTCTTTCCAAGAGCCATCTAATTGTTTAGAATAAATTTTAGGCTTATTATTAATGAAATATGTTTCTAAAGGTGACTGATGATCGTTCATAAATTTAAATGTTTCTAATAAATTATCGACAAAGCCAGCGGGTTCTTGTTCCGGCGATGTTGAAAAATATCGCAGTAATGATTTTTTCGGTAGAGGTAAACAATCTTTTACAAAATCAGATACGTAGCTAAATGGTCCTATTGTAAGTTTATGCGACAATGGGTCGTAAATTTTTATATTCTTTGAGAAAATTAAAAAATTATTGATATTTCTTTTTCAAATTATTTACCCCTCCATCAGAAAAGTGTCGTGCACTTCTAGCCAACATATCAGGGCCCTTACTCAAAAATTTATTACACCAAAATGCTTTTTTATTTTTAATTTCGTAACCAATTCCATAAATTATCGGATAATTGATTCCATTTCGGTTTGTTGTGTTAAGTCTTGTGTTTATACACAATTTTAAATTGAATTTTTCTTTTCTATTTAACAAACAATCTTTGGTTAAGAAAATAAAATTTTGTCAATTTAACAAAATTAAAACTTGCCGAATATTTCATTAGTTAGACTTTGTGAAGAACCTCGAGCATCGTCAAAACCTCCCACTATATACAAAGAATAATCAGCATTTTCATCACCTTTGAGAATTTTTAAAGATTCGATCATTTCGAAAATTCCATTCTCAATCTCAGATCCATCGAAATGGCACAGTGATGTATTAAAGTTTGTTTCATCAACAATAATCATTATGTGACAAGTAGTAGCATCATCTGACCCTATTACTTCTATATAGGGGTCTAAAAAGCTTACTGTGCCGATTTCGCGCTGAGATACATACAAGCAATTAATAGAGCCTTGGGATTCTCTTTGATTACTAAAAAATTCTTCCGAATTTACCTTTTTAAAATAATTTTTTTCTTAAATGGTTGATGAATTTTAAATAGCTTACTTTAAGCAAATGATTCGATTTTATTTGATCATAATTAAAATTTTCTAGTTGAATATTATTTTCTAGCCAAATTGTCATTTTAAAAATAATTCTAAATTTAAAATTTATTTTTTTTTAAATTTAGATAAATTAATTAAAAAAGTTTCGATATTTCATGATTAAATTATTTATTTAGAGACAAAAGAATTTTAAATTAAAAAGAAGTCAATATAAAAAAAAAGCGTTCACATAACTGTTTAAAAGTATTTTTTTGTTTGCTTTATTTTTCAAATTAAAATTTTAATGAATAATTAAGGATTAATAAAATACCTTGAAAAATTATCATTAGTCTTTGTTTTTTTATTTTCAAATGTTTTTAAAAACTTATAGCTCAGATTACATTTTTGTTAACAAAAAGTCTAATTAGTGTGCTTTATTTTTTTTAAGACTATTAAGTGTACATTCAAAAATACACCAAATTTTTCAAAATAAAAATGTTTAGTCTAGTTTAAAAAAAAAACCTTTTAAGATCGCTTGTTACTAATTTTAAATTAATTTATTCCAAAGAAATATATTTCAAAATTTTATTGAAATATATTGAATATTTAAAATTTTCTTGAAATCAAGGTATTTAAATTATTCTAGGAAAATCAATAAACAGAAACAAGTAGTGTATCCATTTTGGTGTTTGCTAATTTTCATATCAAAAATGCATATTAATTTCCAAAAATTTAGAAAAAATAATTTATTCCATTATATTAAAAAATTGTTTTATTTTTTGAAAAATTATCAATCAATATCTTTTACTGGTAAAAATAGATTTTCAAATAATTTAAGAAGAAATTCAAAAATTTTGGACATAAAAGTTTCAGATACTTACCGTATTACCTCAAATAGAAGAAAGTTGCTACTATTTGAGGCAAAAATTTTCCTTTTTTGAGTTGTTTTTCTCAAAAAATGTGTCTCGATTAAAAGAAAATTCACCAGTCATATGTCATTTAAAACATGCATTTTTTTGTTTCTATTAGAAGAAAAAAAATGGACAATTTTCTTTTATTTGAGTCACTTTTTCGAAGTGAAAAAATTTCAAATAAAAGAAACCCTTTGATGACCGAACTTTCTTTTATTTGAGGAAATACGGTAAATTAATTAGAGCAGTGATTTGAAATGAGGATTTATCATAAATTTTCCTAAGTTAATGATATTTTTCCAGAAATAATGCAATTAATCGCAAATTTTCGAAATTTACCAATATTAAAGTTATATTATTTTTCGAAATTATGGTTAGTTTAAGAAATTTTAATCAAATCCTCATTTCAAATTGCTGCCGTATATTCCTGAATTAGAAAACGAATTTAAATTTTTTTTTTAAATAATTTATAAAATTTAATTTTTAAATCTGAGAAAAACACTTTAACAAATTGTATTTTACATGTTTCACGATATCTTTTAAGTAAAATCAAATATGTTTTTAAAAAAATTATTATTCTATTTATTTGTGTGTCTGTGCCGAGCTAAAGCTCCTCCAGGTTAAAAAAAATCAAAATAAAAGAATAAAAAAAAAACAAAAGAAAAAGTTTTGTGCATTCTATTTCAAATTTGGACAGCTAAATCCTATTTCTTTTATTAAACAAAAATTAGGATTTTATTCATTACAAGTATTAGGATCAGGAGAATCACATTTCGATTTTTCACATTCATCACCTGTGTAGAGTCCAGGACATTCACAAAAGCATTTTTCTGGATTTAATAATCCTCCATTATTGCATTTTTTAATCACAAACTTTCACTTTTTCAAAATCAATTTTCATAAGGAAATAGCTCAAATAATTAATTTTCTTACCTTTATTTTCTCTCTTAACTCTTAATTATTAAAAATAAAAATACTAATTGTATTAATCCTCTAGCTTTTAAAAATACTTGAATTTGTTATTTCTTTAACTTTTGATTTAATTTAAGTTTCTTTATTAATTAAACTGAAGGATCTTATTTTCAATACTGATTGAACAAAAAAAATTGATATTTGCATTTTAAAATAAAATATTTTGCAATAGCTCAAAAAAAAAATTAAAAATCCAAGCAGTTAATTTAAAAACTACTAATTCCACTTAATTCATCCTAAAAATTTTGCGATTTAAATTAATTTTTCGATTTGAAAAAATAAATAAATTGATTTTTTATTAACTATTTTATTCACACACTCAAGCAAATTTAGATCTTTCATTTAATTCAAATAATAAATACAATTGAATAAAGAAAAAGAGAAAAACAATAATTTTCCTTGTCAAAATTTTAGAATTTTTAAAAAAATTGTTTTTATTTCTTTCTTTATTAAATTATAATTATTATTTGAAAAAAAAAGAAAAAAATTGTAATTTGTATTTCAAAAATAAATATTTTGCAATAGCTCAAAAAGAAATGAACTTTCAGTTTATTAAAAAAAATACCAAATTCATTTAATTCATCTTAAAATTATGCGATTTAAAATAATTTCTCATTTAAAAAAAAAAAATAAAAAAATTGATTTTCTATTAACAATTTGGTTCACACACTCAAGCAAAATTAGATCTTTCATTTAATTCAAATAATAAATACAATTGAATAAAGAAAAAGAGAAAAACAATAATTTTCCTAGTCAAAATTTTAAATTATTAAAAAATATTGTTTTTCTTTTTTTTTATTAAATTATAATTATTATTTGAAAAAAAAAAGAAAAAAATTGTAATTTGTATTTCAAAAATAAATATTTTGCAATAGCTCAAGAAGAAATGAACTTGCAGTTAATTAAAAAACCACTGATTTCACTAAATCCATTCAAAAAATTATGCGATTTAAAATAATTTCTCAATTTGAAAAAAAAAATAAATAAATTGATTTTTTATTACCAATTTTGTTCACACACTCAAGCAAAATTAGATCTTCCATTTTATTCAACTAATAATTACAATTTAAAAAAGAAAAAAAAAGAAGAAAAACAATATTTTATAATAAATCTAAAATTTTGACAAGAAAAAATCAAAAAAAATCAAAAAAAATCAATCAACACATCGACGACAAAACACATCAGGCCATAATTAAGTGGGTAAATAAATATTTAACATTCAACAAACACAACTAGCTATTAGTAGACTGATCGGCCGAAGTGCTCGGATTTTTGCAGTTCGTCTGATGATAGAACAACTCAATAGGCCGATTAAACTTCCAATATTTGTCAAGTATTTGTTCCAGAGCCAAATTCTGTGCCATCAGCTGAAACGAGTTGGGAAGCTTTTCATTGGGACAAATAAACAACTGAAACTCTTCATTCGGCTCCGAAATACCGCACTCAACACTGTTCGCATTCACCTCAACACAAAGTCTGGTCCATAAATACTTGGACAAGTGGTTTACGGTGGCGTTGGACGTAGTTTTAAGAAATCTTTTTGATTTTAGGCTGAGCTCTTTTTGCGGATGCGGCCTCAGGACAATTTCGATCTCGTCGCTGTCGTTGGGCAAGTGCAGCGACGATTGTTCGGTGCTGGCGCGCGACTCCATGTCACTCTCGTCCGAGTGCATTGTCCGCTTCAGCGCTCGGCTATTTTCGGCGTTTTTGGCCTTCTCACTTTGCTTGTTCTCGTTGTTTGTGTCCGAGGAAGTGGAAGAGACGCTGGAGGCGGCATTGGCCACTTCCGGTTGCTCGGTCTCGGGCGGCTTGTTGCGCGACGACCCCGGGTTCGTCGATCTCCGCTTGCCATGGCCATTTATGCAAGTCAGATGCTTTTTGTTCAGCTTTTCGAGTACTTTTTCATGAATGGCGTCGTATTCCTCTCGGTTGGGATAGATTTTGGCGATGATGCCATCGAAATTGGGATCCGGTCGTAGTGAGCGTTTGCTGATTAGTTTTTTGCGGCACGTAGGACACTCCTTGTTGCCGTTTCGGAGCGCTGTTATGATGCAGTCGTGGCAGAAGCGGTGCAGGCACTCTTTGGTGGTCATGGTTTGTTTGAGGATGTCCAAGCAAATTGGACACATCAGCTCGTTCTGGAGTATTTTGGGGCTGACCGCGATCTCGGTCTCGTCGCGTATGATTTCGTGCGGCATTCGATTTAGCTCGTACACGTTCAGCTCCCATGTCTTGGAAAAGCTGCCCGAATCGCTGTCCGATTTGCTCATTGTACACTTGCCAATATCGATTTGTTAATAAATATAAAAATTATTTGGATTCTATATGTTTATTTGATGCAAAAATATTTTTTTTTTTGCTATGCTTTTAAGAAATTTTGTGCAATCGTGCAACTTTAAATCGAAGTGTACTCATTTATGTGGGATCTAATTTGCAGGATTAATGTCAATGTGTGATGCATTTTAATTGAGTTTGTCTTAAAAGACTGGTTTAAAGTCAGAGTTGTTTAAAAGCCCCAACAAAAAAGTCCAAATCATTAGAATAAAATTCCAAGTCCGGATTTTATTAATTTAATTAATTAATATTTTTGTTCTGGATTTTTTCCGATCCAAGTGGTAATTATGGAGACCAAGCAAGTGTTGGGCCTTTTTTAAAAAGTAAAATTCCAGAATTTAAATTTTTTTTTTAATAAATTTTATCGTAGATACTACTTTTTTCACTAAACCAAAATGATACTTTTTTCGCTAGTGAAAAAAGTATACTTTTCAATGAGACTAAAAAAGAATACTTTTTTCACTAATCAAAATTTAACACTTACAGTAGTGAATAAATTTTGCAAATAAGTTTTATAAAAAAGAAACATCTTACTGCTAGAAAATAACATTAATCGCTAAAATGTCGAATGAATTAACAAACCTCCAATTCGGATATGTCCAAATGTGTGATACGTGACGTTGGTAAGGATACTGAGCTGAAAATTTACAAAAAGATGCTAGACGAGAATAATATTGACGTTGGTGTTTACATAAAGAACGTTATGCCATTGTTCAGCTTTAGAAACAAACGAAAACAACAAAATTCCGATGATAAAGAGCCTGAGCCAGATAGTGATGATGAGGATGAAGACTTAGTGGACAGTTCTGACGAAGGGGACGTAGTTTAGAATTTTTTTTACTTAAAATAGAGTTAGAGGATATTTATGTATTTATTTCATTTTACGCCAATTCTGGCGATGTATTAAAATTAAAAATGTAAAAATGTAAAAAGTAAAATGCAAGACATAAAATAATGATACAAATTTGTAAATAAAAAATGAAATTTTTCATTTTTCATTTTCAAGGTTAATCAACAGGCTAGTGCCCTTATCGTAGTCGACTGATTAACACTTCATTTATTTAATTTAATAAAATTTTTAAAAATTAAAATTATTTGTTATTTTGAAAACAAAAAAATATTGATAAATTCATATCAAATTTTTTAAATTTTTTTACAAAGTCAATAAAGATCAAATTGATATTATTATAAATTGATAGCTTGAATGTTGCAAATTTCAGCATTGATTGTTTGATCACAAAGCTATTAATCAATCTTGAATAAAAAAATCCAAATGTTTTTTCTCCACTATTCGTTTTTGCCATCGGTTCAATCAGGTTAGCACTATTCCTTGAATTGTAACTTAAATTTCTCGAGTCATTTTTAAGAAATCTATTTTTTAAATTCTCAGGCGAGTTATGATAGAATAAAGTCTTAAAAGAGAATGATAACATTCTTTCTAAAAATCTATGCTGAAAAGCATATAAGCCATATTTTTCCAAAAAATTATTAACATCATTAAAGTTTTTCGATTCAAATTTAAACTTAAACAATTTAAAAATAGAAAAATATTAACTTTTAGCCAGTTTAATTATTGCCTCTTTAGAAAAATAAAACAAGAGAGTTGAACAATAATCAAAATAAGGTAGGAAAAATGTTTTAAAAAACTGAACTTTGACAGAAGTTGACAAAAAAAAGAGTCTTTTAATGCTAAAAAATTTCTTATTTACAGCAAGAGTTATACTGCAAGCTTGTTTAGAGAAATTTAGATTATGATCAATCAAAAAACCTAAAAGACTGATTTCTTTCACAACTTTTATTTCTAATCCACATAAGTGTATTGTTTCAGGAGCAATAATATTTCTTTTTGTAAAAATCATACAAAACGTTTTCGACCAGTTTATATCGACCTTATTGTAAAAACACCAATCTTTAAAAATATTAAAAGACAATTGAAAATTAGCTAATACAGTCTCTAAGTCCTTTTCAGAATAACTAATGGTTGTGTCATCTGCGAACATTTTAACACTAAATTTCTTTAAAAGAAAAGGAAGGTCATTCACAAAAATAAGAAAAAGAAGAGGACCCAAAACTGAGCCTTGTGGAACTCCTAATTTAAGTGATACAGGTTTTGAATTTTCTTTACCAAGGCGAACTATTTGTGATCTATTTTTAAAGTAATTAGAAAGTAGTCCCAAGGATTCATTATCAAATCCATAATGGAACAGTTTTAAAAGAAGAAGATTAGAATCTATCACATCAAAGGCTTTTTTAAAGTCAATAAATAAAGAAAGAGTAGTCAATTTATTATCCCTCGCAAAATTCAAATCACTAAGGTATTCATGGACTGCCGTTTGACAGGAATGCCCAGATCTTAAACCATGCTGACCATTGAAAAAAATACTGTTAGACTCAAAATAAAAGCTAATCTGCTTCGCCAAAAGTTTTTCAAACATTTTTGAAATTGGCGATAAAACAGCCAATAGCTCTATAGTTATTAATATCTGATCTTTCTCCTTTATTCTTATATAATGGGTTTACTAATGCTAATTTCCAGTCGTCTGGAATACTCTTCAAATTGAGGCATTCATTAAAAAGTATATTTAAAATAGGAATACATATGTCTGGAAGACTTTTTAAAATTTTTGAGTGTATTCCAATGAAACCAGGCGAGCTAGAAGAGGGTAATTCATCCAGAGCCTTTTTGATATCATCAAAAGTGAACTCATGGAACGAAAATCCTGATGTATTAAAAAAGAATCATTTTGTTTTAATTGCTTAAATACATCAAAAATCATAGAGGATATTTATGTATTTATTTCATTTTACGCCAATTCTGGCGATGTATTAAAATTAAAAATGTAAAAATGTAAAAAGTAAAATGCAAGACATAAAATAATGATACAAATTTGTAAATAAAAATGAAATGTAGATTATTTTTAGAGCATATAACTTTATTTTTGCATTTATCAAAATATTAAATAAACACATCAATTATTCAATTTGTCTTTTTCTATTAGTGAAAATTTTATACTATTTTAGGGGACGCAATAAAGATACTTTTTTCGCTAGTGAAAAAAGTAGTAGTGAAAAAAGTAGTATGACTCAATTTTATAATATTTTTTTAAAAAGTCAAAGGCTTTAAATTTTTTTTTTAAAGTCCAATACTTGCTTAGCCTCCATAATTACCACTTGGATCGGAAAAAATCCAGAACAAAAATATTAATTAATAAAATTAATAAAATTTCTGATTTTTATTTTTATGTAAGTGTAAGTAGCAGAGTTGGTCAAAAGTCAAAGTATAATGTCAAAATGGTGAAAAGTCAGAGTCAAAGTTTTGACTTAACTTAAAAAGTCCGTACCTTGGACTTGACTTGAGACTTGTGACTTTTAAACAACTCTGTTGAAATTTAAAATTTTTTAAATTTTTTTACCTGTTTAAAGTGAACTTACATAATTATCCGAATTGAGTGATATGTCTTTAAAATAGAGTGCTCTATTTTAGTGACATGTTATTCAAAATTGAGCACTGTTTTTGAAAATAATAAAAATTCATTATTGGTGACATGTAATTAAATGTGAAAAAACTTAAAAATAACTAAAAATAGTTTCAGCTTTTATGAAATTATTTTAAAAATGGAAATTTAATTTTGTTTTAAATCCGAATGTCATTAAAACCGGATGTATTTTAAAAAAAAGTTAACTTATTCATTTTTAAGACATGTCATATAAATTGAACATTGCTTTTTTAAAATCAGTGCTCATTTTTTACTGCGATGTCACTAAATTCCGATAATTACGTTAATTGAAAAAAAATCAATTTTCTACACAAAATTATCTTTTAAAATGAGTTTAGAAATTTTTTAAAATTGAACATTTTGTTTGTTCACACATTCCTTATGTTCGAGTGTCATCTGGTGCTATAACACCGCAAAGTATATACATTTTTTTCTAATTTAAATTTGTAAATTGCCAGCAAAAATACTTATCGTTAAAAATGATTAAAAATTTCAAAAATAAATTTATGAAATTTTAAAAAAAGTTGATTTAATTTTTCTTTTTAAATTTAAAATTTTGTTTATTCACAGTTTTATTTGTCTGCATTCTTTCTGTTCAAGTGTCATCTGGTGCTATAACACCGCAAAGTTTATATATTTTTTATTTAATTTAATTTGATTTACTAAAAAAAAAGAAAACAAATATTTTATTTTTGGGCAAAACAGATGCAAAAAAGTATGTTGCACTATGTTGCATTATTTTTTCTAGTATTTTTTATTAAATTTAATTTTAATAAATCAAAAAATGAAGAATTTTTGTTCAATTTGTATTTGAAATTCACAAAACCATCTCAACAATAAATTTATGAAATTTCTAAAAAAATTGATTCAATTTTTTTTAATTTTTAAAGCTTAATATTTTTGAAACACTTATAAGAATTAATAGAAATCTATTTGAGCCTATGGCCAAATTGAAAAATAGCCAAATAATTTGGAAAAAGAATGAAACTACTATAACATAGATAATCTTAAAGGAGTCAATCTTACAGCACATAATTATCGGAAATTTTTTTTTTCTGTGTTAAGATTAAATATCTTTTTGGATTATTTTAACTATTATTATTATTTATTTGTTTTATCTGTGCCGAGCTAAAGCTCCTTAAGATTAAAAAAAAATAAAATCAAAATGTAAATAAAAAATAAGATAAAATTTAAAATAAGTTAAAATATAATATAAAAAAAGTTAAAATTGATAAATTGTAAGAGGTGACATGTGCAAAATGTTTAAGTATTGAACAGTTAAGGAAAGAAAGAAGAAATAGTAAGATAGCAATTACACAATGGAGTTGGGTATTCAATATACAGTGATTCAAAAGATACATAATTAAATAAAAATTCGAAAAAGAAATTGTTTTGAAAAATAATGTTTTATTAATTAATAAGTAAGACAAAGATTAAGTAATTTGAAATTCGGTAGATCACGGGAGAAAATTTAAGTGGGTATTCATAGAATAACATCAATCAGTAGTTTAGATAAAAGATCAAATAATTTATCATATATTAAGTAACAATTAGTTAAAGTGTTGATCAATAATTTTTTATTAATTTATCTTATTGGAGGGTAAATTATTTAAAGATAATTTAACTGTGAAAAATTTACCTGGTTATTCAAAAAATTTTGCTCCTATAACATTATCTATCTTATAGGAGTCATATTCTTGGAAAAATGTATTTGACGCATAAAAAAAAATTAAGGTATAAAAAAATTTTTTCTGCACATAATCAAAAAATAATTATAGCATAGTAACGAATTATAGCATATAAAAATTAATCTAGCATATAATAAAACAAGTTAAGTATAAAAAAAATAACTATAGAATAAAAAAAACTTGAAATAATCAATATTCAAAGCTAACTTGGCGTTTGGTGGTCGACCACGGCTTTTTTTTTAAACTAGTGTTTCTTCTGTATTACTTAGTTCAACATTAGCCTTACGTTTAGTTGGACTACCTCTTCTTTTTTGTCGGTTCAGCAGCTTCTGAATTCTGAACGATCTGATAAACTTTATCAACTTGGTCAAGATGATCTACTGCAGAAGCTTGAGCCATTTCAGATAATTGAGCCACTTTAGATACTTGAGCTTCTATAGAAAAGTTTTGATGGAAGGTGTTTTCTTTTTTCCCTCGTCTAGGTCGAGTAACGAATCACTCTGGACAAAGAATTTTTATGGTTTAATAAAAAAAATATACGATAAAGAAAAAAAAAAAAAAAATCTTAACTTTTTATTCATTATGCGATGGTTTAATTTTTTATGCAATAACTTTATTTTTTATGCGTCAAAAACCCTCGTTCAAATAATTTTGATTATTTTTATTCAAGACTAATAAATTGTTTTGTGATTTAAAAAATGGATGATGAAGTTTTTATCAATTAAAATTCTCTTTTGATATTTCGTAAAATGAGAATTTTATGATCAATTGATCATAATTTTTCTTAATAAATTCATCAGTTAATTATATATTTGAATAAAATTACATTACTTAAGTTTTGTCATTAAAAAATTAAAATTTTTATTTGAACTTTTTTCAATATATTCACTTTTTTTGATCATTCATGAGATGTTGTTTGAAATTAATAATAATAATTATCTTTTTTTTAATTTAGTTTAAAGTATTAAAAAAAAAGAAAAATGTCAATCTATTCTCAATTAAATCAAGATATATTTATAATTCACCTTCTTTTTTGCAAGAACATTTAACTTGCTTTTTTCTATATTCCTATTTTTTACAATAATTCATTTTTTTGAAAAATTAAAATTAAAGTTAATAAAAACATTTAAAAAATATTGCAGCATAGAGCAGCATACCTTGTTGCATCTTATTTACTTAATTAAAAAACTTATTTTTATTTTCTAGTAAATAAAATCAATAATCAATTTAAATCGTATTGATGTTTTAAATTTTGTCTATTTTAAAATTCAAAAAATTTTTTTAGATATAAACGATGCAAAAAAGTATGTTGCACTTTGCTATAATTTTTTTATATTCAATTTACTTTAATTTAAATAAATCAAAAAATAAGAAGTAATTTTTTAATTGATTTCATAATCGATTGGATATTTTTCAGTGTAGAATTTAATAATTTATCAATCGATTGGAATCGATTTGCTATTTTTTGTTATAAAATTTTATTTTCATCATTCATTTGGCACTTAGTGTTGATTTTAAAACAATTTTCATAATTTTATATTATTATTTTAATTGAAAAAAATTAAATAAAATAAGTATTAAAAACTACGTTTTAGTTCATATTTTATTTAATACTTAATTTGGACATATTTTTCAAAATTTTTATAATATATTATAGTAAATCGTTGAAAAAGTAAGATAGCGCATACTTATCTAAAGAGTAAAATATGCTGGTACTGTTTTTCATCTAAAGAAATATTTAATCAGTTTCTAAACATTTTAGTGATTTTATTTTAATTTTAAATATTTTTTAATAGCTTTAACAATAACTGTTTATATAAGTATTCAAAATTTAGGTTAAAATTTCCAGGATATTTTAATACCAATCATAATAATAATAAAGAAAATTCTGTTTAATTTTATTAATTATTAAATTTCGAAAATTTTCTGTTCAGTCTCTGAACAGAATTTAGTATTGATTATTTGAATGATATTTTTTATGAGTGTTTAATTCAAAAATAAATTCTATAATCTAGATTCGAATTTCTAATGAATATTATTTTTGTATTTAGTTTAATCATTTTAAGAATGTTTTAAAATGATCGTGAGATTAAAAAAAACTATAAAAATAATCAACAAACATATTCACTATTTTTGCTCAACATTGTTTATCATTTTTTTTTAGTTCTTTTTAGTTTTTATGCATAAGCATTATTTAATTTAATTTAATTTATTCAAAAAATTACGCCAGACTTGGCGATGTTATACATAGAAATATAATAAATATAAAAAATAGTTTAATTCACAAAAGTTAAGTTTTTTTCTTTAAATCTGAAAAATAAAAATAGACAGAAAAAAAATTTTTTAGTGAAAGAAATTCATAATTATAATTTACAAATAATTTTTTCTATTTTTCTATTTAATTTTTTAAAATTATATTTATTTTTAGTTTATTGTTTTTTATATTATGGTATCTTTTATTTTATAGGTTTTTATTTTGATATTTTTTTATTTGCTGCGTGGAAACCCACAAGCTGGAACTTGGGCCAGAGCCCCAAAAAAAACGCCCAACTGTAGCAGCCAGAGTACCTGTTATGTTACGAGCCTCTGAGCCCGGGCATCATAACATTTGAATCCGAAAAAATCTGAAAACTTTATTCATTTTTATTTAAATTGTTACAAAATACAATTTAGACTTCCATCACTACAATTTTTTTGCTAATAAAAAAATGATTATGATTAAAATATAAATATTTATATAAAAAATTCAAATTCGCAAAAAAAATATTTTTTTAATAGATTACTTTGATAAATTAAATTTTCATTACGTGATAATTATCAAATTCGTGACTATATTGCATATTTTTCTAAGTTATCTGATTGAAGTAAAATAGATCTTTCATCGAAAAGCCAAACACTTAAAATTTCACTTTTATTTTTAGACTGTTTTTATTACATTATTCTAAAAGTGCGTTTTAAGCTAATTAATGAAAAATTGTGTTTATTTTAAATTAAAGATTTATTATAAATCTGCTAGTAGTTTTATAATTAACTATGTTACTTAACTTTATAAGATGATATATTCAAATAAAAAATCATTTGAAAAAAATTCAACACAGTTTATTTTTTAAACTAGTTTTATTTGACTGTTACTTACTTTAATTTTTAAAATACTTAACTTGAGCTTAATCTACTTTATTTCTCATAAAAATAGATTAGAATAAAAATTTCAATTTTTGGTACTTTTCTTTTTTACCAAATATACAATTTTTTTTTTAATTTTTTTTTCTTAAAATCTTTTAGAAAAGTTTAAAAAATTTAAAGAAAAATATTTTTATGCGTAGTAAAGTAAATTAAATTTATTAAATGAAACGAATAGTCTAAAATGTATGCAGCTGTTCATTCTCTTTAAAAACCATTTTGTTTTTCATGTTACAGCTTCAGCGGTGGCTTAAAGCCTGCAGTTAATACATATACATTAAAATATTTATTTAATAAATTTATCAGGAAACTAAGCCAGTTCAAAAAAATATAATTTCAATAGTTAAGAATTTTTTTTTTAAATGTTTTAAATCAAATAATCAAATAAATAAATTCTTTAGATTTAAAAGTAAAAAGAAAAAAAGTCAATTATAATCATTAAAGATGAAAAAAACTTAGTAACTAATTATTTACATCTGATTTCCAAAAATTTGACTAAAAGCACTAATGAGGCAAAACGATTTTTTTTAATTGTTAGTTCCTTTTGTTTTAATCATTTCACATAAAATAAAATTTTTTTAAAGCAAAGAAATTAAATTAATTTTTATAAATTGATTAAAGATAATTTCTAAGACCATATCTTTGCTAAAATCCAGGCCTAAATCAATTGAAGCACAACGAGTCAATTGACTTGTTTTTGGTGAAGACGTGGTTTTTGAAATTATATTTAATCATTTATAAAAATATTTGTTTAATATGTTTTTGTTAAAAAAAATCAATTTGCATGTTATGTGAAATCATTCAGATCAAGGGAGTTAAAGATTATTAAAATTCGTTTTAACTCGTTGGTGCTTGTAGCGTTAATAAGAAAATAATTTTTAAGCAAGTGATAAAGATTGTTTTTCTAAAAAATTAAGATATAAAATATTCTGTTAAAAAACTCAAAACTAATTTACTTTTTTAAAATAAAATATATATATTTCTAAAAAAACTAAATAATTTTTATTCAATTTTTTTAAACGTTTCAAGAGACTAGTTTGGTTATTCTAGTGCTAAATAAATATTTCCATTAAATTTAAGAGGTTAAGCACCAAAGGTAACATTTTCTCAATTTATTTAAGTGAATTTGATGGTCTTTATTTCTAAACAATCTTATGTTGTTCGCTTATCTAAAAAACTCTAGTTTTTATTTTCATTAAATCAAGAAAATAAATATAAAATGATCTGCTAACAAGAACATGAAACACGATCTATGAAAAGATAATAGTTTAATCGTTCAGACAATAATTGAGATCTTAAAGATTAGAATTCTTTTAATAACCTTTAAGTAATCCCAGCTCCTAGCAGAATGTTCCTATTGGGAAAAACTTAATAATTAAATCTTTTAGTAAAAACATTCATTTTAGATAATGGAAGTAATAATTGTTTGCCTAATTAAGCTTGAAGCGATGAGAGATTTTTATGTTTGATTACAATCAAATTAATTCGCATTTATTTTAATAATGAAATAAATTTCTTATCTTTTTTTTTTAATTTTTAAAAAGAGCTGAATTTTTCCAATTCGATTCATTAAGTTATTTTATTTTCTATGACAATTTTACAAAAATAATTTTTTTAAAGAAATTGCAATTTAAATTTAAATTCTGATTTTCAAAGCTTGGAATTCAAATAATGTTAATTAGTTTGGTGCTTATGAAAATTGATATGAGATGTTTTTAAAAGATAGTTTATGAGTTAGAGCATAAATTCGATAGTTTAATTATGAGAAGAGCTGGAAAATGATCAATGGATATAAACCAAGTTGATTTAAAAAGCAATCGATCAAATTTTAGCTATTAAAAGAAAACTAATGTTGGCTCTAAAATTAAGCGCAAAATCCTAAATCAGCTGCATGATTTGTTTGCTCTAGATAAAAATTTATTGGATAGATAATTAATAATTCAAAGTTATCTTTTTCCCAAAGATTTGGGTTGTAATAATGATTTTTAGAAGAATATATAAAAAATAAAGCTTTCTAATAAATATTTAATCAGCTCAATTTTGCGCTAGAACAATAACCTATGCGATTAGTTTAGACTAATTGGTTTTTTAAAAATTCGAAATTAATTTCAAATGATTTGCATTTTAGATGGAATTCATTAAACATATTGAAAAAGTTTTTCTCATTTAAAAATCGCCCTTATTTGCAAGTGAATATCGACTTATTTATAAGCTGAAATTGTTTCCACACAATTGCCCTCAGCAAAAATATTTATCTTTAAATTCTAGATACAGTAAAGAGAATTTGAAGTTAGACTTTCGAAAGAAATCAAAATAGTCAGGTATTGGCAACCAAATGAAACTTTTTATATTTGAAAATAGTTCAATTAAGTGTTTTTATCTAGGCAAATCATTTCATTTAATATTTTTTTCTTTACAAATAATTTTTTTATTAAAATTATTTGTTTATTTAAATGCTTGAGATTATTTGTTAAAATTTCCAAAATTTAAATTTAAAAAATTTAATTTCTCTCAGCCAGTATTCAATTTTTTAAAAACTAAAATCAAGAATTATATGGTTTGTGACACCTTAAAAAATTAAAATTTCATTATGTTTAATCTTTTAAATTAAAGTGACAAAAATTGTTGTATTCGAAAATGCTTTTCATTTTTATGTTAAATATCTATACGGAATAGATTTTTACAATTTTTATTTACTTTTTTCATTAGACAGTCTGTATCTATTAAATACGAAGAAAATGGTTTAAAAGCTTTTAATAACTTTGAGTACTTGGTGGAAGAATCATTAAGTTAAAGCAATTTTTTTTGTCTTTAACAAGAACAAACATAATTTTAATTCTTATAAAATTTTAGGGTCTTTTTATATGGAAAATTTAAGATGCTTATTAAGAATTCATTTAATAAGATTTTCATATAATTTATAAAAAAATACATTATAAAATCATCTTTCATGAGCGAGAGACTTTTGTTTTTAGTTCTTTTTTTTTTTTTAATTTGGTGAAATTTTATATCCATTAGATAAATTTTAAAAGATTAATTCACTTTAAAATATATTAGAATACATCAAGTCTAGTGAGATTTCAATTTTTAAGATTAAAATAATAAATAGATCCAGAGAAAAGAAAATTTTTGATAAAAGTGAGTGGAATATGTAAAAAATACAGGAATAAGCCAAATAAGTTCAAGACACCTATCGATTTTGCTTCAACTCTGTTTCCTGGCAAATCAAAGTCAAAAATTAGTTTTCATTTATTAAAGTAATTAATCATAAATTCCAATTTGATCCAGATACTTTGAAAAATTGCTTGGAAAAAAATCGATAATTTAAGTCCACAAAGACACAATGGGATCTATGAAATTTTTAAACCCATGACGAATTCATATAAAAACACATTCATATACACTCACAAAATGTATCGGTATTCATATCGTGCCGTTTTTAATTAAAAATATTGTTATAATTTTAAGCTAGAAGAACGAATTATTTATTTGATAAAGGATGAAGTAGCGAGCTAAAATGATGCATTATAATAGTAATAATAATAATCATCTCTAATTAAATACAATCAAATAATCACTTGAGATTTAATGGAATAAATAAAATGAAATGTCATTCAGAAATAGAATCTGTAGACAACGTACATACACTCATAA
The DNA here is from genome assembly GCA_025491095.1 of Brachionus asplanchnoidis. Lineage (NCBI taxonomy): Eukaryota > Metazoa > Rotifera > Eurotatoria > Ploima > Brachionidae > Brachionus > Brachionus asplanchnoidis. Next base: position 4,372,934 of record JAILYF010000010.1, on the reverse strand, counting down.
AATAATAAATATCAAAAAATCTGAATGCTTTAAAAATAAATTATTATTAAATTTTTATATTCAAGCGTTTCTAGGCTACTAAACTACCAGGTATTATCAAATACGTGTCGAAACTATGTTAATTTGCTTTATAAGAAAATTTCAAATAGTTATATAAAGTAGAAACTATCATCTCTAGGACTAGAACAAACATTTTGAATACATTTATTTATTTAGTATTTTGAAAAAGCTTTTATTTTAGTTAATAAAATGTTTTCAATAAATTATTAATGAAGATTTTCCTATAAAATATTAATGTGATTTTAGGCTAAGATTTAGTTCTACTTTCCTACGATTTCAAGCTTTTCTACTTTCTTGCTTATTATATAAATTAGATACTTTTTTTTTTAATTTTAAATTTTGAAACTAAATGTTTATTAAAAGAGTATTCTTTTTTTTCCTTGGAATTTACTCTTCTTGTCTTGTCACTCGATTTTGATTAATTCTAGTTTCGAGCCACACTCTAATTTCGTTAGAGTGTCATTGATTAAATTTGTTTAAAATTAATTTTTTAGCTCAATTAAATAAATAGAGAAAGCATTTTAAGTGACATACACTGTGCTTATCCAATATTATGCTTGTAAATTATCATTTATTTTTCTCTATTTAAATTTTTGATTATTTATTATTTAATTTTAAAATTATAATGGAATAAACAAATTATATGTCACTCATAAAATAAGATATGATGAAAATTGAAATTATAATTTAAGTGCTTATTGTCATGTGAATTGTGACTCGGGTCTTAGCTTAGTACACATGTTTTATGAGCACTCTTTTATTGCTAGCTGGTTTCTATAGAGTTTGCTTTAATATAATTTAATATGTTTTTATTTTTTAAATAGTTTATTTTATTTAAAAAAAATTTGATAGAAAAAATATTTTTAGAATTTCAAAGCACCAAAAAAAGTTTGCTATCAAAGTCATCTCAAAAAAAAAGCCTGATTATTCCATTCTATTTTTAAATCTATGGACCACATTTTCTTTAATATTTTTATTTTTCTTAATTTTAAAACTAAAAAATGAATTAAACAAAAATACAATTGTTTATTTTACTTTTTTTTTCTAAATAAAAGATAAGTTTTTCTATTTTTAGTTAAATTTTTTTTTATAATGTTTTTTTTTTATTTCTTTTGAGAGCTGCAAACAGAGTGAGCTTGTTTTTGAAGCTAGAACTTAATTTTTTTTTCAAAGTAAAATATTTAAAATTTAAAAAAAATTGTCTATTATTATAAAGAATGTTTTTAGACAAGCAAATCAAGTAGCAAAGATTGTTAAGGAAGTCTAATTAAATGCTTAGCGAACACAAATCTTTGGCAAATATAAAAACAATTTTGTAATTAAATCAGACAAATTGAAATATGAAACCTAGTAAATTAAGCTCGTAGAATATTTTGTTGTGGTATTAGTTTTCTGATCTAAATGCACCTTGAGAACAAATCTAAGAAAATTTTCACAATTTTTTTTAATTAGACGGAAAATGTTAAATCTAAAGTTGGCACAGATTGGAAGCAAAAATTTGGTGCACAAGTGTTGTGCGCTTGATTGGTGGCCGATGAGTTTAATTTATTTTTTTCTTGCTATCGGAATAAATTATTTAAGTTGGCGGCCCAATTGCCTTCCTGTTCTAATTTATGCTAATCCTATTCTCCAAAGCCAGATTATAATATGCAAATGAAGTCTGAGCCTGGCTCAAAATTTCGATTTTATTTCGAACTAGTAGAAATTATTTTTATTTCTATTTCGATATTGGTATCGAACAATCGTGCACTCACACTCATTCTCATGACAGATATTCCCTGTTTCTGTTTCATTTTATTTTTCTAAATTATTGATTTAATCATAAATTATTATTATGGTACCTCTATGAAAGCGAGAACAAGAGAAAAATGAAAAATTTTCTCTCTTTATTTTACTAATGATTCCTCGTAGGAAAATTTTTCTGCCTTCGCTAGCTTTGGCCACTAAGGCGCCTTGCCAACAGCCAAGTACCAACCCGGAGCATCTTCTCCGCATGCTAATTTAGTACATGATTAGATAACACATACAGTTTTGTTTACTTTGCCCCCTAATCACTAGCTAGTCTGGTAACAAGGGCTTCATTGCTCCAAACTCGGATCAGTGTCAACATTCAATTTAAATTATTAATTGGAATTTGTTTGCACACATTGTTTGGAGGGAATAATTAAACAAGAAGAAACTTGTGCCAATGCAGCGAATTTTTTCTTTGTTTCTAGCTAATCAAAAGTTGGTTACACAACATAATCAGCTTTTTAATGAGCTTTTCTTTTCAAATAGAAATTATCAAATAAAATATAAAGGTAAAATTATTAAATTAAAGCGGTAATTGTGGCTTAAATTTGGCAAATATTCGCAGCAAAAAATTAAACGTTAAACGAATGAGCAAATAGAAAAATATTTATTAAATTATAATTTTTTTATTTAAAATAATTAAAAAAATTCATAATTTAAATAATGAATGTATGATTTGTTTACCATTTAGTTTAGACCTTATATTTTTTTTTAATTTATTTGATGTTGATTTTTTAAATATTTGAGATGAAATCATGGTTGGAAAAACATGTCTAGAAATGGTCAAGGCGTTTTTTTAGAACAAAATTATAAGGACACTTTTCGAAATTTTAAAGATGAGTCATTAATTCATTAAAATTTAATTAATAAAAAGGAATAAATTTTAAGAATTAGAAAAGTTTATTCTCCAACGCGGCTTATTTTAAGCTTTACCTTAAAGTTCTCTCTTATCGAAGAAAAATTTCGTTTATTTTTTCACTTCAGATGTGAATTATATTTTTCAAAATTAATTATTAAAATAATTATTTAAAGTTTTATTAATTCTTTGACTAATAAAACTGCTCTTAGCATTTAGATTAGAATAAATAAAATAGTTTGAGTATTACAAAGCAAATTTTGAAGGTAAATAGACTCATTTTTTTGGAAAAAAATGTTCCACTGTTTCAGACTTAATTTGCGGAAATTTATGGGAATATTTTTTTTCCAGTAAGACAAAAATATGTGCACAGTCCATCGTGAATGAAATTATTTCAAATATATCTGACTTAAAGTTTTTGTATTTGTCTTTTATTGTGTCAATTTTTTTAATATTTGGTTGTCTAAAAGATTAAACAAATACAAACAAATAACTGCGGTATATCTTAATTTTATTTTTAATTACACATCCGGCTTTGTTAATTAAAATTTTAGACATAAAAGAATATCCATTTTTTCCTTCAATTTAATTTCATATAACATGAATTAGTCGATTTGGCGTGTAAAAGAAAATTTTAAATAGACTAAAGCTTATCAATTGAAAGCAAAGAAACATTAGTTTTGTACGAAAAAAATTAATGCAAATGTCAAACAGATTAATTTTTGTTAGGAGCTATGAAAATAAAATGGAGGAATTTCGTGTATTTTTTTATTATTATTTATTATAAAATTAAAAGCAGGAAAATAATAGATATCAAATTTAATGTAGATACCGAAATCCGTAATCTTTATTTAAAAGCTAATTGAGCTTAAAAACTAATTTTTTCCCTAATTATAGCAAATACCATTTTTAGAATTAGTTCTACCGCAGCATTTAAAAACTAATTTTTCATGTTAAATTCTACGGCCCCACTAGAATTATCTCTTTAAGTATTCAGTAAATCGATTTAGTTCTATTTTTTACTTTCCAACAAAAAAATTTTTTTCCAGATGCCAATTACAGATCTATTATCTAGAAAATATCTTGAAAATATTTCCATTCAAATTTTCCTACAAAGTCAATAAATACTTGTTTTTGTTTTTGTTGTTAAAGAGACTCTTAAATTTTTAATTAAATTTTAGTTTTTAGCATAATCTTCTAAATACCTATAGATTTTTGACGAAAATTATTTAAGCTTTTCATTCATTAAAATCAATAAAATTAAAAAACGACACCAATATTTTCTGTTTTATTTTTTCAACTCTAAAAAAAACGCTCCAGGAATAAAGCAAATAGAACCAAATGACACAAAATTCAAAAAAATTTTCTCCACCATTTGGATATCAACATCAAATATCATAAATTATTTAAGAGAATTATTTAAGATGAAAAGTTTTTTTTCTATTTTCTTGTGGGTGAAATTTTAAAAATTTATTTCGTGTTTAAAAAAGCTTTAGAGAAAAAAATATTTTAAAATGATATGCATTTTAATAAATTGTTCGATTAGATTATTTAACAAATTGAAAGTAAAACAAAAAATCAAGTAAAATTTGAAAATGACAATTTTCAAGTAGGCAAAATAAACGATTGTGCTTGTTAATTTGGTATATGCACGAATTATTTTTTCTTTCATAAATCTCGACATGATGAAAATAAAAACAATAAAAATAAAATATCAAAAAAATTTTATTTAAAACTTAGAAATCTTCCTTTATTTTCCTGCTTTTTTAAAATCGATTTTTCAAGAAAGTTTTTTTTTCTGGTTACCAAGCATTTGTTCTTTTTAGATTGAAACACCCGACTTAAACCAAAAAATTAGCAGCAGCAAACAAAACTAAACAAGAGCAAAAAAAATTTTAATTTTCAACAAATTTTTTATGTTCGTCCATTGTTTTTGTTTTTAAATGATATATTGAAAATGAGCTCTTCTTCTACGAACAGCGGTCAATCCACATCGACTCAATCCTCGAACAATGTAAATACAAGTAGCGTTGTCCCAGCCGCATCAACCACTGAAAGACAAATGAAAAGTAACAATTGATTTATTTATTTTTTAGAATTATTTATCTATAATTAATTATCTATTAATAAAAAAAAATTTTAGCATTAACTATAGAATTCCTTTGTTAAGACCCTAAAACTTAGTTTTAGCGCCGCCGCTTAATACCATATCACCCATTTTGAAGTATTTGTAAATTTTAAGCTTGCTTTTTAAATGAATTTTTGCATAAAATTGAAATTTTTTGGAAAAGAGGTTAAGAATTAAAAAAAATTTATTTAGTTTTAAAAATTTTAAGTTTATCCCAGCAGTAAAATAAAAATTAAAAAAAAAAAATAGTTTTAATGCGACAAACTTGAACAATTTATCACTTCTTAAATTTTTCAGTAGATTCTTTACACAACCAATTTGATTTGATTTTTGTCTTATTTACAAAAATACACAGTTAACGTTCAATTTGTAAAATTAATTCATGGAATAAAAGATCATTCAGATAAAATAATCATTTTAATGAAAATTTATCAATTTAATTATTCAATTTTCAAATTTTATATTAAAATAATTATATCAAATAATTATGTTACAATTAAACTAAATCAGTAATAATTTTTATAACAAAAACTTTCAAAAACTTTAAATTAAAATTTAGATGAATTAGTGAGCCTAATGATGAGCTTAATGAGCTTAATGAGCCTTAAATCGCAACAGTTAAACAAACAAAAATATATAAATATAATAACTTTTTTACATTGTTTAATAAAAAAAATTTAAGAGTTTTGATCTAAAATTTCATTTTGGATTATACAATCATTATCAATCATCAGCTCATCTGAAATTGAGTGTGGTAAAATAATTTTTTACAGCAAATAAAAGTAGTAGTGTATAAAATCTGTTCAAAAAATTTAAAATATCAAAGATTGGCTAAATGTAAATAATTATACATTTTAAGATTTTCTAATATTGTAAGTGCAATATTTCAGGAAATATAAAAAAAAAACTTAATTATTAAAATGCAAAATAAAAATCTTCCTAAATATTGCACAATAAATATATTTGAAAATATAAAAATATGAAAATCTAAAACAGTAAAATCATATACATTTTGCCCAATAATTTTCTCATTTATTGCCTTTCTGGAATCAAAATAAATTAAAAAAATTAAAAAAAATTTCCTCATTTTGATGGCCATTCCGAATATTTTTTCAATAAAATCTTTTTATTTATTTTTTTTTAATTAATAGCATTAACAGTCAAAAATTCTTTATATTGAGCTGACCTTTTAAGTTAAAGATACTATGACATGAGTGATATGCAGCAGCGTAGCCAGAGAAGGGCTGAGCGGTGCTCAAGCCCCCTATCCAAAAATTTAAGGGGACTATAAGCCCCCTTTTAAAAAGTTCTTTTTATCAAAAAAAGTCATAATTTTACAATTAAATTGTAAAATTAAAAAATTAAATTTTTTTTTGTAAATTTAAAAAATTAAATTTTTTTTCGTAAATTTAAAAAATTAAATTTTTTTTTGTAAATTTAAAAAATTAAATTTTTTTCGTAAATTTCATCTGATAAAATGTAAGTTTCCTAAAAACAATTTTTCAACTTCGAGTCCTGCCATTTGAAAATGTCTAGCTACGTCCCTGGTGATATTAAGTGAAGGGCTAAAACTAAATTTCGGAGTTAAAATCTTAACAAAAAAAAACAACAAAAAAAAATAATATCTTTTATTAATTTTAAATTTCAAAAAAAAAAAATTAAAAAAAAAATTAAAAAAAAAATTCTTATTTGATATAAAATTTAAGATGTTCCATTCCCGCCATCGCATCTGTTGACCATAGCCGAGGTGTTTGACAGCCGAGGAAAGCCTAGAGTTGACGTACTCAAAAAACACTTTATTCTCGAGGGCCGAGTTGAGGAAGCAGTCGCACTGAAAATCATAAACGAAGGTGCTAATCTGTTGAGACAAGAGAAGACAATGATCGACGTAGAGGCGCCCATTACCGTGTGCGGCGACGTACACGGCCAATTCTACGACTTGATGAAGTTGTTCGAGGTGGGCGGCTCGCCGGCCGAGACTCGATACCTTTTTTTGGGCGACTACGTCGACAGAGGCTACTTCAGCATTGAGTGCGTCCTCTATTTGTGGTCGATGAAAATTTTGTACCCGAACACGTTCTATTTGCTGCGCGGCAACCACGAGTGCCGCCACTTGACCGAATACTTTACATTCAAACAAGAGTGCAAGATAAAGTACACCGAACGGGTGTACTTGGCGTGTATGGACGCGTTCGACTGCTTGCCACTGGCAGCGCTCATGAACCAGCAGTTTCTGTGCGTGCACGGCGGCCTCTCGCCCGAGATACACACGCTGGACGACATTCGCCGCCTGGACAGATTCAAAGAGCCGCCGCCGTTCGGCCCCATGTGCGACCTGCTCTGGTCGGACCCCTTCGAAGACTACGGCACCGAGAAGACCAACGAGCACTTCACTCACAACTCAGTGCGCGGCTGCTCCTTCTTCTACAGCTATGCAGCTTGCTGCGAATTTCTGCAAAACAATCAATTGTTATCGATCATCCGGGCCCATGAGGCCCAAGACGCCGGATACAGAATGTACAAAAAAAGCTCACAGACTGCGTTTCCATCCCTAATAACCATATTCTCGGCGCCCAACTACCTGGACGTCTACAACAACAAGGCAGCCATTCTAAAGTATGAAAACAATGTGATGAACATAAGACAATTCAACTGCTCGCCGCATCCCTACTGGTTGCCCAATTTTATGGACGTATTTACTTGGTCACTTCCGTTTGTGGGCGAAAAAGTGACGGAAATGCTGGTCAGCATACTGAACATTTGCTCGGAACACGAGCTCGTTGATGACGATGGCGAATCTGTGGCTGCCAGAAAGGAGATTATACGCAATAAAGTAAGGGCCATTGGCAAAATGGCCAAGTTGTTCACTGTGTTGAGAGAAGAGAGCGAAAGTGTGCTCACACTCAAGGGCCTAACACCCACAGGCACTTTGCCCTTGGGAGCTTTGTCCGGTGGCAAGTCAACACTCGAAAGTGGTAAGTATCTGGTCTCTGGTTTATGTGCTTTCAGAATATCGGAAATTGGAATTGGTTTAATTTATGTTTGATTTTAAATTGAGAAAAATCTGCTTGGCGATTTTTAGAATTTTTTTTTTTTCTTTTGGGGAAAATTTAGAAAATTTTAGAGCAAGAAAAAATTTTTTTCATCTTATTTTATAATTTTTTCTATTGAATTGTACGTTTTTTATGGTAAACGTTCGTAAGAGGAAATACATTTTTGAGAAAAAAAATTTAGAAAATTAATTGTCAATATTATAGAGAATGAATTTTTTAGCAAAAAATAGTAATAATTAAAAATTTGATAAATAAGGGAATTTATATTTTACGGAAATATAATAGAGGCTTTGAAGGCTAATAGTCTTTGTTCGGCCGAAATTGATTTAGCATTGATAAATAAAAGTGATTTTGTTTTTAGTTTTAAAAACTTATTTATTCTTTTCCTTATTTTTGTCTATTTTGTATATTCTCTTTTATAATTTTTCTCTATTTTTAGCATTCTCTTTTTTTTATCTCTATTTTAGTTTTTCTCTTGTATGGAAGTTCACCATTTATAATAAATTTTTACCAAAGTCTTTTTCTTGAAAAAAAAGTCAGCAAAATAAAGCCCGAACAAGTCTGTTTTTTTTTTCAAAATTTAAGTGTCTGAGTTAAGGATTCATTTCACCAAGAATTTTGTTTTTTTTTTAAACAAAAAATAAATAAATATTTTTAAATCAGTGGATTGGATAAATATTTGAATAAGATTTTTTTTTAAAGATTGTAAACAGATTAATTAAAAAAATAGGCTAAGGAAAAATATAAATAATTTTATATTTTTACATCTTCATAATTTTATATTATCAGATATTTTTGTGCAATACTTAAGACAAAATTTATTTAGGATTTTATATTCTTTTTTAATTTGCTAAAATATTGACCAAAAAATATTTTAAAATGCAAAATTATGAAAATGTAAGAACATAAAATTTTTTACACTTTACCTATATTAATTAATGCTTAAAATAAAAGAATTATGAAAAATAATTGATAAAAATAACAAGATTAGCTAGATAGCCTCTTCAAAGTATATTTTAGAGTGTGTGCATTTTTTGAAATTTTACCAGATTAATTTATTGAATGTGTCGATTGATATAATTTACAAAGCCAATTTTTTGAAAAAAATAAGGTTGTTGATTTTTTTAATTTATGTCATGTATTTTTTTTCTAAAATTCAAAATGACAAATAATTTTTATTTTCAGAGAATTTTGATGGAGTGTGTTCATGATTTTAGAAATTTAGAAATATTGAGTAATTCGGATACCTTACCTTTCCGGAATCACTTTGACTTTCCCAATTAAAATAATTTCATTATATTAACACAATTATGAAAAAATTCTTATATATTAATTCTTAGAATAATTAAGTTTTTTCAAAAATTTGTTTCAAAATGCTTATATTTTTTGCTTATTTAGAGACATTGGTAATTTTCAATTTTATTTTCAAATGATATTTATTTTCTATCTTTGGGACGGGAAATATTTAAGACTAATACTAAGATAATTTTAAGACTATTTTTAAGACTGTTAATACAAAAATATTGATTATTTTTCCCTCGAAAGTTTGCACCAAATGAACCTTACATTAAAATACAAATCACATTTGTAAAAAAATTTTATTCTTATTGTTTCCATAGTTAAAAAAACGACATCACATGAGTACCTAATAAGTTAAAATAAAAATATTAATAAAGTCTAGTTTAGAATTTTTTTGTGATATATTTTCTTAAATTTTTTTTCATGCTGTTAATTCTATTATAAATAGACTGGTTGACTTGTTGGCATGATAATACAACAAATCTATAGCAAATGTGCTTTTATCAGACTTTTTATGATTAAATTTGAGAAAAATTTATAAATTTACTGCATTCACAAAAAGTTTGTTAATGAAACATTTTTGTTGGGAAAAAGTTATAATATTCTATTAATTAAATTTAAAATTTAGAAGTAAATTTATCACAAATTGGAAAATTTTTGTTTTCTTGTTTATCCTAGGAATAAAAAATAGTGATTGTATTTTATTCAAAAAGAAAAAATTAAACTTTATAAAAATTATTTTGAATGAATTTTGAATTTTATTTACTTTCTATACACTTGATTATATTAGTTTAAAAAATAAATAAGATCTACGATTGTTTTATTTATTTAGAACAAAAATAATATTCAGTAAAAAATAAAAAAAAATGAGCAATTAATCTTAATAATTTTATCTCTTAAATATTCGAGCTCATCTTTTTTTATTTTAAACACAAAAAAATTTGATCAAAAATTTCAAACTTAAAATAATTAATTTTATTCTTTAATTTTTTTCTAATTCAAAATTCTTTTGCTAAATTCAGTAACAGAGAACAGAACAAAATGATATTTTTTTAAGGGGCTAAAATTTCGTTTTATTTAATATTCTTAAGAAGTGCATTTTATACCTTGTTGCATTCATAGAACTATTTTTTAACTCCTAAAAAAAATTTCATCATTTTATTCTACTGAATTTCACAAAAGCATAATTTTTGGCTAAATTTTTTAGTATTTTTTTAAAAAGGTAACTTTTTTTGTTGTAATGTATTAAATATGAAAAGCTTTTTTTAATATTTATTTTTTATCAAATTTATCAAATTTAAACTGTAAAAAAAACACAAATTCCATTTATTTAAATTAAAAAAAAATTTTAAATTCCTAATTCTCCAGAAGATTTCTCTCAATTTTTTGCTTGCTTAAATTATCTATTGTAAAAATTCGATATTTTGATTTTGGTTCCTTTTTTATTTGTTTCCCATAAATTGTTGCATGTTGTGCTAGTTGATGTTGTTTTAATTGTGCATTTGGCAGGTAATTAATTTTGTTTACGTAGCTAAAGTGATATTGGGCAGTGACTCGATACTTGACAAGAGAAAAATTTCGTTCGAAGAGGCCAAGAGTTTGGACAAAGTAAACGAAAGACTTCCACCGCGCAAAGTCGACTCGTCGCACAGTTTGTTCAAGTCATCCACACTGGCTTCAAGTAATAGCGGTTCCAAGTCACCGGTGGCCAATACAGCCCCTCTGCCGATAATAACAACTACGCCCAGCGCGGTCCAAACACCCGCTTCCACAAACAGCTTTACTTTGTCCAATATCAGCAGCAAAGCCAACATAAATAGTTGCACAAATTCAAATTCAACAACGATCAATAACAACTGTAGCAACATCAATAGCAGTAGTTCGAATTGTACTAGCTTCAACAATAGTCAAATACCGAGTCAAATAGCAGGCCAAGTGGGCTCATCGGCCTCTTCGGCAGCCGCGGCTGTGGCTGCTGCCGCCGCCAGTCTAAACAATAAAAAGCTAGCATCTGTTTCGTTACCTCCTAGCTCAGCAATAAGTTCCAACTCGGCCACTAATCAATCTAAAACGTCTTCTAATGCACCGAATTCGAATTCTGGTACTCCAAAGCTAAATCGAAAATAGAAAAAAAAAATTTTATTATTTTTCAGCCCAAAAAAAACAAAAAAAAAATTAAATTTATTTTATCTAATGCAACAATTTATTCATTCATTTTTACTAAGTGTTTTATAATTATTTTTAAAATTTAAAGAGATCACATTTAATAAAGTCAAAGAGTTGGACAGGTGTAATGAGAAGCGTCCAAATACGGACACATTGGACACAAACATGGCCATACTGGAAAAAGCGAATAGTACCGAGAACTTGCACTCGTCTAATGCGACTGTGAATTCAGTTAGTACGCCGACCATAAATGTAATCAACTACAACAACAATTTGGAGTCGTTTCTACAAGATAGAAACTCGGTGAGAGAACGGGAACGTGTCGCGGAGCTCGACCAAGAGATCGTCGAGCACATTGAAAAAATAAAGCTAGTCGACCAGGCCGCTGAGCAACACACGAAACTTTAACAAATTTTATTTATTCTCATTTAGTTTCTTCTTTTTTTTGTCGAATCTCTTCTACACTCTCTCGTGTCTGATGACTTTCTTGGATCACGAGATAAATGATAATCAATGATAAAATGTATTTTAAAATAAAACCTTATTTTTTGTTTTATCTTGACTTCTTTTTTTTAATATCTAACTTTTTCGTTATTTGGAATAGCTCTATTTAATTCTCTCAACCAATTTAACGACACTTTTTTTTTCTTTTTTTTTTTATTTATTCAAGTAAATTTTCAATTATTTCCGTTTAATTCTTAGTAATTTTTTATTGATAAAAAATCGTAAAATTTTTTATTCTTCTCAAATTTTCGAAAAATATACAAAAATAAAATTTTCGTAAAATAAAATTTTCATTTTAATTTATTTTTGAGCATAAATTTTATGAATAAAGAAAATTTAATAAAGTAATTGAAAAGAGAATAAAAGCCAAGATTACATTTATGGCTCAATATGATGTGTTAGAAAATATTCTAACAAATGCATAAATTTTTAAATATAATGATTTTTTTTAAATAATGACACAATGTTTTGATATTTTAGATAAAGCAAAATTACTGAGAAAAGTAATTTATTTCAGACATCTGGAACGAACAGAAGCTAAAAAGGCCTCGGTAAAGTTATTTTATCAATAGATTATTTTCATTTAATAGAAAATAAAATCTATTTAAAAAAATTGGCAATCGTTAAAAAATAGCTTTAGAATTTTAGAATTAAACAACTTAGAGTAACTTAATTGTGTATATTATAAAAAATAAAACGTTTGAAATAAAAATGATTCTGTTAAATAAAAATGTAGGAAAATGGCTTATTTGCAAACTAAATACAAAGTAATTTGAAGTTTTTTACTAATAAAATTATTAGTATAACAAATTATCTCATAAAAATTACAAATTGATTGATAATTTAATTTCTTTACAACAAAAAATTTTAGTTTTAGCAGGAGGGTCATTAGATTCAAAATAATGATGATTTGACACAATTATTGTTCCAAAATTTTAGTAAAATTTTGAAATTTTACGTAAAATATGATTTCCAATGAAAAATTACTTTTCTAAAAATTTTTCACAAACTAACGTTAATTCTATATTTTTCAGTATAAAAATGAGTTACAAAATGGTAACAAAAAAACGTCAATATTTTTAAATTTATTAAAATATAATCCTAAAACAAATAGTTTTTGAAATTTTACTTTAATCTTCTTAAAATTAAAATTTTCTAAGATTCAATTTTACATAAATTTTTATAAGAATACATTTTTTATTTAAAATTTCAAAGAGAGTAAGAAAATATATTTCATTAAATGAACTGATGTTCTTATCATAATAACAGTGGTCATAATCAGGGTTGGTCAATAGACAAAGTCAAGTCTGAACTTGGTTTTATTTTTTTCAAGTAAAATCAAAATTTTGACTTTTACTTTTTTAATTTTATCATACGATTCAAGGCTTGGACTTAAAAACAATTTAAAGTCAAATTTATGACTTTTACTTTACTTGTGACTTTGTTTTTAACATAGAACATAGCCTATTATATCTGAATCCGGATAAATACCTTAGGGTAAATCAAAAAAATTTAATACCATGCCCTTGGAATCTCTCTCAGCTGTATTGCCTCAAGTGCTTATTAAAGCTAATTCTAAAAAAAAATTTTCAACTCATTAAGCAAAATTTATATAAATAAAGCTAATCTCTACAAATTTTGTTTATTGTATGGTTAAATGTATTCCTTTTTGTTCCTAAATACTATTTTCAAATAAAAAATTTGAGATCAGTAGAAATTTTAAAATTTTTTGATCTAATAAAACTAATCAAAGTTTTTTTGGAAAAAATTTAAATTAAGATTACTTTGTGTTGGAGGCTATTAACAGACTAAATGAGTTTTTTAAATATTTATTATTGAACTAAAATTAATTTAAGGAGATTCTAATTGAAGAATATCAGAATAAAGCAAAAAATAAGAGAAAATAAATTTAACTATTCAATCTAATAGAGCAATTAATTGAAAAAAATCAACACACCGTGTGATCCCATTGAGGACTGCTTACAACACCCCATACTTTGTAGCATTTGCTACAATTTTTCTCCAAATTAATTCCTATATCAGTGAATATTGTCTGCCATTCAAAGGAAAGCAATTCGGTTACCAGAACAACATTTTTAGCAAAATATGGTATGGTTAAAGATTGTGTTTGTCTAGAAACAATTGAATCAGAAACTTGTAATGGCTGAGTGACTCCATCTACTGAATAAATCAATTTGAATCTGGTCAAATATGCACCATCGTTTCTTACACTTATAGTTAAATTACATCTCGATTTTAGACTTAAATCTGCTGATCTTACACTAAATCCTTCAATCTGTGTAGTTTGTGAATCAAATAATTCATTTATAGGACAACATTGTCTGATTTCGTAATCAAAACACTCATTAGGATTTTCTCTATTAAAACAAAAAAAACCATATAGTGGAACAAGCCAATTAACTTGTTCAGTTTGATTTGCAGAAATTCCATCAACAGTTCTTGCTTGAACACGACTTGGATATTTGCATCCATACTGATGCTCATGGTATAGTTCCAAGTCTCCTTCGCCAGTTTGTGGTGAGTCGTAATTAAACCATTCTGTCCATACATTGTCTCCATTACACAATGGATCTGGTGTTGGAATAAGAGTCCAAGAATCAATAGACGCGTTTGGATTACAGATGAAATTTGGATTGTTTGGATGCGTTTGATTTCTTACGTAGCAAACACCTTCAATGTCACATCTATCATCCAAAAAGACCAATAAACCGGTTTCTTCATCCTCAGTTCGACATTTAGAATCATACAAAGTCAAATTAGCCCATTGAACAAAACTCACATTCGAATAACTTATGTAAATACGAGCATCAGCCAAAGTGTCTCTTGAAATAAAGCTATTTCTGATGGAATGAATGTTTTTATATAGATTTAGACTGCTGAGGCTATTAAGTCCTATCAAAATATTGTTATCAGTAATTGTATCAGCTACTGAGGTTTCTGTTACAAAATGTGGCCTATTGTCAATGTCATACTTACAAAAATTTTTTTGTCAAAAAATAAAAATAAATTTTAAATTAAAAATACTTCAGTATATTCAACTTGAACATATATTGGATCTCTTGTTGAGAATGGGTAACCAAAACCATTAACTAAAGTACAATTCTCTCTTCTTAGATCACAAAACTGCGGATTGACGGTAAATTCAGTAATATTGGTTAAATCAAGGCTACAATCAGCGCCACCAAATGGTGAATTACATTCACATTTAACTTCAAAATTAAATTTAAACCAAAAAAAAAAGGATAAATTTAAAAAATACGCGGAAAAGAACAGTTATGAGTGATTACTCCAGGCAAAATACATCGTTGTTCTTAAATAAAAAAATAAATAGAATATATTATAAAGTAAATGGTTTTATTATTTTTTGTTTAAATTACAAAATGTATCTACTGTTGAAATTAAACTATTTAGAAAAATAGAACCAATTTAGTTTTCATTTTTAAAATTGTTGAAAAAATATTGAAAATTATTTTTTAAACTTTTATATAATTTTTTTGATTCGAATTCGATCGTTTAAAATGTTCATATATATTCAAGCCTTTCATTTTCTTTGAATAATCAGAACTCGTTCAAGGGAATATTTTTGATTCTAGTTATCTTAAGAAGAATACTAATTTTGAACCAAACAGGTTAAGCCAATTTTTAAATTTCGATTTGTCCAAAAAAAGGCTACTTATAAATAGATTATTAAATAATTTACAAGAATTATGTAATTTGTACCAAAAATTATTGTCTATGAAATTTGTCATCAAATTAAATTTTAGAAATTTGATCCTATTACAAGTGGATACTTATTGATGAATTGGATAATTAGAATATAGCAAATGAAAATTAAACTCGTTCTATTTCACTAAAAAGTTTATTATCAAGTATGAAAATGCTTGCAATATTAGCTTAAATTACTATTTTATTTGAAACTGAAAAAAATATTTCAAACATCGAACTTTTTTAATTTTATTTCGACAGTTGATACATTTTGTAATTCAAAAACAAAAATTAATTATCAAAATTAAATTTTTTTTTCAAAAAGTTTTTTAAATTTGTCACAACAACCTTCGAACATAAGTTTTGATTCATCTGATCTAACAATTCCTCTATGTTTTAAACTTAGTTCTGGTAAAAATGAATGAAATTTAGAAAAAAATCTAGGCACAATTAAGATTTCCTTATTTTTTTAGCATACTGTAAGAAATTTGTATTTTTTTAAAGATTATATTCTAACTATCGTTAAATAAATTAATGCTTTTCACTTTTAACAAAATCTTTAATTATAAAAATAAAAATTGTCTACCAAATTTACAAACTCCGTTGCCTGAGCAGGCGTTTGGACAAAGCATCTGCAAGTCAGTTGGATCACAATTTGTTTGATTTTTCAGGATATTTTGAATAGTTATATCTATTGAAGATTCAAGGTGAATTTTTACAAATGAAGGATCACTTGTAAGCTTTTAAAAACAAGCTTAAAACAAAATAAAAATAAAAATAATGAGTAATACTGTGATATCATCAATGCAAAATTGGATGGTGACATTTCTGTCTAAGCATCCATTGCTTAAACTATTGTTCAAACCAGGGTGGTTCATAAAACTTGTCCAGCAAATGTTAGAAGCCTCCTCATGTTCTATCTAAATATAATTTTGTAATTGACTTTACACCAAATTAGATTAATTACTTTTTTGGCAGTTGTTGTTTGCATTGGAAATTGAGTTGAAGTGAAGAAATCAGGAGTAGAAGAAATGTTTTGATCTTGTGTTTTGATTTTAAAATGTCTTGGAAAATAAGCGATTTTTTTAATTATTTAATTAAATAAAATATCTACTTTTCAACACAGACGTGCATAGGAACTTTGCAATAATTTAGCCTATTTGGTGGAAGATTGTAATTAGTTTGGTCAAATAGATCAAAATCATCGCATGGACAATAAAAGCTTCGTTCAGACATCAGCATACACTCAGCACAGCGTTTTGTATAGCTACTTCGTTTGTTATAAACAGAATTTAAACTTAAAAAAAAATAGTGATTTTAATTTTAATTGAATGTTTTGAGGCTCATTACTTCCAAAAGTCTCTTATTAAACTTAAATTTGAAGGAGTCACAAAAGATTCGAGACCATGACGATCAAGAACATACAAGTCAGTATTTCTATTTCCATTTCCATCCCATCTACCGCAGAGCCCACCGGTTGATTGATAGGATGAATTCGGTGCTTGTATCGACATAACAGGCATTTCTCTGCTTCCCAGTTGAAATTTGACCAAAACAGAATCTTCAAAATGATTTTCAACAGTTCTGATCTAAAAATAAAAAATTTAATTTCAAATAAAAAAAAGATTTAATCATTTATCTATCTACCAGATAATAGGTAAAGTAACTGCTTCCTTGAAGACGAGCACACTTAAAACTTCCCAAGATAGTCGGTATTGAGTCCCATGTTGTCTTACTGTTTTCGTACAAGGAAGAGATAACAGGACATGGAGGAATTTCTCGAATGGCTTTGGGACCGATATGGTTCTGTTCTACCGAAACACCGTATATCTTAGAAGTTGGTGAAGCATTGCTCTGAACATTGCAGAAATCAACAAACATCAATTTTCTGTTTTTTTGCACATAAACAGCGCAATTACATGAACCGCTGCTGCAACTCTGAAAACCAGAAGTCACTCTTGTATTCTTAAAATCATCGTACATAATGTAGTGATCACCACTATACTGAAATCCATAGGTCCTAAATTAAAATTTAAAAAAAAAATTTAAATTTGAAAAGTATTATTTATTTTTACACTCCATCGAATGTAATGATTCTGGGATCATGGTTGGTAGAGCAAACTTGGGCCTAAAAATAAAAATAAAAATTTAAAGTCGAGTTTAAAATTTTTTTTGAGATTAAGTAGAATAGTACAGTACAAAATAGTTAGAAATCTAACAGAAAATTTTTTTAAATTAGTCTATAAGCTTAGTCGAAAATCTTCAGGAAATTTTTGATTAAACTGCATTGTTTTTGCATGATGTTCTAATTAATGCAGCAATCGCTGTTGCACTTACAGAACTATTTGATTTAACTTTAATTTTTAACTTAAAATTCTTTATTCTATTTTGGTTTTAATTTTATTATTTATTTTTTTATCTGTGCCAAGCTAAAGCTCCTCAAGACTAAAAACAAAATTAAAATCAAAATATATTAGAATCAAAATAAAATTAAAAATTTTTAGTTAAAAATTAAATTTAAATCAAATAGTTCTATAAGTGCAACAGCGAATGCTTAAAAAAATGGTGCTACAACGATTGCTACACCTTGTTGCAGTTACAGGACTTTTAACTACCAGACAAAATTCTCTTAAAATTTTCTTAATATTGTACTGAATCTAATTTCACAAAATCTCAATGAATTTATTTTACTCTTGATAAATTTGATAAAATAATTCCAATCAATGAAATAAAAACCAGTTTCATTTTGTATGTCTTTTAATTTGAAAAATAAAACTAAATGTACCTCATATTTATAGAGGTCCTTTGTTATTGTCTTTAAAAAAAAAATAAATCTTTCTCTATTTTAATCTGAATAAAGTCATACTAAAAAAATATTTAAAAGTGTTTTAATATTTTAAACAATTTATTTAATAAAGGATTAATAATTTTCCAAAAAAGAAGATTTGAAACATTACTTGTAAGTCCAAATAATCTCTTTTAACTTTGAAAAATAATCACACTTTTTTCAATTTTAATATTTTTTTTTATTTTAATATTTATAAAAATTACTTATGACAAATAAATGTTTTGAAGGGTTTTTTTATTTTTTCGATATTTCCATACTTCTCTTTTTCTTTTTGAATGACAAAAAATATGACAATGTTTAAAAAATCTAATTAAAAAATATTTAACTTTTAAAAAATAAAATTTAAACCAACATTTATTTTGATTGAAAAGCAAAGTCATGAGCAAAATTAATCTTTTCTTTTATTTTTAATTAACAAAAGATGTCTAAAATTTAAACGTGTTTTAGGCAATATTTTAAGAATTAAACTAACTTGTTATGATTTTTTTGATTTCATAAATTTCAAGTTCAATATTTTTCAATTCAACCATTTTGTAATATTATAGGAATTTTCATATTAAATATCAAGATTTTCTAAAATAACAAGCTTAGCGATATTCTTCAAGATATTTAAAATATAAAAAAGACCTCCAATTAACTATTGGTAAAAATTAACGTTTAAATAAAGAAACGCTGATATTTAATAATATCTAACATATCTAATTATAGATTGAGTATAGAATACCTCATTATTTAGAATTGATTTTAGTTTTATCTTTCATCCTTCTAGTTATTATACAATTAAAATAAAAATAAAAAAACTTATAAGAATAAAAATTAAATTATAATCTTGAAAAGATTAATACAAATTAAAAAAAATGAAATTTGATGTCCATTTAAAGCATGTTAGATCTAAAAATTTAAAAATTTAAATTAAAAATTTAAGTGAAGTTTAGACTTAAATTGATTATTGATTTGATTTACTAAAAAATAAGAATTTTATTTTAATTAAAAAAGGTGCAACAAAGTGCATTTTTTTGTAATTTTTTTTTTTATTTTTTTTATAAACCTTATTTCAGATTTGCTTAAAAGGTCCTAAGTTAAAGTCAAAGTTGGGACTTAAAATTTTTAAAAAACATAAATCTTTTATATTTTAAATAGGAAAATTTTAAGTAAAAATTAATATTTGGATTTTTACCGATCCATGCAGTCATGATCACATGGTCACATGCATTTTTTGCCTTTCCAGCTAGTAATTGTGATGTCCAAATGATTTTTTTACTTTCCCATGCAGTAAAGATCACGGCTATGTGTTTTTTTCCCGCTCCATCGAGTTATTGTGGCGACCTAGTTAAAGTCAAGATCACTAAGCTAAAAGTCCAAGTTCAGACTTAAATTTTTTCTCTAGTCCGGAATTGTGGCTTAATATTAGTCATTTTGGCTTAAAAATCAAGCCATTTTTAAGTCTAAAATTAATTTTTGATTTTTTACCGTTCCATGATGTAATGACCATTGAGACCTAAAATTTTAGTTTAAAATTTAAATTCTTTGAGTTGACTTTGAAAAAAAAGAAAAATTTTTAAGTCCAGTATGTGACTTGACTTAAGACTTGTGACTTTTAAGCAACTGTGTTCTCATTCTAATTTATCAAAAAATGAAGAATGAATATTTATTCAACTTTGCAATTTTAAAATTTAATTTTTTTGCTCAGTTTTTTTTATTGTTCTAATTGAAAAATTTTTTGTTAATTTAAAAAAATTTTTTGTTCCAAACTACAGACAAAAATAATTAAATAAACACTCGTAATTTTCTTCTTCTCATATTTTTAACAATCGCATTATTTTTAGACGATCAATAAGTGATATCGTACTCAAACGAATCCACATCCAGAGTCAACTCAAGTCCAACTTAGCCGTGTTTCTAATTCGAAAATCATTTTCTTATAGTTGATCCCTTTTTTTTTTAATAAAGTTCTTTTCTTACCTTAATTTTAACAAAATTACTTCAAATTTAATAAAATAAGTCAAATTTATTATAAAAATGTTTTTTTATTATATATTTATTATTTATTAAAATATATGTTAAAAATTTTTTTTATTTTTTTTCAAAAAAATAAATATTTTCATCTTTATTTTTACATAATTTAAAAATTTCTTTTTCAAAAAATTTCACGATTAAAGTGGCCGCCCGTATTTTTTTGGCCGTATTTTTTGGCGGTCGAATAATCAGGGTGTTTTGTTTACCGACCAAATGACCACAAAAACCGTCAATGAAATGGACCGGTTTGCTCTAACCGCATCCAACACAAATAGAAATCTCTTTTTTTTTTAAATATTTTTTTATTTTATTAATACGGCAGTAGATTTTGTTAGCGATTTTGTTACTGTTAGTGTAGTAATAGCTCCAACAATCTTCTTCATTAATTTTTCTCATGGCATCTTTTTTACTAGCGAATTCTTCTTGAAATGTCCAGCTTCTATTTCTTTTTTGTCAACGTTAAAGTTGAGTTATTTGAGATGATGTTGATTCAGTCTCAGGATCTGAAGTTTTGTATGGTACTGTATTTTCAGCAATTATTTATTACATTGTTTTGATTTTATCTTTTTCATAAATGTTTTTTAAAACAAGTAATAATAAGTAAAAAAATATCTGTTTATATAGGCAACTTGAAGTTCATGATCATGATCAAATGATCAAAATTTAATAGATTTATATCGTAATAAAAATGTTCAAATTAGCTTTTTTTGATGTTTTTTAAATAAAACATAAGATTTTACTATTTTAATTGAAAAAAACAAATCTTTTTTTTCTGATTGATTTTTAATTGATTTTTCTAAAATCTTTATTTGAAAAGTTTAAAGACAATTTTAAAATCCATATTTAGGTATCCAAATTATGGCTTTGAATGATATTTTAATGCTAATAAAAATATATTACGGCTATACAAAGTTAAATTTTGTCTTGCAAAATTTCTAAATATTGATTAAGATTTTAATTTACTTTAGATAAAGATTCATATAATTTTCTATCTAAGCATAGATTAAACAAATCATGCTTGATTAAGTTTAGTGATTTTTATTAAAAAATTTAAAAAAAAATCTTTTTATTTAAATCAAAAAATAAATATTTTGATTTAAAAATTTGATCATGAACTTCAATTTGCCGGCTCTGTACCATAAGTGCAGGTAATAAATTAGCACGTTTAAAATAGCAAGAATAAAATAGCCAGAGAAAGCGTTATGCCAGGCCCTCAACAAAATTATTGTTCCGTGGAAAACACTAATGAACTCGGTGATGTAAGTTCCAAAGTTTTTTCTCAAACATTGGTTCAAATCGCTGTTCAATCATTCTCGCATTTCTTTGTACTTGCTTTCATCATTTTAGTGCTGCAAACATAAGTTTCTTCCAAATAAGTATCCGTACATTAGAAGTAAAAAATTTTAAAGGGTTTTTTATACTATCCTATTTGTTACCAAAAAGAAAATATATTTTTTACTGACAGATCAAATATTGTACTGATCATCTATATATAGGTAAAAAGGTAAAAAGTTATTTCAATTAATGATCAAAAAAATGCTGAATCATTAAATCGGAGTAATTGTTTTCGCTAAAATTTAATTTTTATTGATTAATATTCAAAAAAAAATTTTGAAACAAATTAAAAAATAATATTGAAAAGCTTTAAAATCACTTAAATCCGTTTGATTAAAAAAGTAAGCTGAAAAAAAGTAGTTTAATCAAAATTTAGTATTTATTGATCAAGAGCTTTAAATTTAAATTAAAAATTTTTGAAAAAGTATTTTTCTTTAATTCTTTTGATTAAAAATCATCTTTTGAAATAGTTTTCTTTTCTAAATTTTAGTGTGCTTTTATATTTCTACAAAACTGAGTCTTTTTTGAAATAGCTAACATTCAAAAATAATTGTTAAAAAATTTATAAATCTAGATATTTTATTAACACTATTTTTATATCAGCTTTATAGTTCCTATTTTTTCAATTAAATTTATTGACACTAGAAAAGATTTTTACTAATTAGGTTTTGCAATAACAATCAATAGTGATAGCAGGAGCCCAGTCAAGAATTCGAATAATCTGGGCTAATGATAGACCGAAAAGACGCATTGGAAGGTATCCTAAACAATCGGCCATCAAAAATTCGAAGAATAAAGTTCAAATGGAATGTAATTCTGGCAAACAAGAGACAAAGGGTTGAAATTTTCTTTTATGTCAACAAATTGAACTCAGGTAATGTCAGAAATAAAAATAAAATTAAACAGTATTTGGACAAAAATTAAAATTTTCTTACTTTAAATCAATTTGTCAATTCAAAATCAACATCATTTAAAGAAACTGTTTCAAATTTTAAAAAAAATAAATTTGTTTTATTTTAAATAAATATTAAGTATCGAGTATCATGAAAATGTTTGCAAAATTAACAAAAATTTTATTTTTACTTTAGACTGAAAAATTATCTGAAACATTAAACTTTTTTAAGACTGAATATATCTTTATGATAGTTGACAAATATTTGTTAGTAAATAAATTTATTTTTAAAAATATGGAAAAAATAAAATCCAATATTTTTCAATCATTTTCATTTATTTAGTAGAAATTTTTTATAATTTAAAGGGTTTGGATTAGAAAAAAACTAAAGCCTATAATAATTTTGGATAGTTTTGCGTAATCACAACTTCACTTTGCAGACTTGCAGGGTTTTTGCAGATATCGATTTTGGTGATTATAAGTTTGTATCAGCAGATGCATTTTGAAGAACCAGTTTTTAACCAATTATTTTATTTTATTTATTTAAACAATTAAACTGATTTAAATTTTTTTTCAAAATAATTGTTATGAGTTTGAAAGTAAATTTATGAACCGGTCAAGGCTTTGCCTAAAAAATCTTTTTAAAAATAAAATAAATCACTTATAAATCATTTATTCATTGGAAAATTAATTTTTTTACATTTCAAAAAATTGGCGAAAAAATTAAAAAAAATTGTCTTTAAATGCTACTCTAAATCTTCTTTTTTATCTTCGGAGTTTTTAGCCCATGCTTCTGTTTCACTTTTTGCGAAAATCAAAAACACCAAAGATCCAACAACATATACAACCAATGAAATAATAAAAACATGACTCCATTCATCACTGGTTTTCTTTAAAAAATTGATTAAATTAAAAATTATAATTAAGTAAAAAACTTTACATTTTTGGTTATAATTCCGACAAGAAAAGGAGCTAAAAAAGCGCTTAAATTTCCTATTGTATTAGCTACACCATAAATAATTCCAGAATAAATTCCTCCAATATCATTAAAATTAACCAAATAGCCTGAACCGTACTGAAATCCACTGAATGATATGTTTATTAGAATCATGCTAAAACCCAGCACTCTACGGCTTGAGTCGGTGTAAATAAGTCCTATGAATGTTATTGCAGGAACCAAAAAGCCAATTGAGTTACACAATTTTCGAATATTAATTTTTTCAAATTTTTTACTCTTTATCAAAATGTCACTAAATACACCAGATAAAATTATAAATAGCCAACATGATAAAAATGGAATTGAACACAATTCTCCATTCTAAAATTTAAATTTTAAATATTTAAAATTTCAATCAAGTTCATATCCTCACGAGCTTTATATCAAAATCGAGTATTTCTTTCATGTAAGTGGGCAAGCATACAGTAAACAAACTTATTCCAAAATTTCCACATAAAGCACTCAAAATTAGACATAAGACCGATTTTGACACGAAAATTTTCTTCCAGGGAATCTTCTTAAAAAAATCATAATTTTTCAAAAAATTAAATAAGATTAAATTTAGATAAAAAGTAATTACTAGTTTTTCTTCACTTTTTAAACTTTGCTCAGCTGTTTTTTCCAATATATAGTTACTTTCTTCTGCTGTAATACATTTCTGTGCTAAAGGTGAATCATAAACTGTAAATATCCAGATAGAACACCAGATAAGTCCTAATATGCCAGTCAAATAAAACAAAGAGGACCAACCTCCCAAAAATTGACCTGCACACAGAAATCCTCCGATCAAAAACGTCAATGCCTTAATAAATAAATAAACAAAAATAATTGTTATTTAGAAATAAAATTATTAATTTACATTTCCAATTAAAGAACCTGAGTTTGAAATTGCTAAAAGTGTAGAACGCTCTAGTGGTGGTGCCCAGTGAGCCCACAATAAATTTAATGAAGATGTGACAACTCCCTTTTTTTTAGTTAAAAATTTTAAAATAATTAAAATTAAGTTTTTTTTTATTAATAAAACCAGTCTTGGCCATATTGAAAATTTTTAAAAATTATTTTAATTAAAGTAATTACCTGAGCTAACCCTATCAATATTCGGACTATTAGCAGACCATAAAAATTAAAACTGGCGGAAATTGGTGTCATGATGGTAAGTGTTGATGAGATTAATACTGAAAAAAATAGCATAAGCTTTGGACCTAAAATCAAAGCAAACCATCCTCCAATTATCTTTTTTATTGAAAAAAAGATATATTTGTAAAAAATATAATTTTTTTAAAATTCATTTGAATTTTACTTGAGTAAAAAATGGACCGATTGATATAGCACTCAGAAGAAAACCTTGTTTTTGCTTACTCCAATTAAATGTTTGTTTCTAAATTCAAAAATTAAAATAAAATTTTTTTATTGTTTTTTAATTTCACATTTTGAAAGATTGTATTTAACTCGGTAAAATTTGATAGATCAATTAAAGTTTCATTTGATGGTTGAGTATTTACCATGGACACAATGGCTATGCTAAGATTTACTCTTTGCATAAAGTGGATTGCATTCAAAAAAAAACATAGCAAAGCCAACCAAAATCTCACTGAGAAGATTAATTTTTGTTCTAAAAAAAATTAGATTTTAAAAATTCTATGTAATTTAGTTTAAGCTTACGGGCTTCTTTAACAATAGTCATAGATTAGCCGAGAAAAGTGTTTTTTTTTAAGAATTCCTCGGAAAATAATATTTAATTTATGAAGTGAATATATGTAAATAACCATGCTAAGCCGTATTATTGAACTAAGACAATTTTAGCACAATATAAGATTTGCATTTAGTAAATAAAATAAATTTCACATTTGTATGCCATTTTTTTGTTATATTTTAATTCCAAAATTACATGGGCTCTGATAATTTTTTTTTAATTCGGAATCGTATTGAATCGACTAAGCCATTTCTTTTATTTAAAAATAATAATGTGCTCGTACTGAACATACAATACTTATTATTCACCTAAATTAAATTAAGATAAGATAAAAAATGTTTCATTTTTATAGATTCAAATACAGGATTTAAAAAAAATCAATCTTAATAGAATTTTGTTGAGTTTTTAAAAAAATCAATATCTAAAATTATCAATCAGATTTAGAAAAATAATAATAAAATATTTTTTTTATATATTTTTATTAAAAATTTCAATTATGTCACAAAACCTTCACTTCAATGTTTATGAATTAATTTTTTTAGCAGGATTTTATATATTTCATCTTACATATTTATAAACGAATTATAAATTGGGAAAATGAACATCCCTAAAAATTTATTATTAAAATTAAATTAAATTTTAAAACTTTATTTAATAGGAAATATAAAATAGTTGTGGAAAATGAAAAAAACGGTTTCATTTTTGCTTTACTAAAAAACAGATGTCTGTATAAGTTCTGCAATTTTATCTGCATTTTTGCCCATTACAATTATTCTAATCAAGTGTGCAATTTCTTCGTAGGGAATTGCAAAGTTTTTGCAGGCATCTATTTTGGGTGAAACAAATATGCTATCAATTTCAATATTCTAAAGGAATTTCACTTTACCTTTTAAAATCAGATTCATAAAAAATTTATTTATTTTTTTGTGGCTCTTTAATTATCATAAATTCACCCTTTAAAATCAAGAGGCAATTGTGAATATAGACCATTGTTTTATAAATTAAATGATACAATATTTTCTTTGATATTTCCTTAAGAGGACCAGAAAAAAAATCTTAAAATTTTTGATTTAAATTTCAACCTTAACAAAAAAAACTTTTCTAAATTTAAAAAATCCTGATAATTCATTAAATATCTCATGAATTATTAGAAATTTGCTTTTTTTAAAAATCTTGAAAAATTTAAATCGATAGTAAATGTGTCCTTGAAATTTTACCAAAATTTTTTCCTATCATTTGTGTAGGACTGAGCAAGAATCAACACATGGTTTTTTGTCAAAGCTTATAAAATTTTACACAACATTATAGAATTACGATACTGGATTGTTATCAAAATCAGTCGTTAAAATAAAGTTCCGTCTTTTTCTGTGAAATAAGAGGTTCGAATTCTAGTTTTAGCCCAAATGAGCCTGGATTTTTGCTATTTATTTCAAAAAATGTCTTTACAGAATTGTTCGTTGCTTCAGTACATTAAGTTTTAAAATAATTATTCTCGTTTTTGTAAGATAAAAACTAAATCATTATCAATAAAAGCATGAGAAAATAAACAAATGTTTTAATTAATTTTTTATGATTTTGCCTAATGTTCCAATAGAAATCGCATTTTAAAAATACACAATAAATATAATTATTTGGATTCAGTTGCTTTTTAACTCTTAGTTAATTCGATGATTTTAATTGCAAAAATAAACTTTTAAAACTATATAATTGTTTTATTTTATTAATTAAAGTTTAACCCTCTCGTTTATTATTCCGTTTAAATAATAAAATATTTAATTTTTATTAGGCGGACTTATGGGCTCATTTTTTTTCAAAAAAACTCGTGTATAGACTCAATTTTGTCTAAAAACGATAATTAACTTTTCTCTTGTTTTTGACTTGTTACAAGGAATGAATGAGTCAAAGTGAAAATTTGTAGTGTTAATAATAGTCTAATTTTTTTACAGTTTATCATAAAACTAGTCACGGTAACATGATTTTCTCCAATTTTATGAAATGAAGGTAAATAAACAATTAAAATAAATAAAATGTTTAAATGTCAAAATAGATGAACTGAAAAAAATGGGTAGTAAAATTAAAATCATTTATAAAAATTTAATTTTCTTTAATTGTGTGAAAATTATTTTTGTGAATGATTTTTTTTATTTTTATTTTTATTTAAACAAATTAATTAAAGTATCTTTGTTTATGAAAATTATTATTTTTGTCAAATATGTCAAGAATTTAGCATTTTTTTTTTTATTTTAAAGAGCCTTTCGAGTTAAATCACTTAAACAAAAAAAAGATGATTAAACTTAAAAAGCGACTCAATAACAAAACAGAAGTTTAGTTATTTTATTCAATATTTCATGGTCAACTAAAAGGGATAACAAAATTTTCTTCTTATTATCGATTTAATATAAAAATTTATCAATTCAAATATAAAATTCCCATTTTTTGCACATTTAATTTTTGAGGACTCAATTTATAATGTACAAACAGGAATATAATAAGCTTTTTTTTTTATTATTTTTATTTTTTATGTAATTGTTTCAATTTAACTAAAATATAATTGTATTCATTAGATGCTTAATTAGATTTTAATATGATCTCAAGCGTTTTAATAAAAACTATTTAATTTCTTAAAAAACTTTAAATAATTATCTCGTTTTTTAATAAAGCCAGAAATTATCAATAAATTTAAAAATGCATTTTTTAATCAAAAAGATAAATAATTTGTTGTAAAAACTTAACATTAAAAATACTTAACTTCAATATTATTCTTTTTTGAATTCTGTTTAAAATGAAATCCTAAATCATTTTAAAGTAATGTAAAATGTCGTATGCATTTACTCCCAAAGTCTAAACATCAATTTTAGATTAAATCAATTAAATTTCATCATTTGATTGTGAAGGTTTTTTAATGTAAATGTTTATTAAAAACGCTTAGATATTTTCTGGTAAAAAATATGACAATTCACATCATTAGAGAAGATTTTCTTTAAATTGAAGCGTAATTGTTTTAAAACATTTAAACATTTATGATGAATATTTTTTTTATTTTCTTGATAGGTCTAGCATCTATCGATCAATTTAAAGTTAGTTAAATTCCTTAATATTTAAAGAAAATTTTAATTAAGTTTATATAGGCTCAAGTTTGTTCTACCAGCTATGATCCTTATATCACTACGTTTGATGGAATGTAAAAATAAATAAAATTTTTCAAATTTAAATTTTTTTTTTAAATTTTAATTTAGGACCTATGGATTTCAGTATAGTGGTGATCACTACATTATGTACGATGATTTTAAGAATACAAGAGTGACTTCTGGTTTTCAGAGTTGTAGCAGGGGTGCATGTAATTGCGCTGTTTATGTGCAAAAAAACAGAAAATTGATGTTTGTTGATTTCTGCAATGTTCAGAGCAATGCTTCACCAACTTCTAAGATATACGGTGTTTCGGTAGAACAGAACCATATCGGCCCCAAAGCCATTCGAGAAATTCCTCCATGTCCTGTTATTTCTTCATTCCATGAAAACAACAAAGCAACATGGGACTTAATACCAGCTATTTTGGGAAGTTTTAAATGTGCACGTCTACAAGGAGGCAGCTACTATACCTATTATCTGGTAGATAGATAAATCATTTAGTCTTTTTTTTTTTTTGAAATTAAGTTTTTTTTTTAAGATCAGAACTGTTGAAAATCATTTTGAAGATTCTGTTTTGGTCAAATTTCAATTGGCCAATAGAGCTATGCCCGTTTTGTCAATTAGAGCACCAAATTCAGTCTACAAATCAAATGGTGGACTTTGTGGTAGATGGGATGGAAAAAGAAATACTGATTTGTATGTTCTTGATCAACATGGTGTTGAATCATTTTTAACAACATCTAGTTTATCTAAAATTGGTAGTTTCTGGAAGTAATACTCTCAAAATAATTGTTCAATTGGAAATATTTTATATTATTTTTTTAAGTCTAAACTCTGTTTACAATAAACCAAATAATTACACCAAACGTTGTCCTGAATGCATGCTTATGGCCGAAAGAAGTTTCTACTGCCCATGTGATGATTTTAATCTTTTCGATAACAAAAACTACAATCTTCCACCAAATAGACTCAATTATTGCAAAGTACCTATGTATGCCTGTGTCGAAAAGTAATAAATGAAAATTTATCTATTTTGAACAAAATAAAATTTTGTCTTTTAGACATTATAATTTCATCAATCCGAACCCAACCACTCCGTCAAGTTTTTTTTCAACTACTCGACCAGGATCAATTATTACAAACAGCTCAGGTATTCATACAACATCTAGTGGAGATATTTGGACCGGTAGCAATTGGTCAACCAATCAACCAGGACAAAATCACACTTTTGTTACTCAACCAGGACATAATCACACTTATGTAACTCAACCAGGACACAATCACACTTTTGTAACTCAACCCATTACTACAACTTTGAAACCAGTATTTTTAGCCTTTTTAGTATAATTTTTATTGCAAATAAAATTTTTTCAGATAAGCCCAGAACAAGCTTTTAATATTTGCTGGACGGGCTTTATGAATCACCCTGGTTTAAACCATGTTCTCAACAACGAATGTTTGGATTTAAATATAACTATGCAATTCTGCATTGATGACATTACAGTAAAATTTTATTCTTATTTTATTTTAAATTCTAAATTAAATAAATTTTTTATCAAGCTCACAGGCGATGAATCCTTCTTAAATATTCACATTGAATCTTCAGTGGATATAACAATTCAAAATATCCTCACAAATCATTCGAATTGTGATTTAAATGACTTGCAACTGCTTTGTCCAAATGGCTGTTCTGGCAATGGAGTTTGTATATTTAGTAATAATTTTTTTTAATAACCTCTAAATTAAATTAATAAGAAAAAATTTTCAAGAGAATAATTTTTTTGGAAAAAAAAATTAACAGTTCACTTTTTTTATATTTAAAATTATCTAAAAATTCTTATCATCTTACAATTTAAGAACCAATGTGTTTAATGCCTGGAATTATTACTGGAGATTGCTCAAATCCAAGTAATCAAGCAAAAAATATACTTTTTTTTCTTTAATTTACAATTTCAAAGTTAAATGTGAATGTAATTCACCATATGGCGGTGCTGATTGTAGCCAAGATTTAACTAATATTGCTGAATTCACCGTCAATCCGCAGTTTTGTGATCTAAGAACAGAGAATTGTACTTTAGTTAATGGTTTTGGTTACCCATTCTCAACAAGAGATCCAATATATGTTCAAGTTAAATATACTGAAGTATTTTTGATTTAAAATTTTATTTAAATTTTTTATTCAAATTTTTTTTTAAAGTATGACATTTATAATAGGCCACATTTTGTAACAGAAACCTCAGTAGCCGAAACAATTACTGATAACAATATTTTGATAGGACTTAATAGCCTCAGCAGTCTAAATCTATATAAAAACATTCATTCCATCAGAACTAGCTTTATTTCAAGAGACACTTTGGCTGATGCTCGTATTTACATAAGTTATTCGAATGTGAGTTTTGTTCAATGGGCTAATTTGACTTTGTATGATTCTAAATGTCGAACTGAGGATGAAGAAACCGGTTCATTGGTCTTTTTGGATGATAGATGTGACATCGAAGGTGTTTGCTACGTAAGGAATCAAACGAATCCAAGCAATCCAAATTTCTTTTGTAACCCAAATGTGTCTATTGATTCTTGGACTCCCACTCCAGATCCATTGTGTAATGGAGACAATGTATGGACAGAATGGTTTAACTACGACTCACCACAAACTGGCGAAGGAGACTTGGAACTATACCATGAGCATCAATATGGATGCAAATATCCAAGTCGTGTTCAAGCAAGAACTGTTGACGGAATTCCTGCGAATCAAACTGGACAGGTTAATTGGCTTGTTCCCTTATATGGCTTTTTTTGTTTTAACAGAGAAAACAGAAATGGATGCCTTGATTATGAAATTAGACAATGCTGTTCTAAACTTGAATTGTTCACTACCACAACCACATCTACAACTTTAACTTATACACAAACTGAAAAGCTGACAACGGAATGGAATGAAATAGTTAACCCTGAAACTGAACTACCAACTGAAGAATCTAATAGTTCTTTATCTACCACTTCAACTCGGCCAAGTGACCAGTATACCACTGAATCAGAGCAAATATTTCAGACAACGGAATGGAATGAAATAGTTAACCCTGAAACTGAACTACCAACTGAAGAATCTAATAGTTCTTTATCTACCACTTCAACTCGGCCAAGTGACCAGTATACCACTGAATCAGAGCAAATATTTCAGACAACGGAATGGAATGAAATAGTTAACCCTGAAACTGAACTACCAACTGAAGAATCTAATAGTTCTTTATCTACCACTTCAACTCGGCCAAGTGACCAGTATACCACTGAATCAGAGCAAATATTTCAGACAACGGAATGGAATGAAATAGTTAACCCTGAAACTGAACTACCAACTGAAGAATCTAATAGTTCTTTATCTACCACTTCAACTCAGCCAAGTGAACAGTTTACCACTGAATCAGAGCAAATAAATGAAACAACTGAATGGAATGAAATAGTTAACCCTGAAACTGAACTACCAACTGAAGAATCTAATAGTTCTTTATCTACCACTTCAACTCAGCCAAGTGAACAGTTTACCACTGAATCAGAGCAAATAAATGAAACAACTGAATGGAATGAAATAGTTAACCCTGAAACTGAACTAACAACTGAAATTTATTCTAGCCAAGCTGAAGTAGGAAGTACTGTTGAGACAATAAGTTGTCTATACACCCTCGATTTTGATGCTAAAGATAATATTGTTTCATTTATGGAGTCTTCAGGAGTTCAATCTTTAAATTTCAATTTAAAATCAGAAAATGATGAGTGCAATGAGCTGCAATATGTTGAATTAGAAATTTTGCCTGAATCTGTCTCTGCTACTTTGCATCAAGATTTCGATGCCTCAAATGATACAATAATTGCTAGCAGCAATTCACCTCTTACATATAATTTTACTATTCTTGACGATAAATTGGTCGAACCTTTCGAATTTTTTGTTCTTAAAATTAGAGTCTTGTCCTCCACAATACCATCAAATAGTTTAACTGTACCAGACTTTGTTTATGTTTACATCCAAGATGATGATTGTAAAATAATTTTTTTAATTAGAAAAATTTATTAATATTTTTTTCTTCTAGACAATGAGGGACAAAATAATAGCAAAATTTTCAACATCTTTGCGCCAGAAATAGCTAGTTCGGATTTTTTTTCAGCTTTCTTTACTGATTCAGCCCTTACCAATGTCTATTCAGTCGAGAATAATCAAGCCTTGTTTACAGATCAAGGCGGATTTTCCATTCCATTTCCAAATATAAACATAGTTGTTGAAAATACTGGAATTGTTTCATATAAATTACATTCAGTTGAAGTAAACAATCCAGACGTTTGCAACATAGACAGCTTTACCATTCGACGTAAAAGATTTTTTAATGATCAATACTTAGATAACTTTGAACTAAAATCAGTTAACTTAAATGGTGTTGCATTTGTTGACGTTGACTTTAATAAGTTTGCCTTTAATTTAGGATCTAATGGGGATGATTTACAGAGAATGGATATTAAAGTCTTGTCAACTAAAGATGGAAAAAATATTAACAAATGCGAATTCAGAGCTTTTGCAGAGACTAACTGACAAGCTATTTTCTGATCTAGATTTTGCCTTTTTTAAACTTTAAAATAAATATTTTATCATCAAAAAATTTTATCATTAAAATATTCAATTCATAAGAAACTAATAAATTTTTTAAAACCTACCTGGATGACAACTTCTATTTATATGTATTTGTCACCCAGGCAAAGTCCAAGATAGGACATGGAATTTTTTTTAATGACTTGGACTTTAATTTGGGACTTTTAAGCAACTCTGGTATAAATTGATAATGTGGAAAAAACTTATGTTTAATCTAGTTTAATTTAATTAAAATTTAAGTCACATCGACAAATTTTAAAGAAAAAGTGGAAAATTTATTAGACAATTAAATGACTATTCTAGGAAAAAAAATATCGAATTTAACTGAACATAAAAATTAAAGAAAACTAGTATTCATAATATCACTTTTATTATATGTTCTTTCACATCTATAATTTAGAATAAAACTTGGTACTGGATTGGTAAAATTCTGGTTTAAAATTTTGAGAGTGTTTTATTCTTGATAGTCTTTATGAAACCGTTTTTATTTTTTTAGTTATCTTGGTCGTAAAGAAAGCGTTTTTGGTAATGCATATTTATTATTTTGTTTTAATTTTTTTTTTTCTAATTAAGCTTAAATTCAAATGAGGGAATAAACAATCTATATAATATTTAAGCAGCAATGTATCGTTCATGAGTTCATAATCAAATTTTTGTTATTCAACCAAATTTAAATTCAATTCACATGATTTTAATTTGAAAATTTAGCCATGACTCAAGCCTAAACCAATATAGTTAATTAAATTAATTGTAATAATGCAGTTTCATTGTTTTAAGAAATGATAAAAAAAATTTTCAATATGAATAAAAATAAAAAAGTTATTTCGCTTTATTGTATTAAGTAAGCCTTATGTAAAGTCTGCATGCAAGGTATAAAAAAATAGCATTCTATTTTTTGCATTAACTTACTATTATAACTAAACAAAATTAAAAATGCAGTTTTTTTTTTTACCTAGCTATTAATGTTTAAATATTTAATAGTTAATTACTAAAGATTACTTGAATTTTATTTTAAAATTTTTTCAATAAGTAATACAATAAATATTGGTATTTAAAAAAACGACCTGTTAATGGAACTTTAAAATAAATTTACATAATTACTCTTTTTAATCAGAAAAATTCAATTTAGCTAAGCATGCAGACTAAAATGTTTTAAAAAAATATATAAAGTTAAATTATAATTTAAAATCAGAGATTAGATCGTTATTTATTATTTCTAATTTAAATTTTTTCATTAACTTCACTTGGTAACAAACAATCATTCGTTTTATTTTTCTCAGTCGACTTTCATAAATTTATAAATTTCCTTTTTGAAAGCAAAAATTAAATTTTAATTATTTTTAATTTATTGATTTACCTTGGTTAAAATAAAATCATCCCGACTAATATTTTCAATAATATTAAAATGATCGGAATCTTCAATTTCAATTGATTTAACAGTTTCGTAACCTAGAGATTTGCTTAGATGCATTTTAAAATCTTCGGATTGCTTATGAAAAGCCGGAGAATCATTTTGCGCATAAACAATTAAAAACTTTACATCTTTGTGTAATCGAAGATCACTTCTCAGCATCGGACTTAGTCGACTTGACTCTTCCAGATCCATTTTTAAATTATCATTTATATCTGTTTCTAATAAAGGTTGTAAATTAAAAATTCCAGATACAGAAATAATGCCCTTTAAATTAAAAGCATCAACATGGTAGATTTTTTTAAAATCAGAAAACAACAACATGCTGGCCAAATGTCCTCCCGCAGAATGACCACAAATAAACACTTCTGACTTTCCGGAGTTTTCCAAAATTTTAGCCACCACTCTTTCAACTTGGTGAAAAATTTCACTCATGCTTGCTAATGGCAGTAAATTTTATTAAAAAAAAATTTAAATTTAAAGAGAAAAAACCTTTGGGTGCAATAGTGTAGCCAACTGCCACTGTTATGACATTTTTTTGGCAAAAATTTTCACTCATAAAACTTGAATCCTTAACGCTAGCATTTAAATAATTTTTTTTTACTATCAAAATTGATTTTTTGGAAGCATACCTTCCCCATTGCCAGTATCCACCTTTAAAATTAACTATTATTTTATTCATTAAAAATAATTATTTTAAATTACCATGTAGATAAATAAAAATTTTATTTCCTTAAATAATAAAATAATAAAAATGCCGTTTAATGCAGGTGATTTACCATTAAAATTTAAAATATTGGAATTTTCAGCTGCTGAAAACGCTTTTGGATCGGAATACATTATTTCAATTGATTGCTCTGGATCAAAGTCGGAAAACCTAAATGTGTAGGACAATAATTTATTCCTAGCTTGATCGCTATCTATAAGTTTTCTTATCATTTAAAGCTTAAA
This sequence comes from Brachionus asplanchnoidis, assembly GCA_025491095.1. Classification (NCBI taxonomy): domain Eukaryota; kingdom Metazoa; phylum Rotifera; class Eurotatoria; order Ploima; family Brachionidae; genus Brachionus; species Brachionus asplanchnoidis. The sequence goes on along the minus strand of JAILYF010000010.1, from coordinate 4,337,446 downwards.
ATGAAAAAATTTTGTAGATTTTTACTTTTTGCCAAGTATTCACCGTGAGCAGTTACAACTTGGTCTACAGGAAGCCTTTTGTTCCATAAAGATGGTGAATATTGTTTTTGATTTTCCAAATTCATTTCAAATAAAATAAAATATTTTTGGAATGCTTGGATTTTTTTCTTATCTACAGACGTGAATTAAACACAAGTCAAAAATTAATCGAGGTTAGAATTTTTAATTCAATTTAGTTAAAAATTTATTTTTATTTAAAAATTTATTTATTTCAGAATTAAATTAAATTTTATTGGAATTTTTGAATGAATTAAAATATATTTTCGAAGACATTACTTAATTATGAATAATTAAAAATTTTAAATAAAAATTATTAAAATTTTATTTTGGAAAAAAGGAGAAAAATACTATTTTCTTGATAATTTTAATCATTTAGAGATAACCATATATTGCAATATGTTGCCATTATAGATTTTAAAAAAGCAACAACAAACAACTTAGTGTTTATTTTAAACTATACTTTTCAAAAGGTATTTTCACTGAAATATAATCAGTGTATTTAGTGTAGATAAAAAAAGGTAACCGAAAATGTTGGAAGGTTATTCACCATTAGTTCAAGTTTTATTCGCTACATTTTTAACCTGGGCATTCACAGCAGCTGGTTCCGCTATGGTCTTTGTGTTCAATGGGTACAAACGTTCTTTTTTGGATGCAAGCTTGGGATTTGCTGCAGGAGTTATGACAGCGGCTTCATTTTGGTCATTGATTGTACCTGCGTTGGAAGCTTCTGAACAGTTATACGAAAATAAATTTTTGTCTCTTTTACCAGTTATAATTGGTATTTTGCTTGGTGCTGGTTTTGTTCATTTAACCGATGAGTTTTTACCTGACAATGTAAGAATTTGATTTTAAGAATATTTTTTTTTATAAAATTTAGTAGTTTATAGATGAGACTATAAAAAATCAAGAAGAAAATACTGTTTTTAATGGACCTAAGATATATGATACAGAAAATCAATCATCCATAGGTAAACTAGGCGTATTTTGATTAAAAATTTAGTAGATAAAAGTGTTTCAAGAGATAAATTTAAATAGTTTGCGACAGCGCCCAGTTATAAACAATCCTGATAGTATAAGAAATAATTCCAGTTTTGATCGGATCAATAGTAATGATCCATCAGGAAAGAACAAAGATCGTTCTGTGACAAAATTCCGCAAGATTTTACTTTTAATAATTGCAGTGACTGTTCATAATATTCCAGGTAAATTAAAATTTTTGAAAAAAATTTTTTTAAATTATAATTTTTTATTTTTATTATTAAAGAAGGACTTGCTGTAGGCGTTGGCTTCGGAGCGTAAAATAATGAGAAAAATTATCATGTATTGATTAAAAAAATTTAAATTTTTAAGTGTCGGAAAGACAAAAAGCTCAACATTTCAAAGTGCAAGAAATTTAGCCTTGGGAATAGGAATTCAAAATTTTCCAGAGGTAGTTTTAAATAAACTGTTTGATTTAGAATTAATTTTGTACTAAAGGGACTCGCTGTTAGTTTACCACTTTATGCGTCAGGATACTCATATTGGAAAAGTTTTTGGTACGGACAGTTAAGTGGTATGGTCGAGCCTATTGCTGGTGTTCTAGGCACATTGGCAGTAGGAATGGCTCAGACTATACTTCCATATGCATTGGCGTTCGCAGCTGGTGCTATGTTGTATGTTGTTTTTGACAATATCATTCCAGAAGCAGCTTCATTTGGAAATGGAAAATTAAGCACTTGGAGTTGTATGATTGGTTTCATAGTGATGATGAGTCTCGATGTTGGTCTTGGATAATTAAATAAAGTTTAAATGTATAATTTGTTGCTTTTAATTTTTTTTTGAAAATAAATTTTTTAATTTTTTATTTTTATTTTATCAAATTTTAAGATAAGCTGTTTATTTATTTTAAATAATTTGGAAAACTTTTTTATTTTTCTAAGAATAAATTTTTAAATACTTTAAAAACTAGTTATTCAGTTTAAAATTAAGAATAGGTAAATCTGTAAATTGATGTTTTATTTTCCAAAATATTTTTCTAGTTGCATATTAAAAGACAACAAGAGCAAATTTTTTCTGTAAAGCCATATAAAATGATAGCTTTTTCTATTTACCTGAAAAAGAAATAATGCTTGATTATTTCTAATTAAATTTTCTCCTAAAAATTGCTTTTAAATCTAAAATCAGCTGACTTTTTTCATAATTTGTTTCTGTATATCTATTTAGGTCTTTGCTTACTAAATTCAGAACTCAATTTTTTTATCTTTCAAAAGAGTTGACTCCACTTAGAAATTCTAAATCATCAAAATTTAATTTCATCTTTTACCTGAATGTTCATTTTAAAATAGAATTTATTAGATGTTTCCATAACCACTAAAACATAGACACAAACATTTCGAATATTAATAGTTTTTAAATCAGTTATTTTCAGAAGACTTATTTAACAAATAGCCACCTAAGCTCGTTTTAAAGATTTTAAATTCTCATATCGTTTTAAATATTTTTTGAATAATGTAGATTTTATCATTTTCTTTAAAAAAAAGTTATCACTTAGTAAAATTTATTACCTTTTTTTAATATTTAGGATTCAAGAAAACATAAAAAAATGCTAGTGTTAAAAAATTCATAGTTAAAATATCAATTTTTCTAAGGTTGCTCAAATTTGACATTTACACAAATTTTAAAGGAACGATAGGTTTTTCTTAATTTTAGATAAATTTTAATTTTAAAATATCAATTACTAAAAATTAATTTTAAAAATTTTAGTTAAACCAGACTAAGTATCAATTTTATCTTATTCAAATTCTTTAAAAATAATTCACGTTTATTTTCAAAATAAATTTACAAAAATAACAACTCAAAAGAAACCAATCAACTTTATTTAGAAAAATAGAAGAAAAATAAAATATTTTGAAGCTAAGTATAGAGTTTTTTATAAGATATTATTTTACTGACCGAATCTTTGGTTCCAGTTTATTCTTTAAAAATATAATTAATTTAAAATTTTTTTTTTAATGCTTCAAATCTAACTATCAAAAGATAAACTTGTTTTTTAGATAGCTAAAGGCTTGTCTGTTAAAAGTTAGTGGATTTCTTTTTGGTCTAATTTTTTTATTTGAAAAATTTACTAAATCTGGTGATTTATCAGCTGCTAGGATGCTGCTAATGATGTTTTTGTTCTTATAAAAAGATGCTTGACTATTAATCTTACTCTTTAAATTTCAAAATTAAATAAATTTTCTAGTTATAAATTTTGATATTTTTTTGCTTCTTTTTCTCTGGGCCCTTTGAATAAAAAAGATTAATTTTCGCTGATAATATAAACCATAGAAAAGCTTTATTTATTTATACGGAACAATGATTGATCGATTCTGAGATCAATTTTGTTCCGGGTGTTAATGAAAAATCACTAAAATATTCAAATGCAGATTTATATAAACAATTCTATTAAATAAATAATTTTAATCAGTGCAGTGTTAAAAAAAGGTAAAAATGATTAATATATCATTTGAATAAATGATTTAGTTGATTTACTACGGAATCATGATTGATTGTAAGCCTAAGCAAAACGAAAAATTTTATTCCAAGGCAATTAATTTCAATTACATAATTAGAAAAAGATTTTGTTTTATTTCAAGAGAATCAAAATTTTGTTTTTATACGAGTTTAGTAACCGAGAGCTTGGTTGACAAACAAAGCCAGTTTAAGCCAAACAGTCCAACGATTTCGTATCCAACTCGTTTTGATAATTTAGATAAATATTTACCAAGCCAATTTTGGTTTGCTTCTAATAGCTCACCTTTTATTTTGGAAAAAAAAACTCGATCTATCATGAATTGTTTATGAAATTTAAATTTTTTTTTTCAAGTTGGCTTAAGCAAAGTTGTTCTAGTATTTGTTGTTGTTATTGCTTAACCCAATTTACTGATTTTAAGTCATAAATTTTTGTTAAATTTTTCAAAAATAATTTATTAGTCAAAATTTGATATTTGAATTGGCTATAAATAGCTTGCGGCTTTGTATTTAGAGGAAAAAAATAAAAATTTTAACCTAGTCCAGATCATTCAAATTCAGCTCATGATCCGATCATATTTGGCAAAATTTGACATAAGCATTTTTGTTATGCAAAAAAAAGTTATTTACGCCCAGATAACAAGCTTGTTATCTAATTAAAATTTAAATCTAATTTAAATTTCAAATTTAAATTTAAGTCCTGAGCAAATTTCAACAACGGGTCGAAAAAAAAGATATAGAAAGAGAGAGAGAGAGAAATCTGGAACATTTATTTCAAAATTCAACTAATGACATTTTTTTTTTGTTAAATTAGAACCATAAATAAATGATTGTGTAATAGCTCAACAAACTAGCAAAGAAATAAATAATCAAAATTTTAAAAGGTATTTTTTTATCTTTTTTTTTAATTTTATTGTTATGAGTTTTGATAATTTAAACAAGATTCTATTTGTGAAGTGAAAAAAAATATTTTATTTTGTTTTTCAAGGCATACACAAACTAAAGAAATGACAACTCTGTAACTCAAGTTATAGCTTGTTAGATAATATTTCAAGTTGATGAGGAAAATATTTCAATAAATATTTGGTGTAATTTCTTTTTTTGCTATCTCATTTTGCTCTTTTCGGCAAGCAACTGCGCATACACAACAACAACAACCAACAACCAACAAACCTAGGTATACCAATGGTATTTTTATAACAATTTATCTTAATATAAAATTAACATCTTTCGTTTGTCGTTCGTCTAAATTTCTATTTGATAATTTTAGGATTTCCGAATTTTTAGATTTTCTATAAAATTGTTGCCATGGTTACCAAATTGCTTTGGATTCGGTAATCACTACGAGCTTAATCAACGCCCGTGTTTATATCAACGTGAGCCTTTTGTTTTAGTCAAATTTCTCTAATTTTTTTATTTGGATTTTTTATTTTTAAAAAAATTTTTTTAAAAAAAATTTAGGAAAAGCCTGTTGCAATGAACACTTTTTTTTCTTAAGCCGCATGATAATAAGTGGGAAATAAAAAAAGTGTGCAAAAAAATTTAAATAATTTTATTTTTTAAATTTTAGAGAATTTTTAGCAAATATTTCCGGTTGAAATGATCAAATGGTGGTCAACTGTGGCGCTAAAATTTCAGTTTTCGCAATAATCATTTCACATTGCTATATAATTAGTGAGATCATTGTGAAAACTGATTATTTAGCCGCCAATAGACATCGCAGAGTATTGATTAATTGGCAGGTAATGGCTCCTTGGTGCAATATTTTATTCAAAAATCGGAAGCGGGTGTCAAAAAAAATCCGGTGCTTTTAAGTGACCGGCACAAAGGGTATAAAAATGTCTCTTATCAATCACTGGTGAAAACATTGCTGAAATGGAAGAAAAAAAATTAGACCTAGCCGTGGTGGAAACTCTGCACCAGTTTGACTTGAAGCCTCTGGGCGCATCAATTAAATCCAGTAAGCCTCACGTGAAGAGGCCAATGAACGCGTTCATGGTCTGGTCTAGAAGTGCAAGAAAAACAATCTCTCAGAATAGCCAACCATTGCCAAGTAACCAATTGAGCAAAACACTTGGTGACATGTGGAACCGACTGACCTATGAACAAAAGTTGCCTTTTATTGAAGAAGCAAGTCGGTTGAAGCAAGAACACTCAAGACAAAACCCTGGATACAAATATCAACCAAAGAGAAAGGCCAAGAAAACTTTGAGATCAGTTGGTCAAGTGGTCAAACAAGAGAGTGGCATTGAAAAATTGAAATCTTTAGATTTGCAGCCCGAAAGGCAGAATAAGGAACATCATGATTCGTCTTATGGTTCCAGCTCTAACCTGTGTACTTCCTCTTGGCCTAGTAATGTTTCATATTATCCCAATTATTCTTCGTCTTGCTATTCCTATTCTCCCATTTATTTCAATCCAAATGTGAATGACAAATATTTTCAGTCGATTACAAATCCAGTTTTAGACCAACGTTATTCTAATCAATTTAATTATCAATGTTTTAATTATGATGCTAATTTGTCAAATTATTCTTATTCACCGTACAGTGTCAATTCGTCGTATTCAATAGACTCAAATATGTCCAATTAATCTCTTTTTTTAACTATTTTAATTTATTTTAGTAATAATAAAAGTTATAAAATCATTCAATTGTAACATTTTTTTTTCTTATTTTTTATTATTGTTACCTATTTTTATTAACATCTTAGGTGATGAAAAAAAAAAAGAAAAATTAAAAATAAGTAAATTTTGAGACAATTTAGAGCAAATTTTCTGATATTGTTGACATTTAAAATAATGAACTACAATTTTATTAAAAATTTAATTTTTACTCGTTTTTTTTGTATCTTCTTTATTACTACGCCATCCATGAAATGATAAAAATAATAATAGTAATTGGAATTGATAATAAAAATATCAAAAAATACTGTTCAATTAAATTAAACTAATATTCTTGAAAAATTAATTGAAAAATCGACATGGAAAATTAAAAAAAAATAAAATAAACAACTTAATAAATTTAGATCAAAAATTGGTTTAATAAGTCTTATTTGATTTTTAGATACCGCTCTTTTAATAAAATTTATCCTAGTTTAACTTAACTTTATTTTATTAAAAGCTCATCTAGATTTATTAAAATTATATCTCAATAAAAATTTTATAGCTTCAAAAAAAAGTTTAAAATTCTAAACATTCTATTAAAAACATAAAATAATTAAATTAGCTTAAAAAAACCTGCAAATGCCATTATTTACATATTGAAAATGGTACTCAAAATCTAAAAAATAATTGTGCTCAACTTGAAACATTCCAATGGCCAAAAGAAGAAATCGATTTTGTTCTAGATGCTACTCAAAAGTATAATAATTTTTTTCAATTTTTTTTTAATTAAATTTTTTTATAAAATTAACGAAATTTTTATCAAAATTAGCGGTGAGGAAAAGTATGTGCCTTATTTAATCATGTATACAATTTGCCGAGATTTATTTTTTAGATGCATTGAATCCTTTTTTCCAACAAAAAGCTTTATTTCGTAGTTCTTGTTTCTGAAGGAGCTTTAGTTCGGTATATAAAATATATAAATAAAATTCTAGGCCAAGTTTTATACTATTTACAAAATATTTAGTAGAGTATTTAAAATTTTTAAAAATACTTTTTATTTATTTGATAATCTGTAACGAGCTTTAGTTCTTTTTTGAAAAAAATAAATACGTAAATAATAAAGTAAATACAATAAAATTTAAATAAATAAATAAAATAATAAAAAAGAAGTTAAGGAACTTGATTTTTTGTAATAAAAGAAAGTTTAAAGTTAATTTAAGCAATTAATTTTCAAATGGTTGAAGCAATGCAAAATGTTCAACTTTTTTTTGCTATTTGGATTTCTCTGATGTGGAAAAAACTTCTTAACAATTTGGGCTTCGTATTAGCTCCTCTAAAAATAAATTGAAAAAATACTTTATTCCAATCAAATTTTTGATAGATATGCTTTTTATAGTATTTAAATCTATCATCATCATGCATGGAAAAGTATACTTTCCAGAATATGTCTGAAAATTGACTGATAGTATTTTTTGTAACTGAATCCATGTAGCCAAGTGGTTTATGCTTTAGTCGAACAAGCAAAGGATCAGAGGTTTGAAACTTGCTGAGAGAGAAAATATTTTAAATGCCTCTGAAATACAGGACTTATGTCTAGATCCTTTTCAACCTCAATAAAGGAGAACCAGTTTCGACTTGGTGATAATTGCGGTGTAGAAGATAAACTCGATGTATTAACATCTGTGTCAGATAAGAACTGTCGCTGATAATATTATCGGAAGAGGAGATTACTCTATTATACTTTTGGATAATATGGAAAATTTATTTCCGTAAATATTTGTTTTTTTTTTTAAACCGCATTATAAGCCCAGGAACTTGGTATTTTGTTGCTTTCGTGGTCATAGATTTTCATTTTTACTATCTTATGACTTGAAAATTCAATTTTTTTTGAGGCACCAAAACTAAGTTTTTGGGCTTTTAGTGCGGCGTTAAAAAACAAATATTCACGATGTATCATTTGAAAGCATTATTAATTCTTTAAAATTTTTTAATTTCTCTTCAATTTATTAAAGCTAAATTGAGCCTCATAGTTAAATATAAAAAAATAATTAATATAATATAAATCTAAATTATAATTAAAAATAAAATATGCAGCAAAAAATGGCCAATACTTTTTTATCACTAATTACTTAGCTTCACCTATGTAAATTTACTAATATCTATATATAAAATAAATTTAAGAGTATAAAACGATTTTTTTAAGATTAAAATAATTTTTATGTATAAAAGACTTTTTCAATATGAAAATGCCTTTTTTTAATTTGAAAAAAAAACTTCCATTTTGAAAAAAATTAAATATCTCAAAATGACTTCTAATTCTTAATTAGTTACAGATACAATTTCGAGCCGTAAAAAATAAAATTTAGAAAAATCGACTGCATTAATCGAAAATATTAAAATAAAAAAATATTATTTTAATGACATGTTATATCTAATAAGAGAAAAATATATTGAGCTTTGTCTGAATAGCTGAAGCTTAAAAAAATATAGAACTTTATTATTTATTAAGCATCTTATTGAATCTAAATGATACTCATCTTTCTTGGTCAAGCAAAGAAACTTGAAAATTTAAATTTTGACCATTGGTTTAATAAAATTATTTCTGTTTCTTAAATTAGGTTTCAAATTTCTTGAATCATTTTTAGTTTTTCTTTAAATTTAAAGAGGAGCTATTATAAAAAGGACATCTAAAAGAGAAATTTAACATTATATCAAAAATTCTTTGTAGAAAGGAATATATTCTTTCTTTTTTTTATTTTTGTGTTAGATTAATTTTGTTTTTTTTAATTTAATTATTTTAATTTTTAATCCTGCACTAAAAATCGAAATATTTGTTTTTGAAGATGTAATTTAAAAATTCTGATTTTTAATACTACAATTGTTTATTTTTTAGAATTTTTAATGCGGTGATCACTTAGAATTTTAGGTATTAAATCCCGTTTTAACATTAAAAATTCGAATAAAAGAGTATGAGTTTAAAATTAGCCGATTTTAAAATGGGGCAGATGGTCACTTATGTATGTACTAAAATTTGGTATTTAACTTTTAGTGCACGCAACTCTTCACAAAGGTTTACGCTATTATTTTATCTACACTTTGAATTTGTTTACAGAATGAGACATTTTTCATATCGAAGAAATTATATAAATTCCAATTCGAATTATATGTTTCCAGAAGAAAAAAAAATATAATAGAAAGATAATTTCAAACTTGAATTATTTTTTTATTTATTGCGTTAAAATAAATTTCAATTTTAAATATTTTAAGTAAGAAAAATTTTAAACACATTAAAATTTTTTTTTTCAGCTTAAATTCTTTTGAATAATTAAAAAAAGAAGCGTTCATCTCACTATCCTAGTATATATTTATCTTTACTTTTTTAGCTATATCTTTTGAATTCTAAATCTATTCAATCTATTTTGATGAAAATAAATAAAATATTTAAATATACATAAATTTTTTTAATTATGATGAATTGTATATAATAAAAAAAACAAATCTAAATTAATTATTATCTAATGATCTAGTGTAAAAAAGTATTTTTATCGTAAAAAACACATATCAGATTCGAATAATTAATTTTTTTTACATGGACTTGAATTAAAATAATTATTCTTCTCAATTTTATATTTTGCTTTTCAATTTTTTTATTTATTTTTCTTTGAGATCCATATCTCGATATACAAGCATGTATAGCAAACATAGAGTTTTATAGAAATAAAAAATTAGTTTTGTAAATGAAATCAAATTCAAAGTGATGTAAAGGGATTGAAAATTTTTAAAAAACAGATTTTTCAAAATTTTTTGAAAATGCTTGGTTTCGGAACTCAAGCTAAAGTGGGCGTTCCCAAAAGTACTTCACTTTTTTTTAAATCTTCATACTTTATTTGAGACTTTCAGTGAAAAGTCTTTTACCTGATATTCATATCTCTCTCTTTGCTAACCATATCTGTATTTGGTACTCACACACAAATTATATAGATGGATTAAAGAAATTCTTCAAAAGCAGTTGACACTATCTCTTTTTTTAAATTATTGAGATTAAATGTTATACTAGCGACCACAGAGTGTGAAAGGGATCTTGGAGTGATGGTCTCATCAGATTTAAATTGGACCCGCTAAGTAAAAAGTACTTGTGCTAAAGCGAACGCCTACAAGTAGAGAGGAAAGGCTGTGGGTTATTTCGTATTTATCCATGGTGAGACCTCATCTAGATTACGCAGTGCAGGTTTGGAATCCAAGTATGAAAAGGGATGTGAATGCGTTAGGAAAGGTGCAAGAGAGGGCAACAAAAATACCTTGGTCTCTAAGAAACATGTCGTATGAAATGATGTTGACGAAATTAGGACTGACAAAGCTGAGTGAAAGAAGAGTGAGAGGGGACTTGATTGAAATGTACAAATTAGTGAATGAAATAGAAAAGGTAGGCCTGGTCAAAAATCTTGTGAATAGATCAGAATACAAAGGTCCAGTCGGGGCGTTAAGAGGAAATAGCATCAGAATCCACAGAGAAAAATTCTCAGCTCAAATTAGAGACGATTTTGCAGCGGCAGTAAGCGACAGACATGTATTTTTCTCAAACAGAGTAGTTCCGCATTGGAATAAGTTGCCAGAAAATGTGGTGAAATCTAAGCCAATCGCTAATTTTAAAATAGCTTTAGATAAGTTCAATGGAATCGACTGCTACAGCTCCACACGGCCAATCGGTGGTGATTAGCTCAGAAACTCTACATGTTAGGTGTCGCAGCAAGAACTACTACTACTAAAAATAAATAAATCTATATAATAAATTTTGTTTTAACTAGGTCCAAAACTATTTATGCGAAATTTATCAGCTTAAACAAACTTTGTACCATTCATATCACTCGTTAGTAATCGGCGAAAATCTATTTTTAAGCTCTGATTAGAGCGTTTAAAATTCTAAATTCCAAAATAATCATTCAAATTTATTAAATTTTCATTCATTTTCAAAAATATATAATTTCAAGGTAAATCAACTGGCTAGTGCCCATGCCTCATGAGACTGATTAACACTTCATTTATTAGATTCATTATAAAAATATAGAATTAAAATAACATAAATTATATAAAAAAAATTGTAAAGAGTTATTAATCCAACTGTATTAGTTATTTGAAAAAATTTAACATAACGTAACTATTTAAGTTAAATAATTCAAATTTTGAAACAAAATCTATATAAATTAAATTTATGTTATTGAATATTGAAAGCTTAAACGTTGACATTGATCAATATTGATCATTTGATCACAAAAGAATTTACTAATCTCGAGTAAAAATATTCAAAAGTTTTTTTTCCACTTTTTGATTTTGCCATTGGTTCAATATATTGCCGTTGCTTAAATTATAATTCAAATTTCTTGAGTAATTTTTCTTTAATTTCTCTTTTGAATTCAGAGGTGTTGTATTAACACTAGAAGACCTAAAGTTTTTTATACCCTTAAGACCTAGACTTTTAAATTGATAAAAAAAGAACGAAAACAATTAATAAAAATTAAATTTAAATTTAAACAATTAATAATAATTAATATAAATTAATTAATCATTAATTAAATTCAATTAATTCTTTTAATGCTAAAAAAATAGTAAAAAAGGGGTTCAAAAAACTCCTCAGGTCTTCTAGTATTAAATAAGAAATTTGTAAGAGAAAGTTAGCATCATTTCAAAAATTCTATTTTACAGGTTATGATATTTCACTGTCAATTCGTACAATCTAAGATCTATTTTGAAAATAGTTTTAAAGAAGGCTCAAAGAAGAATTATAAAAAAAAGGATATTTTAGAATTCTAAATTTTTTTATTTTGTATTCAAGGTAAATAACATTATATAACGAAATTGATCAGACCTTTAGTACTTGCACATGCTAGTACCGGTTAAAACATAAAAAATGTAATCACTTTATGGCAATTGCTGCTTGGGACAAAAAAATTGAATCTGTAGAGGATCAACACGATGAAGTAACCTTTGTGTCAGACAAGACTCGTCGCTCAAAAAGGTACTTGAAAAGTAGATGAGCACCTCCGCTGTTATCTGCCAGGAAAGTAAAGGGACAAATTATAATTTACTCTTTACAATCGAATCGAAGAAAAGGATGACCAAAAGATCTCTGGCATAATAACCCAAAGATAATCAATGTATTGATCAGGTTCAAAAAGCATTGAGTCCATTAAGACATTCCATCCAAGCAATGGTAGAGCTGGTTCCAAAAAGACCAAGAATACAATTTTAAAAGACGTCAATTTAAAAAGAAAAAATTCTCAGAATAATATCTAGAGAAGAATGATTGAGGCTATTATTCAAAAAATTAATTTTTTGAAATAAATATAAAAATTTACAAATTATTGTACAAAATTTGAAATAAAATAAAATTAATGTTATTTTTAATTCCTCGTTTAGAAATTCATATAGTAATATATATAAAAAACAAAATTATTATTTAGAAAATAAAAATACTGAAAATAGAAATACTGAAAAAAGGGTTACTTTTAATTTACAATAACAAATTTAACTGAAAAAAAACAAAAAATTACGAAAAAAATGTCTTTTTTGAAGAAATACCAATTAATTTGTTGTTGGGGTCTCTAGAAACCTAGGCTATTGCCATAAATAAAGCTAGAGGTAAAGGCATAATTTAACTACCGGTTTGTAGTTTACGAGCATTGGATTTGTCTCTTGCCAGCCTTAAAAGATAATTCTTGGACATGCAAGCTTGCAAAAAAGAGTCTTACTTGGGATATTATTTGGTATCAGTGGGTAAAATGCCGAATTAGACTCAAAATAGTTACAAACAACGATTAAAGCGATTCAGTCTTACCAACAAGATTCATGACCATTCAAGCTGGGTAAAAGCAATAAACATCACGTCATTAGACAATCAGAAATGAAAAGAAAAGTTTTCACTTCGATGCTTATTATCAGTTCTTATATTAATAATTTTTACTGAAGATATGAAGCTCTCAACAAAATTGGACATGTCGAAAAAAAAGATAACGTATCTTAATTTTTAAAAAAAAAACACAAATTTTGTTTTTCTTGTTTTATGTTTGCAACAATTTGTACAATTTTTCTCTTATTTTATTATATTTAGTATCGATAAATAGAATTATTTCTTACACCAATATTTTTGTTTTGTTTTTTTGCATGAAAATAGCATAGGTAATAAGTATGCCGTTTAGAAAAGGCAAAATCAAACTGAAGATCTGCTAGAAGAAATTGATTGATGAACTTGGTATAAATATAACCAAATGTTTATTCAATATAATCGAAAATTACAAAAAGAAGATTATCTTTATAAATAATGAAAAATTTTTTTGAGTTCATTTTAAATTTAATTATAAAAATGTTTTTATGAAAGATTTTGTATCAGTTAAAAATTGTGTTTCATCACATTTTTTTATTTTATTATGTTTAGGTATTAATTCAACAAGATTGGCATGTATTAATTAAAAATGGTGTATTGCAAATTAATAACTTTTTATTATAACAAAAAAAGCTGAATCAGATAAATCTACTAATTTTAAATTTGCTTCTATACAGATTAGTTTCTTTAAGATTCGAAAACAGATCTGCAATTTTATTTTGACATAATTTTCTTAGTTAACGATTTGACATTAATAATCTTGACATTAAAGTATTAACATTAGATTTTAAGAAAATCGTTTTTCAACAAAAAAGTGTGTAAAAATTTAAACCAAAAATAATTAAAATTTTGTTATCAAGTCAGATCAATTAAAAATCTCTTTAAACGAATATATTTAATTCGATTAATATTCATTTATTTAAATATAAGCATAATTAAAGTTAAAAAATAAAAACTTAAATTTAATTTAATTTGTATACTAATATTTGATAAAGGCATCCTAGAAGGTAACTTAGCAACTTGAAAAAATCTTTCAAAGGTTTGAGCAATTTTGAATACTTTGTTTAGCTGATCATGTTTGCCCATCAAACTTAGGCCAATAGGTAAACCATCAGGGGCATTTTCGCTTTTTTCAGAGTACCCAACAGGCAAATTAAGAGTGGGCAAACCAGTTAATATTCCAAAAATAGCAACTGAAGTAAAAAAATCGCTATCTTCTTTTTGTCCACGAAGATCGGGCAGATTAGTTGAAGTTGGTATTATAATACAATCCAGATCATATAGTTCATACCATTTATAAATCAAATTTTTCATTTCTTCAGCTTTTAAATCAAAAATATTGCACTCAGATTGATCATTTGCTAAAATCAAACTAACATTAAAATCTTCTCTCCAATAATCATTTAAAAATTTGCTTTTAAATAATTGCTCAAAAGTCCTAAACGGAGAGTCGGACTCAAATCGTTCCACATCACCAAAATAGTTGTCCATTGATTTTTTTTTGCTACTGATTAAACATTGAACTAAAGAATCAAACATATTGTCTAATAGTTTAAATAAATTTTCAAATTCGGTATTGTTAAGGGAAAATTCTTGAACAGAAAGACCCAAAATCTTAAATCTATTTATTGTGCTTTCAAAAGCCAACTTGACTTCTTGGTCTATTTCGTATTTGGCTCCAAATCTTTGATTGTCCAAAAAACTTAAATTAAAATTGCTTACAAAGTTGGAAATGACTCCAATTTTGAGCTGCTCAAGTGGAATTTTATTTGAAAATTCTTGTCGAATGGAATCATTTTGTGCCATTATTGAAAATGTTGTCACTAAATCATCAATGTGTTTGGCAAAAGGCCCGACTGTATCAGCTTTTTCGAACAATGGTATTATTCCATCTAATGGTGTGGTGTTTAAAGAAGGCCTGAGTGAAAATATGCCATTGAAAGAACCGGGATACAAAACAGACCCTGATGTATCTGTGCCCAGAGAAATCACCGACAAGCCTGAGGATACAACAGCGCCTGAACCAAAACTACTTGGCCCACAACTACGCTCTGAATCAAAAGGATTCATGCATTCACCCACTATTTCACTTATTCTGTTTCCAAATGCCAGCTCTCCAAGGTTTGTTTTGAATAAAATAATTGCTCCCTGAGCCAAAAGCCTGTCTATCACTAGCGCATTCTTATTTGGTATTGAGTAGCGCAGAGATTTTATACCACCAGTGGTTGGAATTCCAGTCACATCTATGTTGTCTTTGACTGCCAATGGAACACAGTGAAGTAGACCCTTGAATTTTTTGTTTTTATGAAAATAATTGTCCAAATCAGCTGCCTGTTGAAGGGCGATCGGGTTGTTGCTGATAATGGCATTTATCATTGGATTGTATTTAACAACTCGCCTTTGGAAAAATTGGACAATGTTAGTACAATTATGTTCACCTGATGATATTAATGAGTGTATAGTCTCTATTTTAAAATCAAAGTTTTTAAATGAAAAAGCTTCTTTTTGGCAAAAAAGCACCAACAGTAAAAAAATCATCAACATTTCTTTAGAACAAGTATTAAAACTTAATAAATACTTGTCTATTTATATAAAATGTTGAAGTGATATTGACTTAGCAAATATTTATCTAAATATATTAATTATTTCTTTATGGCTAAGACATTATTCATTTTTTTTAAATAACGAAACGTAAAATACTAGCTAGATTTAAATATTTATTTAGTGAGTTTTTTTGTAAGATCTGATTTTTAATTAATTGTTGATAACCAAGTTTTTAATTAATTATAGTGCAGTTAATTGTGATAAATGAAGTTTTTTTGGTCTAGCTTTTAGCTTATCAAGTGATAAATTTTTTTTTTCATTTAAAAATTGCTTATTCATAAAATACAAAAGATGTATTTATTGTTTGACATTAAAAAATTAAAATTTAAAAGAAAATCGGAATATATTTTTCATTTTTAAAATAAAGAAAAAATTACTAACAATAATAATAAGTTATAATAATAATAGGTAATAAGCTACTGCAAACATTCTTGCGTGGAATGCGCATGAAAACAGGGACATGCACACCCTGAAATTTATATTTTTATTTTTTAAAAACTTGTCGCATTAGACTTGAAAGTTTCATATTTATTCTTGAATTGATTTATTGTTGTAGCTTCTAGGACTTCGGATGACGTTGTGTAGAGAATTTGGACCTGAATGCATTTAGTTGATGCTTGGCTGGATAATCTTCTCCTGTGGCCTCTAATTCCTCGAGTCGGTCTGGTTTGGGATAATGAGCTGCATTCTACAAGAGGTTTCTCTCAGCTTGCGTCATTAATTTTGTTGTTGAATTTGAATAATTGGATCAAGTCACCTCTTGTTCGACGTTCGTGGAGTGATGTTAAGCCTAAGACTACAAGACTGTACAACGATCCTCATACTTCCAGTTTGACATTTTATGTCACGTAAATGGAAACTTTTGAAAATGATAATCTGAAATTGATTAAATTAAAGTGCCAGCTAAAAGAAAATCTGCGAAAGTGAACTAAATAGATTCTTTAAATAATATTTTTTTAAATTAAATAATTTTAATTTTTTTTTATTTCAATTTTTAAATATTAATTCAGCTCATGCAAAAACTGTGCAAATGAATTGTGTATATATATTTTAACTTTTAATAAAAAAAATGTTTAAACTTTTAATTTTTTTTATTTTGAAATTAAAAAAAATTAACTGATACATTCAAATTTATTTTTACTGTTTCGAAAAAATCATCAAACATCACATTTAATAATATTTATCGAGTCGTCACTAGTTATGCAATTATAATTATCAATTCATTTATAAATAAAATGAAATTTAGAAATAAAATATAAAGTTGATAGAATTATTCTTACTTTTAACAAGCTTTCTTACGAAGATGTTTTACAAAGAAGACTTTTATGGTAGCTAAATGCGCATAAAACCAGGTACATGCAAGACCTAAAATTCCTATGTTTTGTTTTTATAGTTTGATTGAAAACTTATTGCATTAGACTAGAAGGCGTCACTTTTGTTGTTGTATTGGTTGACTGTTGTTGTTTCTATGACAATAGTCGGCAAGTCATTCCAATCTTTAGGAAGTTAAGAAGTTAGTCAAAGAAGCTAGGTTAAAATTAATTTCATCAAAAAGTTTCAACAAATTTTTAGAATCAAAATTTTTTATAATTAATAAAAAATATTCTTTTGTTTTCATGTCAATTTTTTTTAGATTATAAGCCTTGACTTTTTTTCTATCAATCTATTCTAGACTCGATTCATTATTTTCACCAAGTAATTCACGGTTTTCATCAGCATTTAATAGTTTATAGAATTTCGATATGTCTATCCACGTGACAGTGTTTTGGACTAATGAATGGTCATTTTTTCTTGTAAATAAATTTTTTTGATTGATACCTTATTTATTAGTAGGATATTTTTAGAATTTATATTTGTTAAAATACAGTGTTAACTTGAATTGACAAATTTTTATCGATGCATAGCATTCATTTGGATTATTTTTTTATGTCTTATTTTTTAAATTTTTATTTAAAATTTTTTGGAGAGTATAATGCAGCTCAGAATGTAGTTTAATTCTTTTTCCTTTTAATTTTAATATTTAAAATCAAATGAAAAATAGCTTTATTTCAAAAAATAAAATGGATTGTTATAAATAAAGTCTAAATATTCCTTAAACTACGAAATAATTGATTTCAAAGACTTTCAAATTGACAATTGAAAATGGTAAACAAAGATATTTAAAATTTTATAATCAAATATTTGTTAAAAAAGACATAAATTCGCAATGTTTTCAAATTTTTGAAATCCTGCTCAGAAAATTTATAAATTTTGCTTTTTCCTTTGAATAGAAATTATCAAATAAACAAAAAAATTCAATAAACATAAAGCCTTGTTATTATTTTTGAATATTTTTAAAATTTTTTCTCCTAAATAAAATCAAGAAATTATACTTAATGTTCATCAAATGTTTTCATATTTCATTAATTTTAACTGAATAAATTTTAAAAATTCTTTGCTTATTTTAATTTGTTTCAAATAAAATATTTAAAAAATTTTAAGAAAAAAAATTTGATTATTTTCTTCAAATACTCATTTTTAATTTTTAATTTATTTTTTGATTTCATTTAGCTTATTTCCAAAAGGTTTTTTAATTTTTTTTTAAAAAAAGTATGAATTTATATAGGGTATAATGATTCATTTAACGAGTTCATGACATTATTTTTTTTTTAAATTTAAATAGTTAAATAAAAAAAATTTTTCAGAACAAAAGTAATTTTTTGAGATAACAATTCAACGATATATTGCTTAGTTCTTTTTTAATCTAGTACGATTAAAAAAAAAGTGTTTACTTTTACCTTAAAAGAGTGCTAGCAACCAAACTTAAACAAAATTAAAAAGTTTCTTTTTTTGAATTGGAATAATTAGCAAATTTCTCAAGATGGCTCAACCTAGGACAAATTTGATTTCCCATGTATGCGATAAAGGCTTAGAAATAGTTGAAATAATTGTTCATACAGCTGCTAACATCCCATTAGTAGACAATAATCCTCCATTTTGTTTTGTAACAGGGTAAAACCACTCATTAAATAAATCATAAATTTTCTAAATTTCAACCAGACAGTCAAAGCAGTCAATGAGCACCAAAGACGAAGTCGAAAAGCCAAATGCAACAGTACCCCTTGAAGGCCAATTTCCGGTTTGGAATGATATTTTATTTGTCGAAACAATGGAAGAAAATGCTTTAAATGAAGAACTTTACATTTTGGTTATTGATGAGTCACATAATAAAAACATTGCTGAATTTCGGATTCCATGGGATTGGCTTACACCATTTAATCAATACCACCTTGAATTGAATATGGTAAAATTGGTTATTTAAATTAAATTTAAACACAATTTTGGAAATTTTTATCATTTTTAAATAAAGAATTTAGGACGGAAAACTTCTGAAACTCTTAAGTTATATGTTTCATTGACCAGAAAAACAAGTGCATTAGCCCAAAAAGAATTCAAATATTATGGTCTCGAAGTAATTTTTAGAATAATTTAAAATTAATTTCTTAATTTTATCATTAAGATGTTCCTTACTCATTTTGATAATCCAGTATCTCAAAAGATTTCATTATATACTGCGGCAAGAATTGTGCCAAACTATTATAATTATAAGTAATTTATGTGAATTTTTTAGAATTAAAAAAAAATAATTTTATTATTTGCTTTCTATTAGGAACACATTTTTAAAGTCATCTGAATCATCCATAATGTTCAATTCGATATATTTTCCTTCTCCGGCTAAAAACAACTTCAAAGCACCCTCATTTAGTATGGAGGGTCGTCCTCAAGTAAGACTTGAAGCTTTCAAGATTTCTAATATTCGAATCTTTTTTATTATGTGGAAATGCCTTTAAAAAATCAATGCTTTATTATGTATATTAATATTATTAATTAAAGATAAATTAAATTTTAAAATGACTAACAACTAATAAATAATAATGTCAATAATGTCGAACAATAATGTTTAAAGGTTTTGTTTTTAATTTATAAACGATTATTTTCAATTCCTATATTTTCAATTCAGGAAAATATAGGTCTTTAATACAAGTAAAAAATAAATATTTTTTAAACTATTATCCAGATAATACTGATTGTCTTTAAATGTTAAATTGCTATAATTCATTTTTTTTTTATAAAATGAAATAATTTCACATACCAAATATGACTTAAATTTTGAGGGTAAGCTGTTCAAGATAAAGATTTTTTGAAGCTATATGGTAATACATTAGATTTGGACCTCTTTTATTATCCGACTATTCTATACGTTTGAATTCATCTCCGTCCTCTGAAAGTTTAAGTTATTGCTTTTTTCTTTGTAGAGGATTTTTTACAGGAATAATTGAGAATGAAGAGGTTTCAGGAGCATTAAGTTCGTTTATATCTGGAACTAGGTTCATTTTAGATTTTTTTTAGATTTTTGAGTATTAAAAAAAGACTCTTAATATTTGTGCACAATATTTTTAGTAAAAATTCCACAGATTTAATAAAAATCCCAAATAATAAATAAAAAAAAATAATAAAGTTAATATTGTGTCAATTTTTTTATTTAAAATAAACATAATAAGTAAAAATACCAAAAAAAATTAATTTTTTCCATTTAATCAATAAAAAAAATATTTAGTAAAAGAATACTTTAAAAAAATCTTTCTATACCTAGTAAAACCATTTAGGTAGTAAAAACCTCTTTTTTTATTCATGACATCATTACAAGTTTTACAAATATTTAATAGATTAAACTCCATTTTGAAAATATATCCTTAAGTTTTGAAGATCATTTCAATCTGATGTTTCCAATTCAGATTTTTAAATTAATTTTAATTATTGATTTTAAATAAATTTTTAACTCAAAGAGATAATTCAATTTATTCTTTGAAATTTAATCTAATTTTTTACTTTGACTTTAACACCCAAATATTACCGTTTATCTCACCGTTTTGCACTTAGTTTCCATTTCTTTAAAATTATCAAAAAAATCAGACAATTTAAATTCAATATTCTTTCCTTTTGTCATCTGGTTAGATTCTTTCAAGACATTTTGATATGGAAATGACTCCGCATCATTAAGAATTTCGTCGTCAGGATTTAGTAATACGCTTTCACTTGATTTGATCTGATCGACGGATTGTATGTTGAGTATGACTTTGACGATGATTGTAATCGAGTTTTTTTTAATTTTTTTTAGCGGATAAAAAAATGTTTTCTTTTCTTAGTTAGAATTTCAAGTTATTTACTGACTGGATGAGTTCTTATTTTTTTGTCAATTAAAAAAATATATTGAGCTTTAATTTGAGTTTTCATAGGTTTAATTATTTTATTCATAATAGGTTCGGAAAAAAATAAAGAGATAAAAATATATAATTTTTGTTGATATTTTATATAAATTTGTGGTAATTTTTACTAAATTTATTGTATCCGATACTGACAGCCTTAAAAAAATAGTTTTAATATAATTAAAAATAAAATAAAATAATGTAAATTTTATAAATATAGATATTTTTTCATTTGTATTTATTTAATTAAAGTTTAAGTCCCATGAACAAATTGAAATATAATATTATTTATATTAAAGGGTAGAAAAATTTTATAGACAATTAAATATCTATTTTACAATTAAGTAAAAATATTATTTTTATTGTTTCTATATTTGAATCAATTGACAGATATTATTTTAATGGACATTAGAATATTCTTTTGAAAAATCTAGCATTTTATGAATTTTTAATTTTAAAAGGGTAACAATAATGTCTATTAGACTCCATAATCTTATCAGTTTCTCTTATTTCTGTAATTTTCCTTTTATACCGTAATGTACTACCATAGGCAGTCTCCTAGTAGACCGCCTCCGCAAGCTTGCTTGCCGCAGCTAATTATTATTATTATTATTAAAATTGACTCTTGTTTAATTAATATATTTTTGAACTATTTTATTGATTTTTGTTTTTTAAATTGGCATTCAAATTTTTAATTGATTTTTGTTATTTTAATAGACAGAAAAACATTGAGCCTTAACACAATAAGTAAAAAAATGAAAAAATAAAGTAAATTTAAGGTATCTTGAATCCTTTGTTCATTAAAGAGAATTATATTTTATTTAGAAATTAAATAAAATATTTCCTTAAATGAAGGTGACTTTAGCAACCCGGGCGTCTTCTATTCCGATTTGGAACCACAGCTTTATGTTTGCATCTAAAGAAGAAAAAGATGCAATGTTCAACGAAAAATTGGATGCAGCTATAGTCATTGAATTTTTTGCATTTAGTAAATGTAGGTTTATTAAAATTTGAAGATTTTTTTTTAATCTTTTTACAGATAATAAAATGTGGTCTATCAAAAATCTTCTTGGTTGGTGTAAAATTAAGCTTGATCAAAGATGTGGTGATCAATTACAGGAAGACAAAACAATGGCAGGTCTTCGAACCGAAGACATGTTAATCGAAACAGATGGATCACTAGTTGGTCAAGCATCAAAACATTTGACTGCTGAAGTGGTTTTACGAATGGTTCCAGAAAAATGCCCGAGAAAAACTTTAAATTCACAAACTCTGGCAAGTTTACCTATCCTAGATTCTTATTACTATGAAGATGATATAAAAAAAAATATTGAACCAGTTTATTTACAACCTAAATTCAAGAACAAGACTCGGACTCCGGAACCAATTAAGGTGAATCGGACGCCAAGAGTAGTTCATAGTCCAAAGTCGAATGAAATTATTCCCAAAATGGTACATAGTGCAAGGCAAAATGAGTTAATTTCAACACCGAGACAAAATGGAAATTTTCTAAACTATCTTAAAACTAATGTTACCGATTTTAGCAATGTTAAAATAAGTGATCCAGATCGTTTATTACTTTTTCAAAGAGATGATTTTTCTGAAATACCCACTGATTATCGCTATGCATTTCTAAGCTATCAACAACCAAATACCACTGACATGGAAGGATGGATTAGTTATTACAATAATTTAATTAATGCCTACAAAGCCTTGGTCAAAAAAATGAATGAAGACATTGTTTTGTACAGACAGCAATTGAGAAATTTAGAACTTTCCAATAGCCAGTTGAGCTCTAAAATGAATAACTTTGAGGACAAAAAGCAGGCTTTGTTAAAACTGGCTGAAATAAATGAAACTGACAAGACCAAACTAAATCAATCATTTAGTATGAATTAAAAATATCTAATTTAATCAACAATTTTTTTTTAAATTTCAAAGTTGAATTAAAAACTCGAATTGCTATCAAGACTAACGAAAATGTGGTACTCAAAGACCAAATTGATAGACTACGACGCGAATTAGAGAGAGTATTTTATATTTTTATTTTTAAAGATGTTATATTAATTTTTTGTAGAGAAAAGATGCCGAAAATGAAATGAAAAAAATGATTTTGGCTCAATCATCTTTGAATAATGAGCTGGATTTAATGAGACAACGACTCTCTAAGGCATATGGTTTAGAAGATACTGTAAGAAGACAAGAAATTGTAATTGAGAAGCTTGAGGCATATGTCAAAAGGCTTAACAGGCAAAGAAGAGGTAACATTTTTTTTAAAATTTTATATATATATTAATTTTTATTTTTATTTAGCAGAAGCTAAATCTTCAGGCTATTTCAATATAAACAATGATGATTTTAGCCTTGAAATATAATTAAAAATTTTAAGCATTTTGAATATTAGCTTGTATAATAAATATTTACTTGGTATTTTTTAAAATCTAAACTAAAAATGTAAATCAGTTGTTCTTTCTAAATGATTTTGATTTGAAAAAAAATTTTTTTAAATTGTGGGTCTTTTATTTCATATATGAGGCTTTAATTTTTCTAAATTATTCGAAAAATTGAAACTAATTAATTTTAAATAGACAAAAATAATAAAATTTTAATTAAATTTAATCTTATTTTAAATAAATGTTACAAATTGTAAATAAAAATTCAAATTCATTATCGTTTTTAATTTATGACTTATCACTGTTTTAAAAGTAATAATAAAAAATAAATGTTCCTTTTCTTTCCTAGTCGATAATGGGGAGGCACTCGTCTCCTTTCCCAGTACCTATTTGAGCAACGGCCCGGACCTGACACAGAGGTAACTGCATCGAGTTAATCATCAACACCACTATTATTACCCATTCTAAACCAGTTCCCCTTTTTTTATGATGAGAGGGGTTTAAACATTCGTCCCGTACTGCAGATATATTTTGGAGATTTTTCCATCCTCATGCTTGTATAACTAACACACAAGCCATTTACGAACGGTTACTTTTTTGTAAAAATGAATCTGTAAAATGTATTTTACCTTTAATTTTTTTGATATGTCAAATTTGGAAAAATGGATTAGAACAAAATGTTAAAAATATTAACAAATTTTTTCTTAATCTCCAATAAAATATATGTTGAATATTGTGGCAAAAGAACATTCAACACCAGGTTAATACCCTAAGCATAAAAATCCTCTTTTTGATATAAATACGTGGATTGTCATAAACATCCTGATTTCTTCTCTCCCTATAAAGGATAAATTTAAAAAAGGATCCTTAATCATTTAGGATTAATATTCATCACCAAGAAAGTTCAAAAGGAAAATCCCTTTTTATTACAATTTGGTATTTTTTCAAATTTTTTAAAAAATATTAAATCAAAAAATAAAATCAAAAAATATTTCATTTATAATGTCTCTGAATCTAAATAACAACAAAATAAACTTAAATTTTTAATTTTTGATCTTTAAAAAGTTAACTAAAACATAAAGTTAAATATTATTATTTCAAAAATAGTGGTCTTCCTCGACTTCGCAAAGGCTTTCGATAGAGTGTGTCATGCGTCATTAAGAGCTAAGTTGGTAGCCTGTGGCTTCTGTCCTGGCATCGTCGACTGGGTCACTGATTTCCTGTCCAGGAGGCAGCAGCGGGTTGTGATGGGTCAGCACACAGCCGATTGGGTCGATGTGTCGAGTGGTGTCCCCCAAGGCAGTGTCCTCGGTCCGCTCCTGTTCGTCATCTTCATCAACGATATGCCTGCGGCAGTCAGCCATCTAGTCAAACTATTCGCCGATAACAGCAAACTGACCGCAACGATACGCAGCACAAACGACCTAACCACACTGAACTCGACCTCGACGCTCTATCCGAGTGGTCGAATACTTGGCGAATGCTCTTCAATGTGAGCAAATGTAAGGCGATGGATTTCAGCAAGTCCGGCAAGATCAACTACGCACTGCCTGAACTACATATGGGTGAGGATGATTCCAGGAGCGCGCTCGCCCTCGTCGACACCAAAAAGGATCTGGGAGTCACATTCGCACGTAACTTAAAATTTTCTATCCACATTAAAAATCAAGTCAACAGAGCCACAGTAATACTCGGCCAGTTGAAGAGATCTTTCAGGTTCTGGACCTTAGATACGTGCAGGACCCTCTACTGTGCTTATGTTAGACCCCACCTGGAATACGCCGCTGTTGTCTGGTCCTCCCCTAGCACGAAAGACGCCAAGATGCTGGAACAGGTGCAGAGGAGGGCCACCAAACTGATGCCCCGTATCAAGAACTGGCGTTACGAAGATCGCCTTGCCGTCTTAGGTCTAACTTCCCTCCACGAGCGCCGTCCATATATTCTAGTCCTGTCCATTTTGGTCACTCTTGTTGCGAGTATAATCCTAAACAACGCATTGCTTAGCTGGTTCAAATTCGAAATTTCCAACTCTTTTATCCTAATAGTGTAAATTGAAACTAATTTTGATTTCTAATATTAAAATAAAATTAATTTTTTTTTTCTAAAGTGATATTGTTATTTATACATTGTTGTTGATTGATGTAAAAAAGTGTAATATTATATTCAATAGTGCATTCGAAATTAAGAATTTGAAAGAAGCGAAAAAATCCGTGGTACAGAATTTGGCATCGTATGCATCCAGCTCTAGTTTAGACACTTTTTGTATGATTTTATTAATTGCTTTGGGAAATCTTAGTGAATCGAAAGAGATTAAAAATTTTTCAATATTTGGCTGTTTGTTGCTTGCATCGAACTTTTTAATATCATTAACAATATTTCCGGCTCTACTTTCACTCATTCTTCAAGTAAGTTTTATTTAATTCTTTTTCAATTTTTCTTCATTTATGAATTAAATAAGCTCGATTTGAGATTTTCTTAATTTTGGTCCCTTTTTATATCAATTTTATTTTATTTTATCTTTTTGAAAAAAAAATCTAAAATTTTCTTTATTTTAATTTAATAGTAAAATTTCTTTTAGATTAAAATTTAGGTTATCTAATCGCTTTTTTATTTTTTTTGGCCATGATAATTTGTTTTTTCTTTTAAATTAAACTTTAAAAGTTACCCTTTTTATCAGAAAATAATTAATAATTTATAATTTAATTTGATAAACTATTTTTTGAAAATTTTCCATAAAAATAAGTTTATTTTTGTTATTTAAATATTAGCTATTTTTGAATAAAATTAGATGAAAATAATTGTTCAAACGAATAAAAAATGTAAAAATATAGAAAAAAATTATTTAAATAAAATTGACAAAAGAAACAAAAGGCCGGGCACGTGGAGACCTGATCCAGATGTTTAAGCTCGCCAATGGCATCAACGAAGTTGAATGGGTGAACCCTCCGGTTCTAGCAAACTCACTCTCCCTCACCGGACCGGCCAGAGGCATCAGAGGTCATGCGAGAAGACTGTCCGGCCAGGCCTCCATCAAGTGTCTACAAAGAGCCAATACATTCACGAACAGAGTGGTTAACGAATGGAACGCCCTGCCTGCCTCCAACGTCAACGCCACCTCGGTAAACCAGTTCAAGAACCGATACGACGCCGTCCGGTCTTGTACCCAAACTACCGTTCCATAGGCACCACAAACAATTTTATTATTTATTCGTTATATTTTTTTTATTCTTGCAAAAATTATTTAACTTTTTTTAACCCTAAAATTTTTATTGTATATTTTTATCAGTGTTTTATCTCATTATGTGCAACGAGCTACCATAGGCGACCTCTCATGTAGGACGCCTCCGCAAGCTAGTCTTGCTGTAGCTTTTTTATAATAATAATAATAATAAATGAATACAAAACATTACAAACAAAAATGAGACGAAAGCTCGAATGTTTTTGTGTGAACAAAATCAATTCTGAAGTCGAGCTTGATTAATTTTTTTAAAAATCAAACTTTTCTAATGTTTTAATTGATTTTTTTACTTACTTTACTTGGTTTTCTTTTAATTTTTACAAAAAAGTTTATGTTTTATTAACATTTAAGAAAAAAAAATATTTGTTTGGTAACAGTTTAAAAAATAAACTAATTTTTAACTAATAAGCAAAATTTAGTTAATAAGTTAAGCAAAATTTTATCCTCTAGCCGGAATATCTCAGCCATTTACTCGCGATATTCGAGAAAAAAATCAATTTTTTTCGAATATAAGCGCGTCTGGCTTGTATTCAAGCATCTCTTTCTACAAAGTAACAAAATATATTTTTAGTCTGATCATGTCAATATACTACACATTTAAACATTCGTTTCCTTTGCTCACGGGATACGTTAAGATAAATATAATTATTATAAAAAATTTAAATTATTAAGAAATCTAGATTTCAAAATAATATAGACTTTTTTTTTAAAAAAAATCTTATATTTAAAAACATTTTTGTAATAAAATTTAAAAAATCTAATTTTCTAAAAATTTATTTATAATTTATCAATTAAAAAACTTTAATTAAAAGCTTCTTCATACACAAATTTGTTCTGTTCTATAAGCATTTTGGCAAAATTTTCAATATAATTTTCGGTGAAAAGATTAGGCTTTGATTTTTCGGAATTTATTTTAATATTTTTTAATTTAGCACCTTTTTCTTCCATTTGATTTATAGCCGAGCCAATTGGACCATAATACGACTCAATTGAACTAGTTTGTTCACTTGATGAAACAGACAAACAGTCCCACTCAGCTGGTTCAATATTATCATCCACAGTGTTTACCGATTTGTTAAGCTCATTTTTTATTTTTTCCTTTTTTTCTTCATTTTTTAACTCGTGAAATTTTATTCGGCACACTTCGGCTAACTCACGCGCACCACTATCATAAGCAGCATAGAACAAGTCATTAAACAAATCCTTATTTCCCAAATCGTCAGCAAGACGAAGCGCTTTTTCCAAGCGAGAATTTTTTACCAAAACAAAAAAAAATTTCCTCGCATATTTGGACACCTGAAATTTATACTCTAAAATAACATCTTCGGCCAACTGTTTAGTAGGCCTATAGAATCCACCAAGCACTCTTTCACACAAATCACAAGCGTCATTATCAAAACTAATTCTATTCGATAAAAGAACATTTAAATTTTTTTGCAAACAACCCAAACATTCGACTGGAATTCGGTTCCAGTCTAACGATTCGTACAAATTAACAGATTTTTTAACATTGTCCAAAGATAACTTATAATTTTTTAAATAAAAATTTGTCAAATCTAAAGAATTTAAATTTAGACCCAGTCCTAATTTAAAAAGACCAAAAGGCCCTTTGGTAAACTTAAAACAAGACCAGGGTGAGTCCCAGTTATTTAAAGAAGAAGAAAAAACTTCCATCTGATTGAGACCATTTGGCAAAAATAAATTTTCGTTCAACTTTGAGCTTATGGAATTAAATTTTAGAAAATATCTGGTGTTGTACTTGAGTCCAATTTCGTTCAGACCAATATCCAAAAGTTTCAAATCTCCATTTTTATTAACTGCATAAAAGCAGTAATTTTCAATCACCCACTCCAAATAGTGCCAGTGGCCATCATTAATTCGCGATTTTTTAATTGAATTTTTGTAAAAATCATACAAAACTATTTCAGAATTTTCGCTTAAAATTAAAATAAATGAGCCTTTAATTTTTGTACAAATAACTTTAGTTTTCGTATAAAACATTTTAAGTTTGATCTTGACCGGCTTGAAGTCTTCTTTTTGAGGCTCTTTGGACAAACATTTATAAATAATTACTGAATACTTTTGATCGTTTATGTACTCAATCTGTTCAATGGAAATTAAGTTTTCTTCAATGTGACCAATTTTGAGTAATAATCCTTCAGATTTGTACATGTATTCCAGTAGATTGGAATCACCTAAGTCACTTGTCAGGATTAAAATATTATTTCTTAGATCGTCTCGGTCTAATAATGATCGTTGGCTCATTATTTCGACTTTATTTTGCCACCATAAGGTAAAGTAATCGCCAGACTCATTGTTTAAAATAAATTTTTCAATACAAACTTCGGGACATGTAAATTCATAACTCATTGCCAAATTTGCATCGAAAGCTTCTAATTTTTCCAAGTTGGACGAGTTAGAATAATAATCAAAAAATTGGTTTGATTTTTTAAATTTAATTAAATCTATTTTTGATTTATCTGAGTAAGAAATTAGAAGAGTGCAAGATTTTGAAA
The DNA here is from genome assembly GCA_025491095.1 of Brachionus asplanchnoidis. Classification (NCBI taxonomy): domain Eukaryota; kingdom Metazoa; phylum Rotifera; class Eurotatoria; order Ploima; family Brachionidae; genus Brachionus; species Brachionus asplanchnoidis. The sequence goes on along the minus strand of JAILYF010000010.1, from coordinate 4,308,419 downwards.
TTTTAACTTGAAAATCAGATAGATTTTTAGAACTTAGCTTTAGTTTTTCCAAAGACTTGTCGATTACAATTTTAATCACATCTCCAGATATTTGGTCAATTGATAGCCAGATGATAGTTCCAGTTTGAGTAATCAATGCTAATCTACTTTGACTCAGCCATAATATTTTTATTAATCTGACTTGAGTTGATAATAGCGAATCTAATTCTTTGACTTGATCTTTAAGCTTACTCATTTTATTCGGAATCGTAGCAATTCGATTATGCAGCACAAAATGTCTACCTTGTTGGATATTGAAGTTTTCTGTAAATTCAGCATACAGGTTTTTTCTAGTTGGTTCAAAATGAGTTCGATCATGGTAAAATGTAACAGCGACATTCGATTCATCATAACCAATTTGTTTTAATGTTAAAAAATGAACCGAGCAGCTCACACAGTCCATGATTTTAATCTAAATAATTTAAATTTTTGTATTTATTAAATAATAAAATTAGATAAAGGCTTAAAATTAAAAAAAAATAATGTTATGTTTTCTTGAAGCTCTTGACTAGAGTTGGTTAAAAGCCAAAGTCAAAAAATTAATGAGCAAGACACTTCAATTCATTTAGATAGAAAAAAAAGTTTAAAAAGCATAAAAATGATAAAGGTTTACTAAAGAAGTGTATTTTATTGGAGATTATTTGAAAAAATAAAATTTTAAATTATTTAGAATCAAGTTCGGGATTTTTTCAGAAAAATTTCGTAAAGATATTTTAACATTAAACATAACTGAAAAGGAATTTATTTATTTTCATAATTTTATAAAGAGATTCTTGTTCGGTTTAATGCATCACTGTAAATTTATTTATTTTTATATTAAGTATCACGTATTAGGTCCTTGAGAAATAAATCTAATTAAAATTCAAGATTATTTAAAAAATTCAAATGAAAAAATGAATTTATAAAGTAAATAAAATATTCAAAAAATAAATTACTTTGCAGATAAATTAAAAAAAAGTTAAGTAATGGAAATTTTGCTAAAGAATAAACATCTAATCTAGTAAATTGAAAATTTAATGACGTAATTCTATTTAAAACTCCTCACCGATCTGACCATCTGAACAAAACAATCAAGCTTATTATTAAAAGGTGAAAAATCTTTAAAAGGTGAAAAATTAGTTCCGTAAATACAATTTAGGGTAAAAATTAAATTAAATAGTTTTTAAAAATTTTCTTTAGTTTCAGAATTATTAAAAATTATATAGATTTTAAGAGATCCTAAAGAACTAAATATAAAAAAACAAAAAAATAAACAAATTTTAAGCTTTTTAACCTAAGATCTCACAGTCAACTTTTTTTTTGTTTAAACTTATTTTTCTAGTAGGAAAATTAATGCTTTATTGACAAATTAAAACTAATCACTTTTAAAATTTTTAAAAGAGTATCCATAATTTTCATAACCTCTACAATTAAACATATACTTAAGTTTAATTTCAAAATTATCAGAGATTTAAACAACGCTAGATCGGTATCTAATCAATCTAGAAAAAATTATCTAAACCAGAAATTTAAAACACTTAAATTTTGTGAAAACCAATTTGGCTTTGAAAAAAAAAAACTTTTAATCACAAATTTTTTTACGGAACAGTAATCATATCATACTTAATCATATCTGCAATGGATTTGATAACTTCTGTAACTATTTGTAATTTTTGACTTAATAAAAAAAATTTTAATATTAGTTGTTAAATTTAATCTCTTAAATAGTTACAGAAGTTATCAAATCCATTGCAGATTATTGACAAAAAATTTAAAAAAATTTTCGTCTATCGTTTTGACCAAAGCAAAACATATAATTAATAAGACCTTTTAAATTAAAGTTACTTATTAACTTGATTTTGCTTAATTAATTTTTAGATAAAATAAAATTTTTAGTATCATATTCCTTTCGCAAAAATTTAACCCAAATAAATCAATTTCCTAAAAACAATCAAATTAAATTGATGCACATAAATAAATACTGAAATTTCTAAGAATCTTAAATTTTGAGGATTTTCTCATTTTTTTCTTATCTTTCATTGCATTTATTTAAATCTCTATTTAGAGAGATACCTAACACAAAATATTAATAAAATTTGGCTTAAAGAACTAATAAAATAAGATTGAATGTGGTTGTTTAAAATTAAATATGTCTTTTTTAATCAATAATTCATTTTATACTTTTTATTTCTATTTCTTTTTAAAGGAGGCTAATTCAATTTATAAAAGAATTTTAAGATAAATTTCAAACTGAATTAAAAAAATTTTAAAAAATTACATTTAAAATTTAATAATTAAAATTTCGAAACTTAAGATAAAAATTATGTTTTTTAATTTTGATCAGAGAGAAAATTTAAATCAATTTTGAAATGACAAGATTTCAGATTAAATAAATAATTTTTATTATACAATTTAATTGTATGAAATCTTAAAAATCAAATTTTATTCGTTTGTTATCCTCATTCTTTTTTGAACTATTCAAATTCGGACGTTTCAGTATAATCTTTTTTGGACTTGTTTCCACACTAAGCATTTCTTGGTCATGATCAAAATTCGTCTTAAATCTTTTTTGCCTGCGCTCTTTAGCTTCACTCAAAGAAATATTCTCGAGTTTTCTTAATTAATTAAACATTAATTTCATATAAAAAAAGTTAATCTGGCATACAATGAAACCACTTTAGTTTCTTCATGTTTACATGATTTTCTTAAACGCTGTGGCTGAGGCTTAACGAATTTAAGATAAAACTCTATCAATTCTTGTTTCGATTCACTATCACCAAGCTTTATACCTTTCTTTAAAAATTTTTAAGTGAACTAGAATCAATGGTCTAAATTAATCAAATACATTTTCTAATATTCTTCTTAACTCCTCAATAGACAAAAGGCCTGGTTCTATATCCATCTATAAACAAAAATTAGCTTTTGCTTTAAAAAAAAGATGGTCTTGCTAATACCATTTGATGGTTAAAAGGTAAACTAATTTTTGAAAAAAAATTTATTTACAGTTAAAAAGATGGATTTAAATATTTGATTTAATTTTTTTTTAATTTTTTTTTGGTGTTAAAACCGTATCGGACACGGAACGCTTTAGTGTCAACTTCTCACTTTTTTCATCTTGATTACTTTTTTCTTTTTTAAATTCTGCTAGATCATCGATAAACATTACAGTTTGAGCCCAGCCAGCGTACTTACCCCACAATTGCCTAAAGCTATCTGCTATCTGTTTGTATGTTTTATCACTGAGCGATTTTTTTGCCTCTTTGGGAACAAAATTGTACATATTTCTAGCCAAATTTAGTACATGTGTATCCACCGGAATGGCTTCTAATTTGTCCAAAGACATCAGACTGATACAATCAGCCACTTTTTTGCCTATTCCAGGTATCTTAACCAACTCATTAATTGTATCAGTGTAACTATTTTCCCGCAAAGAAAACAACCATTGTTCATCAAAGTTGTTTTTAATGTAAACAGCAGCTTGATAAATAAACTTAGCCCTGTACCCGAAATTAAGCTTTCTTAATTTATCTTCCACGTCGCTTTGGCTCAAGCGCTCAATAGAGGGAAACATGTAGTAGTCTGTGTCGTTTAATGTTCCAATTAATTCACCAAAATGGCAGCACATATTGTTTACCATTTGGGTTATTCTTTTGATATTGTTGTTTGATGAGCAGATAAAAGAGAATAAATTTTCGACAGGATCAAGTCGAAGGACTCTAATTCCATTCAAAACATTGCCATATTGTTCAATTCGTTTGCAAAAGTTTGCGTCTTTTTGTGACCAATTTTGATAAAGATCACCAAGGTCTTCGTTCAAATGAAAATATTCTTTTAGTTCTTCATCGATATTTCCGGGATGTTTAGTTATCAGTTGATTGTAATGAACAGTGTATTCGATTGATGCTTCGGATTGTCTTAGAGTAAATATTTTGTCTCGGATGACACCAGTGAATTCGTTGTCATCATTTTTGGATATGAACCAGCGGAAAGATTGGCCGCCTCTTAAACATGCTTTTAAATTTAGATCTTTTTTTGAATATGATAGAATGCCCTTAATAATATTGAATGTCATCTTAAAAATGACCTTAAAAAATTAAATATTTGGTTGCCTAGGTTATTTTTATTAAAATTTTATTACTAACAAGATGCTGAAATATTTTTTTAAATATTTATTTCGATTTTTAAAACAAAATTAACAAAAATTTAGTCTTGTATAAAAGTTTTGTAAAAATGTAGAAGCGCTTGTTTCTTTTTTTTGCAATTTGTCTTTAAATTATTAGTTGAATAAGATAATCATTTTGTAAAGATTTAGTTAATTTTTCAGCTAAATATATTGTTCATTTTAAAATTAATTAAAAAAAGCTCTACCTCAATGATTTATGACTAATTATGGCTAAATGAAAAAAAATGAAATGAACAATTAAGTATTCAATATAAAAAATCGAATAAGATGAAAAGTATATTGACAGAAAAATATATTTTTGATCTGAAGGTACCACTTGCAAGCTGAAAAGTTCCTTTTGAACCATCTTTGACGGTTTTTAGTTAATTTAAATATTGATGCAATTTATGACTAGTTTAAAATGCTTTTGATCTGGTAAATCGGAAGAAAATGTGAGAGAACACACAATTTATTGGCTTAAAAATCAATAATTAATATATTTAAATTTTTTTTATTTAATGAACACAATTTAAATTGAAATCAATCAATTTCTCCTACAAAATGAAATCAAAATACTAAAAATAATATCTTAAGTCCAGACTTGACTTTTACTTCATGACTTTGACTTTCGACCAACTCTGATTTATTCCGTATTTTTAATTAGCTCAATGTAAAAAAGTGGGCCAAAAAGTGACTCTTTGTACTAGGTATAATTATTTGGTAGCAAAAAATACCTTTTTTAAACAATTTGGTTGGATAGTCACATTCTGAATTTTTCTTTGGACGATTTCGGTTTCATGGTCAAAAGGAACTTTTAAATCAGCTTTTTTTTATATTTTCTCAATATTTTTTAAACCATATTTAATAATACTGCAAATTTAATTGAACTTTAAATAAAATAAAAATAATATGTTTTTTTAGATTATCTATTTTATTTTTAATTTTTTCTTTATTTTGTAAAATTAATTCTGATAGAAAATCAAGAGTGTATTTTTTAGGGTTTTTTTTTTTAAATCAAACGTTTGTCTCTTACCTTATTACACAGTACGGTGTATTTTTCTTAAATATTAAATTCTGAAATTTAAATTGAATTAACGAATTTTATTTTTAAATTTTGAAGATTTTTTTCATTGAAAATTTGACATGTATAGTAAATCGTAATAAATAATAATAATAAAAGATAATTTTGATTGAAAATTATTTATTATAATTATTTTTTTAAATAATTTTTAAGTTATTTTAAGCGTCAATCTATTGATAAATTAATTACTTAGATACCTGTGTAAACAAAGGAATGTCTAAAATTTAATTTACCTGAAGTTTTTTTAACCTTGATTATAATTTTAGAAAGGATATTCGAATCATGACAAAATTCTAATTTAACGGTCAGAATTTTTCTTCAATTATATTAAAGTCAATCAAATTTAAACGAGGAACAAAGATTTTATTTTAAATCTATTTTTTCAATTTACAAGCGAAACTTTTTTTTCAAGTAAATTTTATGCTGTATTTTTCTTAAAATTAAGAAAGAATTTTTTGGGGACTATTTATTTTAAATAACTTTTCTACTGTTTAACATTTTACAAAATGACGCAATATTAGACTAATCCAGGACTGGGTTCATTTGATATTCCAAATGTCATGAATAAATATAATTTTCGAATATTTCCAAAATTAATTTTTTTCAAAATAGCGAGGATGGTCTCATGCTATTGATAACAATCTAATTCATGGTTTTTGATTAAAAGTTTAACTTCTTAATTAATTTATATGATACTTTCTAATATTTTCTTTGTGTACATTTTTCGAATTAAAATAAAAGAATTTTGACTATAGCATTAATTATAATTATTAAAAGAAAATTTTATTTTAGGCAAATTTTTTTAAATTAAATTTGACGCATTTTAATAACACCTTAGCTTAATATTATTTAAAAAATGACGAGACTAATAAAACAAATTTTGTTTATTTTCCTTAACATTGAAATAGACTAGATTTTTGAAATAAATAGTGATACAAAATTTAGATTAGTTAATCTAAATAAATTAATAATAAAGACTGGTAAAAAGTGTTAATTTATCTAAAAATTAGAATGAAGAGTTTTGATAATTAGTTCTAAATTAAAAGCTTAAAGGTATGATGGAATTTTCAAACACTTGGTCTTATTTACCATTGTCAGACTGCTTGGCAACGGTGATGTCAATCAGCTGCCTCAAATCTAAACATTTCTCATTTAAAAATACCTGTAAGCTGCTTGTAAAAATTCATTTTTTATTTAGTTTAAAATAAAATTTTAAATTTGATTTACTAGAGTAGTTTGACTAAGCTTAATTATAATATCAGTTATATATCAAACAAATAAAAAACAAAAAGTGGTCCGACTTAATATTGTAAAAAAAAATGGTTCGACTTAAACTCACAATCGTTCGATTCTAAAACTTTGTTAAATTTAAACCAAAACTCAAATATGTTCTTGTTCTATTATTTTAAAAATAGTGCGCTTTGAATTATTTGAAGCAATGGTTGGTTTCTTCCGCACTCTAAAGACAAAAAAATGGCATTTTTTCCATCAAAATATTTTTTCTCATTTTTCACAAATTTGCATCTGTCTAGACTTGCATGGAGTACTCGTTTATTCAGACCTAAAATCTTCATTAAATATTGCAATATTTCTAAATTATGAAATATGAGTTACTCAATAAAGGTTGCTTTAATTAACAAATTTTAGCTTTTTAGATAAGATTCCATCATTTTCCGGAGATGGAAAGTCAAAAAATTCTCAGCGATGTGTTCAAATTGTTTAGCGGAACGAGCGTATACAACCCGTTCGAGGTTATTATTGTCATGATATCGATATGTATCAGTCTATCAATATTGTCAAATACAACCAATGTGACAAAACCAGACACTGAATTGCCCAAGATAAACATCGACCCGGCCTCTAACTTCTCTTTTCTAATGTTACTACGGTGCCTAGCGTTCATTTGTGTCCTTTTTCAGCTGAAAAAACTTCACAAAATCCACTCAAAATTTAATTTTTGTAATTAAAAAAAAATGATTTAAAAGACTAAAAAAATATTTTTTTTTATATTCTAGTCCTGTCCATTTTGGTCACTCTTGTTGCGAGTATAATCCTAAACAACGCATTGCTTAGCTGGTTCAAATTCGAAATTTCCAACTCTTTTATCCTAATAGTGTAAATTGAAACTAATTTTGATTTCTAATATTAAAATAAAATTAATTTTTTTTTTCTAAAGTGATATTGTTATTTATACATTGTTGTTGATTGATGTAAAAAAGTGTAATATTATATTCAATAGTGCATTCGAAATTAAGAATTTGAAAGAAGCGAAAAAATCCGTGGTACAGAATTTGGCATCGTATGCATCCAGCTCTAGTTTAGACACTTTTTGTATGATTTTATTAATTGCTTTGGGAAATCTTAGTGAATCGAAAGAGATTAAAAATTTTTCAATATTTGGCTGTTTGTTGCTTGCATCGAACTTTTTAATATCATTAACAATATTTCCGGCTCTACTTTCACTCATTCTTCAAGTAAGTTTTATTTAATTCTTTTTCAATTTTTCTTCATTTATGAATTAAATAAGCTCGATTTGAGATTTTCTTAATTTTGGTCCCTTTTTATATCAATTTTATTTTATTTTATCTTTTTGAAAAAAAAATCTAAAATTTTCTTTATTTTAATTTAATAGTAAAATTTCTTTTAGATTAAAATTTAGGTTATCTAATCGCTTTTTTATTTTTTTTGGCCATGATAATTTGTTTTTTCTTTTAAATTAAACTTTAAAAGTTACCCTTTTTATCAGAAAATAATTAATAATTTATAATTTAATTTGATAAACTATTTTTTGAAAATTTTCCATAAAAATAAGTTTATTTTTGTTATTTAAATATTAGCTATTTTTGAATAAAATTAGATGAAAATAATTGTTCAAACGAATAAAAAATGTAAAAATATAGAAAAAAATTATTTAAATAAAATTGACAAAAGAAACAAAAGGCCGGGCACGTGGAGACCTGATCCAGATGTTTAAGCTCGCCAATGGCATCAACGAAGTTGAATGGGTGAACCCTCCGGTTCTAGCAAACTCACTCTCCCTCACCGGACCGGCCAGAGGCATCAGAGGTCATGCGAGAAGACTGTCCGGCCAGGCCTCCATCAAGTGTCTACAAAGAGCCAATACATTCACGAACAGAGTGGTTAACGAATGGAACGCCCTGCCTGCCTCCAACGTCAACGCCACCTCGGTAAACCAGTTCAAGAACCGATACGACGCCGTCCGGTCTTGTACCCAAACTACCGTTCCATAGGCACCACAAACAATTTTATTATTTATTCGTTATATTTTTTTTATTCTTGCAAAAATTATTTAACTTTTTTTAACCCTAAAATTTTTATTGTATATTTTTATCAGTGTTTTATCTCATTATGTGCAACGAGCTACCATAGGCGACCTCTCATGTAGGACGCCTCCGCAAGCTAGTCTTGCTGTAGCTTTTTTATAATAATAATAATAATAAATGAATACAAAACATTACAAACAAAAATGAGACGAAAGCTCGAATGTTTTTGTGTGAACAAAATCAATTCTGAAGTCGAGCTTGATTAATTTTTTTAAAAATCAAACTTTTCTAATGTTTTAATTGATTTTTTTACTTACTTTACTTGGTTTTCTTTTAATTTTTACAAAAAAGTTTATGTTTTATTAACATTTAAGAAAAAAAAATATTTGTTTGGTAACAGTTTAAAAAATAAACTAATTTTTAACTAATAAGCAAAATTTAGTTAATAAGTTAAGCAAAATTTTATCCTCTAGCCGGAATATCTCAGCCATTTACTCGCGATATTCGAGAAAAAAATCAATTTTTTTCGAATATAAGCGCGTCTGGCTTGTATTCAAGCATCTCTTTCTACAAAGTAACAAAATATATTTTTAGTCTGATCATGTCAATATACTACACATTTAAACATTCGTTTCCTTTGCTCACGGGATACGTTAAGATAAATATAATTATTATAAAAAATTTAAATTATTAAGAAATCTAGATTTCAAAATAATATAGACTTTTTTTTTAAAAAAAATCTTATATTTAAAAACATTTTTGTAATAAAATTTAAAAAATCTAATTTTCTAAAAATTTATTTATAATTTATCAATTAAAAAACTTTAATTAAAAGCTTCTTCATACACAAATTTGTTCTGTTCTATAAGCATTTTGGCAAAATTTTCAATATCATTTTCGGTGAAAAGATTAGGCTTTGATTTTTCGGAATTTATTTTAATATTTTTTAATTTAGCACCTTTTTCTTCCATTTGATTTATAGCCGAGCCAATTGGACCATAATACGACTCAATTGAACTAGTTTGTTCACTTGATGAAACAGACAAACAGTCCCACTCAGCTGGTTCAATATTATCATCCACAGTGTTTACCGATTTGTTAAGCTCATTTTTTATTTTTTCCTTTTTTTCTTCATTTTTTAACTCGTGAAATTTTATTCGGCACACTTCGGCTAACTCACGCGCACCACTATCATAAGCAGCATAGAACAAGTCATTAAACAAATCCTTATTTCCCAAATCGTCAGCAAGACGAAGCGCTTTTTCCAAGCGAGAATTTTTTACCAAAACAAAAAAAAATTTCCTCGCATATTTGGACACCTGAAATTTATACTCTAAAATAACATCTTCGGCCAACTGTTTAGTAGGCCTATAGAATCCACCAAGCACTCTTTCACACAAATCACAAGCGTCATTATCAAAACTAATTCTATTCGATAAAAGAACATTTAAATTTTTTTGCAAACAACCCAAACATTCGACTGGAATTCGGTTCCAGTCTAACGATTCGTACAAATTAACAGATTTTTTAACATTGTCCAAAGATAACTTATAATTTTTTAAATAAAAATTTGTCAAATCTAAAGAATTTAAATTTAGACCCAGTCCTAATTTAAAAAGACCAAAAGGCCCTTTGGTAAACTTAAAACAAGACCAGGGTGAGTCCCAGTTATTTAAAGAAGAAGAAAAAACTTCCATCTGATTGAGACCATTTGGCAAAAATAAATTTTCGTTCAACTTTGAGCTTATGGAATTAAATTTTAGAAAATATCTGGTGTTGTACTTGAGTCCAATTTCGTTCAGACCAATATCCAAAAGTTTCAAATCTCCATTTTTATTAACTGCATAAAAGCAGTAATTTTCAATCACCCACTCCAAATAGTGCCAGTGGCCATCATTAATTCGCGATTTTTTAATTGAATTTTTGTAAAAATCATACAAAACTATTTCAGAATTTTCGCTTAAAATTAAAATAAATGAGCCTTTAATTTTTGTACAAATAACTTTAGTTTTCGTATAAAACATTTTAAGTTTGATCTTGACCGGCTTGAAGTCTTCTTTTTGAGGCTCTTTGGACAAACATTTATAAATAATTACTGAATACTTTTGATCGTTTATGTACTCAATCTGTTCAATGGAAATTAAGTTTTCTTCAATGTGACCAATTTTGAGTAATAATCCTTCAGATTTGTACATGTATTCCAGTAGATTGGAATCACCTAAGTCACTTGTCAGGATTAAAATATTATTTCTTAGATCGTCTCGGTCTAATAATGATCGTTGGCTCATTATTTCGACTTTATTTTGCCACCATAAGGTAAAGTAATCGCCAGACTCATTGTTTAAAATAAATTTTTCAATACAAACTTCGGGACATGTAAATTCATAACTCATTGCCAAATTTGCATCGAAAGCTTCTAATTTTTCCAAGTTGGACGAGTTAGAATAATAATCAAAAAATTGGTTTGATTTTTTAAATTTAATTAAATCTATTTTTGATTTATCTGAGTAAGAAATTAGAAGAGTGCAAGATTTTGAAATTTTAACTTGAAAATCAGATAGATTTTTAGAACTTAGCTTTAGTTTTTCCAAAGACTTGTCGATTACAATTTTAATCACATCTCCAGATATTTGGTCAATTGATAGCCAGATGATAGTTCCAGTTTGAGTAATCAATGCTAATCTACTTTGACTCAGCCATAATATTTTTATTAATCTGACTTGAGTTGATAATAGCGAATCTAATTCTTTGACTTGATCTTTAAGCTTACTCATTTTATTCGGAATCGTAGCAATTCGATTATGCAGCACAAAATGTCTACCTTGTTGGATATTGAAGTTTTCTGTAAATTCAGCATACAGGTTTTTTCTAGTTGGTTCAAAATGAGTTCGATCATGGTAAAATGTAACAGCGACATTCGATTCATCATAACCAATTTGTTTTAATGTTAAAAAATGAACCGAGCAGCTCACACAGTCCATGATTTTAATCTAAATAATTTAAATTTTTGTATTTATTAAATAATAAAATTAGATAAAGGCTTAAAATTAAAAAAAAATAATGTTATGTTTTCTTGAAGCTCTTGACTAGAGTTGGTTAAAAGCCAAAGTCAAAAAATTAATGAGCAAGACACTTCAATTCATTTAGATAGAAAAAAAAGTTTAAAAAGCATAAAAATGATAAAGGTTTACTAAAGAAGTGTATTTTATTGGAGATTATTTGAAAAAATAAAATTTTAAATTATTTAGAATCAAGTTCGGGATTTTTTCAGAAAAATTTCGTAAAGATATTTTAACATTAAACATAACTGAAAAGGAATTTATTTATTTTCATAATTTTATAAAGAGATTCTTGTTCGGTTTAATGCATCACTGTAAATTTATTTATTTTTATATTAAGTATCACGTATTAGGTCCTTGAGAAATAAATCTAATTAAAATTCAAGATTATTTAAAAAATTCAAATGAAAAAATGAATTTATAAAGTAAATAAAATATTCAAAAAATAAATTACTTTGCAGATAAATTAAAAAAAAGTTAAGTAATGGAAATTTTGCTAAAGAATAAACATCTAATCTAGTAAATTGAAAATTTAATGACGTAATTCTATTTAAAACTCCTCACCGATCTGACCATCTGAACAAAACAATCAAGCTTATTATTAAAAGGTGAAAAATCTTTAAAAGGTGAAAAATTAGTTCCGTAAATACAATTTAGGGTAAAAATTAAATTAAATAGTTTTTAAAAATTTTCTTTAGTTTCAGAATTATTAAAAATTATATAGATTTTAAGAGATCCTAAAGAACTAAATATAAAAAAACAAAAAAATAAACAAATTTTAAGCTTTTTAACCTAAGATCTCACAGTCAACTTTTTTTTTGTTTAAACTTATTTTTCTAGTAGGAAAATTAATGCTTTATTGACAAATTAAAACTAATCACTTTTAAAATTTTTAAAAGAGTATCCATAATTTTCATAACCTCTACAATTAAACATATACTTAAGTTTAATTTCAAAATTATCAGAGATTTAAACAACGCTAGATCGGTATCTAATCAATCTAGAAAAAATTATCTAAACCAGAAATTTAAAACACTTAAATTTTGTGAAAACCAATTTGGCTTTGAAAAAAAAAAACTTTTAATCACAAATTTTTTTACGGAACAGTAATCATATCATACTTAATCATATCTGCAATGGATTTGATAACTTCTGTAACTATTTGTAATTTTTGACTTAATAAAAAAAATTTTAATATTAGTTGTTAAATTTAATCTCTTAAATAGTTACAGAAGTTATCAAATCCATTGCAGATTATTGACAAAAAATTTAAAAAAATTTTCGTCTATCGTTTTGACCAAAGCAAAACATATAATTAATAAGACCTTTTAAATTAAAGTTACTTATTAACTTGATTTTGCTTAATTAATTTTTAGATAAAATAAAATTTTTAGTATCATATTCCTTTCGCAAAAATTTAACCCAAATAAATCAATTTCCTAAAAACAATCAAATTAAATTGATGCACATAAATAAATACTGAAATTTCTAAGAATCTTAAATTTTGAGGATTTTCTCATTTTTTTTCTTATCTTTCATTGCATTTATTTAAATCTCTATTTAGAGAGATACCTAACATAAAATATTAATAAAATTTGGCTTAAAGAACTAATAAAATAAGATTGAATGTGGTTGTTTAAAATTAAATATGTCTTTTTTAATCAATAATTCATTTTATACTTTTTATTTCTATTTCTTTTTAAAGGAGGCTAATTCAATTTATAAAAGAATTTTAAGATAAATATCAAACTGAATTAAAAAAATTTTAAAAAATTACATTTAAAATTTAATAATTAAAATTTCGAAACTTAAGATAAAAATTATTTTTTTTAATTTTGATCAGAGAGAAAATTTAAATCAATTTTGAAATGACAAGATTTCAGATTAAATAAATAATTTTTATTATACAATTTAATTGTATGAAATCTTAAAAATCAAATTTTATTCGTTTGATATCCTCATTCTTTTTTGAACTATTCAAATTCGGACGTTTCAGTATAATCTTTTTTGGACTTGTTTCCACACTAAGCATTTCTTGGTCATGATCAAAATTCGTCTTAAATCTTTTTTGCCTGCGCTCTTTAGCTTCACTCAAAGAAATATTCTCGAGTTTTCTTAATTAATTAAACATTAATTTCATATAAAAAAAGTTAATCTGGCATACAATGAAACCACTTTAGTTTCTTCATGTTTACATGATTTTCTTAAACGCTGTGGCTGAGGCTTAACGAATTTAAGATAAAACTCTATCAATTCTTGTTTCGATTCACTATCACCAAGCTTTATACCTTTCTTTAAAAATTTTTAAGTGAACTAGAATCAATGGTCTAAATTAATCAAATACATTTTCTAATATTCTTCTTAACTCCTCAATAGACAAAAGGCCTGGTTCTATATCCATCTATAAACAAAAATTAGCTTTTGCTTTAATAAAAAGATGGTCTTGCTAATACCATTTGATGGTTAAAAGGTAAACTAATTTTTGAAAAAAAATTTATTTACAGTTAAAAAGATGGATTTAAATATTTGATTTAATTTTTTTTAAATTTTTTTTTGGTGTTAAAACCGTATCGGACACGGAACGCTTTAGTGTCAACTTCTCACTTTTTTCATCTTGATTACTTTTTTCTTTTTTAAATTCTGCTAGATCATCGATAAACATTACAGTTTGAGCCCAGCCAGCGTACTTACCCCACAATTGCCTAAAGCTATCTGCTATCTGTTTGTATGTTTTATCACTGAGCGATTTTTTTGCCTCTTTGGGAACAAAATTGTACATATTTCTAGCCAAATTTAGTACATGTGTATCCACCGGAATGGCTTCTAATTTGTCCAAAGATATCAGACTGATACAATCAGCCACTTTTTTGCCTATTCCAGGTATCTTAACCAACTCATTAATTGTATCAGTGTAACTATTTTCCCGCAAAGAAAACAACCATTGTTCATCAAAGTTGTTTTTAATGTAAACAGCAGCTTGATAAATAAACTTAGCCCTGTACCCGAAATTAAGCTTTCTTAATTTATCTTCCACGTCGCTTTGGCTCAAGCGCTCAATAGAGGGAAACATGTAGTAGTCTGTGTCGTTTAATGTTCCAATTAATTCACCAAAATGGCAGCACATATTGTTTACCATTTGGGTTATTCTTTTGATATTGTTGTTTGATGAGCAGATAAAAGAGAATAAATTTTCGACAGGATCAAGTCGAAGGACTCTAATTCCATTCAAAACATTGCCATATTGTTCAATTCGTTTGCAAAAGTTTGCGTCTTTTTGTGACCAATTTTGATAAAGATCACCAAGGTCTTCGTTCAAATGAAAATATTCTTTTAGTTCTTCATCGATATTTCCGGGATGTTTAGTTATCAGTTGATTGTAATGAACAGTGTATTCGATTGATGCTTCGGATTGTCTTAGAGTAAATATTTTGTCTCGGATGACACCAGTGAATTCGTTGTCATCATTTTTGGATATGAACCAGCGGAAAGATTGGCCGCCTCTTAAACATGCTTTTAAATTTAGATCTTTTTTTGAATATGATAGAATGCCCTTAATAAAATTGAATGTCATCTTAAAAATGACCTTAAAAAATTAAATATTTGGTTGCCTAGGTTATTTTTATTAAAATTTTATTACTAACAAGATGCTGAAATATTTTTTTAAATATTTATTTCGATTTTTAAAACAAAATTAACAAAAATTTAGTCTTGTATAAAAGTTTTGTAAAAATGTAGAAGCGCTTGTTTCTTTTTTTTGCAATTTGTCTTTAAATTATTAGTTGAATAAGATAATCATTTTGTAAAGATTTAGTTAATTTTTCAGCTAAATATATTGTTCATTTTAAAATTAATTAAAAAAAGCTCTACCTCAATGATTTATGACTAATTATGGCTAAATGAAAAAAAATGAAATGAACAATTAAGTATTCAATATAAAAAATCGAATAAGATGAAAAGTATATTGACAGAAAAATATATTTTTGATCTGAAGGTACCACTTGCAAGCTGAAAAGTTCCTTTTGAACCATCTTTGACGGTTTTTAGTTAATTTAAATATTGATGCAATTTATGACTAGTTTAAAATGCTTTTGATCTGGTAAATCGGAAGAAAATGTGAGAGAACACACAATTTATTGGCTTAAAAATCAATAATTAATATATTTAAATTTTTTTTATTTAATGAACACAATTTAAATTGAAATCAATCAATTTCTCCTACAAAATGAAATCAAAATACTAAAAATAATATCTTAAGTCCAGACTTGACTTTTACTTCATGACTTTGACTTTCGACCAACTCTGATTTATTCCGTATTTTTAATTAGCTCAATGTAAAAAAGTGGGCCAAAAAGTGACTCTTTGTACTAGGTATAATTATTTGGTAGCAAAAAATACCTTTTTTAAACAATTTGGTTGGATAGTCACATTCTGAATTTTTCTTTGGACGATTTCGGTTTCATGGTCAAAAGGAACTTTTAAATCAGCTTTTTTTTATATTTTCTCAATATTTTTTAAACCATATTTAATAATACTGCAAATTTAATTGAACTTTAAATAAAATAAAAATAATATGTTTTTTTAGATTATCTATTTTATTTTTAATTTTTTCTTTATTTTGTAAAATTAATTCTGATAGAAAATCAAGAGTGTATTTTTTAGGGTTTTTTTTTTTAAATCAAACGTTTGTCTCTTACCTTATTACACAGTACGGTGTATTTTTCTTAAATATTAAATTCTGAAATTTAAATTGAATTAACGAATTTTATTTTTAAATTTTGAAGATTTTTTTCATTGAAAATTTGACATGTATAGTAAATCGTAATAAATAATAATAATAAAAGATAATTTTGATTGAAAATTATTTATTATAATTATTTTTTTAAATAATTTTTAAGTTATTTTAAGCGTCAATCTATTGATAAATTAATTACTTAGATACCTGTGTAAACAAAGGAATGTCTAAAATTTAATTTACCTGAAGTTTTTTTAACCTTGATTATAATTTTAGAAAGGATATTCGAATCATGACAAAATTCTAATTTAACGGTCAGAATTTTTCTTCAATTATATTAAAGTCAATCAAATTTAAACGAGGAACAAAGATTTTATTTTAAATCTATTTTTTCAATTTACAAGCGAAACTTTTTTTTCAAGTAAATTTTATGCTGTATTTTTCTTAAAATTAAGAAAGAATTTTTTGGGGACTATTTATTTTAAATAACTTTTCTACTGTTTAACATTTTACAAAATGACGCAATATTAGACTAATCCAGGACTGGGTTCATTTGATATTCCAAATGTCATGAATAAATATAATTTTCGAATATTTCCAAAATTAATTTTTTTCAAAATAGCGAGGATGGTCTCATGCTATTGATAACAATCTAATTCATGGTTTTTGATTAAAAGTTTAACTTCTTAATTAATTTATATGATACTTTCTAATATTTTCTTTGTGTACATTTTTCGAATTAAAATAAAAGAATTTTGACTATAGCATTAATTATAATTATTAAAAGAAAATTTTATTTTAGGCAAATTTTTTTAAATTAAATTTGACGCATTTTAATAACACCTTAGCTTAATATTATTTAAAAAATGACGAGACTAATAAAACAAATTTTGTTTATTTTCCTTAACATTGAAATAGACTAGATTTTTGAAATAAATAGTGATACAAAATTTAGATTAGTTAATCTAAATAAATTAATAATAAAGACTGGTAAAAAGTGTTAATTTATCTAAAAATTAGAATGAAGAGTTTTGATAATTAGTTCTAAATTAAAAGCTTAAAGGTATGATGGAATTTTCAAACACTTGGTCTTATTTACCATTGTCAGACTGCTTGGCAACGGTGATGTCAATCAGCTGCCTCAAATCTAAACATTTCTCATTTAAAAATACCTGTAAGCTGCTTGTAAAAATTCATTTTTTATTTAGTTTAAAATAAAATTTTAAATTTGATTTACTAGAGTAGTTTGACTAAGCTTAATTATAATATCAGTTATATATCAAACAAATAAAAAACAAAAAGTGGTCCGACTTAATATTGTAAAAAAAAATGGTTCGACTTAAACTCACAATCGTTCGATTCTAAAACTTTGTTAAATTTAAACCAAAACTCAAATATGTTCTTGTTCTATTATTTTAAAAATAGTGCGCTTTGAATTATTTGAAGCAATGGTTGGTTTCTTCCGCACTCTAAAGACAAAAAAATGGCATTTTTTCCATCAAAATATTTTTTCTCATTTTTCACAAATTTGCATCTGTCTAGACTTGCATGGAGTACTCGTTTATTCAGACCTAAAATCTTCATTAAATATTGCAATATTTCTAAATTATGAAATATGAGTTACTCAATAAAGGTTGCTTTAATTAACAAATTTTAGCTTTTTAGATAAGATTCCATCATTTTCCGGAGATGGAAAGTCAAAAAATTCTCAGCGATGTGTTCAAATTGTTTAGCGGAACGAGCGTATACAACCCGTTCGAGGTTATTATTGTCATGATATCGATATGTATCAGTCTATCAATATTGTCAAATACAACCAATGTGACAAAACCAGACACTGAATTGCCCAAGATAAACATCGACCCGGCCTCTAACTTCTCTTTTCTAATGTTACTACGGTGCCTAGCGTTCATTTGTGTCCTTTTTCAGCTGAAAAAACTTCACAAAATCCACTCAAAATTTAATTTTTGTAATTAAAAAAAAATGATTTAAAAGACTAAAAAAATATTTTTTTTTTATATTCTAGTCCTGTCCATTTTGGTCACTCTTGTTGCGAGTATAATCCTAAACAACGCATTGCTTAGCTGGTTCAAATTCGAAATTTCCAACTCTTTTATCCTAATAGTGTAAATTGAAACTAATTTTGATTTCTAATATTAAAATAAAATTAATTTTTTTTTTCTAAAGTGATATTGTTATTTATACATTGTTGTTGATTGATGTAAAAAAGTGTAATATTATATTCAATAGTGCATTCGAAATTAAGAATTTGAAAGAAGCGAAAAAATCCGTGGTACAGAATTTGGCATCGTATGCATCCAGCTCTAGTTTAGACACTTTTTGTATGATTTTATTAATTGCTTTGGGAAATCTTAGTGAATCGAAAGAGATTAAAAATTTTTCAATATTTGGCTGTTTGTTGCTTGCATCGAACTTTTTAATATCATTAACAATATTTCCGGCTCTACTTTCACTCATTCTTCAAGTAAGTTTTATTTAATTCTTTTTCAATTTTTCTTCATTTATGAATTAAATAAGCTCGATTTGAGATTTTCTTAATTTTGGTCCCTTTTTATATCAATTTTATTTTATTTTATCTTTTTGAAAAAAAAATCTAAAATTTTCTTTATTTTAATTTAATAGTAAAATTTCTTTTAGATTAAAATTTAGGTTATCTAATCGCTTTTTTATTTTTTTTGGCCATGATAATTTGTTTTTTCTTTTAAATTAAACTTTAAAAGTTACCCTTTTTATCAGAAAATAATTAATAATTTATAATTTAATTTGATAAACTATTTTTTGAAAATTTTCCATAAAAATAAGTTTATTTTTGTTATTTAAATATTAGCTATTTTTGAATAAAATTAGATGAAAATAATTGTTCAAACGAATAAAAAATGTAAAAATATAGAAAAAAATTATTTAAATAAAATTGACAAAAGAAACAAAAGGCCGGGCACGTGGAGACCTGATCCAGATGTTTAAGCTCGCCAATGGCATCAACGAAGTTGAATGGGTGAACCCTCCGGTTCTAGCAAACTCACTCTCCCTCACCGGACCGGCCAGAGGCATCAGAGGTCATGCGAGAAGACTGTCCGGCCAGGCCTCCATCAAGTGTCTACAAAGAGCCAATACATTCACGAACAGAGTGGTTAACGAATGGAACGCCCTGCCTGCCTCCAACGTCAACGCCACCTCGGTAAACCAGTTCAAGAACCGATACGACGCCGTCCGGTCTTGTACCCAAACTACCGTTCCATAGGCACCACAAACAATTTTATTATTTATTCGTTATATTTTTTTTATTCTTGCAAAAATTATTTAACTTTTTTTAACCCTAAAATTTTTATTGTATATTTTTATCAGTGTTTTATCTCATTATGTGCAACGAGCTACCATAGGCGACCTCTCATGTAGGACGCCTCCGCAAGCTAGTCTTGCTGTAGCTTTTTTATAATAATAATAATAATAAATGAATACAAAACATTACAAACAAAAATGAGACGAAAGCTCGAATGTTTTTGTGTGAACAAAATCAATTCTGAAGTCGAGCTTGATTAATTTTTTTAAAAATCAAACTTTTCTAATGTTTTAATTGATTTTTTTACTTACTTTACTTGGTTTTCTTTTAATTTTTACAAAAAAGTTTATGTTTTATTAACATTTAAGAAAAAAAAATATTTGTTTGGTAACAGTTTAAAAAATAAACTAATTTTTAACTAATAAGCAAAATTTAGTTAATAAGTTAAGCAAAATTTTATCCTCTAGCCGGAATATCTCAGCCATTTACTCGCGATATTCGAGAAAAAAATCAATTTTTTTCGAATATAAGCGCGTCTGGCTTGTATTCAAGCATCTCTTTCTACAAAGTAACAAAATATATTTTTAGTCTGATCATGTCAATATACTACACATTTAAACATTCGTTTCCTTTGCTCACGGGATACGTTAAGATAAATATAATTATTATAAAAAATTTAAATTATTAAGAAATCTAGATTTCAAAATAATATAGACTTTTTTTTTAAAAAAAATCTTATATTTAAAAACATTTTTGTAATAAAATTTAAAAAATCTAATTTTCTAAAAATTTATTTATAATTTATCAATTAAAAAACTTTAATTAAAAGCTTCTTCATACACAAATTTGTTCTGTTCTATAAGCATTTTGGCAAAATTTTCAATATCATTTTCGGTGAAAAGATTAGGCTTTGATTTTTCGGAATTTATTTTAATATTTTTTAATTTAGCACCTTTTTCTTCCATTTGATTTATAGCCGAGCCAATTGGACCATAATACGACTCAATTGAACTAGTTTGTTCACTTGATGAAACAGACAAACAGTCCCACTCAGCTGGTTCAATATTATCATCCACAGTGTTTACCGATTTGTTAAGCTCATTTTTTATTTTTTCCTTTTTTTCTTCATTTTTTAACTCGTGAAATTTTATTCGGCACACTTCGGCTAACTCACGCGCACCACTATCATAAGCAGCATAGAACAAGTCATTAAACAAATCCTTATTTCCCAAATCGTCAGCAAGACGAAGCGCTTTTTCCAAGCGAGAATTTTTTACCAAAACAAAAAAAAATTTCCTCGCATATTTGGACACCTGAAATTTATACTCTAAAATAACATCTTCGGCCAACTGTTTAGTAGGCCTATAGAATCCACCAAGCACTCTTTCACACAAATCACAAGCGTCATTATCAAAACTAATTCTATTCGATAAAAGAACATTTAAATTTTTTTGCAAACAACCCAAACATTCGACTGGAATTCGGTTCCAGTCTAACGATTCGTACAAATTAACAGATTTTTTAACATTGTCCAAAGATAACTTATAATTTTTTAAATAAAAATTTGTCAAATCTAAAGAATTTAAATTTAGACCCAGTCCTAATTTAAAAAGACCAAAAGGCCCTTTGGTAAACTTAAAACAAGACCAGGGTGAGTCCCAGTTATTTAAAGAAGAAGAAAAAACTTCCATCTGATTGAGACCATTTGGCAAAAATAAATTTTCGTTCAACTTTGAGCTTATGGAATTAAATTTTAGAAAATATCTGGTGTTGTACTTGAGTCCAATTTCGTTCAGACCAATATCCAAAAGTTTCAAATCTCCATTTTTATTAACTGCATAAAAGCAGTAATTTTCAATCACCCACTCCAAATAGTGCCAGTGGCCATCATTAATTCGCGATTTTTTAATTGAATTTTTGTAAAAATCATACAAAACTATTTCAGAATTTTCGCTTAAAATTAAAATAAATGAGCCTTTAATTTTTGTACAAATAACTTTAGTTTTCGTATAAAACATTTTAAGTTTGATCTTGACCGGCTTGAAGTCTTCTTTTTGAGGCTCTTTGGACAAACATTTATAAATAATTACTGAATACTTTTGATCGTTTATGTACTCAATCTGTTCAATGGAAATTAAGTTTTCTTCAATGTGACCAATTTTGAGTAATAATCCTTCAGATTTGTACATGTATTCCAGTAGATTGGAATCACCTAAGTCACTTGTCAGGATTAAAATATTATTTCTTAGATCGTCTCGGTCTAATAATGATCGTTGGCTCATTATTTCGACTTTATTTTGCCACCATAAGGTAAAGTAATCGCCAGACTCATTGTTTAAAATAAATTTTTCAATACAAACTTCGGGACATGTAAATTCATAACTCATTGCCAAATTTGCATCGAAAGCTTCTAATTTTTCCAAGTTGGACGAGTTAGAATAATAATCAAAAAATTGGTTTGATTTTTTAAATTTAATTAAATCTATTTTTGATTTATCTGAGTAAGAAATTAGAAGAGTGCAAGATTTTGAAATTTTAACTTGAAAATCAGATAGATTTTTAGAACTTAGCTTTAGTTTTTCCAAAGACTTGTCGATTACAATTTTAATCACATCTCCAGATATTTGGTCAATTGATAGCCAGATGATAGTTCCAGTTTGAGTAATCAATGCTAATCTACTTTGACTCAGCCATAATATTTTTATTAATCTGACTTGAGTTGATAATAGCGAATCTAATTCTTTGACTTGATCTTTAAGCTTACTCATTTTATTCGGAATCGTAGCAATTCGATTATGCAGCACAAAATGTCTACCTTGTTGGATATTGAAGTTTTCTGTAAATTCAGCATACAGGTTTTTTCTAGTTGGTTCAAAATGAGTTCGATCATGGTAAAATGTAACAGCGACATTCGATTCATCATAACCAATTTGTTTTAATGTTAAAAAATGAACCGAGCAGCTCACACAGTCCATGATTTTAATCTAAATAATTTAAATTTTTGTATTTATTAAATAATAAAATTAGATAAAGGCTTAAAATTAAAAAAAAATAATATTATGTTTTCTTGAAGCTCTTGACTAGAGTTAGTTAAAAGCCAAAGTCAAAAAATTAATGAGCAAGACACTTCAATTCATTTAGATAGAAAAAAAGTTTAAAAAGCATAAAAATGATAAAGGTTTACTAAAGAAGTGTATTTTATTGGAGATTATTTGAAAAAATAAAATTTCAAATTATTTAGAATCAAGTTCGGGATTTTTTCAGAAAAATTTCGTAAAGATATTTTAACATTAAACATAACTGAAAAGGAATTTATTTATTTTCATAATTTTATAAAGAGATTCTTGTTCGGTTTAATGCATCACTGTAAATTTATTTATTTTTATATTAAGTATCACGTATTAGGTCCTTGAGAAATAAATCTAATTAAAATTCAAGATTATTTAAAAAATTCAAATGAAAAAATGAATTTATAAAGTAAATAAAATATTCAAAAAATAAATTACTTTGCAGATAAATTAAAAAAAAGTTAAGTAATGGAAATTTTGCTAAAGAATAAACATCTAATCTAGTAAATTGAAAATTTAATGACGTAATTCTATTTAAAACTCCTCACCGATCTGACCATCTGAACAAAACAATCAAGCTTATTATTAAAAGGTGAAAAATCTTTAAAAGGTGAAAAATTAGTTCCGTAAATACAATTTAGGGTAAAAATTAAATTAAATAGTTTTTAAAAATTTTCTTTAGTTTCAGAATTATTAAAAATTATATAGATTTTAAGAGATCCTAAAGAACTAAATATAAAAAAACAAAAAAATAAACAAATTTTAAGCTTTTTAACCTAAGATCTCACAGTCAACTTTTTTTTTGTTTAAACTTATTTTTCTAGTAGGAAAATTAATGCTTTATTGACAAATTAAAACTAATCACTTTTAAAATTTTTAAAAGAGTATCCATAATTTTCATAACCTCTACAATTAAACATATACTTAAGTTTAATTTCAAAATTATCAGAGATTTAAACAACGCTAGATCGGTATCTAATCAATCTAGAAAAAATTATCTAAACCAGAAATTTAAAACACTTAAATTTTGTGAAAACCAATTTGGCTTTGAAAAAAAAAAACTTTTAATCACAAATTTTTTTACGGAACAGTAATCATATCATACTTAATCATATCTGCAATGGATTTGATAACTTCTGTAACTATTTAAGAGATTAAATTTAACAACTAATATTAAAATTTTTTTTATTAAGTCAAAAATTATGGCCTGTTCTGTAAGGCCATAATTTTTGACTTAATAAAAAAAATTTTAATATTAGTTGTTAAATTTAATCTCTTAAATAGTTACAGAAGTTATCAAATCCATTGCAGATTATTGACAAAAAATTTAAAAAAATTTTCGTCTATCGTTTTGACCAAAGCAAAACATATAATTAATAAGACCTTTTAAATTAAAGTTACTTATTAACTTGATTTTGCTTAATTAATTTTTAGATAAAATAAAATTTTTAGTATCATATTCCTTTCGCAAAAATTTAACCCAAATAAATCAATTTCCTAAAAACAATCAAATTAAATTGATGCACATAAATAAATACTGAAATTTCTAAGAATCTTAAATTTTGAGGATTTTCTCATTTTTTTCTTATCTTTCATTGCATTTATTTAAATCTCTATTTAGAGAGATACCTAACACAAAATATTAATAAAATTTGGCTTAAAGAACTAATAAAATAAGATTGAATGTGGTTGTTTAAAATTAAATATGTCTTTTTTAATCAATAATTCATTTTATACTTTTTATTTCTATTTCTTTTTAAAGGAGGCTAATTCAATTTATAAAAGAATTTTAAGATAAATTTCAAACTGAATTAAAAAAATTTTAAAAAATTACATTTAAAATTTAATAATTAAAATTTCGAAACTTAAGATAAAAATTATGTTTTTTAATTTTGATCAGAGAGAAAATTTAAATCAATTTTGAAATGACAAGATTTCAGATTAAATAAATAATTTTTATTATACAATTTAATTGTATGAAATCTTAAAAATCAAATTTTATTCGTTTGATATCCTCATTCTTTTTTGAACTATTCAAATTCGGACGTTTCAGTATAATCTTTTTTGGACTTGTTTCCACACTAAGCATTTCTTGGTCATGATCAAAATTCGTCTTAAATCTTTTTTGCCTGCGCTCTTTAGCTTCACTCAAAGAAATATTCTCGAGTTTTCTTAATTAATTAAACATTAATTTCAAATAAAAAAAGTTAATCTGGCATACAATGAAACCACTTTAGTTTCTTCATGTTTACATGATTTTCTTAAACGCTGTGGCTGAGGCTTAACGAATTTAAGATAAAACTCTATCAATTCTTGTTTCGATTCACTATCACCAAGCTTTATACCTTTCTTTAAAAATTTTTAAGTGAACTAGAATCAATGGTCTAAATTAATCAAATACATTTTCTAATATTCTTCTTAACTCCTCAATAGACAAAAGGCCTGGTTCTATATCCATCTATAAACAAAAATTAGCTTTTGCTTTAAAAAAAAGATGGTCTTGCTAATACCATTTGATGGTTAAAAGGTAAACTAATTTTTGAAAAAAAATTTATTTACAGTTAAAAAGATGGATTTAAATATTTGATTTAATTTTTTTTAAATTTTTTTTTGGTGTTAAAACCGTATCGGACACGGAACGCTTTAGTGTCAACTTCTCACTTTTTTCATCTTGATTACTTTTTTCTTTTTTAAATTCTGCTAGATCATCGATAAACATTACAGTTTGAGCCCAGCCAGCGTACTTACCCCACAATTGCCTAAAGCTATCTGCTATCTGTTTGTATGTTTTATCACTGAGCGATTTTTTTGCCTCTTTGGGAACAAAATTGTACATATTTCTAGCCAAATTTAGTACATGTATATCCACCGGAATGGCTTCTAATTTGTCCAAAGACATCAGACTGATACAATCAGCCACTTTTTTGCCTATTCCAGGTATCTTAACCAACTCATTAATTGTATCAGTGTAACTATTTTCCCGCAAAGAAAACAACCATTGTTCATCAAAGTTGTTTTTAATGTAAACAGCAGCTTGATAAATAAACTTAGCCCTGTACCCGAAATTAAGCTTTCTTAATTTATCTTCCACGTCGCTTTGGCTCAAGCGCTCAATAGAGGGAAACATGTAGTAGTCTGTGTCGTTTAATGTTCCAATTAATTCACCAAAATGGCAGCACATATTGTTTACCATTTGGGTTATTCTTTTGATATTGTTGTTTGATGAGCAGATAAAAGAGAATAAATTTTCGACAGGATCAAGTCGAAGGACTCTAATTCCATTCAAAACATTGCCATATTGTTCAATTCGTTTGCAAAAGTTTGCGTCTTTTTGTGACCAATTTTGATAAAGATCACCAAGGTCTTCGTTCAAATGAAAATATTCTTTTAGTTCTTCATCGATATTTCCGGGATGTTTAGTTATCAGTTGATTGTAATGAACAGTGTATTCGATTGATGCTTCGGATTGTCTTAGAGTAAATATTTTGTCTCGGATGACACCAGTGAATTCGTTGTCATCATTTTTGGATATGAACCAGCGGAAAGATTGTCCGCCTCTTAAACATGCTTTTAAATTTAGATCTTTTTTTGAATATGATAGAATGCCCTTAATAATATTGAATGTCATCTTAAAAATGACCTTAAAAAATTAAATATTTGGTTGCCTAGGTTATTTTTATTAAAATTTTATTACTAACAAGATGCTGAAATATTTTTTTAAATATTTATTTCGATTTTTAAAACAAAATTAACAAAAATTTAGTCTTGTATAAAAGTTTTGTAAAAATGTAGAAGCGCTTGTTTCTTTTTTTTGCAATTTGTCTTTAAATTATTAGTTGAATAAGATAATCATTTTGTAAAGATTTAGTTAATTTTTCAGCTAAATATATTGTTCATTTTAAAATTAATTAAAAAAAGCTCTACCTCAATGATTTATGACTAATTATGGCTAAATGAAAAAAATGAAATGAACATTTAAGTATTCAATATAAAAAATCGAATAAGATATATTGACAGAAAAATATATTTTTGATCTGAAGGTACCACTTGCAAGCTGAAAAGTTCCTTTTGAACCATCTTTGACGGTTTTTAGTTAATTTAAATATTGATGCAATTTATGACGAGTTTAAATGCTTTTGATCTGGTAAATCGGAAGAAAATGTGAGAGAACACACAATTTATTGGCTTAAAAATCAATAATTAATATATTTAAATTTTTTTTATTTAATGAACACAATTTAAATTGAAATCAATCAATTTCTCCTACAAAATGAAATCAAAATACTAAAAATAATATCTTAAGTCCAGACTTGACTTTTACTTCATGACTTTGACTTTCGACCAACTCTGATTTATTCCGTATTTTTAATTAGCTCAATGTAAAAAAGTGGGCCAAAAAGTGACTCTTTGTACTAGGTATAATTATTTGGTAGCAAAAAATACCTTTTTTAAACAATTTGGTTGGATAGTCACATTCTGAATTTTTCTTTGGACGATTTCGGTTTCATGGTCAAAAGGAACTTTTAAATCAGCTTTTTTTATATTTTCTCAATATTTTTTAAACCATATTTAATAATACTGCAAATTTAATTGAACTTTAAATAAAATAAAAATAATATTTTTTTTTAGATTATCTATTTTATTTTTAATTTTTTCTTTATTTTGTAAAATTAATTCTGATAGAAAATCAAGAGTGTATTTTTTAGGGTATTTTTTTTTTAAATCAAACGTTTGTCTCTTACCTTATTACACAGTACGGTGTATTTTTCTTAAATATTAAATTCTGAAATTTAAATTGAATTAACGAATTTTATTTTTAAATTTTGAAGATTTTTTTCATTGAAAATTTGACATGTATAGTAAATCGTAATAAATAATAATAATAAAAGATAATTTTGATTGAAAATTATTTATTATAATTATTTTTTTAAATAATTTTTAAGTTATTTTAAGCGTCAATCTATTGATAAATTAATTACTTAGATACCTGTGTAAACAAAGGAATGTCTAAAATTTAATTTACCTGAAGTTTTTTTAACCTTGATTATAATTTTAGAAAGGATATTCGAATCATGACAAAATTCTAATTTAACGGTCAGAATTTTTCTTCAATTATATTAAAGTCAATCAAATTTAAACGAGGAACAAAGATTTTATTTTAAATCTATTTTTTCAATTTACAAGCGAAACTTTTTTTTCAAGTAAATTTTATGCTGTATTTTTCTTAAAATTAAGAAAGAATTTTTTGGGGACTATTTATTTTAAATAACTTTTCTACTGTTTAACATTTTACAAAATGACGCAATATTAGACTAATCCAGGACTGGGTTCATTTGATATTCCAAATGTCATGAATAAATATAATTTTCGAATATTTCCAAAATTAATTTTTTTCAAAATAGCGAGGATGGTCTCATGCTATTGATAACAATCTAATTCATGGTTTTTGATTAAAAGTTTAGCTTCTTAATTAATTTATATGATACTTTCTAATATTTTCTTTGTATACATTTTTCGAATTAAAATAAAAGAATTTTGACTATAGCATTAATTATAATTATTAAAAGAAAATTTTATTTTAGGCAATTTTTTTTAAATTAAATTTGACGCATTTTAATAACACCTTAGCTTAATATTATTTAAAAAATGACGAGACTAATAAAAAAAAATTTGTTTATTTTCCTTAACATTGAAATAGACTAGATTTTTGAAATAAATAGTGATACAAAATTTAGATTAGTTAATCTAAAAAAATTAATAATAAAGACTGGTAAAAAGTGTTAATTTATCTAAAAATTAGAATGAAGAGTTTTGATAATTAGTTCTAAATTAAAAGCTTAAAGGTATGATGGAATTTTCAAACACTTGGTCTTATTTACCATTGTCAGACTGCTTGGCAACGGTGATGTCAATCAGCTGCCTCAAATCTAAACATTTCTCATTTAAAAATACCTGTAAGCTGCTTGTAAAAATTCATTTTTTATTTAGTTTAAAATAAAATTTTAAATTTGATTTACTAGAGTAGTTTGACTAAGCTTAATTATAATATCAGTTATATATCAAACAAATAAAAAACAAAAAGTGGTCCGACTTAATATTGTAAAAAAAAATGGTTCGACTTAAACTCACAATCGTTCGATTCTAAAACTTTGTTAAATTTAAACCAAAACTCAAATATGTTCTTGTTCTATTATTTTAAAAATAGTGCGCTTTGAATTATTTGAAGCAATGGTTGGTTTCTTCCGCACTCTAAAGACAAAAAAATGGCATTTTTTCCATCAAAATATTTTTTCTCATTTTTCACAAATTTGCATCTGTCTAGACTTGCATGGAGTACTCGTTTATTCAGACCTAAAATCTTCATTAAATATTGCAATATTTCTAAATTATGAAATATGAGTTACTCAATAAAGGTTGCTTTAATTAACAAATTTTAGCTTTTTAGATAAGATTCCATCATTTTCCGGAGATGGAAAGTCAAAAAATTCTCAGCGATGTGTTCAAATTGTTTAGCGGAACGAGCGTATACAACCCGTTCGAGGTTATTATTGTCATGATATCGATATGTATCAGTCTATCAATATTGTCAAATACAACCAATGTGACAAAACCAGACACTGAATTGCCCAAGATAAACATCGACCCGGCCTCTAACTTCTCTTTTCTAATGTTACTACGGTGCCTAGCGTTCATTTGTGTCCTTTTTCAGCTGAAAAAACTTCACAAAATCCACTCAAAATTTAATTTTTGTAATTAAAAAAAAATGATTTAAAAGACTAAAAAAATATTTTTTTTTTATATTCTAGTCCTGTCCATTTTGGTCACTCTTGTTGCGAGTATAATCCTAAACAACGCATTGCTTAGCTGGTTCAAATTCGAAATTTCCAACTCTTTTATCCTAATAGTGTAAATTGAAACTAATTTTGATTTCTAATATTAAAATAAAATTAATTTTTTTTTCTAAAGTGATATTGTTATTTATACATTGTTGTTGATTGATGTAAAAAGTGTAATATTATATTCAATAGTGCATTCGAAATTAAGAATTTGAAAGAAGCGAAAAAATCCGTGGTACAGAATTTGGCATCGTATGCATCCAGCTCTAGTTTAGACACTTTTTGTATGATTTTATTAATTGCTTTGGGAAATCTTAGTGAATCGAAAGAGATTAAAAATTTTTCAATATTTGGCTGTTTGTTGCTTGCATCGAACTTTTTAATATCATTAACAATATTTCCGGCTCTACTTTCACTCATTCTTCAAGTAAGTTTTATTTAATTCTTTTTCAATTTTTCTTCATTTATGAATTAAATAAGCTCGATTTGAGATTTTCTTAATTTTGGTCCCTTTTTATATCAATTTTATTTTATTTTATCTTTTTGAAAAAAAAATCTAAAATTTTCTTTATTTTAATTTAATAGTAAAATTTCTTTTAGATTAAAATTTAGGTTATCTAATCGCTTTTTTATTTTTTTTGGCCATGATAATTTGTTTTTTCTTTTAAATTAAACTTTAAAAGTTACCCTTTTTATCAGAAAATAATTAATAATTTATAATTTAATTTGATAAACTATTTTTTGAAAATTTTCCATAAAAATAAGTTTATTTTTGTTATTTAAATATTAGCTATTTTTGAATAAAATTAGATGAAAATAATTGTTCAAACGAATAAAAAATGTAAAAATATAGAAAAAAATTATTTAAATAAAATTGACAAAAGAAACAAAAGAAGCCTAGATATAGGCGGTTAAAGAAAGCGAATGTAGCAAGGTAGCCATAAAATAAGTTTTAAGTATTCGATGAATCTTCTCGATTAATATTTATTATCAATCTGACCAAAAACAAAACAGAGTGACTCAGTCCTGTCCTTATAAATATTTCCCTCAAATAAAAAAGTCACAGGGATTTTAAATCCATTTAGATCGTCATGATGATAGAAATAATATCATATTCTAGTTTTGAATAGATAAACCGAATTTTAAATAACTTTAATTTTCATGTCATTAGTTTCTGAAAATGAGTTTTGAAAGGGAAAAGCTAAATCCAAAAATGACCCAAATAAAGATTAATTAAGAATTTTTACTACATTATCATTAGAATTCTAATTTTTTTATGATAGAAATTTATTTAGTAACTTTTTTTTCATTTAGCCTTGAATTACAGCGTTTCTTGGTTTAATCATCAACTATTGAAAAAAAAATCTTGGATCTAATTTTGTCTCAAGAAACTTCACTTTTTTCTAGCTTTCAAATTTTTACCATAAATCTGGAATTATTAAATATATCTACAAACAAAAAAAATAATTTTGTATTTTTATTCTTGGAGATTTATTCATTAATTCGGTGAATACTAAAGGATTATTTACCAAGCTTTAATGAACACTTGGATTTTCACGGCTAATATAATAACAAAAATTTAATATGTCCTAGAGCCAAACTATGAACTTTTTCAGGGAATAAGCTAAGATGGTAAGTTTATTTTTAAATTTTATAAACTAATCCATCATCCAAATCCTGTTAAGTCTTTAAGATTTGAAAAAATAAACAAAAATTCTTTATCTCTAGTAAATGATTCCAAATATTTTGAATAGAAACTTAAGATTACCATCATTTCATGAATGTTTTTGTAACCACGACGTTTCTTAAAATTAAAAACAATCTTATAGGTGATCTAAAATTAATTTGGTTTATTTAGTTATTTGCAATTAAATTAACTTGGATTGATTTAAAAAAAAAAGGATAAATAAAATCGAAGATTGTTGCATCTTGTTAAAATATTGTACCATCAAATTATGAAAAAATTACAAATTGACTTTTAAGTTTTTACACGATGTGCAATTGTTCAATAAATTCTATGTTAACTTTTCAATATTTTGCAGAGTTTATTCATATGTTTTTTTTATAAATATGATTTTAATTTCTATCAAATTGAAATAAACTTTACAAAGCCTTAAAAACCTTTGATTTTTAAAACCTAGAAAATTAATTGAAAAATTTAAAAACCAAGTTTAAATTTTAAGTTCAAATCAACTAACGATAACAAATGTGAAAAAATAGAGAAATCAAAATCCGAAAATCATTTGGCTAACAATTCAACTCCATTAGCGGCTTTAAATTCGCTTAAAAATCCAGTTCTGATTTATGTCAAGCTTTTGATGACACTTTTTTTAATTGGTGTTCATTTAAAACTCAAATTTTTTAATGACAAAGAATTTCATGCATCAAGTAATTTAATTTTAATCTTTAAACAACTCAATAATTTTTTGAATATAATTTTAGACCATTCGAATAGTACCAATGATAAAACAGAACAGAATGATTTTCAAGGCGACGCCAAAGACAAACTATTGCTTTACACAGAGTCCTGTTTACTCATATCTTTAATAATCTATATATTTTCAACCAAGTTTATAAAGAGAAATGATGAGACTGATTCGGAATGTCAGACAAGCGTGAATCAAACTAGCACTAGTTGTCAAACCGAGCCAGTTAGTGTGGAAAGTGAGATTGCTGAAAATACACAAGTTTACCAAACACGTCCTACCGAAGATTGTCTCAAATACATGAGAGAGAATCCTACCAGACTTTTGGAAGATTTTAATGAAGAAGAAATAGTTGACTTGGTACTCAAAAAGCACATTCCCATTTATAAATTGGAAAGTTATTTTAAAAAGCTAGACCGGGCTGTGAGCATTCGCAGAAAAGTCATTGAAGCCAAAATGAACCAGGAATACACATTCAAGAGCTTGCCTTTTGAAAATTACGATTATTCAAAAATAATTGGTTCCTGTTGCGAAAATGTAGTTGGTTATGTGCCAGTGCCATTGGGAATAGCCGGCCCTCTTCTCATAGATGGCAAATATTACCAAATTCCAATGGCTACCACCGAGGGAACTTTGGTAGCAAGCACAAACCGAGGCTGTACAGCACTCTCTTCATCCCAAGGGGTGTTTACCAGGGTTTTATCTGATGGAATGACGCGAGCTCCTCTCATTGAATTTCCAAGTGCAATGAGAGCAGCTGATGCCAAAGAATGGCTTGACATACATGAAAATTTTTATTCAATAAAAAAAGCATTCGAATCCACGAGCCGATTTGCCAAGCTTGAGTCATGCAAGTGCTGTGTAGTTGGAAAATATTTATACATTAGGTTCAAGTCAACCACAGGAGACGCAATGGGCATGAACATGCTGAGTAAAGGCTCCGAAAAAGCGCTGCAAGAATTGCAGAAGCATTTTCCGGATGCAAATATCAAGAGTGTAAGTGGAAATTATTGCACTGACAAAAAGTCATCGGCCATAAATTGGATTGAGGGACGAGGAAAGTCGGTGGTGTGTGAAGCGGTTATTAAGAGCGATGTGGTCAAGTCTGTGCTAAAAACAACTGTGAAAGATTTAGTTGATTTGAATTTGACCAAAAACTTGGTCGGGTCAGCCATGGCTGGCAGCATTGGCGGCTTTAATGCGCACGCTGCTAATATAGTAGCGGCAGTTTTTATTGCATGCGGACAGGATCCGGCACAGGTTGTTGAAAGCAGCAATTGTTTGACATGGATGGAGTGTGTTGACTCAGAAGATTTGTACATATCTTGTACAATGCCGTCCATTGAAGTCGGAACTGTCGGAGGCGGAACAATTCTAGACGCTCAATCATCGTGTCTTAAGATGCTTGGTGTTCATGGTGCTCACGAAAATGCCGGAGAAAATGCGTCCAATCTGGCCAGGATTATTGCATCGGCAGTAATGGCTGGCGAGTTATCATTGATGTCCGCTTTGGCAAGTGGACATTTAGTCAATAGTCACATGAAATATAACAGATCGACTATTAATTTGGTGAATCAAGCGTTTTCTAAAACAATTAACAATCATCTTTAAAGTATCCATTATTTTATTAATTTTTTGTATTTAAAATTTTTTTTTTTTGAAATTTGTTTGAATTTTTAAATTGAAAATATAATAAAAAAATTAAAGGAAAATATTTTATTAATAAAAAACCGGTTTTCTTTGACTATATTGATTAGGGTCTTTACATCAAAATGTAAATAAATATTTATAAAAAATATATAAAGATTTATTTACTCTACTTTTATTCAAGCTATTGTAAAAATCAAATTTCGCCTGTATAACAAAATGAAAAGGTATTAAATATTAATTTAAATGGATATTTTCGAATTCATTTGTTGATTCTAATTAAATTTTGTCAAATTCTCCCTTTTTTTAAGTGGTATATAAAGAAAATAGTTTATCAGCAAACAATTATCATTTACAAATAAAATTGTTTAAAAAATTTGTACCAATCTTTAATTTTAACTTGATTGGACTCCTCATCTAATAGAGTTTGTATTCGAGTAAAGATAATTAAAGATAAAAATTGCTAAAGTTAGGGATTAACGATATTATGAAATATTAAAAAAAAATAATGTTCTTTGTTTAAAGGGGAAAAAGATTGGTAAATTATTTTTGATATTAATCTTAATTTTATAATTTAATCAAATTTTACCTTTTTAACCAAAATAAATTTGAAAAAAACTATTCTCTTGATTGAATTTTAGACACATTAAAAATACAATATTGGGATCCTAAACTCTAGAATTCGTTTTGAGTTTTGAAGCTTTTATGATGATTATCGATTTAAAAACTTAAAAGTTGTCACCCAACTAGCTAATTTTAGATTTACTCTAATTTCCTTTAGATTTTTTTATTACCAAAAAAATTACTACCACAATTTAAGAAAACTCTATCATAGAAGGTATGATGAGGGGCATAAAAAACTTTTTCAAGTCCCAGTCAATAATCCAAAATTCAAAATTTTAACAATCTAGATAAAATATTAAACTGTACAATTCGATAAAAATATGAAATTGGTGCCAAATCTTATGAATTTGAGGATTTTTTCTAATATAAATTTTAAAAAATTACTTGAATTACCATGGTTCAACACTTATTGATTTTTGAAAAAGCAACATTGATCAGTTAATCTAATGATACAATAAAAGGAACAAAGCTGATTTATTCTATTTTTCAATTATTTTTTAAAAAATGCATTTTTATTTTCGGCTAGAAAAAGATTTTGTAACTAAAATCCTTTTTTTATCAATAAAATAAATTTACTTAAATAAAATGCTTTGTGAATTTAAAATAACCTTTTATTAATAAACAATTTTTTTGATTTAAGAAATATAAAAAATCTTTTCATATTAAAACCTTTTTTGATATAAGAAAATTTTCCCAAATTTTAATATAATTTTTTCACCAAATTCTAAAATGATTGATTTGGAAAGTGAATCCGATATTAGTTTTATTAAAAGAATGGGCACTCAAGCAATTTCAAGATAAAGATAAAGACCAAAGAAAAAGATAAGACACCGAGTATTTTGAAGAAATTTAAATTTTTTTTTTCGAATAAAAAAAGTTTTCTTACATTGATAACGCTTTTTTACATTGAACAGTTTTGGAACTATTGAGTCAGAAGTATTATAAGATAAGTGTTAATTTAGCGATATCTTGTATGAACAACAAATCCATTTTCTAAAAAAAAAGTTAACTTTGTAATACAAAATGTAATGATGGTAATTGAATTTGTAAAAAAAAATTTAAAAAATTTGATTTTTGAAATTTACTTCTTAATTAATATTTAATTAATTCTTAATTAATTTACTTCTTAATATTTAATTCAGTAAGTTTAAGTTAACATGAAAATTTCTCTAGTCAAAATCAGACTTGTATATATGTCAGGAAAAAAAGTATGAACAAGTCAAAAAAAAGTCAAAGTATGACTTGGACCTGAAAATTTATTTTCTAAAAAATAACAAGTCTCTACTTGTTTTAAAAATTTAAAAAAAACAAGTCAGGACTTTGACTTGTTTAGAAAATGTAAAAATTACAAGTCATAAATTTTTTTATATATTGATTTTTTATATTTTTTATATACTTTTTTAATTTCTGTATCTTGTTTAATTTATTTCTAAAATTTTTTTAAGTACAAATATTTTTTCGTTTTTCATTAATAAATTCGATTAAAAAGAATATGACGATTATGTGAATTGTGTAGAAAATCATGTTTTAATTTTTACATTGAAAAAGAAATTTAAACAAATAATTTTATTTTTTTCCTGAATAAAAAAATTAAAGACTTATAATTTTTTTATATATTTTAATTCTATTCTTAAAATAAGTAAAAATCTTGACTTGTTTTTTTTTAGTTTTTGAAACAAGTCAAAGTCCTGACTTACACTTGACTTGTGACTTGTGACTTTTATACAAACCTGGTCAAAATGGCATCTGATAACTTACAAATACATTTTAGGATATTGAAGAATAAAAAATTAACTTGTGCCCAAAGTTTAAGCAAGAAAAGCAATAAAAACTTATCTTGAATCTTAAAAAAAGTAACTATGGCAACCAAAATTTAATTGTATCCAAGTTTAATCAAAAAATAATTTTATTTTAATATTCGATACATTTGAGTCCGCGAAAATGCCAAAATTTCAACAGATCCCAACAACAATTGAAGCCCAATATGTTGCTCGAACTGTCGGACCAGCCTTAAGTAAAGGCTTAGCTGAAATAGTCGAGAAACGACCTGTTGATCCAGTGGAGTACTTGGCTCAATTTTTGCACAAATTTGTCGAAAACCGACGTGATGCACAACAAGAACAAGATAATACAATTTTGGTTGAGAAGCTTAGAATTGAGGAGGAGGAAGAAGAGCAGCGCCAAGAACAAATGAGAAAAGAAGCGGAAGAACTTCGAGCAAAAGAAGAAGAAGCGCGTCGAGAAAAAGAAGCCGAAGAAAAAAGAAAAAAAGACTTGGAAGAACTTGCAAAACGCAAGGAAGAAGTTGCCAACACTGCTCCAGCTTTGCCGTCTCTTGCCGAAGAAGAGGACCAGTTGGTAGAGTTTGGTGAGACGAAACTGCATCAACAAGCCGCTGTTGCAGGCTCCAACCTAAGTGTTCTATTAAAAGAAAACTACAGTCCAGCAGCTAGAAACCAACAATTTAAAACCGCCAGAGATGTAGCTAATGAGCTTAGTCTTGCCGAAAATGTTCAACAAATTGACGAATACATTTGGGACTTGGTTGCCCAGGAAAAATACAAACAACTACATGATCTTGTATTATTAGGATTTAATGAATTATTTTCAATAGTACAAGCTAAATATGGAAATGCTGATCAAATGAAACAAAATGGCATGGAAAAACAAGCTGAACAAATTTTTACTAATTTACCAGCTTTGCAGCAAAAGATTAAAGAGATTAGAACATTGGTTGAATCAAATAACTTGGAATCTTTAGAAACTGAAGTTGATAAAAAATGGTATTTGTATTATAGAGATGAACAAGGTAAATCACCATTGCACAAAGCCATTGAGAGTAAATTTTTTAATATTGCTATTTTTTTGCTTGAAAAAAGTCCTTTATTATCTAAATTGAATGATTGTGTAAGTTTTTTTGTATGGAATTTATTTGAGATTTAAATTAAATATTTTTTTAATAGAATGAGAAATATCCGATTGATTATTTGAAGCAAATGGATGTAGCGAGTCTTACCGAGAGCGAGAATCAACTTTATCAGACTCTGTCCCAAAAATTGGTTTAAATACTTTTAATTTTTTAATGTTTTATTTTTTAATAAAATTTCATTTCATTTCAATTTCATTTGAAATTTCATTTTTATTTGAACGATTTCTTACCCATTTAAAAATATTATTTCATTTAATTGGTAAAACTTTTTTAAAATGAATAATTGAAGATAAATTTTGTGAAGCGTATTAAATTAAATTTAGTTTAAAAATTCTAGAAAAAAATAAAATCACTCATTTTTCAAAAATTGAAAAACAAAAATTTTTTTCTTAAACTATTTTAAAGTTTAATGGCGTAACTGAGACCATAGAAATATTTGATTTTTTATAAAGCTATTTGAGACCCTCTGAAATCCAAAATTGTAATAAATTAATTAAAACATTATTTTTTCAAATAAAATTGTTAAAAAATTTATCATTTTGTTAAAGTTATTAAGGCTTTTTAAATTAAAACTATTGGAAAATAAATCACATTCTCTTGATTCAGATGGTTTGAATTTAATTTTTTAAAAGATTCTAATTTGAAGTTTGTATAGATATTTTTTAGAATTTGAGTTCTTTCAAGCCAAATAAGCTGCTTCGGTTCATTGCGAATTAGAAATCACGATTTATTTAAAATTAAAACAAAAGATGAAAAAATTTCTAACAAGAAATTGTTCCGATAGCTCTACAAAATTTGGTCTTGCTTAAAGATAATGAATGCGTTAAAAAGTGAAGATATACTTCATATTTATTTTTATATTTGAAATTTTAATAAAAAAAAAATATTTTCTTTTTTTTATTTTTATTATCTTGTTCTAATAAATATTTCTGTAAGGAAAAAAGTTTTTTTTTATTAATTCTTTATACTGTTTTAGTGACTTCCACCATGTTCTAGTTGGTATTCTTTTCGACTACGATGATGAGCCTCGCCGATTGTCCATGAATAAACGGCGTAACCTAACAATAGTGGGGGCAGAACATAAGGAGCTTCTTCAGTTATTCGTCTTAAAGTGTTTGGTAGACCAGCTTTTATAGCTTTGGCAAATGGTCTTTGTTCATATGGCGACAAAGTGAACC
Organism: Brachionus asplanchnoidis; assembly: GCA_025491095.1. Lineage (NCBI taxonomy): Eukaryota > Metazoa > Rotifera > Eurotatoria > Ploima > Brachionidae > Brachionus > Brachionus asplanchnoidis. The sequence goes on along the minus strand of JAILYF010000010.1, from coordinate 4,270,074 downwards.
AAATTTGATTACGTACATAGGCCAAATTACCGAATCCTTTGCCCATTTTTATTCTTTAATCTAAATAAAAATAAAAATCAAAGTGGTCTTGGAATAAATTAATTAAAAGTTATTGTATAAGGATAAATTTTACATAACGCTCAAAAATTTATATTTGATGTAAAAAATTCTATTGAAAAATAAACGCTTTGAACAATAATTATTTTTTGTTAAGCAAAATTATAATAATCCATGAAAAAATTTATATTTGCAATATTGCAAAATTTTTAGGTGAAATATTGTATTATAAAATAAAACTAACTTTACTTTTTGAAATTCAACATTTTTAAAATTATAAAAGTACATCTATCAATTAAGTGTCAGAAAGGCGAGTTGAAAAAAAAAACTTAATTTAAAAAAATGAAGAGAATCTAGCTGTTTTTTTTGTTAGACATTCGCATATTGAAAATTATTTATATTTTATTTCGATTAGCTGAATTAAAATTTTAAATAAAACTTAAGAAGTAAATTATTGATAATTTAAATTGTTTTAATTTAAAAATTAAAAAATGAATTAAATTTAAATATAGCGTTAATCTTCTAGTTTCAAAGAAAAATATCTCTTGCAATTTCATTAAAATTTTCAATTTATTTTCCTCTGTGTCAGGTCGAAGGCATCGACCAAAAAGTATCGAAATGAAATAAGCGCCCTTCCCTATTTTCCTGTTAGATAGAATGATACAAATTGTTAATTCTAATGAATTGACCTTTAAGACTGTGTTTTTTGTTAAGATTAAGCCGATTCTGTATTTGTTTTATTTAAAAAATAAAATTAAGGTCTTTCGTAGAGAAATAATGGCTAAGATTTCAAGTTTAATTAAAAATTTAGCTATTAAAATTCAAAAAGCTTTTCAAATAAATAAAAAGAATTAGAGATATTTTTTCTGATTATTAATTCTAGTGCTTAAATAAATTTTAAAAATTAATGTAAAAAAAAGACAATTATATCAGGAATTTTTATTGTTAAAAAGGCTGAAATATCTGCCAAAATGATCAACCCTAAATAAAATAAAATTATCTTAACTAATTAATTAAGCTCATTTTATTACAAATCTGAACGAATATGGTAACATATACATATCCGAATTTTTCTTAATGTTACTTTGAGTCATACTTAAGTTCAAATTTCAATGAAAGATGGCTCCTAATTCGAGATAAAAAACACACAATCGTTGTATTGACTCCTAAACTCATTAATTTTAGAAATAAATGGTCTTAATTAAAAAAAAACTATTAATTTTTAAAGCTAAAAACATAAGCTAACTCAGCTGATTTCAATCTGATAGAAATGCTGTCCAGTGATCTCAAAAATTAATAAGAGGGGAAAAAAACAAGAAATTTTAATGAGCTAAATAAGCCCATAAGAAGTTATGAAAGTAATTTAAACTCAAAGAAATGGGTAAAAAATTCTTCAAATTCGAAAAAAGTTTAATTCACAAAAAATACTTTTTAATTTTAATTTTATCGGTCGGATGGTTCTGACGAATCTAATTAATCAGGTGGATTGGTCGGACTGCAAGTCAGAAGATATTGACCGGTATTTTGTCCGGAAGACTTGCTGTTAAGGGTTGAGTTTAAAAAAATTGATGGTTAAATTTTATCAAAATTTTATTAATTTAAAGAAACAAAAGTTAATTTTGTTCTAATTTTTTAAAAGAATAAAATTACTTTAAATTTTTATTTTTAAAATTAATTCTGAAGAAAATTTAATAATGTCCATAGTAAGATAAAAATTTTTCCAATTATTATTTAACTATTTTATCTAAAAGACAATTGAAAAAGCCAAAGAAAAGATAATTTTCAATCCGAATTCACTTGACTCATGGAACATCCTAATAAAAGATGCCCAAGTAATTTGAAGGAAAATAAATATTGCTTTTTTCATTTTGGTCATAAAGGAAAAACCGATGGAAGAAACCCGACCATTTTTCGAGCAGTTGATAACTCAATTTCCTACTAGTTCAAAATATTGGAAAATTTTTATAGAAGAAGAAATTAGACACAAAAATTTCGACCAAGTCGAAAATCTATTCGAACGATGCCTTAATAAGATCTTAAATATTGATCTTTGGAAATGTTTTCTGAATTATTTAAGAGAGAGTAAACGCCATCACCAAGATTATAAGTAAAACTTAAATAATCAGAGTTTCCTTATTAAATTGTATTTTTTTAAGTAAAATTATGATCCAGGCATATGACTCAGCAGTGAAAAAAATAGGACTTGATGTCCTATCATACTCCATTTGGCTTGATTATACAAATTTTTTAAAATCTCTTGATCTTAATGTTTCAGATCAAAATGACAAACAAACTCTTTACGAAACAATTCGTAAGATATACCGAATGGCACTCGAAAATCCCATGGCAAATATAGACCAAGTTTGGAAGGAATATTGCGCTTTTGAAAATGTAAATCTTATAAAAAAAAATTTTTTTTTCAAATTTAATAAAAAATTTAAAGCAAGTTAATCCGAATACTGCTGAAAATTTGATAGAATCTCTTAATAAAGAATTTCAAAATGTAAAAAAAGTCTCGAAAGAATACGAAAATGTGACTAGACCATTGGAACGAAATCTTCCCGCATTAAATTTGGAATATCCACTTGACGAAGATGAGGACATTCGTCAATTGCATGCTTGGAAACGATATATTATATGGGAAAAGCAAAATCCACTTAAATTAAAAAATCACAGAGATGTTATTAGAAGAGGTAGTTTAAAATTTTTAATTATTAAATAAAAAAAGATTTATTATTTTTTTTAAAAAATTCAAGTTATTTTTGCGTACGAACAAGCATTTCTTTGCATGGCATATCATTGTGACTTGTGGCATGAAGCAGCTTTATTTCTAAAAAATCAAAAAGAGCCATTAAAAAGAATTGATAAATTGGATGTAAAAACTATCAGTGAAATTACTGAAACAGCTGCTGCAAGTCTTTATGAACGAGCAATTACAACATTTATGAAAAATAGTTGTCTTACTTACTTAGCTTACGCAGACTTTGAAGAGGTTTTTTTTGACCAAAATTAATTCACAAGACTGGAGTTAACTTTTTTTTTCTAGAGCCGTGCTAGAATTCCAAAAGTGTATGAAATTTATGAAAAATGCTTGAGTGAGGAGAAACTTGACCACGCTACACTCGCTTGGATCCATTACATTTTCTTTGTCAGACGTAACGAAGATATAATGGCTGCAAGAAAACTATTCAAAAGAGCTAGACAAGATTCAAGAATAACTTATCATTTATTTATTGCTAATGCTTTGCTTGAATATTTCCATACTAAAGTAAATTTTATTAAATAAATTTAATTGATTAATAATTAAGCTACTCTCTAAAGGACAAAACTGTCGGTTTTAACATTTTTCATTTGGGAACAAAAAAATTTTCACATGAACCAGAATATATGCTTGCATTTATTAAATACATGTCTCATTTGAATGAAGACAACAATGCCAGAGTTCTTTTTGAGAGAATTTTGACCACTGATGATATTCCAGCATACAAAACTAAGTAAGAAAATTTTAAGTATACAATATCAATAGCTGTATAATGTTATTTAAATAACAAGGAATTTAAAAATTCTGAACTGGACTAAGAGCTAAAAATTAATTTTAAAAACCCTTTCAAAATTTTTTACCTAAAAATGATAATATTTTTCAATTTTTATAAATAGATGAACATTTTTTGATTTTTATTTAATTTAATTATAGTCAACGTTACATTAAATGAAAAATAGATGAGATACAAACAAAAATTCACTGAAGTGTAGTTTAAAATTATTAAATTATTTGTCGTTTTTCTAATTTTTGCAATGAATTATTGGTTTAAATACCCGAGAAAATAAAATTGCTTAAGTCTTATGTATTCAAAAGAGACTGGAGTAATTTAGATGATTTAAAATCTTCTTTATTTGGAATCAAAAAATCTAAAATATGTGTTTAAATTAACAATATCCTATAAAATAATATAAATCTTTTGTATCATAATCATAAAAAATGAATTCTCCGAAAAAATTTTTTGGAATTATACTTTTAATTTTATTTTTAATTTTAATTTCAATATAAAAAAATCTAAATATTTTGATTTTATTATATTGATGAATAAAACTAAATTTCTGATATTTTTTTAAAATATTTTAATTCAATTTATGCGCTTCTAAGTGTTAACAGAGTTGCTTAAAAGTCACAAGTCTCAAGTCAAGTCCAAGTCCAGAATTTGTTTTATTTTTTTAAATTAAAATTCAAGTTAAACACTTAAATTTTTTTTGTTAAGTCTGGACTTTTTATTTTAGTGATCTTCACTCCTAACCCTAGATTGCCACAATAACTACCTGGAATGGTAAAAAATTCATGCGACAGGACTTTAAAAAATTAAATTAGAGTATTTGACTTGGACTAATTTGTGAATTTTAAACAACTTTTTTTTTAATATTATTCAATATCATTCGATTAAATCAGTTAATATATTTAAAATATTTAAAGTATTAATATATTTTATATATTTGAATTAATTTATTTTATTTAAGTGAAATATGGTCCGAGTTTCTTAAGTTTGAATGTGCTGTAGGTGACTTAGCAAGTATATTTAAAGTTGACAAAAAAAGACTTAAAGTTTTTGAGTCGGTAATTAAAATTTTGTTAAATTTTTTTTAACTTTAATAAAAACATATTTTTAAATTTAGGTTCAAAATAATCCTTTAAATGAAGTCACACAAAGTTCCTTAATGATTGATAGATACAAATACATGGATCTGCTTCCATGCAATGTAATCGAGTTAAGGTCAATGGGTTACAAAAGCATAAATGGTCATTTAGCTTCATCAATTCAAGCAAGTACAATGGCTAATTTAAGTGCAATATTCTCTAATAACGTGACTATTAGCCAAGCTGATCTGGCAGCAGTGGCAGCTAGTGAATTTAAACGATCGAAGCTTCCTACACCAGACATTAGTCAAATGATGCCATTCAAACCTGTCAGAAACATACGTAAGAAAATAAAGAAAACATAAATTTTTCATATTTTTTTTATATTATTTTAGTTCCTGGAATGATGCATTCAATAGCTGGAGGTGTATTTCCTTTTCCACCTGCGGTAACTGAATTAGTGAAACGATTGCCTCCGCCAAGCACTTATGAGGGCCCATTTGTCATCATAGACGAGCTTATACGCAAGTTCCAAGAAAGTGATATACCAGACGATTTTCAACCATTTTATGTACAAATCAATGGCGAACCAATTAGGGATTTTGAGCATTTAAGCACAAGTTCAGTGTTGAAGCGAACTTTTGTAGGTGCTGGTAGTGATGATGAAGACACGAAAAAAGGAAAATCAATGGATATATATAAGCAACGTCAATATAAAAAACTTATTCAAAAATAAATTCTTTTTTCAAAATTACTATCTAAATAGTCTTTGTAAATAAAATTTAATTTATATGAATTAAAAGAGTATAATATCAATTGTATAAATAGGCTTGAGGGAAAAATGAAGCTTTTGAACTTTTTGAATACTGGTCAAGTGAATTTTATTTTTACCTGGTTCGAAAATTGTCAACATAGTTTTTAACTCCTAACAAACAGCTTGAATTTTTTTTCAACTACCGATCAAATCTTTATCATAATTCAAAAGAAACGATTGAGTTAAATGTCTATTATTACCCAATAACAAGTAAAAAAATATACGGTTTTTCAATTTGTACATTATAATCCGTAGAATTAAAAAAAATTGTAATAGTACTTTGATAAACCGATTTATTGTACATATTTTTTTAGGATAACGAAAATGGTACAATTTAGTTTCTGATTCACATTTTTTTAAATGTAAAATTATAGAAAAAAAAATATTTTTTGTAAAAGACTTTTGTAAAAATTAAATTATGTTAAATTAAACGAAGCAACGATTTAGAATATTTGGCATCCTGAAGTTAATATTAAAATTAATCTTTGAATAAATTTAAATAATTTCAATGTAACATGCTTTTACATGTTATGTAGCTTTTAAAAATAAAAAAAATTGACAAAATTATTTTCTTAAACCATTCATTAAATCGATATTTTAATTAAAATATAACTCAATTTTATAAAAAATTAATTTATAATTTTTATTTAAATATTAGATCTATCTAGCATTCAAATTAAATTTAAAAGTGAAATTCAAATATTAAATTTCAAATCAGCTATAAATTGAAAAGATCGATCTTCCTAACAATTATTTTCAAATAAAAATTTTTCAATAAATTTTACAAACATAACAAATTATTCATCATATTTTTTTATCCAAAAACAAAATTTATTTATTTATTTATTTGTTTTCTGTTCCGAGCTAGATCTCCTTATATACAACCTAAGCCAGGATGGTTTATCCATTCCTTTTGACAAACTGCAGCGATGCATATCAACTCATATTTAGTTGAAAAATATCTCTAAATAATATGAAAAGTCTTAACACCATTCCGAACTGCCCGGGTCCGCCCAAACTATCTTATTAAAAAAAAATTAAATTAATTCAGACTTTAATTTTAAATTCTAAAGATAAAGTCTTTGAATTGAAATGATATTTTGAATTAATAATCAACTACAGAAACCAAAAATTTTCGCATAAATATACATTTTCATTTTTTGCCAATAAATTAAATATAATTAAACAATTAATATTTATTAAATTATAGCAACATTATTTGAAAATTTTTAAGACCCTTTAATTTGATTTATTATAATTATATAAAAAATATAATAAAAAAAAATATTTTTGTTCTAATGAATTAAAAGATTGTGTTAAGTAATATGCAATAAAGTAATGAATTGGTACTCTTAACTAACTCGAACCGATTTTTTTTAACATAATATGTATAGAAAGGGCTGAGTCGTACTGATCTATAAGTTGTCAGACTTGTGGATGAATTTATTTTACTTATTTTTTATTTAAATTTAAATTAAATTATAATCATTTGTTTTTTTTCGGTTCTTTTTTATATCTAAAGAATCTTTAGCTCGGAATAGTTTAAAAAAAATCATAAAAAAATTTAAATTTTTCAAAGAAAAATATTTACAAAAATTGTGTATTCCAATTTTGTTATGTTGATATGGCGCCGGATGATCTGAGAAGATAGATATAACGAATTTAATCATTAGCAGATCGGATAAAAGCTGATAACATATTGCTTTATAACCTTCATTTACGTAGGTATAAATGTTTTAAAGTTTTATTTAATAATTTTACTATTACTATATTAAATATTCTTTTTCACGATATTTTAAAAATTCATTTAATAATCTAAAATCACATAATAACTAAAATTAAACTTTATTAATTAATGATTAAAATTATTGTTTATAAAAATTTGAGTAAAGTTTCACACTTAACTGTCTTCAAGAGTATTTATTCTTGAATTATTATTCTGGCAATCTATTAGAGTATTTTTTTCATTTTACTTAAACTATTGGTTTAGAATAAACTTATTAGATTTGAAATGCTAGTAACAATTTATTCTTTTTTAACTGCTTGTGATGAATTTTTATCATTAATTTTTAGATTATTATTTAATTCTTCTTCTCAGAAAATAATATCTAAAGGAATATTAATAAAGAATAATTATTTTTAAGTATTTTTTATTTAAAAAATAGTCATTGATAAAAGTAAAAAATTAAAAAGAAAATAAAAAATAAAAAATTTACAGTCGGTTTAAAAAATTTACAAAATTAATTTAAAAAATTAAAATTTAGTTCATACTCTATATGGATGATATCTTTGTTGTTGTTTGTTTTCCGATTTATTCTCGCTTAAATACTGATTATAAGCATTTAGCTGTTCACTTGAATTAAAAAGTGGCAATTGAAAGCTAGCCAACTGAGGATTGGAAGCCAACTGGTTTAATTGTGGTGGTGGAATCAGACTCGGATATTTAAAAGTATAGTCAACAGGCAAAACATATTGATTTTCATTATTTTGATTATTTTTTTGTTGACTTGCTCTGATCAATTGTTTAAAGCTCTTGCGTCTAAAATTTCCGCGGATAAACTCTTTTTCACATGCTGGATGAATTTTCCAGTAATTTCCTTTGCCATTGGATCCACGGCCTGCTTTAACAAAACATTCATTCAAACTTAAATTATGTCTTACCGAATTTCTCCACGATTTGTTCACATTTTTAGCAAAGTAATCATATTTTTTCTCCATAAAATTGTAAATCTCATGCAACTGCATCATTTTAACATTGCATGACAAAATACCATCCGCAATTATTTCCAAATAGGGCTTTGGAGGCTTAGCGGGATTCAATTTAGAATTAGCTTTTGATTTATCATCATTTTCCTTGTCTTCCTCTTCATCATCAATCGAGTCCTCATCATCGGACTCTTGCACCTTGTCTGACACATTTGCCTCGTACTGTGGCAAAGGCTGGTACTGAAATTGTTGCAGTTGGGGACTTATGACATCAATGCCGGAGTCATTTTGTTTCTCAGGTGTGTTCTCGGAGACAGTATAGGTCTGAGCTGGGTTTGGGGTGGCAGGTTTGGTTTCCAGAATTGGGTAGTTGGTTGAGTATTGGTTGTCCTGGTTGTATTGAGTGTAGTAGTTGTAGTATGGGTAATATTGAGCGTATTGGGAGTAGGTCTGCTGGTAATAGTTGGAATAGTAGTATTGAGGGTCATATTGAGCAAATTGCTGGTTGGAGTTTTCTTGGTACATTTTGGTAGATGATGTTTTTGGACTAATTTTTAAAATTTTGGTATTTTATAAGCAGGAATTTAATCCAATAAGCGGTTATTTATTTGAATTGTTAATAAGCTTAGATAGTTTGTTGAAATGTCATGAGTTCGGATGGTTTAAATATATTCTCTTAGGAAGAGTTTAGAGGCGGAGTGCTGAATTGGATTATGTCATAATCCTATTACCAAATTGATCTATGCAATATTTGAGTAATTTGGCCAGTTGAGAGAAGCCGACGTGACTCTGTTTTCCAGGTGAATATTTGACACATTTTGCCTAATATGATACACTAAGCTGAGTATCTAGTTGTTTTCGAGTATCGGCTTTAATTTGCTACTACTACTGGTATTGAGCAATCTGTACGCATCAACTTCATACTGGGTATTAACATTGTTATTTAATTAACTAATTAGCGTTTAATTGTGCATCGAATAATTTGTCTTGGAACCTAATTACGTGATCTATGATACTCTAAATTTTTGACCAAATTGAATTAAAATTTTTTTCTCTAGTAATTTGTTTACAAATTTAATGATGCTGAGTAGTTTACACGTTTGGCTTTGATCTCTCTAGGAAACTTGTTGTAGAAAATTTGAACTTGAATTTGTATTTGACCATTGGGCCAAATGGACAGAAATTCTTATTGGATATTAATTTTAAATATTTTTTTTTTAATATTTGTACTTTAAACATTATTTTTTATTCTGAATAAAATTAAAGCAGCAAAAATCAAGTATGTTGGTCCTGTATTGTAAAGAGTGGTAAATTACTTTTGAGATTTTTTCTAATAAAGATTTTCCCCCAAAATCCAACTCCTTTTTACAATATTTTACCATGTCTTCTTTCTTTAAAGACGGACCAATGTTATAACCTTTAAAAAAATCACATTATGATTCAAAATAAATTATTCTATTCCCTTTAAAATTAGGCTGGCAAATGAATACCGAGAAGGTTTCGAATCTCGTTTCATCCCGAATCCTCTACGTCCTTGTGTAATTGCTATCTTGTAATTTCTTTTGTTATTCTTTAACTGTCCACTTATAGATTACCTCATGTACCTTAATTCATTTTTTATTTTTTATCATATCTTTATAAATATACAATTAAATAAATAATAAAATAAAATGTTTATATATTTCCAACTAGCTTAAGATAAAAAAGCTAAAAAATGATTTTAAAGTAAAAATAATAAAAATAAAGTCAAATTATGTGTATATTAAAATTTGAATAAATAAATTGAAATAGGGAATGATATTTTTTAAAATTAGAAAAATTCAGGAATTTAAGAAAATGTGATTTTTATTTTTTTTTATTTGTTTACTGTACTGAGCTTAAGCTCCTTCAGAATAAAACATAAAATAAGAAAAAAAGAAAAGTCAATTAAAAATTAAACAAATATATTGAAATAGAGCGTTATATATGATAAGGTCACAATTACTTAAATGAGTCCTAAATTCAATTTTTTTCATTGATTCTTTTTTTTTTTTTTTTTTTTTTAATTTTATTTTTTTTTTTTCAATTTTTTAATAAAGATCATTAGAGTTAAAACTCTTTATTTTAACAAATAAATAAAAATCTTTAAAACAGGAACATATGGATGAAAGGAAGTAATAAGCTACATTTCAAACTAACATTGTGTAACCCAAACTATATAATAATGATAATATAAAAATCCTTGATACATAAGCCAATATTGAAATATTCTAAATCTTGACTAACTCTAAAATTTTATTTACTTCCTTATTTATCTTTATTTTTTTATTATCCGATTTAAGTAACTTTTAAAATTGATATCTGTTTTTTGAAAATTTATCCATATAATTTTTTTGATAAATCTACTTTACTTTATTTATGTAGTTGAAAGGAGGATTGTATTCGTTCTAGACTGCCAGGGGCCTTATTCGAGCTATTTTTAATTAAATAAAAATAAAAAAAAGTTAATAAACAAAATGTGGACAAATCCTAATTTCATTTATCTTTTTTTAATTTTTACCTCTGCTGCTTCTACTTCTTTTTTATTTAAAGCAAATTATAACATATCTATACACCGAAGGTTTCGAGTTTTTCGAGTACCGTGTAACTGCAACCTTACAATTTCTTCACTATTCCAAGATCTATAAGTACTTAGACATGTACAATATGTCACTCTTTATTTCTATTTATTTTTTTTTAATTATTTTTTATATTTTAATCATAATATTTTTTTATTATTATTATTATTTTTTTTTAGTGTTATTGTTATTATTACATACCACAGTTACCATAGATGGGATCCTACTGTTTCCCATCTTCGCAAGTCTAGCTTACTAGCTTGTTGTAACTTATATTATTATTTTTATTTTTTATCATTATATTTTCAATTTGCGCCAATTCTTGGGATAGTAAAATTAAAAAAATAAACAAAAAAAAACTATTTAATTGATTCAAATTGAATAGAAATGAACGTTTTTGTTAATTTCTATTCAATTATTCTTTTATTTTATATTTTTTTAATCTTAAGGAGCTTTAGCTCGTCACAGATAAATAAACAAATAATGTCTTCTTTTAGCTAAAACGTTACCAAAAAGAAAAAATATTTATTTGCATTTTCTTTCACACAACAATTCCAAAAAAATTAAAGAACATATAGAAATTAAAATAAAATTCTATTAGCAATATTTAAATTTTATCAAATGTTTTTGTTTCTGATTACCAATTATATTATTTTTTGTCAAGTGTTATAACTGATAAGTCTTTGAAACAAGTATATTTGATACCACAAATAATCCAATAAAATCATTTAGAAATTACTCGGATAAAAATTTAATAAATTAAAAAATAGTTTGTTTTAAATTAATTTTTCTGAAATTAACAAGTTTTCTGATATTGAGGATAAATGGGGTTTTGTAAAGGATAAAGTAAACTTTTCAGTATAAAGCCTTGTAATGAATGGAAACATTTTCCTTTAAAATAATTAATTTTGCAAACGTACCATCATTTTTGAAAGAACAGTTAGTCAAAAATGATACTAGAAATTTGAAATATGATTTAAGTAATAAAGATCAAATAATCGAATATTGATTAAGATTAAAAATTGTTGAAAAAACATTTAAATATATTTATTCAAGATTATTGAATAAATTCATTGCTGATAAATTGGTACTAAATTTAAGAAGATTAAAATAGTCAATGTTTAATAATATTAACTTGATTTATGAAAATTCAATTAAAAGTTTTGATAATTTGAATTTGAATTTAAAGCTTTATTTTTTGAATTATTGAAAATATTAATTTTTTTTTTTAATTTAAAATTTTTCTTTATGAGTAAATTAAGTTTTAATCAGTCTAGCAATAGATAAATGCACTAGTCTGTTTATTAACCTTGAAACTTCAAACTTTGAGTCTTTGAAACAAGTATATAAGCAATAAAAGATTTTTGATTATAAATAAAGATTCATTAAACTTGGTGAAAATAATTTTTTCTAAAAATTCATAAGTGCAACACCACTTATCTAACTACTGAAATATAAAAAATCTATCTATTTATCTGTTAAAAAGTATCTATAATGCTCGATCATCACTTGATAATCTTGATTTTTAAATATTGTTTAATAAGAAGACTAAAGATCAAAAGCTTTGAATGTTAAAATCAATAACAAAAATTTAAGAAACAAGCTTATTATTGGACGAATTCAATAAAAAAGAATTAAATTTGCCCTTAGTCTAATAATAAGAAATTCAAATAGAAAATTGAAAAAAAAGATTTGGCACAATGTAATTATTTATTTATTTCAAATCTTTTTAAACAAATTTTAAGGATCTTAAGAAAAATAAAATTTTAGATCTTATATTGTATCTGAAACTTTCACTTATATATGTATATGAAATATTTTACTAAACAGTAAATTCAAACACAAGTTGGATTAAAAAACAATTTTTTTCAAAACTAAATCTCACTGTTTCTTTTTTAATTTCATAATACTATTTTTTTTTTAAATTCCACAAATAATACATATTTGGGAAATAGATGAATTTTGTTGACAAGAATTCTATGCTTAAATTAGAGTTAAAAATGTATTTTTCAAATTTTTATATAGTTAAGATGTTAGATATAAACATTAAAAATAAAAATCAGAGTAAAATTATGAATAATATATTTCTTAAAGACAATAACTTGATAATCATTTTAAAAAGATTAAAAATTTTAAATTATGAGTATTAATAAATAAAGCGAAACTAAAAAAATCCAAAAGAATAACTCAATAGATTTTAGACTTGTTTGTATAACTAAAGTTTAAAAAATGGAGACTTGATCAATTTTTACATAAGCCTTGTTTCCGGATGGAGTTAAATAGTAAAACCCTCCTCTTGTACCTTCATAAATTGTTCGCCCATTAGCACTACCCCTACTAACATATTTGTAGCCTGTATCTCTTCCAGAATGTTTGGACCTTGAGTCAAATGTTGAACAGCTTGGTGAAGGTGAATTCATTCTTTTTTGCGATAAATTTTTCATAGGCGATTCTGGTGGAGTCAAAATATGATAATAAAATGAAAGTCTAGTTTGACTGTAATGTTTGACTGTATTTTCAGCATTTTTGTTTATTTCCAAATCGCTTACTTTTTTCTTAATATCTTCTAGATTGTTGTTAATAGAGCAAATATCTTTTTCTTTTTCATTTATTTTTTTTTTCAATTCTTCAATTTCTTTATCTTTTCTCATGTCTTTTTCAGTGGTATTTTTGACATCTTCTATGTATTTTTTTAGATCAGTTATTGTTTTAATTGAGCATCCCAATGTCCCATGATCATTTTGGTCCAAATCAAAGTCTTTTTGAGTGCATTTAGACAGCATTTCTTTTAATTGTGCAAACGAAGGTCGTGCACTTGGTTCTCTTGCCAAACATTCATTCAGGATTCCAGCCATAATTTTTGAAAAATTTTCAACATTAATTGGCAAATCTGATTTTTCATTTTGAAGAACTATAAATAATTGTTGATCATTTAAAGAATAAAATGGCATTTTTCTGGTCATAAACTCTATCAAAATGCATCCAAAACTCCAAACATCGGATGAACGCATACCAGGAATTCCCTTGCTAATTTCAGGCGCCATCCATCGAAATGTTCCCTTGGCACTTTTGGTACAGATGCTAGAAGAGCTCATTGTTGTCAACGTTGATATTTTTGCGATACCAAAATCCGTAAGTTTAGCATGATCTTTGCTTTTATTTAGAAGAACATTTGGACTTTTCAGATCCAAGTGAAGAATGGAATTTGCATGTAAGTATTCCATGCCATTACAAATGTCTTTTATCAAATTGTAAGACTGAGTCATTTTCTCATTTGAGCCAAGCAAATCAAACAAAGAGCCACCTTCCATGTATTCCAATACAAGAAAATTGTTATTACGATGATCACAAAAGCCAAATAATTTAATAATATTTTGATGATTCAATTTTCCTAATATATTTATTTCATTCTCGAGTTGTTTCTTGCAGCTAGTTGGACATGAACCATCGAATTTTTTTACAGCCACAATATTATTTGCATAATTGGCTCTATAAACAACTAAAAAAATAGTTTAAATTCTAATTTTATTTAACTCAAATGAATGCTTTCTCACCGGCATATGAACCGTCACCAATTTCTTCCTTTAAATCGACTTCAGATGGTCCAATTTTCTTAAACATTTTAAGCTAAATTTAAATTTAAATTTCTAAATAAAATTTTTGTTTTTTTAATGCTTTTATTATTTTTAAATGTTTATTTTCAAAAGTTAACAAAATTTAGTCTTAGTCGTAATTTATTTCACTTTTTGATTAAAAACAATTGTGAAAAATTTAAGAAAAATGAAAAATTTTTCAAATATGAAATGTTTCGTAATATATTTTTTTTCGTAAACTTTTTGAAGCAAAAAATTTAATTTTAAATTTTCTTTTTGATTAATATTAACAATTAAAAATCAATCAATTGTAAGCTTTTAAAAATATTACGCACTGCGAACTTAGTCGTATTAATGGCAGCTTGCTTTAATTCAAAATTTAAACTTGTGTTTTTAATGCTAAAAATTTTCTTTTAATTTTAGGAAAAAATTCAAATTGTTATTTCGATTAATATAAATATTTTTTGGATTAAGAATTAATTTTTTTTAATAAATCTAATTAAAAAAAAATAGTAATTTATTTTAAAAATATATAAATCTTGCTGTAACTTAAACCTATCACGCATCGTGTGTCAATAAATTGATAGATTTTTACATTTATGACTTAATTTTACTTATTTGATGTGCCTTACGGAATAGTTAACTCTTTCTTGGCTATTTGGAAGTTGAGTATGTGTAAATTTGAAAACATGTCTGATTTTAAAAATCAGTTTCTATCTATGTGACTTTAATCGAATAGATAATTTGTCATTTAGTCATTTAGGGATAATCTGTTATTTGGTTGAAACCAATTTGTAATGTTTCGCTGTCTTAAAGAAAATCTTCAAATGAATAAAATACTTAAGAAATCACGTATTGGGTTTATTATGTAAAAGATTTCATGGTCTTAGATTGTGTTCTTTTTGAATAAAATGCTGATTTTATTTTTAAAATTCAATAAGAATTAAAAAAATTGCTTTAAAATTGAATAAATTTATGTAGATTGTGTGTAAAAATATGCTGAGAGCAGACTTAAATTGAAATTTTAAACATAAATTTATAATTAAATTGACTTAAATTATTTAAAAAATTGAAGAAAAAAATTATTATAGGTAAAAGCTAAGCAAGCAAATAAATTTTTTAGAATGTCGTGTAGTCTTAATTTAGATGAATTTCCACATACAAGATACAATCCATTAAAAGATGAATGGGTTTTGGTTTCACCTCATCGAACAAAAAGACCATGGAAAGGACAAGTTGAAGAGTCAAAAAATCCAAACCGTGTTCGATTTGATCCCTCGAATCCACTTTGTCCAAATGTCACTCGTCCAAATGGCCAAACAAATCCTGACTATAAAGAAACTTTTGTTTTTGATAACGATTTTCCAGCTCTTTTTGAATATGATGATTTACTCCAAGACTGTGAATCTTCTGATCCAATTCACAATGACTTATTCAAAGTCCAACCGGCCAAAGGCTCCTGCAAAGTAATGTGCTTTCATCCATACTCAGACCTTACTCTGCCAACAATGAAGATAACAGATATTGTGAATGTAATAAAAAAATGGATCGAAATGTACCAAGAATTAAGCTCAAGGTACACCTGGGTTCAAATTTTTGAAAATAAAGGCGAAATTATGGGATGTTCCAATCCGCATCCACATTGTCAACTTTGGGCATCAAATTTTGTCCCAAACGAAATAAATCGTGAGGATAAAAATCAGTCTATATTTTACAAAAAACACGGAAAAGTGATGCTTATGGAATATCTTAACCGTGAATTGAAATCCAAAGAGCGAATAGTGCTAGAAAATGAGCATTGGGTAGTTTTAGTGCCATACTGGGCAGTATGGCCTTATGAGACAATGATGTTGCCAAAGAGACATGTTACACGAATTGATCAACTAAGTGAGATTGAAATTGAAGATTTAGCCAAAATAATGAAAAAAATATTAATTAAGTATGATAATTTGTTTAAATGTTCATTTCCATACACAATGGGATTTCATTTTGCACCTTGTGGTAAATTTTTAAACGAGCCTCAGGATCATTGGCAACTTTTTGCATCATACTTGCCTCCACTATTGAGAAGTTCTAGCGTAAAAAAATTCATGGTTGGATATGAGATGCTTGCTCAGCCTCAGAGGGATTTGACTGCGGAAAAAGCAGCCAAACAGCTTAGGGAATTATCAGACACAGATCATTATTTAATTCATTCAGATACATCCGATTATTAACTTATAACTTAAATAAAATATAGTTATGAATAAATTTATTTAAAAATATTTTTTTTATTAAATTTGTTGTTTAAAAAAGCTAAAATTTGCATTTTCTCAATCCTATTATTGAAATTTCAAGAATTAAAACTAATTAAATAGATATTCATCATTTAATGAGCGATTGATATTTAACAAAAAAATAAACAAATAAATAGATTTATCAAAACTTCAAAAGTTCAGGTCAATAAGATCATTTTGATAGCTTCACATTGCATTTGAGAGATAGCAACTTGTTGCATTTATATCAAAAAAAGAGATAAAATACCAAAGCAAAGGTAAAAATTGGAGCCTCGAAGCAAGAAGAGACAGAGAGAGCTAATTGATGGAATAAATCAGTTATAAGAATCAGAATAACAATGATATTTTAGCCTTTTGTAAATTTAAGTTTCATTTACAAAAGGCTAGAATTTCATCGTCCGATCAATCATCAATAGTTCTTTCAAAAATATTACAATAAAATTCAAAATAAATCGCAAGAATAATTGGTCAGGTAAACTTACTATAAAAATTAAGTAAAAACTTTTTAGGAAAAAAGATTAAAAGAAAAGCTCACTAAAATTGTTTTTCAATAATAATTGTTATTTTTGTTTAATTTTAATCCTTTTTTATAGTTTTTTTTTGTTTTGGAGTTTTAAAAATCTGGAATTATATTATTTGGTATGATATAATAAAACCTTTTTGGATTTCTTCCAAAATTCACTAAATTTGATTTAATTCTTTATACTTCATGAAATTCTCGTGCCTCCTCTCCTCATCGATTCATTCAATTTTTTTTGAAAATTTTTATGTTTTGTTTTGAAAGGAAAAATTCAACACCAATTAATTAATTTTAGAAATAATGTTTTAAAAAAGAAAATATATTCGTCCCAATTTTAATGGTAAAACTCTACACAAAACAGACTAAAATGAAAATACCTTGATGAAAATGAATTCGACGAAAATGCAGATGACACTTCCAAAATTAAAGAGTACATGAGCAAAACTCATCAAGCAATTCGACAACAATTTCAAAATTCGGAAAGCGATTTCTTACCAGCCATGAAAAAAGTGATCGAGTCAGGGGGTCTTTGATGCTGCATATAAATATTCTAATTCAAATAATCAAGGAAGTAGTGAAGAATATTCAACAGAAGATTCAATAAATAAAAAACAGGAAAAGAATGAAAATAATTTAGAGTTATACCAACTCTGTCAGACGGCATTATCAGTGGTTGATCATGAAATATGGGCAAAGAATAACGCAGCATGGGTTAGGGAAAATTATACTATATAACACACTTGCAAAAGTATTTCAATTTAGTACATTTCTTGTTTTAATTTCTAATTTTAAAGCGTCTTCAATCGAAAGGGTCTTCATTTTCTGAGTCTCAGTTCAAAGTTGTTACTAGAAATTTAAGCAGTGAAGCTAAAAAACAAATAATCATAATGGAAAAAATCAAAAATATTTAGCATTTCATCAAAATCACCAATATCAACATGTTCTCCATCCTCTTGACTACTAAATTTAAATTTAAATTTTAAATTTTTGATAATAATTAAATATTTTTTAAATAAATTTTAAAAAAATAATCAATTTTATTTTATTTTCTGTGTTTAATTGTAAAAAAAATTTCGAAAAAAAAGCGATAATTAAATTCTAAAATTTTGTTCATCTTCAACGAAAATTTTAAACTAAATTTATGTAATTTTTTCTTACTGGATGACTGTCATAATCCGAGCAATAGACTAAAATAAAATTGGAACTGTATCTCACTCTTTCTAAATTATATAGCTTTTCCTAAAAAAAATAGATGAGTTTCCCAAAAGAAAAAAAACATGGCATTGGCATTGGCATTGGCATTGGCTGTTTTTACTCGTTTTAGCTACCATAGTGAGACTTTGTGTCTAGTTCGACAGGAAAATCTGCCGTAGTTCATCATTAATATATCATTACAACTTCGAGACCATGTAATAAAAGTTCGAACATAAAAAATACTAATTAATTTTTATTTAATTTAATCTTTTGTAAACTTTTGGCTAAGATAAATGAGCCCTGCTTCTGGATAATTTAAATTAATTTTTAATTTAGTATTTAAAATTACATAAGGTAAAAGCTTGTTTAGTAATGATGCCAAAAGGTGAACAATATTTTTTCATTAGAGTTAGATATGTTTACCTGAAAACAAAATCAGATAAGCTTGAGAAAATTATACTAAACTAAAAATTAATTAAACAAAAACTGTTAATATCACCAAGACACTGCTTTATATTTCATATTTACTCAAGCGTAAAAAAATATTTATTAAAATTCATAAAAAATAAAATAATCCCATCATAAATTGTTTAATTAAACGCCTCTAAAACAACAAATTTTAACTAATAAAAAATTTAATCTTCTAGCAAACACTAAATACTCAGTCTAGAGTACATTAGTAGATTTTTGATATTTTCTAAGGTAAAAACAATGAAATTTTTCATATTGATACTCTTGCTTATCGATCTGATCAATTGTTTGGACTATCGATCCTCCAAGGATCTGGTCAATCAGATAAACAATGAGCTGCTTAAGCACAAAAAATCGGTCGAGAGACTACATGGCCAAAATCGGACTGATTTTCGGGCCAATTTTATGAAATTAGTTGAAAATTTTTTGATGATACATCTCAAAAAATTTTCCAATTCCGAGCTTAATTCAACAATAAAAATTCCGATTGACGATGAGCCGGATACATCAGAACCAATTGGCCAGACCAATTTTAATATCAAAACTTCTAAAGAAAATTTGATAATCATAATAATAATTTTATCAATTTTGTCTTCAGGCTTATTCATACTGTTTATTTTGAGCTGTTTTTTAAACTTTCGCCAAAGATCCAGGCTAAATTTTTTGAACGAAAATGATTTTTTTACATATTACAATAGCAAATCAATTCCGCCATTGATTTCATCCTCATCGTCCCTTTCGCTCCAGCCCAAAAAGGTACAAACACCTAAACCAGAGGCCAAACTAAGCACAATTCAATCAGAGATCGACTCGGGAATTGGTTTATCTAAGTATAACAGTATTAAGCGATTATCGTCATTAGATTCATCCACACGGGACAATGAGCTTTTAAATAAAGAGCACATGAATTTTATAAATGGAAATTTGTCAAGGAATAAGTGTCGATCAAAAAGAATTAAAAAATTTTTAAAAAATAAGCCTCAAAATTTTAGTTTAGGCACTAGGCTTAATGGTGATCAAGAGAGTGATGACGAAGATGTCATTGTCGAGCATGATTTGATAGATGACTTACCGAAAATTAGCCTCAATTTTGATGCTTATAAACCGGAGGAAATTGAGGAATCAAATGATGGAAGAATAGTACAGTCATATTCCAAAAGCAATGATCCAGTACGGCTTGATATAATTGAACTTGAATCATCAAGTTACATCAGAGATCGATATTATCAAATTTTGAGAGAGCAAGTTTTTCCCTATCTTCAAAAATCAAGCAATGGAAAGCAAATTAATAGTTTAAATAATAATGATATGCTTTATTAAGTGTTATTTGTATTTTATGAAAAAAATGTTTTATATTTATTTTAACTTTAAATTGAAAATAAAAAATTATTTAATTAATAGATTATTTAACACATCGTTTATTCCCTAAAAATCTTGGCTTAGAATTTTTTAAATCTAATCATTCCTAATCAATATAAATTAAATTATCATTGTAAATTTTCGAACAGCGAAATCAAAATTTAAATAACTGTTTTCCTTTGAGTCTAAAAATTGTTCTGTTAAATGGATCAGTTGATACAAACTTTTTATCACTCAAATTTAGTCTATGCAATAATTCTGAAATTTAATTATAATGATTTTACATTTAGTGCTTTATTTCAAAATTCACAATTAAATTATAAGATAATGTGCATTAACTAAGAATTTTTTTTTTTGATAAAAAAATTTTTTTTTAAAACAAAAAAGATACAATTGTCTAAAAAATTTTTTTAATATAAAGAAACTTTTAATAGAAGTTTAAAAATCTTTACCAAACACTATTTTCCAAATTTTAAAAAGATTTTTTTAATTTTCAAAAGTAATAATAAAGTAGTTTTAGAAAGTAAATTGCCTCTTGACTAAAATAAAATCAAATCATACTTTAATTTTCAGTACTAGATTAATCAAAAGGCTAGTTCTATTGTTTAATGTAAGGTTTAAGTTTTTAAATTTAAAATTGTTTTTATAGAGTAATAAAAATTTAGAATAGCCTATAAGAGGTTAAAAAACCAAGTTGGCTAAGAAACGTAATGATACCCAAAAAACTAGCTTAAAAAAAAATATTATGTTTAAATTTTATCATTTTAAGTATTCAACAAAAAATATTCATGTGAAACCATTAATTTTAACTTTTAAGGTAAAATTTTGTTAAGAAGATTTTTTGTCTGTGTCTCAGATTTTTTTTGCATGAATCAGTTCTAATGAGTAAGGACATTTAATAAATTGAATGCAAATTTGGAAAAGTGAAAAAGTTAAAAAACGCTTGATTTTTTTTAATTGCCTTTTTGAATTTAAAGTGTAGTAGAATTGGTTAGGTTTATAATTTTGAGGAAATCTTTTTCGACTAAATTCTTTATTCTTTAAATAAAAATTAAAATACAATCTGGATTGAAATGACAATTTATTCATTTTTTATTTTAATTATACTAAGACAATCCAAATTGTTCAATTTTATTAACTGTGTAAAAGTGAAGAACCGGTTAAAAATTTTCATATCAATCCAAATTTTATTTTAATTTTTATTTAAACAAAAAATTTAGTTGAAAAAAATTTTTTTCAAAATAATAATACAAATCCATCCTAATACACTTTAAATTCAAATGGAAAATACAAAAATCAATCATGTGCCCATTGCCAAACAATTCATTGTCTATCCTTGATTTGAAACTGTTGATTGATTTAGAACTGACACTGTCCTGTGACAGGTTATTCCATTTTGACACTACTCGATTTGTGAGGAAATTGTATCTGTATGAGCCGCGTTTGGTCAATTCTCCTGTAAGTCTCATATTATTCTCCCTTCTTAAATTTAGTGCCAAACTTTTAGCAGAATTGATACCATTTACTAGATTAATTTTCTCAAAGCCATTGATTATTTTGTACATTTGAATAAGGTCTCCTCGAGTTCTACGATCTTCTAGACTTGTAAGTCCCAAGGTATTTAGTCTTTCCTCATATGAAACGTTCCTCAACGATTTGACTAATTTTGTTGCCCTTCTTTTGCACCCTTTCCAAAATTAATTTGTCGGACTTTGTTGCAGGACTCCACATACTCACTGTGTATTCAAGATGTGGTCTTACGAGACTAGTGTATAAAAATTTCAATGTTGCCTGATCTAGGCATACAAATGAGTTCTTGAATTTTTCCAAGAATCCTATTTGCTTTCGCCGCTGCCGCCCTGCATTGCTTGTTCCATTTGAGGTCATTAGATACAAATTCACCCAGATCTTTTTCAACCAGTATTTCTATTAAAGTAACATTTTTTCCTTCATTCAATAAAGTATATTCCATTTTCTCTCTGTTTTTTCCAATCTACATTGTTTTACATTTTAAAACATTTAGTTTCGTCGACCGTATATTTGACCATTCATTCAATATGTCTAAATCTTCCTGTAATTGCTTTGACATCTTCTCAGCCTTTTAATTTATGACTCCAATAATTTTAAGATCATCTGCATAACCCAAGCATGGGCTTCGAATATTATCCAGCAGATCGTTTATATACAAAACAAATAAAATAGGTCCGAGAACCGACCCTTGAGGAACTCCACTTGTAACTTCAACCATCTCTGACGATATGTTGCCAAGGACAATTTTCTGTTTTCTGCCTATTAGAAATGATTTTATCAACTCAAGAGGCTCACCAACTATACCGTAAGCTTTTAACTTGGCTAATAATTTTCTATGTAACACTTTATCAAAGGCCTTGGAAAAATCAGTATACACAACATCAATATAGTTACCTTTTTCTATCTCACAAGTAACCATATCAATAAATTCTAATAAGTTTGTGTTGCATGATTTGTTTGGCATAAACCCATGCTGTTTTTCGCTCATTAATTTATTTTCAACTATAAAATCTAAAAGTTAATCTCTCACAATTCTTTCCATTATTTTACCAACTTTAGATGTTAGAGAAACTGGCCTATAATTGGCAACCTCAACCTTTGAACCACTCTTATGCAAGGGTGACACTTTTGCAGTTTTCCAGCGGTTGGGTAGAACACCTTCAGAAAATGATTTAGTGAATATTTTAGATAATGGTACTGATAATGAAGTTGAACAATTTTTGAGTACTGACCCGACAATTTTGTCCGGTCCAGGCGATTTGTATTCATTTAGCTTATTTAAATATTTTTAGATATTCAACGGGCTAAAAATTGCAAAAGGGTTTAACTTAAATGTTTTGTCAGTTCGAGGTGACAACACTTGTTTTTCTGAAGGATAATACTTTGTAAAAACCGACTTGAAGTACTCGTTTAAATGATTGGCAATACCATTTCGGTCCGTGATTAGTTGTTCTTGAATTTAGAGTGCATTTATACTTCGTTAAATTTTCTCTTTTTATTCATATAACTTTAAATTAGTTTAGGGTTTTTTTTAACCTGACGGGCTAAATAACGCTCAAAACTACGTACGGCTCTTCTTATTTGGCGTGTACATTTTTTTTTATCTCATTGTACTGAGATTTAAGCTTTTCATTCCTAATACCAGTGCCTTTGCATTTAAACCATAAATTGTTCTTCACATCACTTAGTTTTTTCAACTCTGGACTAAGCAATTTTGGTGTAATTTTACTCGGCTTTTTACCTTTCGGTGGGACACAATCTTCACAAATCATGTTATATTCAATTAAGAATGATTCAAACCTTTCATTCACGTCTCTATTGCCAAAAACTTTATCCCAATCCTTGTGTGAAAAAGCTGAACTCATACGATTAAAATCAGCTTTTCTATAATTTAAATTTTTGTTGTCAAATTGTTCAGGTTCATGTTGTTGAATTTTATAATCCCATTCAAGAACTGTATGGCCTTGATCCACAGTACCTAGCGGAGCCTTTGAGCTAATGTAAGCTACTCTGTCTGAAGATTCAGTTATGACATAGTCAAGCGTGTTAACGCCTAAGCCATCTGCCTTCAAGAATGTCGAAAAATTCACATTTTGGACAAAAAATACATCGTTTAGTGTTTCTAGCATATTAGTCTCAGGAGATTCATTATTTGTTATGCTTGTATAACCTACGTTATTTTCATCCCATTCAAGATTTGGAAGATTAAAATCACCACATATTATGACTCCAGTTACAGTTTTTTGATTAAGCATGTTCCGAGCCCTTATAATTGAGTCAAAAATCGGCTGATTATTTGTCAAATTTGGAGGCCTATAAATACAGCCTAATAAGATTTCTTCAGTACCGCGTTTTACTGTGCACCATATTTGTTCGAGCGACTCTTCATAAATTGTTTTTCGTTATTTTGGAACGAAACTGAATCTTTTTTGACGTAAATGCATACACCAACATGTGCACCCCATGATCTGTTTCTTTAAAATATACGATTAATGTCTAATAGATGTAATTTATTATTTGTGTACCAAGTTTCAGTGAAAAAAATAAAATCCGGATATTTTGCATTTGTTCTACAGATAAGTTCGTCTACCTTGTTGACCAAAGACGTAGCATTTGTGTACATACACGAAAGAATATTAAAAAAAGAAACATTATTACTTATCTTTATGGATTTTGGGTCCAAAAACAAAACCTATTCTGATTTTTCACAATTTTTTTTTAATTTTTTTTCCGTAGGAGTATTGCTTTGGTTGTATAAAAATTTTGGATTACTATTTTGACAGTGTTTTCCCAGGTTCATAGATTGGTTAATATCTTGGACCACACTCTTATATTTATATGTTGCTTGTTTTTGATTAGAATCTCTGATATCCGCGTTCACTGTAACGCGGTCTATCAGAGAACTTTCTTGATCCATAGCGGTTGCAGTTGTTCGACGGCTCCTCGAACCATTAATTCTGTACTGCGTGTTATTCCCTGTTCTCTCGTTAATTCCATTATTCTCTTTCTCACTCTGCGGTGCTCTTTTAAATTGCCTAAGAAAGGACCTTCTGATGCTGTATCGAAACTCTTCATTCTTTGCTTTCGTCTCATCATTCATACCTTCTCTTTGTTTTCTTAATTCTCTTTGAATAGTTCTTTGTTTAACGTTTAAATCCGGATTTTTATAGACTTTTGTAAAATTTTTCGAATTTTTTTTTTTTTGCTTCGGCTAAAATCATTTTCCTATCACTCTCTCTCGAGAGGGGTACAACAATCGGCGGGGTGATATCAGCATCTGACTACGGTTTAAAACGTATTTAATTTACAAATAATCGTCGATCTAGTCTAAGTGCATCAAAAATCTCTTCAACTTTAACTTTATCTTCTAAATATCTATTTTTAGCGACGTCTTTTTCAGAACTTGGTATTCCAAAAATGACCACTTTTTTTGCTCTTCTTTCTTCGTCTTCTTTCTCCATTGTCAATAATATACTCATCTCAAGCTGTTGTTTAGAGAAAGGAAGAGCCCCTGGCTTGGTCACTGTATCAGCCAATGCGTTTCTACTTGACCCACATGTAGTCACATTCACAACATTTGCCTCAAGTGAAGTTACACGTTTATCAATTTCATCACACTTACTATTCATATTGTTGTTAATACGTGCTATTTCACTTTTGAAAGATGAACTAAGGTTTTTATTATCTTCCTCTAAACTATCAGCAATATCAATCAAATCGTCAATTACTCCATCATATAAGTTAAGCTCTTTTTCTAAATCCATTACTCTCTTACTTAGAGCAGATACTAAGTTTGAATTAACTTAATCCCCGGAATCTGAAATGAGTAGCTTTTGTACTCTATTTCCACCATCATCTTCATCCCTTTCAGTATGGTTTTTTCTAATTACTAAGATATCCTCTCTAACTTTAAGCAATTTGGTTGGTGTTGCAACTAGAGTGTGTATACTATGGTTCTTGTCACCACCATTTTCTTTTTCAACTTCCATTTTTTTTTCTTAGTATGTAAACTTTGTAGTAATATATAAATTATAAAAATAATGACAATATTAGTAAAATAAAGCTATTTAAGTGAAAGTGGAAAGGTCATGCTTGGGAGGCTTATTTGAGTCTTACATGAATATTAAGGCCAAAATTTGAATAAATAAATTTTCGATGATGTTCTAGTGAAAACCAGAGTTGTTCAAAAGTCAAAAAGGCAAAGTCAAGTCAATTGACTTTTCTTAAAATTCTTTATTCCTCATAAATTTTTAATTTTTTAATTTTTTCTAGTCAAATTACTTTTTTAGTGAAAAAAATGTTAACTAAAGTTATTGTCTTGATTAAAAAAGACTTTAAATGACTTTTTTATGACTTTTGTACAAGTCTGGTGAAGACCGTAACAATTAAACAAATCATGAATATTACATTTAAAGGATATTACATGAATATTACATATTACAATATTGACAAAGAAAAAAATTATTTAGCTTATTATTATTTAGCTATTTTTCTCACATCTTCAATTAGTGAGCAAGTGGAAATGTCCCTCAGCACGTCAATTCTTCAAGCGATATGGCGTTTGGCCAACGTCACCTCGATTTTTAAGAAAGGTAGTCGTGTCGATGCGTCCAATTATCATCCAATTTCATTGACATCAAAATGAAATTTGGTCTGAAGTCATGAAATTTCTTGTCCGTGATTTTATCATGTCGCATCTATTCTCCAACAATATACTTGCACCTCAACAGCACGGCTTTGTTCCAAAGAAAGTCTACAATACTAAATTTCTTGAGACTGTGGATGAATTCACATCGGCGATAAAGAAAAAGCCGGTTGAAATTATATTCTTGGACTTTGCCAAAGCCTTCGACAAGGCTGATAAATAAGCTTTTAAGTTTTGGCATCCACTGTGAACTGGGCTGGATGAAATCTATCATGAAGGATAGGAAGTAACTTTCTGGGTCAACACGTTTCAAATTGGAAAGATGCTACCTCGAGAGTACCACAGGGTAGAGTTTTAGGCCCAATACTCTTCGCAATCTTCATCAACGTCTTACCCAGCAACTTGATCAACACAAGCAAGCTTTTTGCCGACATCCTAAAAATAAAAGCTGAGGTGGGCTCCGATGAATAGGCTCCAATCTGATTTGGACGCAGTGGCCGAATGGTGTTGGACATGGATGATAGAAGCAAACGAGAGCAAGATTAAGGTTATGAATATAGGCAGCAACGAGCATAAAGCAAAAATCAGATCATATACGTTAAAAAGGAAAGATGGTTCTAATATCAAGCTTCAAAACACCTCGAAGAAGAACGCGACCTGAGCATCATTCTCACGATTTTAAGTTCAGCTAACAGTCCACTCACCCTGCATAAAAGCCAATCAAGTTCTAGGCATGCATAAACATACATTCCTGTCTAGAGATGTGGAAATATGAGCCTCACTCTATCGCACCTACATTCGTCCACATCTGGAGTTTGCAGTGTCCGCTTGGAACCCGTTTCATAGAAGAGATATTGACACCCTTGAAAAAGTCCAGAGAAGAGTAACGAGTGTCCCCACTTCCTTGAAGGGCATGGAGTACAAAAGCATACTTGAGAGGATGGATCTTTCATCTCTGGAGATAAAACGACAACGTGGTGACTTAATTCAACTATTCAAAGTTAACAAGAGCAAAAACGACATAACGTGGTTCAACGAGTAAAACTGATCGACTCCGAGAGAAACGAAGTATTCAACTACGGCGTGAGATTATTGCGTCTTGTCAGCTAAGACAGAACTTCTTCATCAAACTGATAGCTAATGCATAAAACAGACTGTCATGCAACTTAGTCGCAGCTAACACGATGGACTCATTTAAAATCTAATAAGACAATCATCAATTGAGACGACTACTACTACTACTATTACTACTACTTCTACTACTACTACTACTAATACTTCTAATGAATATATTAAAATTCTAATTGTTTTTTCTAACACATTTTTACCAACACTCAATCATTTTAATATTGTATAAAAATTTTGTTTTAAATATTAATTTTATCAGTTCTGATAGATTTCATTTGTGGCTAATCGATTTTTGATTTTAAATATAAAAATGAATTAAATTTTAAATTAAGATAATTTTGATAATAATTTTCTTTTAACTTCACTTTATTTGTGTTGCTTAGCTTCAACCCAAGCCTAAATCAGAGCAGAAAAGTTACTAATTTGATGACACAACTGTAGAGGTTTTAAAAATCTGAATACTGATTTGTGAGTATCTTCTTCAAATTGTATTTCTTTTTTTTACTTACAAACCATTTTTACTTTTTGCAAGTAATCTTAATCGGATTTAAACATTAAAATTTTTAATTCTTTTAGCTAACTCAAAAATTTATAAATATTTCAGGGCTAGTAGAATGGCTCTAAATTTTTTATTTTGTTTTAGAATTTACTCTAAATCACGTGGGTTTTTGGACCGATTTAAAATTAAATGGGTTACAAAATTGACTTGTGATTTAGAGTGGATTTATAACCATCTTGAGATGTTTTTTGTTTTTGTTTTATTTATTTGGATAAACGCAAAAGTAGTTTTTAAATTAATTTTATTAACACTTTTTGTTCTAAAGGTTAAAAATTATTACTTTTTTTATTTGTATTATTAAATTTTAATATCTCTGAATCTGGCGTAATTTTTGAAATAAATAATAATAATAATAATAATAATAATAATTTAAGCTATTTTCGATTTTTTTAGTCCTTCAAACTTTAATTTTTTAAAATTATTTAAAATGGTTACCACATGAACATAATTTTTATTGACAATTTTTCTAAAATTCCGAATATTAGTTCTTTTGTAAATAATCTTTTCATTCAAATTTAAAAATAAAAAATAATCAAATTAATTTTCATTAAATTTTCATTTGTAAATTCAAACCTGTTTAACTTAAATTCAGATTATTTAATGATTATTCTGCGAGGACAGCAACCATTGAGGGAGTAGACAAGAACGTCGCTCTACGACAGTTCTGAGGGCGTACCGGGAGACGCCTCATACCACCACGAAGGTAGCCCCCGCTCAGCTCATGATGGGCTACAGCCGGACGTCGGGCATCCCGCAGCTCAGCGCTCCCACCTGCGATCAGAGCGGCAACCAGGCCGCGCATCGTTTAGCGCAGGAGAACGATCGCAAGGCTAAGGAGGTGATGACGCGCGAGTACAACACTCGCATGCGTGTGCAGCAGTCCGAATTTAAGGTAAGCGATCTTGTACTCCTGAAGCTTCAGCGCGTATGCAAGATGACGCCAGAGTGGGACCCGGAGCCGTACGTAATCACAGAGCGGAAAGGCAGTATGGTGAGCGTGTACCGGCACAACCACATCTTGACGACACGCAACGTGTCGTTCTTCAAGTTGTTCCGGAAGAGCAACACCGACGATGAAGAACTCGCCAGCCTTCAATCGCACGCGGAGGTCGTGTGCCCGCCGGTTCCGAGGCCATCCGGCCTATTACCGTTTGACCTGGACACGCCGCTTCAGGGCGCCCAACCAGTTTCCCTGGATTCAGCCGAATCTTCGAGAGGGGGGGAAGGTACGGCAACGACAACGCGCAAAGCCAACAGAGCAGCAGCGGCTGCGGCAGAGGCAGCGCGCACGGCAGCAAACCCGTTCACGCACCAGATGCAGACGCGGAGGCAGGCCAAGCCTTCGGCCCAAGCGGGGGGGAAGATGTGATGAGGACATCACTGTGCATGTACTCGGTTCGCTTTGCAGTTGCATGCACTCGTCTGAATCAGTAGACGATGTGCATGTTGAGCGCAGGCGAGACCGTGTACATACACTATATATTAAGCAACTCTTTTTTTTTATGAGAGAGAGAAAATCTTGTATATTGAATAAAGATTTATTTTAGTTTTTTGGCTTTATTTCAATAATGATTAATTTTTTGACAATTTTTTAATTCATTTTAAAACTCACAAATTTTTGTTTTTTTTTTTTGTGTTGCTTAAATTAGTTTTTAAGACAGCTAGTTTTTAAATTTCGAAAATAAGCAATTATATCAATATATAAATAATTGAAAAATTGGCATGAGCTTAAATTTTTTGAATCTGAATCCTTTTTTTTGATGACCGTTTCGTTAAACACAATTTGAAAAATCAAAAATAGTATTCAGAAAAGTTTTTGGTTATATTAATTATTTGTTAAAATAAAAATCAACTAAAACGCCAATTTTTCATTTAAAGAACAAATAAATTTGCAATTACATAATTTCCGAAAATATTTCCATTAATATGTGCTAGGAAACCAAGTTTCCAAAGAATGATTCTAGATAAAAATAAGCTTTCGTGCAAAAAAGTTTTTCTATATCTAATATTAATATTAATCCTAAGAAGCATTTATTAGCGATCAAAAATTTTGAATAGTTCGAATACTTCAAAAAGTGATTTTTAAAAATCATAATATAAACTGACACTCATTCTTTCAAG
This sequence comes from Brachionus asplanchnoidis, assembly GCA_025491095.1. Lineage (NCBI taxonomy): Eukaryota > Metazoa > Rotifera > Eurotatoria > Ploima > Brachionidae > Brachionus > Brachionus asplanchnoidis. Next base: position 4,239,877 of record JAILYF010000010.1, on the reverse strand, counting down.
ATTATTGATTAAAAAATTTTAAATTATGATTTGATTCTTTTTGTTTGTGATTACGTTATTTAAAAAAATAAATAAATAAGATTTTCCTTTGAAAAATAAGCTTTTGATAATCTTTTTAATATTAAACAAAGTGAAAAATATTGGATTAATTTAAAAGTGAGTAGCTCTTTCATAGTTGACTGATAAATTTTTTAAAAATAAGAAGAATATTTTTGAATATTAATACTCAAATAAAGCATAAATAAATAATCTAAAAATAAATTGTTGATTATTTAAATTTAATAAATAATTTAAAAGAATTACGAAAAAGGTTGCTTAAGGATAACCTTTTTTATCTTAAGTTAATTCTTAAAAAATAAAATTAAACTTGTCGATAAAGTTAATTTAAAAAAAGAACAAAAAAATTAAATCAATGTTTAGTATTTTGGTTTATCATCTTTAATTTATTAAGGATGAAATTTCTTGATTGTTCATTTTAATGATTTTAGTAGGTCAAATAATGATAAATTTTGTTTTATCTTCTAAGAAGACCTAAATCTTACAAAAAAATTTTAAATTAGACAAAATCATTCAAAAAAAATTACTTACTTTGCTATTTATTTATTATCACCAAAAGCGGCTTTAAATTTTAATTTAATTTATTAAAACTTATTATTTGCAAACACAAGCAATTTTATTACTAGAATTTTAATTATTTAAGCATATTTTAATTTTTTTTTACTTTGTAAATAATTTAATTATAGAGGAAATATTAAATGACAAATTTTCCTTTTTTAAATTAACTTATTATTCATATTTAAAATTGACAGCTAAATTAGAACAAAAAAATATAATCGAAAGCTTTCAAACAAAAATAATTCAAGCCTTCCTGATTCATTTTTTTTTCAAATTTCTTCAATTAAATAAAATTTTTGAATTTCTTAAATTATGTCTAAAACACTCAAAGGAATAATAAAAAAAATGTATTTATATGATTAATTAATCAGTTAATTGTAATTAACTTTATTTTTTTAAAAGTCATGCAATTCAAAAGCCAAATGGCGAGCAAATGCCATACAGTCCTTTAAAAAAATGATGACAAGCAATTTGTTATTTTTTAACTTCTGTGAATTTTTGATCTCAATTTTAGATAAAAAAAATTATCTTTTCAATATATGTCGAAAAAATTATCTTTAATTTTTTTTTGAAGCAACGCTTTTGGAAAAGTGCAAATAAATATTGAGTGACCATAATTCAAAATTTAAACCATATCCAAGTCTCTAAGCCTTATCAAAAAATATTATTTACTATTTGAAATGCACTAATTATTTTTGATAAGCCTAAACGAATGTTATCTGTTTTTTTTAATTTTAAATTTTAAAAGTTGGTCATTAAGTCGCTTTCTTATCTTCATATCTCAAACAATTTAAAAGCAAAATATTTTAATTTTATGACGCAAAGTCCAGACTAGTCGATTCAAATAATTTTATTTTATTTTCAGAACTTTATTTTTATAACCTTTAATTGATCGTTTTTTATCTAGCTAAATATAAGCTAGATTTATTCACCAAAATCTTATAAATATCATTTTAGACATAAATTTTTTTATTTTTCTCCAGAGAGAGCTTCAGTTAAAAAAAATTTGTCTAGATCAAAATTAAATAATTTTAATTCAATTTTTGTTTAATTTGATAAAAATCTAGCCTTTTTTTTGTTAATATAAAATAGCTTATAATTTAGTCAAGTCTTTAATTAGAAGGGAGCTTGTCTTTAATGAACAATTCTTCATAAAAAAACAGTAATTAATTTTCCAGTGTAAGCGTTCAGGGAACTGATTTGAGTGTCAAATCTCGATGACGTAAGTATTATAGAGTATTAATTTAGATAAAAAATTAGTCTTGATCAAGGAGCCTATTCAGTTATACTGATTTTCTATTCGAAATTTTATTAAAGCCTCACTGTCACTTAAAAGGAACTTGAAGTTTTCAAATCGAATAAGATAGGAAAAGCATAAATAATAGCAGGAAAAAAATAGATGGCAAAATTAATAAAACTTGTTTGCATAAATCAACGCATAAAACTGCTATCAAGGCAGTTTTTTTAGCTCTTGAAGACATTGTTTATCTAAAACAAGGAAGATATTCTCAATAATAGTGATCGACGTAAATAAACTGTACAGACTTTTGCTAATGATTAGCAGAGCCAAAAGCATAAATAAATCATGAAATTATTTCAAGGAAACTCTTTAGAGAGTATTAATTACGGCTAAATGGCTTAAAGAATTAAAATTAAAAATTACAAAATAAATATTAGTTTTATTATTTGCTTTTTTTGTTTTTCTCAGTATTATTTTGTGTTAAAGAAGATAAGTGGAAGCAGTTTGCTTATCAGGTTAAATAAGCAATAGAGCTATAGAAAAGTCCTTGGAGATTGTACCGGTCAGATCTCTATTGATTTGATTATTTTGATTTATGGATCGTTCTGACCAAAATTAGTTCCTTTGATTGATTATAGATTAAGACAGTCAATATCCCTTGAGAGTCAGAACAAAAAAATCTTCATCGAGTGCCTTAATTCTCAGATCGAAAAACGATTGTTTTATTTTGGTTAAAATTACATAATTAAAATTTTTAAGGAAATAGTTATTTGAGTTGGTGAAAAAAATAACATTTTTAACAGTTTGAAAATATTTTTTCAAATAGCTCAAAGTCATAGAGATAACTTTGCAAAAAACCAATTTACAATTTTGAATAATTTCGTTAAAAAATTAAACTTTCAAAGGCTTCTAGCTAAGTTAAATTTTTTATTTAAAATTATAAAAAACTTTTACGTAATGAATAAATAACCTTTTTTAGGTTTTAAATTTTCTAATTAATTACTGAATTCCGCAACTGATCAATAAATTATTTATTTTTTTACAATTTTGAATTTAATTCTAAAGATTTATTTTATTTTTATTTATTTACTTGGTATGATATGTATAAAAGTCTGTGTTCATAAAAAAATTATTCTTTAAAATTGTTAAAAAAGGAATAAAATTAAACTAAAAAAAAGCATAAATTTGAAAAAATTAATTAAAACTAATTCGGTGGACTGTTTTGTCTATCTAAGCTTTTTTAGTTCAAAACTGAGAAGTTATTTTTATGATTTCGAATGATAAAATTAATAAGCAAAAATAAATTTTTTTAAAATCAATTCTTTTATTAAAAAAAAAATAGTGACATAAGGTAAAACATATTTATTAATAGATTAATTAATGAAATTCGATATTGATCTAAAAATATCTTTTTAATTTTAATAATTTTTGGCTTTTAGTTCAAAATGTTAGATTCAATGATGACAATTTTTTTTCAGAGTTAAACTCATTTTATTCTATTAAATAATCTTTAAAAATTTAATACAAGAAACCAATTTTAGCAAGCAAAAAATAATAAACAATTAAAATTGGCTAAATCGTTTTAGCCCTACAAATCATGAAATATAGTTACAAGGTAAATTTAAACACGCTAAAATAAAAGCAGATAATTGATTAAAAAGTCACGTAATCAAAAATTAAAACTTGCCAAAATGGTACATTAAATTAGATTTATCTTGTTTAGCTCGTAAATCAATCGACAACAAATAAGAGCAAATATCATCGACTTAGAATTTACAAACAAAGTGAGTTAATGGTATAATCTTGTAGGGCAAAATAGCTGAAATGCCTAGCGTATCGAATTGGGTCTAAAAATTTGATCAATGTTTGATTAATTTATTCCAAGTCTGAAACCAGTGCGTTTGATTAAAAATTTATTTATTAGTTTTATGGATGAACCTTTTAAATGTTTATAGATTCGAGTGGATGAAAAAAGAGCACTTAGCTCAAATAAATCCGCTAGTGATGTAAGGTCTAGCAGAACGGATCGAGTGGTTCTCAAATCAATTATTCCATGAAGAAAAAAAACTAGGAAGAAGCAAGCAAAAATCTATTTAAAAATTAATTATATTTGAATTGCAAAATAGGCGCAATTAGTTCTTATTGAATTAGCCAAAATTTTGCTTGCTAATAATTGCAAATATTATCTTTGGAATTGTTTATACAATAGTTTCTCTCATTCTAAAATACCAAATATTGGATATTTACAAGAAAAGCTAGAAGATAAATTGAACGATTTGCTTTTATTAGTCATAGTTTATTTTTAAATTAGTTTTTTTGTTAAGGATCGAAAAGTTAATTTAAGTTGGTACTGGTGACATTATTGATAATTTTATTTAGCATTTTAATAAAAATTCAGAACAATGATTTCTAGCTAAAAGTGTCTAATTTATTCATAACGCTTCTTTGACATTAAATTTCAAATTAGGCTTAAAATATCTCTTTTATTTTCCAAGTTGAATAAATTTTCATTTTCTCTTCTAGAAATAAATTTTTGTAATTTTATTAAAATTTAATTTTTCTTTAGCAAAAGTGATAAAGTTAATTTTTTATTACCTAATGAAAAAAATTTTGGACTACACTAATTTATTAAATTCAAAACCATTGGTAGCATCCAGTGAATTGATTCATTAGCAAAATTATTCAAAAAATCGCTTAAATTTTTTAAATCAATAGAAGGAAAATTTTGTTTAAAAAATAATTTCCCTTTTTGTCAGCTAAATGAAGTTTAATTAATGAAAATATCATAGTATTGTGTTTTATAAAAAAATTCAAATTTCATTTTTTCTTTCTAAAAATATTCCTTTTGCTCATTTATTTGATTACGTAAAAATCCATTCAAAAAAGTTTATTCTTTAAACACGTGTTAGTTTCGACCATTAGTCTCAACATAAAAGAATGAAGGAGAGACCAATTTTTAATTCAAATAAATTTTAAACTTAAATTTTTTTTTCTAAAAATCTTCTAGCTAAAAAATATTTCTAATTTTATTGTTTAAATTGTACTTAAAAAAAGCGTCAAACACTCAAAATTTTCTTTTACTTTAATTAATTCTCATTTCTAGCACTTAATTACGACTTGTTTGTTTAGAGAATTGAAATTTTATCTTTATTTCTTAAATCCAACTCTTCAAAACACTGATTTTGATTAAAATCAAGATATTGCTTAATCTTAACGGCATCTAATTACATCGGGCTCATTATTATCTCATTGCTGCCAACTCGGCAAAGCTCATCAAAACATTAACTTGCGATCCAAATCAAATTATTCCATTTTTAGGATACTCATATCAAACTTAATAAAAGAGACAAAACTTAAAATTAAGTCTTAAAATTTTTTATAAAATATTCAAATTTTTGATACTTGTTTTTGTTTTGTTTAATTAATTTCGCCCCAGCGACTTTTATTTTCCGGAATGGGAAGAAATATTAAATTAAAATAATTATTAAGCTATTTTAACCATTTATTAATGAAATTATTTTTAGTTTAGATCCATAAAAAAATGCTATAATGTTCAGACAAGTGTTTAGCAAAATATTTGGTTCTGGCGAATCTAACAATCGTTTGCATCTAAGCGATTCGCCAGCGCACACTCGAGCTCCTATTTACGCCATACCAACTGCATCTCCCTATTTTCAGTCAGCCACTGACTCAAATTTTGACTTGAATGTAAATAACCCAGGCCATCAGTCTAGTCAACTGGGAAGGAAAAATTTAAAAAATTCACAGCCTATTCCCAAATTTACTGAGTCAAACACACGTCAAATATACATAGCACCCTATTGCATCCGATACTCAAACTCCACACTGGATGACACCATCTATCGAATCGATGACGATTCTTTAAATGAAATCGCCACAGAAATACTTGAATCTGATAATTTGCCACCTAAATTACAAATAGTTTTCTATGATGGAAAGTACTATGCCATTAATAATTCTCATTTGCAGATATATAAGCAGCTTCAGATGTCTGGACTGATAACTCATGTGCAGGCAGATGTCATAAGTCTGGAAGCAATACCTTTGGCTCTGAGGAAACATCTTTTGCAGCCAATTTGTTTGAACAATTCAATTTCGAACAGCAATGACACAGTTAGTGATGAAGAGTTTGACTTTGCACCTGATGAGGTTGGTGCTGCCAACTCGTCTTCTAGTGCGCTAAGCTCCTCGAATGGTTTGGTTGATATTTTATCAGCTGATATTTTGACACCGGCAAGTATTGAGATGATCAGTAAGCAAATGATGGTCGATGAAACTTATGAGTTTGGAACATGTGAGAATTGTGTTGATTCAGATGATGATGAATCAAAAAAGTCGATTCAAGAAGAGACAGAATTCGAGGAGGATAAAGCAAAAGATGGCAAAGATGATTATGGTAAGACAAATATTTTATAATAATTTAAAATTTTTTTTTAATTTTTTTTTAGAGTGGAAACGGTATGAGAATTTTTGTACCAATTCATTGAAAAAAAAGATCGACGGTGATCGAAATTCAAAAAATTTTTTTAAAAGACAAAACACAAATGATAAGATTTTGCATCAATCAGACGAACAAATTGAGCTAGAAAGTCTCATTTAAATGGTTTATTTTATTTTTTTTTGTAAAGTTTATAAATAAAATTCAAGATTAAATCTTTTAATTTATTAAAATATCAAAAATCATTTTTTTTTGCATTTTTTAGTGTTAAACAAATAAAAATAAATTAGAATGGTTGAATGATGCCAGGTCAAGCAGTAATTGCCTTCGAGAAATTCTAATATCTTTAAGCTATTGTGATCTTAATCTTTACGGCAGTTCTACTTCTTTTACTAATTCATATAGAAATTAGACATGAAAAAATTTATTGTTTTTAATTTGATGAAAAAAAAGCAATTAAATAAATAGTAGGATTTTTAGATATTTGATACGTGAGAATTTTAAGTTAAGAGTTTTTTATTTAAATTGCATGAGTAACAAGCGGAATATATTGCCAAATTCAAGTTTATTATCAAAAATTATTATGAACAAAAATTTAATGATTACAAAATTTAATACAGAGGAATTTTTCATGTTAAGCAAACCATGTTTGAGATCTCACCTAAAATGTAAACATATTTTCACGAAAGTTGAGACTGATTTTTAACTTACTTGTTTTTACTTACCTTACTCCGTTCACATATTTCAATAATGTCGTTTCGTGATCGAAAGACTAAAAATAAATTTTGTTAGCGAAAAAAAAATTTGCTAGCAAAAATTAATTAATCTGATCTATTTTTAGGATTTCAAGTATTAAAAGTCCTAACTTGCTTGAAAAAATTTAAATAATCTGTTTAAAAATGTCAGTATTTGATTGATTTTTATTTTTTATATAAAATTTTCTTAATTTTTAATTAAAAAAAAAGCATGCTAGAGAGAAGCATTACCCTTTTAAACGAAATACAATTCGAAATTCTTCTCTCTTAAAAAATACAAAACAAATTTTAGAATTTTTTTAGCTATTTAATTAAAGAAGTAAAAAGTTAATTATGAAATTTTAAATATAAAATAGTATTGAAAGTCGAATATTGTATTTTATTTAGTATTTAAATATTTTTTAATTAAAAGTAAATAATTTCTTTTAAAGTTTTAACTTAAAACTTTAATATAATTGAATATTATTCGGAAAAAAAAATCTAATTTACATTTGAACAAATTTTATACTGATTTAAAAATTTAATTAAAAATATATTAATTTTATTTTGATAAAAAAAATTGATCAAAAATTGAATAATAAAATTTACTGAATTTTTTTTTCGTAAAAAATTGGATTGTTTTCTTTGTTTTGTCTTCCATTAATTTCTTATAATTTCTTAGAAGGCTCCAAATTAAATTTTGCTAAATTGAATTTAATTTTTTTCAATTTGTTCTTTGATAATAATAAAATATATTTTTATTTCGAAATAAAATTATTGAAGCTCAAATATTATTAAATATGTGAATGGAGTTTTCACAAATCAAGTTAGGTGAAAATCGTTCAAAAGTTTTTATTTGTTTAAATTTTAGATGAGACCCTGATGTTTGTATTTAATAACTAAATGTAATCCATTGTTCTGCAATACAAAATTTTTTCAGATTTTTGCAGATTAGCCTAAGTAATAAATGCTTAAAAAAATTTTCTTCTAATTTAAATTTTTCAATTAATAAGTAATTAAAAGCTTTTTCTATAATTTATGGTCATGATTATAAACTTCAATCCGCCTTTTTATTTCTTAGGTCGTATGCAGTTCTATTTTAACAAAATAAGTTAAGATACAAAACTCGGATAAGACTGGATAAAAAACAAGCATAGATGTCCATTTTTTTAAATAGTAAAATTAAAAAAAAGACATTCAAATTTAGAAATTAAAAATTCAATCCTAATCTTGGAATTATTTATTGAATTCTTTTATAAAAATAATTCTTAAAAACAAGTAAACATCAATTTGAAAATATTTTCAATTTTAATATTATTTTAGAATCTCAGTTTCCACTTATTATTTTAATTTATGAACTTGGATAAAATTACCAACAAAATTATTATGATAAAAATTCCAACACACTAAGCGTATAGCCAAATAAAAATACGCAAATAACAAAATTTTCATTTGCATAAAATACCAAATTTATATTTTTTTATTATTTTTAGCTCAATATTCAAAACAACAAAGATGAAATTCCAAATTGGCTTAGTTATTTTATTCCTTGCAATTTCTACAGTATACTCTGAATGCATCCAAAGTGGATCGAAAACATCTGATGGACTCCTCATTGGTAACCAAAAACAATTATCAATCGAAAGTCTTAATTCAAAAAGCATTATTCAGGCAGCATTAAACGCCACGCATTTATTCAATCTCCGAGACAATGCAACCAAAAACTATCACAAGCTTGTTTGTATTAAAAGTGGTACTAGCCAAATAGTAAACGGAGTAATCTATAGATTTGATGTTACCTTACAAAAAACAAATTGTTTAAAGACTGACTTAGACAACAAATCTGAACACGGACTTCTAACTGTCAAAAGCTTGAAAAGCATTGAAAACTGCAAGCTTACAGATGAAAAAGTAGAGACCCTTTTAAGCGTCAATTCAATGCCATGGAAGGATAGAGAGTCATATATTTTACTTTAGAAGTGTCACCTGACAAAAGAATAACCCCTTATTCAATTTCTCTTCTTTAATTCATTTTTTTATTAGTTGTTTAAATAAATTGTTTTTTTGGACAAATTTTTTTATATTCTTTTATATGAAATCCACAATTTAATGATAACAATTAAAATGAAATTTTCAGAGTAACAAAAAATCAGAATTTTTATCGAGACTCGACAAAAAATATTTTTTTAAATTGAAAATTGTTCAAAAAAAAAAAACTAACCAAAAAAAATATAATGAGAGATCAATTAAAGATCCTTAATAAATATTTTCTATTATGGCATGCTGAATTTTGTATCAAAAAAATTTAAAATGAAATTAATTTTTTACTATGTGTGAAAAAATTTTTCTGCAAAATTTATCAGCTAAAGTATCACATTTTGCCACCCAAATTTAGTCTCTGCAAAAACTCTGCAAGTATGCAAAGCACTAAATGTATTAGAAAAAAATTAAAATTAAATTTCAGAGTTTTTGCAGAGACTTAATTTGGGTGGTACAAATTTTGTATCAGCTGATACATTTTGCAGAATAATTTTTAAACTCATAGTAAAATAGTTATTTTATTTTAAAATTATTATTTTTGTTCTTTGTTCCAAAATTCACAATGCCTCTATTATTATATAATTAAAAAAATAGTTTTGATATTTTTTATGTTGACTTTCCATTTAGTAACCATAACTTTTTATTGGACTATTTTCCTTTTTCTGTCAAGAAGTTTGTTAGAATCTCTTCTCAATTCAGTTTAATCACAAAAAAGAATATTGAAAAAATTAGATATTTTCTAAAAAAATTGATACTTTACTTAAAATTCTATAGAAAGTAAGTAGGATCTAATAACGATACTGTTCTAGATGCGATAGAAGCTAGTTGTCTATAAAAAAATCTGAACAAAAGAAAAACGAGCAATCCCCATAGCTTGATTCCGAACTTAGATCATTAAGGAATTTTAGGGATTTTTTTAAGCTTGCAGTTTTGGACAAAATTTATCAGAATCGTCTTGAACATATGGAAGCCAAAAGGAAGTTCAAAACAAATAAACCTCTAAAAAATATAATATAACTTTTTTCGAGGCAAAAGCATCCAGAAACTTTTAAAATTCTAAAAAATATTAATATTTTTATATATCATTCATAAAACTTGGTTTCATTGGGATTCATACTAAAATTATTCAAAATCTTAAATAATTTTTTGTTTCATTGCTATATGTGCTTTTAAATAACTGCTTAAATAAAAGAAAAATACCTAATGATAGGAAACTTGATGATGATGATGATTTTTGGTTATAGTGACTAGGTCACTGCGGGACTATGATCCCTTTGAACCCGAAGCAGGTCAATTAGATTCGTTTCCAGATGAAAAATCTATAAATCATTTTTCAATCTATTATTCTTTTTCATCTTGAAGATATTCCTCAAGATCAACAAAGAGACTATTATTTCCATCGTTTTCAAAGAATTTCATACAGCTCATTTCTTTATTTTTTCTGATTATGCCAAAAGAGTTTGTCTGACATTTGATCTAGCCAGTGAACCTTCTTGTATGTCCTGTGCGAGATTGTATATTTTTAGCTCATTTTTAATTAAGTTGTTTGTTCTGATGGCTTTAGACAGGTCAGATAGCAAGATCTTTTAACCACAGGGTCGATATCGATTAAACTGTATAGTGAAGCTGCCGGTTCGTCTCTTGCACTGTTAAAAGCATATCTAATAGCCTTTCTCTGGATTGTTTCCAAGGTTTTCTGGTTCGACATGGACATCGTTAGAGTTGCTTAGAAAACTTGCTATCGTAAATCCTTTATTTAAAAATAAAGGTTATATATCAGATACAAAAAATTATCGTGGAAAATCAGTTAAAGTTTCATAAATGAAACTTTATCAGTGAAATTTTAATTTTTTAAGACTTTAATTCTTCCGTATTTTGATTATTTCACTTCTCATTTATGTTATTTTTCAAAGGTAATTGTTAAGATATGTTTTTTCAATTGTCAACCGTAAGAGATAATAAATAACATGACATTATTCTTCCCATTTTTTATCTTATTTTAAGTATAATTCTTAGTTTCAGATAGAAAATTATAGGTTCTAGTCTAATCTATCAAAAAATAACATTAAATTTAAAATAACTTCTCTTTTTAATAATTTTGAATATTTTCTATAATATATTCGGATGGAGTTTTTGAAGAATAAGTGAAGATGAGATGATTTTCTGGTAGAAAATAATTTCGAATAAAGTTTAAAGTTTAATTATAAAAGTCAGAGATGTTCATTTTTTACACATATACTAAATCAGAATCAGAATCTGATCTTCTAGCTGAGTTTAATTTTATAATTTTTATTTGGTAGAATGTTTTTTGAAGAATTAAGACGAAAAATCTTGTTCAAATACTAATTTTATTCTGTGAGATTTTTTAATTTAATTTGTTAGTTATTTACGATTTTTTAAGAATAAACATCCGATTTAAACTTTTTCACAAAACTTTAAAAAAGTAAGTAAGTCTTGTTTGTTTAATTTTCCAAAAAGTTTAGTAAGTAGTATTAACAGACTTGTTGCATAACATTCTAAAACAAAATCATACTTTTTTATAATTTTTTTTCATTTCGAAACAGAAAAAAACTTAATTTAGTCATTACTAATAAGGTTTGAATTTTTTACAAAGTATTTTGGAAAAAATCTTTTTTATTATTATATAATTTAAAAAAATATCTACAATATTTTTTACTTTTACAAAAATTTTTTCAATAAGTAAGACAAAATATAAAAAATCAATAAGTCAGATTTTATTAAATTAAAAAAAAGAAATTATTGATTTAAAAAAGAAATTTAAGATTTTATTTTGGGTAAAAAATGTTGCAGTATTTTTAGAAGTTTTTATCTATAACTGAAAATTTTAAAAAAGGGAAATATTTTTATTTAGTTTGTACTTAATTTCAGAAAATTATATTTTAGTTATTTAAAGATTATTTTATATATTGTAAAAAAAAATTCAATTGGAAATTAATCTTAATTGAACTTGAATTTATTTTATTAAATTTTTTAGTACAAATGAAACTTTTAAACAAGTTTATTCCCAAATAATTTTATGTACTAGGAGTCCTCTTTTAGACAAATACGATTGACTTTTTTTTATCCAACTTGCCAAATCATTTGAGTTGAATACTCGATTTAACAAATTTTTGACACTAAAATTTTCATTTTGTAACATCGATTCACACAATGTGTCGTGAAAAAATCTCTTTTTCATGTCTAAAATTAAATTTTTAGATGTAAAATTGTTAATAGGCAAAAATAAAGTGTATCCGATTGAATTTTGCCTTGATTTTCGTTCCAAATCAAGCAAAAAATCTTCACATTTCAGGCCACATTGATCCATCATCTGATTGAAATGCACAAATTCATTATCACTTTTTAAATAAGTCTGAAGAGATTTGTAGTCCAAATTGGGAATAGAATTCCAGTGACTATTAAAAAAAAGCAATTCTGAATTGCATGCAGAAATTTGTGTCTCCTCGATCTCTTGACAATTGATATACTTAGAATAAAAATATTTTTTTGGCAGATATCTAAATAAATCGAATGATTTCTTAGTTGTCTCAATTGAATTTATCAAATATTGCTTGTGACTAATACTGGTTATCACTTGACCATTATTTAATTCGTAAAGATTAAATTTTGGTCTCAAAATATAATCCTGAATAAGCTGATAATCATTATTTTGGTTATCATCGCGGTAAAATTTTAGACCAGGAAGCATTAATGTACAATTATTTGAATTATCTCTGACAATTTTTCTCCAGTTTTGGTCCAAAGCTTTAACAAAACTAGGTGATATTTTATTAATAAAACTTTCGACCATTTGATTCAGTAAGCCAGTATTTTGTGTATTTAAACTGCTAATTGCGTAAATAATTCCATTAAGGGACAAACTTGATCTTGATAAGCGAATTAGCTGATTATCGAAAAAAATTGATTTGTTGTTATTTATTTTGACTATTTTAAACCATGGTTTGTATGTGCCAATTTGATTAGTTCCAACACTTTCAACAACCAGTTCATGTGAAGTTTCCAAATCTGCATTGTATCTATAGAGTTGTTTTGGGCACACATTTTCTCTCAGAATATTTCTTTTTACCAAAGCTAACGAACATTTTTCGTCCATTATTATTGATTCTATTTCATTATCGGTCAATTTTTTAAATGCTCGATCTGATGGAATAAATATAGTTTTAAATGATTCAAGTGAGGAGAATTCATTGAACAATAAATCGGAGTGCTTTTCAAATAATTCCTTAAATATTTTAAAAGTTCGAGTTGTAAGGAGAATATTGTTTTCAAGCTTATCAAATATGGTTTGTCTCCCAGGTACCAATAGAGACCCTTTTTCTAGTTTATGAACTACTAATTGATATTCATACAGCCCATCGAGCTTTTTGTAATAATTGTTCGGCAATTCCAATTCAAAACAATTGACAAAAAATCTTGAAATCTTAAAAAAAAAATTTTTGGTTTAAAAAGTTTTTGATTTAAAAAGTCATAGAAAAAGAGGAAAACTATTACACCAAATAAAATTGACTGAAAAATTAGAATGAAAATTACATTGTTAATATTTTGACTAATAAGTCTTAAATTTCTTAATGATTGTGGCGGTTTTGTGTTGGACATTAGAGATTGAGTTGGATGATGTAAATCGGCAATATGATTTAATAAAATCAGATTGATATCGTTTAGTATTTCACTAATTTCATAATGATCACTGTTGAACAATTGATTGATTTTATCCAAAAATATTCTATTATCCCAAAGAAAAATTGTTAATTTTGTTTTCGAATCACCCAACAGCAGATCGGCAACATTATTGAATACATGATAGAACTCCAGGGCAATATCGGAATATAAATCAATATCAGACAGTTCAAGATATCCAGTCACGGTTCTATTGATAACTTCGACACTTTCAAAGAGCTCATAAAGAAAACGATTTGGATAGCTTACTAAAACAAAAAAATTAATTCTGATTTAAGAGAAAAAAAAAAAAATAAAATGTAAATATATTTAATTTTTTTAGTGATCAATAAAATTCTAAAAATGAATATAAGAATAGATATTTTTTAAAAGAATTTCATTTAAAACTTTGGATAAAGGTTGGTTTTGTGAAGTTTAGTACAAAAGAACATAACAAAGTGTAAAAAAATAAAATAACTTTTTTTATAAAAATTTTAAATTAATTCTGTGAATGCAGCATGGTTCAAAATTCAAAGCTGCATCAACTGTAGAAGTCTGCTAATGATGTGCAAAATTTCTGCAAAATGCACTACGCTCGATTAAATTGAAATTTAATTTCTAAACTTTGCAAATTTAGCAGACCTTGATATTTGATGCAACTTTGAATATGTTACATGCAATATGTTACATTTACAGAATTAAGTCCAAACCTTTAGTAAAAAAGTTATTTAGTTTTTTTTTAAATTTTTTCTGTTCTTTATATCATTTTGCTCTGAATTTCACACAACCTTAAAAGTTTTAAAATTATTTTAAATTTTGATTAACTGGTTTGAATCGGATAATGAAGATGAAATCAAGCATTTTCACTAAATAAAAATTTTTGTATTAATTTGAGAAATTAAAAAAAAAGGAAGATTATAATATTAAATCGACATGAATTGGATTCAACAATGAGGACATTTTAAATTTTTGTGATAAAATAATTGTAACTTTTGACATAAATAGATTAAATAAAAAAGTGAATGAAAAATTTGATAAAAATGAAGATGATTAATTAATTTTTTTTCCAAAATTTTTCAATGATTACTTTTTCATACAATAAAATTTTCGCTTATCTTTTTTTATAAGATTTTCTTTGAAATTTGGATTTTTTTTGCTGAAATAATAGATTCATGTTGAGGGTTTTTTGAATGAGAAAAAGTATTATCAAGTTATAAAAAAAATCGGCACTGTTATTCCAGAGAAAAATATTACCAATATTGAGCAAGTTAAATTACTTGTTAAAGAGAATCCTAATATATAAAAATATTTTATTGAGGCTTTTACTGGTTTGAGTTTTGAACCTAGTGGATGAATTGTGTGTAACCATCTTAATTTACACATACTGTCATCGCTTTGTATATTCATCAAGATTGGTCGCGGATTTTTGGTATCATAAATAGCAATTGTTTTGTTGAAAATAACTTAAGTCCTTTACCCAAAGACCAACAATTGATGCCAAGAATGGTCTAATAACAATCGACCGTTTTGTTTGTTCATCGAAAATAGTTCTATGTAATTTTTGGTTTAACAATCAAATAAAAAATCTCATCAAAACTAACAAGTAGAGAATAACTGAAATTTAAAGAAATTATATTTCTAATAGAAAAGAGTCAAAAGAATTTTGATAACTGATGAAACAAAGTATATTTATTTATTTATTTAAAATATAGTTCGGCAAAGCCTTGGCCGGTTGGAATGAAGCTTAGTCCTTCCTTTCAGCCACAAGAAAAACATTTTTGAAACTAAGTAAAGTATATACAATCAAGGTAATTATTTGGAACATTTTAAAAAATAAAAACTTTTAAAGCATTTAATTGATCTTTATTTCTACAGAATCAAAACGCATGGATAGACTTTGAAATCCTCAAAAAAATGAAATATTTCTTTAAATCTTGTTTATTTAAAAATTAATAAGATTAATGATTTAAAAACTCTTTATTTTTTCAAATCAATATAGGTACTTAATTAAAATAACATACAATAATTGCCGCTTGATTATTTTATATATCAAATCAAAATTATTTTCATTTCACTTCAAACAGTTTCAATTATATTTAAAAATATAAGCTAGTGAAAAGTTATTTCATCTATTTATTTTTTGATAAAATATTTTAAAAATACTAATTTCTTCATTTAATATTATTCTGTCTTTTAATATATAATTAAAATAAGAACTTAAAATGAGGATTTTTTGAGATTTGTTGATCTTTGAAAACTTTCATTTTTTTCTTGTGCAAAAGTCATCAAACGCTTAGTTTTTAATTTAAATGTACAATTTCAAATTCTGGATTTTTTTAAATCGAAAATAAAATAATAATTTTTACATCATATTTAATTTTTTTTGTTACTAGTTATTCATCAAATCTGATTAATGTGCCAAATATTTCTTTAAAAATTTTCATTTACTTTTTATTTCAATTTTTTAAATTAAAATAAATTAAAAAATTTCTAAGAAAAATGAATTTGTATAAATTTAAATTAATTTTTTGAAAAAAAAGCGTTTTACCTTGAAACAGCTGACATTTTTGTGTAATTTTTTAGATTAAATTAATCAAATCTGATAAATGTTTGATTCATTTTCGTCAATTTATTTGGTCTGTTTTTCAATTCTGGTTATAAAATATATAAAATTGAGTTTGTCACAAAACAGAAATTAAAATTGTTAAAGATTGCTAGTTAAGCTAAGAGGCTCTTCAAAATTAATGTGAGATATTTATCCTCTTGGTTGCTTCAATTTTTTTACTATATTAAAATATATTATAGACTTAATGAGCTATCGCATCATTTATTGATACATTTTAGCGAGCTTTTCCACAACTATGTTGGATTAATGAATTTGATTGATTGATAAAAAATAAAATTAGTTAAAAATAAGTATCAATATCTTTCAATATATCAATATCGATATAAACCAAATTGAATTTTTTATTAAGACATGCCGATTAAAAGTTAACTCTGTAATTTTGATTTTTTTTAAGTTACCGGTATTTGTTTTACTTTTAAATTATGTTTTAAATATTTTTTTCACCAAAAATTTTAACTAAATAAATATTAGATATAACTCAGGTCCAACTGAAAAACAGGTAAAAAAATTGTAAGAATATAAGAAAAAGATTTTCCATAAAATTAAAGTTTCTTTATTTATTATTGAAACCTAAACAAGGAGAAAATAGACAATTTAGATGGCTTCAAAATAGTATCTTAGAGAATTTGATTTAGAAGCCATTTCTTAATCAACCTCATAAAAGTTTCTTTAGAGTTCAAGATATTAACTTAAATTGAATCGATAAAATGTAATTTATTAGACAAAATTTTTTTCAATAAAAAAAAAAAAAACAATTTAAAAATAAGATTTTAAGCTAACGAAAATGGAATATCAAAATTAACTAAAATAATTTTTTGCAATCCTTTAGTTAAATTCATAATCATAAAAACTTTTCATAATTAAATTTTAAATTTTTTAAAAATTATTATTCAGTATTTTTTAAAATGATTACCATTATTTCATGTTATGACGTGTGAATTCTAAAATATTTTTCTAATTTAAACTCTAATTAAATCACATACTCAATATTTTTTTAAAATTTTTCTAATTACGAAATTAAAAAACAAACAACAAAGATATTTTTCTAATTAACAAGAATATGAAAAAATTTAAAAGAAAGTTAAATTTTAAAAAGAAAAAAAAATTATAGTACTTTCAGCTTAAAATAACAAGCAAGCATTTATTTAATATCGTTTTTACAAAATTAAATAAAAATTTGTTGATTAAACCAAAATCTCTTTAAATTAATGAAATTTTAAAATATTCTCTTTTAAATTCAAGTTTTAAATCGTTGAAATTTTTCTTAATATCAAAAAATATCACAAAGATGAACCCTTACAAAATTTGTTTATTTTAAAAATGTTTATAAATGATTTATAACTTAAAAAATCTTTTAATTAAACAATATTTACTTTACCAGAGACTTTTCCTTTAAATAAGTCTAAATTAATTCAATATCGTTTGTCATTTTAAATCGACATAAAAAACTATAAATTATAAACTAATTTCGAGCAAACAAAGTTTGATTTTTTTATGCTAAAAAAATTGTTATCACACAACTTACTTTTTTTACATGAATTATCTTTTAGTTCATAACCGGGACAGCAAAAAGTAAAAATATGAATTGTATAATTTTTAGATCCAATGTTTAAATGTACCCAGCAAATTTCACTATCTATTCTTTGTTCACATTTAAAATCAAATCCATATTCTTGATAAGCTACGATCGAATGTAAATACACAGCTTTAGAGTTGCAAACATTTCCACTGTAAATTAAATGATATTCAATTCAAATAAATTTATTTTATTAAGAATACTTAAGTCTCCAAGTATTATTCGACTTTACATAAGAAGAGTTATTGTACAAATTTGAAAAAAATTCGTATGGAAATTCAGAAGAATCAGCGACCTCAATCGAACTTTCTTCGGATGTGGTAGGTTTAAGGACATTATTGGCAAGTGCAAAATGAAAAAACGAGTCTAAGCTTGGAAATTTTTTCATGTCTAAACTCAAAGGTTGCTTATAGTCAATTTCGATATCATCTTCAAAATCCAAATCATCCTCTAATTCATCGACTGGGTCTTGTACCATTTCTTTAGGTACAAAAATGTCCTGGTACAGTCTAGTTTGGGGAAATTTTTGAATCGATGCCTCCACAAAAGAGACTATGAAAAAAAACACCAAAATTTTTCCATTCATTTTTTTTCAAAAAGCTAATAAATATTTTAGCAGATAATTTTTATCATTTATTAAAGTTTAAACAAGCATTTAATGGTGTTGTAATTTGAGATTTTTTTTTGAAAAGGTAATTAGACAATAACCTTTTGAGTGAATTAATAATTATTTGTTTAAAAAAGAAAATTTGTTTTTAATGAAGAAATCGGCAACATACGCAATTTAAGATTTTAATTTAAATTTGACGTCAGCAAAGAAGTGACCTAAGCATTCTTAACAATTTTAAACTAAAATTTATTAAAAATTTAATTTAATTAGACATATTTTCTAATCAAATATATTACCAAGAAAAAAAAATTTAATTTGTTAAAACACTTGGCTAAAGTATACACCCGGGACTTAATAAAAGTTTAAATAATTAAACAACTTATTTCCTTATACGAAAACCCAAATTATTTGAAAAAAAAGGTGAATTAAATGAGCCGGATTCGACCAAATCACTATGACAACTCTTTCTCATCAAAGCTCTTACTCGATTTCAACTTATTTCGTAATTAAAACTATCACGTAATTATTGACTGAAAGGTCTATCGAGGATTAGTTTCCTAAATCGCTTCTTTTACGGCTACTCTAATCCTAAAATTGAATTAATTTTAATTCAATTTTTTAAATGTATCTTAAATGATACGCAAATTTTTTTGAATGAATCGTAATTTAATTTCTAATAATTTAATTAATCCTCGACTTAATCCAGTCCCTTGATAAAATACACCTGTTAAGGAGTCATTTTATATAATTTAATTAATATTTTTTTTTCTCTCGAATTGATTATAGAAAAAATAACAGAGATAGATACCGGTGTGAATGATATTAGTTGAGATTTGATTGATTGATTTTTTTTGAATTTTTGAATCAAATTTTAAAATATGTCAAAAATTTAAGCTATCAAAAGATTTATCTATTTTGAAGTAGGCACAAAAATTTAATCAGCAGCAATAGTATTTTTAGTAGCGGCACCAGATTAGATAATAATCAAAAGTTAATCTTTCATCGAACCGAATAATACAAATTTGAATTTTCTCTTTATTTAAATATTATTTTATCAGCAAAACTAGTTCATTTAAATCATACAATAGAAGATTAATTAAAATCACAAAAAATGTACAATATTGTCTAATTGTTCACTGGTATTAAAAAAATATATTCAAAATTTTTTTTCGTTTTTTCAAAGAGTGTTTCAGGTTCTGGTTTTATTTCGAGTTTATAATTGAATGAAACAGTATGAGCTCACATTGAAAAGAGAGTCGGGTGTTTACTTTATGAATTTGAAATTCAAATTGAAATCTTTTAACAAAATTTTATTTACTTAATTAACTTGATTTTTTTTCTTTTATAAAATTTTACCAGTTTAAACAATTTGTTTAAATTATGGAACTCAAAATAACTTGAAATGGAATAATTTCGGACTATTTTTCTTTAAAATTTAAGTTTTTTTTAACTAATTGCTCTCTTAAAATTTTTATTATTTTTTCATTCCGGTTCAAAATTTATTAGATAACATTTTGGAATACTACATGGACTTAAGTCTAGATTATGATTCATTAGACGATCGATAACAATTAATATCACATATTTTTAAATGTGAAAAAATTCTTTTTAATCTCATAATTAAAAATAATAATAAGATTGAAATTTGGATCTAATTTTTTATTTTTAAATGAAAGTTAATTGTTTAAAAGGGTCAAAACGTTTTTGTCAATTTAATTTATTAAAACCAATATAAATCACTGAAAACTAGCTTCCGTTTTTTTTTTATAGGAAAAAAAGGAAGAATTAATTTTTCTAAATTAACGTGTAAGATCATTGATTTAGAAAAATCCTCGAATATTTTCAAATCTGAATTACTATTAAAAATAATTTTACGTTTTTTTTTTTAAATCAAAAATTGGCGTTTTTTTCTACAAATTCTTATTTTTTGTCAGTATTCATCATAGGTGCTTAAAAATGTTAGCCCATTGCCTTTTTATTTTGACAAGAAGGAATTTAAGATTAGCTTTAACAAGATCAGACTTCTTTAAATTTCAAATTTTAATCAAAAAAAATTTAAATTATTTAAAAATTTTATTTCAAGTTTTATAGATAAGTTAAATCAGACAAACAAAATTATTGTGTTTTCCGCTAGTGTCTTTACTCAGAATTAACTTTTGACCAAAGTCTAAGCTAAACTAAAACTACTTAAAAAATTATGAAAAAAATATTTTTTTTGAAAATAATTTTTAGTTGAAAAAATAAACTACGAAATTTATTTAATTTGTAAAGAAAATTTCTTTATTATTTTATTTTTAGAATAGAATTTATTGCGCTCATGGCACGGTAAGTTTAGAATACTAGCACAGAGTATTTTTTCATCTAATTACACAATTGTGCTTTTTGCACGCATGTTTTGGTCGCTAGAATTCCAATTTTAAAGTGTTCAAAATTTAATAACTCATCCATTTCGAAATTTTTGAATTTGGAAAAATCTGATTTTTGATATATTTGAAATGAGATTGCGGGATTTAAATAAAAAAGTCAATAAGTTTCATTCACATAGCCTCTAATCCTTTCAAATTGTCTCTTTATTTTGTCTATCTTAATCTAATTTAAATAAATTTTAACAGATAATGAGTGGTTAAATTAGACAAAATTTGCGTTTAGATTAGCCCATTGTTTTGATAGCCGTCTCTCGAAACCATGGTCAAATGTCTCAGTCAGTTAGCCAATGTTTTCGCTTGCTAATGTAATGCACATTTAATGTTGCCTCAAACGCTTAAACTAATTAGGAAAAGCTAATTTTTTAAGTTTCGTTAAAACCTAGTCGTATCGATTTTTTCCTCAATTAAAAAATTGAGGAAGAAATTTTTTTTTATTTTAGTTCGATAATGGTTTAATAAAGTTTTTAACTTTAAGTATTCATTAGTTGGCAAAGTTTCGATTTCAATCCGGCTTCAAAAAAAAAATAAAAAATTTGTGTTAGATTTAAATTTCATTTAAGTAAACACTGAATCAGTCAAAGAGGAATTAATTCTTTTTTTTGCGTAATTTTAAATTTCTAAAAAGCAAGTGGGATGCATCCGGATGCCGAGGTATACGTCCTTCGGACTCACCTTAATAACCAGTTTGAACAAGAGCTTGAATTCTGAACTATATTTGTTGGACACGTTTAAATTTTTCAAGGGTTAGTACTAAATATAACTGAGAGAGAGAAAGAAAAAGTTATTGTTCAAGTCAATAAGGAGCTGAAGAGCATTCGACAATTCGCGTTTCTAGTGTTTTAGTGTTTGTATTCAGGCTGAGAATAAAGAGGAGAGAATAATTAAAATTTGAAAGATTTGGGAATTATATAATTTTGAAGAGAATGAAGATGGAATACCATACAATTTTCTAGTTTTATAAAACTCGAAATTTTAAAAAGAAAACAAACTTGAGAAGAGTTTTTTTAAGTTTCTTAAGTATTTAAACCTCTAAGAGAGAAATAGTCAGATTCAAAGAATAAAAAAATTTAAAACTTAAAGCCCGTTAAAAATTATACAAACACACTGGTGTTTTATTTTTTTTTTTATTTAAATTAACTTTATAATTTAATTTGACCAAGTTTGAAATGAATAAAAAAAAAGTGATTTATTGACGTAGGTTCGAATTTTGCAAAAATTAAATACCTATTTGTAATGGATATTTAATTTTCTAAATTAAACGGCCTTTAAAATTATAATTATTTTTTTTGCTGCCTCAAGGCTATTTTAAATCTTTCACTTAATTTCCAGTATTTTTTTGTTATCTTTTTAATTTTTCACCATTTTATATAATTCAAAAAGTTCAATTAATCAAACAAGAAAAATAAATAAATTTTTGTTTCCAGCTAAACAGAAAATACCATCTGCAGAATTTATTTTAAGTTTTTTCGAAGGATATAAATTAATTACTCAGAATTAATGACGCAAATGAATTAGCTGTTTTATTGCGACAAAAAAAGGAACATTTTTTAAAAATTTTTTAATAAAAATTAAAGACCCCTAAGCTTAAACTCATTTTTTATTTATCTAAAAATTAACTTGTGAGATTAGTCCGAGCGGCTCTCTAGCCTTCATTTAAAATCAACTTGAATTCTTTAATTTTTTTTTAGTTTTCAAGTGGTTTCTTGAATTTTTGGTCTTTAAATAATTTTCATCCAAATAATCAGCCATTTCTTTGCGATTGAAGTTTGATTTAATAAAGGACATAAATACACTAGCTTAGAGTAAATAACGCAAATGAAATAATTGTTTTTATGAGAAAAATATTATCAAGATATATATTTTTTTTTTTTACAATTTGTCAAATTTAAATCTTTTTACTGTGCATGAGTCTATGAGGCTCAGAAGTTTAAATAAAATAAATAAATATTATTAATAAGTATCAAAATATGACCTTATATAGCTTAAATTTATTAGACTGTACCAGGATTTTTCTATTTTAGAAAAAATTCTCCTGTGACTTCACAAGGTCTTAAATAAAGAAAATTAAATTTTTATTTAGAATTTTTAAAGTGATAATAAAATTAGATTATGTAATGGTGAGTATTTGTACAGAGAAAAAAAAATATTTCAACACCTTTTTTTTTTCTAATGTTAGAATTGAAGTGTACACTTGTATTAATTTAAAACTTAAACACAACCTTTTTGGCTAGATAAATTGCTCTAGGTGCAATTTTATTCGAATGTCATATGTCAGTAGAATAGATGCGGGCAAAATAAGAAGTAGTAGAAAAAAAATTAGAATTTGTTGTTGTTGTGATTTTGGAATATCACTTTTTATTTATTTGAACAAGATTTATTTAATATCTAAATTTCGACAAAAACATAAAAGAAATATTTCGACTGAAAGTATTGGTTTACAGGTGTATATCAAAGATATGGTATGTGTTTAGACTAATTAGTATATCTGGATTAAATCGATATTAAAGGTGATCTATCTTATTTTCAAATTTGATTAAATTTTCATGCTTCGAATATTTTCGTTAAAAATGTTTAAAAAAAAAAAAAAGTATTTTTGATATTTGCTTTTAATGTCTGGATATTGGGAGATTCTAAGTTCCAAGGTAAGTCACAATTCTGTCTGTAATGTAAACAAAATCGATAATCAAGCGCCAGTTAGAATTTTCTTATCCGCAAATAGCTTAAGAAGCAATTGATCTTGTTTTACGGCTAACCAAATAAATAATTAACTTGTCGATTTAAAAATGCTCACCTCTGGGTCTGAGCTAATTTAATTGCCTAAAAACAAATTTTAAATCAAATAAAAACTTAATGCCTGCTTTTTATTTTAATTTCTTCTATTAAAAATCAATAAACGCGCTTACGCCATCCGAACCAAGATAGGTGATCCGACCGTGTAGGATACTGGTAATTGAGATGCCAATTAGAACCAATGTAGATTGAAATTTTAAACTAGAGTAACCAAATATTTTACCTAATAGTTTAAATTTATCTATTTAATATTTGATGCAGCTACCGAGAGACAAACGACTCTCATTTTAAAGCTTGAATGAATTGAATATTAATGGGAAGAGAAAGTTTTGAGTTTTTTTTTTTTGCTAAGTTGTCATTGTGCAAAAATAGTTATCTAATCTAATTTTTATTTGATTTGTGTGTGTGTGTGTGCGCTCACTTACCTTGGTTCTTTTTAATTATGGTTTTTTAATTAAAATATAAATTTTAATTAATAACCAGTAGAACCGTGCAAGAAGACTCAAAGTTTTGGAGCGAATCATACAAACAAACAAAAAGTCGATGATTTAAATGTTAGCCCCTTCTCTATTTGTGGCCAAGTTTTGGCATTTTTTTCTTCTTTCGAGTCGAGATTTTGCCAATATCAAAGATTAGATTCACTTGATTGATTTTTAATTTTAAATTTTTTTTTTGATTGTTGTTGTTGCTAATAATCGGTTTTGAATCCGATTTTTAATTACTAACTCAAACAAATTGAATTTTTCGATTTATCCACTTTTTTTTTTTTTTTTGAAATTTTCTCCTACCATAGATCCTTGTAGTTTGGCAATTTTTCTCTCATTCAAAACGATGAGATAATTTCTCTTCTAATTAAGTCACAATTAAAATTCCATTTTAAAATATTTTCTACTTGAATTGATTTTGGAAAGCAAACTTAAGGAAATTTAGACAAGCGCATCTCGGCTTTATTCGAAGCACCATGCCCATTGCCGTGGCACACTGTTGCCACAATGACTGCTCATCTCACAGATAATTTGATTAATGGACAAAAAGAGACCAATGCGAATTTTACCCAGAGCTGATTCAGTGACAAATTGAGATATGCAAAAAAATTGAAATAAAATTTATTGATAACCGACAGGCACGGCTAAGTATTATCATTTATTTAGGTGAATTCAATTCATGCCAAGTCCCATCGAAATTTAGATTCACATTCAAATCGGTGCAGATCAAAAAATTAAATTTTTTTTGTTCATTTTTATTTTTAGATTACATAATTTGAGTTTTGAATTTCAGTTTTAAATCAAGTTTCGGTCTCCAAAGAGACCTGGAAATATCAAAGTAATTATCTTTGAAATCACAGAAAGTCTACCAGAATTTTTTCTTTTTTTTTTAATATCGATTTGAAGAACCCTACTGCAATTAAAAGTTAAGGGTGTAAATTATCTGCTAATTTAAGTGCATTCCGAGAAGAAACAAACTTAATTATTTATCATTATCATAAAAAGCATTCGATCAGGCCTAATCAAAGTCGCATTAATTGGGGAACAATGCCGATTAGAGACACTAAGAGAGAGATGAATTTAGAAGAGATAATGAATTTCTAATCTATTTTGCTTTAATTTATTCTCTGATCCATTTGTGTGGCGGAGATTTCGTCAGAGTTAATGTAACCAGCAATTCCGTATTATTTAGAGGAGAAAAAAAAAATATTGAAACAATAAAAATAGATAATGGATTTTAAAATTGAATCAATTAAAACTTTTTAGAGCAAAATTTTTCGCAACAAAAAATTCTCAAATTTTCTCAAAAAAAAAAAATAAAAAAATTTTTTTTTGTTGCCATTCTCATAAATCATTAACAGTTTAATTGCTTAGATAAACACAAGCACTCGAGTGTAACCTATAGCTATGTAGCTATTTTTTCCATCTCGGCACCTGAATCGTTAAAAGCCCACTTACTTCCAACACAAAACGAATCAATTAATTTTAATTTTTTTCAATTTTAGAATCACAATTTTAGATATTATGAAAAAAGCATGACTTCGAATCTGAATGGCAGTGATCCTTTTTATCCGAATGCATTTAGTGGCACTTTTGCACCAGGTCAGTACTTTCTGGACAATAACCAACTGTTACAATTAAACTACCAGCCGGTATTCGAGGACCCCGAGTGCAAAAAGCAAAAATTGCCCGAAGACCAAGCTGATCCGGAGGCCAAGCGGCTCAAGACCACAGACAGCAGGGAGTTCGGCTATTTCGGGGCGCCTCCGCCCCAATCTCTCGGCTCCAACTCTCCACCATCCTCGAACGAGTCCTCGTCGCCCAACTATCCACTCAACCAGCAATACCCGTTTAATTTCGCCGACTACAACAACCAAAAGTCTTTTCCAACAATCATCCAGACCACGGTCATCGACGATCTAAACCGCATCGACAATGTCTACATAAAAAAGTCCAAAAGAGATCCCATTGCCGAATACGACGCCGAATTGGCCGAGTCAATTGAGTTTGAGCTTGGCCTCAAGAAACAAAATGGACCCAGGTAAATTGGAAAAAAATTTTACAATTTAATAAAATTTTTGCAAAAATATATTTTATTTTTTATTTTGTTAAATTTTTTTTTTGTTTGTTTAGAAAAAATTCTTGGGGTAATTTGTCCTATGCCGAACTGATCACCAGAGCTATTGAGTCAAGTGCTGAACAAAGGCTGACTTTGTCGCAAATTTACGACTGGATCATAAAGTATGTTCCATATTTTAAAGAAAAGTTTGACCGGACCAGCAGTGCTGGATGGAAGAACTCGATAAGACACAATTTGTCTTTGCACAACAGATTTATCCGAGTTCAGAACGAAAGCTCGGGCAAGAGCTCCTGGTGGATGATAAATCCGGACGTGAGCAAATATGCAATCAATTCAAGTGGTCAAGATGATTTGATCACGGACAATTACAAGGACAAGACAGACAAGACAAAAACAGATGAAACAAAAGTGAAAAAGTCACGACGTAACCCGGCTGAGGCACAATTTGACGACAAGACCAAAAAATCCAAGCCAAAATGCACCAAAAAGCCCAAAAATGCCAAAAAAGCCGAAGCAAAAGCGGAAAAATTGGACATTTCGACAGTGGATTCGCCCGTGTCACCCTCAAACTTCAGCCTGTCAAACAACATTCTTCGAACGGCCCTGCAAAAGCCGTCCAACACACCACCGACTCCC
This sequence comes from Brachionus asplanchnoidis, assembly GCA_025491095.1. Classification (NCBI taxonomy): domain Eukaryota; kingdom Metazoa; phylum Rotifera; class Eurotatoria; order Ploima; family Brachionidae; genus Brachionus; species Brachionus asplanchnoidis. Next base: position 4,212,883 of record JAILYF010000010.1, on the reverse strand, counting down.
ACAGCCACTCCAAGCGTCACCTACAGATCGTACACCGGAGACTTTTACCAAAACTCAATGCCGTATCCATCCTCGAACCTAGCTGATTACTCATACCAAAACAATGGCCTTAACAAAAGCTCACAATACTACAATTATCAATGTTTAAGCAATAATCAATCTTATTCCAAGGGCTATGTGATGCCGCAAATGAACAACTCGAATTTGTATTTTAACCAAAGTTACCAGAAAGCACCCAATGTGTCATCGCCAGTGTCCACGACATCGACCACGTCAACTGCGTCCGCCTCTTCGTATGATCTCAGTAACAGGCTGAATAAAACGGGCCAACAGAGCTTACCAATCACTCCATCAAGCTTAAGTAATTCGGTGATGAACACAGCGCCAGTCGCCGCATACGATGACTTCAATGATCTGTTCAAGAGCCAATCGAATGGCAGCGCCGGTCAGACCAGTTCGTATTCTGTTTATCAAACAAATCAAATGACCAATGTCACAAATGCGGCTCCAATTGGGTGTTTTTATGGAAATTAGACAAATTAGAGGAAATTTAGTTTTTTTTTTTTTAAATGTTTTTTTTTTGTAAATAACTTTGTTTTTGAGCGATTTGTTTTTTATCTTGTTCCGTTTTATATTATTTTTAGATTATGTTCTCATTCGATGCCAAGATCAACAAACAAGAATTAAGAAAAATTTATTTTTAGAACAAAAATTATAATATTTAAAATTTATTTAATCAAATTAAGTTTAATAAATTTTTTTTCAAAATTACGTATAAAATTATTTTGGGATGATTTTTTTGTTGACGCGTTAGTTTAATTTATGGTTTTGGTTTTATGGAGATTTATTTTTTGCAGTAAAGGTTTCCAAAAAATACTTGGATTCAATGACAAAAGAAATCTTGTTTAGAATTTTAAAAGGTTTCTTGAAAATAACTTGAGTGGTTTCTAACTAAAAATAAAGTACCAAGTTTGATCCTGCATATTTTTAAAAAAAAGCTCAAAACTTGAATTTTCTGAGAAGCAAGAAAATTTGAACTTATACGACAATTTTCTAACCTAATTATTGCATAAAGCAAAGCTAAATTATTTTAATATTTAATTAATTAATACTGAATAGTGATGTTTAAATCAAAATTAGAAAAAAAAATATCCAAATTGAGAAATTAATTTATTAAAAAACAATTAATTATTTAAAATATATTGATTTCACATAAACAAACAATTTTAGATTTTTCCTAATGAACCCAATAACTTAAATTTAGATTTGGAAAAATTTGCAATTTTTGCTCATTTCTTTGAAAACTGTTTACCAAAAAATCAAAAAGTAAACTGCACACCGAAAAATTTTAAATAATTAAAAAAATAAATGCATTCAAACAATAAATTTTTTGCTATATTTTATAATTTTTAGCTATTTTTTATAATTTTATTTTAGAAATTAAAGAATTGATTTATTTTACTCAAAATTTTAATTTAAATATTTAATTTAAAAAAAAAAAGCAATCGAATTTTTGTAGATAAATGGTTTAATAAATGAGATAAGTTGAACAGCTCTTATGAGGCATTTAATGCATTAGTTAGGTTTATTTTAGTGATCACGTTTGTAAAGAAAAATATTTAATTGATGAATCTTATTTTTAACTTTATAAGATTAGAAAAAATATTATATGCCTTAAGGGATATGAACTTTTTTTATTTTTTTGAAAAGAACAATTTTAAAACTATTGCTTTAACATGAGTTAACATGCTTTTGTTGTTTATATAGTGATTTTTCCCTAAGCGTCTGCTAAAACAGTTTTTTTTTGCGAATTCAATTTTCGATTTTAGTTCACGTGAGACATCCAGTGTCTAATAAATAACCAAAATTTAAAACATTTAGCTCAGAACCTACGGATTTTCGTTAGTGAGCATTAGCTATTGATGCATTCAAATATTTAGAAAAATTTGTCACAACCCTGCTTTAATTATGTAAATTTGTTCAAATAAAAATATTTTAAATTTTTTTTAAGTAACTACATTCTAAATATCATCATCATCATTGAATGCAATCATCTAAATAATTAAATTTAAACCAATTTTTTGGCAAACTCATTAGAATTTAAATATCATATTTTAGTTAATGCATGATTTTCAAAAAGCATTTGATCTAAATTAAGAGATTGGTTGAATAATTACCAAATAAAAAGATTTTGATTTGATAACTCTAAATAAAGACAACTATTTTAAAATGATTCATAAATTGAAATTTTAATTGAAAAGATATGCTTACTCGAAATTTATAATTTAAACAACTGGAAAATCAAATACTGTGAAAAATTCTTTTTTTTAATTGTATTGATAAATTAATTGAAAATTTAAATAAAAAAGTTTTCAACATTCTTATTAAATTTAAAATCTCAAAATTAAAAAAATCAAATTCAAGTTAAAATTTAAAATATTTATATAAAATAAAATGTGAATAAAAAAAGATCAGTAATCAATTTGACTTGAAAAATAGTTGACATTATGATTAAGGCAGAGTAAAATTTTTGATCAAATTTAATTTTTCAAATTCAATCAAAATATTTTAAATTCGCTGTTGAATTTCAATGCATTTTTTTACAAATTGCTATCCTTTTTCAAAAATTTTAAAATAAAGCTTTAAAATGTTTTAAAAATGTAACAATCTGCTATGAAATTTAATTGCGCAATTTAAAATGTTTTGATAAAATTTGAAAAATGAAATTTGATTATATTTAGTTAAAATATTTATGCTTGGACGACATTAACAATAATTGTCGTGAAAAAAAATGAAAATTAATTTATCAAAGTATAATCTTTAATAAATTTATGAAAAATTTACGTATATCATGATTAAAAATGAAGTTTCTATTTAATTTAAAAATGATTTACTAAAGTTTCCTTATTTTTTTCATCTCTTTTATGTTTAATAAAGTGAGAATATGAAGAAATTATTTAATAAACGATACGAATAATTACACAAATAAGATTTGAATCTCATCGAAAATTATTTTTGATACTAGTCAAATCGAATAGATTTGTATTTTATAAATATATTATTGATCAAATTTAAGAAATTTTTCCAGAATCTAATGAATTTAATAATAAGACCCAAAGAAGCCTTTTTTGGTATTTTTTTATTACATAGGAATAAAATAAAGCGAAAACATTTTCTAAAATTAATAATAATAATAATAATAATATAAGTTACAACAAGCTAGCAAGCTAGACTTGCGAAGATGAGAAACAGTAGGATCCCATCTAGGGTAACTGTGTTTAGAGCACAATCACTTCAAGCTCTGCCTTCATCACACTGAAGTTTGATTATTCCTTAGGTCATCCTTCAAATAAATAAATATTTTAAATTTCGAAACAGTTTTTTGGAAAAAAAAAGTTAAATTTTTATATAAGCTTAAAAGACTTATTTAATATTCTCATGTCCTTTTTCTAAAGAATTTTGGTAAATATTATTATTGATTAATTTATTATTGATTTTATTTTTTAAATAAAATTTTTTTTTTAAATAAATTTTCTTATTTTTCCCAGATTTATGACATCTATTTTTTTCAAGCCTTTTTAATGGCTGGTTAAAAATAATTTTTTTATTTAATATGGTAAATATATGACATGTCAAATATTTTTATTAAAAAAAAACAAAAATACTGAAGTTAGGAACAATTTTATTTAATTTAGTATATGCTATATAAAATATAAAAAAAATAATAGAATTAGTAAATTTTATTGTTTTAGGTACAAAAAAAACTATTTTATTACAAAAAAAATATTATTTATTTTTTTTTTGGAACCAACTGGTCAACCTCGCTTTTTTGTTTCATGTCTGTTTTTTTGTGGTGGCGCTTCGTCATTAATACTTGAATCAGAATCTGACCCCTCGCAACTACTAATGCGATATTTTTTGTGTTTCGTTAGATTGCCTCGACAAAGCATTTGCTGAAATTTTTGGACGACCTGGACGGCATTTTTGTTCAAGCGGTAAATTCATAGGTAGATTTTACCTTTTCCTCTCAATTTTTTGCTTAAATATTGAGCATTATAATTGCTGACTTCAGATATATTGTTGAAGATTTCTTCAATAAAGGACATTTTTGATTAATATGAGCAAAGTTGATCAAGCAAATTTTTTATATAATTTAAAGAATTTACCGACATCTTTTAATTATTTGAATAATTTTTTTATCAGAGCGTAATTGGTTTGATTTAATAATAATGGTTTCGTTTTAAATAAATCAGAGTATCAAAAGTTAATAAAGATACTAGTTCAATTATAATTGACAATTTTTATTATCTTAGATTATATTCAATAAAATTGACACTAACTTCGATATTATTAGTATTTTTTTTATTTTTTTTGTTATTACAATATATTATACGCGATTTATAATTAGATTTAAACGGGCATTTATTCATAATAAGAAATTATTGGCTCTTTTATTATGTTTTTTTGCTAAGATTAAATTTGAACTTTATTATTTTTTGATTTTACAAAATATTATTTTTTTTACAAATTAATTTATAAAATGAAATTTTTTAATTTTAATATTGCTTATCAATTATCAATTTGTATTTTTTGATTACTCATAGTATAATTTAATTTATTTATCTATTTAATTTTTTCTAAAAATAATCTTTTTGTTGCTTTTCTTAAAATAAATATTCTTTTTTAAATTATAAAATAAAGAATTAACTAAAATATTTTTAAAAGTTCATAACTTCAATCTAAAAATAAATTTGCTTTGAACCTCCCAAAACTTATTGAGAAAGAAATTTTAGCGAAACTCTGTAATAAAAATAAAAAAACAGAAAAAACCTTTTTCTAAGCTCATTGAGGAAATCTCTTATATTTAAGACGTCAAAAAATATTTTCGAATTTATTTTTTCAATGGGTTGAATAAATATCTAAAATAAACCTTTTCATTTGCTTGATTTAATACACTTCCAAAAATTGCACTCCAAATTTTTTAACTTTAGATTATTATTTTCCCAAAAAAAATAATAAAAAATCAAATTTATTTAAAAATTAAAAAATAAAATTCATTAAACAAAAAAAGAATGATTTGAAATTCAAAATAAAAAAAAAAACAGATAATTTAAAATTAAATCCAATTAAAACTAAATTTCATCGTCTAAATTTTTATCATCAATACTCCTATCATTTGACTTGCCCAGAAGTGATAATTTCTCTTCAGTATCAAAAAATGGATATTTTATGTCATTTAAAGAACTGGTCTCAGTTTCACTGTCATCATCAGGTGCAACGTAAAGCACTTTTAATTTTACATCACCATTTAGATTAGACAAAATTTCAACTGCATCCGAATGCATTGATTCTTTTAGATCTATGTCATTAGCGCTCAAGATAGCATCTCCAACATATAATTCGCCGGATCTAAATGCCGGACCGTTGTTGTGAATCTCTGAAATAAGAATGGGCACACCATGCTCGTTACCACCTGTTATTGAAATACCTAGACCTTCTCTGGGACTTTTGCGCTCCAAAATTACTTCTCTAGTCTGGTTCACTATTTTTTTTTGGCTCGAAGTGCTTGGCTGAACATGTTCTTGGACACTTTTGCCCTCTTTGAGTCTTTTACTGCGACAGGCCCTAATTACTGTCTTGTGACGCTGCAAGTGAATCTCAGCTTCAAGTTGGTTCCACAATCGTTCATGTTCCTCGGGTTTTAAGCTTTTGCCGAATAATTGAATTTGTTGAATCCGACCTGCCAGCTCTTTATCCAAATATTTTGCCGCAAGTCTAGAACCATAAATTTCACTGTTTAAATCTACTAACTGATGCTTTAGATAATCATTTTCTTTTTTAAACTCGTTTAGTTCGGACTCAAGAGATGCTATTTTCATATTTAAATTTGAGTCCAAACTAAACCTTTTTTCCAATTCCTCTTCCAATTTTTTTTGGATCATGTCGGTACTGTCCGACGTTTCTATTTCTTGAGAAGCTTTTTGGCTATTGTTTATTTGTTGATGCTTAAGTTTTTGCAATTGAAGTTGACAAGAGTGCAACTCGATCATTAACTTCTCAAGCTCTTTTTCAGATGCTTTTTTAAATGCTTTGGCCTCGGATACTTCCGACTTTTGGTTAACTAGTTGAGCCTTTAATAACTTTAATACTGATTAATTTTTATTAGACAAAATTACTTCAAGTTTGCAATTGACTTGGAAAATAGTCTGAGATTTGTGCACCAATTGAGCCCAGGCACAGCACATGTTCTTTACTTTATCTCTAGTTTTTTCAACAAAATCAATCAGGTTGTCTTCTATTAGATCACCATTTTCAAATTCGTATGCTAGTTCATTAAGCAAAAGCTCCAGATCTACGAACGATTTATCAAAATCTTTTTCCAGTGTGTCCAACCATGCCAAAGATACAATTCCAACATTGGACATTTTGTGATATATCGAGTATTTTTGCTCTTCAGGAATTTTAATAAATATTTGAAATATTAAGAAAAAATTTCCATAAAAGCTTTCGTGTTTTTTTTTTCTTTTTTATCGCTTTCTACTATTTTTTTGAAATAAAATATTCATAAAATATTTTAATCGAAAATTATTTTGATATTTTTCTCTTTTCAAAGTCAAATGTTAAAAAAAGTGTCTTATAAATCAATTGGCATAAGATACTTTTCATAAGATATTTTTTTTTTTTCGCTTTAATCAATTTTTATCAGTCAAGAGTTAAGTAATTTAAAATAAAATAATCGTCATAAAATAATCATTACGTACTCACAAAAATAAAGAAGGATAGTTTTTTTTCTCAAAAAAATATTTAAATAAGAGATGGGTAAAAAGACATAAGTTATTTTAAATTTCCAAAATTTTAATTTAATTAAAGCAATTTTTTCAATCTAATTATCAAAAATTTTATGTTGCCGTTTTTTTACATTCTAAATTTAAAATTTATATATTTTTTTCTTTTGTTACGCTTTTGAAAAATTAATTTTAAATAAATAAATATTTCATTTTTCCACTATATCTTAATTTTTTTGTATTTTTCTTTGTAAACAAAAACTACTAAAAATTATTTTTTTAATTTCAAGTTTGTTTTAATTATATATTGAAGAGCTGATTATTATTGCCATTAATTTTTGATTGTTTAACAAAGAAGGTTTTTAGCTTTAGAATGAAGACTTGGCATTTAGGCTAAAAAATTAAATTTTGTCTCTTAGTACTGAATTAAAATAACGCTACAATTCAAGGCTTAGTATAATTAAATATCTCTTAGATAAGAAATGGGATCTAAACCTAAAACACTAGAGAATCGTTTAAATGATTTTTCTTAAATTCATTCTCAGAAACTAGCATCTAAAAAATAAAGTCATTCAGCAGTTAGATCTATCTTGAATCCAAAATATGATAATTCCACCAACTTCATGTACCACCGGTTCATTAATAAAATTAAACTACTAACAGTCTCAAATCGATTTTTTGAGTTGAGTGAAAGAAATATCAGGACAGGACTGGATCACTATGCTCCATTGGTCGTCAAAATGGTGGATGAACATAAAGAAGGGTTAGAATCAAGATCTATTTAATGTGCAACTCCATTTTATAATTGAAATTTCTCCTTTTTTTCCTGAACTCTCAAGTATTTAAAAATGTGAAAGATGTCACTATTTTATTTCAACTTAGCTATTTTAATTTCTTTTATACTTTATTCTTTTTAATTTTTATATTTTATCTTATTATTTAACTTTAGTTTTGAATTTTTTATCTTTTTTTAATATGAAAGAGCTTTAACTCGACAAAAATAACAAATAAATAAATATTCCTTAAAAAGATGAAAATTTAAAAACTTAATCTTGTCTCAAAATTGTTAAATTTACATCAAAGTCATTGATTTTTCATTCATTGATTTTAGAAAATTAAATTATCGATTCGTTACACTTAGAATTCAGATAAAAACAAAACATTACAAAATAATATTTTACAGACCTAGTTAAATTGTCTTATGGCCCTTCTGAGCTCAATATAAAGAATTATGATGAACAAAGAAACCTTAAATATTAGTTAGTATAATTTATTATTTTTTTTTTAGTTTGATTTCATAGAATTAAATAATCAATCCTTAGCAATTAAAATTGAAATAAATATTTGCTTAACAAAACTAAAATAATTTTAATAAAATACACCTTTTCCATCACGACTCACCCTTTTACGAATAAGTTTGACTTTTATTATTGCTATTTTTTTTGTATCTGTACCGAGCTAAAGCTCCTTCAGTTAAAAAAGAAAAATCAATGGGCATTGTGAAATTTCTTACAAAACTTCATAAAAATAAAAAATTTCTATAACTTTTGTTCTAAATGTCAAAAACTTGTTCTGTAAATGAAAAAAAGTGAAACAATTGTTTTTTCACCTGCAGAAGTCTGCAAAATCTGTGCAAATTCTGCAAAATTGCATCTTATTTAAAAGTATTAAATAATAAAGTGGAATTTATTTGCACAGATTTTGTAGAAGGTGAAACAACAGTTGTTTCACTTTGTTACAGAACAAGTTTTTAACATTTATTTTATTTATTTATTTATTTGTAAATCTGTATCGAGCGTTAGCTCCTTCAGAGAAGGATAAAAAGTAAAAATAAAAATAAATTAAAAAAAAATGATTAAAATTAAAGTTACTGAATATGATAAGAATTAAAAAATATAGTTAAATAATTGAAATTTGAAAAGGAAATAAAAGAAAAAAAAATCGATTTGGAAAGGCAGAAAATAGACACAAAAGTTATATCGGTTTAGTTTTTAGAGAAAACAGGTCTATGACAAGGTAGCAATTACACAATGGAGTTGGATAGTTAACAAATCTAGATTCGAAACCTCGTCTATACTCATTTACCAGTCTAAGAAGTAATGGAACAGAATTAGTAAGTCCAGCCCTAACATATCTTTCGCTTAATTCAAAAAGCCGGTTCGTAATTGTATGAAATTTTAATTTGTTTTGGGCCTCGTGGTATAAAATGCTTAAGTCAAACCTTAGTTTAAGAAATGGATCGAACTGCTGAGTTTTGAATATAGTAATTCAGGGTTGAACCGTTAATGGGGTAAAACCGTGAATTCTTCTTTGAATGACTATAACTTTTCTTTGAAAAAAAATTTTTCTAATAAATAAAAAAAAGAATATAAAGAACGTCTTTGTTAATAAAAATGACCAATAAAAAAGAATTTTTTATTTTTTTTTATTTCATTTAAATGACTAATCTTCGCTACTTAAAAGAAAATGCCGATCCTCAAAAAAAAATTTTCTTGATAATTGGTAAAAATTTGAACAAAGAACACTATTATATGTATTTTTTGATGCTGATTACGAATTTCTTATTGAAAAATTCAAAAACTTAACCGATTTTCTGTTATTTCAAAATAAAATGAGTTTAAGAATAAAATGGGATTGGGGTTAAACCGTTAATTTCATTTATTGCAATAAATAGTGTGAATTGTCTATTTGATTGATATTAAAAAAAAAAACTTGAAGATGAAGAGGCAAAAAAGTTGAACATAAAGAGGAAAAAAGTGACAATAATCAGTGATGAAGAAGATGAAGAAGAGTCTGAAATTGAAATATATCCACTGAACGACCAAAAAAGTTGTTTCAAATGTAAAACAGTATTTGGAAAAGTCAAAACAAATCAAAACAAATGGATTTCTCGTGAGAAATGAGTAACAATTGGTCTTGTGGGAAATGCCTTCCAAGAGGCTTTGATTTAACTATGAAATTTTTTTGTTCAAAAAAGTGTTCTAAATAGATAAATTTTGTTTTAAAATAGGATACATATATTTTCTTATACTTTTTTTTGTATTTTAATTGCTTGAATTTATGTAATTCACGGATATACCCCAATGTAAGCGTTGAAACGTTAATGAAAGATCTTATTTTATTTTAATTATAACTTTTGAACCGTTCTTTTATGTTAAATAAAGTTTTTTTTTAAATTAAAGACAATATTCTCTTTTATTATTTTATATTTTTTTCGAAAAAAAAAAATAAATCTCACAACTAATTAGCGATAAAATAAAAGAATTCACGGTTTTACCGCGTTTGACTATAGTTTGAAGTTTCTTAATGCTAGTATCAGATAAAGAGTTTAAACAGGGAAAATTATAGTCTAAAATGGAACCAATAAATAAGCGATTTATATAAATTTCCAAGTGTATTGTGATGTAGGCGCCAGTTTTTACAAATTTAATCAAATTTAGCCTAGAGTTGCAACGCTCTTTTAATTCATCAATCAATAGACTAAAGGTTAGCCGTGAGTCAAATCTGATGCCTAAGAATTTGATTTCGTCCTGTCGCTTTAAATTGTCCCCATATATTTTCAAATCAAGATTGAGCTCAACTCTTGTTGATTTAGTGAATATCATGTAACAAGATTTTTCAATTGAAATCTTCATTTTCCATTTTGTCAACCATGGTTCTAATTCTTTAAGGTAAGTATTGATCCTAAGTTCAATGCTTCTTTTAGATTTATAGATAAAAAAAGGGAACTAAGTCATAAGCGAAAAGAAGAGAGTATTCATTATTTGTTTTGTCTTTTCTTGGTATATCGTTAATAAAAATAGTAAATAGGAGGGGGCTAATTACTGAGCCTTGTGGTACTCTGACTTTGATTGGGAAATCACTTAGAACAAAAGTTATTTTATTTATTTGTTTTATCTGTACCAAGCTAATGCTGCTTCAGAGTTTAATTATTTATTTTATTTATTTGTTTTCTGTACCGAGCTAGAGCTCCTTCAGAATAAGTTAAAAATTAAAAAAATAAAATAAAATAAAATAAAATAAAATAAAATAAAATAAAATAAAATTAAAGTCAATAAAATAAGATAAAAAAAAAAAAAAAAAATTAAAAAAAAAAAGAATTAAAAAAAAAGTAAATAAGCTAAATAAATGAAAATTAAGAATATATAAAATTGGAAAAGATTGTTACATGTGGCTCATGTTTAAATAGTTCAAGTTTCAGGAAAAAAAGAAGAAATAGTAAGGTAGCAATTTTTAAAAAATTTAAAATTATTTTATTTATTTATTTGTTTTCTGTACCGAGCTAGAGCGGATGCCTGTAAAAACAGCACCCATCAAAAAAGCGAAAAAAAAGCACCCTGTGTAAAACGCATTAAATATTATAAAATACCTTTTTTTTTTTGATATATTTATTTCTAACAACCTCAATTTTAAAAAACATCAATTTTTATATTAAAAAAATATTGTTATTATATAAAATTTTCAAGTTTTAAAATAATTTGTACATAACACTTTAAAACACCCTGAAACACCCTATTAAGTTTATAAAACACCCTGCAACACCCTTTTGATTCTGATAGAGGAGAAAAAGTTCTGCTTGGCAAATTATTTTTCAAAAGGTCTGGACATGTAAAAACCCTATAAAAACCGCTAAAACAGGTTTAGACCGGATTTTTTAAAACACCCTGAATATTTTTTTTTTAAAAAGGTTTTTCAGTAAAAGAAACAACTTTTTTAGGGTTTCTGGGGTCAAGAAATACGATTCTGAGGTCGGTTTAACAAAATAAACTATTAATCATGATTTAGTCAATCCAGGCCCACAAGAGCCCACTATAAGATTATTGAATTTTGACTTGGAAATTTTAATGTTGATTCTAGGGTAACTTTTTGTAATATAATATGAAATTAAATTTTTAAATTAAAAGCATTTTTAAACATTTATTTTTTAAATTATTAAAAAAGAGAAATTTAATAAAAATAAAGACTATTTATTGGGTCTCTTATTAGACTTCAAGACTTCATAATAAAAAAAATTTTGTCATTTTGGCTCTTTAGCAATACATCCTAATTTTCTTGGGAATTTTTTCTATTTTTTTGGCAAAAAAACTACTTCCTAGGGTTTTCGACTCAGAGAAATTTATAAATAAGACTAAATCTCCTATATTTAAATTTGTTTAGAATTTATGTTTATGCATTTTTTTAAATATATTTTCATTGAATGATTTGCTATGATACAAATTTAATATGACAATCAAGATTCAAAAAAAAGGAAATAATTTACATAAAAAAAGACCAAGAAAAATCAAAATCATAATTAAATATTTACAATTTAATATTAAATCAAATTTAAAGTCCTTATCTAATTTTTTCTATAACTAGCTGTTATTGTTCTTTCAGTCATAGCTTTATTTAATTTACTTTTTAAAAAAGAGTCTATTTTTTTGTTTTGCTCTTCACTTGTAAGTTGGCTCCATCTTCCAATTGAATATTCGTAGTGACGAAAATACTTTGATACAATATATTCTCCACTTCCCCTCATGGCCAGTATGCTTTGATCTATTTGAGCATCTGCTAAACTTTTAAAAACATCAAATATTTCAGATAAGCATTTTGATTTATAACCTGTAAACTCTTTTATTTTATGATTGATACCTTTTGGTGCTTAAATTAATAATTTTTTTTTTATATTTATTTATCTAACCTTCAATCTCGTTTGTGGTATAGTAATTTTTTCCAATGTGTTCATTTGACCAAATTATTTCACAAAAATTTTCAAATATTTTAACAACCATATTATTCTGAAACCAATCGCTTAAATCAGTATTCCTATAAGGATGTTTAAATTCTTTTAGTTTTGTGATCAGAGAATCTGATCGTGAATAAAACTCATTATTATCTTTTGAGCCCAGCAGACTATTTTGTCGCTCTTGCTTTTTCCCAAATACCTCTACTATGAATTTTTCTTGGTCTTCTTCAAAAACTTTATGCTCATTTAAGGCTTTTATGAAGTTTTTTCTTAGATGATTGCAACAAAGCATGAAGTTTGACTGGTTAAAAACACTTTTAAAGGCAGATCTAGTTGCTTGATCGTCATCAGTGATAAAACAGCTAATATTATCCAACTTATTCTGATGCAGTAAATCATGTTTTTTTAACTCCATTGCAAATGTTAAATAAGCTTGCTTGTCTTGATTTAAATGAATCATGATTGGACCAATGAATACCGGATGAGAGTTATTAGTATTCTTACATAATGATAAATTTTTATATGTTAAAAATGTCACAAAATATTTGCCAAGATTATACGTAGTGTCAATATTCACAATACTGAAATTACGTTCTGAAATGCAAAATCTTATTAGATCATTGTACTGTTGTTCACTAAAAAGTATGCATTCTAACCGGTCTACACCAAAGTTCATATATTTAACAAAATCACCTAATTAAAAAAAATATATATTTTTAAGGTCTAATGATAGCAATTCAACATGTAAGTTTAGTTCAATTTCTATCTAATATCTTGAAGAGAGAAATAAAAAACTAAAAATTTTACTTTTTTCTCTATTTTTTAAGGCATCCGCAAATTCATCATGTGTTTTAATATTTTTGCTTTTGTTCTGGAGGTATTTATGAGTATAAAGCTGATTCCTAGATCGAACTACATTTGATAGAGATCCAGTTGATTTGTTATTTATAAGTCTATTGAAATTGGAGCTTGCACTTCCGTTTTTTAATGAAACATTTTTTATTTCATCTAAAGACGAACGCTCAATACGTACGTACTTCATTTGACTTTTTGTACAATTACCATGTGGCTTTGGAACTAAAAATTTATCGTGTGCACTCGTTCCTTTATCCCAAACATATGCAAACAGAATTTTATCAAAATTCTTTGAGTCATTTGAAAAAGTTAATCTTATTGTTTTTCTTTTAAAAAATAAATTTGATTTACATTTATAGTAAATCTTTGAAACTTTATAAGTATTGTCAGTTTTTTGCCTATACGTTGTATTCTTAATATCTAAAGATCCATTTTCTTTACTTATGTCGAAAAAAAAATTTTTATATCCATAAGAAACATAAGCACCATTATCATCTGCTAATGCATCGGCTAGCAAAAATTTATTCAAATCAATGACAAATAATGTATCACAATGAATTTCTTTTGGGAGAAATTCACAACTCAAGTTATTGAAAATATATTCTATAGCATGAGAAACAGACAGATTGTAAAGATCTTGTTTGGAAATATTTAAAATCTATTAACTATTAAAAAAATTAAAATAATACCTAGAGTTTCATTAAATTCTTCTTTCCTACTATAGATTAAGCTAGAACTTGTATGAATCAACTCTTCATTTACTGACTCCTGGAAGTCTATTTCATTATCTAAATGAAAGCTTTCTTTATTTTTTCTATAAATATGAATTATCTCATTGGTTTGTGATCTTGGATAAGACAAATTTAAATCAGATTCACTCCTAGTACACCGAGTTATCATAATTTCACTAAGGATAATTATTCTTTTAAAAAAAATTAAATTTTTTTTCTGAATTTTTACTCTTTTTTGTTATCTGTTCCGGATTCAATACTAGAGAATGATTCATCCAATAATTCTTGCGTCTTCTTTTTAATAGAATCTAAAAATTAAAAATGAAAAAATTTTATTTAATTGTAATCTTAAATAATTTATTATTAAATCAAAATAATATTTCACCTCTATCGTAAACACTTTTTGTTGTAGATAAAAGACAACAGAAATGATTTGGAGTCCAAGAATTTTTATTCACATTTTTATCAACAGTGTGAGTCCATGAAATATGAATTGTGCCTTAAATATTTTTAAATTTCTAATAAACAAAAACATCTTTATAAAAAAATACTAAAAAAGACCTTGAATTTCGCTGGAATAAGGCGTTAGTTTTCGGTTGACGAAATTTTTAAGACCCTTTTGAATAGTTGGATGAATTTGATTTATCTCCACTTTTAAGGCATGTGCTGCACCAAACAAATGCCAACTTCCACACCAAGCATTAAGAGTAAAACATTCTCTTATATCTTCCATTAGAATCTGTTTTGAGTCTAATTGCTCGCAGCTTTTTCGTGAGATAAGATCAAAATACACTGTTTGGTTCAAATTGTTGTTACAAGTCAAAAACTCTTCCATTCTTAACAACAGATCTACACCAGTGCGATATCGAATTTCTATATGACTGTTTTCATTACCATATAAAGCTTTGCTGATGCTTCTAAACAAGCAGTTTCCATCACCAGAAATTTTTACTGGTTTAATCTCATTTAATTCAACATTAGTAAAATTCAACAGTATATCCAAGCACGTATAATCAATTAAGTCAGATTTTAAAAGAACAACTGGGCGCCTTTGTATAATGGAGAATTTATAAATTTCTTTTAATTGTTCAGTGACTTTTTCTCTAAGTAGATGATAATCTGTTAAATTATTTAAGTCTCTTAAACATTTTTCAAAAGTCGCTATTCTTATCTTTTTAAAAAACAAAATTTTATTGAATTAAATTGTAGAATATTTACTTTGGTAATTTTTTGATTTGATACAATTGTTTTAAATTGAGCTAAATATTCACAAGTGGCCATTTGAAGTTTTTTTAAATATAAAAGATTAAAAAAATTCTGAAATTAATTTAAAATTTTGATTTATTTCAATTTGAATTATAATAATTAAAATAAAATTATGATTGAAAATGATCAAAATTTCTAGAAAATTTTTAAATAAAGCTATGACTGAAAGAACAATAACAGCTAGTTATAGAAAAAATTAGATAAGGACTTTAAATTTGATTTAATATTAAATTGTAAATATTTAATTATGATTTTGATTTTTCTTGGTCTTTTTTTATGTAAATTATTTCCTTTTTTTTGAATCTTGATTGTCATATTAAATTTGTATCATAGCAAATCATTCAATGAAAATATATTTAAAAAAATGCATAAACATAAATTCTAAACAAATTTAAATATAGGAGATTTAGTCTTATTTATAAATTTCTCTGAGTCGAAAACCCTAGGAAGTAGTTTTTTTGCCAAAAAAATAGAAAAAATTCCCAAGAAAATTAGGATGTATTGCTAAAGAGCCAAAATGACAAAATTTTTTTTATTATGAAGTCTTGAAGTCTAATAAGAGACCCAATAAATAGTCTTTATTTTTATTAAATTTCTCTTTTTTAATAATTTAAAAAATAAATGTTTAAAAATGCTTTTAATTTAAAAATTTAATTTCATATTATATTACAAAAAGTTACCCTAGAATCAACATTAAAATTTCCAAGTCAAAATTCAATAATCTTATAGTGGGCTCTTGTGGGCCTGGATTGACTAAATCATGATTAATAGTTTATTTTGTTAAACCGACCTCAGAATCGTATTTCTTGACCCCAGAAACCCTAAAAAAGTTGTTTCTTTTACTGAAAAACCTTTTTAAAAAAAAAATATTCAGGGTGTTTTAAAAAATCCGGTCTAAACCTGTTTTAGCGGTTTTTATAGGGTTTTTACATGTCCAGACCTTTTGAAAAATAATTTGCCAAGCAGAACTTTTTCTCCTCTATCAGAATCAAAAGGGTGTTGCAGGGTGTTTTATAAACTTAATAGGGTGTTTCAGGGTGTTTTAAAGTGTTATGTACAAATTATTTTAAAACTTGAAAATTTTATATAATAACAATATTTTTTTAATATAAAAATTGATGTTTTTTAAAATTGAGGTTGTTAGAAATAAATATATCAAAAAAAAAAAGGTATTTTATAATATTTAATGCGTTTTACACAGGGTGCTTTTTTTTCGCTTTTTTGATGGGTGCTGTTTTTACAGGCATCCAGCTAGAGCTCCTTCAGAATAAGTTAAAAATTAAAAAATAAAATAAAAATGAAATAAAATAAAATAAAAATAAAATTAAAGTTAATAAAATAAGATAAAAAAAAAAAAAAAAAAAAAAAAAAGAATTAAAAAAAAAGTAAATAAGCTAAATAAATGAAAATTAAGAATATATAAAATTGGAAAAGATTGTTACATGTGGCTCATGTTTAAATAGTTCAAGTTTCAGAAAAAAAAGAAGAAATAGTAAGGTAGCAATTACACAATGGAGTTGGGTAGTCAATATATCTTGATTCGAAACCTTCTTTGTATTCCTTCACCAGTCTTACAACCAATGGAATAGAATGACTCAGTCCTGTCCCAACATATCTCTCACTCAATTCAAAAAGCCGATTCGAGACTGTTAGTAATTTTAGTTTATTAAAAGCCTCATGATGTACGATGTTGGAGGGAGTATCATATTTTAACTTAAGAATAGATCTGACTGCTGTATTCTGAATTGCTTGTAGTTTTTTGATATTATTTTCTGAAAATGAATTTAAGCAAGGAAAAGAATAGTCTAAAATTGATCCGACTAAAGATTTATATAGATTTCCTAGTGTGTTCTGATTAAGACCCCATTTTTTGTTTGACAATATCTTAATAATATTTAGCCTTTTATTGCAGCGCTCTTTAATTTCATCTACCAGTATATTAAAGTTTAATTTAGAATCAAATTTAATACCAAGAAACTTGATTTCTTTTTGTCTCTCTATTCTGTTTCCATAAATTTTTAAGTTAAGATTATCACTCTCTTTTTTGTACCTAGAAAAGACTACTGAACACGACTTTTCAACTGATATCTTCATTTTCCACTTAATAAGCCATTGTTCTAGTTCGTTGAGGTATTTATTGATCTTATTTTCTAGGTTCCCCTTTTTGTTATAAATGAAGAATGTAACTAGATCATCTGCGAAAAGCAGAGAGTATTCATTATTTGTTTTGTTTCTTTTAGGGATGTCATTAATGTATATACTAAATAAAAGAGGACTAATTACTGAGCCTTGAGGAACACCTGCAGTTATTTGATATTCTTCGCTCAAATGGTCATTCACATTTACCTTAAATGTCCTAGAGTCTAAAAAGGATTTTATCCAGTTAGTCAAGTAATGAGGTGGATTTATTTTAATCAATTTAAAAAGTAAACCTTCATGCCAAACCCTATCAAAGGCTTTAGAAATATCAAAAAAAAGGCCGCAAACTCTTTTTTTTCTATTAAATGATTCCACAATTTTTTGAATTAAGAAGAAAAGATTATCTGCTGTTCGCCGGTGTTTCCTAAATCCAGATTGCTCCTGGATAAGGAGTGAATTTTGTTCCAAAAAATTGTATAATCTTGAATATACTATGCGTTCCAGTAGCTTTCCTAAACAACTCGTTATACTAATTGGTCTATAATTTAAAGGATCTTGTAAAGTAGAGGCCTTTTTTTGAATCATAGTAATGTAAGATGTTTTCCACGCTTTCGGGACTCTACCTTCTCGAAGAGATAAATTAAAAAGTTCTATGATTTCTATTAATGAATTTCTAGGTAAGTTTTTTAACATTAAATTATGAATTTGGTCAGGTCCTGATGCCGCTTCATTTTTTAATCTCTTTAAAGCCATAATTAATTCATTTAAGCAAATTGGATCATTAAAATTAGACTGGTTATAATTCCTAAAGAAAACAGAGTTAGAATTTAGTATTTCGATATCTTTCTCAGTATCAATTAAATCAGAATTAGGACTAAATATTGAAGATAAGAGTTCTCCAAAGCATTTTCCCTTTTCTTCATTAGTTTTGAATTCCCTTTCATTTAAAATCAATTTAGGAATTAAATTTGATCCTTTTTTTGTTCTAAATTTATTTATTTTTTTCCAAAAAGGTCTACTTGTCAGTGGGTTTTTTCCCATCTTCTCAATAAAATCAAACCAATTTTGATTCCAGAATTTTTTTAAAGAGGCCTTTAACTCAGATGTAAGTTGATTAAATTTTTGCTTGAGCTTTTTACAGCGAGTTTTCTGGTAATTTCTTCTTACTTTCCTACGTTCTTTTATCAAATTAACAATGTTTGGCGGAAGACTCGTTTTGTAGATTTTCTGTGAAAGATATGGAATGCTTTTATGTGAAGCAGAAATAATTTTTTCTGTTATTTTATCATTTAGTTGATCTATTGTGATGGAACTTTCAGTGACATTCACTATTTGAGAATTTAAAATCGCGCTGAATAATTGCCAGTTTGCTTTCTTATAGTTAAACTTTTTAGCTGCAGATTTATTTTCTAATTGATAACCAATAGAAATCGATGCTTCGATTGGGAAATGGTCACTAGTCATGTCTTGACTATTTAAGACACTGAAGTCGGTAATTTTGTCAATTAATGAAGATGAAACTAAAAAAAGGTCAAGAATTTCAAAGTAATTCTTATTAAAAATATTGAAAGTAGGATGCTTATCATTGATTACTGAAAAGTCTAACTCGTTGATTATTCTTTCTAATATTATCCCGTTTTCATTTTCCCCTACGCAGCCTATTTGCTTTGTTCTAGCGTTTAGATCACCACCTAAAATGTAGTTTCTACATGTTTTATTAACTGTTTTAAAAAACTCAAAGTTCAGAAGCACATTGGGTGGATTATAAAGACTAAATACAAACAATTCATTATTCTTTCCTAAGTTCATTTTTATACAAAGGAGTTCGGAATTGAATTCCTCGTAAGAAAAATCTTGTATAAATTCGATTCCTTCTTTAATTAAAATGGCTACTCCTCCTCCGTACTTGTTGCGTGGTTTTGTTAAGAACTGATAATTTTGAAAATCAAGATAAATATTTGCCTCACTCAAATCTATCTTTAATTCATTGAGCAAAACAATGTCGGGACATTTTTGAGCTAAAAAATTGTCTAAGAGGTGAACCCTACTAGGTAAATGAAGACAATTCCAGTGTGTAATTACTAACCTTGTTTTAATAAGAGGTTTTGTTCTAAAAATTGATTTATTTGTCTTCTTGTTCATTCTAAATCTTCTTCAAAGCTGTTTTGACTGGAA
Source organism: Brachionus asplanchnoidis (assembly GCA_025491095.1). Lineage (NCBI taxonomy): Eukaryota > Metazoa > Rotifera > Eurotatoria > Ploima > Brachionidae > Brachionus > Brachionus asplanchnoidis. The sequence goes on along the minus strand of JAILYF010000010.1, from coordinate 4,193,207 downwards.
GTTTGCTGAACAACTTCACTGGATGATTGATCTACTTGACTTGTACATTCAGTTGTTGAACTGTTTGAATCAGACTCGAAGGTGTTGTCATTTTCATTTTCTAAGACAACTAATGGCTTCTTTGATTCGTTTTCGGTGAATTCTTTTTCATTTGGATCAGATTCGGAAAATCTCTTGATTTGATTTTTTGTTTGGAAAAAAGCTTCAGTCTCATTCTGATCATTTGAGAGGACATTGACAGGTCTCTGACTTATTGGTAGAAGATCGTTTAAACGGCTTACCAAACTGTCTTCTAACACTGAAGTTTTGAGGTCTTGAGGACTAATTTGTGACATTACGTCATTGAGATTTGATGGCTGATATCCAGGCGTTTTTGGCATCATATTTTCATCATTGTCTTTTTGGTCAGCTTCAATTATTGATTGGGTTTCTTCTTGGTCAATGTAAAGATCATTGTAGTCAATCTTTTTCCTCTCAAGCGACTTTAGCTTTTCAGCAATGGAGCATTTTTGTGTTAAGTGTCCTTTCTGATGACACTTTTCGCATAGTTTTTCTTTGACAGGGCATTTCGCTATGTTGTGCCCTTCTTCATCACAAAAATAGCATTTCTGCTTTTGTCCAACAATTGACACAAGACACTTTAAACCATACATTATTGTAGGGCCTGACAAGCTTCCAATAATGTTCTCAACTTCTTTTGGAAATGATATTCTTACTCTTCTGACACCATTTTTCCTCTCCGGTCTATCTTTATATTTTTCTTCAGTGATGCTTTCAATCTTAAGACCATCAATCCGAACAGCGTTAAAAAAAGTTTCAAGTCTATGATTCTCGAAATCAGAGGGCAAAAAGTGAAATCGAAAAGTACAATACCTTCTGAGATCCGGGACTTTATTTGCATCTTCAAGCCTGAAATTGGTTCCATTAATATTGATTTCACGATCGAAGATTTGGGGAACATTTAAAGCAGCATTAAACTCGATTATCCATACTTTGTTTGAAGAAAAATTGTAGACAGATGTGATCGCATCATTTTCCACCTGGTTTAGTACGATATCCAGTGCACCAAATAAGACCTTATGGCTAATCGGTTTGTCTAACCTCTTCAGATTTAGCTTGACCGAATTTTTAAATATCCACCGTTGGTTTTGGTTTGTTTTGTTGAGCGACATTGCCAACACACAACTTTCAACGGTTTTTTAACACGTGATGACGCTATTAATTAAATTTGATTTTTCAAACTTGCTAAGCCAAACGACAATTTTGAATTTTTTTTTTTTATTTTTTTTTTTTTTTTTTTTTTTTTTTTTTTTTTTAAAAAAAAAAAATTTTATTTTTGTATTGGAAGTTTTGTATGAAATTCACATTGGCATATCAAAGATTACCAATAAGCTCAATTAAAAATTTTTCTGAAAAATATTTCAAAAGGAGTCTAATTTTTTGTTATGGTCAAAAAAAGGATGTTCGGAACGTACATTTGTTTATACCGATACAAAACATGAAATTTCCTTTTCTTAAAGGTACGCTTCTTTTATATTAAAAAAAGAGATTTTACAACATTCACACCTAGTTGTCTATTCTTAATAATTGGTTGAGTATTTAAACTCTTGAATTATTGTGGTCACTATATCAAAAATTGATTGAATTAAATTAATAAAAATACATCTGACAATGGAATACTTAAAAAATAACAGTATTAATCTGGTCTCTGGTTTACAAAAATTTGTCGACTCGATCAATACAAGCGAAAATAGCTATTACTCTAATCAAATAAGTAAAACCAACAGTATTTGTTCAGTATCTCCAAATTCTTCAGTTGACTCAACTTTATCTTCCTATTCAGTCTCAAATAGTTTTTCTAGTCAAGAAAATACAATTTCTAGTAATCAATGCCGAATGAGACCATCAGAAATGATTAAATTCGATTTGGCAAAATATGCTATCAAAAGTGCTCATATTCTGCAAAAGAATCCAAGCAAGCAAATAATTTGCACATTTTGCAAGACCAACGGAGAGCCTGAACACATATACAAATCCCACTCAATCAAGAACATGCAAGGCCGAGTCACTTGTCCATTACTGAAGCAATATACTTGTCCATCATGTGGTCAATCGGGCGAAAATGCACACACAATCACTTACTGCAAGCAATTCAAGACACAAAAGCGAAACAAAATTTTGATGCAATCTCGATTTTAATTCTTTAATGGTAGATTTTTGGTGGCAGGAATTTTGGTGCTATCTTCATACTCATCATTAATTTTTTTTATTCTGATTATATTTAAATTTTTATTATGATTTTGTTTGCTTTTTAAAATCAAATACAATTGGTTTTTGTTTCTGGATTTTATTTTCGATATTTTAGTTTGAATAAATTTTGATTCTTATTTACTTATTTTTTAATTAATACTCTTTTCTTTAATATATAAAAATAAAAAATATTTACAACTTATTAAGAAATATTATCATAAAGTCATTTGGAATTTATTTATAGTGTTAATTATTTTACCAATTATAAATTGATAATCTAATTAGCACTCTTTTTAAAATATTAATTTTATTGAGAAGCTGTACATCAACTAAATTTATAATTACATTCATTATTATTACTTTTTTTTATTTAAATAATTTGGGGATGACCCACATGCTGTATAGAATGGACCAAGTCCTTCTTTTCAGCCTAACGATACATAAATGCTATGAACGGATAAAAAATATAGTAAAGTAAAAAAGATGTCGTAATAATTTAAAGGCGATTATTATTATTACTATTTTTATTGAACGCAATTACTAAATTTTGCTGATTGAAAAAAGTTTTAGAATACAAAGACACTTTGATTTTTGTTTTATAAATAAAAGACAAAAGTGGACGTGTTTTCTGTGTTTTAAGTTAAATAATTCTAAAATTTAATCTCTGTAAAATTTAAATGAAAAAATAAAATTAACTTTTTTAAGTAATTTCTCAATTTTTAAATTAAAAAAAAACATTTTAAAAATATTTTATTTAATTCTATTTAAATGACATTTTTAAGCGTCACATCCACGTCAATTCATGTTTCATTTATAGTAATTAAATAAATTGGTGAAAGGTTGTATTTCTAAAATAAGGATAAAAAAGTAACTTTGTTTTAAGCTTTTTAAAAAAATATGAATCCAGGTCTTAACCAGGAAATTTCGGAAGAATTAATAGAATTCATATTCCAAAAACATGAACGTAATTTTATAAAAAAAAATTAAGACAATTATTGAAAGCATAAATCAATACTTTGTGGTTTAGCTGTTCGAGTTGGTGGCATAGTTGCTAGATCATGCTCTGCACAGCAGCAAAGTAGGCAACGTCACATTTTCAAATCGTCTTGTAGAATAATCGGAAATTAGTAAATTAAAAGAGCTGCCCGATGAAAATAACCATCAACACTTAGGCTCTTCTCAAAGCGCGTGGTACTTACTACCAAATCTCCCAAGTAAAAAACTAGCCACAAATAAATTAGAATCAAAATTTTGAATTTTGTTTGTAAAAATTGTAATCGAAAATGATGGTGAATGGTAAGATCATTAGATCTTTTTAAGTTTCATGTAAATTCTAGTAATTTTAGGTAAAATTATGTAAAAATCACTACAATTAATAAGAAAATATTGTTTAACTTGGGTAATAATGAGGTAAAAATATGAAAATTTGATTTTTTTTAATGTTCTCGAAAGTCTCTTTTTTTTTTCGGAATATCATAGGTTTCGAAGACTATGGTTTTTAAGAGTTTAAGTTGCGATTTATTTTTGGTATCAAGAGTTAGATTAATTAATTCTCCATTTTATCAAATGAGATATCCATATTCAAAAGCATTTCCTTCTTTATCTACATCACAATTAAAGCTTAATATATGGACCAAAACAATCTTACCTCTGTATAAAATTAAACCAATTAAAGTATAAACTATTAACTTGTCATAAGATTAGCGAATGAAATATTTATTAATTGATAAAAAAAAGGACCAAAACGGTAATAGCAGGAAAGAAAAAAAAAATTAACACTAAAAGTACTAATTACTTTTTTAAATCAAAAATATTTTTAAAAATAATTTTTTAAATTAAGTTTTTTAAAAAAAAAAGATAAAATCTACATAATTCAAAAAAGATTTATAAATTTTAAAAATCGGTTCCAAAGATATAATGATTAAGAATTTTCTTAAACGAGTCAAATGAATCATGATATGATTTAGTATGATCCAAACTAATATAAATAGATGTTGAATAAGTATTAAAAATTGAGTTAAATACGGATTTAAGAACGTATTCAATAAACGCATTTTTTAAAATTTTTAATTTACCAATTATTTATGTAAAATTTGAATAATATTTAAATTCAATATTTTCAAATTTTTTCTTTATCACAATCAAAAAGTTTAATAAGGTTATTTTTTGAATTAAAATAATATTAAAAAATTGAAATGAAAATATTAAATAATTGATAAAAGTCATTAAAAAAGCTATCTAGATACTTTTTTTCCTATAATTTTGTTAAATTTTTTAAATATTTTTCTCCTAAAGCTTTAGATTTACTGAGCCGACATTAAAATATTTTTTTATTGTATTTTGAAGAAGTGCTAATTTTGATGATTAAAATAGGATAATATTTTCTTTTTTTTTTTGAACGAATGCTTAATTTTCCGTAATTTTTCACGGATTTTTTTCATTATTAAAAAAAATTTAATTCACTCAATTAAAAGTTAAAAATTTATTGCTAAGAAAACTGCACAATGGTCCTTAAGCGAGACAGATCGTTTTAGATAGATTAACAAAATTAAGAAAATTAAGTTATTAAAAATTATAAAAAAAATTGTTTCTTTTTTTTTTTGCTAATATTTGGTAAATCGAATTTTCATTTTAAAGTTAAAAATAATCTTTACTAAAATATCATTTATTATCTAATTGTGCAAAAAATACTTTAAATTTTTATGAACACTTAGTTTTTTTATTATAAATTGTTTTATTTTAAAATAAAACTCATTTGCAGCATATTTTTGAAATTCAAATATTATTTTAATAATTTGAAAATAGCACTAGGCAAAAAACTGTAAAAAGGATTTTAAAAGCCTTAAAATGCTTAGGAGAAGAATAAATATTTAGCTTATTTAAAATAATTCAATAAAAATCCAACTTCGTATTTTAATAAATGAATATAAATTTGATAAAACTAAATGAGCAATATTTATTTCTATTTTATCATTAAACAAACCACTAGGCACTGTTTTTTATTTATTGTGAATACGTAATTTTTAAAATAATTAAATTTTGTTCCTATGAAATTATTAGTCTTTAGAGAATATTTTTTTGATTAATTGGTTATTAATAAATTTTAATAAAATGATTTTTATCAAAAAACAAAACTTGCATATAAAAATAGATTAAAATTGGAAGAAATAAATTAGAAATCAGATGCGAATTAAAAAAAATAAGCGCTTTATGTTCTTTAAATCTAAATATCGAATAAGAATCTAAATATTGAAATAGTCCTGATTTGATCATTTAAAAAAATATTTTTCTATCGGTAAATATAGAATAAAGTTTACCTAAATTGCGCGAATACTTTGTTAAGGTAGAAAAAAAAATAAGCTTATTTTTTCTATAGCCAAAGTGTTTTAATTAAATAAAATTTCCAGACAAAAAATCCAAACTTTTTAGGTTAATTCCTCATTAAACAAAGTGAAATTATTGTATACTTTTTAAATTTGAATTTTAGAGAGAAAATTTTAAAATTATCTAATTCCTGGTGTGTTCGGATGCAAAAACAGCAAGGGTACGTGTGCCTGACAACCAAGTGATATATTTTAAGTTATCTTGGGGTCAAATTATAACAACACACACGAAACCTTAATTATTAATTATTTAATTTGTATGTTTACATTTGGTTTCCATGGCAACGCTGAATTTTGTTTGCATTTCCATTTCTTTAAGTCGGGTTTCTTTTTTATCAAAAAGCAAAAATAGCTCTATTTATTTTCTTTTAAATTCCTATCGGCCATCGGTAAGGATGTTGCACAGCAGTATCGTTGTCAATTAAAAATCAGATAAATTATTATTTAAAGTTTTTTCGAATAAAAGAATGAAATTAAAAAAATTTTTCTTTTGCTCAGGTAAGATTTTTAAGGCTCTGTCCAAATACGCGCCTACATTCGAATCTAATTGATTCGTAACTTTTTATACATTCTTGAATTAATTGTTTTCCATAAACTTAAAAGCTTGTTTTTTTCTTGCTTCAGGCTGTAAACTTCGGAACAATTAAATCGTTTAATTTTTTTCAAGTTAGAGAGTCTTGAGTTCTATTAATATTTTTTGATTATGTTTATGACGCTGATTTTTGGTTAAAGATTCACGATCGATAATTAAACAGTATTAATTATTGCATGAAAAAGGTATAATTTACGATCAGATAATTAAAAAGCACTAAAATAATAATTATTAAAAATTTTATTTATAAATTAGATAAAAAAAATAAAAATTGTTAGAGTTTTATTGATGTTTTTAAAAATTTGATGTAATTTCAAAGATGGAAAAATACGAGAATTTAGGAACAGTTGGTGAAGGAAGCTATGGCGTGGTTATTAAGTGTAAGGACAAAACAAATGGAAGTCTGGTTGCTATTAAAAAATTTCTCGAATCGGAGAATGACAGAGCTGTGAAAAAAATTGCATTCAGGGAGATAAAAATTTTAAAGAGTTTGAGACACGAAAACCTGGTCAATTTGATCGAGGTGTTTCGTCGAAATCGAAAAATTTATCTTGTATTTGAGTACATAGACCAGAATTTGTTAGAAGAGATAGAAAAGACTAAGAACGGTCTGGGCGAAGAAAAGACCCGTGAGATCATCTACCAGGTGGTGAGAGGGGTCGATTTTATGCACTCAAATAACATTATTCACAGAGATATCAAGCCAGAGAATGTCCTAATAAATAGTTAAGATAAAAATTTGATTTATGATATTTTTTATTAATTTTTTGATTAGATAATGGTTTGATAAAAGTATGCGATTTTGGTTTTGCCAGGCAAATTGCTCAACCTAGCGAAATCTACACAGACTATGTAGCTACAAGGTGGTACCGCAGTCCCGAACTTCTAGTTGGAGATCCCAGATACGGAAAGTAAGAAATGAATGACCTTAAAAAAATCCAAGCATTTTTTTAAATTATTTTATTTTTAATTTTTCAGAAAAACCTAAGAAAACTTACTTTTCGAGTCTGAATTAACTTTCTTTTTTAAGCTGAAAAAAATTTAAATAAATTTAAAAATAACTAGAAAATAATAAAAATAAAATTTTAAGACCAGTGGACGTATGGTCCATAGGAGTATTGACTTACGAAGTTTTAACCTCAAGACCATTGTATCCTGGCGAATCAGACCTAGACCAATTGTTTTTGATAATGAACTCAGTAGGTGATATTACCGATTCAATGAAACAATGCTTTAACAAAAATCAGTTCTACATGAACTCAAAGCTGCCAAAGATCAACAATATTTCTCCTCTTCAAAACAAGCTTAAAAAATTCTCGGCAAATTTATCCAAATTTATACTAGATTCGTTGATTATAGATCCACATAAGCGCTATACATCAGCTGAATTGTTACAACATGACTTTTTTTCAGAAAATAGATGGGTGGATGACTTTTTGGTAAAGTTGAAAAAATTGGTTAATCAACACGAAACCTCTCATAGTTCAAATAGAAATTTAATTGTTCAATCAGTGCTTGGAAAAGGCGATAGCGATTCTCTAAAGAATGTGTTGTCTGAGCCAAAGGTAAAAGAGATACAACTGCAACCAGACCGAAATCAAAACAATACTGTTTTGGGACTAAAAACAAATTCTTCGAATTCAAATCAAGCGAAAACAAGTTCTGGTATGAATAATTTCTTTAATTCGCAGCAATCTGATGAAACAAAAAAAACTAACCAAGCTAACATCAGTCAATCGAATAATCACAATAATAGTCAAAAAGTTTCAAATCAAAAGTTTATCAAGAATGCTTTCATTAAGCCAAATTTTTTGGTACAAAATGGCAAAGAGAATGCAAATAGTGATTATTATACGACTTCGTTTACATCTACTGTTGTAAATAGTTCTATTAAAAAATTGAACACAAAAAAAGTAAGAAAAAAATTTTAAGTTTATTTTACAAGTTTTTACCAACATTAATTTAGTTAAAAGCAAAATAAAATCAAAAATTTTTATAAAAGCTATTCGGCTTCTTTTTAAAACGGTAATAACCTAGATATAATTAAAGTTTTTTATAAATCAATTTTTTGGATACTTAAAATCTTTTGATTAATTTTAAAATAAGTCTGATTTTTAAGTCAAATACAATACATATTTTTTTATAAAAGTTAAACAAACATTGATTTAATTGTGCTAAATAGTCCACTTGAACTTTAGATTGTTTTTTTAAGTTTTCAAAATATTTTTTTTTTGAAATTTTAAAATTTTGAGAAAACTTTGAAGATTTATTTTTTAAATTAAAATATTTAACACTAGAGCGTCTAGTGGTTTTAAAAATCATATTTTCATCAAAATAATGGATACTATCAATTTTGTGGAACCCTTGGTTAATAAACTTTTTAATTAAAAATCAATTGAAAAAATTAAATTTTTACTTTTTTTAAAAATATCTTTAATTAAATGAAAAATTTGAAAGAAAATATTTTAATTAGGAAAAAAATTTAGATTTTTTTTGAATTTCTGACCAAATTATTTTTGTAAAAATATGATCAACTAGTAGCAAAAATAATTTCCCAAAAATTCTCCGAAATCTCCATAAGGGTTCTTTTGATTAAATGATTAAATTTTTCTTTTGATTAAATGCTAAATATTTAAAGTAAAATAATCGAAAAATTAAAAAAAAATTTTCTAGTTAAAACTTTGATTAATTTAATAAAAAACTTTCTTTATTAACGATTTTATTTAAAAAAATTAATTGTAATTAAATACCATGATTGAAGAAAGGTTGCTTGTTGTATTTTGATAAAATTTAAAAAAATCTAAAATAAAAGTTCATGTGTTAAAAACATGAATAATTAAATTTGTTTTATAATTCATTTTTTCTATTATTAATTCATTTTCTTTGAAAAAATATTTATCATTCATTTTTTCAACTAAAATTTCATATCTGACTGTTTTCAATTAATATTTTAGACTTTTTTTTGAAAAATTTTTTAAATATTTTTTATTTTATAAAGAATGTGAATACATCAAAAGACAACGTAGTCATAGAAATAAAAAATTCGAAAATCTTGCCAAAAATAGAGAACCAACCACCGGCTCAGTCATCGGATTCTCCGAGAACAGATATTCAAGCAATCAATAACAAACATCAGATCAATAATCAAACCAATGCCACTTTTTCTAGCATTTCTTATAACTTGTACAAACAGCAAACCCCGTTTAGCACCACTATCGCTAATACCAATCAGCCACACTTGACCAGTTTTTCCAATTTAAGCATGCGACGTAGCCCTATTAATGAAAATTTACTGACTAACAGTAGTTTAAGCATTCTAAATGAAATTAATTACTCTAACTTAAAAAGATCTAACAGCAATACTACAATTGTTATAAATAATTCCACTGCAAACACAAACCAGAGCCAAACTCAGAAATCTAACAATTATTTTATTGACGAGAATATCAAACTAAATAAAAAACCAAATGTTTTAACTTCTTCGAATAGTGATTTGAACACTAGCAGCAACAAAAACAATCGACAAGAAAATATAAAAAATAATGTACGGCTGCCTCAAATGAAAAGTCTAGATAAAAAAAAATACAGTTTTAAATATTAAATTTCGGTGATTATTTTTTTTAAATTCTAATAAAAATTGTTCTCATTTTTTTTCATTTTTTAATTAAAATTTTTTAAGTTTATGATAAAAAATTCTTCTAAGTGTCGATCAATATGACGCCTGTGCTTGGCTTAGAACTAAAAGAATTTAAAAATTTGATGCATATTTTAAAATTTTAGAATTCAAGTACTGTTAAGTTTATTTGAGATTTGAGAAATTAAAATTAGCAAAATGGCCAAACGATCAACACCAAGTGCGTCAACAATGCCCATAGAGCAACATCGTAAACAAATTGGTAAGCAAGAGAATAAGGTAACGCGCAATCGAGTCAGAGATATCAAGAAAAAAAATGTCCAAAAAAAGACGGTGCAAAATTTTAACTCATATTTGATTGCATTAGCTACTTTTTTAGCTTTACTTTTTGCAGCTTATTTAATAGTCTATTTTATCAATTAATTGATTGATTTTATTTTGAATTTAAAACTTTATTTAATAAATTTATTGAGATCGTTCTTCAAAAAATTTGGCAACTAAAGCTCCTGATATTATTCCAGTTAGAATAGCGATTACTTTGAAACTTGGACTAGCGTCTGGGTAAATAAATGCACTTTGAATTCCGCTTCCGATTCCACCGCATACTCCACCATAGTACAGACCAAATCCTTTCAAGTGTTTAATTGAAGTGAATGTCCCAACTATTAGACCGACTCCTGCGCCAGTTAAAGTAGACAAAAATACATTACTTATCAAAACTATCCCGGGGATAATTTCGCTTGACTTTTTGCTAGTGATAAGAAACATTTTTTTTTTAAATAATAATTATTTTCCAAACATAATTTTAAATACTTTAACCTAAAAATAAAGCCATTCTATTAATAAAATAAATTTTAAAAATTTCAAATGTTAAAATTCAAGTGTTTTTTTAGTTTACCGGTTCTAACTAATACCTCAGTTTATGTTAAGATGAATAACTAGGATTTTTGTTATCATAAATATTTTTTTTATTTGCCAAAGTCGAATATAATAATAAATTTCGAAATTTTTCAATGATTTATTTTTGAAATGGGTTCTAATTCAAAAAAGACACTACTTCTCCTATCACAACAATTGAATGACTTGAAGTCGAATCTGATGCCACTTGTTGAAGAATCACTCAAGTATACCAAAAATGAACTATTTGTTTATATTAATCCAAGTTTGAAATCTCATCTCAAAAATCCAACAATCGAGCAAACGCTGATACAGGACCGATATAAACTAAAACAGATAGTCAACCAATTCTACCAATACTCATTTAAAATAAATCCGGAAGTTAAAGTCACCTGTTTGTTGCACAATGTTCATCAAGTGACAAGACCAGTTTGTGTCGAGTCAAAATTCAGTTATGATCAAATTTTGACTGATTTTCTACTTGAAAATTTAGAAAATCAATTAGACACATTTTTAAGCCAGCACCTGCCAAACATGGAACCAAAAAAGATAAATTTTACTCAATTGGTCATAAGTAAAAATTTTGAAAATAGTCAAAATGAAGCTTCAGAATTCGATATGATAAAAAAAAACAAAGTTTATAGGAATTCCGTGATAGGTGGTACTTATGACCGGCTTCATCCGGGACACAAAATTTTGTTGTCAGAGTCAGTCCTATTGACCAAAAATAAATTATTGATCGGTGTGTCAGATGGTGAATTATTAAGTCGCAAAAAATTATCAGAATTAATTGAAAATTTTGATAAACGTTGTGAAAATTTAAAGCGTTTTTTGGCAATTGTGAACCCAGATTTGAAAGTTGTTACACAACGAATAACTGACCCATTTGGACCTTCGATTACGGAGCCCGATTACCAGTGCATAATTGTCAGTCGTGAAACAAGTTCTGGTGGCGAGAAAGTAAATGAAAAGCGAGTTCAAAATAACCTGAATAAATTGGACATTCATATTGTTGATTTGATTAATGATGAAGCAAGCACCTTTGTTGATAATGCTGGTGATGAAATAAAAATTTCTTCTTCCAATCAACGGCGCAGACTTCTCGGAACTCTAATAAAGCCACCATATGTAAGCTTTTTTTTTATTTTAATAAAATTAAATTTTTGTGAATAATATGATTTTAATTAAATATAAAAGTTTATAATTTCTTTTTTTTTCAAAGCTAAAAAAGCTTTAAAGTTTCAAGATTAATCAACAGGCTAGTGTCCCTGTCCATAAAAGGCTGATTAACACTTCATTTATTCAAAAAAATTAAAATTCAATACATTTTTAAAAAAAAAATTAAAATATAATTTATTATGTTTAAAAAAATAATAAATTTAGCTGAAAAAATTTAACATTTTAATGTTTAAATTAAAATTTATGAATTTTTACAAAATTTGTAAAAAATTAAGTTAATATTATTAAATATTGAAAGATTAAATGTAATATAATTTTAATTACTAGATACCCTATGAGGAAGGAAAACCTTATGTAATTGGTTTGACTGGTGGATTGGCAAGTGGTAAGTCTCATATAATCAAAGACTTGGAACAATTGGGGGCTGCTGTTGTCGATTCAGATAAGCTTGGCCACAAAGCCTATGAAAAAGGAACTGATGCGTATTATGAAATTATTAGAGTGTTCGGCAGCGATATTCTCGATCAATCAGGGGAGATAAATCGCAAAATATTGGGGAAAAAAGTCTTTGATTCGGAAACAGAGCTGAAAAAATTGACTGATATTGTTTGGCCCGAGATTAGACGTCTGAGGGATATTGAGATAAAGAAAATGTTCAATAAGGGTAATAAAATAATTGTAGTCGAAGCTGCAGTGATGCTTGAGGCAAAATGGCACAAGAATGTCAACGAAATTTGGGTTGTTTTTGTACCTGAGGAGGAGGCGATTAGCCGGGCAATGAAAAGAGATGGATCAAGCTTGGATAAAGTCAAGAAAACTTTAAGATCACAGATGCCTAATGCAGAAAAAATTGAGTATGCAAATGTTGTTTTTTGTTCTTTGTGGGAAAGAGAATTCACAATCAAACAAGTTGAAAAAGCATGGAATTTATTATTGAAAAGAACGATTATTAATGGTTAATTTTTAATCTCCAAAAATTGTTTTCTACTAATTTTAATTGAAATACAAAAAAATTTTGTTATTAACTAAAAAAAAAAATTTGAAACCTTTTTGTTATAAATCCAATTGGGTTTAATTATTTTAAATCAAAAAAAAAAGAATTTTATAAAATTAAATAAATTATTATTTTCAACAAAAAAAATCATTAATCATATTAAATAATTTTTTTTATATTCTTATAATTAAAACTATGTTTCAATTAAAACGTTGTTGTTTTTTCTATATTAAAATATATTATTGTCTATTCTTGTTATATTGTTAAATTTTATACATTTAGATGGTAAATTTTTGAATCTCTTTAAAACATTTTTTATAAATAATGTTTTAAATCAACAAATAAGCATAAACTAAAATAAATTAAAAAAGAGTAATAAAAAGATTCTGAAAAAAATAGTTTTGTGATTAAATAATTAAAATTGAGATTTAATAATAAAAGAATTAGCAGTTTTTAATTTAAAGCTATTAATATTTGATAATTTTTACTTAATCTAATTTTTTTTAAAACACAATTTTTTTTATTCAACTTAATTTCTTTTAGAATCGATGGGATCAATTCGCTTGTTTATAAATTCAAAAATTGAAAACGTAAAACTCAAGCCATCTTGAAATTAAGGATCAAAACATCAGATAAAAAAGTATTTTGTTTATAACTTTTGAATAGTATTTTATTAAATCTCTCTGCAAAATGCTATATAATGCAACAGAAATGCTAAACATTATATGAGGCTCTGCATGGAGCACAAAATATTTAGCATTTTTCAGAGAGATTTAATAAAATACTAATACTATTCGATCTGATTTTTTTGATCCTTTACTTCAAGAAGCCAAACTTAAAGATCGAAAATGTTCGCGTCGTAGTCTAAAATTTATTTCTTTTCGACTTTCAAAGTATGCTGTTATTTTATCCGTAGAATCTTTCTTACTACTAGGTTCACATAATTATATTTGTTTAGCTCTAATAGTATTTAATTCATAGAACATGAAAAATCATGGTTTTGGAACTATGTAGAGAAATGTAGAGAAATTATGGAAAAAACAAACAAAAATCGAATTAAACTAAGAAAATTATAAAATAGATTTCAATTTTCAAAAAATTATGTAATACTCTAAATAAAATGTTTAGAAAAAAAGCTAAATTTAAATAAGGAATTCATGGAATATTAAGAAAGATTAATTAATTGTTTTATTCTAGATCAGGATGATATTAAAAATTAAATTAGTCAAATTTTAGTCTAATGATTGTGATTTTCAATTTCAAGTCAAATCTAATGTCGAGTTATATACTGTTTAGCTTAATTAAGTACCTCAATTTTGATTCTAACAAAATTAATATTGTAATGGGTCGATTTTAATAAAAATCATTTATTTTATTAAAATGAACATTGAAAATTTAATTTTTAGAAAAAAACACTAATTTATAAAAAATTAATAAAAAATAATTATTATCTATAAATTTATTACTTAAATTTATTTTTTATTTTATTTATTTTTGTGATTTATTTATTTTCTAAATAAATTCGAGGAAAACCTCAGGCTGATCAGAATTGAACTTAGTCCTTCTTCTTAGCCCATCGTTAGTAAATAAAATGAGTTATGAAAATTTTTCTAATAAAATAAAATAAGTTTATAGTTTTTAGTTAATAGTTTTTCATGTATAAACTATTGTTTTGAAGTCTAAGTAGAGCGAAGTGAACTTAGCGTTTAAACTATCCATATATAAATATATCTAAATTTTTGTGATATTTTGCGATAAAAAGGTCGCCATTTTATTCACAATTTACAAAAAGTTAAGTTTTAGTTTCAAGGTTAATCAAAAGGCTAGTGTTCCTGTAAAAAAAACCGATTTGCACTTCATTTATTCAAAATAAATTAAATTTTTAATACATTTTAATAAAAAAAAGAATTAAAATTTTGTTTAATTGTGTATAAAATAATTACAAATTTAGCTAAAACAATTTAACATTCTAATGTTTAAATTAAACTTTTAAATTTTTTGCAAAATCTGTAATAATTAAGTTAAAATTATTATAAATGATATGAAAGTATAAATGTAGAAAATATCAACATTGATCACAAAGTTATTAATTTATCTCGAGTATAAATATCCAAATGATTTTTTCTCCCTTATTATTTTTGCCATTGGTTCGATTAGATTCAAACTATTCCTTAAATTATACTTAAATTTCTTGAGTCATTTTTTAGCAATTGAAATTTAAGATATTCAGGTGAATTATGATAAACAATATTTTATAGGAAAAAAATAGCATATAATTTATGCTGAAAAGCATACAAATTTTCTAAAAAATTGTTTACATCATTGAAGTTTTGAAAATCAAATTTGAATTTAAACAGCTTAAATATTGTAAAATAATTGCTTTGACCAGTTTGATTGTTTCATCTCCTGAGAAAAAACAAGTCAAAAACAACAAAAAAAAAAAATTGTTTTAATGATATAAATATAACAGACTATAAATGCAAAAAAAAACGGAAAAATTTAAAAATGAGTAAATTCTTGAAATTAAGAATACAAATTATATGATTATTAAATTTTTTAAAAAGTCTAAAATAAAGATTCTATGCATTTCTATTAATTAATTCGTATATTGCAAACAAAATCTTCAAATTCACATAATTTTGTCAAGAGTGGCTCGAATCATAATTAAAACAATATACTTTATTTTTTAATTTGATGTCTACATAAGCAGAATTAAAAAATAAAGATTTATTAATAAAAAAAACATTAAATTTAACTAAAACGTTAATTAATTAAAATAATTTAATTTGACTTAAATAGACTTTTTTCTTTTTTTTAGTCAAACAATTCATTATACTTATACTTATTTTATTTTAATAAGTTAATATGACCAAATGAAAGATAATGAATATGTAGATAGAAAAATTAAAAACTCAAGAAGAAAGGTATTAATAAAAAAATTCCGATCATGATATTAAAGTAAATCTAGTAATTTTATTTTTTAACTATTTCAATCCAAAAAAACAATTTGAAAAAAAGCTTAATAATTTTTTAATAATTAAATATTTAGAATAAAAATATTATATTACTATGATAATATTTCTCAAAAATAGTTAATTTCCAAAAAAATTTGTTGAGTCGAGGTGTTTTAGAAGACCTTATTATTTACAAATAATGGATTAAATTTTGTCGAGCCTTTCCAACACACAAAAGTCTAATTTTTGATTATCTCAATAAAGTGACCAAATTAAACTAGAGAATAATCTTTGCATTTCTCAACTGTTTTTTTTTTTAAATTAATAGAATAAAAGATAAATTTTAGACAAATATCCTTTTATTTTTTATTCAAAAATATTTGCTAAAAAATTTATTTTTCGCTTCATGATTATTTTCGAATCATTTGGGCAGCGATACGATCTAAATCACGTCTGCCTTGTCTGCTCAGGACACGTCCTCCGCTTAAAAAAAAAAAATTTTCAGTAAAATTTATTAAAAAAAAAAAATCAAATTAAAATTATATTTACCGTTCATTTTTTTCAACTAATTTTACATTTTCCAAAGATTGCAAAGCTTTACGGATGATATTTGATGAGGCACGGCAAAAGTGACCTGGCGCGACTCCGTTTCTTTTGTGTGCTATAAGAAAAATCTATTAAATTAATTAAGAGGAAAAATTTTTTTTCTCACCTCCGAAAACTTTAGTAAAAGCACCAACTCCAGCTTGTCTAATGTACAAATGTCTAGCGATCGATGCACATCTGGTATAGAACCAATCTGGGTCAGTTGGAGCTAACTCATTGAAAGCACCTCCTTTGACGAGATCGTTCCATGCTGGGACTTTTAGTTTACCAGTTCTAAAGCAAAAAATATTGAACTAAATGTTATCATTACAATTTTTGAATCTACTTTTTCAAGAAAGCAGCTACGGCTTTAACAAGCTGTTGTTGATCTACGTCTTTAGCAGAAATTCTGTTGCCGGTTTCCAATGACATTCTTTAGAATCTATTGCCTAAAAATATCAAAATTAATTCAGATACTTAAAGGTGAGTAGGCGGAAGGACACTGGAAAAGCGCACCAACATTAAAAAAGAGAGAGAAATTATTTTTCACAAAGTATAAAAACTTAACCATGCTTTTTTTTCTCTATATTACTTAAAACCTTGACACTAGATTTAAATAAAAGTATGATTTGCTTTTTGTTTAATTCTGTTCAAAAATTAGTACATGGCATAGATGGTTCGAAGCTTGAAATAGACTATACGTGTGCTAGAGGGAGCTTGGCTTCAAACGTGCAAATTTTTATTTTGCATTAAAAAATAAATCTTGAAAAGATTGACTTAAAAAGACAAAAAATTATTATTGGTTTTTATTATTTTATGAGTAAATATCTAAATTTTTATCAAGCATTCTCTGGCATGGTTAAAAATTAAAAAAAAAACAGAAAGAATTTTCTATAGTTATTATCAATATATTAAATGTGTAATTAGTCTTGGCAATAATTTGTGGACCCTAATAAATATGTAAAAAAAATAGCGAATTTCCATGTTCGATATTGGAGCTTAATTGAACGCAATTTGGTGCATGCAGTGAACATCATCAGGTCCATTTTAAAACATTACATCTCGCATACATCTTTTTCATTAAATAAAAATTAAATAAATATTTTTTTTTATTTTTCTTGGTATTTTTCTTGTGTAGATCTAAATCAAATGCATTATTAAAAAAAAAGTTTTATTATTGGGAATTATTTCATGTTTGACTAAAAAGATAATTTTATGCGGACCCGAAGCTTCAAACACAACTTTGGATCATGCGGTATAAGTTTAGAATGTCTTTAACTTGGTCAAGATGGTGATTTTTACATGTATAAATGTTGTGTTTCAATTTAAGAAGCTGCACTGCTGATCAAAAGATTAAGGTGTTTGGTGAAACAAATATTTATTTTATTTAGATTTAAAAAAGGATTCAAGATCCATCTTTCTTGCTTGTAATATTAAATCATCGGCTTTTGATTAAATAAAATTAACTCGCCAAAAAATTACCAATAACACAGCATGTACAACTAACTAATGTTAATTCATAAAGATCAAGAAATTCAAAACTTTAGGGCTATCTTAATTTTTAATTGTAAACTTGAAACTCGTAAACTACGTCCTTTGAAATCCTTAATTTCAAAAAAATGATAATTTTTAAAAATCTAATTGTTTTGAAACTTTAAATTGGGTAGAAATTCAGAAAAAAAACATATATTTGTTCAGAATTTTGTCTCATTTTTTTTTAAATGTGGGTCTTAAGTGATCTCTATGACTACATACGATTTAAATGATAAAAAAAGTAGTTTTTGTTTTTTTTTCAAATATAACAATATACAAACCCTTTTTTTTCAAATAATAAAACCCAGAGTATATAAAATGTTATGCACTTTCAGAATATATATGATTTTAAAAAATGTTTCAATTTTAACATTAAATACCTGGGTCTGAAGGAACTTCGACTTTTTAAAGGGTTAGTTATTTTAAGACCCCTAAATTAGAAGATTTGTTTTCAAAATTTGTTTTTAAAAAATGTTTTCAAATAAAAATTTTTTATTTTGATGATTAAAAATTTGCTTTGTGGATAACATATTTGCATTCCTTATAATACCAACATTTAGTTCGAAAAAATAATTTAAATCTAGTAAAAAGGATATAAATTTGGGGTAGCTCAAAAAAAATGAAATTTAGGGTTTCAAATGACGAATTTCAAGTCAAAAATTAAAAATTCAGATAGCATATAAGTCTTGAATTTCTTTAACTTGATTTACATCCTATTTACAAGATATAGAAGAATTTTCCGTACTAAATGTTAATTAAGGAATACAAATAGGTTACCCAAAAACGAATTTAGCAGATATTATTCATTAGATGAGTTTGTGAACTAAAAAAGTAGGCTCGTCTAAAATTGGCTGACCCCTGGTACTCGTTAAGATAGATTTAAGAAATTTTTTAAATTAAATAATTTTTTTTGTTGCTGTTTATGCTTGACTATTTTTTAATTATTGGAAAACAAAATGCTCGTCTACTAATTCTTAAAATATGGCAAACAATACATTTGGAAGGATTTAAGTTTAAGTGTCAAATTTGATAATTAAAAAGAACATTTTGAAGATTTATTAGAAATTTTTTGACAATCAAAATATTAAGACATGATGTATTCTATTTTCCTTAAGAATACAAAATACATGCTTTCTGAATCAGTTTTTGCATATTATTTTATAATTTTGATTAAAAGTAAAATATCATTGTTAAAATTAAATTTTATTTTTAATCTTAAAACTTTGTTTTTTGGTATATGGGAGAATTCGATGCACTAGTTCTAGAAAATATATAACTCCTTGAGATCGTGAATTTATTTTGTGAGCAATTAATATACAATTGTTTTCTCCTCTAAGAAATGAGAAATATTTTGGTTTAATAATGTGTACTTGTTTTTTTCTTTTCTCTTCCCTAGATACATTGTTTTAAATTTGTTGAAGTTTATATTTGTTGACCAATTATCTGTTCATTCCATTAGAAGATCAAGATCTTTCTGAAGTTCTAATGATCTTACGTTCGGGAATTAGGAGAGACAAATTAATTTCAAGTCATCGGTATATACAAGGCAGAAACTGTGGAAGCTCTTAAGGAGATCATTGATAGAAATTATGGCTAAGATTGGACCAAGAACGGATCCTTGTGGTACTCTACTTGCATATATCTCCCAATTGAATGCATCATTACTTAAAACAGCTCTTTGTACCATATGATTCAAGTTTTGTTATCAATTTCCAGTGAAAAACTTTATCAAAGGCCTTTGAGCAGTCAGTATACACAATGTTAACATTTTTTCCTCTTTCATATTCAAAAATTGCTTTATCAATGAACTCTAATAGATTTGTGGCCCATGATCTCAGTGATAGAGAGAAATCCCTGCTATTTATTAGAAATTAAATTGTATTTCTGTAAATCGTTCATTTTTATTAATTCTTAACAATTTTTTCAAATTAAGACGAATTTAATGTAGCTTTTTAACCGCTTTTTTGAATAATTTTAAAGTGGAAAAAGGCTGCAAGGAAAATAATTTTGACTGTCAGTCGCTTTATGCATTTTAGATTGATTTGAAATCTTCCAAAAATTTCATTTAAAATTATAATAAATGTAAATTAAAACTCATAACAATAAATTACAGAAGTTTATTTATTTTTTAAACACTTGTTTTTTGCTTTTAAAAGGTTGTGCTTAAAAAAATACTTCAAATTTTTTTGTACGGTACCATTTGTTGACAAAAAGAATGATTTTGGATAGAAATTAAGAAAAGAACACCTTTCTATTAAGTAAAAAAAAATATTAAAAAAACTTAAAATAATTTGATTGAGAAAATAAGAATCAAGACGAAAAGGTATTATGGCTTATTAAATACACTTTAAAGATATGATTGTAGTCAATTAAATTCGTGAACAAAATGATTCAGCGATCTCCAAGGTGCTTCAAGAGAAATAATTATCTAACCAAAGGCGAAGGGAAATTTTTGATTAAAATTTTTAAGAATTTTTAGAAATAAATTCCCATTTAGATCTTTAAATATTCAAACAAAATTACTATAGATGTAAGAATCTTAAAAAATTTGTAAGAAAGCGTTATAAAAATTGTCATCAAAATTTATTGTTATGCATATTTTTTTTCATTATTTTAGTTCCATAAAAAAAAAAAACGTAAAATGAACTTAAAATTACTAATTTTTAAAATAGAAATTTAATAATTAGAAATTGTTAATTTGAAAAAATTATCAAAATTGAGCAAAAGCAATAAATTAAAATTTTTTATAATACCCTAAAAAATATGTTACATTAATTTCCATGTGTGAACTTGTTGTACTTTTTCGACACCTGTTAGTTTATTTTTAGGAAACTTTGTTTTTTATAAACATCTGCTTTAAATTTGGTAATCATTGATAATTTTTCAGGTATTTTACTATCAAAACTCAGTTAAAAAAATCAAACATATCAATCATTTAATTTTCTATTAATTTTTCTTTATATTCCTATTATCCGTTTTTAATTTCTATTTACTTTTTATTTTTATTCACATTAAAGTGTCAAAGAATTTTTTTAGAAACTGAATGATTCATTTTAGTAAAGGAAAGCTAGAATTAAAAAAATCTTATCAATTTTATTGACTTAAAACTTAAAATTAAAACTCAAATTCGATCAAAATAAATATTTTTTTATTATCAGATATTGAAATTTATAAAAAAACTCATAAAATTTAAAACACATTTATAATAGACGAATATAATTTAATATCCTTAAAATTAATGTCGCTTTTTATATCCGCACAATTAGCAATACTTGATCTAGATTGAATAAACATACAATAAAAAAACATATTCAAAGTTAAATATTTTTTCAATTTTTTTTCTTCATACCACTCTTCAATACACTGGTAAGCGATCGGATCTTCATGGATCAAAAATTTATTAGCTACAAAATGTGGTCTACTTATGAGCTCCGGCAAATCTTCAACTGAAAAAACACAGATTCCATGTCTATACACCCCATTACAGTCATTTTTCTCACCATACCACCCTGTATATTTTATCAGTGAATCATATTTTTCCACCATTGGATCATCTTAATTAAATTTTAGTTTAATAAAAATCTTGTTTTGTTTAATCATTACATTTAAGACCATGGGATGAAAAAAATTTTGAATTAAAATGTAAAGTTGACCAAAAAATTTCATCTGGACTGTAAGTATTCCGTGTCCATTTGAGTAGATCTTGAGCCCTTTGGTCGAAAATGGCGTATTTTGCAAATTCTTTGCTTATTAAATAACTAGAGTATCCCTTATAGATTTTATATCCATGTGGAGGTTCTTTTTTTTTCATATCAGTTTTAAAAATACTATTAGATCTGTTGTCTTCGATCCATTCATATTCTACTCTTTCGAGAAAAGAGTCTATCTTGACCAATTCAATTTCATTCGAACCATTGTAAATTTTGATGATTTTAATCAATTCTGAGTTGGTTCTTAATGGAAACTCGGTGCCAACTAAATTAAATGCATATTTCCATTCTACTAATCTTTTATTTAATAAGTTTTCATGTTTATTGTCGCCAGAAAAATCTTTTAATGTTAATAAATCTCTTAAACAGTTAATATCTGCTTGCAATCGACTGAATCCGCCATAAACAATGTTTTCAGTTTTGGTGCTGATAAAAACATTGTCAAGACATTTTACCAAGGAACGAATTGCGGCATGAAAATTTTCATTAGATTTTTTATCAATGTGAATGCAATAAATATTTTGAGGCTGATAAATTGATTTTAATAATCGAAAAACTTGCTCGGCATTTTCGTGTACTAGAATACTAATTGCTAGAGAAAAATTTTGATCCGAAATATCAAAATTGAAGGTAGCCTTGAAGTTTTCACATTCTGATTTATCGAAAATAAAATTTCTGTCATCGAGTAACTTCAAATTATTGGGTAAATTTTTTACCAGTTTCTTGGCTTTTTCAATTTCGGTTTTGTTCATTTCCAAAATAAGCTTACAATTAACGGGATACTTCGGCCGCTTAAATACGCTTGTAGGTAATATTTGATTGTTAAAATGCAGATTTAGCTTTTTAAATACAATTATTGTCAGGAATATTACCAAGAAAAAGGAAACATTAAATTTTTTAATTGATTTCATTTTTATTCTTATTTTACTAAATATAAATGAAACGCAGTTCTTAAAATTTAAATTCAATTGAATCTTGAATAAAACATCAGTCTTCAAAATGGTATCATAAGTTTTTTAAATGATGCTTATTTTTAGATAATTTAAAACTAAAGTAATCATAAAAATTGATTTGATTTGATCGGTCTTGTCTGAAAATAATTCAATTTTTTGTTTAATAAATTTATTTTTTTCATTTTAATTCAAATAAATTTGAAACATTATTAGAATTTTTTGTAGCTGTAAGAAATAAAAATTGTTCTGAAAATTTTAGATTGTTACTCAATTCCAAGCATAAATATAATTCGATCCCAAAAAGCGGATTAATTTTTAGATATGAAAATAAAAAATTCTTATTGAAATCTTATATTTTAAAACTAGTAAAAATAAACAATTTAATTTATTTCAACCATATCAAATAACTGTAAGATAATAATCAAATTTTCAAATGATTTTATTGAATCTAATATTTAACTAATTAATTGTAGAATTAAAAAAATGTTTAAATAAGCCTTGCATCTAATTTCATGACATAAGAATTATCCTGATTGAATCGCCCATGCATGCCAGCTATGATTTTATATTCACCACTTGGAAGAGAAATTTCAAGTCTAGATGATAGACCTCCAACTAATGGTGAATCGTCATTGCAGTATTCCAATTGATTGCAAAATGGATCGCTTATTTGAATAAAAGTGTCTAATTTATTTTTTCCATCAGCACCAAACAATTCAATTACTCCTTCGATTCGATAGCCTGGATCAACATTGATCCAATAAACTTGATAATTATTTGAATAATCGGAACAGTTTGACCAAACAGTCTCATCCAAATATTCATTAAATGATCCTTTAAACTCTTCATAAATATAATTATTAATAGGAAACATGCTAACCATGATTGGATTAAAGCATGAGCCTGTGGGACCATATGGTTCAATTCTTATCGGTTTGAAATCATATTCCAAATAAAAATTTCCCTCAGTATATGAATCAAACGATGAAGCAACAATTTTATATTCACCTGGAGAAAGAGTTCCATTTATCCTTGCTGATAAACCACCTACACTCGGATTATCATCATTACACGAAATAAGATCATTTGATTGCATCTCTTCGCAATTAGCATCCGTAATTGCCAAAAGGGTGTCCATTTTATTTACTCCATCAACACCAACCATTTTTACATCAAAGTACATTTCAGTACCATTTGGAATTGTAAATGGATAGATCACTACTGAAGAGTTATTTTCCGAACAACTAAAATGGGTTTTAACATTATTTTGCATCAAATAATCGTAATAATTTCCTTTAATGCCAGATTTTGGAATAAAAATTGAAACATGGCTTTCACGTTGACAAATATTTTCTTGCTTGTCAGCAATTGGCTTTTGGCTAAAATTAATAATAAGGGTAAACCATGAAAAAGCTTTATCTTTTAGGTTAATTGCTATTAATTTATATTCGCCAGGAAATAAAAAACCAGACAAATAGCTGGAGTATCCATCATAAGTACTGCACATCAATTCATCTAAGCATTGTGGACCAGTGATAACCAATGTAACATTTTCCACAGACGAAGAATATAAGTTGTTTACTTTTATGTTAAAATACATTTCTGTATTTAGCTTAAAGCTATAAACTTCCTGTGAAAAATTATCTTTATTCAGACCACACAGATTAGTTTGAAGTGGATTGAAGCTATAAAATGAACCATAAAAATAATAATTTTCAATACCATAATTAGGAATAGTTATTTCATTAAATAAATAATAAGTAGAGGGACATGTATCAGAAAACTCTTTTTGATGATTCATATCAGTATAATAATAATAATAGTAATCATATGGTTGTATTGAATCAAGGCTGCTTTGGGTCATTAATTCTTTAAAATTAGTTACTTTAGCATTATACTGATATGAATCATATGGTTGAATTGAATCAAGGCTGCTTTGTGTGATTAATTCTTTAAAATTAGTTATTTTAGCATCACAAAATGCCAGAAGAGTCACCAGAAGAAAAAGTAAACTTAATCTATTCATTATTTTATTTTTTTTTATTTTTATTTCAAGACTTTTATATTATTTCAAATTCAATTAAATATTTTTTTCTAAAAGCTATGTCAGATCATATTATTTTTTCTCATACAGTCTATGATTAATTTGAAACAAACATCAAAATAAATTTCCAAACAAAGTTAATAAATATTTTTTTTAGTAATCAAATAATGTTAAAATTAATCAGAAATAGAAAACATTTAAAATTTACTTAACCCGAATGATTGAAATATTGAAGCATTGAAGATTCAGATAAGATAAGAGCAAGAAGACCAAAAATTGACTATTATAAATGTGGATAAAGTTACAAAGCCTAAGAGAAAAAAAATCTAAATGAATTTAAAATTCCAAGTTAAATAAATGAAATTTTAAATTTTTATATTAATTGATTGACAAATCATGTTTTTATTATTTTATTAAGATGAAGAATGAATTTTTTTATCATCATAAAATATAAGTCTTTTATTAATCATGAATGAAATAGAAAAATAAACTTATTTTTTTTAAAGGAAAATAACTAAATCGATAATGTACTGCATTAAAGATTTGATTCATTGATGCTAAATGTTCAGTTTAGTTCTAAAAGGACTGCTGCAAGTGATTTTCTCGACTAGTTTAAAAAAACTTTGATGCATTACTTCAAGTTATTGACTGACTTTGAAATTTTTTAAAGTTAATTCTAAGTTTTAATCATTCATTTTATAATAACAAACATTTATTTTGTCATCTCACTTATCTAGTTATTAATATTTGTCTTTAACAAAATAAAAAAAACAGCTATTTACATTGTTTTATGACTTTAACAACAAACCTTAAATGATTGGTATTTTTTAACCTATAGACAAAAACCATTCTAAATACATTTTATTTAAAAAAATTTTTTCTAAAACTTTAGAACTAGTGCTCTAAATTGTATTAAATGATACAAGTTGGTAGTCATTGGTTAGACCTCTTATTGAATATGGAGTTGGTGTTTGGAATTTGAATTCCAACTTTGAAGAATCTGGAATATGAAAATAAATTGAGCAAATTAATTCCAATGTACAGAAGAGAAACATGATACATGAAGTAGGAGAGGTGATTTAATTCAATTCTTTAAGATTATAAATGGTCTAAAAACTGTTAAATTGGTAAAGTGAATCAGATATGTTCAAAGAAACAATTATAAGTGAAGGGGCCATGCAAAAATGGTTACAAAATAGCTTATTAAAAATTTTCCATCACGTTTCAACTTTATTACAAAATAAACATAGAACATTCATTTAAATAATAACAAATCACAATTTAAACTTTGTAGTAAAAACTTTTTAATATTTTTAATTACAATCATCTGGTTAGATCTTTTTTATATTTAAATTATAACATTCTCGATTATTTTAAATCATTTAAAAACGCAATTTGAAATTTAAAAAATAAAAAACGAAAATATCTTTCAATTTGCACAATGGAAGCATCATGTAAAAATTTTACTAATGCCTTATAAGATTAACTTAAATGAAATTAAATAATTTGATTTTTCAAATGAACAAAATATATATAAATTCAAGAAATTGAATATTATTGCTCTTTTGAAAATTTTTGAAAAATTGTTATAGACCACTTCGATCAAGCTAAAAGAAAAGCTAATCTTAGATTTCAAAGAGATGAAAGAATAACTATTTTAAAACTGAGACCTCTTTAAATTCCTTGGTATAATAAAATATTTGTTTTAAAATTTAAAAGCAAAATAAGACAAAATTTTGAATGTTAAATTTTAAATAAATTAAATTGATCAACATTTTTGCATGAAAGGATTCTAGTTTAAAATATCGAATTTTAATTGAATTAATTTTTAAGCAATTTTTAAAATTCTAGTTGATTTATTTTCTTATTTGATTAAATGTGCTAAAAAAGAATCGAAAAAAATTTAATTTAGTTTTGACTCTAAAATTCAATTTGGATTGATATAAATATACATCAGTTATTATTTTTAAATTAATTATAAAAAAAAATAAACAATGTTTAATTTTTTCACAAATTTAAAAACCTTGCTCAACTCAGAAGATAAGGATTCAGGGCATACAATGCTGAATAAGCACATTCGTTTTGATGAGGATACCGACGAAGAAGCCGATCAAAATGATCAATTGAACAAACACGAAAAAAAGAAAGAAACTTTAAATTTAAATTTAGTTAAAATTCGTTCTAAACGCGAAAAATCATTTGGTTTTGAGCTTCAGGGAAATTCAAATGCTAAAGGAGAACATTATATTGGTAGTGTAGATGAAGATTCGCCAGCGGGTCGAGTCGGTCTGGAGAAAAATGATATAATAATCAAAGTAAACGGAAACGATGTTACCCACATGAACACGAACAATCTAATTGATTTACTTGAATACGAAACTGATCTTAATGATAATAAACTTAACCTAGTCATTTGTCGCCAAATAACTGATTCGAAATTCTCTAAAAGAACTCTGGGTACACAAAATAAAAATAAAAAAATTTTATTTTTAAAATATTAATTTTAAGAATCTAAAGAGGAAACAATTACAAAAAAAAGATGTGAAGAAAAAAAAATAGTTGAAGCCAACACAGATGTTTATTTTTCTGATTTGACCAGATCTCGGTCAGTAGAGCATCTAAAAGCAGTGCAAATAGACCAAGTAAAATTTGTGTCACCTAATCGATTTGGCAAAAAAGTGGACGTGGCTTCCAAAATGATTCTTAATGCAAAAGCGAGAGAAATTCAAATGAGTCTAAGCAAACAGGGCAAGTATGTTAACTGGGCAGAAGTAATTTATGAATTGTTATTGATGTATCAGTGTGAGCACATTGGCGAACTTGGTCTTGTCCAAGCTGACAATTTGGAAGTTATAAACGAGCTGATTAGAGTTCAAAAGCGCATTGATAACATTATAATTTCCTCAGAAATCAAAGTTCCATTTGTCTGTTTACTGGACTTGGAGCAGTATATTGTTACAGATTACAACCACAATGCAGTTCGATTCAACTTGCAAAAAATAAGAGACTTTGATGACTTGTATGTTGGACCGTTCATACAGAACCAAATTGTGCGCCGTGTTTTCCAAATACCGGACCAAGTGACAGACAAAGATGAAATGAGATTGATAACAGGTTCCGAATTGCTCAAGTACTTGGTATCCTATCTGAAAGACAATGATCTTTGGTCTGTCAAAGTTAAACCAGTTGATTTCGAAGGCTACCTAATCAAAAAGTTAAAAGTGCAAAGAATTCAGGATCTGGGTGTAAGAATAATCAATTTGGGCATAATCATTGGTGCTCTGAAAACAGTGCAGCATTTGTATTCGGAAAATTTAAAAAGTGTCAAACTTGAACTAGAGTCAGAGATCAGTGATTTTTATAAAAATGAAAAAATGTACTTAACTAAAAAATTGGAGAAATTTTCATCTAATGAACGCTATCTGCACTCAGATTCGACTCAAGTTGTTTGTGAGCTATTGGGTCTATTCGAAAATTTACTAGATAAAAATGAGTATTATTATATTAATGATTTTCTTGGTCTAATTAAAGAGTCGTCTTATTTGAGAGATTGCTTTCAATTGGCAATATCCTTGGGCAAGCATGAGCTGAACACGGTCATAAGTGACATTGAGAATAAAATTTCTGATCCGGACTCGACCGATTTTTACCACAAATACAAAACTTTGCTGAGGCGCATTTTTTGTCTTATAGTGGACAAAAATAGCAAGAACAATCGAGAGCTCAAGAGAATATTTAACAAATTTTTAAGAGAAAAAGGCCTAAAAGTTGTCGATTTTGGACACAAAAAGTTTACCGAGTCAGAATCGGAGCCTGATGAGCAGCCCGTTAATTTACAATCAAAACTAGATGATTTTTTAGAACAAAAATTTGAGAAAAATTCAACCATTACTCTGAATCATTTGATAAAAATTGAATCACATCTATTCCCGGACAACAAGCAAAATTTCACTGATCTAATTGAAAAAAGTACCAATTCATTTGAGAGGTTAGGACTGAAGCTAAATCTAAATGAGTCAGTGGAGAAGCATATACCTTTTGATAGAGAGCAAGTTCTTGGCTATGTTGATCAACTAAAACGCGGATTAAATTACCAAACATTTGACCAACACATTGAGCATTTACTGCTAAGGCGATTTTGTTGTCTAAGCATCCAAGATCTTGGTCTCGGAAGTTTAGATGAAATAATAAGAGAAAGTGAAAACATGTCTAACGAACATGTCCTAACAGTCGATTCTATTTTTGAGCCTAATTTAAAAGAGAGAATAAACTTGGACGACTTGATCCAAATGGCCATTGCTTGTCCATTTCTAGCCGATTTGTACTCTCATTTAAACTGGTCCGAACAAACTGTATACTATGGTAAATTTTGCGATTTCATTAGAAATCTGAACAAAAAATCAATTCAAATTAAAACTCTTGAGTTGGCAGACAACATTCATCTCAAACTAGATCCTAATTGCTCCATTGAAAGTCTTAAGGAATCAATAGAAAATTTAGACGCTCAAAAGTCAGCCTCTAATTTAGTCTCTTTGATTTGTTTGCGCTACAAATCCATGTCACATGCACCCAAATCTTTGATTTCAAACGAAATTCAATCATCAATGGCAACTATAAATGATCAAAACCAATTGTACAATTACATTACAGAATTTATATGCATGATACCAGAAGTTTGTGTGGCTCACATAATTTTTAAATTCATAATCGAACCACTGGTCAAAATTGACTCAGACCATCAGGTGACCAAAAAAATTTTTCATTCAGCTGTCACCAACCATTCTCATGATCGAATTAATTGGTTTATTAGACTTGGCAATCAATTGTCCATTCCGGAATGGTCAATAAACTCGCTGGAAAATTATCAAAAATCACCTGCTAAACCTCCCACTAGAAATTTAGATAAAAATGTACAGATTGATCAAATTGATGAAATCAAGTGTTTCAATGAACCACTAGAAGTTGTGACTGAAAAAAAAAAAGAAATAAAAAAATTTGAAATTTTAAATTCAACTAACGAGTTTGGTCACATAAATTGCATCCGAAAGCGCTATGGAATTGGTTTGGAACTAAATGAGGAGTCCAGGTCTGTTACCGAATCCCTGACGGGCGTGATCGGTCGAAGTCTGCAAAGCTTGTCCAGTGAGCTGTACAACAAAGATATGCATTTTGTGCTAGAATTGATACAGAATGCAGATGACAACTCATATGTGTCACAGGCATCGCCTACTTTGGTATTTTTAATAGAAAAAAATTGCATTACACTATTTAACAATGAAATGGGCTTTAGTAGCACAAACATAGATGCTATTTGTGATGTGAAAGCATCCACCAAAGGTGCTCACCACAAGGGATACATTGGCCGAAAAGGCATAGGCTTCAAATCGGTTTTTACCGTAACAGATAGGCCAGAAATACACTCGAACAATTATCACATTAGATTTGATCTTTCCAATGGTCACATTGGCTACATTTTGCCAGAATGGTGCGACACCTATGAACCAGTTTTGTCCGAGCAAAAAAATTACATCAACTCTTTGTTGGCTCAGAAAGATTTTAATACTTGCATTAAACTACCATTAAAATCTGAATCTGAAATGCAAAGACACAAAAGTTCGCTATTAACCAATAATTTCAATGACATCAAGCCAAATTTGTTGCTTTTTTTGAATCGACTACGCAAGTTGGCCATCTTAAACCAAAATGGAAAAAGTTTGGTGTATGAACGCGTTGATAAAGATGAAAATTTGGTCGAAATAGCTAATATTGAGGATACTGTTCACAAATGGTTTGTTATTCGAGATGTGACAAGAGTGCCAAAGAGTGTTCGACCAGCTGAGTGTGTTCAGTCCACCGAGCTTTGTCTTGCCTTTCCACTAGACGATCTAAACAATTTGAATAAAATGGACGTGTTTGCCTATTTACCGCTAAGATCATTCGGATTCAAGTTCATAATTCAAGCTGATTTTGTGGTGCCTGCGTCAAGACAAGACATCAATCAGGACAACGAATGGAATCAATGGTTGGCCAAACAAATTCCATCTCTTTTCATCAAATCTTTGGAAAAGTTTAAAAATCATTCTTTTTTTCAACAAGATCAATTGTTTTATTTGACCACATTTCTCAAATTTATTCCACTCGAAGACGACATACTTGGCTTTTTCCAGCATGTGCCAAAGCAAATATTTGACTTGTTGAGAAATGAGAAATTTTTGCCCGCCGAAACAGAGTCGACGGCCTTGGTCTACAAAAAGCCATTCGAATGTGTCATCGCAGATGAGTGTGTAAAGCAAATTTTAAGTCCTGACATGGTCAAAAAATATTCAGGACGATATTATTTGAGCGAAAAGTTAAAATTTGTTGATAAAAAATTGCTTTTTAAACTAGGTGTTCAGTATTTGGGCATGAATGAGCTACTGGAATTGGTGGAACAAGCGTTTACAGAGACTATGACAGACACAAAAATCATTGCCAAGTGGCTTCTAGTTTTTCAGCACTGTCTAAATGGCTCATATTCAATTCAACAAGAGGAGAAATTCATCAAAAAATTGTCCCAATTGGAAATAATTCCGGTGGTCAGACACAAAAAAGAGGAAATTTGCACTGAATTCGTCTCTTTGGACAAACACACTGTATTTTTCAATGAACTAAATAAGCTGCAAATACCAGAACCATTGCTAAATGATTTGATTTTTTTAAATCAAGAGGAAATTTTGTGCTTGGACCCGACCAAAAATAATCAAATAAAACAATTTTTAAAGAGCTTGGGTGTCAAAAATTTGGACATGTATCAAATAATTGAAAATCACATTCTGCGAAATTTGCGCCAATCTTGTGTGGACAAACCTGAAGATGTACTAGTTTCATACATGATATTTTTGTACAAAAGTTCCACTAATATGAGTTTGAATTTTGATGTATTGGCGAAAAATTTACCAATCAAGACAAACAAGGGCTTCAGAAAGTTAAGTGAAGGTGCTATTTTTTTAACAAGACCTTATGGTGCGCTTTACGACCTGAAAAGCGTGTTGCCAAGCTACAACTGGACGTTCGTTGATGACCAATACTGCAAACTTTGTTCAGATGGATCGAAAAAAAGTGAAATTAAGTGGAAAAAATTTTTATTAAATCTTGGTTTAATGGAATGCTTTATACCTGTTGAAAAAAGTTTAGAAATCGGCGATGGTTTACTAGTAAAAGATTATCAGTGTGAAGTTGTTGATTTTTATACCAATTTAGCCAAAGACACAGATGATCCAAGTCCGGATCTAAAAGAGGAGCTGGGTTATTTATGCAAAATACTTGAGGAAACTTGGGATTTGAACTTTTCAAGCTTTAAAAACTCAAGTTTGTTTAAAATAGATGCTGATTTTAATTCATGTAAACTAGAGTCAGAAGCTTATGCGGAATCCAATTTCTTTTCAAAATTAAAAGAGACCGAATGGGTCCCAGCCGAGCTCAATAGCAAAATTGAACTAATGAAACCAAGCAGCATTTACCTAAAGGATCAAATTATTAAAGGTCTGTACTCGAATAATGTGGCATATCCTATTACAGATTTAAATGAAAAATCCAATTTTTGTAGAGATCTTGGCTTTAAATACGAGTTTAATATTGATGACTTTTTGTCTGAATTCAAAAAGTGGACTTCGTCAGGAATTAGATTTAAAGCTAGTTATACCCAAATGAAAAACATTTATTATTATTTCTCGAATTGTTTGAATTCTTTGACAAATAATGTAAACTTAAAAGGTACAATGGAGAAAAAATTTATTTTTGTTCCAGATGTAGTTGAGGATGAGGAGGAAAAAGAAGTCAATGGTAATTTTTATCCAAGTGATAAAGTATTCTGGTCAGATCGAACAAATATATTCGATTTGTATAAATTCGAAAATAGCCCAATTTTTGTTAACAAATTTTATTCTCGATCAAAAAAATTAATGGATGTATTTATAAATGATTTTAATGTTAATTTAAATCCGTCAATTTGTGATTACATTGAATTACTAAACCATATTAGTTTACTTTCTTTGACAAACAAGAGTGGTTTTGATTATGAGCAAACTTTGACTCATGTTTTTGCTATTTTTGACTTTTTGGCACAAAATAAGGATGCTGATTTGATCGAATTGTTCCGGCAAAATGATATTTTACCTTGTTTCAGAAACAAATGGGTCTCTCTGCGTCAGGATCCGGTACTAGTTGACAATGATTTTGAAATAGCTGAAAAATTAACAAATAAAATTCCGATTTTAATTTCAAAAATTCCTAGAAATACTGAAAATGAATTAATTAATTTTTGTGGAGACACAAAATTAAATAATTTTTACAGAAATGTTTTAAAAGTAAATACATTTTCTAGTCTTATTTGTCTGGAGATGGCAAATGTGACAACTTGTCTGAGCCAGGATTCAACAATTAGTTTAATATTTAATCGACTTTTGCCTTTTATTCAATCATTTATTTATCATAGAGACGAATTTAAGGATTTTATAAACATCCAGAGCGAATTTATTAGCAATAAATTGTCAAATTTAAATTTTTTTTCGGTCAAACAATTAGATAATGTCTATCGACTAAAGAGTAATCCGAAAATTTGCGCCTCTATATCAAACAAAACTTATTTAGATTTGGATTCATCAATTTTTTATGTTAGGTCTGACTGTGTTGATAATTTAAAAGATGTGGTCAAGGGTTTCGTAAAGGGACTCACTCAAGGATACATAAGTGACAAAGTAGAGCGAGAAATGGTCAATTTTTGTTTATTAATGTACCAGTTTTCTGACATTAAACTTAAAATAGAAGATAAAAAAGAAATAGAAAAAGACTTTGGAATAAAATTATCGCTGCCAGAACAAGTGGAAAAATGGACTTTATCTGGTAAAAAGTATAAAAATATTGACATTATGCCAAATACTAGTGTTGTATCAAAAAGACAGAATTTGCTTGATTTAGATCAATTATCTAGTAATCAAATGAACGTGCCAGTAAGGCAAGAATTTTCTGTGTGTGATTTATCAATTCAAAATGTTAACAAAAATTTAGATCAGTTGGAAGAAAAAATGAAAAAAAATTTTAGTATTAAAAATTTAAATGAAATCGAGAAGGTGGCAAGATCTGAACTAAGCTCTATTGATATGGTGTTACCAGGATCTAATTTTACTAAAAAAGGTCTTGAATTCATAAGCAAAATAGGTAGATTAGGCGAGCTTTGGGTGAATGAAATGCTTAAACATAAATTTAAAAATGAAATTCAAAGTGGCAAAATACGAGTTGAATGGGTCAATCAGGAATTTGAAACAGGCTTACCTTATGATTTTAAGATTATTCATTTTGGCGCTGAACATGACGGCTTTGGTAATTCAGAGAGATTTATTGAAGTAAAAAGTACGACAAAAATGAACCAGGAATATTTTCCAATATCAATAAAAGAAATTTTATTTGCTCAGAAATATGCCTCTAAATTCGAAATATATCGACTTTACAATGTGAATTGTGACGATCCAAACAATGTAAAACTCAAGGTGGTTCGAAATGTTCCAGATTTGTTAAATTCTCATGGGATTAATTTGTTTATTGTTATATAATTAATTCTTTTCCTTTTTTTTTAAATTTTTCTAAATAAAATAATTAAATTGTTGAATTAGAATTTGATGTTAATTACAACAAACAGATTGTTTTACTTCTTTTAACACTTGAAGGACCAAATTTTAAATACTACTAAAAGGACCGAGGGCGGCCATTTTGACCGCTCCTTTTTAAATGCTATTTTTCCATGAACCCCTAAATTTTTTTTATGTTCAGATAGTCAAATTAAAGAGGAGAAAAAATTTATTATTATTAATTTAAAATTTATTTCATTACGATCAAATAAAATGTGATAATTAAATAAAAAATAAGAATAGGTAAAATAAATTCTTTTTTTTTTTAATTTTTTTCACATTTTAGACAAATAATAGTTGTTTCTGATGTGCAAGACCCAAAAGTATACAGCTTACACATGGAACATACATCACTACTCTTGTTTCCATTACACATTCTTATCTGGCACTGTTTACAAATCCTTGAAAATTCCTCTGAATTCGACCTTTTTGTTTTGCAATCCTTCAATACTACTTTTACTTATTTATTTAATCTCTTCAACTAATTAAATAATAAAATCTCGTCTACTAATGTTTGATTTATTAAAAAGTTTATACAAGAATTAATACTTGCGTGATGTACAAGAAAGATTTTCAAAAAGCAAAAAATATTTAAGCTTAGTTTTTTTCTATAGACTAGATTTATCCAAATAAACTTGAAAAAAAAATATTTCTTATATTTTTGGCTTAAAAATGAAAAGCGATAATTCGTGCTCATTTTAAAAAACTGTCAATTTTTGTTGGTTCAACTTGTTTTATTTAATATTTTCCTAACATGAGGGCTGAAAAGAGGACTACGCCACTCGAAACCGCCCTGGAGTTAAACTCCAAATTATTTTTCAAAAAAAAAAAAAAAAAATTTATCCAAATAAACTTGAAAAAAAAATATTTCTTATATTTTTGGCTTAAAAATGAAAAGCGATAATTCGTGCTCATTTTAAAAAACTGTCAATTTTTGTTGGTTCAACTTGTTTTATTTAATATTTTCCTAACATGAGGGCTGAAAAGAGGACTACGCCACTCGAAACCGCCCTGGAGTTAAACTCCAAATTATTTTTCAAAAAAAAAAAAAAAAAATTTATCCAAATAAACTTGAAAAAAAAATATTTCTTATATTTTTGGCTTAAAAATGAAAAGCGATAATTCGTGCTCATTTTAAAAAACTGTCAATTTTTGTTGGTTCAACTTGTTTTATTTAATATTTTCCTAACATGAGGGCTGAAAAGAGGACTACGCCACTCGAAACCGCCCTGGAGTTAAACTCCAAATTATTTTTCAAAAAAAAAAAAAAAAAAATTTATCCAAATAAACTTGAAAAAAAAATATTTCTTATATTTTTGGCTTAAAAATGAAAAGCGATAATTTTGACCGCTCCGTTCCTTTTAGGTATACACACTTTGATTTTCTTAACCGAGTATTTTTATGAATCAAGAGTATGCTCATTTTAAAGCTTGTAAAAAATTAAGTCTGCCTCTAAAAATTTGCCAGGAAAAAAAAGTTTTAGTGAAAAAAAAATTCAAAAATCTAACAAAAAACGGTCATTTTGACCACCCGGTCCTTCTAGTGTTAATAATTTATAAAGACTTTTTATTGTTAAGTTGTATAAAACTGTTATTGAAGATAAAATATTAAATGAAAAAAAGCTATCATTTTTAACAATTAACTCTTGCCTACTATGCTAAGAAATAAATTTTTTATTTTTCTAGTATAAAGTTAAATTTTTGGTTAGGATAAAGTCGAAAGTCTGAGAGATATTTAAGACTCGATTTAGGCATGCTGACTGACTGACAAGGCGGTTTGAATTAAAATATAAGGAATTAATTTTTAATTAAACTATTTCTTCTTTCCTTGCTGAATCGTTCAATACTAAAAAACGCTGTACCCCTAAATTCTTATTTCAAGTTATCCTTATTATTTTAAAAATGTATTCAGACTAAAATTTACAAGCTATTTTTTATTAAGTTATAACTCAAATCTCTAGAATATAAAAAAATATATGAATATTTTAATTTGATTTTTTTATTTTTTTTCATATTTTTATTATTAGTTATCGTGGGCACTGATACAAATTTTAAATTTCTAATTTCTAATTTCGAAAACATCTAAAGAGGATGTTGTGTAACTGTAGGCTGACAAACATACACTCAATTCCTGACTAGTACAAAACTTGAATAACAAAAATAAAGTAATTATTAAA
Source organism: Brachionus asplanchnoidis (assembly GCA_025491095.1). Taxonomy (NCBI): domain Eukaryota; kingdom Metazoa; phylum Rotifera; class Eurotatoria; order Ploima; family Brachionidae; genus Brachionus; species Brachionus asplanchnoidis. The sequence goes on along the minus strand of JAILYF010000010.1, from coordinate 4,156,661 downwards.
AATGAAATTTTTAATTGAAGAAAAAATAATTTTACATCTAATTTATAAGTAAAGTCTAATACTTTATTTATGCATTTAAGGCTTTGTCCGCATGTGGGATGCGTCTTCTTTTAGCTTTAAAAAAACTTGTTGTCTTGTGTCACAGAATAATTAATATTTTTTCTTTCTCATAAAATTCCATTCATTTTTTTTTTAATTTTAAGCTGAATTTATATTTTTTAAATGAATAAATTTTTTTTTTGATTAGAAAATTTTTTAAGTGGTCAGGAAAGTGAGACTAAATAAAACCAGAGTTGTTTTCAAGTCCCAAATTGAAGTCCAAGTCCGGACTTGAAAACAGACAGTGCGATCAGATGCACATTTAAGACTTCAAGCTATCCGCTATTAGACGAAGCACTCAACTTATGGTTTTACCAAGTTCGCAGCAGCAAAGTGCCAATCAACTACGAAACAAGCAGGTGACTCTAAATAAACACTCTAAATCAATTATCACTGTGTTTACCCCTCTTTTCGTTAGCAAATCGTGTTATCCGGAAAATTTATTATCCGTACGACTTTGAAAAAAAAAACTCGAATCTCATTCCGGATAACCGGTTATTGACTGTATAATTAAAATAAAAAATTATCAAATATAAGAGATATGCTGTATTTTTTTTTTTGAATTTTGTCATATGAAAAATCTTTTGTCTAAAAATTTAATTATTCTATCATTTGTTATAATTTTTCAGTTCGCTTCGAAAAATATTTTAAATTTGATTTATGATAATGAATACTTATTAAAATTGAATTGATTTTTTTTTAAATTTTAAAAAAATGGCTTCAAAATTTTCTTTATTTAAATTTTTTTCTCCTAGAAAATAAATAGATTCTCTAACTATCAATTTTTTATGGTGAATTAAAGCATTGAATTAAATTTTTTTTAAAATTTTTTGTCTTAAGAAATTAATTTTGAAACGACATCTACTTAATTTTTATTCATGATAAATTTAAAAAAAAATCTTTCTAAACAAAAAAATAAATGTTATTGATCTTTTATAAAAAAAACATTGAATTAAATGTTGAAGAGTTAGTTTAAATGATCAAAATTTGTAAAAATATTTAATCCGTTGGATTTTTTAAAGTCTCTTTAATATTTTTAAATTTTATTTTTAGTTTCTCTAAATAGACTGAAGCATTAAAATTTGTATTTGGATTACCAATGTGAAAATGTTAATCTTTATGGTATAATTGTTAAAATTCAAATTCAATTATATCAGAAAATAATTAATATCGCATATATTTTGAATTTATTCAAACCAAATAGCCAAGAAATATATTAAACTGAACATTTAAAAATTCAACAAATTTTTGAAATTAGCATAAAGAATAATTTTACTGAACATAAAAAAATTACCTTCAAAAACTAAAGAACAAAATTTATTAAAAATCAGTTTGCTCATTTTTAGGCAAAATATTCATATATTTAAATCATCCAATTCAAATGAGCTTTCTATTGTAAGTTTATACACACAACGCCTTTTTTTAGTTCTAATTAATAATTTGCGTCCAAGCAACAAGTCGAGCAAAACTTTTAAGTCAAAGAAAAATGTTTCCGAGACTGGCGAGTCGCACAATTTCGATCTTGTAAAGCATGCCTCAACAACATTGGGCAGTGGCAACCTAAAACTTGCCGTAATGCTTCCAGAAGGTGAGGACATAAATGAATGGGTTGCTGTAAACAGTAAGATTTTAATTAGACTAAGAATTCTCATCTAAAGTAATGGTAATAGCGGTGGATTTTTTTAACCAAATAAATATGCTTTACGGAACTTTGACCGAATTTTGTACAGAACAATCTTGTCCAGTCATGTCTGCCGGACCCAAATATGAATACCATTGGGCAGATGGTCAAGTGATCAAAAAGCCGATTAAATGCTCAGCGCCACGCTACATAGATTACTTGATGAATTGGGTCCAGTCCCAAATCGAAAGTGATTCCATTTTTCCCTCAGCTATAGGAGTTCCGTTTTCAAAAAATTTCCTTAACATTGCCAAAAACATTTTGAAGCGTTTGTTCCGTGTCTATGCTCACATTTACTACGAACATTTTCACCAAGTGATTCAACTTCAAGAAGAGGCTCATTTGAACACATCATTCAAGCATTTTATTTATTTTGTCCAAGAATTTGATTTAGTCGAAAAAAAAGAACTAGCACCCTTACAAGACCTAATTGATAAACTAACCGGCAAAGAAAAAGCATAATCCATTCCATATCACCTTCCAATAAACTCAAAAAATTACTAGACTTAATTTTTTTTACTCATTATTTTTAGAAGTCAATTTATTCTTTTTGTATAAAAAAATTAAAATATGATTTTGTTCTTTTTTTGCGTTCAATCCTTCTTACAAAAGAGTGTCTTTTTGCGCTTAAAAAATTATATTATAAATTGCTTAAAGATCTAAAAAATGACATTTTAATAATAAAGTTTGGGAATTTTGAAAAAACTCAAATACAAGGGTTAAATTAATTAATGCAGTGCTTCAACAAAAGGGCCAACAATGGCTAAATTACGTTATCTTACGTATTTTTACATGGTTTTTAGTAAATAATATTACTACTATTAATAATATTACGCGAATATTAGTCGGTAAGTAATTATACGATAAATTACGTAAGCTTATATTAAAATACGTACCGTAAAACCTCGGAAACTACCCCGGAATTATAGGATGTATATAGCAGAAATGTTTAAAAGTCCCAAAAAAAAGTCCAAGTCATTAAAAAAATGTCCAAGTCAAGACTTTTTTTTTTTAATTTACTAGATCAGGCTTAATATCAAAAAATGTATATACTTTTGGGCTGTCTAATGCAATAGATTTGCCATTCACAGAATTTTTTTGCAATTTAAGCATATATTTCTTCTTAAGTATTCAAAATTTTAAAACCGGGACTTGGACTTTTGAATGAAGATTTTAAAAAATAAAGTCTTGACTTGGACTTTTTTTTTTTAAAAAAATTTTTAAGTCTTTGGTCGGACTTTTAAAAAAAAAAAAGTCTTGACTTAGACTTGACTTTAGCCTTGTGACTTTTAAACAACTCTGGTATATAGCCATAACCCCTTACCATAACATATACTTTAAGCACTGAGTTTTTTTGAATTTTTTTTTCTATAGGCCCGGGGTTAAGTATTAAAAAAATTAAATTCTTTTAATAAAAATTATCATTTTTCTGTAAAACCCCATGTGCTTTTAAAATATTTTTTCTTTAGTCTCATGGGATTAAAAATTTGATAAATTTATGACCTTAAGTTTAATTAACAAATCGTTTACAGCCAGCAGACGTTGTCTGGTTTAGACCTTTAAAATCTTTGTACCGTGATTATTGGAATGACTGGCTTATCAATTCCGAGAAAACTTATACCAAATCAAAAAATGTTCGATCACCCGGTTATGCTCAAATAATCGAGTGGATTAGTTTGATATGGGACGCATTTGATCCAATGATTATTGGAAATTCATTTGACCAGGCCGGAATTACGTCAAATATGATTGATGTTTTTCATCGACAACTGAGGCATTTTATATATCAAGAATTCATCGATGATGTTGAAGACGATGAAGCACAAAACATTAATGGTTTTAATTCTGGTGAAGAATTAACACTTGAAGAGATTGGTACTGCTAGACCAGATGAGAGCGATGAAGATTCTGAAATGGAATTTCAATCAATATTTTTTTAATTTGTTTTTAATATTATTTAAATCTAACCGTCTCTGTATAAGCCCAGGCAAATTATTTTATAACCCTATTTCCTAAAATAATTTTTTTAAATAAACCCCCGGGTCATTGATTGTCTTTTGGGATTAAATTTATAGAAGTAAACCTTTTTTATTAAATAAGTACCCCATCATTTTTTTTCTGAAGCCCTTGGGTTAGTTTCCGAGGTTTTACGATAATTTTTTTTAATACTTACAGTCAAAACATTAGGTTTTTAGTACAATAAAAAAAAATTGAAATTTTAATTGAAACAATAAAAAATCTCGAAATTTTTTTAAAAAGCAAATCAAAATTTATCTCAAAATCTCAAATTTTTAGCAGAACTACAAACTATAATTTTTGGGGGCTAGACACATTTTTTTCACCCATTTTTTGCCAAATTAAAGATTTTTTGGTTATGTTATTTAGAGACCAAGTGAGGAGTTGGAAAGTTTTTAAATTAAACAGTTAAAGAGCAAAATTTACTCAAAATTAAAAGTTATTTAAGAATTAATCTTAAAGGTGTGAAAAAAGGTAGCAACCTTTGGATTACCCGAATTTCTAAACTTTTGCGCCGACTTTTATTTTTATTTTTTAGATGAAGTTTTTTCATTATAAATATTTAAAAGTTGATTATATTTTTATGCCGAGTGTCATATATCAAATTGTAGAGAAAAAAAAAATCTTCAAATTAGTGCTTTTATTTTTTTTTTTTTGCACTCAATTTTTCGTAAATTACAACAAATAACCAATTTAAGATAAATAAAATAATCAATTTCTAAACTTTTGCAACATACTGTATAAATTTTTTGATATTAAGGCCAATCTAGCAATTTTAAAAAAAAAAAGTCCGGACTTAGACTTTTTTTTAAGACTTGGAATTTTTTTTGGGACTTTTAAACAACTCTGATAAAAATATCACTCATCTAATTTTTTAAAACTAAAATAACTAAAATTCAAAGTTATTTAAATAGATTTAAAATATAGAAAATCTGATATAAGCATTCTACTTTGTTCGTTGTAAAAATAGGGCCAACAAGCGACTTTAGCCGCAAACACAGCCTTCACTGCCCTTTGGCAGTTTATCAAGGCTTTCAAGTTCTTATCTATGAAATCGTTTAGATCGCTTTATGTACAATTTTGAAGTTAACATTTAAAAAATATTTAATTATTAATATGAAAAAACAGACCTTTTTATTCATAAATTTATTTTAGTTGTTTCAATTAAGAGTTAGAATACATATTTTAAATTGTCGAAAAATTCTCTAGCTATGATGCTCATGATGTGCACACAGAAGAGTGTCTTTTTAATTTTTTTCTTCCCTATTTTTTCCCATTAACTAGTGGAGACAAATAAATAAAAAATAAGCTAAATTATTTGTAAAAGGCTATTCAAATCAAATTAGTCTGATTGTTTCTTTTTGAATCATCTTATCTCAAGCACCTAATATTAATTTTAGAAGTTTTCCAATGAAGTTAAATTATTCTAATTATTTTCTGATAGATAATACATGAGGTGTCAAAATGAGATATATATGTTGAATTTTAGTTAAAAATAAAAGTCTTTAGCCTTAGTCATGATGCTCAATAAAATTTTATATTCCTTAATATTCCATAGATGAACATTTAAATAAATTCAATTATTATATTCTTCAAACAAAATTTTTAAAATCATGGTTTAGCAAATCATTGATTAATTTTAGTTAGTTAAATTTAGTTAGTTATCAGTTTAAATAAAAATTGAAAACTTTTTTTAATAAACTTTTCCAAATTCCAACTCATGTAAAAAATTTTATTATTTTTTATTAATGTGAATTTCTTTTTAAATGATTTAATTTTAGTCGCTGCCTTTTGATTTATCAATTGTTCTCAATTTTTTGGCCTCTTTGTACAAAACATTTCGCTCAATAACCGGATCAAATCGAATAAATTCATATTTTTCAACTGCCTTATCTCTGAGCATCAACATTGAATGACTTGATGCCGAGCTTTTTACCAATACCAAGAGAGTGCGACCTTTTTTGGCAAAATGCACCAAACTTAATTGCATTCTAAATTAAACCATTCCTTTCTATTAAAAACTATTAACAAATAGTTAATGGTTAATTAAATCCATTTATCTACTATTTAAAAAAAAAAATTTTTAGTAAAAAAATTTATTTGTTTAAATCATTTTTTAAATTTTTTATTTTTATTTTTTTTCTGCATTCTTTTTTTAAAACCGACCGATTCCTCTGTATCTAATTTTTCATCATCCGAATCGCCATTTTTGCGTTTTCCGCCTTTTTTTCTATCAATTTGTTCCTTTAGTTCAATTTTTGCCATTCGCTGAGCTTCAGCTACTCTTTCTTGTAAAGTCATCACCTCATTTTCTGCAACTTGGTACATTGGAATCTTTTTACCAATTAAATTTTCTATCCGCTGATACAACTCAACATCATACTGTGTTACCAAAGTGATAGATTTTCCGGATCGTCCAGCTCTAGCAGTACGACCTACTCGATGAATGTAATCTTTGGAATGAGTTGGTATATCGAAGTTGATTACAACATCTACATGAGGAATATCCAAACCACGACTGGCAACATCAGTTGCTATTAGTACAGATCGTGTTTTTGACTTGAATTTATTAAGAGAACCCAAGCGTTTAGTTTGACTCATTTGACCATGCAAGGGTATAGCTGTAAACCCTAAATTTCTTAGCATGATAGACAGCCTTTGAGTGTTGGCACAAGTTGAGCAAAATATGATAAACGAGTTGCCAGCGAGCTCATTTAAAATGTATACCAAATATACGTCTTTGAATTTACTTGGCAAAAAAATGTAATATTGCTTTAGTTGCTCTACAGTTTGGTATTTTCCGGAAACTTCAACTCGGATTGGATCTTTTAAACTAGCACGTTGAAGTTTTTGCACTTTTTTGGTCATTGTAGCCGAGTATAAATAGGTAACTCGGTCTTTTGGTATCACTTTTAGCATTTTGTCCACATCTTCCTCAAAGTCCATGTTAAGTATTCGATCAGCTTCATCCATGACTAAATATCTGATTGTTTTTAGAGAGAAACCTTTGGTGTTTTCCAAATGATCAACCAATCGACCAGGTGTTGCAATTATGATGTGAGGTTTTTTGGCCAAGGCAATTGATTGTGCCATCATTTCCATTCCACCAACTATTACGGCACATTTTACTCCTATTCCGGCACCAAGAGCTTCAAATTGTTCAGATATTTGGTATGCCAGTTCTCTGGTCGGGGTCAAAACCAGAGCAAAAATACGCTGAGGGTTTTCTAGCAAAGCTTGCAGAATTGGTAGTGCAAAAGCTCCCGTTTTACCAGATCCAGTTTCAGCTAAGCCAATTATGTCTTTGCCTTGAAGAGCTACTGGAATCGCTTTGACTTGAATTTGCGATGGTTTTGTCCATTTAAGTTGGGAACATGAATCGCATAGCTCTTTAACAACTCCTAAGCTTTCAAAAGTAAAATTTTCGTTTGAAATTTCTTCTGTTGGTAATTCTTCTGTTGGTAATTCTTCTGTTGGTAATTCTTCTGTTGGTAATTCTTCTGTTGGTAATTCTTCTGTTGGTAATTCTTCTGTTGGTAATTCTTCTGTTGTTTTTTCAGTATCGAGAGTTTTAATTTCATCGTCGATCGATTCAGGCTCGGGATCTTTTGTATTTTGTATCTCTACCTCAGTCATTTTTCGAAAACTATAATTAAGGTAAAATTATTTTTTTTGCAATTTTAAATGTAAATTTTCAAAACGTGTTCAAAGCTTTATTTGGTTTTAATTTTTTTCATCCATTTGCCAGATTTATATTAACTTTTTTTCTAGAAAATTCAATTTATCCTATTTCATTAACGCAAGATAAAATGAATTAAACAAAAATATAAGAAAAATTAAATCTTTTTATTCATTTGATTCAAAAAACCCTTAAGTGCAACAAAATATTTTAATGCTTAAATTTAAAAAAATATGTAATAACCTTTTACAAATATGAAATTTACAACATACATTGACGATATGATATGTCATTTTTTAAATGATTTTTGAGTAAATTTATTATTTTTTAGCTAAATTATACTTTAGAAAGGATTTGTAAATTTACCTAAACTTACCAAAATTTTAAATAAGATGTTAACAAAAAGCTAAATTTTCAACCAATTTTTGATTTTTTGGAAAATTTCGGAATTTTACGTAAGAAATAAACAATTAATAATTATACAATTTCTTTAGTGAGCATACATTTTGTTTAAATAAAGTCAAAAAAATGTTTTAAAAAATAAATGTTTTATCTTTAGACTTCATATTGTAAAGAAAATACCCGAAAAATTCAAAGAAATAAAAATTAAGCGAAAAATAAATTTAATATAAGCTTTTTTTTTAACGAAAATTTATAATTATTTTTTTTGATGAATACTTTTTGGGATATATACCGTATTTCATCAAATATAAGAAAGTTCGGTCATCAAAGGATTTCTTCTATTCGAAAAATTTTCACTCCCAAAATGTGACTCAATTAAAAGAAATTAATAGCTATTTTTTTCTTCTTAAATACAAGAAAAATGCATGTTTTACATGAGAGATCATTCATAAATTTTCTTTTAAACAAGACACATATTCTCTAGAAAAATAACTCAAATAAAAGAAAATTTTTGACTGAAATACAAGCAAGTTTCTTCTATTTGTGGTTACTTCTATTTGAGGAAATACGGTATACATATTGTTAGCGGTTAACTTAGGACTGGACTTAGACTTTGGCATTGGAAAGAATAGACTAGTTTTTAGAAGCTTTATTAAACTCAAAACTTGAGCTAAAAAAAAAATATACTAGATACACAAAATATTCTCTCTTATATATCCTTTGAATATCATTCTATTTTCTAAATTGTCTTCAAGTTCCAATCAATTATTATTAGTTATAAATACAGCCTAGTAACGACGAGTTTAGTTTAAATCTAATTCTAGCACCAAGACTAATTACAAATTTATACTAGTATGAAAGGTCCAATATGACCAGGGAGTAGAGTCAGCCTAAACTTACAGCTCCGCCAACACTCCCTCCGTTCAAGAAGCAATTTCCTCATTGCTTATCCGCCCTAGTCTGTACAGTACTAGTTCGGATGTCCTATTGTCACTGTAGCAGCGATCATGACCACCGCCATAACACTACAGCATTGGACTTACCCAGTTAGTCCTATCCGACTAACCGAGTCTGCCATATCCAGCGCCCTCAATGTTGCCCTTCCTAAACTCTTGCCACGTTACTAGCCTATATCTGACTTTTCTTACAATCATTAATGGTTGCCGCTGCACTTTCATTGGGTGTAAACGGTGTATACCTCAGCAGCCTTTGTACATGTATCGCAATTGTCTTGGCATCTTTCTCTATTCTATACGTCAGCGTACTAATCTAAGACACTATTTTAAAAGGACCTTACCACTTGGCCAACAACTTCTGGGTAAAACCTTTTTTTGGAACTGGCCAATAGACTATCACCAAATCACCGATCTTAAATTCTACTTCTTTGTGAGTATGTCATACTGATTCTTGTAATACTCCATTTCTTTGTTCAATTTAACTTCAATTTGCTCATAACTATGCTTTAAGCGTCTTAAAAGGTCAGCTTTATATTCGACTAATTCATCAAAATAAACTGGCTGACGGCCTCGTAGGGCCTCAAAGATGATATCCCTTGGTAGGACTGCGTCCCGCCTATAGAGCAAGAAGAAAGGAGTTTCCTGAATTGTTCTATTAATAGTAACCCAATAGGCAAATAGGCATGAATCCAATAAGAGGTCCCAGTTACCCTGATCCTTAGCAATTACCGTAGCAAGCGCCGTCGTTAAAAACCTTATAAATCTTTCTGTTTTGCCGTTTGCCTGCGGATGTTTAGCACTAGCCTCTAATTTAAATATCTTAAATTTAGTAAATAATTTCTTAAAGGCTGCAGCAGTGAACTTGGTACCTTGATCGGTTATTACTTTAGTTGGACGCCCATGTCGGACTATAATTGTCGAATAAAACCTCTCAGCAACCTCATCGGCCTCTAAAGTCTTTAACGGAGACGCCTCTACCCAGTTCGTGAAATAGTCCACGAAGACCAAAATGTACTTACATCCTCTTGCCGTGGTTTTGAGTGGCCCTAGAATATCAATTCCCACAATTTCAAACGGGTATGTAGTTTCAATAGGTTGTTACTACCCATGGGACTTTGGTTGAAGATCTTTTATTTGTCGACATTTAACACACGCACTTACCAATCTACGAATATTCATATACATCCCTGGCCAATAAAAACCATCTCTTAATACCTGAAATAACTTATTCCGACCCACATGACTTAAACTTACGGAATGGTAATAGTCCATAACTGTTCTAACTAGCTGTTGAGGTACAAAAATGAGTTTCTGAGACGATTCAAAATAGTATAAGATGTCAGCCTCAATTTTATAGAATTTTTTTAAATTATTAAAATACGGCGAGTTCTTGTTACGAATATTGTTACGAATAGATGCTGTAAATGGGTCCTTACTTTGCTCGACTTTCGAATCTATTTTGTCTAAAGGACCCTCTGTAGAATGAATAAATAGAAACGGGCCCAAAGTAAAGTCTCCCTCGTCCTTCAATGGTTGTGAATCATCCGGTAGCCTAAAGAGAGCGTCAGCATTAGAGTTCTCAATTCCTTTCTTATACCTTTTTTCAAAATTAAATTCTGATAATCTAAGAGCCCATCTAACCAAACGAGCGGGTGATTTTGCTTCCATTAGCCATTTAAGGGACTGGTGGTCTCTCTCTTCAATAAATCTTGTCCCAACAATAAATAGTCTAAGTGTTTCACACGCCCATATGATAGCTAAAGCTTCTTTTTTCTCGAATCGTCCATTTAGATTCCGCTTCTGTTAACGGTCTACTAATGTATTGGATAACCCGAATTTCCCCATTAATTTCCAGACTTAACACTTCTCCCTAACCTTTGTCACTGGCGTAACACTGTATGACAAAAGGGTAATCAAAGTTTGGATGACTTAACAGTGGGGCAGTAGTTAACGAAATTTTAAGATGCTCGAATACTCCCTGGTGTTCATCAGCCCGTTGTGTGTCGTTGTGGGTCAATTCGTACAACTTTTGAGCCATCTTAGCAAAATCCTTAACAAATTTACGGTAATACCCACATAGTCCTAAAAAGCTTCTAAGTTCTTTCTTAATTTTTAAACCCTAGTAAATTGTTAATGGGGCGTATTTTTGCTGGATCCGGGCGTACTCCTTGGGAGGAAACTAAATGACCCAAATAAATAAGCTCCGGTCTGCAAAATGAGCATTTGGATCCTTTAATCCTTAAGTTAGCTTTCCTAATACGATCTAATACTAGTTTTAAATGTGCCATATGCTCCTCAAATGACTTTGAAAATATAATGACGTCTTCTAAGAATACAAGGCAGCACGTCCACTTTAATCCAGCAATAACAGCGTCCATATAACGTTGGAACGTAGCGGGTGCTTCGATAAGCCAAAAGGTATAGCTTTAAACTCAAACAGACCGTAATGGCTTATAAATGCAGTCTCTTCTATGTCTTCTTGTGCCATAGGAATTTGCCAGTAGCCGGAATTAAGTCCAGTGCGGAAAAGAACGAGGCTTGTCCTAGGGAATTAATGCTATCCTTAGTTCTTGGTAGAGGGAATACATCCCTTTTTGTGATAGCATTAACTTTCCCATAATCAACACAAAAGCGTACAGTGCCGTCTTTCTTTCCCACAAGAACAACTGGCGAAGCCCAAAGGCTCTGACTTGGCTGAATAACCCCTTTTTCTAGCATATACTCTATTTGTTCTTCAATAACTTTCTTTTCCTTTCCGGCTTTATACGGCGGGCTATTCACTGGTAACTTATCTCCAGTGGGAATATGATGTGATACGTTTACAGCTTTACCTGGCTCGACTAACGTTTTACTAAACAAATTTATTGACACATAGTAAATCTTTAAGAACAACCAGTTGTTCTTCATCAAGCTCACAGTCGGTGAGATGAACTCCTTCCGGTAATTTAGAACTTTCTTTGTCTGCATTTACCTCGATTGTTGTCCACTCCTCTTAGGTAATCAAATGGTAATCTTTATCCTTAACTTGCTTTAACTGGCCCACGATTGTTCCTTTTGGTTAGGCTATAGAATGATTGGTTAGATTACTTAAATTGATAGTGACACTTTCACTCCATTCGACTATCCCTTTTCCTACACAAACACCGAATTTCTCTACCAGTGCCGGGTGATTTCCAACCAGGGCCTTATTTCAAACCTTTGTGATGGCTTAGTGTCCATTAATGAGTAACTGTGTGGTGGTAGGTATAGGTCTTTCGTTAAAGTCAAGGACACTTGGAACCGATGCTGTGGGGATTCCAACGGGTCAAAATCCTGGTCTAAGCTAATAGTTTTAGACGCTGGTCAAGTAGCTACGTCAGTGTGTTCATAAAGTCAATACCTAAAATGGAATCAAAATGCAAATTTTCTGCCACAATAAATTCAAAAGGGTAGACTCCACCATGAATAGTTAGCGGGAGTAATACCATGTCTTGGCAAATCATGTAGTCTTGATTCCCTAATTTTATTTTTGCGTCTAGAGTAATTATGTCATAAAGGGCTATATCTAAGTTATCCAGGTAGGATGCTTTTATGAATGTATGGGTGGAACCCGTATCAAGGCAATTTTTAACTGACTGGACAAAGATACAAGCGGGTACCTCGAGCAAGTTGTTTGGGTTCACGGTCACAGTTACAATTTGAGAAACATTAAAAACATCAGAATTATTAGGGATAGTTTCATTTTCCTTAGCCTCTTGGTCCAGCAAGTGGTATGGTGAGTGAAAAAGGTAGGAGTCAAATAAAGAAGAAGCTAAATAAGCTGTGTCAAGATTTATTATTGTATTAGAATCGACTTTAGAGTTAGAAGAAATAGGAGATGAATTATTATTATTATAAGTACTCTTCGCTACATGTGCTTGCAGACTGGGTGCTTTCCGGCGGGGACATGAGGCCTTTAAAAATATCTATCCACCATACTTTAAGATCTCAAAAAAAAAACAAAAAAAAGGATCTATTTTTTTTTAAATAATTTTAAATTTTAATAGTTTTATGGTTTAATTTCTAATGAAAAGAATATTACTTACCGAAAACTAGATTTTTGCATAACTCACAAAGTCAAAAATAAGCAATCTAATTTGAATTAAGAATTTTTTTGAATTATATTCATTTATTTTATTTTTTTCTTCAAATAAAATATAAAATTTCAATTAAAAAAAAACTTATAGAATGGACTCAAAAGTTAAACCTAATTATTGGGAAATAAAAAATTAAAGAGATGATTTTTTAAAAATTTATAGGTTTAGTCGAATTAAATATTTTCATTTACACTTTTTATATCAAATTTGTAAAAAAAAATTTTTTTTTCATTACAGGCCATAAATAATTCTAGACTTAAACAATGGTAAATCCTTGGTTGTATTCAATTGCTACCATCAAGCGCTCACGCAATATATCCTCACTGCTATACATTGGTAAATCTAGCAAATTAAAGCATGTATGTGCTACTGGATAAAAGGAATCACCACCTTTGGTCGATTGAATAAACAACTTAACCCGTTTCATGCCAAGAATTGGAATTCTATCAGAACCGGTCAAATATACTAAAAAATTAAATAAATAAACATAAAAACAACCATTTTTTGATAAATTACATAAAAATTTTTTCTTCTCTTCTAAACTCATTCCATGAAAAACCTTCCAGAAATTTTTTATTACCGGATGCTCAGCATTGTATTCCCCTTTATATTCAGTATTTTTTTCCAGCTCTTCAAAATCGTAATTCTGATTTCCAACGACCATGGACATTAACTCAGAAGGATGAAATAATTCCTTAAGAACAAAAATATAAACTAAATACAAATTATCTACAAAACTTACCAAAACTTTTGATCCACAAACTCGATGAAAACCATTGCTAAAAGCTTCAAAAGGTTTATCCACTGATTTATTGAATATATATTCAACATATTCATTTACATACTGTTTAACATTTTTCTTAGTCACCGGTACTTTAGAACCATCCGGAATAAGATCAACATTTATGACCTGATCATATCGTTGCCTAGAAATTTCAAAATTTAAATCAAAGACAGATTCAAAATCATCCCCATCATATTTCAACAATTCTTCCAGTCCTTTGGCAACAGAAGGACTTAATGTGTGCAAATCTTGCAAAGTGGGCTTATCTTTGAGTAACTTTTTGTACAGAGCCAGAGGAAATGGAAGATCAATTATAATTGAGTTGTAAATGGCCAAGCCACAAAGCTCCCCAATTAATTTGTACATTTCTTCACCTTCTAGTGTCTGATCATTGAACCATATAGTGTGAGTTTCTTCATAATAAGTAAACATTCCGTATTTTAGATCCAAGATCTCCCGTATTAAAAGCATGAAAAATTCTTTTTTGACACCACCGGCATCGTAGGCATCTTCTCCAATGAACATTACTTTGAGTGGTTTTTTCAAATCATCCCGCTTTTGCTTGGATAATTGGTTTAGTGTATCCTGGACAATGTGTTCACGACGCACGAATAAAGTCAATAAGGGGTTAACTGGATCTATGGTTGAGGAAAAAATTGATGAAATATTTTGATGCACTGCCTCGTTGAGTGCAAACTGCATTTGTATCTCGGCATCAGTTTGTAGAAGAAGACTTTTAGCGCGGCCGTCAAATACAAATGGATAATCACAAAATAACACTGAACTGTCATTCTAGAATTCAAAAACAATGAAGATTTGTTAAAAAAAAATTTTAAAAAGAGAAAAAGCATATCAATAAGTCTAATAGGTGCATAAAAAATTTAACATACTATTCCATTTTTAATTTGATTTCACAAAAAATAAAATATTTTTAATTTTTTTTTCTAAAATCAAAATAAAAAAAATTATCCGTAAAACCTTGTTAAATATCATATGAAATAATTGCAACATTAATGAAATCTGTCTTAAGTAATTATTTTCTTTAAATCAAATGTATTTAATTAATTTGTAGCATTTTATTGAAAATTTGTGGTATCAAAAATAAATTTTCCCTTTTGTTAGGAATTCTCTCGAGTGAATTTATATTTTTGTTTAAAGCTCGATAAAAAATTAATCATATATTCAAACTTTTATTTATTTATTTTAAGTTAATTTAGACCCTATTCATCTAGAAAAGTAAAAATTTTTTAAAAGAGCAAAATTGAGCTATGATAAATATGAACCTTCAGTAACAAAAAGTTTCAGAAAAAATTAGATTTCAGCAAAATAAAATTAAATTAGATATAGATTAGATTTTTTGAGATTGGTAGTGTAAGTGGTTAAATTACATTTTTTTTTAATTGTGTAATGAATATGTATCCTTATATTTTAAATAATTTTTAAATTTTATTTTTTTAAAAGTTGAAGAATATTACTTCATTTTTTTGTTTAAATATTTAATATAAATACAACTAAAATTTTGCATTTAATCTAGTATTTGAAATAAAAATAGATTTAGAACAAAATTATCTTTTTATTCTTTTACTTTATTTTGAGTGATTTAACTTAAGTCTCTCGTTAAACGAAAGGAAGACTGCAGAAGTCATCCATATTTCTGAAAAAGAACTCGAATTTTTTGATATTTCAATAAGTATCTAAAGATAGAAGTAGTTAGTTTACTGCTTCGAAGAGCTGCCGTATATGTGAGTCTATAATCAGAACCAGCTGGAAAAGTTAGTTCAAGTCGGTTGCTGAACAACAGACTATAAACAAAAACCAACTGATTGGTTTTAGGCTCTTGCTGCAAAAGTAATCCTTTCGGGGCTGCATAAGTCCCATAAGATTTAATAAGGTTAAGGTAAAGCACCCGCATACTCGCATTAGTTAAAACATTCATCTAAGGGATCATATCTGTCTCATTGTCAGGAAAACCCATCCATCGGCATTACATAATTAGTGAGCTTGTTTATAAATTAAACATTTTTGGAGCTGAAGAATTTAGGCTTTGTGAATTTTTTAACAAAGATACAAGCTTGATAGAGCTTTGTATCATCCAAGTTTAATCTCTGCATAAATCATTCAAAGCACTATTAGCAAATCATTAAAATTAAATTGCAGGCTATTTAAGAGATAAAATTTAGGTGATACAAAACTTGTACCCAGAACTAGTTTATCTTAAAAAAAGGTTTTTTTAATTTTAAATTTAAATTTTTTTTCCAAAATTCACAATGCCTGAAACTCTCAGTTTATTATTAGCCAGTTTTTTTTTTTAAATTAGGAATAAACTTAAAAAATGTTGGTTTTATAAAAAAAATAGATACAGATGATATGTTTTTTCAATCACTTTTGAAATCTTAGACTTTTGATGAAAAAGTGCTTAAATTTTTTAACTAGAATAAATGCACAGAAACATGATATTTTTGTTTAACTAAAAGTAAGGTTTTACGGTTAATGATCTTAACATTGCCAAAAACAAGTGATTAGACAAACATTTAATGAAAACAAATATTAAAAAATGACAAACCCCTAAATCAATCATTTTGAATACTTGATAGGAATGCTTGTGATTTAAAATTTTAAAAAAAATTTAGATTTTAATTGTAATTTTAAAAGCAAAAGCAATTTAAATTAGGGAAAAATTTAAAATCTCTTACTATTTTCTTAAAATATTTTAAATTAAAAAAAAATATTTTTATTAATTAAACATGCTTAAATCTCGAATGAAACAAAAAGTTTTCCAAAATTATTTCATATGAAAAGAAGGAACTCATTTGAAGCTTAACTTTTTAAATAAAAATACTTACTCTAAGTGTTTTGCGTCTCAACCATTCGAAATAATCTTTTTTAATGTCTATTTTCTCAATCAAATCAGGAATATGAAATGAGTCAAAGGGAACAATTTCTCTGAATTCAAGATTTATCTAAAATTTTAAAATGTTTAATTCAGCTTAAATTTGGGTCTATTCTATTTTTAACTCACTCGGTTTAGTTTGTCTAAAAATAGCATAGAGGATTTTAAAAAGTTCTGTCTTCTAATCAATTCATACTCGGTAACAACGTCTTCTTTGCTGTTTAGTATATTCATAACAATATTTTTATAGCTCTTTTTTTATTTAAATAATTAAAATTTTCTAAATTATTTATCAATTACTTTGATTAATTTTCTGAAAAATTCTACGCCAGCTGCGGCGAACCAATAGTCCAAAATTCGCCCTGCCGCTTCTTTTTTGAGTTTGTTAATTGATTGAGCATATTCATAGAGTAATGAATGAATATTTGAAATATCTTGTGAGGCCAATTTCTCAAATTCGGCTAAAAATGGAGTTGTAAGATAAAGCCGAAGCGATTCTATACTTGGAGGGTTCTCGGGAAGTTTTTGGAATAATTCAGTCAAATTTTCAATGATCTAAAGTTAAAAAAAATTTAGGCTAAATTTCGATAAAATTAAGACACAAATTTTAGATATAAAAAAATTCAGTTATTATTAGATTTGTTCAATAACTTTAAACTGAATTATTTTAGTTTCTTCTAGAGTTGTTTAAAAGTCCCAAATTAAGGTCCAAGTCCATGTTTACCTATTAAAATGATTATTTTAATTGATACTTAATTAGACTATCTTAAGACAGAAATTTATTAAACTACAAATTCACTTTAAAATGCATTAGAAAAAAATAAAAAGCCTGATCTTTTAATAACCAGAAATGAAGTGTATCATAGCAAAAACAGAATGTTATATTTATTTATGTTTATTAGATAATTAATTTGTACAATAATTAAAAGTTGGTTCTTTTATATGTGTCAAAATTAAAATTTTATAATATTTTTTTTAAATAATGAAGAAGAAAAACAGAAAATTTTTTTTGGAAAAAAGTAAAGAAAAGAAAATTTCAGTTAAAACTACTTTTTAACGTTAAATTTTTTTTTTTATTTTGTAACTTTTAAATTATTAAGATAAAATTTGAATAGAAACGAGTCTAACATTTCTTTGCAATAGCCTTTTTATATTATTAATATGTATTATTTCGGTGTTTCATAGAGCCCGACTGCTCTTGAAATAGTAAAGAATTATGTTTTAATTAATAAAAAAAATTTATTTTTAGTTTGATCTTTATTATTATTATTATTAATTAATTGAATGATTCAAGCCAAGGGCCAGCTGTTTAAAGGTTTAGTACCTTTTTTCAGCAACAAAGTTAAATTTGGTTTTATATACAGTGATGCTACGATACTTATTTCTGAGGTAAATTTACGTAATTTTACCATATTTTACGTAAAGTTACTTTTGTAAAATTACGTTAATTAATTAAGTAAAAAAAAAGATTTTTTAAAAAATGAAAGTTATGTTACATACAGTCTTTACAGTGCTAATTAGATGGATATTTTATTTTTGAAGATTTTTTAAGAAACATTTTCGACTTAATTGATAATTTTTAAAGATTATTTAGCTTTTTTATTTTTTTGTTGATAAAATTACTAATTGTTAAAAATTATTTGTATCTTTTTATAGAAAAATTAAAAAATAGGAATTAATAAAATCCTTTTTTGTGATCAAAAAAGTATTTCATTGATATTAATTTAAAAATATCAAACACAAAATTAATTTTTTTAATTAATTTAATTAGTTTTAACTTTTAAAATAAAAATATTTGCTTTTCCAAAATTCAACTTTTTCTGGTTTAAATTGGATTTAATATTAACAATCTTAAATGTCAATACAAATAACATGACTAAAAAAAAGTTGATAATTTAGTAAATTAATTTTAAAATTTATATTAAGAACAAATAGAATTAAATGCACAAAAAAAATTTGTTCAAAAAGAATTAAAAATAAAAAAAAATTACCTTATCCTTAATATAATCATCATTTAAATCGGAGATAATTCCAAATATTGATTTAGCCCTTTTCAAATCAATGCCTGGATACCTATTCGATGTGCTATAATGCTTTGTCTGGTCCAAAAAGGATGCGTTTAAACACGACGCGGACGTAAACGCAAGCTGTATGGCTCTTAGTTTGGGCTGATCTAAAACAGCGATTTTAGAGCGGTTCTGTTTAACAATAGCAAGTGATTTTTGGTCTAGATCTTCGACTATATTTGCAGTTATTATGTGAGACTTTTCAAGAATTTTTCTGTAATCCAAAGGAAAATTATTTTCACAGACTGGCTTAGTTATGACAAAAGTTTGATCACCACCGGCACTTATTGTGAACAAATAATTGGAGCTTTTATCATTTTCAGAAAAAATTTTCGGATTGGCAAAATTAACATTAACCACACTAGGACTAGATATGTTAACATTGGAACCGTTTCCGAGTTGACCATTACCAGCAAGACCGAATGTATATATTCGATTGCTGGAGGCCGAATAGACAATCATGTGACATCGACCACAGGCTATTTGAGTTATTTCACCTCCCATCAGGTCTACAATCTTTCTTGGTAAATATTCATGACCCATGTTGTTATGACCTAATTGGCCGTACATGCCTGCACCAAATGTAAACACTCCGCCATCCTTTCCAAAAAATTTACCACAATTTTTTAATAATTTTTTTTTATTTTTAAAAAAATTACTGCTGTTAGGACAGAGCTGAAATTTTCTCCACAAGAAATAAAGCATGATTTTAAATTGTTGAGTGACTTGACGTTCATTGGAAAAAGCCTTGAATTTGTATCACCAAAGCCCAATTGACCACAGCTTTTAATGGAAAAGGAAAAATCGAAATTTGATAAACCTGTTTCAAATAGATTTTTAATTACTCGTTTCTTCCAAAAGAAAAAATGAAACCACTAACAGTTAGAACCATTGAATGGTAGCCGCCACATGCTATTTGTTGTACTGGTATTCCTTCGATAGATTGTAGATAGATTGGAGTGCTGGTCGATACCTTATTGCCAAGGCCCAGTTGACCATAATCATTTTTTCCACACACATATACTTTACAATCCTCAGTCAGAGCCAAAAAGTGGAAGTAACCACATGCAATTTGAACCACGGGCATGTCATTTAAAACTTTGACATGAGTTGGTTTAGGAAAGAACATGTCATCTTCTGGATTTCCGTCAATGGCACCCCAACAGAACAATTGTCCATTGCTATTCAAGGCAAGCGAAAACGAATGACCAGCACAAATATAAGTAATTAGTTGAGCCTCCAAAGCTAATATTTGTTTTGGTCGTGTTCGCGGTCCATCATGGCCTAGTTGCTCTAGATCATTATTGCCGCATGAGAACACCGTGCCGTCCTCAAGCAAAAATAATGTGTGGTTGAAGCCGCATGCAATTTGTTTTATAGGAGGTTTTTTATCAAAAAATTCATTATGTCTCGGTACATTTATCACTTCTTCTTCGATTCCTCCCAGCCCCAATTGGCCATTTTTAGTGCTTCCCCAGCACAGCATTTTTGTAAAGCTAAATTTATTTATTTTTTAATCTGAATTCGGTTTCTAGACAAAATAATAATTTATTCTTAGTTTCTATTTGAAATACTCGGTTACTAAATTAAGAAAAAAAATGGTAGTGATTTGGTAATATTTCAGACTTCTCGGATGTTCTACTCCTATTGAGAAATTTTTCTAGAAGTTTATTTTTTAGATATTTTTTATTATTAGAGATTAGATAAGTTTTTTTTATTTCATTTGGAAATTGATGGTTCTATTGTTTCTAAGTGCTAAGAAATTTTTCATATTTATGAAAATAAATTCAAAATTTCTTGATAAAATTAACTTGGTTAATGCTTAGTTTTATTATCGAACAAATTGATCATCCTTGATGAAAAAATTTAGATGATCACAGTATTTCTTTAATTTATCCTTTAAAAATGATAAAGTTTCTCACAGTCAATTAAAAATATCTATCAGTATCCAAGTGAAAAAAACATTCAGCAGTCATTAGATTACCATTCGAAATGTTTATGTTTGGTCTTTAAAATTTTTAGTTAAAAAATCATAGCAAAAAAAAAATTATCATCAGAGTTTTTTTTGCTATGAGTTTTCATCAAAAAAATTTTTAGATATCTGAGATATCTAATTAATTTATCCTTGAAAGGACAGTGGTCTTAGAGTGTTATTTTTTAAAATGTTCATTTATTTTGAGCAAGCAGGCTGAAAAGAGGGTTTTTTGCCGCTCGGATAAGCCTGGGGATTTAACTTTCCTAAATTATATTTAAAAAAAAAATTTATTTGAATCATTTGCGAATTATTTTAGCAAAGCAAAATTCAAATAAAAAAATCTCTTTTTTTAATTTTATATTTTTTAATTTTTGATTAACAGCTAACTTCACATACTTAAATTTAAATTCTGAATTAAAAAATTAAATAAAAATGATGATTTTTTTTTATTTAAATAAGTAAATAAATTATTTATACTTAAATTCTTGAAAGAAATAATTACTGTTAGAAAAATTTATGTTATGATTCATCTTATGTTGTTTAGCATCTTTATGAGCTGAAAAATAATTCATAAATAATTTTGATAAAAAATGATAAAAAAGAAAAGACATTTTGCATTTAATTACATCATCTATTAATCTTTATGGTTTTTAATTTTAAATTAATAATTATAATCACTAATAAGATGTTAATTTTTATCTTTTACCTACACGAATATTCAATATTTGTTTTATAAAGATAGTTTTTTTTAAAGATTTAACTTTTGTTTAGTCATTTGTTGTATTTAATTCATTTTGTGTTGTTATGTTTACATTAGCACCTTTGTTACTAAATTAACCAAAACAGTGATATCGAAAATTATGTCGTCATATCGCCTATGTGAAGTTCATTTTAACTTGATAAAACTCGAATAAATTATTAAACAAAAGCATTGCTTTTTGTTGCTATTTTTACCATCTAAAAATACTGGTCCAAAAAAAGAGTCAAATTAAATATTTGAATTAATAAACTTTTTTGATTAAAAATTTAAAAAAATTTCGTGACGACAGTTATTCTCTTAAACTCAATTTTCAGATACGTAGTTACACTAATTTTTATAAAAAAAATTTGTATTAGCTGTAAAGAATAACTTCCTGATTGATTCTCAAATAAATGAAAAAATTGTTTTAAAGTTTATTTGTTTAGATAACAGTAATTTTTTTTTCATTTTCCATTTATAAAATTAAAATTGCAGATTGATCTTTTTTATAATTATTTAAAAAATATAATTAAATTTTTAATTATATTGATGAGCGAGTTTCATTCAATTTTAATTTTAATTTAAAATTAAATAATTCGCTTTAATTCAATATTTTATTTTTTTATAAAGCTTTTGGATAATGAAAAATTGAATAAATATGTCTTTATAAATAAATAATGCATATACATGATTTTAAATTTTGTTATTAATGTTAATGATAATAACTTGAGATATAAATTAACTTATTTTTTCCTAGCAAATTAATTAATAGATATTAATTAATTATAATCTGAGCTAACCAAACATATAATCCGATTTTTAAATTTTGGCTGGACCTAAGTAATGATATGATTTAATTAATAGCCTTAAGAGGTGAATTATATATAAAACTTTAAAAAATAGGATCCTAGGAACTTATTCACAAGGAAATACGGTAATTTTGAACAATGTTATGACACCAAAACACCAATAAATGTCATATATAAAAAATTAAACAACAATAAAAATTGAAAATAAAAAAGAAATTATTTGATTTCGGCTGTTAAAAATGAGCTTAAATTTTTTTTGGAATAAAAAATTTTTCAATTAGAAATAAGTTTATAGACATAGCTTTAATTTCATAATTCAGAATTAAAATTCCTTAACTACTTTTTTAAAATAATTAAAATATGCACGAAATAGTTTTAAAGCTCTTACATATTATTACGAAGCAAAATATTCGAGTTAAGCTATATGCTTCCATGGATGCGGTCTTATGTGACGTTTCTTTGTGCTCTAGGCTTATTTGCTAACACCCTGTATATTTTAAATTCGCAATTAATTTCAATAAAATATTGATAAATAATTTGTTTTATAACTAAACCATAATTTGAAGTTTATTTGAGGTATGAATTTTTTTTAATTTAAACTTTATTTTAACAAGAAATTGAGAACACTGAGTCTAGGTCTGATTGATAATAATTCTATTTACATTTGAAATTTATAAAACTAATGATATATATTTAAAAAAAATATTCTATCTAGAATTTAAACAGTTCAATAAACGTAACTTGTGACCTGTATTTTTTAATAGATTTAATTTAAAAAAGCGAAAAAACTATAATTTTCTAATATTTAAAGTTTAACCCTCTAACAATTATAAATAAAAAAAAACATGAAAGTTTTCATTAAAAAACATGACCTATTTTTTAAATTAGAATAATCGTTCTAAAATTGTTTAATTTTTTAGACAAGAAGAAAAAATATGCTTTGTGATATATTGTCTGACTTAAAAAAGTATCAAAGAAATCAAAATTTGATTAAAATAAGTATTATTTTTATATCGATTTCGAATACAAGATATTTGATTATTGATGATTTTTAATTATTGATATTTCATTAAGACAATTGATGTAAATTTAATAAATTCAAGTATATTAGAAGAATTTAAGTGAAAAAGATTCATTAGATATTTTCTGAAGAAGCATTAGCTCGGTTAGTTCTGGGTTTGTCCGAATGACTTACGGCTTTGTTTAAACCCTATTGTTAAAAAGTTACCATATGTTTATAAAAAAGACTATTTTAAAAAATAAGATTTCAAAATTTAAGTAAAATAGTTATTTATATGAAAATTTTATGTTAAAACGTTTAAAAGCAAAATGCATCGTAAGGTGTCTCGATTCTTTTAAGATAAATAATAAATAATTTAGAAGTATTTTTTTTAATTTTACAATTTGAACCAGATGATTTTGCTTTTAAAAAAATTCCTAACTTATTAATAAGCTTTTCAGACATTTTATCAGCTGTCTCTAACAAGCATTTGCTTGAAGCAGACTGCAAACAGGCTATTTGATTGCATTAGCTTTAGAGAAAAATTTTTCGTGATTTTTTGAATAAAAATATCATCTTACTTATTTAATTTGCTTAAGAGTAACTCGAGAGCTTTATAAAATTTAACCTTGGGATCACAATTTTTGGATCATTATTAATACTTGAGACAATTTTTTTAAAATAAAATAAAATTATCATTTCTTTTAATAATTTGAAGTAAACTTAGGCAAAATTAAAAAGCAACGATAGATCTAAAAAAATGTTATATTTGAATTTAACAAAATTTTAATTATTGGTTTTATTGCCTCTTTTTTCTTAATTTAGAAAATTTTTTTTTACTAATTTAGCGCGATCAGCATTAATTTAAATATTTGTGAAGATATTTATTAAATTTGTTTTGTTTTGATAAAAGATAATTTAGAAAAAATATCAAGCTCCAAAATAGAATAAATAAATTTTTTTAGGAATCTGACTTGAGTATAATATTAGGGTCTATTTCAATAAACAATAAGTTTTATATATTTAAAACATTTAAATATATATGAGGCGCTGGGGCTGTTTTTAGATAGAATTCAGGAAATTAAAACAAATACCTTGAACTTTTTTAAAATTTTCAATTGTCAGGCTATTAAAATCGAGATTTTATTTTTTTTAGAAAACCTAGAAATTTGATTAAATTTTGACTATAAATTCCTTTTAGCACTAATTTTACTTTTTTATCACCAAAAAATCTCACTTTTCTAAAAATACTTTTATGAAACAAAATTACTTCTTGCAAACAAAATAACTTCTTGAATAAAATTACTTCTTTAATATAAAATTATTTAAAAAAAATGATTGATCTCGAAGAGACATTCAATGAAACATCGATCGAAGATAAGAGCTTATCTGCTAACGAAATAGGCATTAAAATTGAAAATCAAACTAACAACTCCAATTCTTTTAAGTTTTTACTTTTTTTTTAATTTTTTTTAAATATTTTTTAATTATTTTTAATTTTTTTTTATTTTTTTTAAATTATGTTTTTATAAAAAAAAATTTTTTCGTTATTAAAGAGAATTTTTTTAAAAAATCATTTTAATTTTACCTAAGTATTTTTAGACAAAAAAAGAACTATTATATCACATGAGTATTTGTAGAATGCTAAGAAAAATTTTAGAAAAATGATGATTTTTGGTGATAAAAAAATTCTAAGCCTTAAATTTTATTTCAATTAGAAAACCTATTGGTCTAACAAAGATAGTTAAAATATTCAATGCTTTTAGTTTTGAATAAAATGAAAAAATATAGAACTAAATTTTTTATTTAATTAAAAGGTTATTCATCAGACTCATTATCACTGTTAGCACCAAGCAAAACAGGAGCTTCCGGTAGATTATCTGATCTTTGTCTTTTGGCTCTTCGGGCTTCTTTATCTTTGAGCCTTTTTTCTCGGTGGTCGCGTTTGACTCTCTGTCTATATAATTGTTTATCATATACATCCTCGTTTTGGAGCATTTTTCTAGCCTCTTCTATATTAATTCCACTAAATTCAGCTTGGTTACTTTTTTTGTCTAATTCATCGGCTAATTGATCTGTCAAATTAACTGACTTCGGTACATTTATTCCATCAGCTATTCGATTGCCATCTTCATCAAATAGAACTTTTTCATTTATTTTTATATTCTTTTTTTTAAGTCGTTTGGCTACTGCAGCCTTAGATTTTACTTTGAATTTTCTAGATATTTGAGTATCATCAGGCGTGCCTTCGCTATCTGTTGATATACTGACATTTTTTTTAACCGTGAACAAAGAGCCTGCTTCTTCGTCATTTTGCGTAAACTCGGCAAAATTTAATGGTTGCTTAACTTTTTTGATAACTAATTTGTTATCGATTAGCTTCTTTACCACTTTTGTTTTTTCGGTTTCTGTACCAGATGCATCTGTGTCTTCTTCGCCTTGACTATCTTTCATTTTGATTATTGATATTTCTTTATTGGATGTTTTATTTTGATTTTTGGCAAGTCGAATTTTTGGTGCTACCACTAATCCCAATGATGATGAAAATTTTACCAAGTCTACATTTTCTATATCAAATATTTTTTTATTACTCATCAAATAGATCGATCTCATATACGCTTTGAGTGCCTAAAAAAATTTTGAACATGACAATTAATTCAATATAAATGAAGCTGGATATTAAGTTAAAGACTAGTTTAACTGAAATCTATTTTAGATCAATTTAAGTGATGTCCAAAAATCTGTGAATTTTCTAGTAAAATTGAATCTAAAATTGAACATGTTTTTGGCAACTTGAAGTTCATGATCATAATCAAATGATCAAAATCTTAATAAAAATGCTCAAATTAGTTTTTTTTAATATTATTTAAATTAAACATAAGATGTTTATTATTTTAATTGTAAAAAAACAAATCTTTTTTTTTCTGATTGATTTTAAATTGAATTTTCTAAAATATCTATTTGAAAAGTTTAAAGACAAATTTAAAATCCATATTAAGGTATCCAAATTATGGCTTTAAATGATATTTTAATACTAAAAAAAAATATATTACGGCGAACAAAGTTAATTTTTGTCTTGCAAAATTTCAAAATATTGATTAAGATTTTAATTTACTTTAGACAAAAATTCATATAATTTTCTATCTTTAGAATAGATTAAACAAATCATGTTTAATAAAGTTTAGTAAATTTTTTTTTTGAAAAAAATACCTTTTTATTTAAATCAAAAACAAAAAATTTTGATTTGAAATTTAAATTTGATCATGAACTTCAATTTTCCCATGTTTTTGATCAAAATTTTCATGAAAAAGAAATTTAAATTCTTACAAAAAATTACTTTCATAATCAATTTAAAAAAATTATTTAATTTGCCTTTTGAATTTATAAAGTGACTAAATTTCAAATTCAAATAATTTAAAATTAGAAAAACAATTCAAATATTTTTCTAAATTTAAACAGAATATGGTTATAGGAAAGGAATTAGGTTATATTAAAAACTAGAATTTTGAAAAAATGAATAATACTAAAAAAAATTATTTTTATCTGAAATGAAAATAAATTAAATCAAAATCAATCAATTTTTCTTACAAAAAAAAACAAAAAACTAAGAAAAACATCTTAAGTCAAAGTCTTGACTTGACTTTGACTTTTAATCAAGCCTGTATTTTTTTTTTAAATAAATAGTAAAATAGAAAATAATTTTATTTTCCGATTCTAAATTTAGAAATTTTAAAATTTTCGAAATAAAAATTTTAAATATTTAGCTGTACGCAGGATTGAGACTTCAAGATTACACAAAACTAATCAATGAGAGAAGTCAAAAGAGATTAAACTTATTTTTTTTTGCATTTATATAATTTTATGTATATTCCCATACATATTGAAGTATTTTTTTATACTAAGTAAAAACAGGTTCACAGGACTCTTACTAAGCAAAATTTAATAAAAGTTCTTTTAATTAATAAAACATATTTTTAACTGTTAATTGATCATCATTTATCACGATGAAATTTTAACTTGCCATAAGAAGTTAAACATTTTTACTTACTCGTTTAGCTGATTCCTTAAGTTCGACATCACTTGCACATATCGACTGAAGTTTAGAATCAATATTTTCAATTCTTTTCATATTAACTCTTGAATTAAAAAAATTACTGATAAAAAATTCCATAAAATTAGTAAAATAATTTTACTCTATTTTTGTGATTGGTATTTTTTTAGCCTGCAAATCATTGATCATTTCAGTTTCTTCAAATGGAGTTAGCACTAGAATACCTTGACCATCTTTCTCATATCTGGCAGTTCGACCGACTCGATGAATGTAAGTGTTTACGTCAGGTGGACAGTCCATTTGTACAACCCAGTTTATGGATGGAAAATCAAGACCACGAGCAGCAATATCTGTTGCAAATAAAACAGCTGATACTTTTCTTACATACTGGTCATAAATTTCCATTCGTTTAAGCTGATTCATTGTACCATAAAGTGCCAAAGTGGTCATGCCGGTTTGTAAACGAGTAAGCGCCTCATACACATATTTCACTTGTTTACAACTCTGGAAAAAGACAATAATTTTTTGGTTCAAATGATTGCGAATAAACGACCATAAGAAGCTTATTTTATCATGGGTATCACATACTACATAATTTTGTACCAAATTCTGCGGGGTACTTACGGCTGAATTTTCGTGCACAGATACATAAGTAGGATTTTTCAAGCTCAAACGAGCTAAATCTTTGATTGATTTTGTTTGGGTGGCGGAAAAAAGCATCGTTTGACGGCTTTGTGGTAAATTGTCAATTATGGCATTCATGGTCTCGGCAAAACCGAGATCTAGAATGCGATCAGCTTCATCTAGGACTAAAATTTTTAAGTTGTCGCAAGAAAATCCCACAGTTTCGTCCATGTGCTGCAGCAAACGACCCGGAGTACAAATAATTATGTTTGTTTGATTAATTATTTTCAATTCAGTTTTTAAGTCTTTGCCTCCGATTACCAGGCCAGCGCTAAAGTCATGGAATCGGCCAATTTTTTTCAACACCTCAAAAGTTTGATAAGCCAGTTCTCTGGTCGGAGAAATGACAAGGACTCCAAGTCCATCCAATTTAGTCCATTTGGAAGAATATAAAGTCTCAAGTATCTTGAAATTGTCACATTAATAGTTAGCTATTTAATAAATAAAAAAATTACAGGTATCAAAAAAGCTAATGTTTTTCCACTGCCAGTCTTGGCTGCTCCTAGTAAATCATATCCTTTCAAAGCAATTCCTATAGATTCACGCTGAATCTCAGTTGGTTTATTATAGTTTGCTTTTTTAAGGCCATCTTTAGTTCTTTTTGACAATGGAAAATTATCAAAACTTTCTATTTTACTCGAATCTATCTAATTTAAAATTTTTTAAGATGCATTTTTTTTCGTTTTTCTGACCGTATAAATTTTTTACCTCTTCATATAATGGTGCTAGTTGACTTATTTCTTCATCGATTTGTTTCCAGACGGGAATTTTTTTTGTAAAATTGGGCTGAAATTTTTTTTTGCTATTTTTGTTAAATCTATTCTTTTTTTGTCCATTATGGGGATATTTTGAATGTTCGGAACTCATTTTTTCAAATAAAAAATTTAAGAATTTTATTTTACTTTTTGAATATAATAAATAAAAATAATTAAATGCATAAATAAAACGTGAGCGAAAATTTTATTCAAATAAAACAAAGTTAACTTTAATTTTCTCTCTTAAATCATCGAGTTTATAAAAAGTTTAGAAAAATAAGTTTTTATTTAGAAGCGTCCATTTTCTTTAAATCGTTTTTCCATTCGTTTTTTGACTACTGCCAACATTTTTTGACTTTTTTCCCTCTTTTGCTGGTCATTCAAATCGTCCCATTCATTCTGTCCCAAATAGTGCCCGAAAACCTCCATTTCTGCAGCCTTTAGATCTTCTTTGTGGATTTTAAGATCATCAACAGTCAAGCTGTCCAGGAGCTTATTATTTTCACCTTCACCCTCCGAAACTTAAGAAAATTTTAATAAAATTTATTTTGGTTCATTCACATGAATATACTTTTTGCCACAGAATATTTGAGTTTTAGCAACAAATCAGCCACAGGTTGTTGAATTGTATTATTATTAGACAAAATATATTTTCGGTCTTCTTTCGGTTTTGGAGGTTCTACTGGCTCTCGGTCAGAAGGACGAATAATTTCTTTTGGCTTAGATAAAAATTTTAAAACAAAAATTTTGAAAGTTATTAAATTTTTACTGGTCTTTTCCTAAGCTCTTCAAGCTCACGCTTAAGACGCTCAACTTCCTCTTTAGCTGCTCTTTCAGCCATTATTCGTCGAGCTATTTCAGCTTTTAAGGCTTCATCTGCATCATTTGGACTAGAAAAAAATTAATTTAATTTATCTAATTAATTTTTTTAATTCTTTTAATCACATTCGGGTCTTGGTTGTTCTCCGTGGTATTATGTCTTGGTGCCAGTGTTCCCAAGGCTGAAGACGGCCTACTGTTGGATCTATTATTGGTCCAACTCGAGAACTGGCGTTCAATTTTGTTTGTAAATTTCTGAAGAAATATTTATTAAAAATTGTTTGAATTTGACGAGTTTGAATAAAATTGGTCTGATTTTTGATGCAATCATTGAACATGTCCAGATTATTTACGGACATAAGCTGGTCTCTTAGTAGCATTAGAATAATAGCTGTTATAATTGGTATAAATTCTTCGTGGTAGCCGACCACATCTAGGAAAAATTTTAGACTTTGCTTACAATTTTATATAAACTTACCACTTCCAATTGTGTACTGGTCCCACACAAACATTAGCGCATGGAGATTCAGATAGCTGGAAAAAAGGCTTTTGATTAATGGATTGCAGCAAACTTTCATTAGAACCAGATCAGAGCTAGCTAAAATTAGATAAAAAAATTAAAGTTTTTACAAGTGTTTTTTCAATAAATTTGAGATGCCAAGTGCCATGATTGTATTTAGTTATTTATGAAGAATATTTGATTTTTTAAACCTGCAAATCATTAAATGTTTTAGGTTTGAGTAGGAACCCCAGTTATTTAAAAAAGAAAAATAATTAAAGTTCAATTTAAATTGTTATTCGAGATAAAATAAATCAAAAAGTTAGATTTTATCATTATTAGAAATTAATCTAATAAATTTATAATAAATGCAGAGTTGTTTAAAAGTCTTAAAAAAAAGTCCAGATTTTTTTTTTTCTAAGTCAAGTTCCGAACTTCAAAATTTTTTTTTTCAAAAGTTCTAATGCAATAGACTTGCCGTATATCAGAATTTTCTTGCAATTCTAGCATTAAAGTCTTCACAATTCTTCTTCAGTTTTCAAAATTTTAAAGTCCGGACTTGGACTTTTTTTTTTAAATTAAAGTCTTTGCTCGGACTTTTGAAAAAAAAAAAAAGTCCGGACTTGACTTGAGACTTTTAAACAACTCAGAATAAATGGATAATAATATTAACCCTAACAACTAATAGACAGGAGGAAAATCAGTGGGAAAATCTAATGACATCTGAAAGGTCGAATTTAGGCTTTATGGAGAATCGATCAATAGATTCAGATTAAATATTTAAAACTCGAAAAAAGTGAGCTAAACAACCACACAGTTCACATAGAGAAGCGAAAATTAGCCCTCTGGCAAGCTGAAAAGCTTGGAAATTTTAAAAGGCTGCTCTAAAAAGATATTCATATAAAACTTATGTCTCACTAATCCATTTCAATGGAGTCGAATCATTAGGAGAAGTCTAAATGCCTCGAGGCGATTCGAAGACAATATGCTCAAAAGTTTTTACAATATACTTTGTTATGTATAATTAAAAAAATAATTATATTTAAAATAAAATTAAAAAAAAAATTTTTACTTAAAAAGTATTATTAATAAAAGCATTCTTAATAAAGGTATTCATTTTATTAGCATGACCTTATGTTAGGATAATAAAACTATTTATTGAAAATATCAGAAAAAAATGAATGAATATCATACCTAATTTAGGAGGCAAGTTAGAAAAAAATCTAATATAAAAAAAATTCTTACAATTTTTACTAGCTAAATTTTTAATATAACTTAGCAATGACATGTCATGTTGATCCAAAATATTAATGACCTTCTTTATATAAAAATCCAATTCAGAACTTTCATTCTTAAAAGAAAAATAATAGATTTTATTTAGAAAATTACACGGTATCATACAAAAGGATTATTAGAACTAATGATGGCATTCGGTAATGTTTTCACAAATTGAATGTAAATTTCAATGAGCAAAGCCATCGATCTTTCACTCGGACTTTCATTTCTAAATTAATATAAGATTAAAATTTTAAGGAATATCTTTTTTTATCTTTTTTTTGTTTAAATTACTTCAAAAATTCCGGATGATGTGCATTTACGATTGGTAAAGCATATAAATATTCCCATTCGTACAAGCTGCGTTTTTCCTTAATCGTTGAATGATAATATGATAAAATACCTTTTAGTGAATTTGATATACCAATTGATCCATTCATTTCTTTAAATGTAGCCTCTGAATTTATGATACTATCACATTTTCGCTGAATTTCAGCATCTTGTGGTGAAAGGCACAACTTAGGACTCTTCTCTAATTTTTGGAAAAATAATTTTCTTTCATTGGAATTGGAAAAATATAGCTGCCAAGTCAGAAATCTAATCGGCTGGGGAATTGACTGATTTAGAAAGACCTTTAATTTGTACTTTTGCTCCGGGTTTTTTCTCAAAAGAGTAACTATTCCTTCCGCTGTCGTATCGAGAACTAAATCAGTTTTAGTATCAGCTAGGCTTTCTTCAAGCATCTTACGAGCTACTTGATTGTTAACAGTTTGATCAAGTATATAAGAAAGCTTGGACTGTAAATTCTCGTAAACACGGCCACCATCCGAACTAGCTAGTGATCGAGCGGCTCTTTCTAGTATTAAATTTTTTTCATCTTCAGTTAATTCGGAAAAATAACTTATATGGCTTTGGGATAAATGTTGATCAACTGCATCATAAATGTGTTTGCTTAATTCGCCCCATTCCTGAAAAAAAAATAAGATTTGGTTTTGATCTTATCTTTAAAAAGATAATTACATTAGATTTGGTCGCATCTTCTCTTACATCCGTTAACCAGGATGGAATTGTATGTTTATTCAGAGCCATTTTAAAATTAAAATTCTTTAATTGATGAGTAAATTTTTATTATAATTTCAGTTCCAAAATTCGAATAACTATAGAAACCTGAATTTTTTCTAAAAAAAAAGCTTTTCTTTTGAATTATTTTTCAATTAAAAAAAAAAGTTATTGAAGTAATTCTTTTGTTTTAAAAAAGAGGAAAACTTCTAAATGGATTTATTTCTTTCAAAAAAAACATTCATTGCAGTTTGAATCATTTTAAATAATTAGTTGAATTATAGAATCGATTTTTCATAAATTCTCAGAGGAGCAAAAAAAGCTTTTCAAATATCTTATTGAAAAAATGGAATAGTTTTTTGATACCTAAAAAGCCCGTATAGCCGAATGGTTTGTGTGTTAGTCATGCAAGCAGAGGATCGAGGGTTCGAAACCCGCTGAGGGTGAAAAAATCTTCAAAATATCTCTGCAGTACGGGACGAATGTTTAAACCCCTTTCATCATAAAAAATAGGGGTACCGGTTTCGACTGGGTAATAATAGCGGTGTAGATGACCAACTCGATGCAGTTACCTCTGTGTCAGGTCGGAGCCGTAGCTCAAAAAGGTACAGGAAAAGGAGATGAGCTCCTCCCCATTATCCACTAGAATAGAAAGGGACATATTATTATTTTTGATACCTACAATGCTTTTTAAAAAAATCTCAAAATAAATATTAATTTTTTTATTTTATTTTGGCTTTAACTTTACGAATTTTACTTTTTGAACTAACAAAAAAACTAATTGAATGACAATCATATTTGCTAAACTGAATATTTAATAATTTTGGACTTACAAAATTAACCGTATTTACCGACTACAATAAACTAATAAACTAATTATTTAAATGAAAAAAAAAATTTGAAAGATAAAAAGAGTTAATTGCCCAAAAAATAATTAATTCAAAAATTAAATTAAAAGTAAAAATGACTCAATTTTTTAAGATTTTTTAACAGCTGGACAATAAAATAGATATTTTAAGCCTAATTTGAAATTTAATGTCAAAGAAGCGTTATGAATAAAATTTAATTGATTTACTTGGTTAAATTTGGGTTCTGGTCTGTTATGTGACTAAGTGAGTCAAATGTGTCCTGATATCTCATGTCAATTTTGGTGACTAGAGATTTTTTGTCGTGTCACATAAGCTTGGGTCATATATTTGGTGACCTAAGATATGAAATATTCACTATTTTATTTATCACCAAAATATTCAGTTGGGTCATCAAAATTTAGATGAAACATTAATTATATGAGTAAAAAAATTTAATTTTTAATTTTTTAAAAAATTAATCAAAATATTTGATCCTATTGTTAATCATTTAATAAGATATTTAATTTTATTTTATTTTAGTAAATTTTTTTTAATTCATGTTTTTGAATATCCTAAAATTAAGATAATTAAGAAATCAAAACCTTGAAAGATGAACAATACATGACCAAAAATTATTATTAACCATTTAACAAAAAAAGAAAATTAAATTTAAAATGAGTTTTATATGGACATTTGTTCAATAATCATGAGGAAAAAATTCTAAAAGTCTTTGTTAAAATTATTAATCAAGAGAGGTATAATTCCTTATAAATTATTCTATAGAATTTTTTTAGAAATACAAAATTATATTTTGTAAACTTGATGAATTATTAAAGGATTTTAACAATAAAGGAATAAATCATTGAATTTTTTAAACTGAGCATTTAAAAAACCCACATCTTTGAATTAAAAATCAACCTTAAAATATATTAGATTTCAAAACACCAAAATAATATATGAGTAAAACATTTTTTTATTTTACTTATAAAAGTGATCAAATATAAAGCAAAGTAAATAATGGAAAGAAATGAGACTCGGTGACAAAATCATTTTTCAACATTGTTAAAAATTCAATGCTTAGACTAAATAACTTTTGCAATAAAAATGGATATGGCTAGAATTTTTAAGCTAATATAATTTTTACCGGTTTTGAAAATTTGTGGTCATTTTATATGGTTTAATGGTGGAAATTGGGTCAAATCAAACCTCAAAATGCTAAATTAAAATAGTTCTTAAGTAAATTTATCTTATTTAAGACTTGAAAAATCAATTTTTAAAGTGCTTTATTATTCTGTTAAAAAAATTAAAAAAAGTTCAAAGAATTATTGATTAGGCTTTGACGCAAAAGTTTTTTGAACTGCATTTAAGGCCTAGTTTGCAATAATCGTCGGATTGAATGCAACTTTCTCCTTCATTTCGGTATCTTTCACACATATTCGTATGTTTATTACAAAATTCACCTTGTTGACATGGCATGCCGTTAAAGCATTGATAGTTCATTTTTACGCAAAATCCTAAGCTAGGATCGCATTGATAGCCTTGTTCACATTTAACCATAGAACATTTGTCTATGTTAAATGAATTAGGCAGACAATATCCTTTTATACAATACAAGTTTTTATCCGCATTGCAAGTAATTACCTCATTTCCTATATAATCCGGGCATTTTTGACCAAGTTCCATATTTTTCATGCATTTCATATAAGTTGGACTACAGAACATGTCAAAACCACATTTGTCATTTCTAGGATCACATTCCATATCATACATTCCTGAATTGTCAACAACACAAGTGCTGGTAGTAGGATCCATAATTGTTCCTTCTCCACACCATACCGGACAAATAACCATTCCGGTTGAAAGATTGCATCCGATGAGAAAAACTAGAGCTGTAATAAAAAAAATTAAACTAACATGAAATTACTTTAGTTTTTAATATTTACTTGGAATTAATATTTTATTCATTTTTAAAAAAAAAGTTTTATGACTTTATCTTCAAAGTTTCAGTTATTTATATAAATATTAATGAAGCAGAAAATGTCAAAATTGATTTTTATTGTTATTTCTATTAGTAATAAATTTGAAAATGATTCCATCAAAAAATTTTTTTTGTTTAATTAAAAGTTTTAAAAATATACTGTAGATAAATCAGATCGCTAATTTTAAAAATTAATTCAATAATTAATTTATCAAAAATCAAACTAATGTAAATTAACCTTATTTTGTATTTTATTTTTAAATTTTTAAATAAACGAATAAAGGAATATTCAACTTGACATTAATTTTTGAATTCATATATCGAATTGTTTATTTTTTAGAGAAACGAAAATGAATCTTCAATTTATAATTTTAAATTTTGTATTAAAGTTTTTATTTAATGATGGACTAAAGATTCGCTTCAGTGATCTAAATCCTTGTCAAAAGGATCATTATTACAATACGGATCATATGGCTTGCGTATACGATCCACTCTATGCAAATCAAAATTGTGATACCTTAGAGGACAGATGTCCCCCAGACCAGTTTTGTAGTCCAAATTTTTTGAAATGTATTCCTTCTCTTGCTGAAAAAAGCCAATGTGCTGAATATTTTCCCATTAAACAAGTCATTTTATGCAATAAAATAGATAATTTGTATTGCTTTAATAATCGCTGTCAAAGGGCTTTATCAAATGCTAGTTGCTCCAAGATGAATTGCTCTTGGAATGAGGTTTGCAATCCATTAAGAGGTGCTTGCGAGAGATTAGTTAGAATATTTCACTGCGATCCGAGCAAAGACTTGTGCTACCTAAATTCAGATTCATTTTGTCACCCACGAATGAAAATTTGTGTGAATTACCTAGCTGAAGGAGACTTTTGTGACCATGCACACGACTTTTGTAACAAAAGAAAAGGCTTAGCTTGTTCAAAGAAGAATTTTTGTGAAAAAATTGACTAATTCGTCTTTTGACAGGATAATTAATACTAAGACATAATAATTTAATAGATTTAACCCAAATAGAATTCTCAAAGGAAAAATAGTTTTTTTTTTAAATAATTAATCTCAATAAAAGTTTAAATCCTGTTTTATTTTTCTAATTTTTTAAAATGAAAATTAAATATTACATTTTATTTGCGAATCTTCTTAACAGTCTTTTTTTACATGGTAATACTTGGTCAAATTCTAGCGATAATCTTAAAAAAGAACATTGGAAAAAATTTATTGAAACAAAGGTAATTGTTATTCAATTTTATTTTATGCTTAATCTTTTTTTTTAATGTATTTTAATTATTTGAAATAATCCTTTTCATCGACTAAACTTAAAAAAAAAATTTATAATAAAAAAGATAAATCTAAAAGAAAACAGTAATTTTTTGTTCATGAATCATTCATTGTCAATTTTACAAAAATATGAGAAACGTTCACCAATGGCAAACATCGAGATGGTTACTGAACTAATAAATAACATTAGCAATATAAATGCAAGAAGTGAACAATTCGATGCTGTAATTAAATAGCTTTTAAATTTAATTAAAAACTAATGCATTATTTAAAAGGGTAAACTTGAAGCGGACATTTTTGTAATGCTATTAAGTGAAGTCATTGAACAAGCAAATTATTTGAGAGCTGAAAAATTATTGAATTCAACCCAAAAGTTATTTAAAAAATAAATCTTTTTTAATTTTAAGCGAATTAATTTTTTTTTGATTTAAGAATAAGTAAAAGTTTTGAAAGATTCATAACCAAGTCGACTATTCCCGAAAATTATGTAATTAAAACAGAAAATTTAAGCGTACTTAGTCTAAGACTTAACAAATCTGAAAAAACTGTAAATGGATTTGTAAAGAAAGTTAATTCAAGCGAGATAAATTCAGTTGATAGTTTAATTGATTCTGACCAAGTTGAAGCATCAGCTGCATTACACATAAATCTTACCAATTTGACTTATTCTAGTAAATTTTTTTTTCAAAAAATTAAAATACAAATTTTAATTTAAGATGAATCCTTTCGAATATCTTACGCAGTATACAAGTATTCTGTTCTATTTGATCTTAAATCATCTGTAATTCAAATTAATGACAATTGTTCTACAATAAATACTAGTCAGATCATATCTAATGTAGTATCTATAAGCTCGAATGAAATCATTGCAGGCTCAGGCTATGAACCGTTTGTTTTTGCCAAATTTAGAACCTTAAAAGTAAGATTCATTTTTTTCAAATCGTTTAAAAATATTTTTCTCTATTTTATTATCAAAATCTTATTTTTTAAATCATTATTATCAAGTCTCTAGATCAGATAGAAATCCACTTTAAAAATTTTATAACTCGAAAATATTAATAGTATAATTTATTTGAAATAAAATTTTAAGCATTTTAGCTTCACTTTATTTGATTACTTCTTTTAATCTCTTTACCAGAAAATAACATTTGTTGATTTGAAAATTATTAATTAAGACTTTTTTGAAATCAATAAAGATATTTAATTCAATTAATTTTTTTGCTTGAAATTTAAATAAAATATCATATAATTGCATTTTACTAAGATGAATTTTCTTCGAATACCTATGAATAAATACTTTTAAAAAATATTTTGAATTTTAAATACCTAAAATATTTGTTTTTTTAACGTCGCACTAAAAGCCCATGAATTTGGTTTTGGTGCCTCGAAAAAATTGAATTTTTGAAGGCTTAAGATAGCAAAGATGAAAATCTATGCACCTGGAAGCCAACTTAATGACGAAATTTTCAATTTTGATTTTTTAAGTAAGTCGAAAAAACTATTTTTTTAATGCAACAAAACCAAATTCTTGGGCTTTTAGTGTGATGTTAAAAAAAATATTTATGGTTTATTATCTAATTTATAAATTCGAATTATGACGCCTTCAGAATAAATAAAGATATTTTCAAATAATAAGAAAAAGTTTAGATAAATTTTTTTTTAATTATTTAATTAAATTTAAAGCTAGTCTTGATAATCAAAACTAAATTTGTATTTAAGCTTTAGTAAAATTAACTAATGCAAAATTGTTTTAAATTGTGTTCTTTTATGTATTTAGAATATGGTTATTTTTTAACCTACAGTATCAACAATAATTTTTTTTTAAAAATATAATAAGCCAATTGGAACAAATTCGTTAAATAATAAGGCAAAAATATTGAAAGATAAAATATCTAAATCAAATTAATAATCAAATCAAATCAAATCAAATCAAATCAAATCAAATTAAATAAATTATCTTTTTAAAGTTAGCCTTTTATTTTAATTGTGTCATTATCAAAATAATGTTATCTTAATATTTTCCAACTAAATTAGATTAATTAATCAAAAAATTGGTTAAGCAAAAAGCCAAATATTGAAATCATGTCAAAATCAATCCACGATTTGAATATTTTTATTGAACTTTTGTATTTTATGACTAATTTTCCAAACTTCAATTAAGTTTTTTTTTAGTGTTTCATTTATTACTTTATCCTACGAAAATTACAGCATTAAATAATTTAAAACAATTAGGTTTTTAAAGAATAAATTTAGATTTATATTTAAAAGACTCATTCATACAGTAAATCAATAGAATTTGGATTTTTTTGCCATATTTAAATATTTTATTTTTATTTTAGTCAGCTGAAACATGCGTGAACAACTTGAGTGAAAAAATCAAATTCAAATGTGTGTTTTGGGACTACAAAAAATCCGAATGGAGCACCAAAGGATGCATTTATTTTTTGTCAAAAGAAAATTTACATGCTTGTCAATGCAATCACTTAACTAATTTTGCAATTTTAATGGTAATGTATTATTTACTGATTATCAACGTATTAATCAATAAATTCAAAAAAAAGTGATTTTTAAATCTTTTTTAATTTTCAGAGTTTAGATACGGAAACAATATCATGTAAATTATGCAACACCATACTCAAGTATTTGACTTATGTCGGAAATTGTATGAGCATGCTTGGTCTTTTATGTACCATAGCAGTTTATCTAAGTGACAAAATAAAGTATTTTTAAATTAAATTAATTAAATTATTCTTTTAATTAGATTTAAAAGACGATTGAAGCATCAACGTTTTAATTCAAACGAAAATCGATTTAAACTTATGTTTGATTATTATATTGAAATATTGATCTGCTTGAGTACAAGTTTATTTTTATTAAATCTATTTTATGTTATATTCAGCTTTTTGAAATGGGATGAAAGTTCAAATTCATGTATAGCCATAGGAGTTTTGCTCCATTATTTTCTTCTTGGTTCTTTTAGTTGGATGCTTTCATTATCAATATTACAGTATTTTACATTTAACCGAATATTTGTGACTATTCAGAACTATTTTATAAAAGCATTAATATTTTCTTTAGGTAAATACTTAATTTTTTTATTTAATATATTGTAAAAAAAATTGATACAAGGTGCTCCCGTTGTTCCTATTGGAATCATTTTGAGCATTAATTGGGAACTTTACAAGCATCCTAATTTAACATGTTGGTTAAGTGGAAAGACAGCTATACTGGGTGTGATTGCTCCTTTAGCGACAATCGTTGTAATCAATTTAATTATCTTCGGTTTGATAACCAAAAATCATTGTAAATTAAAAAAAATCTCGGAATCCAAAATGGAGTCGAAAAAAAAAACCGTCATAGTCAGCACTTGCTTTCTAAACATGGGGCTCACTTGGACCTTGGGTTTTATTATGCTAATAGAAATGGGAGAATATGCGCGCTTGGCTTTTGCATTACTATTTTGTCTATTAAATGCTTTTCAAGGATTCTTTATATTTTTGGTTTACATAATTCTATCCAAATCAAGGAGACAAATGCTTTTGAAAAAATTCGGAAATTTGAAATTGTGCAAAATTGTTTTAGAGCTTGAGGAATTCGACAAAAACTCAAAAAAAAATGAAGTTACTAGACAAACAACAGTAGAACAAATTTCAATTTAATTAATTTTTATTTTTTGTAATTTTTAAATCAAAAAAAAAATTATTATAATATTTGTTTTGTTATATTTTGATGTATTTCACTTGAATTAGATAAAAAAATTATCTTTGATTAGTTTATTTCTTTACGAGTTGCTTTATCACTTCCAAAATGATACAAAAATAGAATTTGTCAAAATATTACATGCTCAGACAAATCAGATTAAATGAAACAGCAATTGGATGAAATATTTTTTTATGAAAGAATTTTATTTTATAGTTTAACTTACTGTTGTGAAAAAAAATAAAATTAAAAAAAAATGTTTTTAGCTTTATTATTTTTGTAAATTAGCAAAAACAATAAATGTCCGAAGATCAATTATAACATTAAATTTGTTATAAATTGTTAAATAAATATAAGATCATGAAAATATAAAAAATTGAATTAGTGAATTTACAAAAAATTACACATTATCTTTTAGCTTCTTTAAAAAAACTAATCAATCAGAATGAGGTACTTTCATACTATTATATTTTAATAATTTTAGTTATCTTTACTGTAATTGAAAAAATCTGAAATTATTTTTTTTTACTTGCAAGGAGTTTTTTTGCTTTAAAGATTTGCTTAAGTATTAAAGATTTTCAATAGATTAAAAAACTCATCAAACTCAAAAAATATCGCATAAAACTTTAAAAAATTTTGAAATATATCCTTGTATATCCCGGTATTTACCGTATTTTCTCAAATAAAAGAAAGTTTGGTCATCAAAGGGTTTCTTTTATTTGAAAATTTTTCACTTCAAAAAAGTGACTCAAATAGAAGAATTTTTTCCATTTTTTTTCTTCTAATAGAAACAAAAAAATGCATGTTTTACATGACAATGACTGGTGAATTTTCTTTTAATCGAGACTCATTTTTTGAGAAAAACAACTCAAATAAAGGCAAATTTTTGCCTCAAATAGTAGCAACTTTCTTCTATTTGTGGTTACTTCTATTTGAGGTAATACGGTAGTATTATCTAAGATATCCTTAAAAATGTTATTCTATTTGCTTTTTTATCTCCTTTCTCATACCATATAAATAAACTCCATCTTATGAATTAGCCATTTAAAAGTGATAAAAAGT
The DNA here is from genome assembly GCA_025491095.1 of Brachionus asplanchnoidis. NCBI lineage: Eukaryota > Metazoa > Rotifera > Eurotatoria > Ploima > Brachionidae > Brachionus > Brachionus asplanchnoidis. Next base: position 4,115,438 of record JAILYF010000010.1, on the reverse strand, counting down.
TTGCAAAAAATTTATTCAATCTCTGATACTTAGACAAAAACATTTATAAAAAAAATAATGATAGTTACGAATATTGCATAAAAAATAAGAATATATTCCACAAAAAATGTTCAATAAAAGGTCAATTTTTTCTTGATACTTTTATTTAGCATATTTTATGTATTCTCTCTTTTAAATTAAATTTTTAAAAAATTAATTTTTTTTTATTTGTTTATCTGTGACAAGCAAAAGCTCCTTCAGATTTAAAAAAATTAAAGTAAAAATAAAATAAATTATTAAAATTATTTAAGTATAGAAGAAAATTAAAATAAATAAATTGAGATAAAGATTGACAGGTTGTACATATCTAAATATTATTGGATTCAACAACAAAAAAAAGAAATCGTAAGGTAGCAATTACTCAAAGAAGTGGAGCACTCGACAAATTTAGACTCGGAAACCTTTTGTGTATTCATTTACCAGTTGAATTATTAGGGGAACAGAATGACTCATTCCCGTACGTATTTTTCGCTCAATTCAAACAATCTATGCATAAAATAAATTATATTTCCTTTACATTTTCATCAAAACAAGTCAAAAACTCGTTTGGTGCATCTAGTGTATTCTTTTATTATTTATATTATTATTTTAAAAGTTTTTGAAGAAGATTGATGCTTTTTAAAAAGGTAATGCTTATCTGATACAAATTCAAAGTTGAATCCTTAATATCTTTTGAAATTGGTTTGTTTAAACAATGATAAGAAAAATTTTTAAACTATCTCATCGGTAGACACATCTTTCTTAAAAGGCAAGGCGAAAAATTACTAAGACTGGGTCTAGGATAATTTGTAAATGCTTATTTACATGTCTGAAAAAGAAAGGATACCAAATTCTTAAATATATATTTGTTAAATCATCCGTTTAAATATTATATTGTATTCAAAGAGTGAATAATCAGAATCAGTACCGTAATCCCTCATTTTTTGTACCTGGGACTCCCAGGTACAAAATATTTTTTTCGTATTTGTACCACGTCACAAATTTTGTTTTTCTTCAAAATTTTGGACACACTTTTTCTGTTTTATACCCGGACAAAAAATGAGGGATTACGGTAATATTCTTTTATTTAATTAAATTTTTTTTTCAGTAGTTTAAATTAGAAACACATTTTTAATGTATTAAATTAGTTCTTTGTGTATATTTTTTTGGTAATTGATTATAATCTTTTAAAAATAAACATAGACAATTTTAGTATCGAAAGAGGCCCTAATCGATTTAATATCTATATATGCTAGTTTATTTTCTATTCAAGTCATTAAAAAAATCAAATAGTTGTTTTTGAAGCTTTGATTTCTAATAGTTTATTAATCAAAAATTGAATTCTCGATTTGTTCTAATACCTTGAATTTTTAATGGATTCTAAAACGATGTAAATTTTCAAGCCTTGTAAGCCTTGCACTATCAAGAATTTCCCCCATCTTTCCGTAGATATTTTTTTCTAACAATTAATAAAAATTAATTTTATTTTAACTTAATATTCAAGTTCCAAATAATCCGCATAGTGAATTTTGGAACAAACAACAGAAACAAAAATTAGTAATAGAATTATCTTTGTTTGTTGTGTCTAAAACTCGTTCTGCAAGAAAAATTGGTGATAAAAACTTTGTATCACCCAAATGGATCTCTGCGAAAAGCCTGCAAGTCTGCAAAGTATTGGTAAATCATTTAAAATAAAATTAGAGAGTTATTACAGAGGCTTAATTTGTATTTTTCAAAGCTTGTATCAGCTGACACATTTAGCATAACTTGTTTTAAACCTAAACAAATTAAGTTAATTAAATTCGATTTTAAATTTTGTTTCTGTTGTTTGTTCCAAAATTCACAATGCCGAAAAAAATCGTGAAACTGAAACAAAAACTAAATAGATCATTTAAATTTTTGGCTTGTAAGATTTTTTTATTTCGAAATTTTAATTAATAAAAAATTAATTTAGAAGGTAACGTCAATTTTTAAAAATTTTAATTTATAATTTCAGGGTTTTATATTTGCGTCAATAATTTAGAGATTTTTGAATTAAATTAGTTGAAACTGTGGTAAACACTAAAATCAATCTCCTAAATTCTTAGATAAACGCAATACGCTCTTGCAGAGCTTTGCAAATTTAGCAATAAAAAAATTTTTGATTCTTGTAAAGGCGATTTAGAGTCTTTTTAATTTTTTGGCGATCTAAATCCATTATACTAATAATCATTTTTAAACAAGAGAACGAAAATCATTTATTTTATTTGTAAATAACAAAGACCTAAATAAGCTACATACTTGTTTATAGCTTCTTTATCCCTAATTTAATTCAAGATCTGACCTCTCTAGAATTTAAGTTCTTCAAAATATGTCAATTAAATGTAGTTTTAAAATTCCCAAGAGACCCATATGGGTAAATTTAATATTAAATTAGACAAAATTAAACTTTTTAACATTTAAGTTGTCTCAATAAGTAATATATTAAAAATATCCAGAAAAATATTTAATAATAATAAACTTTTAAAATGCCATGTCAGCACATTTGATAAAAATTCAAGATTTTATAAGAAACAAACTCTTTTTTATAATTTATGCAATGAATGTTATAAATTTATTTAAGAAAAGGTCTTCTCCTAAGTTCATACTTGATTCTTTATTTTTATTTATTTTACTTTCACTGTTCTTTCTGGTTCTACAATAATTAGAAAATTTTTTTATTTCATTTGAATTTTTGTGATCACCTTTCAAGTGAAAATATAATTTAGAAAATATAATAAATTTTCTATTCAATTCTGATCAGATATTTTATAATTCAAACACATTTAAAAAAAATTTTAAATAATTTTTGTGAAAAATCTTATAAAAATTAAGTCTTTTTGATTAACTTTAATTTTTTTGAATTTAAATGATTATGGTAAATTTAAATCTGTGATGCAAATTAAATTATTGTTAATTTAATCTTGATTCAAAGATTTAATAATTTCATCAAATCAAACAAAACAATTCCTCTTTGCAAGCTTTAAAATTAGGTTAAATCTAAAAAAGTTTTTTTTTAAGAAAATTTTTAACAATAATTTTGTTTAAAAGATTCTATGACAGGCTTTAAACATATGGTTTCTGATATTAAGAGTTGGTTTGATATTCCTCAATAAAAGTATCAGTATTTAAATTAAAATTTAAATAAAAATTTAATTTAATTTAGGCTTATCATATTTTTAGAAATTCGAAAAAAGAAGTAAAAATATTTTTAAGAATTTTTTGATTCTAAAATGATTAATTAAAATCTTTGATACAAATTTTAGTATCTCTTTCAGTACTCTTCTTTTGTAGTAGAAAACCTGTAAATCTTAAGGTCATTTTTTTGTCGTATTAAGAATCTGTTAATTTTTTTTCACAAAAATTCTAAAAAATAATTTAATAAAATAATTTTTTTCATTTGCTTTAGTAATTGTTGTATTATTTTTGGTTCCCGGTTTGGCCAAAAAATAAGAGAACCCGTGCAGTTTTCAACATAATACCGAATTCCTTCGTTCGATTTTTTTGCACCACAAGCTAAGACATGCTTTTAGACCAAGCATCAAAGTAAATCTCGTCCATGCTAAAACATTTTTGATTAAGGCGATGTCTAATAGTATTATCACGGGTTTAGGTCCACATCAAACTCTGAAATTCTTAATTTAATACGTCATCAAGACTTAATTTTAAGACAAAAAGTAAAAATAATTATTATTATTCATTTGGTACATCACCAAGAATTAAGTAAAAAATCTAAACAACAAACTTTTTAATTTGTCACTTAATTAATTCTAAATCTCGATAAAGTCAATTTTTTAGCCTTAATATTTTTTTTACATTTTTATTAAAATTTTACAACAACTATGCCTCACAAGTCCTTGTCTTCTTAATCAAAAATGTTTTAGCATGGGCGAGATTTATTTTGGTACATGATTCAAAAGCGTGTCTTAGCTTGTGGTGCAGCAAAATCGAATGAGGGAATTTGGCTTATACGACTCTTGTTGTCTTGGATCTATTGCATTATGTGACCTTAAAATAAGTGACCAACAAATAATTTAATATTGTCAAATATTTAAAGACTTGGTCACCAAAACATTATTTTATACAATAATTTATTTTTTTAAATTTGGCCAAATTTAAAAAAAAATTTATTGAAATTTGATAAACAAATTTTAATATTATTTTGAAAAAAAAACTTTTGCTTTAGTTTTTTGTTTATTTGTTATTATATTTAAATAAAATTGCCCAATCTAATCCAAATAGTTCGTAGGAATCAGTTAAAAGTGTAAAACAGCATTTAAGTGGAAAAAAAGACCCTTTATCTTTTCCTTTTTTGTGTGATTATTTTAGAAAAAGGAAGAGGCTTAAAGTCTTACATAGCAAGAATTCATTAAATTTGATAAATTAATTTTTTTATTTTAATAAAAATATTCAATTATATTTTTGGTCACTTATTATCATTAGATTAAACAAAATATAAAATTTCAATTTCTTTAAGCTGTTTTTTTTTTCTAAATTGATTTTAATATTTTGTTAAATTACCTATTTAAGTAGGATTCTTTGATCACATAATGCAATAGACCCGTTTTCTTTAGTTGTCAGAGTGTTCAAGATTTTTCAAGAATCTTAATTGTTCTAATTTTCAAGAGATAAAGCTTACAAGCCTTGTTTTTGTTAAGAAAAATGATGCGGACAAATTTGTGTGAATGGCAAGGAAAATAAGATATGCAAGCTAACATTTTGGCAATTTATGTGAACTACTATCTAGTGCACTAATTTATCACACACAGAATTTGAGTGTACACAAAAAAAAGCCCAGTGAACACAACAATCAAAGTATGTTGAGTTTATTTTTTTCTTATCAAGCTTTTGATTGCAGAGCTGAAAATTTCAAATTATAATATTTCAAAAATATATGGATTGAAGTCTTGAGCGAGAGAATGAAGTATAGAACGAATGCAACAATAAAAAAAGAATAATCAAAAATTTCTATATACTACGCATTTTCATTTTGGATTTTCATTTTTTATTATTAAAATCATTCAAGTTACTTAACTAAATTTTTTTTCTCACTGACTCATTAGCAATCAGTGACAGTCGAGAGCAAAAGCCAAAAGCATTGATATTTCTCAAAGCAAAACAAATTGATAAGTGTCATTGAAAAATTATGCTAAAAAGCCATTGCTTCATTCATGGTCCTCCAAGTAAACATGGCTGCTGATAGAAGAAGATTACAGGTTGAAATTGACCGAACCCTTAAAAAGGTCAATGAGGGTGTAGAGGCGTTCGCCGACGTTTGGCATAAAGTAATTTTAGGAAAAAAAAATGTATGTGAAAATTAGACAAATTTTTGTCAAGTTGTCAGTTGTGAGTCGAACCGAAACGCCCAACGCCACAAGCATGAACCAAAAAGAAAAATACGAACAAGAGCTTAAAAAAGAAATAAAAAAACTACAGAGACTCCGAGAACAGATCAAAACATGGCAAAGCTCAAGTGACATCAAGGACAAAAAACCTCTCACCGAGGCTCGAAAACAAATAGAAGCCGTATGCTGAAATTTTTCATATTTTTTTTCTCCCATCTCTTTCCTAACCATTTTTTTATCTAAGCAAATGGAGCGATTTAAAGTAATCGAACGCGAAACCAAACAAAAACCGTATTCAAAAGACGCTCTGGGAAATTCTTACAAATACGATTATATGGATCGTGAAAAAGAGGAAATAAATCAATGGATTCAAACGTCCAATTCCAGACTGAGCTCACAAATTGAAGATTTGGAAACAAAATTGGAAGATCTAAATGCAAATAAGAAAAAACGGATGGACAAAGATGTAAATAAAATTTTTTTTGTTTTGCTCAATTTTTTGAGTGCACAACTAAAGGAATTTTTGTTGATGTTTTTTTTTTATTTTTTTTAGAAAATAGAGTCAACCAAGCATAGAATAGATGTAAACAAAAAGTATATAGATAAATTGGAAAAAATATCCGAAATGTTGAAAAAAAATTCAATTAATGTCAAAAAAGTTAGTTGGTTTATTTTTGTGCAAAAAAGATGTTTTTTTCTTGTGTGTATTGATTTTTGTTCTAGGTTCAAGACATTAAAGATGACGTGGAATATTATGTAGATAATAATGATGATTTGAATTTGCCTGAAAATTTAGATGGACTTGACATTTTTGACGACTTGGATCTTGACAAATACGATTCAAACGGATCAAGTAAGAAATTTAGTTTTTTTGTTTCCAATTGTAGCTACAAAATTTTCTATATTTTCTCTTTTGAAAAAATTTAATTTTTTATATTATTACAATCAATTCTACATTTGCTACATTTTTTCTATTCATTTCATGAAAATAAAATATAAGGTCTTATTAACAAGCTTTGAAAAATTTTTCTCGTTTATATGTTAATCTAGTCTCGAAATAGCACTTTACTAATACTAGAATAGAAAATTTGCTAGTTTTTTTTTTAATTCGAATTGACCTGAAATTTTTCCATCCAAAAAAAGAATGATTATACAATTTTTATTAAGTTTATTTGACGGGTAGCTAATTAAAAATGTTAATAAATTATTTATTAAATTTAATTTCTAAAAAAGGCTAAAAGTGATTTTAATGAAATTTTTGCCCTATAAAAAATGGACTTTTCAAAATAATTCATTTAAAATAAGATAAAATCAACACTAAAAATGTACCGCAGTTTCGGAAAATTCAAGTTTCAGATCAAATTTTAAGATCAAAGCGATTATTTGAAATTTTAAAACTTAGTTAATCTAATGATTTTTATAATTTTTAAGAAATAAATACTAAACATTACTAGACATGTCTATGTCTTATAACAGTTCATTGTCAAATTAACATCAAAATGATTGATCTCTAATTTATTTAACTAAAACAATCAATAATTTAAATAATTAAGGTTAAGTTAATTCAGAAATTAATATTCATTCATTCAAACTAAAATAGTTTTATTTTTCCACTTAAAAAAATTTAAAATTTTAAAATATTAAACAAATTTGCTTTTAAAAGTAAGTTTTATTAAAATCAATTAAGAAATTTAAACCTATTAAAGTTTAATAAAAAGGGATATTTTAAAATTTTAAATATGAAAATAAACTTGACATAACATGTCAAATAATTGCTTAAGAGCAAAATTATTTTTTCTCTATTATTAAAATAAATATTACATTTTATATTTTGATCTTTTGATCTTGATCTCAAACTTCAATTTGCCGCAGTTTCATGTTTTTACACCACTATGGGTGTTAAACGCTGTGAAATTCATTACAAATTGAACAAAATGTTTCTTTTAAAAAAAGTTTAAGCAAATAAAAAATCTATAAAAAAAAAAGCTGGAACAAAATAAGGTTGAGGTTGATTCAGTGGAAAGGCTTAGATAAAAAATATATCTAAATTTACCAAACGTAAATTGAGAATATAAAAATTATAGGTGCTGTGAAATTCACTTTTTAAAAGTTAAAATTCAATGATAAAAAAATTCTCAAAAAAATTTGGAACATATAACAAAATAATGTGTTTCACTCTTTTAACCAAAAATAAATTTTTTTATCGGCCAAAAAAAGAAATAATAAATCATTAATAAAATTTAATTTAATTATAGATTTGATTGATTTTAAAAAAGAAATAAAATATTAAATTTTAAGCAAAAAAAGTGCCGCTTAGTACGTAACAGTATGTTTAAACTTTTAAAAAAAAAAATTCTTTACCTTTTAAATTTAACTTTTAAAAAAGGGAGTTCACAGCACCTTTACCTTTTATATGCTCAGTTTGCTTTTTATAAATTTAGATTTACTGTTTATCATTGTTTTTCCATTGAATAAACCTGAACTCTAAACAAGGCTGCAAGCCTCGCGATCTTGTTACAAGAGAAAATAATTTCTAATTTTCAGGGGCTCGAAATTGTTTTTGTAACTAAAATAATTTTTTTTATCACTAAAATAAATTTACTTTCTAAAAATGCATTTAAAATAACTTTTAACTTAACAACTTTTTTGATTAAAAAAAATTCGTTTCATTTAAAAAACTTTTTTTGACATGAGAAATATTCCCAAAATTATAATATAATTTTTTTCTATAATGCTTGATTTGAGAAGTGAATCCGAAAGTAGTTTTATTGAAATAAATAAAATTAGTGATAAAAAAGAGTGTTTTCAGGTTTTTCAATAAGCAAAAAAAGCAAACATGTTTAAATTGAGCATTTCAAAAATCTGATTGTCAATAAATAAATCTTTTTAAAAATCATAGTTGTTTAAAAGTCCCCAAAAAAGCCCAAGTCCGGACTTTAAAGTATTTAAAAATAAAATAAAACTTCAAAACTTGATTGGCCTCCATAATTACCTCTTGGAACGGAAAAAATCCAGAACTATATTATTAATTTTGACTTTAACTTGTTTCTTAAAAACATGTCTGATTTTAATAAAAAAGTTCGGATTTTTATTTTTATGTAAGTGTAAGTAGCAGAGTTGGTCAAAAGTAAAAGTATAAATTCAAAATCATGAAAAGTCAGAGCCAAAGTTTTGACTTAACTTAAAAAAAAAAGTCCGTACTTGGACTTGACTTGAGTCTTGTGACTTTTAAACAACTCTGCTTAAAATAATCACCAACAAGTTACAAAAAAAATTATTTTAATTTTTGTAAAATTTATTTAGAAAAAAAAAAAAAAATTTTACTAAAATTATTATTTGAAAAATTAAAAAAAAAGTTAAATTTATTCTAAAAACAATGAGAAATTATAACTAAAATTTTTATTTGTAAAATTTTTAAATGCATATTGGTGAACAACGCTAAATTTATTAAAAAAAAATGTACAATTTTTCAAACATTTTTCTAACTAAAGGTGAACAAGAAAACGACAATGATCACAATTCCAATGAAGAAGAAGAAGATGATGAAAACGAAGAAGACGATGACCATCAGACAAATAACCCGCGCAGCAACCAAAACTCTAACCATCAAAGTAGTCACAATAAGGACACTCATGGTAGCCACCAAGAGGAAGATGCTTCTAGATTGTCCCAATCACCCTCATCGTCAAACATCTCCAAGTCCAATTCGCCATCAGTTGGCCTCAACAACTCAATGACAAACATGAATTACGTGCCGTCATCGTCCTCCTCTTCTTCGTCCTCGTCCTCGTCGTCAGCTAACCAGCCTGGTGACGAGCGACGCCGCCACAAATCAGACAACACTGAGCGAAACGAAGCAGACTTGCGCAACCAGCGCCAGAGTAAACGAGCGCCAAACCAGACCAACCCGCGCAACCGAACCAACTCAGGCACCAATCCAAAAAGCTCTTCAGCCAACACGAACCCTAGTGCCAATGTAAATAATGAACCCGCAAGTCAACCAACTACGACGACTCCGCCACCGCCGCCGCCGCCATCCCAGTCACCGTTCGCCGCAGTCGTCGCCGGCACCAAGCCCAAGACATACTCGAGTCACGTCAAGCCAAACGAGGAACAAGACCAGGCGGAATCGGAGAAAAAAGACCAGGAGAACATCAACCCAAACATCAAGCAAATAGGAGACAGTGCAGCGTTCACCAATGTGCCAAGCATGCCAGCAGACAACATGCTGATTAATGTGGCCAGCCAAGACCAGCGCAAGCACTTGAGTGACGCGTTTGCTGCCCTATTGTCCCAGCAGCAAACAAACCAAAAACAAGACATCAATCTATTGCTGCAGCAGACCCAGCAAATGCAGCAGAACATGTCGCCAAACCAGCAAGCCAACCAAGAGACATTTATTCAGCCGATATTGGGAGTGGCGCCGCTGGGCAAAACACAGTTGACCAAAGAGCAAAATCAACATTTGGCCATTTTGGACGGCGCGTTCAAAAAGTTGCCTCAACCGTCCGACACCGAACGGTCGAGGAACTATTTGCCGCGCATTCCTGTCAACACACCGCCCCATTATCCCCAAGTGCCGCCTGTTGGCCACGACTCTCTCGATTTCCTCTGTAAATTAAACTGTGACACACTCTTTTTTATGTTCTACTACATGGAGGGCACCAAAGCGCAGTTCTTGGCCGCTCAAGCACTCAAAAAGCTTTCGTGGCGATTTCACACCAGATACATGATGTGGTTTCAGCGCTACGAAGAACCCAAAGTAATTACTGATGAATACGAGATGGTAATTGTGCATTTAGAAAAAAAAAAAAAAATTTTAAAATTTTATTTCCAAGGGTACATATGTATATTTTGACTACTCGAAATGGGCTCAGAACCGAAAAGACGGCTTCACGTTCGAGTACAAATATCTTGAAGATAAAGACCTTTCAAGCTATCATTAATTAATCGTGTCGAATAATTCTTTTTGTTTATCCTCTAGATCTTTTTGTGTCTCTCACGGAAGTTTTTCGACTCATTTATACCAATAAATTTTTTAATATTTTTTTTACTATTATTTATTCAAAGACTAAACTTGAACAACTTAAAATTATTTCTAAAATTCGTTTAAATAAAAGAAAATAATGCATAAATGAGTCTTTAAGTTAATTGTGGTCAGTCAGGTGTTCGTCAGGAGCCCTCCTCGGATTTAGTAAGTTTTTGACATTTTGTTTATTAGGACAGTAAGTCTTGTCAATGCTTGTTCTTTTGTTCGCATTCATTTTTGTGTTTTCTTTTCTTTTTTTTTTTCATTTGTATTTTTATTTTAGAATTTTCTTTTTTTTTTCAGCGTTTAATCTCGTAGATATGAAAAATTGATGACATTTTTGTTTTCTTAACAAATAAAAATTGTTTAAACATTTTGTTTATTTGATTAAAAAAAATATTTAAATTTTTATAAAACAATCAATGGTTCTCAATTGGCGCTTTTTCTAGAGTAGATATTTTTTGAAATTAAAATTTAGTCTCCTCGGTTCACAACAAAATCCTGTTACTAAAATAAAAATGTTAGGAATTTTCATATTTTATCAAGCTTCTGTTATGTGTTAACATTTTTTTTTTAAGGAAAAACATATTTTGCCTAATTTTGTCTTTAAATTCGAATTATATTTGAATGACATAAACATTTTTTACTTAATAAAATTTAAATTTAATTTCATTTTTTGATTTTGAATTAAGGCACTTGGTCATGTAATAATGTATCAAATTAAGCATCATAAAATCTTTATTTTTTTTGTTACTGAGAAGTTTGATCAGACTGAAAAATAATAAGAGTAAACTTGAAAAATGTCTAAGGTTCTTTTTTCGCACTTCTAGCGGATAATGGAATAGGACAAGACCAAAAATAACCTGAAGAAGAAAAGCTGAAGGAGATGATGAAGACTCACATCAAGTGGCTGCTAAGAAAAAAATCGCATCGAGATAAAGCAATCCACATGCAGCAATACATTTTTAGAAGAAAAAATTATAGCTTTTAAATAATTGATTGAACAATGCAAAAAATTAAATTAAAAAATATTAAAATTTCAATTAATCGTAACAAGCTAATGCCATAAATCTTTGCAAACTACCCAATGAGGTCTTAATGCATGAAAAATATGTAAAAAATATTTTTTTTAACTAAAACAATTAACGCAGGGAGTCAATCAGAAACGAGTCTATAATAATTATTATTATTTTTTATTAAATGATATATTTAAATTTAATAATTTTTTTAATTTTTAAAATAGCTCTGATTATAAATAATTATGTGAAAAAAATATAATAGCCTAAAAAATCATACACTGACAATGAGAAAAGAACCTAATGGTTCTTTCAAGTACTTTCTCGTTCTCTTTTTAAAAAAAGAATATATTAAAAAAAATGCTGGTTCTTTTTGGTTCTTTGAAATTTCTTTTTAGTTTTTTTAAGATGCTTGGATGATGATGAAAATGTTGAGTTCAGGGCAAAGTGTCCGTTTAAAAAAAACTTCCTAGTTTGTTTTAATTAGAGGTTGGTAATTTAAACTAAAGAACCAGAAAGAACCAAAAAGAATCTTAAAGAAACCAAAAGATCTTAATAATAATTTACAAAATTTTATACAAACTAATAAAAAATTGCATAACTTTTTTTCTCAAAGTTAAAATAAATTTCGCGACATGGTGGAGCATTCACAGTTGCATTATCTATCAAAATTTGTACAACTCTGCAAATTTAGCAGAAATTAGTACTCAATATATTCGAGCGCAGTGCATTTTGCAGAGACTTTGCACATCATTAGCAGGCTTTGACATTTGGTGCAACTTTGATCGCTGGACCATGTTGAATTAACGGAATAAATTTTTATCTTTTAGCAAAAAAGTTTTTCAATTTTTTATCATTTTGTTCTGTTCATTTGAACTTAACTTCGCAAAACCTTCACATAACTAAAAAGTAAAAATAACCTAGGGTATTTTGTATTTTTATTTTTTATTTTCAAATTAAAGTTTTTTTTTTCAATTTCAAAAATGGCATCTTGAAGTTGATGATCAATTCAAAATATCATTTAAATTCAAAAAGTTTATCCTTAGATATTAAACTTAATCTTTGATTTAATTTATATAATTGTAATGTAACATACTTTACATGCAATGTAGATTTAGAAAATAAGAAAAAAAATTGAAAAAACCTTTTCTCAATCCATTGATAAAATCGATTTTCAATTTAGTAAACTTTTTGAATTGAAATGATATTTTGAATTGATCATCAACTTCAAGATGCCTTAAAAATCTTCATAAAGAACCAAAAAGTAATTGTCTTTTAGTCAAAAAAATTAATAAAATTAATATTATTCATTTTCGCAAAAATTTATTAATTTTTGGTACAAAAGATTAAGCATTACATTACATTACATTTACATTACATTAAACATTACATTACATTTTTTAAATAAATTTTTTAAGAACTGGTTTACTTTTAGAAAATAAAATCAACGCATTTCAGTCAATATATTGATCAAGAGCCGAATATTTTTTATTCAATATTAAAACAATATTTATTAACAATTAATGTTAAAAAATTTGATTTCTTTTTTACTATTAAAATATTTTATTTTTCTATCAAATATAAAAATGAAGGCTTTTAAGTATTAGTTTTAAAATAAATTACAAGCTTTTTAAAATTGTTTACTTATGATTTCGAAGCTTTGGTATCATATAAAATAAAAGATAATAAAAATAAACAAGGCATTTTCAACATCAGCTCTTAATTTAATACTTGATTAAATGATTTAATATTTTAATGCATTTTACATTTTTAAAAGTTTTTATTTATCTATCACATGTTTTTCACATATTTGATCTAATTTTGCATCGAAAGCATTTCATATTCACATTACCAGTTTTAAATTAATAATATTGGTTAAAACGAATTTAAAAAAATTAAATGTTTAAAACAAATATGAATCAATTAAGCTTTATTAAAAAGTTCAGCTTTGGTGTTGGGCACATTTTAAACGATCTTACCGCTTCTATGTGGTTCAGTTATTTACTTATTTATTTACACAGAGTTGTTAATTTCAGTAATTCTTTGTCCGGATATGTAATGCTTTTAGGTATTTTAAAGAATTAATTTAATATCATTCTATAACATATTTCTTTAAATAAAGGCCAAGTGACTGATGCAATTGCGACTGTATTTGTCGGCTTTGAGTCTGACCGAACTAAATCTGGCTTTTGGTAAATATTTATTACAAAAATACCAAATTTAAACAGATTTTAAAGTAATTATGGTAAAAGAAAATCATGGCATTTATTTGGTAAGTAAAAAGTTTGATTTTGTATTAATTTATATCGCTTTGTCAAAGAAAAAATTTAAATCTTCTGATTTTCTGATCAAAAAATTTCATGAAAATATTTAATTTTTTCTTAATTATTTTTCAAAATTTTATTGTTATTTACATTCTGATTATTTCTTCTTATTAGTAGACTCGTCAAATTTTTATCATAAATGATTATTTCTTTTTTTTTTCAGATAAACAAAGTGAAACAATTGATACATTATTTCATCATCTGTTTAATTCTTATAAAATCTTAATAAAATTCTTTTTTAATTTAAAGTTTAAGCTGTTAAATTGAAAAGATCTTTAAGATTTTTTTAGTTATAAAATTTATTCTAGAAGCCTTTTTTTCAAGTAAACCTACAAAACTCTGCACGAATTGTTTATATTACTTGGTAGTAATTAAACATGATATCAGTAAAATTTTTACGTTTTTTTTTAATTTCATTGGCCTTTTTAGTCAAATAAAAATATTTTGTTATTTTTATTTATTTTTAAAGTGTCTAACAAATGACTTAGATATTTAAAATATGTTATTACAGTTATTGTTTATCTTTATTCAAGTATCATGTAACTTTTGAATATCATTTCTTTATCATATTTTTACTCAAATTACTTGGAAAATAATTTTATTTTTAATTAGTGTAAGAAAATTTAATTAATGTAAGAAAATTTAATTAATTTAAGAAAAATTAATTTTGTGTTAGGTAGAATAGAACATAAAAAGACAGAAAAAGCATATAGAAAAGAAAAAAAAACATATAATTAATTTTACAAATTTAGCTTATATAATGAGAGAATAAAAACTTTAACTATAAAAATCAAAAAGAGATAAAACATAAATTATAAAAAAAAATGACTTAAATAGTTCAAATGAGAGGAAATTTAGACTGGATCTAATTCAAGAATCGTTTAACAAAATAGTTTAAACCCTCCATTTTGAAAATTTATAAGTATTTTAACAAAAATTAATTTTTCTTTTATTTTTTAACTAATAAAGATATAAAATTTTAAAAAGTTTTCATTTATCTATCACATGTTTTTCACATATTTGATCTAATTTTGCATTGAAAGCATTTCATATTCACATTACCTGTTTTAAATTTATTATATTTTTATTTTAACAATCGATTAATTTTGCTAATTAAAAAAATAAAAAAAATTTGGATTTGAATTTATGTTTTTTATCTTTTCTATTAAATTGATTATATGAAAAATATTAAAAAAATTGGATTTTTAATTTGTTTTCTTTATATTTATATTTTTAGGTGTGGTTAGCGTATTAATAAGCTTTCCATTTATGTTCAATTTATGTATTGGCTGCGAGAACAGTGCCGAATGGGCTCGATTTATTTACTACGCTCCATTTGTATTCATATTCCAATTTGGTTGGGCTGCCACACAAATCTCTCATTTGGCATTAATACCACAATTGTCGCATTGCGAGATCGAAAGAGCTTCTTTGAATGCCATTAGGTTTTTATTTAGGAAATAAAATTTTTGCGAGTAACGAATGACTGAGTTTATTTGTTATTATTTATTAAAAATTAATAGATAAATTAAGAATTATTGAAAGATTTTAAAGGAAAAAAAATTAAATTGAAATTCATTCAAGAAGAACCAAATAAATTCAAAAATCTTAACAAAATTTTTTTGGTTCACAAAATTGGGAAACAAGATCATCAAAATTTTTTTCGCATATAAAAATCTATCAATGAAAATGAATTCAAAGACTTTTTATTGAATTTATTCAAGATTCTATTATTTTTTAATTCATTTTTTTCTAATTGTAATTTTATTAAATTTTATTTATTATTATTATTATAAATAATCTGCAACGAGCATAGCTCGCGGAGCTAGGGTTCATAAGCCCAGCTATGGCAGACGAGTAAAAGAAAGCCGAAAAGAAGGGAACAAAGTTAAAATATGTTTAAAACGAATGACATGACAATAACTATGAGAATAACTTAATATTCAAAGTCACGAATTAAAATCTTTGTCGTATCTGTTCTTGAAAGCATTAATTGAAACAGCATTCACCAGATCATTGGTAAGTTCATTCCATTGATTAGCTGTTCTGTTCGTAAAAAAGTTTTGTCGAGCCGGACATGCTTTGACTAGTTGTCGATATTTAGACTTACTACTTCTTGTTGAACTTTAGGTTCCATAAACAATTGAATTAGGTCACCTCTTTTTCGTCGTTCTTCAAGGGTAGTTAGACCTAAGAGTCTTAGTCGATCTTCATAGCTTTTGTAAAGTATGCTTGGAAAAGATTTGGTGGCAAGTCTTTGTACTTTTTCTATGATTTTAATGTCTCGCTTTTTGAATGGAATGCAAGCTACCGCTGCATGATGAAGTCAAGATGGGGTCAAGATGGGGTCTAACAAACAATAGTAGCCAATGCAAAATAAGCTATTGACGTAGAGCTTTTTATCTGATCGTCCCATTTAAGGTCATTTCTAATTATTATACCAAGGTCTCTTTCTGAGTTTGTAGTTCCTAAGACGTGTATCGAACCTTGGGAGTCAAGGCCACTACTAAAATGATATTCTCTGTTTTGATGAATTTGATGGTTACCAAGGTGCATAACTTTACATTTATTAAAGTTAAAATTCATCTTCCATTGTTGACTACATTTGATTAGTGAATCATGATCTTTTTGCAGCATTTCTTGATCGAGTAGATTTCGTGTAATCGACAAGAGCTTACTATCGTCTGGAAATAATTTAAAAAGATGATTAGGGTTTCTGGTAAGTTTATTTATGAAAATAGTGAATAATTAAAGCCCAAGTACAGAACCTTGGAGTACACCACTCAACACATCTTTCCAATTTGATTTCACACCGTCAAGAACAACTCTTTGTTTGCGATTTTTTAAGAACGATTCTAACCAGGCTAAAAGCAAGCCATTAAAACCAAGACTTTTTACCTTTGCTATTAGATCGGCATGAAGTACCATATCGAAGGCTTTCATGAAGTCAAGATATATCATTTCAATAGCAAAACCACGATTTAGTGTCTCAGTAATTAGATCGAGAGTTTCAATTAGATTTTTTACACAAGACTTGAACTTTTCAAAGCCATGTTGTTGTTTACAAATTAAGTTATTATTGTACAAGTGCTTAACCATTATTTTCTTAACTAATCTTTCGAGTATTTTACAGAGGATCGGGGTGAGAGAGATTGGTCTATAATTTGAAGGATAAGTTTTCTTACCCTTTTTAAAAATTGGTGTAACATTGGCACATTTCCACTTGGACACATTTCCTTATTTAAAGGACTCTTTGAAAATCATTGACAACGGTACTGCGAAACTTTCGGCACATTCTTTGAGCACAATAGGTTGAAATTCATCATCACCTGGTGATTTGTTTTTGTCTAAGCTTTTGAGTTCTTCTAAAACCATTAATGGCTCTAGATCATTTAAATCCAATTATTAAATTAAATTTTATATTCTCTAAAATTTGTATTCCTTTTTATTAATCATCAATTCTTTTCTTTGATTTTAAAGTTTTTCTACAAAATGTCCAGGATGGATATTTGATGGAGAATAATTGTTATTTACAGATTTGTTATTTTGATAAGTGATAAGTGTTGTCACTAAAAAATAATTTGTCTAAATGTTAATTATTTTAAATTAATATTAAACCTTTAATCTTTAGTTGGTATTTTTTCCTAGAAAATTCATCTTTTTATCTAGTATCAATTTCTTGATAAAAATATTAATTCTCGTTACTCGCAATTTAAAACCCTGCTTTTAAATCTTTTTGATAACCCAAATTTAAAAATTAGGTACGCTTTTACTGTAGTTTCAAATTTGTTCACCTACGGAATTACCTATTTATCTTTTAAAATAAATGATTCATCTGATGAAAGCCAGTTAAGCAGAAAAGATGCTTCTAAGTTCATGTATCTTAGTTTCATAGTTTGGACAATTGGTTTATTATTTCAAATTATTTTTCATATTGGAACAAATGAAAAAATTAGTCTGACAGAAGAAGAAATTCGAGGAAAAAGTTCTCTTTTTTCAAACAGAGCTAAACTAGATTGGTACGGCTATTTAAAGAGCTATAGATTCTATTTAGTAATTTTTTTTTAATTAAATTTAACGAATTATTAATTTTCCTATTATCAAAAGGTGGCATTTTTGTACATGTCCACTAGGATGATAGTTAATATGACCCAAGTTTATTTCCCAATGTATTTGACTGATTCTCTTAAGCTAGATAAAGTAAATTTATACATTAAAATTAATATATTTAAATTACATTGATTTTCAAGTCTTCAATCGCTTTGATTCCATTCATAAGCTTCTTGAGTGGGTTTTTAGCCACATTTCCTCTACAAAAATTAAAAAAAAAATTTGGAGATTATGTAAATTTATTTATTTTTTTTTAAATAAATTTAAATTTAAAAATTTCATCTACAAGAAAACTTATTCAAGTGGGTCAGTTTTAATTTTAACAAGTTGTATATTGTTTTGGAATAGTAGTCTTATTTTTGGCTTTAAAGCAACGTCAATTATTGCTTCAATATTGTTGGGATGTGGAAATACAGTAATACTATGCACATCATTGACCTTGACAACCGATTTAATCGGGTCAAATACTGGTAGCGGTGCTTTTGTTTTTGGTGCCATGTCATTCACAGATAAATTGTCGAATGGTTTAGCAGTAGCTATTTTGCAACAATTTAATCCATGTGAACAGTAATTTTTAAATAAATTTTTTAATTTTAATTCATCTTAAATTTCTAAGTCATACTTGGACATCAAACTGTGGAAATTATTATCATTTAATTATGATTTTTTTGCCATTTATATGCTCAATAGTTGGAATTATATCACTATGTCTTTTATTCTTGAATCGAAAAAAAGAAGATCTTTATTTGGCTAACCCATTATTAGTAAATCAAGATGATGAAGCAGAGATGGTGATGCTATCTTAAATCGAATGACATGAAAAATTTTAAATAATAAAAAAAAATTGTTTCAAATAAATAAAATTAAAATAATTAGTTAAATAAGAAAACGAGATTTTAAAAATTCATTTTATTTTTTATAATTTTATGTTAAATAAAAAAAATTTACTTAAAGAACGACTTAGAACTTCTTGAAACTTGTAACGCTGCTTTATATTTCACTTGTAAGACTGAACCTAGAATACGACATGGTGCATGCTTTTTAAGATCAACATTATTGAATTAGAAAGGGTACAAAGAAAATCAACAAAACCAAATAAAGGAATAAAGCAAAGAAATTTCCAATTAGATTGAGGTACTAAAATTTGACAGACTTAGAGACTAGAAGAATAAGAGGAGATTATCAGGTTTACAAATTGAAGCGACAAAATAAAATATGGGAGGAAATTAACCGATCTCATATTTTGAATAAAATGAATACATATTTTATCATATATGTGAAATCTTTACATATTTTAATGAAATTTTTATTTTCTTGAAAAATATTTAAAATATTTAAATAACTTAAATAAAAACTTGTTACGGTGTGAAAATAACCGTTTCAATTATTTAAATTAACCTTATCAATTTTCACAACTTATCTAGATTTTATCTTTATGTTTTTATGAATAATTTATCATATGTCATAAATCTTTATGACCGATTTAATTCACAACTTATCTTTATTTAGATTCTTTATGATTAATGACCTTTTTAAGATACAACTACTGAATATAAATAGAAGTTGTAATTCTTAAAAAGGAGAGCTTTTTAACTTGTATTTTTCCTATTTACTTTAAATTAATAATAAACGTTTATTCAACACGATTTTGTTCTTTGTCTTCATTCTATCTCCTCTGAAGTTAATCGAAGGTATTCAGGCCAAATTCCCTAGACTAACATATATGGTAGCAGCGATAAAGACCGATATAAACAGATAGATAATAGACAAAAGCAGATTGTTCCGCGCGATAATTTTATATTAGTACTAATTATTAATTGTGCAATGAGTGAAATAGGCTCTATAATCGAGGATATCGATTCAAAAAAGTGGAAAAAAATAAAAGCTCTTAATATTTGCAAGGCTAAATCATTAGCTTACTCCCTGGATAAGGTAGTGGCTGCTTACAGGGCTACTGTAGCAGAATTAAAGGATATTGCGGAAAGCAATGATGCCACTGATACAAGGAAATCAAAGTGCATAGAATGCATTAGTAATTTTGAAAGCAAAGTTAACAAAATAAAACAAATAAAACTGGACGCTGATGACGTAGATGAGCAGAAAGATGATGTATCTTCAGAAATTGACAGACTTCGTCTGACTAATGAAGAATTATTATTAAGAAATGAAAATCTAAAAGAGGATAATCTTGAGAAAGATAAAATAATATCAGAACTTAAGAAACAGTTAAATCAAAACGAGAGTCAATATTTTGACTTACAAGCTTCTGATAAGAAAAAAAATGTACAATTCAACGAGGATCTTCTTAACAACTCAACTGTCAGCAACAGCCAACAAGAAGAACAATTTCTAATAATGAATAAAGACTTTTACAAGCTAGATTATTCAACTATAAATAATCGCTCGCAAAATGATGTTTCAATAAAGTCGAAATCGAATAATTTAAACAAAATTTTATATAATATGGATCATAACGAAAAAACGCCTAAATCAATACTTATCAGTGATGATGATGCACAAAAAACACCAGAATCTTATTGTTATGGAAAAGATGTAATAAAAGATTGGAATCCAAAAATTCACCAAGCAAATTCGGTTATTCATGATTATGATCGACAAAAAACACTTAAAATGTCTGACTATGTATCAAATGATTATAATAACATGATAAATAATAAACGAAATTCAATAAATCATCCGGTCGAGATGAGAGAACAAATGTTTCCTTTATCGAACGATCCAATCTATAAATTTTTGCTCAACCAAAATATGGAGAATAAACCAAAACATCTTCATGTAAGTACACCAAAATTTTCTGGTAATAGTAAAGATGATATAGAAGATTGGCTTTTTATGATCAAGCAAGGTTTTATAGCAGCAAAAATTCCTGATGAAGATCGACTGAATGCAGTCGTCAATTTTGTGGCTGAGTTACCATTGTTAATATTAAAAAGACATATTGAGTCAAAAAGTAACTGGTTCGAGTTTGAAAAAGAGCTCAAAGACACCTTTAGAAACGTCGATAAAGAACATAAGATAAGAAGCGAACTCTCTAATTTAAAACATAAAGAATTAAATGTTGAACATTTTGTAAACAGATTTTTGACTTTGACCAATAAGTTAGGCTTTATGGCTGAGGAAGAAAAAATGTTTTACTTTAGAGAAGGTTTAAAAGAAAATACAAAAAGAGAAATTATTTGTAGAAAAATCGTTAAGCTGTCGGAGGCTATCCCACTTGCGATTCAATTAGAATCAGCGGCTAGCTGCATATCTAAAGTTAACTTTGTTAAAACTAATGTAAAAAAGAAAAATAATAATTCATATAAAAGAGATACTTTCAAAGATTTACAAAAACAAAAAACTGTATCTAATAAATATTTAAATCAAAGAAACAATAAATCACATGATATTACATGTCTTAGATGTAAAAAGAAAGGACATTATGCTAATAAGTGCAGGGTAATATTAAAAAAGATAAATTCTTTAGAAATTGTTTCTGATTCGGAAGAAAAGATTTATATGGTTTCTTCTCTCTCGAAAAATATTAACTGTATACCATCAACTACAGGTTATGTAGGAGGTAAATTAATGAAAATAGGAATAGATTGCGGGGCTACCCATTCTATTATGAACCATATGACAGCAGTTCAATATAATATAGATATTTTAGCATGTGAAAACAAAATAAAGACAGCAACAGGCATAATTACTCATGCATCTGGCAAAACGAAACCAATTGAAATTAAGCTAGGTAACAGTTTATGTTTAATCGAATTTATTGTTTTCGATCATGAAGACCATGATGTTTTGTTAGGTCTTGATTGGTTTCAAAAAACAAATTCAGGAATTTTTCCATCCCAAGGACTTATAAAATTTCCAGGTTCAGATTTTAAATTAGAAAGTAGCGAAAGTAATAAAGAAGAAAATATTTTTGATATTTTTCTATCTGATGTTAATCCAGAAACCTCAGATGATTATTTTTGGGAAAACAAATCATATAAGGTTAACCCTTTAAGTCCTTTATCATTCAATCAGCAAAAAGCTTTTGATAAAATATTAACCGAAGCAAAATGTTTATTTGCTAATTCTATAGAA
Source organism: Brachionus asplanchnoidis (assembly GCA_025491095.1). Lineage (NCBI taxonomy): Eukaryota > Metazoa > Rotifera > Eurotatoria > Ploima > Brachionidae > Brachionus > Brachionus asplanchnoidis. The sequence continues at coordinate 4,093,483 of JAILYF010000010.1, read as the reverse complement.
GAATTAGGGAGCTGTGAGGTGTATAAACACGTAATTAGGTTGATTGATGAAAATGTAGCTCCTATTTATAAACGACCATATAGAATGTCAGAAAACGAACGCCAATTTTTAAGAACCGAAATCAGTAAGATGATAAAAGCAGGAATCATTCGAACATCTAAATCGGCTTGGTCTTCCCCTGTAATTGTTGTTCCAAAAAAAGACGGAAATAAACGAATTTGTATAGATTATAGAAAGTTAAACGAAAATACTTTAACAGAAAGATGGCCACTTCCAAATATTACAGATGTAATTGATAGAATGAGGGACTCGAATTGGTTCACTGCACTTGATTTAAAGTCAGGCTACTGGCAAGTGAAAATGGATGAAAGTTCAATTCATAAAACTGCTTTTTCCACTCCAGATGGTCATTTTGAATTTTTAAGACTACCTTTTGGCTTAAAGAATGCGCCAACAGACTTCTGTAGGATTATGCAGATGACCCTAGGTGACCTTCCTTTCGTTGAAGTTTATATGGATGATATCACTATACATTCAAAAACCTTTCACGAACACATCTCTCACATAAGACAAGTTTTTAAAAAATTAAAGGAAGCAAATTTAAAAATAAACCCAACTAAATGTAGCTGGTTTGCAAATGAAATTAAAGTGCTTGGTCACATTGTGTCTCATAATCAAGTTAAAATGGATCCTGAAAAAATCAAAGCAATTGTTGAAAGAGCTCGACCAAAAAATTTAAAGGAACTACAAAGTTTTCTTGGACTACCTAACTTTTATCGACGCTTTATTAAGGATTATTCAAAAATTGCTCATCCACTTTTTGCTTTGTGTGCGAAAGATTCAGTATTTGAATGGAGTAGTGAATGTGAAGAAGCTTTTAACATGCTTAAGAAAAAATGTTCCTCATATCCAATATTAAGAATACCAAATCCTAATTCCAATTACAGACTCTATGTCGATGCTTCTGGGTACGCACTTGGAGCAATATTAACTCAAAAAGATGAAAACGGAGAGGAATTCATGGTTGCTTGTGCTTCACGAACACTCTCAAAAACAGAAATAAAATACGGTATTTCAGAAAAAGAATGCTTAGCTGTTATCTATGGTATAACACAATTCAGAAAGTACCTGTATGGAATAAAATTTACAGTTATAACAGACCACTCTGCGCTTGTATGGCTTAAGAACATTAAAAAAATTACAGGAAAATTAACCCGATGGTCAATATTTCTTCAGGAGTACGACTTTGACGTTGTTTATAGAAAAGGCTCTGAACATGGAAATGTGGATGCAATCAGTAGACCTGTAATTGACTTTGTGATTTGTATGACAACAACACAAGTTTTAAATGATAAAATTAAATTAGACGTGTGGGAAAATCCCAACTTAATCCACTTCATCCAATTTGGAAAGCTTGTACCAGGTATTTCAAAAAATTAGCAACAAATATTCAAAATTTGGCAAAAAATTATCGTTATGAAAACAATAAACTTTTTATCCATAAAACTGGAAAATATTTAGAAGTACCTAAGCCAGAATTGCGGGCAGAAATTATTGAAAAGGCACACAATTTTGGACACTTTCAAACTGAATCCACATATCAGAGACTGAAAGACACATTTTATTGGAAAAATATATTTGATGATATAAAAAAATTTGTAAAAAAGTGCACTGTTTGCAATAGAAATAACAAAGAAATTGTAAAATACCATCCTGCACAAACAAGTAGCATTAGCAAAATTTTTAAACGTGTTATGATAGACCTTATTCTTGGTCTTCCTGAAACTGATGAAGGCTTCAATGGTATATTAGTAATAATTGAATTTGTAACAAGATTTTCGTTTGCTAAACCAATACGATCAAAATCAGCTAATGAAGTAGCTTCTATATTAACTGAATATATTAGTATGTTTGGTCCATTTGAGGAACTTTTATCCGACCAGGGAAGGGAATTTTGTAACAATGTATTAGAAAGTTTAAAAACAAATTTAGGTTTTAAACATATCACAACCTCAGCTTATAATCCAAGAACTAATGGGATAACAGAAAGATTTAATCAGACTTTAGCAAATTGTTTAAGAAAACATGCTGAAGCCAATATCAATAACTGGCATAAGTTCCTACCGTTTGTTTTAATCGCATACCAATCGAGAGTTCATTCGGCTACGGGTCACACACCTTTTGAACTAATGTTCGGAAGGAACATGATCCCATTTAATGATTATTCAACTGAAAAAGAAGATTCAAATGCTATCTTGGAAAGAAGTAAAGAAATTAAACAACTATTTGAAAGTACACGTCCGTTAGCGCTAAAAAATTTAAAACTTATTTTCTTACATAAAGGTACAGTAGTTTTTAATAAATCAATTCAAATATTTGATTTTAAGAACCTCAATTGCCATATTTAGAACATAGAAAGGTTAAATGAGAATTGTCTAATTAGATCCTGATTAGTGGTAATGCTTATGTCGAAATAGCTTTGAATAAAGAAGACAAAGATAAATTGTGCGCTAAAATTGTACTATAAAATTTTTAAATCAAGTAACTAGTTATTTGATGTATTACTTTTCATTTAAAAATATGAGAAATATACTATGACTAGTAAAAATCAGGTACTGTTTTCAGGTTTTTTCAATAAAAATTTATATAGATCTTATATTTCTAAGCCTTTTAATTATTATTTTTTATATTAACCTCTTTTTAGGTGAAGTAAATTTACGATTTAAAAAATTTACAAAATAAAAAGTTTTTGAAAAAAATTAATTTCTAGACCTGAAAATTTGATGATTCTTCTTAATGGAATAATAACTGATTTAAAAAAAAGAAGAGACTCGCTTTTGGGAAACTTGAAGTTCATGATCATGATCAAATGATCAAAACGTAATTCATTATACTATTAATAAAAATGATGAAATTAGTCTTTTTTAATTTTTTTTTTTAAATTAAACATAAGATGTTTACAATTTTAATTAAAGAAAAAAAACTTCTGTTTTTCTAATTGATCTTTTATTGATTCTTCTAAAATCTTTTTTTGAAAACTTCAAAGACAAATTTAAAATCGCAATTAAGCTTTCCAAATTATGACTTTAAATTATATTTAAATATTAATAAACATATATTACGACTAAAGAAAGTTAAATTTTGTATTGCAAAATTTTAAAATATTGATCAAGATTTTATTTTTACTTCAGATAAAAGTTCATATAATTTTCTATCTATTTAAAGATTAAACAAATCATATTTAATAATGTTTAGTCATTTATTATTTAAAAATTTATTAATAATAAATTTTCATTTAACTCAAAAAATAAAAATTTTGATTTGAAATTTACATCATGATCATGAACTTCAATTTGCTTAGCTTCAAGTGGGATATTTTAATTTATTGATTTTTTATTTTAAGCTTTTAAAATTCTCTATAATTAGAACACAAAAATTAAATCCATTAAATTATTTAAAAAAAGTAAAAAAAAAATTAATTTCACGAAATTTTGAAACATTTTTACTAATTTAAACTCATTTTTCCCTAAAGACAAAAAGCTTAAAAGAAAAAATCCATATTGCATCAAGAACGATTGTTTTACTAAAATTTTCTAGGATTTAATTATTCATATTTTAAAAAGACTCTTATAAGCTTAAATATAAAAATAATCAATTTTTTTTCTGGCGGTATAGATCAAGGAGACTCGGAAACATTCACAGTATGTTTCAAAAATCAAAAAATGTATTTTCTATCAAAATTAGAGTTTTTTAGCATTTTTATATTTTCAATTTAATTTTGAGCTCTTTTGGTTAAAAAATGAACAAAATACATTTTTAAAATATAAGTAAGTCATCTAGATTTTGAAAAAAAAAACTTTTGAAATATGAATTATGAAGGATTAGAGAAATGAGTTTCATCTTTGCATTATTTGATTATTACTAAATTTTGAAATTCTGTGATAAGAAATTTTATTGTTATATATTCTTATATTCTTTGGATTTTGTTTTCAACTGTTGATCCATTGAATCTTAATTTAAAAAAATATTTAATAAATTTTTAAAAGTTATTATTTTGATTATCTTAATTAATATCTGAAAATCAATTTTATAATTTATCCGAAAATACCTCACATCAAAATATTCCTATGATTTGTGATTTTAAAGAAATATTTCCGTCTTTTAGAAATTAATAATCAATACAAAAAGCTTTTACTTCTAAAAAAGAGGAATTATTTTACTAGAACCAACTTAAGTCTTGCTCAAATCCAGCACCAAAAATTGTTTTTTTTGTTTATGCAATTTTTTAGAAACTAAAATTGAAGTTAAATTTTATTTAAATTTATAAAAGGTTTAACTAAATAAGATTCTGAGAATTTTTAAATAGTCTTGACTAAAACAATCTAAAAAAATAATTAATAGAACATTTAAAATTACTCCTTTTATGCTTAGACAATCACTTTTCTTAAATAATGAGACTTTTTTTAATGTTTTTATGACTTTGAAATATCACAAAATGTAATTCATTTTTGATTACTTTAAACTCTGATAAATTGAACTTAACCATCAAATAACTTTTATGAAATTTAATTCTGTTTATTTAAATAAAAGAAATTACCTTTTACCTTTAAAAAACAAGTTGCATAGCGATACAGGGCAGATAAACGCGTCCTAAAAAAATATTTGAACTCTTGTTTTGTTTTCACGTTCTAAAAAAAAAAGAATTCAAAAGTTTTGAATAGAAATATTTCTAAAGTTGCATGAAATTTAATCCTTTCAGAATTTAAATTTAATCATAAGTTTTTAATTCCAAAGAGCAGGGTTTTTTCGGTTTTTAGACTAAGCAAACAATACTTGGTCAATAGAAATTTAAAATAATTTCAATCTTAATTCAACCATTTTTAAAGTAATCATGCAAGCGTATTTTGTCGGATTTCCCGTTTATTTATGGTTCCTGCAATTTAATTTGATAGTTTTATTTTTTAATTATTTTTAGATAAGAAACAATTGCTCAATTTGAGTTTTATATATTTTATGTATTTTTAGATAAAAGGAAAATATTTTTTCAATCATATGAATATTTAAAGTTTAAACGTTTGTCGTTGTCATATAAATGAAGGCCGAAATTCAAAAATAATCAACAATCATTAATTTTTACCTCTAAATTAGCTACTTTGTGTAAATTTTTAAAAATTTGAATCTAGAAAATCTAAATAATCAAGAAAGCTGCGTTAAAAAAGGTTAATGAAATTTAAAAATTTTGAGGAAATACATTAGAGCCGAGACGCGGCCAAGAATCAAAATAATGCCTTTAAATGTGAGTAGGTTTATGGTGCGAGATAAAATTTATTGGTAAAATTGCGCCGTATTTTACTCTCTTTATTTGCCAGGATTCATTTAAATATAGCAATTATTTTACTCCAATTGAATTTCAACATTTTTCCAAAAAATTTATCTCACTTCGATGCCAAGTTATATAATTTAATGTACATTTACTCATAATTATATATTTTATTATTTTAGCAATTTTTGTTAATGTTGTCTTTGGGGTGTATTAAAAGAGAGAAAAAAAAGCCTCAAGAAACAAATGTTTGTCTAAACATTTATTTTACCATTTTATTGTTTGAATAAAAAAACAAAAAGAAAACAAAAAAAAAGTTTCTTAAAGAAAGTAACAATTTATAAAATTACTTTATAAACGCTTGTTTAAAAAGAAACAGTATTTAATCTTAAAAATTTTGAGAAACACATTCTTCTATATCTAATTTGACGAGATCACACTAGGGCTATTTCCATGGCAAAACGCAAACTTTTAGCTCAAGAGACTTATTTCCTTGATCTCGAGAGCTTTGTTTAAGAAATTGAGTCAAAATTTAAGTCTTAAGTGTGTAAGCACGTAAGAATTTTTCCAATTACCAAGGCTAAAGACCTCGGCATTTTCCTTGATCACGAGCAATTAATCCTTCATCCCTACAATTTGATGACTTACAAACAATCAGTAAATACTGAGACAGGTGTTTGGCATAATCCAAAAAATAGTATTTAAGAAACTTGGTGAATTTTAGTTCAATATTGATTCAATCACGAAATTTAAAATTTTAATTTTTTTTTTTTTATTAACTGAACAAATTTTCCCTCAATTTTGATAAAACTTATCGTGACTTAATGTCAATTTTATAATTTTATGATTTTAGATCTAATTAAAATGAACAACTCAGCCAATTCTGATTTAAAAAACTTCAAGCCTTTGTCCAAGCGACAAATAAATAAGCTTAATAGGCGACGCAACGAGGACAGTGACATGGATGACGACAACAAATCAATTGCTCTCAGCAGTGATTATTCATCATTGTTAACCTCCTCCACCAATATCACAGGAGACTCCTTGGATTCCAACAACGAATTTGACTTGTACAAACAAGATGGATCTCTGGTCTACATAAAACAAAAATATAAAATGTATCTTGACTGGTTGACCGAAAATTCAAAGAGTAGTAAGCCAAAGCGAGGACAAAAGCAGCTCAATTGGTACAGCTATGAAAAACACTTTCACAAAAATGAGTATTTGAGATATTTGAAGAGTGCTTCAATAGAGGAAGATAAAGAAAAAAGACCAATTGGAAATAATGGAAGACCCAGATTTGGTTCAACAAATAGTTTAAATTTATCAGGTGAGTCGAGCTCGTTTATTTCAGCTCCAAGCGAAATAGGCTCGATAGAGCGCAAAGAATCAAGACCGAAGGGAGTCAAGTTCGAGTCCTTGAGTAATTTGGTCTCTGGATCGTTTAGTTCATCAATATCAACCGGAAGCTTAAAGCCCATACTAAAAACAAGTCAATCAAACGATTCCCAAAATCCCTACATTAAAAATAGATTAAGTGCCAACTCCAGAAAAAGAAGTTCTCAAAATGTTCATGTCAAATTTCCGCCTATATTGGTTCAATGTAGTGAGGATTTTTATGCTGTTTTAAATGATTTAGAAAAAGAAAAGCTTGTCTAGATAATGTTCAAAAATATTTTTAAGATTCAATGCTCAATGTGATACCAAAGAGTGCATGCCATGATGATAAGAGTTTTTTTTTCTAAAAGAGAATCAAAGTTCTCTTTGAGTTTTTTTTTCAATTAAATTTGTTTTGTGATTGTGATAATTTTATTGTAAATATTATTTTAATAAATTTTATTATTACGTCAGAATTTTTTTTTACATTCTTTTTAAAAATTAACCTGCATTATAAATATTTTACAAAGATTTTTAATAGAAAATTAAAAAAATTTTAGTAATTATTCACTGAAGCTGTCATAAATTTGAATCCAAAATGAAAGCCTTTATTTTTAAAAGATTTAAAATTAATTCTGTTTTTTTATGGTAAAGCTTTTGAAATCAAAGATTTTAAACGTTAGTTTACACTCATGGGAAAAAAAGTAATTAAAATTGAAAAAAAAACTGTCTAAATAAATTTGAAAAAGCTGGAAAGTTTATTCGTAGAAGCCAAATCCTAACCATTGTTATTAATTATTTAATAAAAAAAACTTATCTTAAATTAGTTTAAGTTTGAAGCAAATAAATGTTCAAGAGTAAGTTAATTTCACAATTTTTTCTCCTCTGATTTTCTAAATAACAAAAAAATTGTTAATCTAAATGCATTTACGATAGAAAATAGTCAATTATACATTTTTATGCATGTTTGAAATCTAAATTCAATATCTTAATTTAGAATTGATAAACTTAAGGACCACAAACTCGTAAAAATAAAATTTATTACCATTAGCCAAATTATTTTATTTCAAGCTTGTAAATAAACTTTCGAAATTCAATGGGTGTATTATTTTTCTTTAAGTCAATAATTTAAAAAAATAAATATTTCTGTTCCAGATAATTGTTTTTTTTTTACCTTTTTTAATTATTTGTATTCCAAAAATAAACTCTTTAGAAATTATTAAATGTTTTAAAATAAAAATTAAACCATTAACCATTATGTAAGTAATTTTGCGTTTTAAGAAAATTCAAAATTAAAACTTTTAACTAAAATCCTATTTTATTTAAAAAGGTAAAATTATTTTTTGAATCACTTGATAACACAATTTTATTTTCTAGATAATAAACGAATTATTTTAGTAAATAAAAAAATTGAAAAGAAGAATTAAGAATGCAGTGATTTGTCTGTAAACCAAGTCAAAATTACATTTTTATGAGACTAATTAGAAAATTAAAATTAAGATTTTTTAAAATAAATCTAACAAATAAATATTAAAAAATCTTGATTTTATTTTAATTAACTTACTTTTCTTATTTACAGATATATATAAAATAAAATGAAATAATAATATGAGTGTTTTTTTAAAGTTTCATGATTCAGAGATCACGAATTGTTACAGAGAATAAAATATTATTAATTTATTATCTTTTATTGTACAATTTATGCTATTAAGAATTAAATAATTTAAATATTTTTAAAATTATTACAAAATTAGATATCAAGTTTAAAAAACTTTATAGGTCTTTGACAAATAATTTGATTATTTTTTGTATTTTTTTAATTTAATTTAACCTTAAAAAGGTTATATTTGAAAGGAAGTTTTTACTCAAAAATAGAAATTTTGGTGCGAAATTGTGTTCTAATTTCCTGCCAGACCTGACAAAATTCAGATTTAGCTGGAAATGCACCAGTTTTAGTTTCATGTAGCAATTGATTCTCTTCCAATAACGAAAAATTAATTATTTCGAAATTAAACAATTCGAATAATTGAATTTGAGTACCCTAATGACTAGGATTGACCAAACGATTATAAATAGATTAAAAAACAAAGGTTTATTAATAAAATACAAAAAATAAAAATAAAAAGAATAGGAATCTTTCTATTCTTTTAATAAAAAATTAGAATAAAAAGAGATTAATTAGACATTAGTATTAAGTTATTTAAAAGTAGCCAAATCTACCATATCCACCATATCCACCATAGCCTCCATAACTGTAACCGTAACCGTAACACATATTGTTTTATTTATTTGCTGATTGATTTTAGATTTTTGAAGAATTTTTGATTTTATGTAAATAAAAATTTTTCCATTTTATATATTTCTTAAGATTACTCATATTTTTAAAGTTTCGTAACGATTGTTTAAAAATTACAATATGCAAAATTATTTTTTTAATATTTTAGAAAATTTCAAATAAAAGGGTTGCTCTAAAAAAGATTTTTTGATTATTAACTCGACATTTAAACTTGGTACAATGATAACAATGATAAGTTGAATCATGTTTTTTTTTTAATTTTTAAAGAAATTGCATAATTATAACCAAATACTAAAAGCTGAAACATTATGTTCTGCTCTATGGATCAATTAGATGTCAAAAAAATTTTGTTTTGTATCGATATATACTAAATTAGTAATTTTTAAACAATCGTTACGAAACTTTAAAAATATGAGTAATCTTAAGAAATATATAAAATGGAAAAATTTTTATTTACATAAAATCAAAAATTCTTCAAAAATCTAAAATCAATCAGCAAATAAATAAAACAATATGTGTTACGGTTACGGTTACAGTTATGGAGGCTATGGTGGATATGGTGGATATGGTAGATTTGGCTACTTTTAAATAACTTAATACTAATGTCTAATTAATCTCTTTTTATTCTAATTTTTTATTAAAAGAATAGAAAGATTCCTATTCTTTTTATTTTTATTTTTTGTATTTTATTAATAAACCTTTGTTTTTTAATCTATTTATAATCGTTTGGTCAATCCTAGTCATTAGGGTACTCAAATTCAATTATTCGAATTGTTTAATTTCGAAATAATTAATTTTTCGTTATTGGAAGAGAATCAATTGCTACATGAAACTAAAACTGGTGCATTTCCAGCTAAATCTGAATTTTGTCAGGTCTGGCAGGAAATTAGAACACAATTTCGCACCAAAATTTCTATTTTTGAGTAAAAACTTCCTTTCAAATATTTAGTTAGAAATTTCGTGAAAAATAATATAATTGTATTTACTAACTTAAAATTCTTTGTAACAAATGGAGATCTCTGAATCATGAAACTTTAAAAAACACATACATATTATCGATTCCATCCATCTTTGAATATTCATTTTTAATGCTCTCATGACTATCAAAGACAAGTATCAAAAAACTTCTGGGATTATAAAATAGTGTTATTTTCAATTTAAAAATGCGAAGATAAAACGATCAAGTTAAAAAAAATTACACGACTAAATTCCATAAAAACTAGATTAGATTTGTAGAATTCTTTTTAGCGTTTTCAATATTGTTATTTTATAAATTTGATTTCAAAATTAAAAAAAAACAGTTTTAACATGCACCGTAAATATATGAAAAATTATTAAAAAGTTTTTTTTGCTTATAATAAATACTTAAAACTAACCCGGCAACTAAACATCTAAATATAAAAATCAAAATAATGATACTTAAAGAATAATAGCGTGATTAATTTTGATACATTAAAACCAGTCCTTCTTTCATTTCGTTTTTAATATTAAAAGATTTTCTTTTTATATATTTTTGTATATAAGAAAAGTAAGTTAATTAAAATAAAAGTAAGATTATTTTTGTTTTTTTTTGTTTAATATTTATTTGTAGATTTATTCTAAGAAATAACAAATTTTAATTTTCTAATTAGTCTCATTAAAATGAAATTACGTTTAATAAGCAAATAAGTAAAGAACCAGCAAATCTTATCATAAGATGATTAAAGAGAATAGCTTAAAATTTCAAAAATTATCTAAGAAATATATTCTTAAAATCAAGCAGCCCAGATAACTGTTAAATAATGAAAGATTCTCTCCAAAAAATATTTAAATTTTTTACTTGTCAATTAGCATGAAAAAAATCAGGTAAATTCATACATCTTAGTATTTAAAATTGCTTTAAAACTGTTTTAAAACACAATAGAATATGACATCTTGAAGTTGATCATCAATTCAAAATATCATTTCAATTCAAAAAGTTTATCTTAAGATATTAAAATAAATCTTTGATTTAATTATAAAATATTTAATGTAATATGTTTTACATGCAATGTAGATTTAGAAAATAAAAAAAAATTGAAAAAACATTTTCTTAATCCATTGATAAAATCGTTTTTAAATTTATTTGACTGATTTTTTGTAAAGTTTTGTTTTCATTTTATAACTTATTTTGAATTTTTTATTTGAATTTATTTTTTTAATTTAATTGTGAATGCTAAACATAAACACTTTTGAGATAGATTAGATCTTCATTGCATGTAAAGCATGTTACATTACAATTATTTTAATAAAAACAAAGATTAAGTTTAATATCTTACTTTTTGAATTGAAATGATATTTTGAATTGATCATCAACTTCAAGATTCCCAGAATATACCATTTAAAAGATAAAATATTCGTTTGCTTCAAATTTTATTTTTCTAATAGTTTTAATACGGGAAGACCGGAGAAGTTTTTGAATTTGATCACTATTTAAGCTTAAATTAAATAAAAACAAAACAAAAAATAATCAAATTATTTGTCAAAGACCTATAAAGTTTTTTATTCCTGATATCTAATTTTGTAAAAATTTTAAAAATATTTAAATTATTGAATTCTTAACAGCATAAATTGTACAATAACGGATGATCAGTAAAAACCCTTTGTTTTTATTTGAATAATTTGCGAGGAACGAGCGGTGCGTGACGAGCATATTAAGCATAGACTCACGTGAATAAAAAACGAATACTGAATAGTTATTAAAAAATTTTGGACGTAAATCGTCAATTCACTATACACATAGAAAAAAATTCTCATGCATTTTCTTAATAAAAATTTTTGACAGTCAATAATTAAAGATATTCAGATAAAACTTAACATTTACTCAAAAAAAATTTGAAAAATAACGTTACTCTCATATATGAAGCCTTGCTTCCTTATCTAATATAAGTGTATCGCCAGGTATTTTAACAAATATTAACTGTCCGAATTGAACCGTGTTTGTAAAGGCACGGATTAAAATAGATATAAGTTTTTCAAAAAACGTTGGCTCTTTGAAAAAACTACAACGGGATGATGCTTCGGCAGATACCACACACTCAGTAAGCGACTGGTTCAAAGAATAGAACATTGAAGTTCTGCCATGGTGTGCCCGTTCACCAGATCTTAACTCAAACGTGAAATTATGATGATACACGGTAATTAAAATTTTTAACAATTAGGATACCTATATTGACCATTTAAAAGAGGTTTTACACAAAGAGTGGTTACAGATTGCGGTCATTTTATATATCAAATTGTAAAAATTTCTTAACTTTTGGACCATTTTTATTTTTAAAAAATTGTATCCCTATTTTTTTTTTTTTGGGATTTTTTTATTACATAATTCTTTTATTTTGATTTTATGTTTTTTGGAATGATGACAATTAAAAATTGAGAAAAAAAAACGCTTAATTATTTTCCCGTATATTTTATGCGAAAAAACAATTCTTTAATTAACAAAAAAAATTTCTAAACTTTAACATACTGTATAAATCTTGGCTACTTCGAATGGTAAAGTGATCCTATCAAACACTATAGATTAAAGATTAATTACTCCATTCTCTCATAACCTCAAATTTATTCGCTTTTGGATTTGATTAACTTTTTTGATTTTTTTTAAAAAAGAAGTTGAATAAAAAAAATAAAAAAAAACGTAATAAAAAAACCTATGTAAGGAAAAAGAAAAAAAAAATAAATAATTAAAGACCTTGTTCGGAAAAACCTTGGTAGTATATCACTAAAAAAAGTCATTAGTGTAGTAAACATGAGTGCGGATCAGAATATCAAGTATTAAAATAGCTAAAATTTGTACAGGTAAAAATAATAATAGCTACGCTTTTAAATATCAGAAAAAACAATAAGAATAGATAAATATTTTATTGTAAATGTTTAAATCAAATAATGCCTTTTTAATTAACGTATACCAAGAAAAATTTCTTAAATTTTATCATAATTAAAGTAAATAAATTTTTTATTTTTTTGGTCAAAATCAAAAATTCTGGAATTTCGATTATTATTTATTGTAAATCTGGTCGATTATAGCTCCTTCAGCAATATAAAGAAAATAAAATATAATAAAATTAAAAATGAATAAGAAATTAATTGGCTAGATATTAATGAGATATTAAAAGACATATGATACTTTTTTTAAAACATGGTCGAAGCTCTAGGATTGATAGTATATATAGGTTTATATAAGATAAAGGTTTAAAAATTATGTGTTTTGAATTAGTGGAAAGAGTTCGTCAATAGTAAGATAAAAACTAACTTGATTTCTGACTTAATTTATTTATATCATTGTACATAAAGTGTTTATTGAAAAAAATAGTGTAATTGAAGAACTGATTGATTTAGATTTTTTTTAATATTTTTTACTTAACAGACTCGGTCAAACTTTGGTTTAAAAATCACCAACCACTAGAAAATCAGCAACAAATTATATTTAGCGAAAATATCGAAAGTGAAAGGCTAGTTTTTGTTTTCAACATGATTAATAATAAACTAATTATACTTTTGTATTCTCAATCAGTCCGTTTTCGAATAAAAATAGAAAAATTTAAAATTTGAGATTAACTTTGATCTCAAATAAAAGAGGTCGTATGAAAAAAGGGAATTTATTTGGCAAACACTTATCAACAACGTTTAGTCTTAACCTCGATTTAATTGATCATTACTCTTTTCCACTGGTTTTCGAAATGGTTAAATTTTAATCAGAGTTGTTTAAAAGTTCCAAAAAAAAGTCCAAGTCCAAACTTTTTTTTAATTCAAAGTCAAAGTCAGGACTTTTTTTTTTAATTTGCTCGGTCAGGCTTAATATCAAAACATTTATATACTTTTTAGGTTGTCTAATGCAATAGATTTGCCATTCACAAGATTTTCTTGCAATTTTAGCATAAATTTCTTCTTCAGTATTCATAATTTTAAACCCAGGACTTGGACTTGACTTGAGACTTGTGACTTTTTAACAACTCTGATTTTAATTTTAAGTTAAACAAAACACAAATTGAATAAGATTTTCTGAAATTCTAGTTTTAAAGCTGGGGAGATACGGAGGTTACTTTTTTATACTTTTTCATTTCCGTTTTCTTTTTCACAATAAATTCCCACTCATTTTCTAGAAGATAAATTAACTTTAGAAGAGGTTTAATTTTGCAGCAAAAGTATATTGAAAATATTTATTTTTAGAAATAAAGTTAACGTCTCGTTACTCGTATTTAAAGCTCTACTTCGTGCATCTTAAATAAAAGTTCATTTATTTCTTTATTGTAATTATTTTTTCCTAAGATTCAGGAATTATAAATCTGTTTCAATTATATTAATAAAAGTATATTGTTAAAAAATTTTTTAGACTTTTCGGATAATTATTAAATTTTCTTTTTTAACTTAAATACCAGCCAAAAATTCCTAAATTTAGAGACATGCGAAAATTATAAAACAAAAAAATCAAAAAGACACATAAAATAAAAAAAATTATTGGACTTTATTCTAAATTTCAATTTACTTACGATAAACTTTTAATTTTCAATCGAAAAACCTATTTTAGTATTAAAAAAAAATTAATTAGAATTATTTATTTATTTTTATTTATTTATTTATTTATTCAATGAACGCCTTAGGCGCCGTAGGCGATGTAAAAAAAAAAAAAAAAAATTAAAATAAGTTTAAGACAAAAAAAAGAGTAGCATCCGATAATTTTAAATTTAAATGTTAATTTTTATAACTTTCCTTTAATTTCAATAATTATATGTGAAATAAAAATTTTGAAAGATGTCAGTTTGAATTAAAATACTAAATTAATAATTATTTTACCATATGCTAGTATTTTAAAAAAATCTAATATAAAAGGAAATTTTTTAATAATTAAATATGTGTCTATTGAAAGGAGAGACGGTTAGCACTCCCCTTGACAAGGACGGAATAGATCTTCGGGTCTATAATATTAAAAATGACTGAGGCACACCCTGAAAAGGGCGATCAGTCATTATTTTTGATTTCTTTTAAATAATAAGACTTGGTTTAAGTCATGTCTTAATAAAAAATTCAAATTTTTTCAAAATTTTTAAATTAATTTATTACCAAATATGAGTAAAAATTTACGCCAGATACCAATTACTTGCAGTGGTCACACCAGACCTGTTGTTGATTTACGCTTTAGTGATGTCACTCCATATAGTTATTTTATAATTAGTGCCTGTAAAGATGGCTTGCCTATGCTGAGAGAAGGGGACACTGGTGACTGGGTGGGAACTTTTGTCGGTCACAAAGGCGCTGTATGGAGTGCAACAATTAACAAAGAAGCTACACGTGCTGCCACTGGAGCTGCAGATTTTACAGCGTAGGCTTCCTCTTTTTAGATTTCTTTTTTTTTTCAAATTTTTAATTAAGAAAATTATGGGATGCAAAATCTGGTGCCGAAATTCATTCATTTTCGCACCGACACATTGTCAAAAGTGTTGACTTTTCCTCCGATACCAATCATTTGGTTACTGGGTGTAATGATAAAAATTTAAGATTATTTGATTTGGAAAATTATGCATCAGAACCCAAAGTTTTCTCAGGACATAGTTCCAATATCAAAAAGTGCATTCTAGCCGATGGTTCTAAAAAAATAATTAGTATATCTGATGATAAGACTCTTAAGGTATGGGATACTGTGTCCAATAATCAAATAACTCAATTGACTTTTGATGATATACCAACCAGCATTGAGCAGTCTCGTGATGGAAAAATGCTTATTTTATCTCATGGAAAATCTGTTGAGCTTTACGATCTAGAAAAGCTTGAAAAAGTCAAATTTTATTCTATTCCTAGTGTTATAAGTGCTGTGTCAATAAGTCCTGATAAAAGCTTGTTCGTATGTGGCAGTGAAAATTTTACTTTATATAAATATAGCATTGAGACCGGTGCAGAAATTGGTATTTTTAAATTGATGATGGAGGAAATAAAAGTTTAAAGTTTATTTTTGTTTAGAATCATTCAAAGGCCATTTTGGTCCTGTGCACTGTATTCAATTTTCTCCTGATGGTGAAGTTTATGCCAGCGGTTCAGAAGATGGAACTTTGCGTTTATGGCAGAACACAATTGGAAAAACTTATGGTCTTTGGAAGTTAATTGATTCAGAAGAAACAAATAACATAAATGCAGTTTCATGAATTTTTTTGTTTTAAATTATTTCCGTTCTTACAACAGACTTTTAAAATAAAATTAAAGTTTTGTATTTTTAATTTATTATTTTTCTTTTTTTTTGATCACATCCGAAAAAGGATTTTAATTTTTTAAGCAAAAATTTTTTTTTGTAAACGAACAAAAATAGGATCATTTTTTAGTTTTGATAATGATTGAAAATTCCAAGGAAAAAGACATCAACTAAAATAATTTGACATAATTCAAATATGATGAGAAACAGTTTATCAAATTTTCGATTTTATTACGGCGACAATTCTTTGGACGATATGAATGGACCTTTTTTGTTGATATTCTTTTTTTGAAAATTATCAATTAAATTTTATGGTTTTGATTCGAAAAATTTTTAAAATCATTTATTATTAGTCGAATTTTAATAAATAATGTAAAAATTTTATCTGGTTCTGATGATTAAGATTATTAAAGTCTAGTACTGGAAATCTTTGCGAAGAGTTGTGTACACTAAAAGTTAAATACTTAACTTGGGTGCATGCATAAGTGAACATCTATCCCATGTCAAAATCTAAAAAAAATAAAAAATGAAAATAGAATTAATTTAAAATAATTTTTTATTAAAAAAAATAAATACCTTAATTATTGGTTAGGTTATTCACAATTTAAAACAAAATTGTTTAAAAAAAATCCGGCTTAAATTGCATTAGTTAAAAATTAACCATGACCACATATGTAGGCGCCAAAATTTGGTATTTAACTTTTATTGAACACAACTCTCAAAGGTTTTACAAAATTTCTAAATAATAAAAAAAGAAAAGTGAATTATTTAAGAAGTGAAAGTCCTGTTCGGAACTAACAAGACAGGACCGCCATCAATCTCAAACGCATAATTTACTATGACAGTGGAAGGAACCATATATTGTCTCAGTACATAAGATTTTATCAAGAAATTTATTAAGGATCTTGGATTGAATAATAAAAATTTCATACCTAAATGAAATTTTAAATTTTGCTTTCAAATTTTTCAATTTTTTAATAATTTAACAGAGTATGATCAGTTTAAGATTCTTAATTTATAAAGACAACAACAACCATTAATTAATGATTAATTTAACAGAAAATATGATCTAAATTGAGAAGCTTTTGTTAAAGATAATAAAGGAAATTAAACAGCTTTTGAGTAGACACATATTTCCTCTTTTCTATTCATGCTAATTTTGCATGTCTGTTTAATGAATTTACTGGGATCTTTTTTTAAAATAATATGTTCCAAAAAGAAAAAATCCATAAATCAGAAAGTTAAAAATCTAATTTAGATTTAAAATTTCAATTGAAAACTTTTATATTTAAATTTTAAATCTAAAAATTATTTTTGACATCAATTTTAAATTATTTTCATATATGAATAATTCTAAATGATAATATTAATGGTTCTGAATGGTCATGTAAAGTTTAAAGATCAATTTATTTGATTATTTCAATGTGGCCCTTTGAAAATTTTAGCAGTAATAATTTTAGGTTAGAAATATAAAAAAAATATTAAAATAGCGCTAAAAATTTAGACTCTTCCTTTGTCACGTTACTCATTCCAAAATTTAGTCTTTCTCAGTTCTCTTTTTGTCTACCTTATATATCCACTTAAATTGAGAGAAATTGGGCCTCACTCATTAAGATTTTTGAAAATCACCTTATTTGCACCAATAATTGAAGAAGTATTTATGATTTCTTAAAATTTTTGAGTTGAAAATCAACCTTTCTATGGAGGAAACAAAATATTATTGCAACAATTTAAATTAAATATTTGTGTATTTATTAAATGAACAATTTTCTTAGAAATTCAAAATTCAATACGAGGAATGCTATTAATTTTACCTAATTTGACAAAATTTTACGATAATTAATGTAAAATGTAGTTAAATCCTAAGTGGAAATTATTTAGAATAAAAGAAAATTTTCAATGATGATCGTAATTTTAGGTTTTTTGTTAAATTTTAGAAAAAATAAAAATTGCAAATATTTATTGAAAAGCGTTGAATTTATTTTATTTTTTTCTTAAAAAATCATGAAAAAGGTGTTCAATAATTTAACTTTAAATTTGCTAATATTCAATTTATTTTATTTATAAAATTTATTTATTTTAAACAAATATATTAACAAGTAAATTTTCAAAGCCCTTAAATTTTTTCATTTTTATTATTTCTATAATTGATCTAATTAACGTAAAATTATTATAATATTCTAAAATTCTCTTGAATTCTTTATTCCTACTGTAAAGATTTTAAGGAATTTTAGGATTTAAAGCAAATTATAGAACAATTAAATCTTAATGTATATTATCACCTATGTAGATCAAAAAATTTTAATTAGGAAAATTATTGAGGCCTGAAAAAAGTTTTACTTTTACCATCAAATATTTTTAATCTAATAATCATTAATTTTTTAGGTTTTGAATCTATATAAAAATATTCCATGCATATTAACAGCTTAAAATAATGACACTTTCATTGACACAGCGGTTCCGTATGCCAAAATAATTGATTAAAATAAGAATGGTGGATAATTTAATTTTGAGAATATTAAACTAGATGGATTCCGATTCCAAATTTTCGATTCCAATGAGAATTAGGTGAAATTTAAAATTAATCTACATTATAAATTAGTTGTAATTTAATAAAATTTGAATTTCATGTGTTTTAAAATGATTAACTGAATAATGTCAACTTCATTAATTCAACTTCATGTCAATTCATTGATTAAAAAATGTCTGAAATTCACATACCATAACTTCAATTTAAATGTAATCAAGGTTATCGAAAAAATTCAATAGAATTCTAATATTATATTTTAGGGCTATATTGTAAAACGAAATTAAACTGTCCTGAAAAATTAATTACTGAATAAGCTGTACGCATTTTTCAGTAAAATATTCTAATATTTAATATTAAATTAGTTAAATTCCTTGCAAGATCAGAAATAAGTATTTTTTTAAATTATATTGCAAAATATCTAAGTTCAGTATTTATTTCTAAAAATTCAAATCCACGCTGTCATTTTGTTTCGGTTCTTTCATTTCTTTCATTAAAATAAAATTAATTGTAATTAATTTTTAAAATAATTAAATTTTTTGAAATTCAGAAATAATTATAGCATTGTTTATTTCGATATATATCTTAGTGATAACTTTGATGTACTCATCAATTGAGAGGAATAATTATATCCATGACTTATGGCAACAGTTGCACGCACCAAAACCCGTCCATATTGTATTTGCTAAGTATTTAGATGAGATGGCTTTATCTTGTCTTTATAAGTCATTAGAGAGCTTTGAATGACGCCATTTTAAAAATAAATTTTTTCATAAATAGGCTAAAAAATTATCCAAGCTCAAAAACAATTTTATCTTATTAAAACATTTAAAGTTTGCTGAATTGAAATTCTTGATTTTCATTTATTGCTAATCTAATCAAAAAAATGTTATTGATTTTTTAAATTTTTTTTGTTCGAAAGATTTTTCTAAATTTTTTTTCTTTTTGTTTCTTTGAATAAATAATACTTGGCGTCTTGGTTAGTAAAATTATTCGATAATGTAAAAAGTGAAATAAATTTCTTTTTTATTATTTTATGTTTAAAAAATTTTTACTCAACCACAAGATATTTGTAAATTTAAATCGTGACCTGGTGTTTGATTCGACAGCCATCAAAATAAATCTAATTTGTCATAAAATCTCATCTTTTCGCGATTCTCAGCTCTTTTTTACTGACGAAAATATATATTAAAATTCCATTTATAATGAGCTAGCTTAGCTTAGCTAATTAAAAAATCAATATTTTTTTTGATTCGTCTCTTTTCCTTTTAAAATTGAATTAGGATTTGGGTTTTGTTTTCAAATCAACATATTGAGATAATTTTTATAATTTGGTTCATCTTAAAGGAAAAAGTTGGGGGTTAACCGGAGCTCAAATATTCAAATATTTGTGGAAGAACATGACGCAGTTGGCCTTTAGTTCTGTAGCTTTATGTTAGGCGTATCTTTTTAAAATAATAAAAATACGCAATAAAATTTAATTTTATACTTCTATTAGTAAGATAAAAAAATAATATTGAATGAATGATCAGAAGTGAAAAAACTCTAAAAGTTTAATTTTTAAATTTCATCATCAGCGACTAAAAGCTATTTCCCGTTTAATCCAAGTGTATTTATTCTTAAAATCAAAAATTGCGCCAACAATGGGACTTAGATTAATTATTTCCTTTATTTCATACAGCAATCCGGACCTGGAAAATTTTAGATAAAGCTGACAAAAAAAGCAATATCGTACAAGGAAAGAAATTTCATTAAGTTCGATATTATTTAGATAAAAAAATTAATATTTGTTTAGTGATTAACAATGAAATCGATCAATTTTTTTGTTGAGTTTTTTTTCCATTTTAATGCATTAAATTTCGATTTTATTCAAATTAATTTTTAATTTAATAAAACTTTTTAATTTCTTTTTTGATTAAAATTATTGATTTATGTGAATTGTAGTTGTTTATTTTAAATTATTTCGGAAACATTATTGAGCATGAAAAAAAAATTTTATTAAAAGATTAACGCATATTATCTAAGTTTAAAGCTAAATCCTCAAATCAAGGCTTCAAAAGAAAAAAATTAATTAACTGCAAATTTTAAAATAGATTTTTAATATTTATTATTAATAAATAAAAAGCGATAAATTCCAATCAATGTTAAAGCCAAACACGACCGTATTTTTTTAGGAACATGTCAATCTTGTTTTTGAGCAAATTTAATTTTTTGTAAAAAAAAAACAGTGTAATAAAGGTTTGATTTCTTTTTATTAAAAAGAGAAATATAATTTACTAATGGAAAAAATTTTCGGAGATTAATTCAATGTTACTGTCAAAAATTCCAGGTTCTGGTCTTATTATATTTATTATTTAGATAAAAATTTCAAATACAACCAAAAACGAAATAGATTGAATCTTACTTAATTTAATCAGAAATTTCGATACTTCAATAAAAGAAATTATAAAATCACATAAAACACAAATTTAGATTAAGACTTGAAAGCAATATTTGAAAATCAATGCCTAACAGTTCATTAATTTCACCCATACTCGGCAATCAATCATCTCCAATTGAAAAAATAAAAAAGAATTCTCATTATCTAATCAGAGCTAATAGTCAATCATCAAGTTCATCAAAAAATCCAAGATTAGCTTTTGAAACAGCACCAAGAGGAAGCCGTGCAGATACAAAACAAATCGGCATCCGAGATTCACCAAGTTTGGCACCAAACACACGCAGACAATTCATAAAACCAGCAAAAATAATCGATCAAGTCTCTGATCCATTTATTTTTACCCAAAATTCGATTCTTTCGACGAGCACTAATTCATTAAATTTTGACAATTTGGCAAAACCTAAGTCAATAAACACATATTTTACCAAACTGAATCTTAATCAAATAGAGAAGATAAAAAAAGGAAGTGAATCAGAAAAAAGTCAAGCCTTGACTGAAACAAACTTAATGTCGCTTATCGAAGATTCCGAAGGATACATTCAATTAAATCAATACAAGTTAAAGGATGAAATTGGAAAAGGTTCTTATGGAATAGTCAAATTGGCTTATAATAAAGAAGATAATAGAAATTATGTAAATTAAAAGCTAACCATTTGGAATATTTAAAAATATGTTTCTTCTCAAGGCAATGAAAATGATTTCAAAAAAAAAACTTATGAAACGAGCAAGTTTAATTAGTAAGATTTTTTATTAAATTATCGAAATTTTTCGTCTCTATAAAATATGAAGCGCTGATAAATCGGTTTTGAAAATTAATCCTATTTCTAAATCACAAACCAATTCCAAACATAAATTTTTAAATTAAAATTTCCTCAAAAAGAGCTAATTTCTAAATTTTAAAATTTCTATGATGAGAAACAAATACTAATTATCGCAGATTAGAAAAGTTTAGATGATTTTTTAGAAAAAATAAACGGAAATGTTTAAAAAAAAATATTTTTCAAACTTTTTGAATAGAGTCGATTATAAAAGAAAAGTTTGGTTTTTGAACCGTTCTACCAGCTTATATTATATGAAATACAAAATTAATTTAAAAAAAAGCACTAAAAAATAAATATTCATGATTTGTTTATCGAATAATTTTAACACTTGTTTATAAAAGTTTTCTAATTATTAATCCAAAAATATAATTCCCCGTAAAAAAAAAAAACTAATATCAAGGCTTTGAGCAGGTTTGACACCATTTGGGATTCTGAAGTTCTAAAAAAAAATAAGCTATTTAAGCATAAATATTCTAATTTTGGAAAAATATTAAATATTTAATAAGCCTTAAGCTTAAAAATCTCATTTTAGTTTATTTATTTATCAAATCTATTATTGGACTTTTTTGAAATTTGAAAAAAAAATGTAAAATAATTAATAGAGCTGTATCATATGCCGAGTTTAAAAATTATAAAGTAAAAAAAAATAGGAAAATTTAGCATAAATTTAAATAAAGAATTTTTTATAAGCTTAATTTATTTTTAAAATCGTTTCTTATTAGTTTATTTTTTAGATATTAAAATTTATGCTTTTAATTAAATTTTAAATCAAGAATTTTTTAAGGAGAAATCCATTCAAAAAAGCTCAAAAGTATTTTAAAAAATAGCAACTGTTAGATTCTTAAGCCACTAAATATGCAAATGATGTTTTAATAATCCGATAATTGTATCTGATTTTTCGGAAAAATAAAAACTTAAATAAAAAAATTTAAAATTCAATAAGATTTCCTCCGTAATTAATAAAAAATCCTTTTTTTCTTCAAAAATTGTTTTGAATTTAATCAGATTTTTAAGGTATATGAATATTCTTCGATAAATAAGTCTGTCATTTGAGTACTATTTTAAACTATTTAAACTTATTATTTTTACTCAGAGCTGAAATTAGGTTGATGATTATTCCAAACTACACGAGGATCTCTTCGAATAAATTATATCAAAAAACAAACTTAAAATTCCATTTAATTATAAGAAAAATATAATAATTGTAAAAAACCTACTGTTTTCAATATTTATTCAATTTTTTTTTATTAATTTTGGTATGGGTTTTAAAAAAAATATTAAGGACGTGCACCTATCAGACAACAATCGGCCAGTTCATCAGAATTTAATCAACCTTTGCAACGTGTTTATAGAGAAATCGCTATTTTGAAAAAATTGGATCATCCAAATGTGGTCAAGTTAATTGAAGTATTAGACGATCCAAATCAGGACAATTTATGCCTAGTATTTGAGTTGGTAGAAAAAGGAAATGTGCTTGATATCCCATGCGACATTCCACTGTCCGAAGAAGATGCTTGGAAGTATTTTCGTGATCTTGTTCTCGGCGTTGAATACCGTATATTTCTTCAAATTAAACTTAAATATCCTACTAAAAAAAATTTTAGTTCATTACCAAAAAATAATTCATCGTGACATAAAGCCATCAAATTTGTTACTTGGAGATGACGGCCATATTAAAATTGCTGACTTTGGTGTCTCAAATGAATTCGATGGAGATGATGCACTAATTTCAAATTCATTGGGAACTCCGGCTTTTCTTCCGCCCGAAGCCATTACCGAAAATAGCATTTCATGGCTCGGAAAACCTCTAGACATTTGGGCTATGGGAATCACACTATATACTTTTGTGTTTGGCATAGTAATTAAATTACATATTCAATTAATTCTTGATTTTAATCAAAAAAAATTTATTTCAGTGTCCTTTTCAAGATGAAAATATTGCTTCATTGAGATCAAAAATCTTAATAAAAAATATAGTCTTTCCAGAAGAGTAAGCGACCAGACTTAATTTAATAATTCAATCAAATTTAAAAAAAATTAATCTTTTTAAGAATAAAAATTAGTTTTTTGCTTAAAGATTTAATACTAAAATTGCTGAATAAAGATCCAACAAAACGTTTGACTATTGACAAGATAAAGGTAAATATAAATTATTTTTAAAGAATAATTATATTTATTTAAGCTGTATAGAATCATAAATGGGTCAATAGAAATGGTACAATTCCTCTTTTATCTGATCTAGAAACATCTCAGCCGATTACAGTTACAGAAGATGAAGTCAAAAACAGTATCAGGACTTTGTCTAAATTGGATACTTTAGTAATTCAATTTAGCTTCTTGATTTAAAAAAATTAACTCTTTCATTTTTAGATTTTAATAAAAAGTATGATAAAGAATCGATCTTTTGGTAATCCCTTTAAAGAGAGATCAACTAACGACACTGGATTCAACTAAATACCTACTGAATACATGGATTAGTTTTTAGAAGATTTTATAAATTAATGAAAATAGAATGTAATTTTATATGGATTCATTATTTGAATAAAAAAACTTTTAAACCATAATCAAATTTTTAATTTTTAAAAGATAACAAAATTGTTTTTCGAGTCATTAGTAGATAATCACACTTATTAACAAGTTCACAATTTGTTTAAAACTTAAATCTTTTAGGTAATTCTGCCTTAGGCCTTTTTGAGAAATTAAAAATAAATGAAGCAAAAATAAAGATTAAATGAAATAAAAATATTTTTGAATTAATTTTAATTTAAAAATTTTAAAAAATAAACTGTTTAAAAAATAATAATAATCATAATATATATAAGCTACAGCAAGGCTAGCTTGCGGAGGTGGCCTACTAGGAGGTCACCTATGGTAGCTACTTGCACATAACACATAGAAAAGTACTAAAAAAAGAAATCTAATTATTTAAAATTTCACGAAGTTAGCGAGTTAGCAAGTTAGTGAGTTATTGATGTCAAGGTTGAATAGTGAGAGAGAATAGATAATTGATTGATTACCAATTAAGTATTAATATATATTAAATAATAATTTATCAGCTGATGCTGTTTTGAATGGCATCGAAGTTGATGATCAATTCAAATATCATTTCAATTCAAAAATTTAATCTTTAGATATTAAAATAAATCTTTGATTTTATTTAAATAATTTTAATGTAATATGCTTTACATGCAATGTAGATTTAGAAAATAAAAAAAAATTGTAAAAACATTTTCTCAATCGAATGATAAAATCGATTTTCATTTTAGTTAACTGATTTTTTGTGAAGTTTTGTCTTCATTTTATAACTTATTTTGAATTTTTTTTGAATTAATTTTTTTAATTTAATTGTGAATGCTAAACACAAATACTTTTGAAATAAAAAATCTCAAATAAACTTTACAAAAAATCAGTTAATACATTTAAATATTAAAATCGATTATCAATGGACTGAGAAAAAGTTTTTTCAATTTTTTTTTTATTTTCTAAATCTACATTGCATGTAAAGCATGTTACATTACAATTATTTAAATTAAATCAAAGATTACGTTTAATATCTAAGGATAAACTTTTTGAATTGAAATGATATTTTGAATTGATCATCAACTTCAAAATGCCTTTTGAATGACGCACATACAGCTTTATACCCGAGATAATTGATTAATTATCAATTAAGTATTAATATATATTAAATAATAATTTATCAGCTGATGCTGTTTTGAATGACGCACATACAGCTTTAGTCGGGTATAGTATACCCGACAGAATTTTTAAATAGCTTAAATTTATCAGGAATGCCACCTCATAAATTAGTTCTTAAAAAAGGCCAACCTATTATTTTACTTAGAAATGTCTCAGCTTCTGATGGATTGTGTAACGGTACCAGGCTTATTTGTAGAAATTTTTACAGTAAAATAATTGAATGTCAAATAGCTGTTGGATCTAATGCTAAAAAAATAGTTTACATTCCGAGAATGCCATTGATTCCAACTGATGCAAGTTTACCTTTCGAATTAAAAAGGCTTCAATTTCCTATACGACCAGCGTTTGCAATGAGTATAAATAAATCTCAAGGACAAACTTTAGAACACGTAGGGGTTTACTTAAACGAACCTGTTATTACTCATGGGCAATTATATGTAGCCTTTTCAAGAGTGACAAATAATAAAAATCTCAAGATTTGCATGAATCATCCAAATAACTTAACAAAAAACATAGTTTATACTGAGGTTTTTCAATAAATTTTTTAGTGTGTTCTGCAATTTTTTTTCTTAATTTTATTTAAATTCCCCCGGCAGCGAAGCAACGGGTATCTACTAGTACAGTTTAATTTTTAGGTCAAAATTAGGGTTGTTAACATTCAAAAGAAGATTTGGAAGGCTTCCAAATTTTTGTTTTGAATTAGAATTTTCTCTTTTGAATAAAAATGTTTTGGAAATCTATAATTTCAAAATATTTTATTCAGAAACACTCCTTTTGAAAGATTCAAAATAAAACAACGGACAAATTTTGACACAAAATTATAAAGTTCAAAATTAAAATTTCAAAACTCTCTATTCTAAAATCAGAATCTTAAGAATTATAAATATACAAACAAATATATTATTATTATATAATATATTTTCTTTTTTCTTTAATTAATATAGAATCTTACTCCAAAATTATTTTTCAAATTAAAAAAAAATCTAATTTCATCTTTTACTAAATGTTATTTTATCTTTTAATATGTAAATAAAGTTGAAATGTCTTCAAATACTGAACCTATACATTAGAATTTCACTATTTTTTAGAGTCATAAAAATTTATTGAATTAATAATTAATGAAAAATGATAAACAAAAATATGCACATGAATGCATTCAAAACGTTTGAATGAAACGATAATAATTTTTGTGTGTAGTATTTAAGTGTGAAAATATTTTTTTTTAATGTTTAAACAATTGTTTTACAATTTAATTTATTTCAAAAAATTCGATTTAGTTTTTATAATCTCTTTCAATTATAATAGTTCCTTTTGAAAACCAAAATAACTAAATTGCAATTTTCAAAAAAAGATTTCCTATCCTCTTCCAAATGTTATAATACAAAACATAAATTTCAATTTTTCTTTTAAAAGTTATAAAAAAAAGAGAAAATATTATTCCAAAATTTAAAAAATTTGAATGTTAACAACCCTAGTCAAAATAAGAGTTGAGATTACACAAAGAAAAAGCTGTAAAAAGAAAAATTTTATAAATAAATGTTCATGTTCAAGATTGTTTATATGTTCTGTTCTAGAGCTTTTAATAATATTTATCTAAATTTTGATTCGAAAAGTGAACCTACTTCAAAGTTTACGTTTGCTTCGATTCTTCAGATAAATCTGATTCGAAGTCATAAGAAGAAATTTTTAGTAAAAGACTACAAATCAAGTAGATGTAAAGCTAAGAAATAAGATTTATGAGAAAATTTTCGATTAAAATGAATTAAATTAGAACTGTGTTTCTTAATCATATTTAAAAAAATTTTTTAGAATATTATAAAAAAAGTATTATTTATTGAATTTTTTTTCATGGCACAAATTAATTTAATTGATGAGTAAAGAGATTATTTTCTATGAAAATGGATGCTATGAAATGTTCGACAAATATGATGAAAATTTATTTCTCTGCTATAAAAAAAAAATAGTATGAAAAAATATGTAATGAAACATTACACTACTATTTAAATCAATTTTTTTATTTTGCATTATAAAAAAATAATTTTTAGCATCAAAGTTAACTAATTTATATTTTTCATTTTATTAATTGACCAATCGTATAAAAAAATTTAATCCATTAAAAAATATTTATTAAAAAATCAAAAATAAAAAAAAAAACTATGCTGATTGCAAGGGTATTTTATTCTTTTCGACAAGTCTCAGTAATCGACTGTGCTCCTTTTCATGGCTTTCTAGTAAATATTTGTCTTCTTTGACCCGTTCTCTATGGGACAACAGTTTACCATATGTTTCCTCACGGTCGGCACTATACTAAAACAAATCTTATTAAAAAAGGATTTCTAATTAGAATTTTAAACTTTACTTTATCCAATTTTGATTTTTCCTTTAGAATTTTTTGCTCAAATTCCTGTTCTTCGCTATACGCCTTGGCTATCAATTCCTTAATTTGAGCCGCATTTTGTTTTTTAATTTCAATCAATTGTTCTTGCAGTTTTTTCATTTCCATGTCTTTTTTTCGTCTCATAAACTCGGCTTCTTTAACCGTTTTGTATAAATCTTGTTCAATTTCATCATCTTTTTGAACCAGTTTTTGAAAATGCTTCAAATGATCTTCGTGGTCTTTAGCCTCTAATTCAGTCAATTTGTGCGCAGCTTTATTTCTGAACAAAGTTTCATGCTCATCAGATTTTTGAATCTTTTCGTTTAGTGCCCGAGTATGCAAGCTCTGTCGTCTATTAGTAATATCCTTTAAAAAAGAAAAGATATATTTATTAAATAATTATGATCAATTAAAAAAAAAAAATTTTAAATACTTCAATTTTTTTTTCAATTTCATTGGCACGTCTGTCTTGTTCTGCTATCATTGCCGTCTCATTTAAATTCCTTTGCTTCTGATAAATGTTTTCTAGTTTATTCCGAGAGTCAACAATTCTTCTATTAGCCTCACGCTGCCTCAACGACCATTGTGCTTTTTCCAAATCATTCTCTGCAGATAATCTCCTGCGAGTCATATCATAATTTTTAATGTAATTGCTCGTTTTGGCAATGTTGTCTTCGAGTTCTTTTTCACTGTTCAAATCAGACTTGATTTGTTTTTCATTATTCCTTTCGACAATTTTTCTGAAATCGAACAAGTCATTTTTTGCTTTGATAGTCTCCATATTTAGTGCCAGTGCGATCTCGGCAACTTCTTTCTTGATCCTGGCTTCTTCTTCTTCTTTGCGCCGAATTTTACTCTCAAAATCACTGTGAAGTGTATTAAGCTCGTTTTTTTTAATACCCAACTCGTTCATTTTAAGTCTGTACTGACGGGATAGATCATTACATACAAGCAATGTTTTGCGGCCTTTGTCCTTGGACTGTATCATTTGGTCAACTTTTTGCTCTGTTCGTTCTTTAGTTTTCTTTAAAAAAAATATAAAAATTTTAAATGATTTTAAAATAATTTTAAATAATTTAGAAAATTTTTTAAAAAAAATGCCGAAACTCGGGATCGAACCAAGGACCTTTAGATCTTCAGTCTAACGCTCTCCCAACTGAGCTATTTCGGCTTTTATTATTCTACTTACTTTTTCCTTTTTATGCGCGTTTTCAATCTCCAAAACCTTTCTTTCTTCCAAATTTTTTGCCAAACTCTTGTCTGCATCAAGTCTTTTTTTGCTAATTACTTTTTTCAAGAAAAATTTTAAAATTTATTTTTTTTGCTTTTATTTAAAAGATTATTACGTCCATCAAATTCCCGGACTGCTTGCCGGATTTGGCGTTGTTCTTTTTTAACATCACCTTCTTCACGCTTAAATCCACGTTCCTCTTGCTTGCTTTGGATCATTTGATCTTCAATTACTTTTAAATGTTTTTCATTTTTCTTCCGTTTTTCAACTTCTTGTCCAGCTATATCCACCGAACTCAATTCAATTCGGACATTGCTTCTCTTTTGTCCGCCAATGCCACTTTCACTCGAAGAACGCCTTTTTTCAAGATATCGTTGCTTAAGGTTAGCTCGATGAATAGTCTGATTAGAGTCAATGTAGCCATCTTTGCTAACGTAGCGACCAAATTTTCTTAAAATAAATTATTTATCAATCAAAAATTTTTTCTCTGCCTAGATAGTCATCGAGTATTTAATTTCAATTTTATTTAAAAATGAGTAAAAAAGATTCAAAATTTTTTGACCAACTTGTCTTAATATGATTCTAAAAAAAAATTTTCAAGTCGGACAAAAATTGAAAGTTGAGTCATGATTTTGACTTACTAATAAAAGTCTGGTTCTTATTATTTACCAGACTTGTTTTTGAGATTTATTGAAAGATAATACAACTTAATAAGTTTATCAGCAAACAATTTTTTTTTGATAATTATTTTGAAAATGATTAATAGTCGAAAGATTCTTGGCAAAATTTTCCAAACATTATAAAAAATGGGTTTGAATTAAAAATTAATCAAATTTTTTAGTTTGAATAATAAATATCTCTAAAATTAAGCTAGAAAGTAAATAACTGTATTCGGTTTATTCGGTACGAATTTAAAATTTTTGGCCAATCTTTAATTGAGTTAAAATATTTTTTTCATTCTATTCTTAGCTATAAGTAAATTGATATAAAAATTATGATCAATCGGTCACACAATTTATCAGGCTAAAAAATGTGAATTTTTTTAAAATTCGATATTCTCTTGTTGAAAAAAAATAAAAATAAATTTTTTTTTAGATTAACTGATGAACTAATTTTCACTAATGACAACTTTTAATTATTCAAAAATAAAAACCTTGGATAATTTTCAAAATAATAAACCCGACATCTTTCATCAATCTTTCCAAGTTTTTAAATGTTGTTCAATTATTTCAATAATTAAAAATCAACTCACTCAAATTTTGCATCAGTTATTAATTTATACTCCCTCAATAAATAATCGAATCCTTATTATTGATAATAGCTTAACAAAATACTTTATCTTTTTATTTTGCTATATTAAATAAAATGTCTAATATATAATTTTTGTTCAATTTAAATTAACAAATTAATACTTGTTAATAATAATAATAATCGAAGTCTTAAATAAAATTGAAAATATCGAGCAAAGTTGCAAAATTTGAGGCCTATATTTTACTCAGTAACTAAAATATTCTATTCATTATATTTTATGTAGTAACAAAAAAAAATTTAATTCAAAACCAAAACAATTAGTACTTAATATGTTTTATTTGTACCAAAACTAATTAAATTATACCTAAAATTATTTTTTGTACCTAATTAATTACAACTTTTTTTGCTGGTATCAAATATTAATTTTAATGAAACCAAAAATTAATTAAATTAGAATTAATTATTACTTTATGTAGCAACGCTTGATAAAAAAAATGAATAGATTTGATAGTAAATGAGTAAATAAAGCACACTCACAATCCATAAGAAATGAAATAGTTTCTTTTCAAGCTGCATTATAAATAAATTACAATTTGGTAAAGCTATAGAACTTTTTTTTAATAAATGGAAAACAAAAATGATAAAACTGATGATTCTTTTTAAAAATATTTCTAATTCATTTTTATTATTAAATACAATTTTATAAAACGTCAAAAATTACATTTTTATCTAATAAAACTGGCTAAAACGTTTTTTGCTAGAAAATTTAATTAGGTACGACTGAAACATATTTGGTATTTCTAAATTATTTGTTGGTACATGATAAAATATAATTAGGTACTGGATAATATATAAGCCTTAATTTGATTAAATTTTCTCCTCAAATTAAAGAAATTATTCAAACTTTTTATTTATACTTAAGTTCTAATTTCCTCAAAACAACAATTTGATTTTTCTAAAATAAAAATAAAATCGAATGGCCAAAAAACTTAAATTACGTTTTTTATTTATTAAGATTAACTTAAATAACTTTAATAATAAAAATAATTTAAATAGAATAAAATTGCTAGAATGAGAGAATAAAAAAATCCAAAGATTATTAATTAAAAAATTAAATTAAATTTACTCTTTCTGGTTGATTCTTTTAGTAATTTTTAATAAAAATTCTAATATAATTTTGTCTAAATATTTTAATCTAATTTTATATTTATTCAAACAATTTAATCCTCTTAGGAACCAAAATTTTAAATTCGTATTTAAAATTCAAATATTAGCCGACTTCAAATTTTTAACAAGTCAAAACGTACTAATTTAATTTTAATTTTATCTAAGAATTTTTTAACTTTTCAAATAGTCATTCAGACTTACTCTATTCCAATTGAAAATATTTAATTATAAATTTTAAACCCTTGACTCTTGTTCCTTTTTGACCCGCATTTGAATTCAAAACAAAAATATTCTCCCTATTAACAACTTTGGCCTTAAAATAAAATAAACTAAATTTTTTAAAATTAAACGAATTCTAGTTTAAAAATATTTTTAAAAATTTTAAGTCTGTGAAATTTTATACAATAAAAAAATAATAAACTTTAAATGAAAATAAATCAAAAATTTTTTTGAAATCAAATACTATCTCAGCTATCTATTTTGTTTTCTTCATTTAAAAACATTCAGTACCTCAAAAAATCGGCATATGATGTTAGATTTTCGTCTTCGTAGGTGTAAACACTCGATGTTGCCAATAATTGATAACGATTATCAAGCAAAGATTTTTTTTGATAAACTGACATTCTAAAAATAAAAATAAATAATGTTTAGCCTAAAGGCCGATAAGAAAATTTATCCCAAATAAACTAAATGTCTTAGAAATTAACTACTTGAAAAATTCCGAGAGTTTTATCGTTTAGCTAATATTCAATGTTTATAAGCTTTTATTTCTTTCACTTGCTCTCTTAAATTCAACTTGTGTTTCTAAGTAACAGAGCTTTTTTTAGGATTTGGAAAATTTAAATTTAATAATAATTTTTTTTAAACTTTATTTATTCATCAAATTTAATGCGTTTATTTTGTGTAGCGGCTACGTTATCGAATTTTCTTTTATTCGAGTCGCCATCTCTGTTGCCGCCAAAGCGACCAGATCTCTCAAATCTACCACCACCACCACCACCACGACCACGACCATTTGATCTAAATCCACCTCCACCTCCGCGTGAGCCTCTGTCACCACCTCTGTCGCCACCTCTGAAGCCTCCGCCTTGTCTCACATCTTCTTCAATCTCTGGCAATTCAGTCACTGGTTTAAGTTCCAATGACTTTGTATTGAACCATTTTTCTTGGATTAAATCATCATATTCACTTGATACATCAAAAACAAGGCCTAGCTTGTCCTTAGTAAAAACAATTTTGTTTATTGCGTTTTCACCATTCTCTTCTCCGATTATTTTTTTCAATATGGCGTAGGCGAATGATTTACCGCGGATTTCTTCATCTGGTTTACTTAGCATATAAGTAGTATAGTTCTATAAGTAAAAAAATTAATAAGAATAAAAATTTTTGACTGTTAAAAAATTTTTCTAACTTCTTTGCTGGTTAGCAATGATCGTTGTGTCATTTTGGTGCAGCCTGATATAACCGCTAGAGCGGCAGCTAAGGCCGTAATTGCATCTTTAGATTTGAGGACTTCTTCGGCACCGGAACGAAATTTTTCAATCATTTCGGGAGCAACTGTGTCTAATGATCTAATAATATTCAATATTTAAAAAAATTTTAGCTTTTGATTCTGGTTTGAAGGTACTTTGCTGCATCATTAGTCGATGCTTCGACAATATCTACTGATGTTGGTGCACCAACTCGTTTGAATTTTGTTCCCTTAAATGAAAAAATTATTTGATAAAAATTAGAATTTTATCTGCTTTTTTGTGGGCAAAATTTAAGATTTTGATAATTTAAATTATAAAATTGTCTTTAAAAATATAGATTTGAGTTCTACTCTCAAGATAATATTAAAATTTCATTCAAACTTCTTTATAAAAGACTAATTTAATGGAAATTATTTTTCTAGGATAAAAATTGATCCGAAATTGTTCTTTTTCAATAGAACTTGCGACTCCAAATTAAGATTGTGCCATTCATAGGAAAAAATGATATGAAAAATTTTCAAATTTTTTTGTTCCTTTAAGTCTATCAATGCAAAGATTTTGAAATTGACAAATTTTTTCTTTTATTTTTTTAATTTTAAAATTTTTGTTGACTTTAAAAAGAAAAAACTCCTGAAAATATCTTTAAAAATTTAAAATTCGAGATCATGTTAATGAATTTTAATATTCAGCAAATATCCTTTATCTTTTGGTAAGTAATATTTAATCGATTTATTAATAAATTTAATAAACATTTCGTCTACCCTTCTTTCCTTTGCATTTTTATCTCATTTTCTATGTAAAATTGCTAAAAAATTTTTCTTGAATTGATTTTATTTTAAATTTCATTAGAATTCTGAATCGTTAAATCTTAATTTTTTCACTGAAGGCCAAAATTTTTTCAAGAACAGAGTTCTAGAATTCGGAATGCAACAGTTCAATTTTCAACTTTTTAATTAAACTTATTTTAAGTTTGAAAGAAATGAAACCAATTTTAATTCAAAATACTTTAAAATTTAATTTTCAAAAAAAATTTGTATGATTTGAGTCACTTTGAAATCTTTAAGATAAAATTGTCTGATTAATTATTAATTAATTAAGAATCTAGAAGCGAATTCAATAGGCTGTGCTCAAATGTCAAGAAGCAGGTTAAAAGATCTGTCTACGAATACGAAAAAAAAATAGTTGAGCGAGAAAAAATGTGCCCAAAGATTCTATTTTCATATGTCAAACAAAAACAAAATATTAAGCCAGAGCTTAGAGCTCTTAAAACTAAACTTGGTGAAACCACGACAGACAAATATGACATAGCAAATGTCCTAAACTACCAGTTTGAATCAGTTTTTGTACAAGAACCTTCAGATTCTCTTCCAATTTTTAGTGCCCGCACTACAAAAAAACTCGAAGATTATCGGCTGCTTAATCGGCTCACGGACGAGAAGATTTTTAACCTGCTAAGTAGCCTCAACCCACACAAAGCGGTTGGACATGACGGCATCAGCCCATTAGTTCTAAAAAACGCAGCCTCTGGCTTTGTTTCCCCTCTAAAACACCTTTTTGCTCTAAGCTATGATTCCGGAGCAGTCCCGGACCAGTGGTTTTTAGCTTACATATCGCCTATACCTAAAGGTGGTTCAAAAACTGAACCATCAAATTACAGGCCTGTTTCATTAACATCTATCGTGTGTAAACTCTTAGAAACGCTGATAAGAGATACGCTTGCCGAGTACATAACAGAAAACATCTTGATTAATAAAAATCAGCATGGTTTTGTTGGCAAAAAGTGCTGCATGACGAACTTACTCGAGACCCTTGACTTTGTCACATACCAAATGGCAAAAGGTAAACCCATATGCCTTGTGTACCTTGACTTTGCCAAGGCTTTCGATAAGGTGCCACACAAAGGTCTTCTAATTAAACTAAAGTCATATTGCGTGGTGGGTAAGCTCTAAGATTGGATTAAATCCATTCTTTCCAATCGAAAACAAAGGGTCGTAGTGGACGGAAGAGAGTCAGAATGGGTAAATGTCACAAGTGGAGTGCCCCAAGGTTCAGTACTAGGCCCTCTTCTTTTCATATTATTTATAAATGACCTACCGGACACTGTTCAAAACCACTTTAAACTCTATGCAGATGACAGTTAGGTGCTCAGCAACGTTGAAACTAGACAGAAAATTGATGCACTGCAATCAGATCTCGATAGAATAGTAGAGTGGTGCGACAAATGGTGCATGCAACTGAGCTGTAAAAAATGTAAATTAATGCTATTTGGTAATGGTCAAGTTATTCGTAATTTCGACCACGTATTTACAATGCGTAATGGTGATTCTCGTCACAATCTCGAAATAAGTGAGGTAGAAAGAGACTTGGGCATCTATGTTGAGAGCGACATGAAATGGAAGTTTCAGACTCAAGTCTGCGTAAACAAAGCATCAAAAATTCTCGGTATGCTTAAAAATACTTTTGAATGTCGCGACCGAAACCTGTGGGTCACTCTCTACACGACATACGTTAGACCCCATTTGGAATTTGCGATCCCGGTGTGGAACCCACCCAAAGCTGCACAGTCGATCATGCTTGAGAAAGTCCAACGAAGAGCCTCGAAAATACCTAACACTAATAGAAATCTTAAATACAATGATCGTTTAAACAAAATGTCGATCACCACACTCGATCTCAGTCGCAAAAGAGGTGATTTAATTCAATTTTTCAAGTGATTGAATGAACTTGAGCATATTGACTGGTATCAAAGACCGTATCTTAAATCAAGCGTCATTCAAGATGTTCCTGCAGCCTCAAGAGGCAATAAAAGGCGGGTCAAGTCACAAAGTTTCACTTCACGTGAAATCAACG
Organism: Brachionus asplanchnoidis; assembly: GCA_025491095.1. Taxonomy (NCBI): domain Eukaryota; kingdom Metazoa; phylum Rotifera; class Eurotatoria; order Ploima; family Brachionidae; genus Brachionus; species Brachionus asplanchnoidis. The sequence goes on along the minus strand of JAILYF010000010.1, from coordinate 4,057,460 downwards.
ACTTTCACTCGTCGGTCAGTGCAAGAATGCACTTTTTCACTAACATGGTATCCACAATGTGGAATCAGCTGACGGACAGTGTAGTAAACGCTAGTAGTCTCAATATTTTCAAAGCAAGATTGGATTTTTGGCTTAGAGAAGAAGAGAATAGGAAAAAGCTTGGTTAATGGTGTTTCAAGATTTCAAAAATCAGCACAAGATACATTGTTTTTATTCATTTGTCTTTATATTATGGTGTCTTATTTATTGGCTTTTGTATTTATATATTTATATTTTTATATTCTATCCATGTGAACGGTTATTAAGGGCAGTCGAGAAAATTTGTTAAGAGGATAGGTTCAAATGTTATGATGCCCAGGCTCACAGGCTCATAACATTATAGGTACTCTGGCTGCTACAGTTGGGCGTTTTTATTGGGGCTCTGGCCCACGTTCCAGCTTGTGGGTTTCCACGCAGCAAAAATACTACTACTACTAATTTCTAAATTAAATCAAATAGAATAAATTGAAATTTTATTTATGATTTTTTCTCTAAAGAATTTAGAAATTTTAAATTAATAAAATAAAAATTTTAACAAGAATCTTTTCAATGTGACTTAAGATCAACTATGATTACTTTTCTATTAATTTAACTCTTCATATCAGCAATATCATGATAAATAATAAAGAATATTTCCTTTTTTTTTTAATTTTGAGCAAATTTTTGCTGTGAATTTTACTTATTTTTACAAAATATATTGAGTAAAAATCTTTAAAAAAAATAAACTTACTGTGTTTCGTTCGACAGCTAGAAGAGCATTTAATTCAGTATGCTTATAAAAACAAACACAAACACCAGTTCTACCGGCACGACCAGTACGTCCAGATCTATGTACATAAGAATCGAAATCTTTAGGCGGCGAGCAGCAAATTACCAAATCAACCTCGGGAATGTCGAGACCGCGGGCAGCTACATCCGTGGTGATAAGAACTTTGTATTTTCCATCTCTAAATTTTTTCAATACAAGCTCTCGCTTATCTTGCGGGACATCGCCATGCAATACATGTGACTCTTGTTTTATATCACTGCTACAAGCTAGTTCATCGGCATCTTTTTTTGTCTGACAAAATATCATCGCCCTTCCGTGCTTGCCACTGTAAACCTGCAGCACTGAGCCGATTGTCGATGCTCGGTCCTGATAACTACACTGAATAGCCAAGTGCTCAACAGTCGTGGCCACTTTCAATCTGGAATCACCTATCAGATCTATAAACTTGAATTCGTCACCCATGTACTTTTGAGCAGTTTTCTTGACCCAAGGTGGACATGTAGCAGAAAAAAATAAAGTTTGTGCCCTATTACCTCTAGATTCTGTGTAGACATTTTTAAGGATATCTTCAACTGAATCCTGAAAACCCATGTCCAGCATTCTGTCAACTTCATCCAAAATAACATGATCTACTTTGCCTAAATCAATGCTACCCGAGTTAATAAAATCCAAAATGCGACCCGGTGTTCCTGCCAAAACATCAACTCCTTTATTCAAGTCGCTTTGTTGTCGTTCATAAGCTACACCACCATAGACACAACAGGTTCGAATTGTAGTCGAAATGGATGCGAAATCGTCACCAACTTGCTTTGCCAATTCTCTAGTTGGTTCCAGGACTAAACATCTTGGTGATTTTGATTTATCACCAGGCTTTTTTTGATTTTCTAGCTTTTCTACAATGGGAATACCAAAAGCCATTGTCTTTCCGGTACCAGTTCTGGCCTGGGCTATCACATCATGACCAGCTCTGATATGTTTTAAGGTAGCTACTTGGATGGGATACAAATATTTTATTCCTTTGGAAGTCAGCTTCTCGACAATTTGTTTTGGTAGATCAAAGTTTTGGAAGTCACCACTTTCCTGGGCTTCAGTTGATTTGACATCACCGGCTAGTTCTTTCTGCTTTGATGCATGATCGTCATCTTCTTTGGTATTTTTTCCATTGGTAAAACCATTTTTTTTAACATGAATTTTCATCTCTTCCGAATCAGACTCTTCTGTTGATGTTTTAACGCTATTGGATTTTTTAAAATCTTTTTTATTCTTATCTATTTTAACCATTTTTGTTTTTAAAATTTTTTCAACACGAGGATTTATAAATTCGTTTTTTTAAACATTTATTTTAGCATAAGTAGAGCTGATGATATTTTTCAATAGAATTCAACGTGCGTTCAAATTATGAGCACCTGAAGCATTTATTGAGTCTTGAGATTAATTTAATTTAGTTTAGACTTTAAAAGACAAATTAATTGGATTTTGTTTGGCAATAAAATATATATTTTTGAATCCTATAAAAAGAAAAAATTGTAAATAAGATCTGTATTGTTGTTTTAATTTCATTGTTTAAAATTAGTTTTAAGATTCTAGCGATTTTAAAATATTTTTTTAATATTTTACCATAAATTAGAACAGTTTTGATAATTTTGTTAAAATATTTAAAATTTTCTTTTGAAACTTAAACAAAAAAAACAGATTCAAAAACATATAATATGTTTAAAGCATAATGATCATTTTTGAGAATTTATATGAATTCTTAGATTCTTGTAAAATTTATTTTATTTTCTGAAGAATTTTTTTTTTTTAAAACAAAATATCATATTTAAGCTGCTAAAAGACTATCAAGATTTATATGATGTTCAAATTTTGAGCAAAGTGCAGATTTTCTGCAGATCAGTTTTTTTGGTGGTAAAATAATGTAAAATTTTGTCATTTAATTATATTATATTTTATATTAATTTTGAATCAATTAATATTTACTGTGAAAATTTTTTAAAGCCTTTTTGAATCGATATGAAAATTTAATCAATTCTTAACTTATTTTAAAAATTAATTTGCCTTTATTATTTAAAAAAATAAATCTAATTCTTTAATTAGTTTTTTAGTGCAAAGCAAGCTCAACTGTTCGTATGTAGCCAACTTTACAAGCATTCAAGCTGTTTTCATTCACCACTTTTTTTGATATTCAACAAGATATCATATCCAAGAAGAAACTATGTCGCGGGTGATGATTAAAAACAAATAAAAAAATATTGAAATACATAAAAATTGTGATCCACACTAATAAAGAAAACTATTTATTTAGAATGATGAATAACGCATAAAATAAATCTATCGAAATGTCAAAATCACATTAATTAATTTTTAAAATCAAAATTAAGTTAGACAAATGTTTTATAAAAAATTCAAGTCAATAATTTGAATAAACTATTATTTTTTTTCTTCATATAAAATAAATCTTGAGTTTTCTAACAATGTAACTATCTAATTTCTGGCTCTTGAAAGTTTTTAAATTTTATGAATTTTTATTTTTATCTTCTTAATCTAAATTTGTTTTTATAGAAGAATTAAGATCAAAAAAATTAAATGAAAATTAATTAAGAAAGTTAAGAGCGAATTTAGTAAAAAAAATTTATGTGTTGATTATTATATTAAAAAATTTTTTGACAGATTTAGTGTGTTTTTTTAGTTTTACTTTTTTATTTGTTTTTAATCCTTACCCCAATGTCTCCTGGTGTTTTTGTTTTTCGCTGTTTAATTTGAGAATACGATCTCTTAACTTATGACAGTGTCAGCTCTCATCGTTTGTTTGCTTCAAAATCATCAGATTTGACTTCTCTAGGAGAATTATTAAGAGTTCTGTTTGACAAATAATGATCGAGGGCAGTGTTTCTTGTCAATTGCTTTATTATTCGATGTTTAAGCCTCTAATAATACCATTTGAATTTGTTGGTCTGTTAAGATTTGCCAAAACATCAAATTATTTCCTAGTGACGTAGCCACATGAGGCGAAGTACAGCGGTCCGCTTTACTACTAAAGTCTAAAATGAGGTGACGTCTTACTAAATAAAATTCTATTTAGTTCACATTTAGCTGCCTTTATGCTAAAAATGACATGAATTTTTTCCATTGTTTATTAGTTGTTGTCTCTAGAAAGGATATTTAATTGGAAAACCTGGAAAATGAATCAAGAACAAAATATATGGTCGATCCGAAAATCGCAATCAAAGTATTCAGGAGATTTGCAATCTACAATTTGGTCAAAAACAAAAACCGCACTTTTCTGTTAATTTACCGCAAGCAAACTTCAATTTTGAAGTTTTTTAAATGATAATTTGAAATTTGAAATAAATCTTGGCATTTATAAAGACTAAGTCGATTTTAAAAATTAGTTTGGTAAATTTTTTTAAAAAAATACCATCTTACCCATGTTAAACATTCTTAGCGGCTTGCTTTTTTTTCACCAAAAAATAAACCATTAAAAAAAATATTTATCTTTTAAAAAAACTCATCTATTAATTAAGTTCAATTTATCAGTCTAAAATATGTGTAAATTGACAAAATATTGTTTTTTTAAATTCTAATTTCTATTCTTTTCGTACCAGTCTTTTGCCTTTGGTTTTCTTCCACGCTTTTTTTCTTAACCGATATTTTTAAAGCTAAAACAGATTTGTATCAATTTAGTTTTAACACTTCTTTCTTAGCTACAATATATTTGAAAAATTTTTTAAATGATTTCTACTTTTATAAATATTATTAAATAATTATTACATTTAAAGGTGCTAAATTGCCATTAAGCTTTATTTAACTCTACCCTCTTTATATATCTATTGAATATATTAAATTTATCAAAATCAAGTTTAAAATTCTCTATAACTTTCGAATTCAATCATTTTATAAATGTTTATTGGAGCATTAGTGACTTTGTATTTTCTTAAGAATAGAAATATTGAAAAATTTTTCTTATTTTAAAAAATTAATTTTATTTAATATATTTTGGACGCAAAAATTTTTTCTTTGGACCACAAATTGAGCAGAAAAGAAAATTTAAAAAGATATATTTTATTATTTCGATTAAAATACTAAAATTCGATTCGTAGCTCGGCATTATTCTTTTAAAAATCATGTTTAAAAAAATTAAATGAAAAAAATATTTAAGCATTTAATTTTTTTTTTGAACCTCTAGGTCATAATAAGCCTACCATTCCCTCTTTTTCAGAAGTGTTTGCCGTGTCTGAATTTCATGCTTTTTCCATTATATTTTGAAAAACTCAATGAGATCATCTCTATTTCTACTTTCTTCAACCAGCTTGGTATCATTAGCAAAGAGCTAACTTTTTCAGTTATGTTTTCAAAAAATATTACAATCATCATAAATAAAATAAAAAAAATTTGCCAAGTAAAGAGGAGTAAACACTAGAAGCACCAAAACGAGTCAAAATGACTCGTTTTAATGGAATCTAATGGATAAAAATTTATTATTTGGATAAATCTATTCAATACTTAATTTTAATCGAGTGTAAATACAAATTTTGCTAAAAAAAGTATCTGGCAAAAATTTTATCTTCTAATGAATTCATTTCTTTTTGAGCCAATTCTTCGTCTTTCATGTAAAATACGCAAACTATAATTTTTGCATTTTTTAAATTTGCTTATCTTCGTTCAAGTATTAGGATTTGAGTCAGTTTTTTAAAGATTTGTATACTTTTTATTAATATTTTATGACTCATCCATTGATTTTGTAGATAAAGTCAAAATTTTAATTTAAAAGCGAGTCAAAATGACTCGTTTTGGTGCTTCTAGTAGTATATACTTGATTTTGTACAAAGGATATTTTTTTTTATTTGAATTTAGTTAATTTAGAAAGTTATTCTTATTTTTATGCTGAAAAAAAATTTTGCTCAAATAGCAAAAATTGACTTAGATTTTAGCTGCCAAAAATCGAAAAAGAGTCATTTTGACTCGTTGGTGCTTCTAGTGTTAAGAAATTTTATTAATTCGAACGATGGTTCAAAAGTTAAGTTGGAAATATGAAAATTGAAAACAAAAAAGGTTTCACAATTTCTGAGTAGACTTTTTTAAGACTTTTGAATCAATTTGCAACCGTATTTGTATATTTTATTAAATTAAATTTCATGACTAAAAATTCCGAATCTGTAATGTTAAGAAGAAAAGCAAATAAATCATTTATAAATTTTCAAGTGAAAATGATCAAACACTTTGAAAGCTAAATTGTCGAAATGAGAAGGTAATTTTTTTTCTCTTTATGGGAATAAAATATATGGTTAAAATAAATAAATAATAATAATTCAGATAAAATTTCGAAATAAATTTTAGAAAACATTAAATTTTATTTTTCAGCAAGCAAAAATTAACACTAATCAAGTCAGTAATTCATTAATATATGTTATATAATCTCTAAAATTTAGTCGTGTAACCAATCAATAAAGTACTGTAAGGGTAAATTTTTAATTTTAAAATTTCACGTTTTAAAGACAACAAAAAAATTTTGCAAAAAAATCTATTGAGATGCTCAAAAAATGTTTTGCTTCTTTTTTGTGCATTGCGCAATAAAATTTGCTAGTAGAAAATATTTACATATACTTTGAAATTTTATAATAAAATTGTTAATCTTAAAATTTCAAAAATTCTCAAAATGTCTCGACATCGAAACGTAAGAAAAGTTTCTTTGGCTGATGATGGTAATTTAAATAATAAACAATTCCAACCAAAATATTGCTCTAATTTTCACAAGACTATGAAGATGATCTTTCCCAGTCTTTTGACGAAAATTACTCATATGCCATATCACCTGGAACAAGTAATTTCCACTTAAAACTCACTAAAATTTACGGTCAATTTACACTTCTAGCCGAAATGTACATGTACAAACGAAATGCCCAGCAACAAAGTATGTCCGAGTTTATCAAAGACTCGTCTATCCAGGAAGAAGAAACTGATACCAAAGAAACAGACAAGGCTCTGGTGCAAAAGGATGAAGATTTTATGTTTCAAATGGACAAAGGTGTAATTAAAATAAAAAATTGATAAAAAAAATTTTAATTTTTTTGTTACCCAGAACCTTTTAATATAAAATCTGAACAAAAACAACCAGGTAATTCAAATATATTTTTCAAAAAGAAATTTTTATTTAATGCAACTTATATTCGGGAAGGTAAGATGATCTTGATAGTTTGATCTTAAATTCAAAACTTTATGACGAGCATGATACGACTTTGATCAATGCTGAGGAAGAAGACGGCCAAGAGTTCGACTTGGACAGTCTGGCAAAAATGTATACCTCTGACTCAAAACCCATGGAGATTAATTATGGTCTCGACCATCTGATTAAGTCAGACCAAGCTGAAAAAATGTCGACTTCAATAGACAACCTTCTTGACAATTTTTTTACAAACAACTTTAAAGATAAAAATTACCAAAGAACTAAATCGATAAGCATAAGCGAAGAAAAAGTGCCAAGAGAGGAAAATGCGTTTTCTTTAAGCGATTTGGCCTCTGAATACTTGTCAAACATGACACCATCCAGTACACACACTCCTCTAGGCTCCAGCCTGGTTGATTTAATTGACCATGAATTTACCAAGCGTTTGAGTATTAATGAAGATTTTGAGGAGAAAAAAGTTGATCTGAAAGAAAATTTAATTATTAACAAGCGAGATAGAGCCCGATTTTCGATAGGGTCCGATCTCGCTTCGTCTTCGTTTTCCTCGACCACTTCGGCTAAAAATGAACCAATTAGTTTGAACAAAATTCCATTTGTGCCGGTTGTACGCGAAATAATATCTGATTTAAAAATAAAAACATTGTTCCATTTGGATGCGAATTCTCAAATTGGTGATTTTTTGACACAAACACAAAATTTAGAATTTAATTTATCAAATGTTAATTTTGAGAAAATTTTTATCTATGAACAACAAAAAAATTTTTTTGACCAAAATCGCCCCAAAGGAAATAAAATACTAATCGACTTGACGCATGAGCAAACGAAAAAAAGCGCAAAAAAGACCCATAAACACAAGTCGAACTTGGCGTCTTCTTCTTCTTCTAGCAGCGGAAAGATTAAAATTTTCGATTTCACTATACCTTCGCCTGATGACATAATTTTAGCTAAGCAAAAATTTGCCTTTAAACACATGAGATTTAAATAAAAATATTTATTTTTTATTTTTTCTTGTTTAAAAACCACAATATTTATCATTTAATAAAAACTTTTTGAGTAAAATTTTATTTTTGTATTTTTAAGAAAGTAAAGAAACAAAAAAATTCAATGAAAATCAGCCGTCAAGTAAGCGCAATTGTACAATTTTGAAAAGTTGTCAAGTAAACATTATTCTTTAGCGCCAAGATCGCAGAAGTCGCAGTCAAAGCCATGCACGCCGTCAGTCCAGGCCAAAGCAAAAGCAAACACAGCTCAAAAATCTCAAATAAGCAAACAAACAGCTCAGCTGGGCGAGCTCCGCATAAGCCCCATTGTTGATCCGGCAGCGAAGGAAAAGCTTTTAAAACAGTATGGAGAACACACTGCCGGCAAAGACGTCCTCAATTTGATTGTAATCGGACATGTAGACTCGGGAAAAAGCACTCTAATGGGACATTTGCTGTACCAAATGGGTCAAGTATCGGACAAACAGCTGCATCGGTACAGACAGGACTCGCAGAAGATTGGCAAAAGCTCCTTTGCATATGCCTGGGTCCTGGACGAGACGGAAGAGGAACGAAGCCGAGGCATTACCATTGACGTTGCTCAGACAAAATTTGAGACAAACAAAAAAATAATTTATCTGCTGGACGCGCCAGGACATAGAGATTTCATTCCGAACATGATTACGGGTGCCACCCAAGCCGATTCGGCTATTCTGGTCATAAACAGTGTTACTGGAGAGTTCGAGACTGGATTTGACCTTGGTGGACAGACTAGAGAACACTCGTTGCTGGTCAAATCGCTTGGTATCAATCAGCTCATTGTTGCTGTCAACAAAATGGACATGTGTGACTGGTCCCAATCGCGATTTTTGGATATTCACAAAAAATTGAGCAATTTTCTAATCAAACAGGTTGGCTACAAAGAAACAGACCTCATGTTTGTGCCGTGCAGTGGATTACAGGGTGAAAATTTGAGCAAAAAATGTATGGATGAAAAATTGACCTGTTGGTACAATGAGAGTAAGGCAATCGATTCTAAATCAATCAAAGGTGGTCTTACTTTACTGGAATGTGTTAACAGATTAAAGCACCAGGAAAGATCAATAGATAAACCATTTAGATTTTGTATATCGGACATATTCAAGAGTGCTCAGACTGCAAATTTGTCACTAGTGGGAAAGTGTGAGGCTGGCACAGTGAAACAAGGTGATAAAATAACAATTGTGCCTGCAAATGAAACTGGTGTGGTAAAATCAATTTCTATTAACGATGAAGTCTCAATACCAATGTGTTTTGCAGGTGATTCTGCTACTTTGAACGTGGCCAATGTTGACATTAATAACATATCAATTGGTAATTTTGTTTGCGATACTCAATCGGTGATGCCAGTAACAGATCGAATAAGAGGAAGAGTTATTTTGTTCAATTTGAGCATTCCAGTTACCAATGGTTTTCCAGTTGTTTTTCACTACAAGTCGTTGAATGAAGCCGCGACTGTTAAAAAGCTTGTTTCTCAATTGGATAAGAGTAGTGGTGAAGTGGTGAGAGAGAAGCCCAGAGTGCTGAATAATGGACATAGTGCAATTGTTGAAATTAAGATAAACAAGCCAATTTGTGTCGAGTTGTACCAAAATTACCGTGAATTGGGACGGTTTATGTTAAGGTACAATGGAGTGACAATAGCTGCCGGCCAGATTACTGAAATAATTCAAAAGACAAAAAATTAATTTTATTTTTAGTTTTTTTTCATTGAAATATAATTGCACCCTAATTTATTGAAAATAAAGAATTTTGATTTTTGACTTTAATTATTTGTAAAGAAATAAATATCGAACGGGTATTCAAATAATTTTTTTTTTCTAATCTTTGTTTAATTAAATTAAAACAATGCGTCAATTAAAGTTTAAAAAATAAATTTATTATTAGCTAATTTATGAATTAATTTGGCTACACAAAAAAGATATAGTTTTTTATTTTTATATTTGCTAATTAAGAAAAGTAAAATAGCTACTCAAAAAAATACTAGCCTAAAACATTTGGATAAAATAAAAGCTTTTAAGAATTTAAATTCTTCAATTATCCATGAATGGCCGGCAGAGTCTACTATCCAACTAAATAATGTTTTGATTTGATCTTTGGAAATTACCAGTTTTTATGTAAATTTACGTAAAAAATATTTTTAGAAAATTTGAATTTTGTCCTTTATTTTTTTTTTAATAACTTTACACTGAGTTATTCTGACAATTTTTTGCTGAGTTTTATGCAAAAAATGGCAAATTTGTGTCAAAAAATGTGAAATAATTAAAAATTAAGCAGAATATACTTTTAATAATCATTATTTAATAAGCAAATTGAGTCGTTTATGGATTTCATTATTGACTTCTTAAAATGTACACATATCATCATTCAAATATAAAATATTAAGTTTCAATTGAAAATAACAATTAAAAAAAATTAAACTTTTATATGCAATAGATGATGGGTATAGTCAAACCTGTAGTATTAGGAAGATTTTTTTTAAATTTATTTGAAATATATTTGCGCTTTTTTATTAAATGATTTTGAAATAATTTAGAAAAAGTTAAGGATTTTTAAAAACTTGGTTAAAATTATAAGTCATTTTAGTCTTTATTTATTCATCATTTCATTATTCTTTCTCATCTTTTTTTTTCTTTCTCTAATTCTTTGTTTAATTTTTCAACTCTTTTTATTTATGCATATAATTGTATAACGAGTCATATATATTTATTTAAAAAAAAATACTGAAGTTAGGAACAATTTTATTTTATTTAATCTAAATTATATTATATAAAATATAACAAATTTAATAGTATTAGTATATTTTTATTGTTTCAGGTACAAAAAAAATTATTTGATTACCAAAATATTTTTTTAGTTTTTATTTGGCCTCGCTTTTTTGTTTCATGGCTGGGTTTTTTTGTGGTGGCACTTCGTCATTAATACTTTAATCAGAATCTGACCCCTCGCAACTACTAATGCCTAAGTCCGATATTTTTGATTTTCTGTAGGTTCCTTCGACAAAGCATTTGCTGTAATTTTGGACGACCTGGAAAGCTTTTTCTTTTTCGTTCAAGGGGTAAATTCATAGCGAATTTTTTTAAGTTAGGTAATTCTAAATAAAAAAATATTTATTTAAAAGTTCAAAAAATTTTCAAATTGATTAAAACTTACTAAAACGTGAACTGACAGCTATTGTATGATCACACTTGTAGTGTTTGATCCAGTTACTGCAATTGCATGTACTTAATTCCCATTGATCTCTGTTTATTAAAATTTTCTGTGGTACAGTTGGCTGTCCACATATTCTCAACAAAATTTTTAGAAAGATGCTGTCGGGCTTTTTCAAGAGTGATAAATGAGCAAAAAGGGAGATCAATTTTAACTTTTCTTCTCAATTTTTTGCTTAAACATTGAGCATTTTCATTGCTGACTTCAGATATATTGCTGGGGATTTCTTCGATAAAGAACATTTTTGATGAGTTTGAGCAAATTTAATCAAGCTAACATTTTTAAAAGATATATTTTGAAAAAAAACGAAATCCTTTGCTGATTTCGATAATTTTTTTTTATCAAAACATAATTGGTTTGATTGAATAATAATGGTTTCGTTTTAAATAAATCAGAGTATCAAAAATTAAAAAAGACACTAGTTCAATTATAATTGACAATTTATATTATTTTAGATTATATTCAATAAAATATTTATTTATTTATTTAAATAGTTTAGGGAATACCCCAGGCAGCTCAGAATGGATCAGAGTCCTTCTTATCAGCCTAGCGATTGAATAAAAACATAAAAAATTAAAAAGATAAACGACTAAGAATAAAAAAATGAAAATAAATATTATAAATGAAAATAATAAATGTTATTGCAATATATTAAACATGTTTTCTTTATTTTCCTCTTCTTTTCATTATTTAAATTTAGAATAGAATGAAAAGAAGAGACTAATAATGATAAAATACATTTCCATAAATTTTAATTTTTAAAAATTATTTATATGATGTCGTAAAAACTAGGTTTAAGCTGCCTATTTTCTGGATTATTTTTTATGATATGTCATTAAAATTTAAAATTTTAATTTTAAAATTATATTTGACTTGACTTATGGCAATTATTCATTTAGTGGCATCTCAGTAAATTGGGATAATATTACTAAATAAATGCTGTGAAATTTTTTAATTCTAAAAGAGAAGTATTTCTATGAAATTATTTATTTTTTCTATTGGTTTAAAATAATTTACCTAAGAGACTCTTTAAATCATCTATAATAGCATTCAAATTTTCAAGTAATAAATTCAGCATTTTGTTAATTTGATTTTTAAGAAATTTATTATTTTTTCGTGATTTTCGCAAAAATTAAATTAAATTTTCTGGTATTTAAAAGCTGATTTAGTGCTTTGATTAGAAAAAAATGAAATACTTTTTATTAATTTTTATCAGTAAGAATAAGCTTTGGTAATTTGTTTTGTCTAAATTAAAATTTATAAAATTAGCCCTGGGATTTTTAACGGTGGGACTTAAAACACTAGAATTATACTCCGGCTTAGGAAATATAAATCAATCATGTCTCATTCATGGTGTAAGAAGATATTGCTTAGGAGAATTAAGGTGCAGATCCAGAATGTGCCAATGTCCAGCTAACTCAACATGGAATGGAAAATACTGCGGTATATTTTGTCAATTCTAATAAGCTTAAATTAATTTTTTTAAAAGAACGTTTCGGAATGTCTTGTAAAAGGAATGGACAATGCAGACCACAAGGCCTGGTTTGTTCTAGTACTGTTGATGGCATTTGTCAGTAGGTTAATTTCAATAAGAGCAAAGAAGTTAAAAAGTAAAATAATTTAAAAGATGTCCAAGTGATTCCGTATGGGATGGCATAAAATGTGGTATTAATTCTAAATTAATCATTTATTTGGTTTTTGAAAAGACATAAAAAATATTTTTACAAGAAAAATTCGGAAGCAATTGCTCAGGTCAAGCCAAAAATTATTGTACTAGAGACTATGTTTGTTTAAATGAAACCTGCCAGTAAATTAATAAAAAAAATCTAAAACATATGTAAAAAATTTTTTAAGATGTCCTGGAGATGCAGTATGGGACGGGAAAAAATGCAGTTAATCAACTAAATCTATTTTTAAGCATACTACTTTAATATGTTTTAATTAGATCATTTTAATAATACTTGTTTAAACAATCGATTTTGCAATCCTCAAGGATTAAAATGTCTTAAAAGTGATTCAGGAAAGCGATGCTTGTAAAATTTTTTTAAACTAAATGAAGCATTTTTTGGAATAAAATTGAGAATTTAAAAATGTATTTTAGATGCAAAGCTGGAATATGGAATGGTGAGTTTTGTGATACTTTCAATGCTACTTGTAGAAATCGAATAAGAGATAAAACATGCACGCGGGGTTTAATTTGTTTATTTAGAAGTTGTTTGTAAGCTGCTTTTTGATAAGAAAAATTAAAAAATTCTAATTTAATCTAAGGTGTCCATTGGGAAGCTGGAACATAATAACAGGATTATGTGGTTTGATTTTGGAATTCGTATTCAAATGCATTTAATAATATATTAATTTTATTTTGTAGATACTTTACCTTTAAATGCTATTTGTAGTAAACGAAATTTTGTGCCCACGGACTTTATAGAAACCTCTATAGTAGACCGATGTGATTCATCAGCGAATTTAAAATGTAATGGATATAGATGCGTGTGCAAAGATGGACTCACTTTGACCAATGGAGTATGCGCTTAATCTTTTTTTTTAATTTCAGAAAATTAAAAAATGGAAAATGAAAATTTTATAAAACTAAGAAAAAACTTTTTTTATTTATTTCTGCATAGCTCATCAATCTCTAATAAAAATATTTGAATAAAAAATATCAGTTTTTGTTTTTTAAATATTTAAATAAATAAATTTAAAAGAAATTCAAAAATAAAACTTAAATGATTTCATTTGTTTCCCAATTTTAAAATTTTTGACTCATCGACTCCAAAATTAATACATAATTTTATACTAAATTAAATATAAAAAAATTTAATAAATAAAAAAATTTAAGAACTATGAATTTAGACTATGAATTGAGAAAACAAAGAAACGAAGCAAATAATGGTCTTTCACAAGACTCGCCCTTTCGATATGGCATCCGTGGAAATCAGATCATCAAATTCAAGAAGCAATAATCGTTCATTAGAAGCGTCATCACGTGTAGATAGTCTCGAATCTTTAAAATGTATGTATTTACATGCTACTTCTTTGGACAATAAACTGAAAAATATACAGATTTCTATTTCGTTTTGTAAATTTTTATTAAGTTTCTAAATATGAAAGTGGCCACAATGCCAAATGTTAATAAGAAAAATGAAATAATAAAAAAATACAATAATGAACAAAATCAAATAAGCAAATAAATATAACTTAGAAAGAAAAGACGCTAAGTGCAGTGCGTAGAAAACTTGTTTGTTAATCTCTATTTTAGACTAAGGATAGGACATCCAAAGTCTAAAATAAAATACATGCATCACCCATTCATCGCGTGCATGTAGCTTCAAGACACTTCATAAACTAGATGAATTCAGTGTTGTTATTGAAACATATAGCCCACAAATTGTAGCAGTTAGTGAGGCTTGGTTTAAGAGCATCTCAATTACAAACGTTATAGGATCCAATTTGTACAGAAAGGAAAGAAGTGATGGACGCAGAGGCGGTGGTGTATGTCTTTACATTGACGAAAAAATTGACTCATTTGAATTAAATGATGCAGATTTTAATTTAAGTAAAATTGAATTAATTTGGATACTAGTTAATTTAAACTGTGAAAAGTATTTATTTTGCTGTCTTTATAGGCCAAACGATTTTTTTGATATGAACGATTTAGATTTAGTCTTCAAACAAGCTAAAGACTATGTGGAGGAGAGAGGTTATAAAGATCTTCTAATAATGGGTGACTTTAACTTTTCATCAATCATCTCGTCAAATGGCTGTGTGTGTCAGAAATCTTAAACGAAAATGGACTCGAACATAAATTCAGAGAGACGCTAAGCGATACTTTTCTGTATCAGCGTGTAAATATCCCAACTTTTCAAATTTCAAACGAAAAAGCTGTCAACACTTTGGATTTGATTTTCAAGACTCAGCCTGGCAGTGTGTATGCAATCGATACAAAATTTGTTCTTGTCAACATTAATAAAGGACATCTGGTTATCTTTTTAAATTTTATTCTCAAAAACAAGGTCAGTAAAGAATCATAAACCTGTAAAAATAATATTTATAATTAATCTGACTTTGAAAAAATTTCTCATTTTCTATCAAATATTGATTGGGTGCACCTATTTGAGAATTTAAATATTCATGAGATGTTCAATGAGATAATTTTCTATGTCAGCGAAGCTATTAATCGATTCATCCCAGTGACGGATGGCTCTAAAAAAAAAAATCTCAAAACCTTGGATAAAAAATAATCTCAAGGTCTAAATTAGAGATAAGAAGAATCTAAGATATAGGAACTGTTCATGTAACTGGAAGGATATGAATCTATATAGTGATTACAAACGTATCAGTAAATTAGTCTCATCAGAAATAAAAAGAGCCAGACTTACTTATGAACAGAATTTAGTTGAAAAAGCTAAGAAGAATCCAAAATTATTGAACAGATACCTAAACGATCAACAAGTAATCAAAGAATCAATCAAAGCATTAAAAGAGTCAAACAATGAATTAACGCAATAACCGAAGGAAATATCAAATCTTCTTAATAAATATGTTCAAGATGTTTTTGTTATTGAACAAATTGGTGAGCTTCTTCCTTTTGAAGCTGAATTTAATGAAAACTAGTCAAAATATATTGACATTGAGCCGAATGACATTAATTATGAAATGGTTTTCAATAAATTACAAGTCCTGAATCAAAATAAATCATGTGGTGTAGACAAGCTTAATCCGTTATTGCTTATAAACTGTGCAATAGCCTTTACTGTTCCTTTAACTTTGATTTTCAGAGTATCTTTATCGAATAGTCAGTTTCCAATACAATTCAGATCAGCAAATTTTAGTCCATTATTTAAAAAAGGTTATTAATCAACTGCAAGCAATTATCGTCCTGTGTCTTTAACTTCAATTCCTTAAAAAATTATGGAAAGCATAATAAGAACCAAAATAGAAGACTATCTTTATAAGAATAATATTATATCTAAAGAACAGCATGGATTTGTCAAGAAAAAGTCATGTACATCTAATCCTCTGGAAACTCTAGATTTCATCTCAATGAGTCTAGACAAAAGAATTCCTGTTGATGTGATTCTGCTCGATTTTGCGAAAGCATTTGATACTGTTCCGCACAGACGACTAATAGCTAAATTGAAAGCGTATGGCTTTGATGGTCTGACACTAAAATGGATTGAAGCTTTCTTGAAAAATAGAAGACAACGAGTTATTCAAGGTGAAATTTTGTCGGATTAGGTTGAGATTTTTAGCGGTGTACCAAAAGGGTCAGTGATTGGTCCACTATTGTTCGTTTTGTATATCAATGATCTACCCAAAAGGAATAGAGAATATTGTCAAAATGTATGCAGAAAATACTAGAATTTTATCGCAAATGGTATTAGAAATATGCGCAGCGAAACTACAATCAGATTTAGATTTAATTTTCAAGTGGACTCAAGATTGGCTACTTCTCTTCAACACATCAAAATGTGTGGTTATGCATTTAGTAATAAAAACAGAGAATTTCCTTATTTTATTAATGGTTCAACGTCAGAAACCGAAAGATATCTAGGAGTTATTTTCAATACAAATCTTAAATAGAAAAATCAAGTGATAGAGTCTACAAACAAAGCAAATCAAATGTTAGGTCGCATCAGGAAGTCATTCGCTCGTTTTGATTGTAAGTTATTAAGATCTTTGTTTTTAACTTTTGTTCGTCCTCTTTTGGAATTAGCGGTGCCTGTATGGTCTCCAATTCTTAAGTCTGACTGTGAAAATATTGAAAAGATTCAACGCAGAGCTACAATTAGAAATTAGAAAACCACCGTATGAAAGCAGATTGAAGGCTTTGAACATTTGAAATCTGGTGGAAAGAAGAAAAAGAGGTGATCTAATTCAATTATACAAGTTCATGCATGGAATATAATTGGTTGAAAAAAGAAACAATTTTAATGTCACAAAAACCAAGGAAGAGGTCACTGCCTCAAATATCACAAAGAAATTTCGAGGCTCCAACATAGAGATAACTTTTTTTTTAACAGAATCGCTAACATATGGAACTCGCTGCCAAATGAATTAGTTGAAGCCCCTAATGTTAACAGCTTTAAAGCAGGCATTGATTGCTGGATGAGCAGCAATCAATCACATCAGCTGTCTTATTGTGCCTTATCAGCACACTCGTTGGCTAGCCAGCTACAGTCAAAACTACTACTACTCTTACTACTACTACTACTACTACTAAATTTAGAATATTATGTCTTTATCAACATCGCCATTCGATTTATTTTTTCTTACAATAAATCCACGATAATATGAATATTTTTGAAAAAAATTGAGACTGTTGAGGTCATTTTAACCGTCTAAAATAATTATTATTTTAAAGTTATTTCTAAATAAAAAAAATTAAATTTATTTATAAAAATTTTTTTATATTTTTTTATTTATAAAAGTTATCCAAGAGTTTATTAGGATTATAATCCAATTGAAAATCTTAAATCAAAAATCTATAAACAATTATTTTTCAAAAAATATTGTACTTATCTTTAGAAAATAAAATATTTAAATTCAAATGCTCAGACTAAACAACGCCTTAGCATAGCGTCAATTGTAATCGATAAGTAAAATCGAACTACAAATACAGATAAAGTTTTTCTCAAGCTAACTCCTACTTTATGAATTTCAAAAATATAGGAAGCTCAACTCTAATATTTAAATCAGTTAAATTGAAGTTTAGAATAATCAATTCACCGTCTAATTTTTCAAAAAAATAATGATTAAATATTTAATTTTTCTAAACTTTTATTTTGTGGCAAATTGCTGGCCAAATTTTGAATTGTACACCAAACAACGTCCGGATCAATACATTCTCGTCAAGGCATCCAATCTTGAAAGCTTTGGCTTCGACCATTCAAAAGAAACCAAATTAGTTGTTCATGGATTTTCAACGGATTCTTCATCACTAACAACAATAAAAAATAATCTATTAATATTTGATGATGTGAATGTGATAATGGTTAATTGGAAAGAAGGTGCCAAGGCTCCTGATTATTACAATGCATTTACTAATGTAAGGGAAGTTGCCCAGAAAATAGCTGATTTTGTCCAGCAAGGCAAAATAGATTTATCTAAAGTTCATTGCATTGGACACAGTTTGGGTGCCCATGCTTGTGGGTTTGCTGGAAAAAGAATTGTTGGAAAAATTGGTAGAATCAGTGGCCTAGATCCAGCAGGACCGTTGTTTGAAGGAAAGCCTGTTTATTCAAGATTAGACAAAACAGATGCTGAATTCGTTGATATAATTCACACTGATGGTACCTTTGGAATACAGGACTCAATTGGTCATTTGGATTTTTACCCAAACGGAGGTCAAGTACAACCCGGATGCTTATTTAAATTGAATGATTTGGCAAACAAAACTCTCAATGATGATAGATCTAAAATGATTGAACTACGAATGGAACCAAAAGCAAAAATTCTTAGTTTTTTATCCTGCAGTCACACAAGGTCTCATTTGTATTACAGTGAAAGTATCGGAAAGTGTTATTTTAAATCTGTCCTCTGCAATAGCTATGGTAAGCCCTTATTTTCTAATTTATTAATTTGATATTATATGTTTACTTTTTATAGATAACTTCAAATCTGGAAACTGCAAAATAAGTAGCTGCGCATCGACTCTAGCTGGATGTGCAATAATGGGATATAAAGCTCATAAATATCATCCAAACGGAAAATACTTTCTAGATACCACTAAAACTTCGCCATTTTGTTAATCTTTTAAAGTCTATGGAGATTTATTTATTAATTTATTTTTTTAATTTTTTATTCTATTTTCCTCTACTGTTAAAAGTTTAAACTATTAAATATTAAGAGGTTTAATTTGCAAAATAAATCTAGAAAATTTTTGTAATAGTGATAGATCTAATAATTGCAAATTTCAAATCTACAAAATTTGATGAAAAATTATTTTTCACGTAAATTTCTTTATAAAAATAATATTATATCTAAAGAACAGCATGGATTTGTCAAGAAAAAGTCATGTACATCTAATCTTCTAGAAACTCTAACAATGCATTAAGATAGATAACACATATTGTTTTATTTATAAATTATTCTAAAAAAATTGATAAATTCAAAATGGTGCTTTTTTTCTATTTGAAGATAAAAATAACGCCAAAAACTCTGTTTGCAAATTTATATAGTAAAAAAACGAAATTATATTTTAAACTTGGTTAAATTAATTAATTAAATCCTTTAATTTGAATTTAGATTTGCTTAAACAAACAGAAATGATTATGGGGTATGGCTTATGTAAAAATGTGGGGTATGTAAAAATAACCGAATCTTAATAAATATTTTTATTCGAAACATTTTTAAAAATTACATCATTAATTTATTTTAATCATCTTTTAGCTTATGATATAAACGAATTTCGCCATTTTTATAATTGATTGAGTTTTTATCTAAAAGACAAGCATAAATAATTAAAAGTTAAATTTATCTGGAAAAATTATTCTAATTCAATACCTAATTAAAAATGTAGAACCATCAAAATGTATTAGAGAGTGCAAATTGAATTTCAACATATTCCTTTAGACTAGAGAGCCTTTGGGAAAGAGAAGTTACTGAAAATTCGCTTGATTAAATTAAGCTTAATTTGAAAGACTTAGAAATATCAGAAGCTTCTACAAAAAAATTATTAAGTTTGCATGAATATATTTATAATGTTTTGGACTTCATTAAAATAAATGTTACAGAAGTGATTTATTAAAAGAGATTTTCAAATTTAATTAAAACTATTGAATTTAACCCAGAGTTGTTTAAAAGTCTCAATAAAAAGTCCAAGTCCGTTTTAAATTTGCTAGATCAGACTTCATATCAAAAAAATTATATACTCTTGGGTTGTCTAATGCACTAGATTTGCCATATATCAGAATTTTCACGCAATTTTAGCATAAATTTCTTCTTCAGTATTCAAATTTTAAAGTCAAGACTTGGACTCTTTTTTTGAAAAAAAAATTGAAATCTTTGCTCGGTCTTTTGAAAAAAAAACTCCGGACTTGAGACTTTAACTTTTAAACAACTCTGAATTGAACCTCATTATATTTTGGAAATTTTATTTTTTAATTATTTTAAAAGACTAGGCAATTAAAAAAGCATTTAATGACATTTTTGTTTCAGTGGTTGTTTCAGGCTTGTCTATGCGATTTTCCAGTTAGATGTATTGGAGCAGCTAAAACCAGAGAAGAAAAGACTAGTATAAAAAAATTTATTCAAATAAAATTTAAATAAATTGAAAAGAAAAGAATTTTATTTAAAGAATAAAAATTTAATAAAAAATAAAAATAAAAAAAATAAAAATAAAAAAAATAAAAATTAAATTATTAAAATAATATAATACTAATTTGAATAGTCGGCCAAGAACTCCGGCCAAATCAGTAAGGCGTCCGGCCAATATTTTTATTTTTTCCAGATCAAGCTGAAATGGAAGCGGCGAGAAATTTTCTGGAACAAGCTGCTCTCCAAGAGAAAAATAATTCTGAGGTCAAGGATGAGTGGAACTATGCAAGGCTGCCGGAGTGTACTAATAATTAATAAACTAATGATTCGGGTCAAATTAGCCGGCCGGACTTTTAAGTATAAATTTTTTTTGGCTATTAAGTTATATTTAAACAATAGAATTGCATAAATTTTAAAATTATTTTTGAAAAACGAAGTGATCAAAAAAAATGTATAATACTAGTAATTAAAATAATATAATAATAGTAATTAAGTATTGTATTTTTCAAAATTTCAGGAAAAATGCTTTAAACATCTAAATTTATTATAAATTAGTTTTTAAACAATGCAATTCTTAAGCTATCCAATGGCAATCATGCTAAAAAATGCTGAATTTCAATCAGTGTAAAGTAATGATGATGTTGAAAATCAAAAAAGTGAAAACTCAAAGTACAGCAGTGTAAATTGAAAGAGGATTTTGCAAAGTCCCTACAAAAAACAATACCAAAACACCAGTTAAAAGAAATTCGGATTTAATTGCACTGTTTTGGTAGAAGAAAACAACTAAAACAAATTTATGCATTTTG
Source organism: Brachionus asplanchnoidis (assembly GCA_025491095.1). NCBI lineage: Eukaryota > Metazoa > Rotifera > Eurotatoria > Ploima > Brachionidae > Brachionus > Brachionus asplanchnoidis. The sequence continues at coordinate 4,036,178 of JAILYF010000010.1, read as the reverse complement.
CTACAACTAAAAAACTGAATTCCAAACTAAATAAAATTTTTTTATAAAAAACTAAAATGTTTACTTATTAAAAAAAAATAAAATTTGAAATTCATTTTTAAAAGAACTTTATTTTAAAGTGTTCTTTAAAAAATATCAAAATACCAAAATCTTAATTAACAGTGGATATGCTATTCTATATCCCTGGGTTTTAGTGTCTATATACAGTCATCCCTCGATAATCCGAACATTAAATATTTCTGAAATTTTCTTCGGAATAGCGAAATTTCGGATATGCGGTAATCCGAATAATGGTAAAAAGTAGAAAAACTTCGGATTAAGAAAATTTAAACTTTATTTATACGAAAAAAAATACAAAAATAACATTAAGTTTATAATTTTGATTAATTAAATTAAAATTTCTAACGGTTAATAAAATTAAATTCTAACAAAAGTATCCAAGCTAGTCTGTTTTTTGTCCAACTTACAAAATCTCAATTTATTAGTCAATTGCATAAAATGAATAAATTCATCTTCGGTAAAACATTTACATCAACATTTACATCATCAACATAATACATGCATATTTCTCTTTTTTGATCATAATCTAATTCAACTCTTTTCCTTGGCGGAGTAGGTGACATTTTTTTTCTGAACTTTTGACTTATTAAATAAACACTTGTTTTTTTACTTTTTTTATAATTGAAAATAACGTAAGTAATTTTCGAAATGATTTTATAACACTGAAACAATAAAATTATATAAATTTTAGCAGTTTCAACTCAACATTTTTTCTAAATTTTCTTCGGATTAGAGAATTTCGAATCTTCGGATTAAAGAGTGAAAATAACATGTATTTTACATGTAACAGCTTTTATTTCCTAATTTTTCTTCGGATTTGCGAATTCTTCGGGATATCGAACTTCGGATTAAAGAGTTTTGACTGTAATCGAATTTTTGTTCTCCTATTTTGTTAAAGCTCCTTAATCAAACTTCCTGATATTTATTATAAATAATAAGAACATCTTTATGTTTTGTATCTTAATTTAAAGTTGATATTAGAAACTAAATTATTAAATTAAAATTTCGAAAAATATTTAAAGAAATTTTGCAAAAAAAAGTTTAAGTCCATGCTTATTAAAATATAAAAAATATTCCAACTTGGAATATTTTTTATATTTTAATAAAAAGTAATGATTACTTTTTATGAATCCAGATCACATGAAATCTTAATCCATATATTTATCAAATTTAGGATTTTAAGTAAGATTTTTTTTAATACTTAGAGCCCATTTAATTTCCTCCTTTGCACCAATTTTAATAAAATCGTAACACAAAAATCGGCGTCCAAAAGACGGCCAGCCCGCTCGTCAGTCCCGTCCTATAAGCGGCGCCGACCCATCCGGTCACTGGAAAGATTTTTAGAATTGATTGTGTTAAAACAAATTACCCTTCAGATGAATAAAATAAAATTAAAAACAAATTTTTTATGATTTATTGTTTTAAATTTTTACTAAAAATTTTCAAATTTTAAATTCAGAATTAACTTTTTATCTACCTAAATATTATTAAATTATTTTAAAAAAGGTAATATTCCCGATATTTCTAATTACCTTGAATTATTAAAAAAAGGTAATTTTCCCGATCTGAAGAGTTGGGGCTTCTCCTTGCATATAAATAAGTGTGCATTAAAAAGCATACTAAAATTCATTTAGTTAATTATTTGTTAACTTATTTTGAATTTAAAATACAATGAAGAGCCGACAGAATCCGTATGACAGACAAATTGGATTTCAATTCTTTTCTTTAGGCAAGATATATTATTTTTAAACTTAAATTTTTTTTATTTTACAATTATTTGATTTTTTTAAAATATGAAATATTAGTCACATTTTTAGTTTGATTTTCGATAAAAAATGTTCGTACTTCTTCTCTCAACAAGAATTCAAACTGCGCAAAAAATCACTGTTAAAATTTTTTTAATTTTTTTTAATTTTTAAGCTGGTTGACTCCTTTGCTCAATAAAGGCCGAAAAGGTGATAATTTGAAAACAGCCGATCTAGATGAAGTTGCTTCAGCAAACGAATCTAGTAAATTAATCAACACGCTTTCAAAGTAAAAATAGAATAAAACAAATTGAACAAATTTAAAATTGTTCTTAAAATTTTGAAAGGAACTAGCAAAACGAATCAAGAAAAGAAAGTCCGAGTCTATTTAAAGCTGTGGTCAAAAATTTTGGCAGAGGAATTTAACTCAACAGTCTTTTTTGTTTTTTAGAGGTTGTATTTATCTAAACATTCTTAATCTGATATACATTTAAAAAATATTTAAAAAAATCAAATAATTGTAAAATAAAAAAAATTTAAGTTTAAAAATAATATATCTTGCCTAAAGAAAAGAATTGAAATCCAATTTGCTTTATCATACGGATTCTGTCGGCTCTTCATTTTATTTTAAATTTAAAATAAGTTAATAAATAATTAACTAAATGAATTTTAGTATGCTTTTTAATGCTTTTTAATGCAAACTTTTTTATTTTGTATTTTACGAAACTGGGTCTAAAATGACCCATTTTCGTCAACAACGTAGCGCTGGGTCACTTTTGACCCAGTTTTCGACGGATAAGGGTTAAAAAGTTTTAAAGAGCGTTTTAATATATTGTATCCAGTCGATTCTCGGCACTCTTCTATACTAATTATTTTTTTTTTATTAAATTAATTGAAAAATGAATAATTTTATTGTTATATTTTAAAAATTAGTTCTTTTTAATTTAACAATCTTTAAAAAAAGTTTTTTTTCTAGGAAAATCAGATCTGTTTAAAAGTTTCATAATAAAGTCCTAGTCCGGACTTTTTTTTAATTTTAAAATGTTGATATGTTGTTAATGTTAAATTTTTAAATGTTTAAATGGTGTATGTGATTAAAATTAGATCAGCAAATTGTTATTAATTCAATTAATAACAATTTTCAAAAGGAACAAAAAAATGAAGCAAAAATAAATAAAATACATATTAAATAGAAGCAAAATTATTTGTATAAATTAAAGAATCTGAATCAGATTTAAATTGCATCAAAATTAAGTTTGAATATTTTTTTAAAGACAATAAAATTTTTGCAAATAATAACTTTAAAATTTAATTAATTTGAGAAATAAAAATTGAATAAATAAATTCAATTTTTTTTTTATTTTTTTTTTGGATTTTTATAAAAAGAAAATTTAAATAGAAAAATTTAAAATATTATTTTAGATAAAATACGGTTTCAATTTTTGTGTTTGAATTACAAAATGTATCCAAAGTTGAAATAACATTTAATGCGATGTTTTAAATATTTTTTTCAGTTTCAAATGAAAAAATATTTTTAAGCTAATATTGCAAGCGTAAAAAACTTGTTTTTTTATTAATTTTGACTTTGGGTTTGTGATATGATGACCAGACTTGGGCAAAAGTCAAAAAAAAAAGTCATTTTAAAGTTTTTTCAAAGTCAAGTCAAATGACTTGAATATCTAGGGAAGTCAAGTCATTTGACTTGACGTTCCGCTGAGTTAATAAGGCGACCCATAGTTTTAGTTGCCGTTCCTTTTCAAAACAATTGGCGTTCCCCACTAATATTTGCCATTCTATCGACAAAAATAGCCGTTCCCATTAAATATTTGGCGTTCCGTCTACTCAAATAGGCGGCCCGTTAAATAATTAGACTTTCCATTAAAAAAATTGGCGGGAAATTTTAAAATTCATCGCCAAATTCAAAATTAATTAAAATATGACAGTCTTTAAATAAAAACGACTTACTTAATAATACTTACGATCTTACTAAAAACGATTCTTAATATTTTTACGGCAACTAAAACATTGGGCCGCCTTATTAACTCAGCGGAACGTCAAGTCTAATGACTTGACTTGACTTTGACTTGATGACTTTTGCCCAACTATGATGATGACCCTTAAGATAATATTTGTATTTTACGAAATCATCTACTCTCTGTTTTCCATTTTTTTATAAATCGATTTTTTGTTAAAATGCATCAAACGAATGTCAATTACCAAAATTTATAAAGAAAAAACAAAGTTTTTCGGGTCTAGTGGGCTTGGTGAACTAAGGTTCACCTTCTACTTGAACAATTCTTGTTCTCAGATTTTGTGAACTTTTAATTCACCTAATTCAAACACTTTTCTTTATTTTTATTAATTAGGTCTTAATGTAAAGATTTAAGTAGAGATCGCATTTGGGTATTTGGGATTGATGAAAGGGTAATACCACGTAAACTATATCAGAGCAAATGATATTTCTAAAGCTTCTTCAAATTGAAAAAAAAAACAAAAAAATAAAAAATTATTAGCTTATATTGTTTATCATTAAATAACTTTATTCAATTTATTCACCTAATCTGAAAGTTAGGTGAACAACACAACAACCAATCTGATCTGCTATATTTAGTCAAGTTAATTTCGACAAATATAATTTCGACAAGATAATCTCGACAAAAAATTTTACGACATGTATAATTTAGACAAAAATTCTATAATTCGACAAATATGATCTCGAAATGTATATTAGACTTGTGTTAATTAGACACAATTGATTTTTCTCTCAATGGATGAATTAAGTGGCTTAAAAGAAAAAGTTGTTAATGAACCCTTGTCTGTTTCCTGTGATTATAAACTCGCTATTATGAATTCAATTGAAGAAGTGTTTCCAGATTGTGAGATAAGTGGTTGTTTTTTTCATCTAAAAAAAAGGGTATGGCTGCGTAAAGATAAAATATCTTTGCGCAGAATTGTCTTGCTACAGGTAATTATCTCTACCTAGTATGGTTAATTTTATGAAGATAAAATATCTTTCACAAGAAAGCACTACAAAAGGATTATTTAATTGATTACTTTGAATTTTGTTATTAATAAAATCATTAATGAACTTCTAATTGACAAATTAATTAGAAAACAGTCAATTATTGAATCTTAATATTTCCTCTTATAAAAAGATAAAAAATTCTTTCTAATTGCTCTAAAAACTACCATGTCCACCAAAATTGCTTTAAATGAAAAATTCTCATCTTTTGCTGAATTCGAAGAAGAATTCAAGACTTATTGTGATAATAAATTCGAAATATTTTCCAAAGCTGCAAGTAGTTTTTTAAAGACGAACCCTCGCAATATTAATATTTATTTATTTATTTAAAATATAGTTCGGGTTATACCCTGGCAGTTTGGAATGGATCTTAGTCCTTCCTTTCAGCCAAATGTTTTTAGTTCATACTTTAAAAAAAATAAATACAATAAAGGAATTAAAAATGAAGGACAAAAAGTGAAAAATGATTAAAGTTGGAAAAGAGTTATTTTTTATGAGACAAAAAATAGTGATTGAGACATTTCTAGAGAAAAATAAATATAAAATGTTAATTTTTTTTTTTTGCTTTTTTTTAATTTTACAAATTATTATTCATTTTGTGTTATAAATTTTTTAAAATAGGTGTCGAAGAGCGTAAAAAATTTTTTTTGGCGTGTTACAGGTTCGTAGTTGTTTAGGTCTTCATTAATTTGTTTATGGCTAGATCTTGAAGACACGAATTTTTCAAATAGTCTAATTGAACGTGGTTCGAGTAATTCGATTTTTAAGTTTGAGTGGATGTATGCAATACGAGTTTTTAATGGGGTAAAATTTTATTTGTTTTAAAATGCGGTTTTGAATTTTTTGACATTCCCCAAGGATTTTTTGAGTTGAAGTGTTCATTCCGATGAATAAGTAGTCAAGTTTTGACCGGATTAGACTCTTGTAGACTTTAATTGCCAAGGAAGTTCTATTTTTTATTTTTAAGTTCCTTATTTTTTTTATTATGTTTGATTTACCGAGTATTTTTTTTGAAAGGTCGTCAAAATGTTTTTTGAAGCTGAGTTTTGGATCGAGGTAGTGTCCAAGAAAACGTGGAAATGGATCTAATGGTATATCTCTATTATTAAGACGTAAGTTCAGTTTATATTTTTTCTCATAATTCTTTCTATACCCGGCTGTAGTGAAGACTGAGTGGACTGTTTTTGAGCAATTAATATTTAGTCCCCAAGATTTACAAAAATTTTCAATAGAGTTTATGGCTTCTTGTAGGTTAGTTTCAATTTTCTTTAGATTTTTTTCCGTGAACCAAATTGTCAAATCGTCGGCAAATAGCGCTTTATGAATATTTTTCGGTAGATTAGTAACGACGTCGCTGAAAAATATTGAGAATAATGTCGGAGAAAGACAGCTTCCTTGAGGGACCCCAGAAGTGATGTTAAAATCCTGTGATTTAAAATTTTTGTCGTATACGAAAAATTTACGGTCGCTAAGGAAGTTGTGGATCCAGTTGTAAAGTCCTGAATTTAAATTAATTGATTTAAGTTTAAATAAGATCGCTTTGTGATTTATTTTGTCAAATGCTTTTTCGAGGTCAAAAAATACAACCCCTGTTTTGGATTTATCATTAAAATCGTGAATGATTGAATTGTACAGCCTAAAAAAATGGTCATGAGTGCTCATATTTTTTCTAAATCCTGATTGGCATGGTGGAAGGTGGTTTTTGATTTCTAGCCAACTTAGTAGTTTGTTATTTACTATTTTTTCCATCCATTTTGCAATACATGAAATAAGTTAGATCGGTCGATATGAGGAAGCTATTTCAGGTGGTTTGTCTTTTTTATGAATCATTTTGATTTTCGACATTTTCCATTCTTTAGGTAAGTATCCAATTTTAAGCGAGGCATTGAAGAGTTTGAAAATTCGTATTAAAGTAGGAGTTGGGCAGTTTTTGAGGACCTTATTGTTAATATTATCTATTCCAGGAGAAGCTTTTGTATTAAGGTTTTTTAGGGCATCAATAAATTCATCTTTGGTTATTTGGTCATTTGATGACAAGTTAATTTGGTCTAGGTTTATTGAATTTAATTGGTTTAATTCATAATCCGGTGTAAAAATTTTTCTCAAATGATTTCCAAAAATTTCGACGATTTCTTCTCCGTCATTTGTAATCATATTTTGAGAATTTTTAAGCTTTATGTCTTCTTTATTTGTTTGTACGTCATGTGATTCATCAAGTTTGTTAATAAGCTTCCAATGTTTGGATTCGGATTGATTAAAGTTCTGTAATTCTTGAAATTCTAGGTTGAGTTTATTTTCTCTAAAAGTTTTTATACTATTTTTCACTTGTCTACATACGAGGTTATACATTTTTTTTCGAAATTCTGTGTAGTTTTTATTTAATGATCTTTTCAATTTTCGTTTAAGTTTGATAAGGTCAAGTAGAATCTTTGGAATTTCAGCAGGTTTTGGAGCTTTTGTCGTAAATGATTTTGATTTTGTTGCGTAGTCTAAAGAGGATATAAGATCGTTTGTCAAGTTAGAGGCTTCTTTTTCAATGTCATCACTGTTTTCCAAGTATTGAGCGGGTTGTCTTTTGCATATGTCCTCTCTAAACATATCCCAACTTATACTTTTAATAGTATAGCATCTCTTTATAGGCTGGAGATTTTTGAAGATAGTTATTGTTGGTTGATGGTCGCTAATCATGTGGTTCAATACTTTATGTGATTGGAAATGTTGTAGCATAGAGCTCGATGTAATTGATAGGTCAATCACAGATTTTCCTCGATTATATGTTGGTCTGGCACAGTTAACAATATGCCCATTTGTTTTGGATAAGAAGTTTTCAAGAATTATTCCATTTGAATTATCATTTTGACAATGCCAAATTTTGTTTTTACAGTTAAGGTCACCTGCTATGATGTAATTTTTATGGTTTAATGAAATGTGATTTAGAAGGGTTTCGTTCAATTTGGTTGATGGACTAGAATAGATAGAGAATATTGAGATATTGTTATTTTGACCTATTTGAAGTTCGATTCCAACAGCATTTTCGGATGATAGAAGATTTGTTAAATTGATTTGTGAAGCGAAGATGTTATTCCTAATACAAATTGCTGAACCTCCTCCACGTCGGCCAATACGATCTGAACCAAAAATATTAAAGCCTGGAATGATTAACTGTTTGTTTGGATCTAAAAAAGTTTCATTTAGACTGATGATATCTGTTTTATAGATTTTAGCCAAGTTAGTAAGTTGAATAATTTTTGTCTCCGAGTTAATAGATTGAATGTTTAAATGTAAAATTTTTAAGGTATTAATCATTATTTGTGAGCATTTCGTTATCTGAATCGACAGTACTTTCTTCTTTATTTTCGTCGGTTGAGATTGAGCGCAGATATGCGTCAATAATTGTGGCAAAAATAGGTCCAAAGTGTTTACTTATTATACCAGTGACGTATTTGGGATTTTCGTAAATGGATTCGTGAATGATATTCAGATCTTTGATTATGTCGATTATAAACATAATCAGTTTAGCGACGGGAGCGATAAATTGCTGAGGATTGTTGTTTACTGGTTAATGCTGGGCGGCAGATTCCACACGGTTTGTATCCGAAATTTTAATTTTTGTTTTTCTGTCTATAAATTCTTTTTTTCTTTTAATCTCTTCGACCATATGGCTACATGATTTGCTGACCGATGAGTGTTTTTCTCCACAGTTTGCGCAACGGAACTTATTTGGGTCGTTAATTTTGCATGTTTTGTGGGAGTGGTCTTGAGCGCATCTAAGACAAGTAGGTTTTTTTTAATATTTGGACAATTAGTCATAAAATGACCAAATTTTTGGCAGTGGTAACATTGGTCAGGTTGAATGTCGAATTTCCAAGAGGATATTTTAATAACGGAATGACCAATATTTATCCTTTTTTCTTCAACTAGTTTGCTGTATATTTCACGATCGTTCAATATAGCTTTTATTATGTTTGTAGGTTGATTAGAACTTTTTTTTTTGATTCTTATCATATTTGTTATTTTAAAGTTTTCTAGCATGTATGATTTGTTTTCTTCATCTTCGACATCGAAATCGGTTGTGACATTGTAAAGTGCAATGTAGAATTTTGGGTTTGTGTTAATGTGTTTAAGACCATGTCTAAATGCATCTTTTAACCATGACTCTTTGATGTATTCTATGTCTTCTTTTGAGGTTGTTCTAATGATAAGTTCGTTTTTTTGATTAATGTATGCGTTTAGGATGTTTGCTTTTGGTTTGCATCTCTTAATTTCGTTTTGTAGTTTAAGGTAAGATTTTAGTTCTCTTGGAAAAGATTAATTATTGAGAAATTTGGCAGTGTATGCATTTTGTTTGTTTAGTTTTTCTTGTTCTTCATCTTTTTGTTTGGAAATGTTTATTGATTTTTGTTGGTTGATTGATATATTGTTTTTTTGATTGTTCTGTGATTGATTTGTGACGATTTGTGAGAAAAAGTTTTGATTTTGGTTGGGTTGATTCCATGGTAAATTTGAAAAATTTGGTATATTTGGCTGTAGTTGAGATTGCGAAATCATTTTGGGGAAGTTCGCATCAAAGTGTGACGCAGTTGCACTCATGTCCAGAAGTGGAGACAGGCAACAGAAGGTCTGGGAGGTTGGTTGGGTAGTTTAATTTATGTTAATTTATTTTAAGATTTCAAAATTTCAAAATTTGCAATTTTTTTTGAAAAAAAAAAAAAAAAAAAAAAATATTAATATGTTAAGTACAAATATTAACACTGGAGAAATCTAGAGGCCATTCAATCAAGATCAACCGGAGTTCGACCAATTCAATCATACTACGCTTTTAATTGTCTAGCAGAAATTCGAATAACTCGTAAAAAAAGAGAAAATAACCAATATGTTATTACCAAATGCAATCTCAAACACGAAAATCACCAAATTTCCAAAGAACTTTACATACATCACCATAGTTAACGAAAATTGACTGACCAAGAATTAAGCTTGACAATCAAGACAATTACATATTCGGCGAGAATATGGAAGAATTGAAAATATACATGATCTTCTATCAAAGTCAAAAAATGAAAGACACTTACAACAAGTACCCCGAAATTGTTTTTATCGATGGTAAATACATACTCATTAAATCGGAACAACTATTCAGCTTATTTGTTCGGAGTCCGAATTTCAAATGGAAATTCACAAATAGTAGCGTTTGCTATAATTGCATACGAGCGTTTACAATGTATCAACACAATATTCGAATGTTTTTTATAGAAAAATGATATAAGTAGCACCAAGGCTATCACGATTGACAACTATCTAACAGAGTGGCAACTTCTCAAGCAACATTTTCAATCAGCTGCCATATATTTGTGCAAATTTCATTTTGTCAAAATCTTCGACCGTACTCTCGAAAACAAGCAATTAATCGAACAATTTTTAATAATGCTTGATATCAAAAGTGAATCAGAGTCTTCAGTCGCTTATCAAAACATCCAAAATATTCTACAAGAAGATCCAAGAGATCAAGAGTATTTGCAAAAAAACTGGTTTAATTGTGTAGAAATGTGGGTGAAACATTTTCGTTCTGGAGTATTTACATGTGGAAGTGACACTAAAAACTCTGTCGAAACCTTGAATAAACCACTCAAAACATTTATCAAAAAGAACACTACAATGGATGAAACAAGGAATGTCGAATACATAGTTTATTGATTTATTAATTTAATAATTAATTTTCATTTTATCTTGCGCGAACGCAAATTTAATTTCTGTGAAAAATAATTATTTTGGTTGGCTTGCATTTTTTCAATTTGACAATTAATGGAATTTATCGGTGTTTTTATTTTTCTATGTTATAATTATTTTATGAGCTCAAGATATTATTGTGCTTAAAAAAATAACTTCAAATGCATGGCTCATCTTAAAGTCAAAAACAACAGTTAAAATGCTGTAACCGGCGATCATTTTTGTCAAAGCTTAGATAATGCTGACGTAAAATGCTTAATTGCTGAACAAGAGCTCAAAAAAATGGTAATTAATAAAACAAAAAATAAACCAGTTTGATAAATAATAAAAATCTTTAGGTAACAAGTGATGTGTCCAAACCAATAAGAGAATGTTACAACGAAATTCAATCCAAGCTACTGGAGAGTGGAATTTCGCCAGATCTTTGCGGCTAAATTTCCATCTTTTGCCAAATTAACAAGCACATTACAAAAACGTCGAAAAAGAAAACAACCTGTAGTTCCGAAAGATTTTCAAAATTTGACAATTAGCGGAGAATATGAGAAAACTGTTCAAGGAGCCCAATTCGTCAGGTATGACAATAATAGTGTGGACAAACGTATTATAATATTTCTCGACGACGAGTCAGTAAATATATTGGCTGAGTCCAAGTTTTGGATGATGGACGGAACTTTCAAGGCAGGACCAAAACAACTAATGCAACTTTTTACCCTCCACGCATTTTTCGAAAAGTCAACCGTTTCATGTTGTTATGTTTTGACTCAGCGCCGCGACGAAGAAACTTATCGAACTGTTTCTGGTCAATTAAAAGGTATTGCTTTTACAAAAAAATGTAAGCTTTAATTTAAATTATTAAAATTTTTATTAAATTTTTATTTTTAATTAGATAATTCTAAATCCAAAAAATATAATGGCTGATTTTGAGAAAACAAGCACTCAAGCTTTTATGTATCATTTTCCAGATGCTGAAGTGAAAGGATGCTGGTTTCATTTTCGTCAAGCGATTAACCGAAATGCAATTAGGTACGGCTTAAAGCAATATTACAACCAAGTTGAGTATAAGAAGTTTATAAATTAATTGGGTGCTCTCGCCTTGCTTCCATTAGACAAAGTTCAAGAAGGGTTTGGTTAAATAAAGACTTTTATGCCAAATGATAGAAAATGTGATCAGTTGTACCAATACTTCGAACGCCAATGGATTAAAAGTAAAAACTTTATTTTAAATATATATTAAAAAAAAAATTAAGAAAATGAGTCAAAGACTTGGAATCACTACGAATCAGACATTCGAACTAATAATTACGTCGAAGGATTCAATTCGGCGCTTAACAGACTTATACGTACAAGTCATCCAAGCATTTTCGTTCTAATAAAATTTTTAAAACAACAACAAGCAAATGCGATTGTGGATTATGCTCGCCTCAAGCAATGCCAACAAATTCAAAAGAAACCAAGAAAAGAAGAATAGAAACAGTTTACTCTCGAATTGATAAAAATACAACACAAAGATAGTCAAAACTTAGCAGATTATTTGCCCAATTTATGGCATTATGTTGAATTTCCGTACGAGTATTGGTATGATGATTATACGGCTGAGCTAGAATCAGTGTTTTTTGATGAAGGAGATAGTCTAGAAGTTGAAGAATCCATCGATATATTACCTGAGTTAAATCTTGATGTTTCTCCGCAAACAACTACAAGTTCTGAGACAATTAGTGTTATTCATGAACCAAATGTTCTTATTCATGATACAAACGCAGTTCAGCCTTCTAAAAGTCGTCGCTTACGTATTGCTGACGTTTTGCCATTAATTAATTTTGATGAAGAAGACGATGATGATCATTTCGATTACATTGGCCAAACTCTTCATCGGGATGCGATAAACAGAATGTTTGCCGAAAGACAGGCTGAACGAGTTGAAAAAGAAAATGCAATATATGCCAGAGTCAATGCTATAACAAATGAAGAAATTGAAGCGGAAGTTATAAAAATGTGGTCTGTCGGAGGTGACTCAAATAAACGCAAACGAATAATCAAAAACGATCGCGAAAAAGCCAAATTGAAAATTGTAAAACGGATCAAGCAGGATGAAGAAATCAATCTGCATCTTAGATATTTGGATATTAACACCTGATTTTTTTCATTTCAGTATATTTTTCCTCTAATTGTTAAAAATTAATAAAATAATAATACAGTATATTATTACGAACAAACATTTTTCCTTCAGTACAAAAATCTAACAGTATATTTTAATTCAGTATATTTTTGCTCAGGATATTTTTCTCCTGATATTTTTCTTTCCAGTATATTTTTGTCAAATACCGATGAGATTGGTCCCGGAGCAGCTTACATCTAATAACGAACAACGAACTGAAAAAGATAGTGTTCTACTTTATGAGCTGGACAGTACGCAAGTAGCTAATGTAGCTGAAACAGCAGCATCATCTGTAAATAAGTTTGACAATTTAGCTGAGTACCTTTGTGTCAGATCTGAGCAGTGGTTCAAAAGTTTTTGAAAAAGAGATAAGCGCCTCCCCAATTATCCGGTATGGTTACATGAGAAAAATCATTAGTTTCTAAAAGGGTGGTAATGGATCTTTCTCAGCTGGTAAAAAGTTTTAGACTGGAATAGTAAGTACTTTGAAAAAGTCTTTGTTAAAGCACATCCAGAATACTCTACTGCAGCTAAATACTAGATGAGCAAGACTGGTCACTAATTACTCATGACCCTAAACAAATTTAAATTTGGTATAATTAATCGTATAAATCGTATAAACCGCCCGTTTTTTTTTTGGCCGGTCTGCTTGGTGGTTAAAAAATCAGACCGCCAAGCTGACCGGCCAAATGACCGCAAAAAACCTGCCGTGAAATGGACCGGTATGATCTGACCGCATCCAACACTAATTTAAAGTTGATATTAGAAATTAAATTATTAAATTAAAATATCTAAAAATATTTAAAAAAAATTTTGCAATTTAAAAAAAGAAGAACTGCAATGATTATTCTTCTCATTCTAGTTATAACAAATTATTATGATAGACGAAATTGTGAGTCTGCCCGATTATGTAATTAATTGATAAAAAATTTTATTATCTACTAGATAAATTTTTTTGTTATCATGGGAAAATTTTAACAAGTTTTTATATTATTAATAATTTAAAAAAATTATTTTATCCTTGGTTTTATAAAAGAGAATTCCGTTATTTTATTGGTATAATATTTTAATTGAAATTGTTATTTTAAATTGAATTATATCAAGTAAAAAAAAGTTAAAATTCATGCTGATTAAAATATTAAGAATAAAAAAAAATATTCCAATTGCTTTTTATGAATCCTGATCACATGAAATCTTAATCCATATATTTATCAAATTTAGGATTTTAAGTAAGATTTTTTCATTACTTAAAGCCAATTTAGTTTCCTCCTATGCACCAATTCTAATAGAATCGTAACACAAAAATCCGCGTCCAAAAGACGGCCAGCCCGCTCGTCTGTCCCGTCCTATAAGCGGCGTCGACCCATCCGGTCACTGGAAAGATTTTTAGAATTGATTGTGTTAAAACAAATTACCCTTCAGATGAATAAAATTAAATTAAATTTTTTTATGATTTATTGTTTAAAATTTTTATTAAAAATTTTCAAATTTTAAAGTAAAGTAAATTTCGGCTAAATTCAATTCAATAATAAATCAAATTATAAGTTAAAATTTTAAAATAAAAAAAAAGAAATTAGATAAAATTTCCTTATTTAACTTAACTTTAACATTTTTTAATTAAGAATAAAGTAGTTAAGTCGACTACGCTATCTATCAAAAAGTTTTTCACTTGAAATTTGAAAACTTTTAATAAAAATTCAAAACAAGAGATCATAAAAAATTTGATTTATTAAATTAAAATTAAAATTTAAATTAAAAAGCACGGCACAGCCGGATGGGTCGGTCGTAAAAATAAAACTATTTATAAACAAAAACGCATAAAATAAATCGGCATATAGTTTATCCAATATCTAAATTAGTTTTATTAATAAATTATTAAGTTATTAAAGTGCATAAATAAAATACCTTTTTTATATATATTTAATACCTAATTCAGTATTAAAGAATACATGAATTTAATACATTTTAAATTATTTTCAATAAATAATATTTTTTTATATGTTGCTAATAAAAACGACGAAAAAGAAATACAACTAAAACAATTGAAAAAAAAAACAATGTAAAAAAATATTATTCTATTAAATTATCATGTGTTTATTAAATTTGATCTCTTTGGTCTTTCTCGTTTTTTCGCTGGTAATTGAGTTGCTTGTGGTTGAGTTGATGGTGCATTTTCTGATTTTATTTGGTTTATTAAAATAGAATTAATCGGACCCAATGAATTTCTTTGTAGAGCTGGAACACACTTTTTTCTTCTTTCTCTTTTGGTAGTCTTTTCTATTTGTAAGACTACTGTTTGAAAAGTTGTCAATGAAAGTGAATAAGCAATAAACATGTAATAAGTGAAAATACCAATTACATGTTTACATATTTATCTTTTTTCCAATATGGACAACTACAAGCGTTTAACTCCCTCGTATCATTATTTATATCGATTGCATTATGAGAACCGTTCTGAATTATAAAACTATCAAAATCATTCCAAGTTGAACTATTTAAAAAAGCTTTACACGAAGATTTTGTAGCTTCAATTTTTGAAGTAGATGAAGTGACCATAAAAATTGTTTTGATACACCAATTAAATCCTAATGTCCATTCCGATGTTGAAACTTTAGGTTTGATATGAAATTTTTTTGTTGTTCTTAACATAGGATCTCGATCAAACAATTTTATCAATACATATGATGACATCTTTCAATGGAAGTCGATCTCTAAATGTACCTTCAGACTTGATAACTTCATTTGTTGCTTATAGTGCATTGTTTATGCAAGGAATATCTTGTGCATAGCCTTTATACCAGCACAGTGTGTATTCCGTTCTTCATACTTCCTTTGTGTATTCAAAAAATTCAGCTACTTTTTGACCATTAGCAGCTTACGATTTTAATTTTAATAAATTAAAGGCTGTATCAAAGCGTTTTCGAGATGCCACGGCTTGAATCTTATCAAAATCATCTCTAAGGTTGTGTATTTGATCAACGCCTTTGAGTTTTTGTTTTAATTTTCTTTGAACGTGGGTATAATATGGGATTCTTTTACTAAATGCCGAAATAACTGTTTTAAAACCATTTTTTATTGAAATAGCTGCGTCAGCAAGTAAAACTTCTATATTTAAGTCGAAATTGCAAAGTCAAGTCGACGGATAATATAAATTTTTAAAATAAAAATTAGGTTAGAAAAATGTTATCAAGTCAATAATTTGAATGAATTTTGATTTTTGCAACAATGTTACTATCTAATTACTGATTCTTGAGAAATTTTAAATTAAAAAAATTTTTATTTTCATATTCAAATCTAAATTTATTATTGTTAAAGATTTATGATCGCAAAAATTGAATGAAAATTAATAAGAAAGTTAAGAACGTATTTGGTAAAGAAAAAAAGAATTTTAGTTGTTGATAAGCATTTAAAAATAAACGCTTGACAGATTTTGTTTTGTGTGTTGTTTTTTTAGCTTCACTTTTTTTAACTATTTTTAATCCTCAGATTAAAATTTAAACCTTAATCAATTTATTAACGAAAAACTTTTAAATAAAAAAAAAACAGAAAAACAATGGCGGAAGGAGTTCAATTACTCAGAGCCATTTAAATTTTAAAATAAACTTTTTAAAAAAAAATCCAAATTCGCCATAAAATTCTTTTACTTAATTCAGATTCATCGACATATGCATTTCTATCATGAGCAATCAGGCCATTTTCAATTAAAATTACTTGTCCTGGTTCAAGCTTAAATGACAGTTGATTTTCTTCCAAAATCGTGTCCAATTTATCCATTGCTTCAACTACTCCCGGACTTATTTCTATATTCATATTTTCATATGCCATTTCTATCCATTTACGCATGTATCTAAATTTAAAAGGTTCCCGATCAAAAACTGGGTATTCATTTTCCATCTCTTGATCTTCACGAGTATGCTGTTCTCCAAAACCTGTGGTAATTAATGAACGTTTAATTGGTTCTGAAAGAATGTTTACCAAATGTGGATATTTTTTTTTCATCTCAATAAAAGCATTGTATGCATTTGATAACTTTGTTTCACCTCCAATTTTACTTTGATTTACGCACATAAGGCCCACAATCCTAGGAAAATAGTCTTTACTACTTCCATCAGTATGAATCCCAGATGACTGATTTGTCACACTTAAGAGCACATTTTTCCTGTTAAGATCAAGTTTTCGGTCAAAAACTTCGTACACTTCACCACGTTGTAAGCTAATTGTACCAAAAATTTTTGATAAAGATACCAGAAATTCTTTCTCAATTGGACAATTGTCAATTAAAACACAGCCATTTTCTCAAATGCCAACTTCAACTTTTAAGAATTCATATTTTCAAATGAAATTTTAGTTAAATTCAAATTCATTGGATATCTTGTCTCTTTTATCAATTCAAATTCAATATGCAACGGAGCGTGTTTTATGGGTGACAAAAAATTAATTTTATTAATTTGCAACAAATAAATTCATATTTAATTCAAAAAATTTAAAAGAACAATTTTTACATTAAGCTAAAATTTTTATTTTTCTAAGTACATGCTATGAACTATTTTAATTCTATGTTTAATTTTTTCTATAAGGTATGATTCTATGTTTTATTTTCTTCTATGTTTTGATTCATTCTTGAAAAATTGTCTGACCAACTTAACTATTCCTTATCCGAACTTAAAAGGGCCTTTTATTTTCATTAATATCATTAATAAATGCTTCGAAATTCTCAGTCAGCTCTCAATCAATCATTTATGTTCAATAAATTTCGTATCTTTTCTTTTTAAATCTTGATAAAATACCTTTAATTTTAAACCATTCAATTATTATTTCTTGATCTTGTTTCAAGACTTCAACAAGTCGCATTTTTTTAAATGAAGTAATATTTTTTTCATCATTTAAATATATAATTTAAAATTGAAAATGAATAGTTATAAAAGTCTCAAAAAATTGTTGAAAAATTTTTTTTTATAAAAATAAGGAAAACTCGAGAGTTTTCGGAACAAATTCAAAAATTTTGTCCATAAAATGATACTTGACCAAACGACCCGCGGAAAATTGTATAAGTGTCATGTGACAAGTTACAAGACCCAAAATATGATACTCCATTCGATAATATGCATCAAGAAGCCTTTAATAAATTTAAACTACTAGCAGTTTCAAATGTCAAGCAGGATTGAGTCATTCGGTTCCATTAAATGTCAAACTGGTGGAAGAGTATAAAGAAGACTTTGAATAAAGATAAATCGAATACCCAACTCCATTGAGTAATTGCTACCTTATTATTTCTTCTTTTCTTGAACTCTCAGATATTTAAGCATGCTTAAGTTGTCACTCTTTTATTTTAATTTATCTATTTTAATTTTGTTTTTACATTTTATTTGTTTTAATTTTGATTTTTTTTTTAATTTATATTTAAGGGTTTTTGAATTGTGAATTTGCTCTTTTTGCTCAAAAATTTCAAATGCGCAATTTCATTGTATTGCAATTTATATGTAATGTAATCTGACTTCTAAAAAAACCCAAGCTAAAATGTCCCGAAAAATTTTTCTAACATTCAAGTATATAAAAATATAAGAAAAATTTAAAAACCTAATAAAGGGTTCCTTTTGGGAATAGTGAGAAAGCTTTAATATTTTACGATATTTTTGCTAATATGAAAATAAAAAAATAAAATTTTATTAAATCAACTAAAAAAATGTCTATTAATATATTAAATATACTAAACATGTTCAAAACATTTAATTTCAAATAAAAATCTAAAGTTAAACTAATGATTAATAATTGTTGGTTAAATTTCCTCTTAAAAATTTGTTGTACATCGATTCATCATTTCTTTTTAAATTTTCAGGAGTATCATATTCAAATTGGTTATTTCCTTTGACACCCTGGAAATAATAATATTATGATTTTTTCTTATTTTAAATTTTTTTTAATATTTACCAATATTCTGTCACAATCCTTAATTGTTTCGATACGATGCGCAATAATTAGTACGGTTTTTCCCTGCAATTTTCTTTCAATAACATCTCGAATTGTATTCTCAGCTCTTAATGACATTTATTTTATTTAAAGCAAACCATTTAAAAAATTTCTTACTCTCTACTCAGATTTGAGGTCGCCTCGTCGATCAAATAGATCTTTGTATCTTTTAAAAGCCCTCTAGCGAAGCATAACAACTGCTTATGGCCTTTACTTAAATGTCGCACTTCTTGAGGATCATTTAATTGTTCTTTACTATATGTCAAATTAACCTTGAAAGAAATTATTTAATCAAAATTTTTATCTTAACATTTAATATTACCGATTCAAGAGCTCTATTTATTTGATTATCATTAAACATTTTCAGTGGATCCAAATTTTCACGAATTGTTGTGTCAAAAATAACAGGATCTTGCTAAAAATGAATATTAATTTCATTTAAGCTGGTAATTTTTTTATTAGATTTTTTAAAAAATATAAATCAAATAAATTGAAAAAAATAAAATACCGGTATAATTGTAATATTTTTTCTTAGATCACTTAAACTGGTTTGATGTAATCTTACATTATCAATTACAATTTCACCTTCTGTTATTTCATAGAGACGCAGAATCAGGTTAAAAAACGAAGATTTTCCTGCTCCGTTAAAACCTTTGATTTTTTTAATAGAATAAAATAAAAAAAAAATAAAATAAAATTCATCATATAATCCTAAAAATAAATACCTATAATTCCAACATGTTTACCAGACTCAAAAGTTAAAGTTAAATTTCTAAAAACATTTTCACTTCTATCGTTGTATCTAAAAGTGACATTCTTTAATTCTATTTTTCCTTCTGATGGCCAATTATTTATGTTGACAGAAGTTTCTTCGTTTGACTCGGATGGATATTCATTTTTGTCAGTATATTTACAAATTCGTTCAACCGATATCATCTTAATTTAGTAAAAATTAATTATAAGTTAATTTTTTTTATTTATTATTTATACTGAACATTCAGCGTCACAAGACTGTCGAACACAGAACTGAAATTGAGTCGATAATTGAAAGCAATATGTCAACAATAAGCCAATACTTGCTGGAGTTATTGGAAAATTTTCCAAAAAATCTAGTAAGAATAAAGTTTTATCTTTCCAAATATTTATTTTTTAAATGTTTTACTTTGAACCAACACAGAACCATATATTATGAAAGCTATAAAGAGAACTATGGCAAGATCTAGTCTAAGAGCAAACCATCTCTTGGCAGTGATAAAAGGAAAGTTAACCCTTGTATAATTATTCATTTTTTCATTATATGTTCTTTTGTATTCATCAGTCTTGTTTGATGAACGAATGATGGCGATTCCAGCTGTTATCGCATTTAAAAGATCAAGCAATGGTGATCGCTCTTTTGAAAAAATTTAATAAATTATTTTAAAATTTAGAAAAAAATACCATCAGCCTCAAGTCGTTTCAGTTGACGAGCTATCTTTATGTAATAGGTTCTAAACCATAAAAGAAAAACTATAAGAATAGCAAGTGGAACCACGATGAAATAGTTAACAAAAACTGATAGACCAAAAGTAGCCAAAATAAATGAAGATATCTTGGTAAATAAAATTTAAGCAAATATCTTGTTAATTGAAAAATTTTACTTGGATAAAATCAAAATTAGTAGTTGCAAGAGTGTCATCAATGATTCCTTGATCTCGATTAAAACGATTCATAATGTCTCCTAAATTTATATTTGAATTAATTAAATAGATTATACAGCGCTTCTATGAAAGGTCCAGAATTGGCTAAATTACGTTATTTTACGCAATTTTACATTATTTTTTAGTGAGCTTTCGTAATCTTACTTCAATTATTGTCGGTTAGGATATGTAATTTTATTTAAAAATACTTAAGCTTACATTAAAATCATTAAAATCTTAAGCTCATCAAACTAAAATTCAAAGTTATGAAAATTAAAATCAATTAATTTTTAAGTGACTTTGTTTGTACAACCAGATTTTTTAAAAGAGCATTTAATATCATGCTTAAGCATTTCAATAGAAAAAAATATCTAATTAGTGACAAATAATATTATTATTGAAATTTTTATTATAATTAGTAATTAATTATAAAAAATTATAAATAATTATGATTACAAAATTTTACAAAAAATTATATAATTTTACGTAAAATTAAATATCCTTATCGACTAGAATTCACGTAAGATTACGAAAGCTTATTAAAAAACAATGTAAAATTACTTAAAATAATGTAATTTAGCCAATTCAGTATAGGAACTCTTTTTAAAAATTCCAAAGAAAAGTTACCTTCAGTGTTTTCCATAAAAAAATTGTATTTCTTGGATAAAACAGCTCTGAGAAGTTTATTAAACAAATGCTTGGCCGCCTTTACGCACATTATGTAGTAAAGCAAAGGTCTCACAAGCAATAAAAACAAAACAACATTAGCTTGAACTTAAAATAAAATAATATATTTAAATTTTTAAGGGTTCAAAAATTTTATAATTAATATTTTTTACTTAGGTATTGTAGCATGTAATTGTCTCTATTTGGAACAAAATTTCTACTCAAAGATATGTTGTAGAAGGTCTCATTCAAAGTGTTATTTTCAATTATATTCATCTTTGATAAAATGAAATGTTCTTTATTGGCCCTTTTGGATACAATTATTAATTATAAATTTATTTTAAGAAGAGAAAATTTTACCAATCTGAAACGAAATAATCTGTATAAACCACACTAGATTGGACACCAATAAAAAAAGCCAATAGAAGAAAACTTCCAATTTTACCATAGCCAGCATTTAAATATTCTTTATAGTGTTTCCACTTAACACCAGACCTTAAATTGTCATTATTTTGATTTTCAGCGTCACCATTTCCTAATAATGATTGAGTATTTTCATTGTTTCGTATGGCTTGCATTGCCATCGGATAGCTTGAAGATTGCATCGTTTAAAGCCTAATTGATTATTAACTTAAACTAAAGCTAATAATATTATTATTATAAAATATAGAAAAAATAATACTGCATTACCAGCATTTTTTATTAACAAAAAATAATTTGCACTTAATCTGTTGGAGCTTTTATTTTTATATTTATTATATAAATTTTTTTTTCAAATACTAGAAATTTGTTTATTAAATTAAATTATATTTTAATTAATCTAATTTTTTCGCTAATCTATTCTTCATTGATTTCGTTATAAAATTTACTGTTTTTGAATTCACCATAAGTATCATTAAAAACAATCGATCCTTTGTCAAGAACAACTACTCTATCGCAAAAATCCCAATTTTTTACGAGATGAGTAGCTACAATTCGTGTTTTTTTATCAAGTAATTCATTAAAAACACTAAAAAAAAGTAAGTTATGTTTATTTAAATTTTAAAGAAAGTATAGTATTTACTTTTTGCGAATTGTTTCAGAATCTTCATTATCAATAGCACAAAGTGGTTCATCAAACAAGTAAATATCTGAGTCTGCATAGATCGCTCTTGCAAGACAAACTCGTGCCTTTTGTCCACCACTAAGTTCATTTTCATTCACTTCGGTCAAATCACCATGTGCCAGTTTTCTAAAGTCCTTTAAATGTCACAAAAATTAAAAGAATCGAAATCCAAATAATTTAAACTACTCTTGCTAGTCCCAATTTTTCAACAACTGTTCTATATGTATCCGTATATTTTTTATGAAACATGATATTATTTCTAATAGTATCAACATATATCCATGGTGTCTGTGTGACATAGTAAACACTTCCAAATATCTCCACACTACCTGATTCTTTTCCAACTTCATTCAATAAGCATTCTAAAAATGTTGTCTAAATTTTCTGTTAAAATTGTCAAAAATTAAATAAAAAATTTACTTTTCCACTATTGTTTGCTCCGGTTAACAATATCAATTCACCTTTTTTAACTTCAATGCTAATATTGTTCAACCTGAATTGTTGGTTCAGAACTTCAGAACGCAAATTATTAACTCTGATACTGAATGGACTTTTAAAGTTGTCTAAAGTTTCTATATTTCTGTATTCATCAGCTTGACAAAGAGTCTCCTATAAATTAAATAATTTCTTAAACTTATAATACACCTTAAAATAGATATTACCTGAATAACCCGCAATCTTTGCAGACAAGTAAAACCATTTTTAATAGCCTTACTCAAAAAATATCCAAGTGTGCCATTAAGACGAGTGTAGAAGGCCACTGAGTAAACAATGAAAGCAGGATCAAGAGGGATGTCGGTGAAAAAAACAAGAAAGATAACACTGACAAATGTTATATAAACAGACAAATCAATTTCGATAATGGTATTAAGAGCCGAAATTATGTGAATTCGTTTCAGGTACTTTGTTTCCAAACTTTAAAAAGAAGTTAAAATCATAAAAATTATCTCAAAAATAATTTTAATTTTACTCTCTGAATATTTTAACTCGGTTAAAAATGTAATCTTCATAACTATTTAATCTTATCACTTTGATACTACCAAGCATTTCTTTTAGTTTGTCAATCCTTGCTCGTGTGTTTGCATTAAGTTTATCTCTTTAAATTAAAATAAGAAAAATTTTGATGAATGGAAACTT
Organism: Brachionus asplanchnoidis; assembly: GCA_025491095.1. Lineage (NCBI taxonomy): Eukaryota > Metazoa > Rotifera > Eurotatoria > Ploima > Brachionidae > Brachionus > Brachionus asplanchnoidis. The sequence goes on along the minus strand of JAILYF010000010.1, from coordinate 4,012,918 downwards.
ACTGGAAATATTCAAAAAGTTTGCCAGTAAGAAATTGAATTGGCAAAAAGCACATTAGAATGACGCAGCCAGATAAAAATGCATAGTGAACGTGAACAAATAGATAATAGAAAACAAAAATTAGTTGCAATGGCGCAATTATAAAATATGGCAAAAATTCAATAACCATTTCGAAAGCACTCAATCCATTTGAAAAGACATCATCTAATTTTCCTTTATCAATTTTTATCTTTTTCAATCTAAGGACCTAAAAAATTAGAAAAATACAATTTGTTTGTTTAATTTTTTGTGCAAACTTTTTCGTATAGTAGTCCTCTTAATGCTATTTGTATCTGTAGACCATATCTGGCTGAATTCCAAAAGTAGACATGATCGACCAGAGTGCAAATTAGAAGAGATAAGAAAATAAAAGAACCATAAATTAATCCCCATTCAAAATTAATTTTGTTCTCAAAAAATTCCATAAATTTTATAACTGCAAGAGTTTGAGCGATTCTTAGTGTTTCCTAAAAATAAAAATTTAATTTGTCAGATTAAGAATGTTTAGATAAAAACAACCTCTAAAAAACAAAAAAGACTGTTGAGTAAAATTCCTCTGCCAAAAGTTTTGACCACAGCTTTAAATAGACTCGGACTTTCTTTTCTAGATTCGTCTTGCCAGTTCCTTTCGAAATTTCAAAAACAATTTTAAATTAGTTCAATTTTTTTTATTCTATTTTTACTTTGAAAGCGTGTTGATTAATTTACTAGATTCGTTTGCTGAAGCAACTTCATCTAGATCGGCTGTTTTCAAATTATCACCTTTTCGGCCTTTATTGAGCAAAGGAGTCAGCCAGCTTAAAAATTAAAAAAAATTAAAAAAATTTTAACAGTGATTTTTTGCGCAGTTTGAATTCTTGTTGAGAGAAGAAGTACGAACATTTTTTATCGAAAATCAAACTAAAAATGTGACTAATATTTCATATTTAAAAAAAATTAAATAATTTTAAAATAAAAAAAAAAAAAAGTTTAAAAATAATATATCTTGCCTAAAGAAAAGAATTGAAATCCAATTTGCTCTATCATACGGATTCTGTCGGCTCTTCATTTTATTTTAAATTTAAAATGAGTTAATAAATAATTAACTAAATGAATTTTAGTTTGCTTTTAAATGCACTTTTTTATATGCAAGGAGAAGCCCCAACTCTTCAGATCGGGAAAATTACCTTTTTTTAATAATTCAAGGTAATAAGAAAGATCGGGAATATTACCCTTTTTTAACTATTTTAGATAATTAAAGAGATCGGGAATATTCCCTTTTTTTTAAATAATTTAAGAATAAATATATAAATAAAAAGTTAATTCTGAATCACTCTTAATAATGAAAATCTTGATAAAATATTTTCTTTATTTAGCTTAATTTAAATTGAACATTTTTTTCTCTAATTATGACTCAATTTAAGCTTATTTAAAAGCCAAGATAATATTTGTAATTTAAACTTTGTTTGTTTTTTTTTTGGCAGAAGGAGCTTCATATGTGCTTTTATGTATGTGTATGCGCTTTTTTCGAATAATAGTTCGAAGCCCTTTTAAATTAATTTTTAAATAAAAATATCTATTAAACAAAAAAAATGTTAGCCAGTCTGCATGCACGAATGGTTTCAGAAAATGTTTATAACTTAGTCTTTATAAAAAAGAATATTGTATGGTTTATAATTGCGGTGTTGAAAACCAACTCGATGCAGTAATATCTATTTTTGACCCGTCGATTAATAGGTTCTTAAAAGAAGCTAAACTTATACAGAATTGAGATAAGCTTGGCCAAAAAAATGTGGACATGACCGTGGTCGACCGGTTATTCATTGACATTCGGGCGTAATAAGCCGGCCAAGTTTTTAAGAGCGTTTCAATATATTGTGTCCAGTCGATTCTCGGCACCCTACTATACTAATTATTTTATTAATTATCCAAGTCCGGGCTTCTTTTTTTAATTTTTAAATGTTGATTTTATCGAAAAATCAACATTCAAAAATAAATCTTTCTTGTTAAAGAAGTAAAATTTTCAAATAAATTACATTATATGTAATTAATATATTTTATATGTAATTAAAATTAGTTCAGAAAACTGTTATAAATTAAATTAATAAAAATTTTCAAAAAGAACAAAAAAATGAAGCAAAAATAAATCAAATAAATATTAAATAGAAGCAAAATTAATCGTATAAATTAAAGAATCTGAATCAGATTTATATTGCATCAAAATCAAGTTTGAATATTTTTTTAGAGACAATTAATTTTTTGCAAATAGTTACTTTAAAATTTAATTAATTTGAGAGTTAAAATTTGGATGAATAAAATCAATTTATTTTTAATTTTAGTTTTTGGATTTTGATTAAAAGAAAAATTTAAATAGAAAAAATAATTTTATTATTTTGGATAAAATATTTTATAGCAATTAAAATAATGACTAAGTCAAAATTTCAGACTATATTATAGTGTTAATCAAAGCTTGTTTGCAATTAAGAAAAATGAAAGCACTTAAGTTCTAATTTTTTTTGTTGAAAATAAAAATGAAAAAATTTTCTAATCTCTAAATTTATTTATTATAGAGCAATAAAAATATTTTTAATCATATCCTAGATTAAAACTCTAAGGTTGTTCATAAATATCATATCAAAGTGAAATATTAAAATTGAGTTTATTATAAAATTTTTGATAAAACCTATTGTCAACAAACTAAATTGCTTTATAATCTAAATAAACAAACTAAATTGTCTCTTTGATTTTAAGTGTCCAGAAATTAATGATTTTAATGATTTATAATAAAAAATTTTTATAATAATAAATGCCGATGTGAACACCTTAGTTTACTGTTTAAAATTATTTATATTAAGTTCCAGTTTATTACATTTAAAGTTTAAAGCTGTTTTAATAATTGATTATTTTATCTATTAAAATTTTAAAGCTAAAAAATTTTGCCAGTGTAAAACAAAAAATTAACTAATTAAACCATTTCATTTTATTTTTGAAAAAATAAATACAAAAACGAAATGATTATTTAGTAAATAAAAAAATAGTCCTATCGACTGCAAAAATATTTTCAAAAAATTTTTCAAATTTTAAATTTAATTTCAATTTCATCAACATCAAATTTTGAATAATTAGAGCCTTAAATAGTCAATCATTAAATAAAATTAAAAATTAAATAAATAAGGAAAAAAATAGTTTGATTTTAACATAATTAGTTTTGGCAAACGAATCAACTTCGACATTGTTATTTTCATCGTTAAAATCCTTAATGATTCTCAATTTTTTATAAAAAAAAAGTACACAAATTATATATTTTATTTATAAAGTATTTAAAAAAATTGATAAATTCAAAATGGCGTTTTTTTTTGGGGGGCTAAAAATAACGCTAAAAACACTGTTTGCAAATTTATATAGTAAAAAAAAACGAAATTATATTTTAAACTTGGTTAAATTAATTAATTAAATCCTTTATTTTGAATTTAGATTTGCTTAAACAAACAAGAAATGATGATGGGGTATGGCTTAGGGAATCTGGTTTATGTAAAAATAACCGAATCTTAATAAATATTTTTATTCGAAACATTTTTATAAATTACTATTATTAAATTAATTTATATTAATCATCTTTTAGCTTATGATATAAACGAATTTCGCCATTTTTATTATTATTTGGGTTTTTCCCAAAAAAACAAGTATGAATAATTAAAAAATAAATTTATCTGGAAAAATTATTCTAATTCAATACCTAATTAAAAATGTAGAACCATCAAAATGTATTTGAGAGTGCAAATTGAATTTCAACATATTCCTTTAGACTAGAGAGCCTTTGGGAAAGAGAAGTTGCTGAAAATTCGCTTGATTAAATTAAGCTTAATTTAAAAGACTTAGAAATATCAGAAGCTTCTACTAAAAAATTATTAAGTTTGAATGAAGATATTTTTAATTTTTGGACTTCATTAAAATAAATGTTACAGGAGTGATGTATCAAAAGAGATTTTCAAATTAAGTTTAATTAAAACTATTGAATTTAACCCAGAGTTGTTTAAAAGTCCCAAAAAAAAGTCCAAGTCCGAACTTTAGATTTTTTTTAAAAAAAAGTCCAAGTCCGTTTTAAATTTGCTAGACAAGAATCAGACTTCATATCAAAAAAATTATATACTCTTGGGTTGTCTAATGCAATAGATTTGCTATATATCAGAATTTTCTTGCAATTTTAGAATAAATTTCTTCTTCAGTATTCAAATTTTAAAGTCAAGACTTGGACTCTTTTTATGAAAAAAAAATTAAAGTCGTGCTCTGACTTTGAAAAAAACAAAAAAAAGTCCGGACTTGGAATTGACTTGAGACTTGTGACTTTTAAACAACTCTGAATTGATCCTCATTTGATATTTTGGAAATTTTATTTTTTAATTATTTTAAAAGACTAGGCAATTAAAAAAGCATTTAATGACATTTTTGTTTCAGTGGTTGTTTTAGGCTTGTCTATGCGATTTTTCAGTTAGATGTATTGGAGCAGCTAAAACCAGAGAAGAAAAGACTAGCTTAAAAATATTTATTTAAATAAAATTTAAATAAATTGAAAAGAAAAGAAATTGTATATATAGTATGTTAATAAAAAAAAATTGTCGTTTGAATAAAAATTATTAAAATAATATAATACTAATTTAACTAGTCGGCCGAGAAATCCGGCCAAGTCAGTAAGGCGTCCGGCCAATATTTTTATTTTTTTCAGATCAAGCTGAAATGGAAGCGGCCAGAAATTTTCTGGAACAAGCTGCTCTCCAAGAGCAACAGAATTCTGAGGAAAAGGGTGAGTGGAACTGTGCAAGGCTGCCGGAATGTGTCTGATGCTGCTGACCTGTTGTGTCGAGGACGTCATTCTTAGTCACTTGATGTCTTTTATCAATGATAATATCAAAAATTCGAATTGGCAGTACAGGGAGGCTGGCTCGATGGCCTTTGGCTCTAACGTCCGCCGGCAAACTAAAACAAATTGTGGCGTATGCCATTGTCATGTTCATTTAGCTGCTCAAGGACCCTAGTGTGATCGTGTGCGACAAAGCTGCGTGCAAAATTGGAAGAATATGTGAGGCTGAGGCCTAGTGGGTCTTAACATAAGAAGTCCGGCTAAGTGGCCGACTAGGCCGGAATTTTTGGCTTGACTATAAGATAACTATAAGATTTTTTTAAATTTATTTATTTTAACTTAGCACATTAATAAACTAATGATTCGGGTCAAATTGGCCGGCCGGACTTTTAAGTATAAATTTTTTGTGGTTATTAAGTTATATTTAAACAATAGAATTGCATAAATTTTAAAATTATTTTTGATAAACGAAGTGAACATAAAAAATATATAATACTAGTAATTAAAATAATATAATAATAGCAATTAAGTATTGTATTTTTCAAAAATTTAAGAAATAATGCTTTTAACATCGAAATTTATTATAAATTAGGTTTAGAATCATGCAATCTTCAAACTATCCAATGGCATTCATGCTAAAAAATACTGGATGCAAATCAATGTTAAGTAATGATAATGCTGAAAATCAAAAAAGTGAAAACTCAAAGTACAACAGCGAAAATTTGACGAGGATTATGAAAAGTCTATACAAAAAACAATACCAAAACACCAGTAAAAAAATTTCGGATTTAATTGCACTGATTTGGTAGAAGAAAACAATTTAAACAAATTTTTGCATTTTGCTACAACTAAAAAACTGGATTCAAGACTAAATAAAATTTTTTATTTAAAAACCAAAATGTTTACTTATTAAAAAAAACAAAATTTGAAATTCATTTTTATAAGAAATTTATTTTAAAGTGTTCTTTATAAAATATTAAAATACATAAATATTAAAATCTTAATTATCATTTGATATGCTTTTCTTTATCCCTGGGTTTTGGTGTCTATATAATCTCATTCCAGTTTTAACAAATTATTATGTTAGACAAAATTCCCAGTCAATAAATTTCTGAAGACATTTTAGGGATTCTTTAAAGAACCTACATGAATTCTATAAATTCATTCACTTTTTAAAGAAAAATTTCTTTTTTTTAAAGAAAATAAAAATTGTAGAATAAACTTTAATTTTTCATTATTAATTCTTTATTTTTTAACCACTTTTGTCTTTAAATTTTCTTTAATTTATGCTTTCCATAATTTTAAATGATTTTTAATATCAACAATTGTTTTTTTTTAATTTGCAGATGAGACCGAGAATCCAGATGCAATCTAAAATTTCATCGAAGCTTTTTAAAAGCGTACCCTTCAAGTCTATATTCAAGAAGCGATGAAGCAGGATAACTGCTCACTATGCTTGGCTCATTAATGATTTCGATGATTTATCTCTGCCAAAAATTCTCTTCAAGCAGATGTACTAAACTAGTAAATAATATAGAAAATTTTTTTTAATTTTTTAATTATTTTCTAGATATGTTTAAAAAGTTTGAATATTTAAGAGATGACAATAAAAAAATACCACGCAGCACCCTTTATGATAAAAAAAAACAGGGAAAAAGAAAATATTTTGAATAAATTTGATAAACTTTTTAAATCATCAAGCGATCAAAAAGAAATCATATTAAAGAATTTTGAATATCTATTATAAATAATTTATGAAAATTTATTAGAAATAGTTTGAATTAAAAGTCTTTTAAAAATTTTGGAAACCAATTTTTTAAATAAAATAAAATTAAAAATTCATAAATAAGATTCAGAAATTAATTATACATTAACTATAATTAATTTCATGAATTAAAAGGAATTTTTCTTAAGAAATAAAAAGAATAGATGAACCTTTAACCCAATGGAAAAATAATGAAACATTTAACTGTATCGTTGCTTTTTTCTTTTGATTAAATATACAATTCAATGAATATCACTCACTTCAATCCAAACTTTCTTTCTAATCTCCAAAAATTTTTTTCGGCTAAATTCTTTTTTCTTGAAGAAAGAATAAAGCCGAAAAAATTTCTGGGGGTTAGAAAGAAAGTAGCATTATCCCATCCTATTCATTCTTTTGCAATTTTTATCCAAATTAATAAATAAAAATCAATTAGCTTTAAACTTAACAATAATGTATTTCGTTTGGATTAAAATTACTAGTGTTGTTAGTCGACTTTAATTTTAGTGTTGTGAGTCGACTTTGATTTCGACTTCAGAAGGAAAAGAAAAGACGCTCTCTTTGATAAAATCCAGAGAAGTTTAAAAGTAACAAGTCTGATATTTTTTAACAGTCTTATATTTTTAATTTTCGAGACTTGTGACTTTTAAACATCTCTGGATTTTATCAAAGAGAGCGTTCTTTTTTTTTCTTCTAAAGTCGAAACCAAAGTCGACTCACAACACTAAAAATAACATATTAAATAATAAATTCTTTTCCAAGATTTAAGAATAAATTTAAGAATTAAAAAAATAAAAATTAATGAAGAAAATTGATATGGTAACGATAATGAAAATTGGGCACCTAACAATTGTGATAGTGATAATCAGATTTCTTTAAATCAAATTCAAGAAACATTGATCTTAGAAGATAATGAGTCTCCTTTATCTGAGCTACTTGAATGTGAAACGAATAATCAAATTAATTTGAGCAATCACGAAAAAACGGAATTGATTGAAATGTGATTGTTATCATTATTTTACCCCGGTAAAATAACTCAAAGTGCATTATCTCTAGTTAGCCAACTTTTACATCTTACAACAAAACTAAACATAGCAAAAACATATGACCAAATTAGCCAAAAACTACTAAAACTTACCAGTGAGGAAATTAACTATACTAAAAAATGGTATTGTCAACCTTGTAATTTATTTGTTGAATTAGAAAATAAACAAAGGTCATGCAAAAATTGTTTTACAAAGTAAGAGAGAAAAATACTATTTTGAATATTTTTTTTATTTAATATAAAATAAAAAAACTTTATATTTTAGACTTGATGCTTTGTACTTAGTTTGTCTAGAAACTCAAATTAAAAGACTTTTAGAAAAAAAATATATTACCAATAAAAATTTCGAACAACAGCACTGATGATGTAATTAAAGACGTTTCTGGCAGTGATCATTACATATATTTGACAAACCAGCTAGATCTCTTATTTTGAATACTAAATCATCTAACTCATATTATGGTTGCTTAAAATGTGAGCAGCCTGGAAAAGTTGTCCCTTACAAAAATGGTCATCATCATATTTTTGAGTATTGTAGCAAAGAAATGAACAAAAGAAATCATGCTAATTATTTAGAAATTTTAAACATGGTTGAAAAAAAGCAATATAATTTCAAGGGAATTAAAGGACACACAATAATTAGTGAATTAAGCCAATATAGGCCAGTTGAAAGTACATTGATAGATTCAATGCATAGCATTTTTTTCGGAGTTGTAAAGCACTTAATGAGTTATTGGTTTGAATCACCTAGCAATTGTGAGTATTCCCTAAAATCAAGATTAAATGAGGTTAACAGTCGGCTGATGAGTATTAGGCCTCCAAATTTTTTTAGTGCTCCTCCTCGCGAAATAAACACATTCAAACTTTGGAGGGCACATGAATTTATGAACTTTATTTTTTATTACAGTATTCCGGTTTTGTTCAATTTATTACCTGATATCTTTTTACAGAATTTAATTTGTCTTATTATTGGCTTAGAGCAACTTTATTCGGAAAAATTAACAAAAAAAATCTTAAAATTGCAGATGATTTCTTAAAAAATTTTGTTAAAGAATTAGCTAGTCTTTATGATGAACATATAATGAATTCAGGGGTTCATGAGCTTCTACACTTAGCTGATATGAGTATTGAATCCGGTCCATTAAATGTCGCATCCTGCTTTCCGTTTGAGGAACTCAACCGCAAACTTGGTTTAATGGTAAATGGTAAAGATCTGATTGGTGATGAGTTTATTAAACATTGGACAGTTATCTCAATGTTTGAGTATTTATATTCAAGAATAATGAAGAATAATGAAATAATAAAATAAGAATAATGAATATTTGAAATTTATTGAAAAAAATTTTTCAATTAAATCTTCGAATTTAAAAAACTCAAAATCAAATTCAAGTCAAATTAAGCCTTATTACAAAATTGATTTTCATGTTAAAGAACTGAGTTTTATTATGCAAAATTTGATAAGTAGTCATTTTAAAGACAATAACAATGTCTTGTTCTATTAGAAAATTTCAATTGGCTCAATGGTTTTTACTACAGAAAACAAAAAGGCGCGCTATTGTAATAGTTTCATAAAACATGGTGAGCATTTTGCGTGTATTGAATATATAGCAACTGACGAAGCAAATATTATGTTAATTTGCAAAAAAATTGTTCACTTACATAGTCCATTCTATTCATCTAAAGATAAAAGATTAACAACAAATTTATTTTTAGCATGTAAATCAAATGAGACCATTCTAGTTTTTGAAAATTTTAGCCAAATCAAAGTTGTTTTTTCTTTTAAGCTTAATGAATCAGTATATATTATAAATGGCTTCAGTCAAATTCATTTTTTTAACTGAATATTGAGTTTAGAGAAGATTTTTAAAATGCCGAAACAAAAATTAGATAAAAAAAAAAAGAAAATGCAGCTGCTTTAGAAATTCCCGATCCACTTGTTCGTCATTTAGATGAATCAAATGATGAGATGCAACAAAATATCAAGGCAAATAAATCATCAATTACAATTTCCAAATTGTCATGTCGGGGTGATGTCGAGACACATTCTGTTGTTTTCTGGACTATGGAAAAAAAGTTTTCAATTATTTCAAATATTTGTATTCACCCAAATCAAGGAGAAAAAATTGAAGAAGGAAAAGAGTACGATGCCTCTCATGGAAATAGCACCTATCGAGCCATTGTCAAATATAAAGGTATTTTGATTCATATTTTTCCTTTCTCTTTTTCTAAAAATCTTTAAAAACTTAATTTCATTTTATTAAAAATATTTTTTTGTCTCAACTAATGTATTTTTATGACCAGGAAGCAGAGTTCTTCCTGAAGTCTCAAGTCAAGCGCAAGTCGAAACTTGACTTGATTTAATTTTGGAGAAAAAAGTCAAATAATGACTTGCGTTTATGTTAAGTTTTGTTTTATTTTGCCTAAATTATCAATTTTGTAAAAATTTTATTTTATATATTGTTTAAGTTTATCAAAAGTATTTATTTTTCTCTGATTAACAGAGTTGTTAAAAAGTCACAAGTCTCAAGTCAAGTCCAAGTCCGGACTTTTTAAAAATAAAAAATAATATTCTGGAATCGGACTTTAAAAAAAAGGGCAGACTTGGACTTATTTTTGGGACTTTTAAACAACTTTGCTAGATTAATATAAAAAAAATAAAATTTCTAAAATTTTGAAATTATGAGTCCGATTGTTTAGTCTTTAATTTCATTTTTATCGAAACACATAGAAAAAATCAAAAAAATTCTGTAAAAATGGTGAAAATCTGAAAAAATGCCAAGTCAAGTAAATACTTGAATTGAAAAATTTAAAAAAGACAAGTCAAATTTTAACTTACTAAACTTTACTTTTAACTTTTACTTTTATCTTTAAATTTTAACTCTACTTTATTTTTAAGATTTTCACCATTTTATTACCTGAAAAATAGTAACTTAAGGAACAACTCTGCCAGAACCGATTATTACTCAGATTATTTAATATTTTTAGGATCGTATGAAAAATGTTTAGAAATAGAAAAATCTATTTGTTCATACAATGGAATTTTAACTACTGCTAATTCACAAATACAAAGAGATTCTATAAAAGAAACTAGTTGTGCAATTGAAATTTTGAGACGAGAAAATTTTGGATATAAAAAAAATTGGTTGAATTGACAGAAAATCTAGAAGATGAATTAAAAAATAACAAGGAAGCTGTT